>CM068369.1:294648958-295928958 GCA_034769895.1 Magicicada septendecula | reverse complement strand
GTATGTATTATATATACACTGTGGAGTATTTGGTTTTGTGATATTATGCACACACTCTTTACAATTTAAATTACTTCATATAATTAATAGCGTTCAGTTAATGGTGACGCTTTACAAGAACCAACTGGTCTCACACACACATGTAAAATACACGTGCACACACAGACTCGGCTGCGTGGCGTGAGCAACCTGTCCCAGCATGAAATTTGGTCGGTCCATTTACAGTTCAGATTGAAAGATGAATAATTATTACTAACAATATGAATTATTTATTTTATTTAATTAATTATCTTACTGCTAATTAATAGTTCCATTACTGCTATCAATCATTGTTGATGTATGCTAACCACCATTGCACGATACAGTTGTTATCACTTCGTGGTTGAATATAGAGATAAAAAGAAATGGTAAATAAGGTGTAAGTTGTAGAGTGCGTTTTGTGCCGTGTTAAGGGACATAAATAAGATTTAATGTTTATGCAGAAACTGTATTTCAGTAATAATGACGACAACGACGACGACGATGATGATGATGATGATGATGATGACGGCAATAATAATAATAACTTTTTTTTATAAGGGAAAAATGTTTTATGTGCTGTCAGAAGAGGCCGTGCTTTCTCTGGTGTGTGGGACTCTGACCCACTAAAACACCCACATATATTTCAGGTATTCATATCCATCCTAGAACCACTTAGCGTATTATTTCAGGATGGAGCCTATTCCGCCCTTATCGGGCTCCTTCTAGTTGTTCCATATCTTCTACTGCCCGTTGGGTGCAAGGTGGGCATGTATAATAATAATAATACATCAATGTGTACTAAAACATATATTTATCTTTGTATTGTTATATACGTAATTCTATGTTTTATGTTTCTTGCGTATTTATATTTATTTATTTATATATACTTCTGCAAGTAGGCTTTTTTATATTGGAATGCATATTTACATTGGAACTATGAAAATTGTAATTGGAATGTGTATTATAAACTTATATATATATATATATATATATTGTTACAACACAAACAAGCCACCCCAATACCAGGGCAAAAAACGATGAATCAACTTAATAAAATGTTTAAACTAAAGAAAATAAAATGACGATGACGCGACAAAAGACTACATGACCCAACCCAAGTGATTGATTCAATAGATAAACCAAATAAAATAAAACCAAAGGAGAAGGGAAAAACCGAAATAAAATGAAATCGAAGATGAAGGTAAATGAAAATGAAACAAACCAAGTATAAATGAAACAAAACGAGAAGAAATGAAAAGACACAAACAAATAATATAGAACAGTAAAAGGAGAAATGTTACACTCAAATATAATAATGAAAAAGAAACCAATAAATAACAAATGTAAAAGATAATCATTAGTATCGACTAAATAATCAATGTAAATGAAAATTGATAAAGTAAAGACAAACAAAGTACACTAACCAAAGAAATAGAGTTTAAATGTAATAAAGGACTCTATAATCACATGAACTTGTTAACAGTATAACTAACCTTTGTAAAGTGAGAGATAGAGAGACAGAGAGATAGAAAGATAGTGAATATAAGTAAGTGACCAAGAGAATATAATGTTAGGGAATACCCACTAATAACACTTAAATAAAATATAAAAAGTGCAAAGTGACAGTGTAAAACCCCAAAATAAATAGAAACCCTATTGATAGGTATAAACACCTAATAATCAGTGATGAACACTAAAGGTTTAATGGTGAACAGTATTATTAAATAAGAATTTTGTTATTAATAGTATTAAGATTAATTGTAAATGAGGGACACAATAGTATTCAGGGAAGGAATCCCATAGAAGGTCAAAAGTTAGTGTTACCATGGCTAGAGAGTAAAGTTTATATAAGAAAAAATATAGTAAAGAAAATAAAGGAAAAATCAATAAACACCCTATATTCTAAGGGATAGTCAGTTAAGTAAATTTAAATGGTGTGATGATGTTTATCACCAAAAAATAGGTAATAATAAAACAAATTGTAAACAAACGTTGCATAATAGCTGTTAAAGAATTGTTCGATTAAATCTATGAATAGGAATATGGCTGAAGGGGTTATACAGACCATAAACCTAAATGTTATACTATATTTTATAGAGAATAGTAGATAATAGCCAAATTGTAATCAATGGCAAAATAAATAAGAGAAAAGATAAAGTAATATATCATTTGTGTATTTTAGCGAACAGTAAAGGTGACGGTAAGCGCTCACGTCGGAAACTCGGCGAACTAACAACTAGATTAAGAAATTCGCACAGGTGGCGGGAGTAAATTTGAATACACCATACCGTCATAGCTAAGAACGCTTAATCGTCCTATTTTTTATTTAATTGTTTTTAGTTAAACAATTTGGCGCCACCCGGGATTTATGAACACATACTGAAGAACAGGTATGGTTTCCACTCGCGTGTACTGGTAATTCGAAGGTTCGATACGGACATCGTCAGTGCAACATGTAAGTAACGACCACTCGTGTGAGGCGAACACACGAAACATACACATTTTCAGAACACGTACAAAGCTACACGTTACAGATTGACGACCAACTAGTGAGGCTAGAAGTAAAGACTAGCGGCGGTTACGAAAAAGTATGGAACATTCAATGGTCACCAGGGGAAAAGCTAAAAAGAGGACTGAGGGTACCAACGAAGAAGAAATGGAAATGATTGAAGAAATGATCGAGGAAATGATCGAAGAGGATGCCCAAGAGGACCAACCAGAAAACCCAAACCAACCAGCACCTGAAATGGAAGTAGTAGTCGGCGACCAACCAGATAAACCAACCCAATCAATGGACACAAATTTCCAGGAAATGATGAGAATTATAGTGGAACAATTAAACAGAAACCAGGAGGAAACTAATGAAAAAATAGACAAAAAATTCGATGAAAAATAGACCAATTGAAGAAAGAAACAAGAGAACAAAGGAAGGAAGACAGGGAATTCTTAAACAAAAAACTGGACAGAAACAGTGAAGAATTAAAGAAACAACTCAAGGAGGACATAGAACTTCTGAATAATAAAATGGAAAGCAACCATGAAGCCTTGAAGAGAAACCAAGAGATATTAGAAGAGAAGAATGAAGAGTTAAGGAGACAGATAAAGAAAGATCTAAAAATACTAAATAATAAGATAGAGCATAATAGTGAAACACTTCAACGACAATTGAAGGAAGACAGTGAGAAAAACAGAGAAGAATTAAGATACATACTAATAGGGTATCGTAAAGAAGTCAAGCAGACAAAAACGGGGATGAATAAGAAATGGGAAGAAACAAATTACCAAGCAGATCAACTTAATGAAACAATAGATAGTGGTTTCACACCATTGAATGAAACACTAGACAGTACTTCTGAAGGTATCGAAGAAACGTTGAATAAGAACAGGGAACCGGTGAATAAGAAAATAAACGAGAAGGAGGAGGAAATAGAGAATAAAGAAGACTCAAGTGTATCGTTTCTGAAAAAAAAAATAACAAGAACAAAGAGAAAATCAAACACATAGAAACCAACCGTAGAGGAGTAAAGAAGAATCGAATAATTAAGAAGATTAAGAAAACAAAAGAAATAGGAAAAATATATAAAAAAACTAATGAAAAAACGAGAAGAATTGGAGATGATGAAGAATGGACTAATTGATGTGTTTAATTTACCAATGACCGACCAAAACAAGAAATAACCAAAACACAGGTTGAAAATCTAATAACCATATATAAAAAATACCAGCACGTTTTCTCCAATACTCCAGGCAAGGTCAAGGGATACCAATGTAAGGTTAATTTCCGGGAACCAGTAGACTTCCATAGAAAATCCTACCCCATAGCATATTCCCTGAAATACGAAGTCAGAGCGGAAATAAACAGAATGATGGAGGAGGACATCATTGAGTATAGCCAATCTCCATACACAAGTCCCATAGTAGCTATACCGAAAAAGAGTGGTAAAGTCCGGATCTGCTTAGACGCCCGGGAGATCAACAAAATTATTATTAACGACCGAACTTCGCCGGGAGAAATCGAAGAGATTTTGAAAAAGTTTCATGGAACAAAATACATTAGTACCTGGGATACCGTATGTGGGTACTGGCAGGTGGAGCTGCACCCACACAGTAGACAGTATATGGCGTTTATCTTCGACGGGAGGAATTACCAGTTTAAGAGGTTACGTTTCGGCCTCATCAACTCCGTCGCAGTGTTCGTTAAGTGCATGGACCAAGTCCTAGGTCAAGAGGCTCTGCAGTTCACAACAGTATATGTAGACGACCTACTAATAACATCTTCAGACTGGGACGAACACTGTGCACGAATAGAACAAGTGTTGAAAAATCTCTCCAACAACAACATAACTCTAAAGCTGGATAAGTCAAAGTTCATAGCCAAAGAAGTAAAATTCCTGGGATTTAACCTAACAGAGCAGGGAATATCTCCATCCCAAGAAAAGGTAGAAGCCATTCAAAAATTCCCCACACCAAAAAATAAGAAGCAGTTGCAATCCTTCATAGGTATATGCAATTATTACAGAAAAATTCAAAATAATTACTCTTATCTAACTGCAAAATTTTCCAAACAACTCTCATCAAAAGACAAGTGGACCTGGGGAAATGAGCAAGATGAAGTACTGACACTCATTAAACAAAAATTCCTAGAAACAGTGATGCTGCATTACCCCAACTTTGAGCAACCCTTCTATTTGAATTGCGACGCCAGTGACGTCAGTCTGGGCGCGGAACTGTATCAAGAAGATAAGGAAGGACACCACCTGGTCATCAGCTTTGCCAGCAGAGTATTAAACGGTTGTGAGCGTAACTACAATGTTACAGAAAAAGAGCTGCTCAGCATAGTGTTTGCGTGCGGAAAATTTAGAACGTACATCTTAGGGTACCACGTTACCGTCAGAAGCGACCATAAGTCAATATCATTTTTCAAGCAATGTAAATTGAGTCATGGTAGACTTACCCGTTGGATCCTCGCTCTGCAAGAGTACCACATCACGTGGGAGTATATTCCAGGCAGGAAGAATGTAGCGGCGGATATATTGTCCAGAATAAACGTAGAAAACCAGACATTTGAAGGAGAAAAGGAGAAAATCGCCGAGGTGTATTATATATTAAAGGATAGGAAGGACCTGGAAGAAATCGTAAATGAGATAGTACTACAGCAGTAGCAAGATGTCAAATTAGCAAACATACGAAGGAGACTGATGGAATCCGAAGAGATTATTAATAACTTTTATTGCCTACACAAAGATGTATTGTTAATTAAAACCAAAAAGAATCAAGGAACATGGAAACTAGTAGTTCCAACTTCTCTAGAAAACAAAATAATTAAAGACTACCATGTCAGATACGAACACATGGGAACATTAAAAATGGTTAAAGTTTTAGAAGAAGAACTATTCATTAAAAGTATAACGAGAAAAGTAAATAAAAATATCAAAACATGCACAATATGCCAAACGGTCAAAACCAATAACGAAAGAAAAGATGGAATGATGACACCCATCACATCAAATACAAAACTGGAAAAAGTGTTTCTTGACATATGTGGACCATTGCCACGTAGCGGAGGGAGACATAGATTCAAGTTCATAGTGATTCTATTGGACCATTACACCAAGTACACCAAGTTATACGCTATAAATAGAGCAACAACCAAGAAAATATTAGAACTCATAAAAAACAAATACATAACAGAAATTGGAAAACCATATACGATAATAACAGACCACGGAACACAATTTAAATGGAGAAAGTGGAGAGATGAATTACTGAAATTAAACATAAAAACCTATAAAACATCCGTATACCACCCGAGCAGTAATCCCGCAGAGAGAGTATTGAGAGAGGTGGGACGCATTTTAAGAACGTACTCTCATAATAATCAAAAAGAATGGCAAAAATATTTAACTTCAACTGAAGAATTTCTGAACATAAGTTACCACCATTTCATTGAAAACACACCATATTCAATGATGTTTGGAAGAAAACCACATCGAGAGATACAGGAGTTAATAGACTTTCCGACCAACACAGAAGACCCGTATGATAAAAATAAATGTTACAACCGAATCATGGAGAAAATAGAGAAACAAAAAACTCAATATTCTCAAAACCAGACCAAAATAATTAAATATAATGAAGGAGAAAAGGTATTAATCAAAAATCGTGAACTACCTAGTACATTGGAAGGTATAGCCAAGAAACTATTATTATTATACATAGGACCCTATGTCATAACCAAAGACAATGGCAACAATACATATGAAATGAGCAATATAACAAGTAAAAAGAAAAAAGGAGTATATAATCAAACTTCTATCAAAACGTTTTACGAGGAAACATAAACAATCATAAAAAAAATAAAGAATTACAAAATTCAAAAGATGTAAGATCAAATTACAATAATATTTAGATGACATGAGGTAAAATGAAAAAAAAATTATATAAAATAAAGGAATAAGTTACAAAAATTCCTAAAAAGTAAGAACAACAAACACAAAACAAAATAAACAAACCAAAGTGAAAACAAGAATTAATAATGCAAGAGAATTAGAAAGGAGACCAATTAAAATAAATAAAAATTAAACCAAGCAAGAACTGCCAAGACAAATACCTAAAATTACAAAGAATATAGAATATTCAAAGAAAAAAAATGAACTGGTACACAAAAAGAAAAAAAAATGTATAAAGCAAATATACAGCAAGTGGCTAAAGCAAAATAAGAAAAGAAAAAAGATGTCTGAAATGATTAAAATGATCACAAGAAGAAGAGAAAAACACACTAATTAAAAGTTAGAAATAATGAAGTTAACAACTAAATAAATAAAAAACAATCAACTGTGTGAGTAGATAACAGAATATAGCAAAGGTACAGCGGAAGGAAGAATGAATAAAAGGTTTAAATGATCTAAAAAACCACGAAGTGGACAATCCCCAAAATATTATTATTAATGTAAGACACAAGATGACAAAAAAGGTAAATAAGATTGACTGAGAATATGTCCAGCAATCAATTAACTGAGCAGAGATGATGTTCCACTGGTCTCAGAAAAAAAAGTAGTAATGGAAGAAACCAGCTACTAAAACCTTAGGGAAAAAATTATATAACAGGGAGAACACACTAATGGAAATAAATAAAAACAGATCTAAATAAAATGGAGTGGAACAAGTAAGAAGAGAAACAAGAAAGAAGAAATAAACAAGAAGAAAAAGGAAAAAATGGATAACTGATAATTTCATAAAATCTATGCTAGTGTTTTACCAAAATGATCAATTTTGAAGGAGAGGCATTATGTTGCAACACCAAAAGCCACCCCAATACCAGGGAAAAAACAATGAATCAACTATATAAAATGTTTAAACTAAAGAAAATAAAATGACGATGACGCGACAAACGACTACATGACCCGACCCAAGTGATTGAATCAATAGACGAACCAAATAAAATAAAACCAAAGGAGAAGGGAAAAACCGAAATAAAATGAAATCGAAGATGAAGGTAAATGAAAATGAAACAAACCAAGTATAAATGAAACAAAACGAGAAGAAATGAAAAGACACAAACAAATAATATAGAACAGTAGAAGGAGAAATGTTACACTCAAATATAATAATGAAAAAGAAACCAATAAATAACAAATGTAAAAGATAATCATTAGTATCGACTAAATAATCAATGTAAATGAAAATTGATAAAGTAAAGACAAACAAAGTACACTAACCAAAGAAATAGAGTTTAAATGTAATAAAGGACTCTATAATGACATGAACTTGTTAACAGTATAACTAACCTTTGTAAAGTGAGAGATAGAGAGACAGAGAGATAAAAAGATAGTGACTATAAGTAAGTGACCAAGAGAATATAATGTTAGGAAATACCCACTAATAACACTTAAATAAAAAAAAAAGTGCAAAGTGACAGTGTAAAACCCCAAAATAAATAGAAACCCTATTGATAGGTATAAACACCTAATAATCAGTGGTGAACACTGAAGGTTTAATGGTGAACAGTATTATTAAATAAGAATTTTGTTATTAATAGTATTAAGATTAATTGTAAATGAGGGACACAATAGTATTCAGGGAAGGAATCCCATAGAAGGTCAAAAGTTAGTGTTACCATGGCTAGAGAGTAAAGTTTATATAAGAAAAAATATAGTAAAGAAAATAAAGGCAAAATCAATAAACACCCTATATTCTAAGGGATAGTCAGTTAAGTAAATTTGAATGGTGTGATGATATTTATCACCAAAAAATAGGTAATAATAAAACAAATTGTAAACAAACGTTGCATAATAGCTGTTAAAGAATTGTTCGATTAAATCTATGAATAGGAATATGGCTGAAGGGGTTATACAGACCATAAACCAAAATGTTATACTATATTTTATAGAGAATAGTAGATAATAGCCAAATTGTAATCAATGGCAAAATAAATAAGAGAAAAGATTAAATAATATATTATTTGTGTATTTTAGCAAACAGTAAAGGTGACGGTAAGCGCTCACGTCGGAAACTCGGCGAACTAACAACTAGATTAAGAAATTCGCACAGGTGGCGGGAGTAAATTTGAATACACCATACCGTCATAGCTAAGAACGCTTAATCGTCCTATTTTTTATTTAATTGTTTTTAGTTAAACAATTTGGCGCCACCCGGGATTTATGAACACATACTGAAGAACAGGTATGGTTTCCACTCGCGTGTACTGGTAATTTGAAGGATCCCTACGGACATCGTCAGAGCAACACATAAGTACCGACCACTCGTGTGAGGCGAACCCACGAAACATACACGTTATTTAAGAGACGATAAGAATCTCGTCGTTACAGATTGGTTTCCATCGCGGGGCTTAAACAAAGCGGACGTCATCTATTTCGTTACAATATATATTGTAACAATACAACATTGCAAATTTAATATACTTTAATTTTGTGATGCCCCACGTTGGAAGCGACAATTTATGCAGCAATACAACTGTACATAAGTTGTATAATTTATGTTGTATGTGTATAAATTTACATGTAATTTAATTTGAATAGCCCCACAATCTTGGAGCGACAACTTATATATCAGTACTTACTTGCATAAATACAATTTAATTTGGGTTTCAGGTGTATCTGTAATAAGGACTCGATGTAACTTGTAACGGTATTTCAAATTTATTTGGTATTAATAAACTTGTGCGCATGGCACTTGATTCGACTTAGAACATTCGTTATTACTTTGTTATTATGCCGTACGGCTTACGCTATATACATCCTTACTGACTAAATATTCTATTCTACTAATTATTTTATTAAAAAATATCATTTCCTGACTACTCAGTCAATTAGTGTGCTTCGAAATATCAATGTTTAAATATCTTTTTATATATTGTAATGGAAACTCAAAAATATTAATAGTTACTGAATGTATCTTTCTTTTATCAGCACTGATTTATACAACGCTAATGTTTATTTAAATGCTTTGCATTCTTTTCATTTCAATACTAATTTGAGCTCTTGTTTACGTTAATCTTACTTCAATAACATCTATGATTTTAACTCTCTATATTTACAATAAACATTGGCTCTTACTTTTAAATAGAACAAGAATGTCTTTAATTGTCTTTGAGTTAATTGTTCGATTAAGAGATAAATAAGTTGTTTATCACCTTATTGTCGTCAATCATACTCAATCAATTGATCCATCTGTAATCGTCCTCGTCTAGAACTCCAGTATCACTTCCTCTTGTCCAGCGTCGCTCCTCTTGTTCAGCGTCGTTTCCAGACTTCAGTAGTGTTCCTCTTGTCCAGCGCAGTCACCTCTAGAGTCCAGCGTCGTCTCTCTCTTGTCCAGCGTCGTCTCTCTCTTGTCCAGCGTCGTCTCGCTCTCTGGAACTAAGTCGTCATCTCTCTCTCTCTCTCTCTCTCTCTCTCTCTCTCTCTCTCTCTCTCTCTCTCTCTCTCTCTCTCTCTCTCTCTCTCTCTCTCTCTCTCTCTTCCTCTATCTCTCACTCTCTCTCTCTCTCTCTCTCTCTCTCTCTCTCTCTCTCTCTCTCTCTCTCTCTCTCTCTCTCTCTCTGGAACTTCTTCTCGTGCTGTTTCGGACGTCAGTTGATCTTCTTATATGGATTTTCTTCTTGTGTAATTCTGTTACTAATTAAAATTGCTTGTTTTTACAATCCAGTTACATAACTGTATGTAACTGGAAGGATGAAACTACGTACAAAAATTTAAATACTTTGTGCGGACGGGCAAAAGCTCCCGCTGCACTGTGGGTGATCGAAAAAAAAGAGAACAACTGTAGCTTGTGTGTCCTATTTATACCCACGTCTTGGTCCACACCTGCAGTTGTACGAAATCGACATGTCTGAAATTGTCTCTGGGTTCAATCCCCCCACTCCTTGTCAATTTCGCTATTTCTTATATTTCTGCGAATTGCAGAGTCCTGTAAGTATACTCTTTTACTCATCTTATAACTATTTTTACTACACATGTTCACTGTATTTTTGGACATTGCAACTTAACCCTTTCGCTCTGTACACAGTTATTTCACCACTACACTCGTACGGTGTGTCCCTTTCACGTGGTTTTTGTACACAGTATTTAGTTAATTTTGTTACATTTTATTGTGTTTTTGGATTTTACTCCTTATTTATAGTTTATGAATAATTACGGAAAAACAGTAATTATGCAATTATTCATCTTGGGGTGGTAAACTCGCCTGCATAGACCTGCGTCACACACACTTGCAAAATACTGGTGTACACACTATCAGTTACATTTGTGTGTGTGTTCACGTCGATTCAGGTCGAAACACCTGTTCATATTTTTGTCTGAGCCAAACTTGCAATCCCTGACATGCTTATTTCTAATATATTATTAATTATTTACAGTTTATTAGGTATATTTTTAAATTTTTATATTCAATGCTCAGTACATCACTTAGTTGTACTGTCGCAATATATATATATATATATATATATATATATATATTGTAATGATACATATAACACACCCAACACGAACGTATCACAAATATAGCCCCTATAAATAAATTTATCTACAAAGTTGAACTTACAATCATGAATAGAGGAAGTATTATAAGCCAAAATAGGTGAATAAAATAAACTATGATTTACAAGTAAAAGTACAATTGAAGAAAAAAAGACAAGACTAACGACAAGATAACATACCTAATTACCCAACAGATCAAACAGTGAGAAAGAAATCAATGACAACGACAACAAGAAGAAACTTACTAAGAATGAGGAAGGAATCAGTGCAAATAAGGAGAAAACATAATCAGGTCAAACGCCAAAGGACGATAATATAAATTAGAATAAATTAACAAATGAAAATAAAAGTATTATTATTGGAAAAGAAAGTAAAAGTGAGACAAACAACATGATTTAAATCCCTAAGCTGTGACTTGAAACTGACAAACTTATTCAAATACCTTCAATAACAGTACAATACAAACAGAACTCAATACAATTAATTATTGTATAACGTTGTTACGACATTATAATATCGGGCTGATTAAGCTCCGTGTCGATCCAGAATCAATTAATCCTAGTGTGGTAGTAACGCCAAGGTCTACTTGTATGTATGGTAATTGACACATACTGGACTTGCATGTAGTAATTGAGTTGCATTTATTGATAAATCTCTCTATGTAGGGGTCTAATTTTTTTTTTCTTTTTTGTACTCCCGGGTTTTACCTATTTTCACGATGCTGCGGAAGACACAGGATTTCGGATCTCCCTGCCTTACATGTTTTTTTGAATAAGATGGTTTTTGGTAGTGCTGTTTCTGTTTACAGTATCTACTGATGTGTCCTAATTTCCTGCAGTTATAACATCTTCTTTCTCTACTCACGGTATCACTCGTATTCTGTTGAGGTTTCAGTTGATGATTCGATTTAGTTTGGTAGTGTGAAGTTTCAGGAATTCGAAATAGTCGCCTATCACGGTGTGTTCTTGTATCTGATACCAGGGGTTGTGTTTCATTTCTACGTTGTGTCTGGGGAAGTAACGCACGTCGGTTCTGATCCGAATACCATACGTTGGATGAGTGGATACAGCATTGTTCTAATTCTGCGAACGTGTTGGGTCTATTGATAAGTGCTAACCGAGATCTCTCTTCCGGGGATAATCCTACCAAGATTGTTCCTACTAACTGCTGTTCGCTCCAGCTTACTTTCAGTAATAATGAAGATTCTCTTATTTGAGAGATATAGTGGGCGAGTCTCTCGTGAACTCCTTGTACTCGAAGTACTGTGTTTCGTTTCAGTTCTTCGTAAATTCCCGTTGGAATAAAATGTCTTATCAGAGTTGTATGGAGTTCTTCTACTGGATGTGGTGAACTTAATGACTCCTGTACACGGTCCTCTAATGGTGGTCTACATTTGGGCAGAAGGACTTGCAATATTTGGCAATCGCTTAGTTGCTGTAAGTCTTTTATTTGTAACAGATATTTTATGAAAGCTAATAGTTTGGTGATACTCAATCCATCGGTGTATGGGATTTCTGATAACATTTTTTCTACGGGGTGAGTTATCTTTCCGTAGAGGTCCGTACTAAAGTTTACGTGAGATGTTATTCTAGGATGTCCCGATACTTGATTTGTCATCGCTGAGGGTGGTAACGTATAATTATTGGTGAGATTGTGGTGGGCATTGGGAAGTGATGCTTCAGCTATCGGTAGGGTATTCAAGTTGCTATTCAGCAACTGATCATTACTCGGTTCTATTCTCGATACCTGAGAGAATTCGAAATTCACGTTAGGGGGTCGCTGTTCTAGGGTAGGTGATTGAAATGGGGAGATATATAATTTAGTCAGAGCTTTTTCAGTTTCCTCCATTTTAAATGAGTCAGACTTTCTACGTAATTCTCTTATTATTGTGGGTAATTGCTGTAATGCTTCTTCAGCAAATTGTTGCATTTCTGGGGAATTACAGTAGCTCCGGGCCAGTTTAATAAATTATTTATCCGACGGGTTAAATGCTCTATTCTCTGGGTGGTACGTAAGATTATAGCCGGTGACTTCTCATCGTGCAGAGATTGTGATATTGAGGTCAGTTCTCTATACTTCGCATAACATGTTTCTCTTTCGCTATCAAGATCTATTTCGTTTAATCGACTTAACTGTGCGGGTGTATCTTGCCTGCTTTCGCGTAACGTTTGCGTAGTTCCGCGGCCGTTACTTTCGCGTAAGGTAGTCCGCGAAAATGTGCTTCATAGCATAATTCATCTTTTAACAATAAATCTGGATTGAATTGAGACATGCTCTTAAGATGCTAAATCTTATACACTACTTATTCTACTTATACTAAACACTCTATTTTACTATCTTTAGGTTTAGTAAAATTTAAATACATGAGAGATATTTACAAATACACGATACGAGAGAATAAAATCTCGCCTCAGAGAGCGGAGAGGAATGTCACACAGACATAATATATTTTAACCATATGTTGTTACTGGGCAAGGGGGTCACGCGTTTTGTATTAGACAATAGGGGTAGGCAGTGTATTGTCTGGCTAGACGCTGTAGCTGATAACAATGGGGTTGTTTCCTACAGACTGTAACACGTTATTTTCCTGTCTAAGATTGTCGTCAAACCGACAGGTTGGAGAATGACTTTTTGTACAGGAAAGAACCTGGGGTTACAACATTTAAATATCTTTACCTATATTATTTTGCGTTATAATAATAATAAAACTCTTTATCCTAATTTATGATTTTACTTATTTAAATACGAGTTCTTATTCTGATTTGTTCTCATAAATTATTTTTATTTCTTACTATTAACCTTTAATTTTTTTACTGGTTAATAGGGATTAATATCTGACCTTTTATTTATTTATATTTATTATCGTAGTTCCAAGTAGTCTTTAATATTTTACTTCACGCAAGAGGGAGAGATTTTAAATGAACAGGGTAGTTAAACTAGCAGAGTGAATAAGTTTACAGAGTATTAAATGACAATAGCAGAAGCAGAGAGCAGAGTGGCGCATTTTATGTCGTCGTTACGACATTATAATATCGGGAACCTGGTTAATTGGCTCAGGTCAATTAAACAGGCTGCCATAATATTCACAAACTCATAACTATCTGAAATATAAACAAATACTAAATAGGATCCCGTGAATTGAGGAATTTTTGACTGGGGTTTGTAGATTTATTCACTCACCTTTTTGGACCATGACATCTCTTTATTGCATACTGTTTTAGCAAAATAGAAGAAAATTAGTAACTGTATACTAATGATAAAAATATTTTCGCGTTTTGTACAATTGTAATTAGTGTAAGTCATGGGTGAACATAGCTTGTACTGTCCTCGGATCCGAGTTGTGTGTTCCTGTATATGATATTAAAAATAATAATCTTTACTTTGTGGCATCTGAAGAATGGGCTTATTTAACTTTAGCGTGTTATACTCATTAAACTCATTAAACTTAACACATCTTATTACTTATCCTGAAATTACAATTTTATGGTAATTAGGTCAGTCTTTTGTGTTTTACTTTACTCTTATGTTGTTATTTAAGTGTCTTTCATTATTAGTTAAAGTTAAGTTCTGAACCACAGAAGTAGAACTTCCGTGTCACCTGTCTGTAACATATCCTCGTCGAAATGGGGCTTCTATCTGTCGTGCAGGGTGTCTGGGAGATCTTCTGTCTATCGTGTGTTAGTGAAGTTTGGTGTCATTCTTAAAGATGAGTAGTCTGTCTCTTCTGTAGATTCTTGTGGTCTGTTTCTTTGTTGTAACTTTCACTAGTTTTCACATTGTTGTACCGCACATATTGCTTATGGTTAACAGTTACATTCTAGAAGTTTAACATCACATTTAGGTGATGTTATTTATTTATAGAGATGTCATCGCCGCACACTCAACTCATTCACAACATTCACATCATCCGCTAATTACGTAAGTTTTACTTAGTCTACATGTTTAATAATTTCTAGCGGTCTACTTAATGTGCTGTACGCTGTATCACCAGGGGAGTCTCTGATTCAACTGGACTAACTAACTATAGGGGTAATGGGGCTGTCCGCGCGCGGGTAGTTTCTCAGCGCGAAAAGTAGTTCTTAATTATTATTAATTATTTTCCTTTTATTTGCTTACAATTTAATTACATTACTCTATACTTTTATTATTCTTTTTATGTAACGCGAGGTCGTTATGGATTTATTGAGTTTCTTAAATCTAATTTTATTAACTGATACATCGGCAAATCGGCATGTTACTACCGGTTTGGGGCATAGAGAAAGGGTTCTTTAGTACCTTATTAAATTATTTTAGTATTATAATTTTTATTTAATTTTATTGTGGGATTTAGGCATATTAAATCGTCACAATTGAAAACAGAATTTAATGAGGAGAATGAGTACCAGTATGATAACTGCATGACTAAATGATGTATGAACATTACAAAGGGACTATGTCCAAATACTAATAAAAAGTTATAAAGTGGAATTAAAATTGTCAATGACCACTAATTATCAATAATAAAGATTGTAAAGATAACCAAATTGAAATCTAGGGATAAACAATAATATACCAGTGTTAGCTAAGTGTAAATAAATCATGTATTATGTAGAAAATTGAAACTGACATTCAACCATTGTTGAGAGACCAAATTAGAACATAACCTAATCTGGTCAACTAGTTTTCAATAAACCATAGAAAACTATGACTAAAGTAATGTTAAACCAAAATGTGTTGTAGTATAACATGACTAGATACTATAGGGAACATTAAATGTACAAAAGATAATGTGTTAAGGAAACATAAATGGTGAATAAATGTATTTTAATATAACCATATGCATCACATAGAATGGTTGCCTGAAACAGCAAAAATATCACTTAAACTTGTAATAAAAGAATAGGAACTCAACCTATAACACTGAGTAATGCAGAATAACGTTCAGATGAGACAATTCAAGGATTATATTTACATAATTAATAATAATAACACAAATAATGAGTAAACACTAGTAACCACTAGATGCAAGAAGTCTGAGTAACTTCAAACCAAGGTAATTGTCAATATAAAGGCAGAATTAACCACTGCCCAGTACTAACAGTGTAATCAGAACACTGATAAGAGATACAAATATAATAATGAAGTAAATTTGAAAGAATTACAACTAACGAAAAATGTAACATTCAAGAGTACTAGAATCTCACCAAAAAGACTATAATTAAAGAAATAAAAAACCAGTAATAAATAAGACTGACACTATCAGAAGTGGTAATGACCAGTGCATTATGCATAGGGCATAACAAAATGGCATTATCAACCACAAATATTATGTTATAATTAATAAACAATTTATATGATAATAGGCCTAGACTTTGACCCTAGGAAAATGAATAATTCATAACTATAAGTAAATAACCATATGTGAAAAGTTCATAATACAGTACTAATAAATTATTACCATAAACACAGTGAATAAAAACAATGTATGTAATGTATTATGTAACATAAGAAATATTATTAATTTGTACAAAGTGTGTTCTTATCAACCCCATATCAAAACTATATGATAAGGGTATGCAAATTACTCGTAAACAAAAGGTAGAAACAATGGAAGTTATAAAAACCTTGTCAGAGTAATTATAAACAAACTATTTGATTTATAAGAACAACTAATAAATTGCAAGCCCGTGCGCGTGGCTTTGTGACCAGAAAATTATAATCTCCACCCCAGCCTACTGACGCTTGTTTGCGCGTCTATTTTGACGGACTTCGCCGAGAGTACACGAAATAAAGACAATTAGCCAATCAGAGCTCATTAGAAAGTACGAAGTGCCGAATCCCGACACACGTAACAACAACAGTTTATCACCAGCAATCGAGGCAGACTCCACGTGGGCAGAGTGACCATCAAAACATTGAATTGATAGCCGACAGCTAATAATGCACACTAACCTCGAAACTCCAAGTTGAGTTTAGGTCAGACCAATAGGGACAGTGAAGTTTATTATAACAGTTTTCTTTAACGGAGTTCATGCGTATAGGCAGTGTGTGAAGAGAATTAATAAATATTAATTCAAATGTTAAATAATTTTTGAAAATTAAAAAAGTTTTGTGATAGTGATACTTCGAGTCAACGGTACACGCAAGTATCAGTGCAAATGGTCATAATATTACGTATAAAAAATAATTAATCAAATAAAGAACGCTACTAGCGAAGTTGATTTATCTAAATTAAATCAAAAATAACCCTATTTCTATAAGGAAAGGGACTTTGATAATTACATAAACACGAAGCAGCGAAAGCTTTGGCTAATAACAATTTTGACTTTCTAGCTTGAAATTAATTGTAATATTTTATAAAGAGACATTGAATAATCAATGAAGGGACCAATGAACCCTAACATTTAATAATTTTAGACTACTATTGGGTTAAATTGTAGAACCTTAACTCAATGTAACATACGAGTTAACTCTAGTAGTAAATTAATTTGAATTACCTGTTTTTTGTTTATATCCACTATTAGGAGATAATTCATGGACATCTCACGGAATATAATTAATAACCATGTTATATAAAATAAGTAATGCATTCAAAGAAGTATTAATCAATTAATATCAAACAAGTAAGGTTACAATGAACCCTAGTTAACCTCAATTTCAAGTAATGAAAAAATCGTTCATATTTTGTGTTATGTTAAAGAAACAAATAATATTTTTTATTATCCGCCTACTCATTATTACAGTAGTGCATTTCGTTTGTTAAAGTGTATCTTGCAGACTCAAAAAACCTGAAATTTTATAAAGCAAAATAACGAAATTGTTGACATTCAGACATAGTCGATTATTAGGCTCAGTCTGACCACCATGAGATTTTAATTATTTTAAGAGTCCATACTCGAAATTAATTGTTTTTAAAAAGAAAATGAGTAAAATAATTGTATAACAACAATTATTCAAATTGAGTTCAATAAACAAGTATTATTTCACGAATAGACAAAAGTGTTGACTATTATTGTAAAAGAATAGACTTACAGCTTAGGTGAGCGACAGCGACGGTTGGTACCAGAGACAGCAGCGAGAATTTGAATCTAATGGTTCTCGCCAGCAATATTCTCCCACATTATTAACATACAACAATCACTAATAAGAAAGTATAAATGTTATGCTTATGTAAATTTCAGTACAGGAATACACCGTTCGAATCATCTCATCGAATAGCAGAAGAGTCAAAAAACTATTCGACTACGAACTCAAAACACTGAACTAAATTATCAAAAGTCTAAATACATGTGTTAACCAACTTCAAGAGCAATTCACCGGATTTATTTATATTGGGATTCAATTAAACAATTGAATTGGATTAAATAAATCAATAAATCATAAACTAAATTAAAACTTCGTATCGAAAAGTTATAAAATATAAACTGTCAATTGATTAACTATTATGATTATGATTATGATTAACAATTCCTAAACCATAGGACTCCGGGCATACTTACAAATTGGCGAACAACGTTTGAGGCAATTGATTAGGTTCAACCTCAACCTCATTAACAGATAACAAATACACGTAGATATCGTCACATTACTATATATATAATTTGTGATGTTTTCAATTTGTTTCTTCTGCAAGTAGTATAATTTCGTATATTCTTTTTAACACCTGACGCACGTTTCACTGAAAAATATCAGTATCATCAGAGGTTTCTAAGTAAATTAATAACAATCGAAATAAGTCTATTAAAATAAAATTAACGATCGCCACGTTGGGCGCCAATATGTAACGATCCCTTTTTTTGTCGTCTATCAATCCCCACGTTTAAGCGTCAATATGTAACTAGCCGTTATTTGTTGTGATAATTTTTGTTTCTTCAAATTGAATAATTATTATTAATTATTTTTAGGTGTTGAGCGCCAAATTGTTTTAAATATAAACAATTAAAAAATCATTAAATAGTATCTCTCTTCCTTTTCTTGTATTTAAATAAACTTACCTAGTTATTTTCATTCAAATTAATTTTCGTGCCCACAAAATAGGGTTTGGCAACCTTCTTCTCTGATTATAAAAAACTAATATTTGCTATACCACAAAATTGTTAATTATAAAAATAATAATTATCCATGCAAATTATATTCACCAATAATCTTTTATTTTTTCTTTATATCTTCAGTTAAATTAACTTGAATAAATCTTATCATATATACATTTTTCCCAGCTAATAATATTGTTTCTCAGTTGGCTGCAGTACTCCTTTAAAAACTCAGGCTTTGTCTGACATTAATAAATTATTCATTGCTTACTAATGTCGTGGATCCTTTTAGACTACAAAATATCAACGAAAATGCCACATAGGAAGTACAAAACCTCACAAATATAAATAACTTATAGCAAAATACCACAGTAAATAAAATACAGTGTTATAATTAGTGAACAGTTTAACAGTGTTATTTTATAGGTTAGTATTCCTTATAAAATTGTTTGTCTCTACTAATAATTCTCGAATACAAATAAAGAAGAGTTCATAAGTGACATAATTATACACTATGAGTGTCTTATTTCAGTAAAAGTGTATTTAATCTTGTTTAAGTATGTAAAAAGTATAATAGTGTATGGTAAGTAACTGTTATTATTAATCGTTTTCTAATTTAACACCATACTTCCCTTTTAAATTGATTTTATACACTTTTTTAATCACTTTAAATGTTTTTTTTTTCTGTTAAACGGCTTTCATATAATCTTCTATCTTCAATTATTCTTCATTAATTCAATTAGTCTTCATTATGTCTTCCTTCATATACCTTGTTTTAGGTTTTAATTCAGTTCAATTTCTTCTTTTAGAGGATTACAATTTTATTTAAGCATACACTAAGAAATCTAACAATGGACTAACAAATTTGTTATTTTTAAATATTAGGTTGCTAAGATACCAGGTTGCTAAGATACCAAAGTGTAAATTTTCCATTGGTTATTTCAATTTGTTACTGATGACATCATTTTCTCAAATTAAAATTTACAACAAATTTTTTATAACTGATCTAGTTTTCTTGTACTAAGTACTAGCTTGCAATTATTAGTACCATTGAACAGAGTTTTTCTTAATGGTTATTTAGATATTTTACATGACCAGTTTCCAATCCTTAATACCAGAGTTACATTTTATAAAATTTTGATTACTTCAATAAACTAGGTTTACAGTAAACATTTGTACCTAATTTAATACTGTAGTTGTATAAATAAATTCCTGTTAACATTTATGCCTTTAGTCATCCATGATTCGTAATAATATTAATAATTTCTACAAAATCTTTTGATTAAACTGTAGGCCTTATAAGGTCTAATGTTGCTCAAGTTAGAATCATTTATATCATAAATTTTCTTATTTCTTTTGTAATTTTACATTTATTAATTAAACCTAATTACTCACACTATATATTCTTATATAATTTATAGTTTTTGAAACTTTCAGTACATTACAATAACACTTTCCACATTCCTATGTAGATGTAAGTTTTTCTAGTCCATAACACAACATTATTATTATTAGAGCAACCGGAAGACAGAATAAGATAGTAAAACAATTAGTAATCCGGAATGGTACAAGTATAGGAATAGGAATTCCTATGGTGTTATTAGTATACCATATGGTGGTATTACAGTAACAAATTTTATATTTGTTGTTGTAATAAATGTAAAATTACAAAGTGTTTTTTTGTTTTTCCGCTGTACCATACGACGATCAGTAACACCTCGTAACAGTGGGTCAGAAGTGCGACAGAACCGTTAACAGCTTAAACAGTTGACACTTTGTATAAGACTAGTGTAAATTGTAGTTAATCGTTAAACAACGGCTGCAGTCAGATGATGGAAAATTTCCAGGTGCTGCTGTTGCAGACAGAGGAACGACGACGACAAGAGGCGGAAGAAGCAGAAAAACGACAGGATGAGAAAGATGAAGAGAAGCAGAAAACCCTCTGCTGGAAACACAAGAACGGTAGAAAGCTCTAATTTTGGAATCTGAAGGGCGACCAGCAGGAAAACGGAAGCTCTTTTTGAAACTATGCACAACAGTTGCAAAAACATACTACCGCAAAGTTGGGTCTCCTACGTGATGACTTCGGTGAATTACGCAGTGATCTAAATAGGCAAGACATAAGATTATCTATAGTAGAAAAATCTGCATCAAATATAAAATAAACAATGTCAGAAAAATTATCTGCAGCAGAAGACTCAATTGCAAACATATAAGAACAAATTAAAAATAATACTAAGCAGTTAATAAAAATACAGCCAAGCGTTTCAAAATAATTCTAAACTGACTGTATCACTGGTAAAGACAGAAAAAGATATAGAAAATAAGACAATAGAGAAAGTCACTTTGCTTGCAACTGGGGTAATGCATGTCATGGCCCCAACCTTTGATGGAAGCACTCACTGGGCGACGTATCTTCTGGGCAGTTTGAACCCACTGCTAGCCCAAGTAATTTGGACGAAAAAAGACCAGACAGTTTCACTCATTCTTGCTTTAAAAGGACCTCTGAGGCAGAACTACTACAAAAAGTGCCACCTGACAGCCAGAACACCTATCCCGAATTGATAAAATCTCTAGAATTAAGGTATGGTGATAAATATTTGCGCGATGTGTACTACGCTCAGCTGAGAACGAGGCAACAACATTCCGGGGAGAGTCTTCAAGAGTCTCAAGCAATCATCTACAGACTAATTAAACTGAAGCACCAGAGGATATTCGAATCAGGTTTGCGGCGGTACAGACATTTATTGATGGCGTAGGAGATTGTGAACTTCAGCAAGTGTTACGAATGGCAAGACGCCGAAATACCTCAAAAGCTTTTCTTCACGCCCTCGAGTTTAAAGCTGTCAAGTCAGCGTCCTGCTACATTAATGGGTTTCTGTCATCATAGTGTCATGATCCCTGTACCACAGTGGCGTTACGATGGGGGGGTAGAAAAACAATCTTCCTGGACAAACAATTCAAAGATTTAAGAGCGCCACAATGATTTGGACGATGGGAAAACACAGAAGACCGAAGTGTTACAATTGTGGGAAACGTGATCATCTATAGGTAGACTGTTGGGAGAATAAAATACCGATAGAAGGGTGTGATTGCACCAATTGGAGAAATAAAGCTCCAGAACAGCACACAGTTTTCAGGCTACATAAGACTAGTGGAAACTTGAAAGTAAACCAACATCATTTACAGTTGACACGAGCGCAACAGTGTTCATTGTGCTCCCTTACTTCGGCACCCTCAATTTAACCCTTGTACAATACAGACTATGGAAGCCCAGTCAAAGTATTCGAACAGGTAGACGTACTCCTGTCCTGGGGCCTCTCGAGTTTAGCCACCAAGTGCTCGTTGCAGACATTGTCGATGAAGTGATTCTTGCCACGGACATTATGAATGCCTATGATTTGTTGTGGACTTCAGAGAGAATATCCTGAAGCTTGACAAAGACAAGGAGTTGACGTTACGCAAGGGGTTGTTGACGCGAACAAAGCAGACATGTGGACCAGCTAATGGCTTATAGAACATCAGAGCATGATAAAACCGGGATGACACCAGCAAAATTGGTGTTTGGGCGGGAGATTCGTCTTCCTGGGGACTTGATATTCGAATCACCTGCGACTCAGTTGCAATAGCCACAAATATTCCTCGCAATTAGAAAACCAACAGCGAGATATGAATTGCTTGATAAGAGAACGGCTGAAGATAGCTAATAATAAAATGAAAACTCGTTATGACATTCGCAGCAATAGTGTGGGTTTCCAATAAGGAAATCAGGTTTGGTTGTACAACCCTAAGCGCCGTCGTGGTAGCTCATGTAAAATTCGGACTAAGGACCTTACACTGTGAAGAAGAGAATCAACGATATCGTCTGTAGGATTCAACAGGAATGGCAACGGAAATTCAAGGTCGTCCACCTAGATCCCTTGGCCAAGTTTTACTTCAGAGACGGTTCGCCAGTTCGGGACGATCAACCTTAAAGTGGGGACAGCGTAACAATGGAACCCTCTCGAAAAAGCGAGAGCGTCCTTCTACCCGTTTCTCCGCTAGCCGTGCATGTGTAGGGTCTCACCCAAGGTCGCACCCAAGTAACTTCGAGTTTGTTCTGGAGAGCACTTGAAATACGCAGTATACTGTTACGCCGCAGCAAAGATGCAAAGTTATTCTGGAACACTTGTGTTACCTATGACAGGTACGACGTCTGGTTTTGTCAATTAATTTCGGTTAGCTACGGTAGTACGGATCGAGGTATTTTTGAAGATTAGTTGAAAGTGTTTAATTGGTGTAATTAGTGTTATAATTAGTGTGGAACTCTATTACTTAATATTGTTATTTCGTTTGGAGAAATTTAACTTCAATTATTGTACGAGTTGATTACAAATTGTTAATTGTGATTAATTAAATCTGGTACTTAGTGATTTCATTGATGTGTTCCAGTGTATCATATCACGATCAGTGAGACCGTCGTAACAATATATTAAAAACCGAATCTGCAGCAAACAAACGTTAAATTAAATTTCTTTCGAAAACAAAAAAATTTAATGTTATCAATATTATATTACTGAAAAGACGACCAATCTTATCAAACTAGAAAAACTATGTATAAATAATTAACAACTAAATTAGTAATATCCAGAGTTCAAATAAGTTAATAATATCCAAATAAGTTAAGTAATATCAAATAATCATCTGTTTTACCTATATTATACATCATCACACTAAATAAAAAACTATGTAGACTTGTGAACCAGTTAAAATATTAAGCAGAATGGGAATAAAAAAGGGGCTACACCAAAAAGTCGAAGTATTTAAAATCGGTAACAGTCTATACAAAAATTAAAGTTCAATTTAGCAAAACGTACAGTCTTAAACAATTTATTGTACTACGGTGAAGTAAGTAAAAACCAGAATACTGTAAATGACTATTAACTTTAATCTCAACTTAAGGGACACTCCACACTCACGAAAGTAGAGCTGTGAATAGCTGAGTCCTATTGTCTCCAGCGGAAGGGTAATTGTAAGGGTTCTTTCTGCTATTGTAGCACTTAATCAATATCACTTCACACACGTACAATAAAAGTAAATTAGTTCTTTCAGATGATGAGAAATAATAAAATAGTCGTTGAAATTAATAATAGTATGGATTAGCCCGTACCATTATTCCTAGTATTTATCAGGCAGTAGTATATAAAAGATAAGGAATTTATATAATATCTCAAAACATAAGTTGAAACGTTTTACATATAGTGAGGAATAATAAAATAAGTGCGCTTAAAATTTGTATAAAAGTGATAACAGCTGGATATTATGATATGATAAAACTGACACTGTGCTAGACAATTCTAGTTCAGAGTATTATAATTTATAAAAAGAAGGCCTGAAATTGAATTCTATGCGTATATTCATATAAAACCCAAAGTACAAAAATCAAAACTAACTAGGACTGGAGATAGTTTGATAGTTCCCAAAACGTTTGAATTATTCAAACGTACGGGATTCCTGCAACTAAATAATGGAAAGTAAATAGTTAAGTATTATCTGAACTATACAAATGTTAAAAGAACAAAACTACAAAGGGCAACACATGAAAAACCATTTACACAATTGTTATTCCGTTGTATGTTACAAACTGATTATATTTGCCTTAATTTACATCGCTTTTATACTTCACTGATAATGTCCGCCAATTACATTAACTCCTCTTTACGGATTTGTAAGTGTATGGCTTTCAGTTTTTATTTGGATGAACCCAGTAGTTTCCTAAACGACGAATAGCAATACGCAGCACAATAAAATATAAAACTTCTTTTTTTCTTCTGTATTTTTATGAAATAAAACCAATTCACTGCAGATGTTCTCACAATCAGCGGTCAGCTGTATGCTGTCGATCACAGTACTGAAATGGTGGTTATCTGGCCCCAGCTGGATGCATACGTTGAGCGGGCGAGTAAATGGAGGGACTCCATTAACGCTGTTGTAGTCTTCTTCAGATGAAGAAAGCTACCTAACAGACTTTATTAGGCAATTCCCGACTACCGTCACGATGGTCTACTGGCGACAAACGTCTCACCTGGGGGACACATTCCGAACAAGTAACCATTCGTTAATACTAACTCCGTCGCGTGCTTGGTAGCAAAGCAACGTCCCGCCATCTAGGCAAACTTGTCATTACCGTGAAACTTGTTTGACCGTAATACCTATGGTCACCTACTTGATTAAAGATGGTGTTACCCGGCAAAGACACATAAGCAACCTCTAATGGACCAAGGTTTGTGCTGGGCCTTTAAAGCCTATTATCTTTCTTCGAACCAGACCATCCACACTGGCCTAGGTGTCTGTGCCACACGGATGCTTTCCTGCGAGTTTTACCCTCCGATGTGTCTGTTTCCATGCCAATCCCCTCACCAGCGCCCTTGATCAACACCAATTTGTGCGAGGTGAATCTTGGACCTGTCCTCGGCGAACCCTCACCCTGTATTAGACACTCATCTAATGACAGAAGCTCAAGGCGCGGTGTAACTGGTCTCTCACCCTCTCTCTGCAAACATTGCAGACTGCACTTCTCAGATGTCGAACTACGATGTGTAAAGGTACACGTATGGTACACGTGTGATTGTCCCATTAGTGGCACTTGGGCCCTACAAGTCATGTACAGCTGTGCTCGTGTAAAACCGGCCTGACACTTGACAAAGTGACACTGTGACAGATTATCCCGTTACAGTTTCCAAGAAAAATATGTACTAAACGTTAATAGGCGACTTTTTAATTTTGGCATCATAAACTGATAACTGATAATTTAACGCCCGGCAGTGCAAGAGTTCCGTGATCTTTCTTTACAGGACGGCTTGCCACTCTCCCCGTAAACTATCGCAGCTCTCTCATACCAAAGCACTGAATTCAACACGGCAAGTATATATTAAGATTATCTATCGGACGTTCGGACTACCAGGTTTTTACTATATAAGATTTCATTTCACAAACGAGCAGCAATAGTACTTTTGATCTAGCCAGTAGCTGCAGAATAGGCAGAGTTGTCTGTATAATTTTTCTGTCGTACTCATAAATTTTGTATGTCAAAAAATGTTATCTTCGTATTAATTAGAATATTTAGTAAGTACTTCGTATATAAACAAAACGGAGAAACACAATTTTTTCTGTAATTATAAAACTAAGTAATTTATTATTCTTTTGAAGTTTTAGCCTTTCTAGCAAGTGAGAAATTTACAGGTTCCTAGACGTCGTACGATGCATGAAACGTTTGCATTACAGGAACCACTATGTCTGAACCTATTGACCATTTCTCCATACTTAAAATTTTTATATTAACTTAATTACACAATATTATTCAATTCGAACGAAATTTGATTCACGGTTGTAAAACCATGCAAAGTTGAATTATCTTGAGTCGTGAAATCACTAACCGTATCGTAATTTATCGAAACTTCCTCCAGCCGTTTATGGCTACATCTCACTGTTTATTCTATTGTACATGTAATTTTCAGTACCGCGGAAATTTAATTAGCATTAAGACGAAAACGTAACAAAAAAGGGGTTTAGAAATAATTATGACTGACACTGCAGGAATCCTGTTAACGGAAACAAAAAACGAAAAAGGTTTGTTTCATATTCGTTTAGTGTTTCAGTAACTGGGTCAGAACAATCGATGAGTCGAGTGAACTGGTCATGACCACTGAAGTTACACCAAGCTACCTCTGCTGTCCAACTGGGTCACACACAAATCTAATAAGCGACAAGTCACTGGTGTGTTGTGACAAGGTGACTACAGCATCTGGTCAGTATATCCAAGGCTATCACAGTGTCACTGATAGTAAACTAGATCAAGTGTCAGGTCCACCATGAACGATCGGTTTATGCAGTGCCGTAACTAGGAGCTAATTCTGGGGGCGAGGACTGAGATACTCCCCTTTATTTTATTAATTGTAATTCCCTTTACTTCTACAATTATTTATAAGCCTTATTTTAACACTCGCATTTGGCTTGGAAATATACCTACATTATGTGGTTATAGAATTTTGGTGAAATTTCTAATCGCTCTGGGGGAGGATTGATTCGCTGATCCCCCGTAGTTACGCAACTGAGTCTACGTAAGAATTGTAAAATTGTCCGAATACGTATATATGAAAATATGAGGACACAAATAAAAATCCTGTTTTCATAATAACGCGTTGCCCGTAATTTTCTCGTGTTGCCCGTGTATAAGTTTCTCTTTAAACCTTGTTCGGTTTCTTCTTAGTTTACACACACACACACACACACACACACACACACACACACACACACACACACACACACACACACACACACACACACACACACACACACACACACACACACACACACACACACACACACACACACACACACACACACACACACACACACACACACACACACACACACACACACACACACACACACACACACACACAGCATAATAAGTCTCGAGTATCCATGTGTTAAATTCTTCTTAGCCGCTAAATTATTAGTTTTGCGGCAAAACAGTAAATAAACAACCAGTGAGTAGATATTTTTGGTTACGTAACGGAACGCGATGACCACTTCCTCGGAGTGATCATGCCGTAACGAAACTTATCGATGACCACTTCCTGGGAGTGATCATTTTTTAACAAAATTTACCGATGTGGCAGACTTATGAGAAAACTAAGAATGCGACTAGCAGACAAGCTAATCTAACACCTAAAAACTGACGTTGATTTATTTATCCTATTTTATACATACCATTATATAACACAAAGATACATGTTCAGTGTGTAACAATACAGTATTACAGCGACCTCCCGTAATGCTTAGTTGCAGCCTACCACACAATGTTGAGTTCTGTGGAAGCAAGTAGAAGCAATACTCCTGTACGTTCTAGCACAGGTAGACAAATGCTAGCTAGCTCAGGTAGACAAGTGCTAGCTAGCACATTCCAGACACCCTCATATTAATGTAGAAACATCTATAAATTTAGTCTACACCTAAAAGAAACTTAGACTTTAGAGAAACTAAGCCCTCTATAAACCTAGTCTCTTAGTATTCATTATATCACAGATACCGTGGTGTCTATATGAACACCAAAAGGTACAGAGTGAATTAGAGAGTTTTGGAGATTGTTTCACGGCGTTTGCTGCTTAACATAGTCAGATTAGCGAGTACTTTTATTGACCTTCGCATAAACTTAATGAGTGACATCAAAGTGTTTGTTGTTGTGTGGTGTAGGAAGCGCTTTTAAGATGCCTGTATAAGAGAATTATTAAAACACAAGTATGATTTTTCTAGAGAAGTGCTAAACTTTTGTCTATTTAGGCTGTGTTATTTTAAAATCTATTTTACTGATTTAAGATCAAAAGCCATACAATATTGAAACAATATTGTTATGGAGATGTAAAACAACTAGTAGGTTATATAGATCATACTCTCACGTAGCCTTTCGCGGCTAGTGTCTATTATGATTTTTAAGTCTTCTTCCGGTATGGACCGCGTCAAAAATGTCTTTTATGACAAGGTTTCACTCATATTACAATCAGTATCCCTCGTTGTCATACAAGACATTTTTGACGCGCTCCATGGCGAAAGAAGACTTAAAAAACATATGTAGATCATGTTGATTATATGAGAATATTGATGCCTTCACTATCACTTTCTTATAAGACTAGGTTGCGACCTGAGATAGGCTATTTGTACCTCGTTGGTCGTGTAATAATAAGTATTTATTTGTTTGTAACTTTGCGATTTATTAAACTTAATGATTTTAGTAATGCTTATACATACTATGATTGTTGTGAAGAATGCACGGTGAGTTGGTACCGTATATTTGTGTTGAAATATTATTAAATTAAATATAACTTTGATAAATGTTTAATAAAGCTTCTAATGTTATAGAAAATCATAGAAGTCTGTTAAAAATATGTCGATGACATAATGTACAGAAAAATTACAGAGAATATAATTTGCTAGCTAGACTTGAATAAAAATTAATAAGAAAGTTAAATTAACACGACTTAAATAAAACTCGATTATCTTTAAATAAATGCGGCCAACAATAACAACAGCCAATGTGGTCACAGGTACGGGGCAGCAAACGCGGTCACATGTAAAAGTAAGATTCAGATCTGAAACCTAAAGGAGGATTCACATAACTGTTTCACACCTACTTAAGTTAAGCACTAACATCAACAGTAGACACAAAGAAGACTGACCAAATTCTTGAATACGGAGAAGGTTCTTACAATTCAGAGAAAAAAAGTGAGACAGTTTTCAAAGATAATGTATAAGAAACCAATGCCACATTTAACCAGTTAGTGGGAAAAGAAAAAAGCTTTGGATGCTCTCACTGGATGGATGGGTAGAGGCAAATCGCCAATAGAAGTCTCTCAAAGACCAGCGAAGAGAACGAGGGAACGATCACAGAGAGAAAAGTAAAATTGATGATCGTTGTACTGTCTTTGATGTCGTTTTTTTGTACTCTAAAATATTGACATCCACGCAAGAACACTATTACTCCCGCAATGTATTTCCCTTTTCATTTAATTACGTATTTAGAAAGGCCTTTTGACATCATACTATTACGAACACAAATCCAGTTATCTGTTACAGTAAACAACAACGATTACTTTGCTAATCACATACGCTCTCCTTAGCGTGCACGTGCAATATGTTGACACAGCTGCACGTAATCACGACGGGTACTACAGCAACGTTTCGAGTTGGTTACATTGTTTGCTGAACAAGTGATACATACCTGTAACTGTAACACATAGCCATTTGACCTAATTTAACTGATTCGTATGCCCACGCTTAATTCAAATGTTCCAGAAGTACACTAACATCACCGTTTCGCTCGTACAACATGTTTAAGAAATATTTTGTACTACTCGGCTCCGAAGAAGTCAGTTTGAGGCTAAGTTTCCTGTTCCTTTACTAGCAGTAACCGACCGCTTCTCTCCACTGTTGCCTAGATTCAAGTCAGACAATTCCAATTTTTTAGCAACGTACAAAACCACGTACGTTAAAACACGGTGAATGATATAGCCTACGTATCGTACGTATTAACACACTAACGGTCAGTAGGCTCTCCCGCACAACAACCTATGAGTTTACAGCATAGTAATAGTAGAATAATTACTTACACGATCATTTCATTAGAAAATTATCTTCTTCTTCTTCTTCTTCTTCTTCTTCTTCTTCTTCTTCTTCTTCTTCTTCTTCTTCTTCTTCTTCTTCTTCTTCTTCTTCTTCTTCTTCTTCTTCTGCTTCTGCTTCTGCTTCTTCTTCTTCTTCTTCCTTTTCCAAAGCGCTACAATGATGAATGGATCTTGGCTTCCTCCACTACCCGCCCCCCACTTTTCCATCCTGCCAGGTTGATTCTCCGATTACTGATTTCCATTCTTCCCAAATTCCTTTTCTACCTCTTCCAGCCATTGCCTTCTTAGTCTTCCTACCCACTCACTCTTCCCGTTTTACCCAAAGCGTTCTCTTTCATCGCCTGTCGCGACTCATTCTTTTCACGTACGCTAACCATCAAATCCGTCTGAAGTTAATAAATCGTACTGTATCTCTTCTATCCAGTATAGAAACTGTTTCTCATCCTCCAGACACCTATTTCTGTTACAAAACCTGAAAGTTTAAAATTACTGACTTCTATGGATTTGAAAATTTAAAAATGTCACGTATGATAAAAATCTTTGCAATTTTTATGAATGTTTATTGACACAGAGATCACGACAGAGGGATAATTTTTGTTTGTTTCGACAGTTGTGTTTAAAAGTCAGATTTGATGTTTGGTTTCCCATTTGTGCGCAGCTATTGCCGATTTCTCTTTTCTTGCGCGAGTTACAAATTATTGTACTGTCGCTGACATCGTCGTCATGTATTGCGCACATTCGTTTCATCATAACTACAGTGTGCAACCCAGAAATTGACAGCGGGGCGACGTTTCATCTTGCAACAAACTCAAAAGCTTATCACGGAAAATTGCATTATCAACAATTTTACGGGGACAAAGTCATATGATACCCAGGGAGAAATATAAATTTATAGAAAGCGGTGGTTTTCTTTAGAAGTAAGAAAACATTAAAATATGTAGTAAAGAGCGATAGATATTCAAAAGACGACCTTGCGTTGACGCCAGTAAGTCGGCTAAGAAGTTACAAATTGTCACAGGCGGGTCGGACCGTCATAAAACTGTATTGTTTGCTAGGGTGTAAGAAACATTTACTAAGGTTGTAAAAGTTAAGTGCATCTAACAAAAGGAGCTATATTTTAGAAAGAGAGCGTAGTGTGAAATGGAAGGTGACGCGAATTTTCATACCACGTGTTCACGCGCATTTTGTGGACGAATAACAAATAGCGTCATTTTTTACGCGGGCTGTTCCGTTAAACAGATCGGATAGTTTTGAATTTAGCGGTAAGTTAGACCAATAGGCGTGTAGTTTGTCGATATTGAGTGAGGGTAGTTTGTAGCGAAGTATAAAAATACGAAGTGTAAGAAGTTAGGGCAGTCAACCGGGAGATTACAGATATTAGACTCGTAATACAGTATTTATTTTAGTTTACGGGAAAATTACAACACTAAGAATCATATTAGTTGTAATAATAATTTCTCAGTAATTTTATTAAATATATTTCAATCGCCACGTAAGTCAGTCACGGTAACGCGATAGTAATCTGTGCGGAAGTTAGCATCATAAACACTTAATAAATGTTCATAAGAAGATCAACGTAAAACCGAGTAACATATCTAAGTTTAATTAATACAACAACCGTTTAAAGAGTCGAGTTACATAGCGATTTAAATGTGTGAAACGTCATGGTGCGGGACGGTCGATCAATAAGCAGTTATTAATCTGGTGTTAGACGCACTTAGCTTTATTAATGAAATACTGTGTTTTTCTACAAGTGTATTAGTATACAGCACCTGTGTAATTATCACTAAGCCAGTTGAGTGAATAGTGTTATACTTGTGAAACCAGTGTAATTAGTGCGACCTGACAAGGATAATTATTCAACGGATAACTTCTGATCACCAGCCTGGAAACCACATCGCAGAGGACATCGTATCGCAGAGTAATTCAACAGACACGTAATTAACAACAAAGAACAATCATTTTATATTGCTTATTAATATCAAATATATGTCAATCTTGTTTTGGTGACTCAATCAGTCTAAGGATCCATTGCTAAGAAATAAGCACTAATAAATTTGATAGTAAATGAATAAAGTACTGAATGATAAATTTGTAATATTTGAATACAACTGGTATTAAAAAAATTAATTAATAACAACTAAATTGTGTTTATTTATTACTGGCGCCCTGGGATAATTCTAAAGAGTCGGTACACGAAAGTAAGGGTGATATCTTATTGTTAAAATTTGATATATGATAAATATTAATTTTGTCATTGAATAATTTAATTTGATAAACTCTTACATTATACATGCTCATAGGCCAAGTAGTATGCAAAGTAGTAACAAAATAGTAGTGATATATGGCCTATATTTAAAAGTGTATTACAAGCTGACTCTTTTTCTTCCTAATGAGTTTGACTGCAGACCTTACTTTATATATTTTTTTTACCAATCACACAGATGTTATTCTGTAACATAGCAAATTCTCTTTCATTCTGAACAAAGTACCGACTTCACTATATCAACGAAGCTCTCTACTATTTCTGTTAATTCGATTCTTGAAGATTCTTCTAATTTCCATCTTACGGTACCAGTTACTAAAAATCAGTTCTTAAAAATTCGTATTCTCTGTTTCTATTTTCCTAAAGTACTTTGACTTCTTGCTCTTATAGCCGGATGGTAGTGTTGATTAGAAATATAAACTTTGAAATATTAATTTGTATGTGACTCGCTTTTCTATAAACATTCCTTAAGCGAGTTACAAAACGAATATAAATTTATCATATAAATACATTTAAATGTTATTTCCATGCAGTTATTAACCGTTACAGAGTAGCTAAATATTCCTTTATTAAAATATTCATTTAGTTAATCAAGGAACTCAGTGTCTATTATATTCAAATTTTAAAGGTAAAATGTATTCACAAATTTTATTAAACTGTAAAGCTGTGAATATAATTACTTACACGTTTGCAGCAAAGAAGGTTTATGAATTGAAAGGAAGTACGCTTCACTAAGTCCAGAACAAAGAATGAACGAACAAAGTTTGGATTGTTATTGAAGTGTAAAATAGATAGAAACACGTGTTAATAAAAGGTGAATGAGCAGGAAAAGTTTAAGCAACTCTGGAAATTTAGAAAGTAGAGTGCGGAAGCTTTGTTACTGATTAACTTTACCTACCTGCAATATATTTAAACTGTAAAGCGATATAAATATTAATTATGAAAAGAGAGTGATGCCATAAATTTTACAAATACTTTGTTCGTTAGGTGCTTCCTAATAAGGTTATATTACTATGGTTGAAGCTAATTAGGACAAATTGATCTGTGATTTGTTTATAAAGCTCCACGGTGTTGGTTGAATTATACTTTGGTATCCCTCATCCACGAGTTACAGCCTTCCTACCGATGTTGTCTTCTTGCTTTGTCTGCCTCACCACATTCACCGTCCTGAACAAGAGTTCTTTCAAAGTTTTGTGATGTTATGTCTACGTGATTAGGCTTTTTAATGTTGCACTATTGTTAATTATCTTTTGTTCATTTAACTAAAGCTGTCTTTACTATGTAAAATACAGTATGCAAAACCTCCCTTTGAATGTGAAGAACCGTGCAGTGATGAAACATAATATTTTGACATTCTTAGACGAACGGACGTCAACAGTTTTGTATTAAAAAGCATTTGTATAAGGTATATGCTAGTAGACCTGTGGGTATGGCGGCTGGCTATTAATTTAGAGGTCGTTCCCCGGGTGCATAATAAAATCAGCGCTTGTTTTGCAGTCCCCAGCTAACCTCAACTTGTAGAATGAGTACGTGGGAGAACATCCTGGGATATAAGAGTCGGCGGTTAAAACGTACTGTTATCCAATGGTATTAGTCGCCCTACACTGCCTTACTCAAGTACAGCTTCGGTAGTAAAAAAAGAAGCCATTATTATTATTATTATTAGTAGTAGTAGTAGTAGTAGTAGTAGTAGTACTAGCAGTAGTAGTAGTAGTAGCAGTAGTAGTAGTTCCCCCAGGGACTCACACTTGTGAGCACGGGCTTGGCGGACCCGGGGTGCCTTAGCTGGACTCTCGCTTTGTTTTATCTTGTCTTGGGCGAAGTCCCTGTCATTTAATCCTGTGGCTTTCTTGACCAGCTCTTATTTTTCTGCCCCAGACTCTAGTAGAGTATTCGAGGGCTAGGGATCTTTATTCTTGCCCTATTTTCCTTTATGTTCATGTAGCTGGTGTGCCAAACAAACACCAAGGGAATGAACCCCGTATGAAAAATACACAATGGAGTTACCTAGGGAACAAAATCTTACGGTTCAGGGGGTCGGATCCCCAGTAACGGTGTCCGTCAGGGGTGAGCAAGCGGGACGTCGTTATCCTGCGACCGCAATGCCTTGGAGATGGATTACTTGTCTTCCTTGGGACAAAATGAGACACATAAAGAAGATTTGCAAGGAACACACATGAAAGAAGTTGACAACGGGGGGAGTTGACCACTTTTGAAAGAGTAGTAAGCTGCAGAGAACACTGACTACTACTGGTAGAGTATGCAGTGCCCAAGCGGCAGCAGGGGTAACACAGCAGCATACCCCAGGTCATAGATACACGAAATAGAACAAAGCACCCCAGGTCAGAAATCTAGCTCTGAGCCTGTGGTGGCCAGGAAACGCGCAATGCTCCGCCTGCCTCCGGAGTCTCTACTCCCTCGCATACAAATTCTACGCCAGAGGACTCTCTTGATTTCGCCAGAAGCAAAATATATTGAAATGGCACGACAAATGGCAGAAACTTTAGCGGCTTCGTAACCGGGTGGACTGAGATCAAGATGTGGCACAAACTCCTCCTGTACGTGACGCCACACAGTTTCCTTGAAAAGAGACTGCTCGTGTTGTAAGGAGCAAGAGAGTTGCTTCAAGTCCCCCAGAGCAAAATGATGAGGATGAGAGATGAAAATCCCTTCCCTGAGTGATCTACCGTTGTCTCTAAGAGGCTAAAAAGGCGAGAAAAAACTACGTAATGAACAGAGTAGTAACAACAGCATCAACAGCAGCAGCAACAGACTTCGCAGATATGCTCAACACGAAAGAGAAGGTCTGGGCGTCTCTAATAAAACAAATGGGCCGAGCCGAAGCAAAACTTAAACTCTTCAGAGCACTGCGACGGGCCATAAACCAATGTAACGGTCGCTGCTGGAGATAGCTGGGAGAAGACATTAATATTGATCCTTGGGGGCTAGAATACAAGCTGGTGATCCAGAAACTGGGTCCCCTGAAGTCATCGGAGCGAAATGGGCTTGATCTGGGAAATGTCGATGCGTTTACCTTCTTCTCTGAAGAAGACCTTGAAACGGCTGTTCCAGGCTAAAGAGTAAAAAAAGCGCCAGATACGGACAGGATTACAAATTATGTGCTGAGGGCAGTTTTCTAACACAACCCGGGTCTGTTGCTTAACATATACAACGCAATGTGTGCACGTCTACTAGAAGGTTGCACGACACGTGCTTCTCAGCAAAGGCAATGCTGGCATCCTCTTACCGACCCCTGTGCTTGTTAGACACAATTGGAAATGTGCTTGAAGGCTTATTCGATGAGCCTGATGACAGCGACACATGCCGCCGGTGATCTTTTTCAAGACAGTATGGGTTTAGAGCAGAGAAGTCCACGATAGATGCAATTCTGGAGGTGTCCGAAGCCTTAAGAAGAGCAGAAGACTACAATGAATACTCTCGTGACTTTTGGTGACGCTACAATAGGAATACCGCTTGTTTGTCCTACGTGACGCTTGATGTGAGGAATCCCTTTAACTCCGCGAGGTCAGTGGCGTAGCTAGGCTTTTTGGCGCCCGGGGCAAAGAGATCGTCGGCCGCCTCACCTTCACAAATAAACGGGGACAAAAGAGCATGGATAGGTCATGTGGATACAGTTTTGCAAGCACGGTGCACTTAATATTGATTTGGGAAAGCTGTTCCTAGAAATGTATATCCCCATCATTTGCGTACGCCTCAAATTTACAGAGGAAACCAAAGCGTTTTTTTAACCCTTTTATTTTACAGAAACGGCTTGAAATTTCAACCGACAGTTTGTCCAAAGTTCCATTAGAGAACGTCCCATTTTTTGCCGAACGGTTAATGCAGAATCGTCTGCATAGTCCCCTGACATTGTTCTTATCCTTTTTGTTATATTTATACTCCATTCATTACATACCTGCTCCGTCTTAGTAACGATATTATCACACAGCTCATTCCTCCAAACTTTTAATTTGTCGGTTAGCGTCTCCGGAAGTGTCACTGCTTTATTTATCGAAAGCATAACAAAGTATTTGAACACGTTATGCACAAAGTATATTTTGATACGTTTAAAATTTGTCTAAGTATTTTAGAAAATCCAGAAAGTTTCCATGATTTGGGTCGTTAGTAATGGACTCTTGATGTCCTATCAGTGCCAGATTTTGTTGTGCAAGAGTTTGTATTGTGGCAGTGACCCGTTCGAAGATTTCTTTCCATATCTTGACTTCTTTACTCATTTGTTTCTGAAGTAGATCATCAATAACTCCCCCTTTGTTTAAGCAACGTTCCAATTCCTTCCATTCAAAAAACGCAGAGCGATGAGCAGGACTATTTTCATAATTTTGAATATGGGGATTTAAATTTAGCCACGACAAAAACCCATTTTTACTATTGAAATGGCTTCTTTGATATTTTTTTGTGGAAATAAAGTGCAACAAAAGCAAAATAAAGACTTTTTAGTTGGAGAAAAACACTTCCAAGTCCAATTTACCTTTTCGCCATTTTGCAAGGTTTTATCAAACCAATACTTGTTTAAGGATCGTCCACCTTCATCTTCAGGAAAATGGCTGTCCTTGTTCTGCAACTGACTTGTTCCTCTATTCACCATTATATCTCGGAAGGATTGAGAGATCTCGCTTGGCCAAATTCCCATATCTTGTAGAGCAGCACCGGGAACACGGTCTACATTGTTGCTAGTAATGTTCTGTCCTTCATCACCTGTAATTTCAAAACTGTACGGTGCAATGTCATCCATGTTACTAGAACCAACTGAATCTTGTAACCGTACTTTGACACTTTCACGGGTTGAAGTATTCACGTCGTTGACTGTATTGTATTTATCAACAACCTCGTCACTAACAACATCCATTTTATGATCACAAGTTGATTCCTTGTTAGAACGTACAACCTTCCGGACATTACATGTGCAAGTGTTTCTTCCTAGCCTAGTAAAAAAATCTTCTTCTTCTTCTTCTTCTTCTTCTTCTTCTTCTTCTTCTTCTTCTTCTTCTTCTTCTTCTTCTTCTTCTTCTTCTTCTTCTTCTTATTTTATTATTAATGTATAAGTTTTATAGACTTTGTCCTATTTACTTCAGTTATTTTTATCTTCTATTAAAATTCACTAACACATGTTAAGTGTAACTTGTAACTGGTCTATGTGCTGGTGGTTCATTTAGTTTCCACTAAATACAAGGCGTTTTGTCTTCGTGATTTTGAATTATAAGCGAAAAATAAAACGTTCTGTAAACACCATAAGTTCAATTGAACTTTTGCAATAAACGTTTACAGAATATTCAAAAACGTACAAAGTTTATTTTTAAAACTTATTCTAAAACTAAAATTAACGTGTTTTACGGATACTACTTCAGATAATTCTTTGTAAATAGGTTTAAACTGTTTTCATTTACGGATTTCAACAGTACAAACATTACTTTACTAAAGTGCAGAACTTCAGTAGTTACAAGAAACTTAAACAAGAAGCGCAATAAATTGTGTTTTTGCTTACTTTTGGAAAGTTCTATCAGTTTGTTACTGCTTACAGAAATGCAACTGGTACACCTGAGCAAACAATAAATTCTTCAAAACAAATTACTGTTTACCTTTTTGTCACAGTCGTAAAACAATGTTAGAATCACGAACGTCACGGCCGGCGAGGGGCAGAAGGTACCCGTGCCCCCGATATTATTCCAAAATCTAAATGTTAACTTACTTTTTATTCAATTTTTTTCATTTTTTTAATTCAAATTATTTGTTGAATGAAAAATATTAACTTACATTTACTGCCATTGATAATCCAAGTTGAGGCCCATTGATTTATTTTCTTTATCGACGCCCCTTTGCAGGTAACCCACCGTCACGGGCCTCACAATTGCGGAGGGTAGGCTCCACGTATTCTAAAATCTCCCTCTTCAGAAAAGTTTCGCACTTACGGATTTTTGGGCAACCTTTAGCATGCATTTTTGGCGACCGAAGCGAGTCCGGTACACCACCGCAGTTGATTTGGGCAGGAACGGTGTCTTGTTATCAGGGTAAAAGTATTGCTGATAACCCAGGGCTTTAAAACCTTATTGATGGAATCAACTATTGGCTGGGTACCTTGGCGGCAGTCTTTTCGACGAGACAAAAGTTTATGCCAAAATATGATAATTGCTTGAACTTAGGTGGTGACAAGTACTGCAAAATGGTTCAAAAACTGAAAGAAAGGCAATTTAAAGGTTCAAAAACTACGAGAAAGTGTTTCATGTCTGATGAATAGCAACCATGCCCAAGCTAAATTTAGCGATGCTCAAACAAAAAGCCCATATTGAAAAGCAGTTACAAAAATTAAAGCTGCGGAACAAATTGTAACTTTAGAGTCATTAATGCTTATTATTATTACTCTTCAATATCTCAATAGACAGGACAGGTTGTTAGAGGCCATACAAATTTTGAAGAAAACTTCACGGAAAATGCTGAAATTTTTCAGTGAGTACAAACCATCTCTTAGGCAGTGACTCCAAGGCGAACAGAATTATACACACCCTACGATACAAAATGAAATTATCCAGATCATAGGAAATAAAATAGCTTTACTAAAAATGTCAAGCTAATAAATACTTTAGTTTATTCAATGATTTGTGATAGTGTACAAGATGTTTAGGAGATGAACAAGTGAGTATCTGTGTTTGCTGGTGTTATGAAAAGCTGGAACCTCAAGAAAGTTTTATGGGTTACTATAATACGGTGGTACTTGTGGCTCAGATGTAGCATCACTCATTTGTGATTCTCTCCTTAGACGGCAATTCTCTTTGGTAAATCATCGTGGACAGACCTATGACGGAGCTGGGAATATTAGTGGCATCAATAAAGGTATACAGACCATCATAATCCAGAAGTAGTCTTTGGCTGATTATGCGTACTGTGGAGCTCACTGCTGTCATTTATCGTAAAAGGAAGTTGTGAAACATCTATAACAGTAAAAAATTTAGGAATTTTGTTTTCAAACACAAAGCAAAATCTGAGTATATGCATATTCATGAGAATGTAACATGAATCCATAAGGAACCTACTGGTAACATTTCCAAGATCCAACCACTATGTCCACAAGATGGCTTTGTCGACGGTCATAAATAAAGGGAATTTTGAACAGATATGGATTAGTAATTAAAATACTCACTGAACTAACAGAACAAGAGAACAAGGATATGGCGGAGCTAGTGATCGACTTAGTGTATTTGAGAATTGAGCTAATTATCTTGGTTTGATCATGGGACAAGACGTAATTGAACTTCTGGAAATTTAAAAAAAGTGCTTCCAGGGAAATAACAGGACTGTACCAGGGCTTTATAAACCAGTTTAACACATCATTGATGGATTGATTGCGCTGAAGACGAATGAAAAGTTTTCACCTGTATTTACAAAATGCAATGATAAAGTTCCTGAGCTTGGTTTGGAAGAGTTAGAAGTTCTGAGACAAAAGAAAGTACCTATATGTATATTGTCAGTCATGTGAAGAAAACTATAAAAAGAGTATTTTAAATCATAAACAGAAAATAGCAGACCTTCAAAATCGAATTCTTAATAAGCCTGGTGTGAACAAGTTTTGCTAGTAAGCATTATTTTGCAAAAGGAATGATGTGAAACGTTAACCCCTTATACAGAAATTGACACCTCATTGTTTAAAGTAGAAATATAACTGTCTCTACAAAGGTGCAATGCGACATATATAATGAGCCTTGATCTCAATGTAGAAAATTTGGTTTCGTTTTTCCTTGTGTGACCAGCATCTAATTAAGAGGCAGAATGAAACTTCAGCGCTATTCGAAAACTAAAAACTTATCTTAGTTCAACTGTAACCTAGACAAGGGTCAACCATGTGGCCCTATGCTGTCTCCATAACAAGGTATCAGATGACATCGACAATAAGAAAATAACTGAAATATTTATTTATAATGTTAGGAGAAGTGTGTTCGAAACTTTTTGATGCAAAGAATGATCTAATGAACTTAATTGATGCTAAGCATATTTTGAATTATTGAAATGTTTAACGGTTTTATTTTAGTTAACAGAAAAATTACTAATGTAATGTTTAATACTTAATGTAAATAAACACTGGATTTCTCTATTCTAGTCATCGTAATTTCTGCAATGAATCTTAATCTAGCGAATTATAGGATTAAAAGCTATAAATAAAGTCTTTAAATAAATAGTTAAATGTTATAAATATTTAAAAATTTGACTTAATTTATAAATACAGAACTTAAAGTCTATAAATGCTTAATACAGTCTTCAAATTATTTGACAATACAAAAATAAATTATATTTGTCCAAAATGTTATATCAATTACTTTATTAAAAGACTAAAACTTATGAAAATAAAAAAAATGACCCCAGTCTTTCATAAATTGTCCATACACCAAATATTCAATATTACCATAACGATCCTTTCCCCGCTCCAAAAAAAATTGGGTACTGGTGACACCCATAGTTACTGTGTTAAGAGAACTGGCGGTTGGTATGCATTGTAATTAAGGCAGTCAATCGTTTTTAATTTTTCTAATAATTGTACTCGAGACAGTATAATTTTGTACTGAGAGTTAGCAAACGCATTACCTGTATTCTGCAAGCGGTATTCACTATGTTATTGACTCTCTTTTCCCGTCAACTACTTATCATTTCATACTCCTCGTTTAGTTCTATCTGGCATTCTCGCGTTTGACTAGGACAGTAACTGCAATTTACTACGGCTAATGTGATTATAATCGTATTTGTTCGTCCTAAAGGTAAGTTTAGTTTTTATTAAACATTGCTTTTACACCATGCATCAACCTCTCTTTTGTTGAGAATCATTGTTGTTCACAGATTTTAATTAGTAAGCACAATCATTTACTTCCCGATACTTCGTTCTTCTCCTGTAGCATGGCAGTCTCTTACTAGAAATTAACACATCTATCAGACATCTCTATTCAGTAACACTGGCTGACAATTGACGACAAAACGTTTCCCATGTAGTCCGCCGCACTGTCCTTTACATCTCTTAATTCTTTACTTCTCTTATTTCTCTTTTTTAAAGACATTTTGTCGCGTCTCCTTGATATTCTCTCCTCTTCTATCGTTTTTATCCAACCTGTATATATAAATATCTAAATAATGACAAAGTTCATCCGGCAAAGATCCTTAACCGTCTTAGCTCATATTTAAACCGAAGTATTTAACTCATATATTGTCTCTGGCTGGGTCAACATTTGTAGGTCCTATCAATCAAAAACTTAAAGCATTTCCTCTTTCCATCTTGTAGCTGTTAAAGTTTTGCGTGCATAGGTGAATATGAAATTATTGTAGTTGTACAATGTACAATATCCAAACATTATTATCTTATTAAATGCATAAAGTTCTTGTTTTCTAGTCTATATATTATTTTCTAAACAATGTCATTTTGATATTTGAATTTATCCCTTAGATACACGAAATGCATTATTACTTTGATGATATCGTGCCTTACTGTTACATTTTATCGATTTTTGTCTGTTATTTTCATATTCGTTTCCTTGGGCTTACCTACATTTATCTTCAGCCCTACCTATCCCACTTCTACCTTTACATCATCGTTTAAAAAATGTAACTGATCTCAGGTTTTTCATCCTTTGTAGTGATATCGTCAATATAATCTGCTTTTCCTTAGGATACGAGAGCCAGTTGAAACGTTCGCAAACAATATCTTTAGCTTAGCGGTAGAACTAAAATTGTCTGTTACAACATTTGTATTTCATGTAAATGCCTGTTAATTTCCAACCTGTCAATTTATTTATTGTTTACCAGCTGTTTCAATTTTGCTTCCGGATAGCACAGATAGTTGTCTTATTTTTTAGATGATGTAAAATGTGCATGTTTGTAAGATACGTAATTGAAATCTTAGATTGCATTCCCAGTCCAGTGATATTACAACTATCATTTGTTGTAGAAGCATATAATATTAGGACATACGAACTACAATAAGCTGTTCTTCTTCTTTCCTTTTCAGCAATAACGAATTTTATAAGTGTTTCTAAAGACTACGTGAACTGAGTTAATCAAACTTAACTTTATTTTGTTTTCGCAAAAAGTTTTCAAATATGAGTTGTTTTGTAATAATGTCATAACGAAATTTATTAATATGGTTTTGTAATAATGTAATACAGTTGTGTTACACTATGAAGTACATATTGTAAACTTACACAGGTTTTACTGTAGACCGTTTCTGTATACGTGTGTGAGTTCGTACAACCAACGAAAGATTTTTTTCTGTTTTTTATCTTACTTGTATCACTGACAATTTATATAATATATATGGAGTCAACAGAAGAACCAAATCTGCTACTACTTGAAAAATGTAATTTTATAGCATAAAATATTTTTTGTATATAAAATTGAACTGCTTTCAGCTTAACGGTTAAGGTAACAGACACGGATAACTTGTTATAAAAATACGACAATTCCGGAAGAATAAATTCTCATATTGAGTACAAATGTTTTATAAAAAATGTACATATTTATGTTACTGAAAATTTATTTTCCAGAGATAAACGCAAACGCTAAAATGAATTACCTAGTTTTAGCGTGTAAAGTTTACAAGATCAGAGCACTGATATAATATGTATGATATGTAAACCTATTTTACCTGAGTTTTTAGTCCACAACAAAAATAACTCATAATTTTAAAAACAGTTAACGCCTGTTGTACACGCTATATATGTTTGTTTCTACACATGTTTTTTACGTATTACTTTTATTAAGCAAGAAATAAATCCGACGGATAAATATGTCCAGTATTAAGTTAGTACGTGAATTATCAAGGCCATAAAACACGTGTAAGGTATCTGTGTATAAAATGTGTGTGTGTGTGTGTGTGTGTTTTAAAATCGGAATAGAATAAAAAAATGCTTATTGCGTGCGCAGGAATCCTGTATTTCGTGCACATACGTAAATACCCGGGCAGCTGTCTATCCACTAAAAACGTGCTTCCCTAAACAGACGTTATTTGTGCCAAGTCCGCGTAAGTACAACTAGATATTACTACGCGGGAATAGTTCTCAGTCAAATCTGTTGCTCTGATATGATGCGATATTTGGTAACGCAGGCATTCCGCGTAATACTACGAACGCTTTTACCAACTCCATAGTGACTTTTCGTGCTCCGTAGCTCTATAGCTCTGTAGCTTTTCGTACAACTGTAGCAAAACAATACTGCACCCTACGTGCATAGAACACATGCCAGCATACTCCCTCAACGCTCGACGCAAGTACTGCCTGTGGAACTAATACATGGAATTCTGTGTGTCCGTGCGTGCGTTGTGTGTGTATGTGTGTGTTTTTCTGTGTGTGTGTGTGTGTGTGTGTGTGTGTGTGTGTGTGTGTGTGTGTGTGTGTGTGTGTGTGTGTGTGTGTGTGTGTGTGTTATACTACTGCTCTAATTTCAACAAAACATAAAAACTGAGAAAATAAGTAAATCTGTAAAATTATAAATCTTTATTTTTAAGAAAGCAATAATACTGTCAACCATATTGGATTTTGAAAGGTGTCAAACTGGAATGTAGTTAGAAATTTACTAAGAGTATTCAAAAAACAGTAGAGTCCCGCTAACGTGAAATAATTGGGAGCGCAGCCTTTTCGGATTAGAAAATCTTCGGAGTAGCCGGAATTGCTTTTAAAATACGCCTAGACGATGGCACCGGCACTGGCAGTCTAAAAGCGCCGGTAGTCATTGTTTACTACTCCAGTGAGCGTTCCGCAATTTTCAGTACGTGCTAGTGCTGTTTTCGTTAGTTTAATTGTTTGGAGAGTTTTAAGAGGCATGTAAATGGCTACTAAATGAAAACATACTTCGTGTTCGTTAAAAGACTAACTAGAAGTTTTAAGACGTTTGGATAAGGGAGAAAGTGCATCGAATTCAGCTGCTGAATTCGGCGTTGGAAATGAAACCATTACGGACTGGAAGAACCACCGAACTAAGATCGAGCAGTTTTGTGCATCATCTCTAGCTTAGTGTATTGAAAAACGCCAGATCTCAATAGTTTTACAATTTAGCAAGTTCGAGGGACTTTTTTTACAGTTTTCTCTGAAGAAAAAACTAGCCCACTTATCAAGGAGAAAGCACTTCACCTAAATAAGCTAATGAATGGGGATGTGTCATTCAACGTCAGCACAGGATTGCTAGATAGATGGAAAAAAGCAATGGAATAGGTGAGTTATCCGTTACGGGTGAACGATTATCTTACAAACACGCTGCAGCGGCAAAGTACGTAAGTGAATTTGCTGTCGTAGTTGCAGCAGGAAACTATTCGCCCCAGGAAGTGTATAATGCCGACAAGACTGGCCTAAATTTTAAGCACTTTTAAAGAAAAGCCTAGTTTTTTAAAAAAGAAAAAAGTACATCTGTCATCAAAATGAGTAAGGAGCGTGTGACTGTTTTATCGTTTAGTAACGCTGCGGGGACGTAAAATTATCCCTTATGGTTACTGACAAGTCGGAAAAACCATTTGCCTTAAAAAAAACCCTAACATAACGTCATTCCAAGTGTACTATAGGAACGAGAGAAGAGCATGGATGAATGCAACACGTTTTAAGTAGTGGTACAAAACACAATTTGTTCCTGTAGTGAGCGTTTCAGTAAAACAAATGGCTTGCCACCACTGGCATTACTCGTTATTGACAATGCTGTTTGTCATCCTTGCGATGTAAAGATAGTTTGTGGTGACATAAATGCAATTTTTCTACCAGCAGATATTAATCCTATAAACAAAAATGTGTTGCAAAACGTCAAACTTTCTTACAAGGAAATGCTCCTTAAAAAACGTATTAAAGACATATATAATATGTATATATATATTATAATATAATAAAAATGATTACTAGTTAATGGTGTGTGTAGTTAGTCAATCATGCCCCGCGATGGGCTCGTTACCTTATAATAAAACGTACACTAAACTCTCTATAGTGTATAGTGTGTCTTTATATGTGTTATTAATCTTGTTATCTTCAAATCACGCTGTTATATAAAAATCACAACGTATTATTAAATGTTGTTTAAAAGGAATGTTAAAATTCTCTTGATGCACTCTGGTATGTTTACCTTTTCACTTACCATCGGTGAATGTCCTCAATCTTCCAATATAGGCCCTGTATCACTGAAAGGTCACAACACAATTTACAAAATATTTCACTTGTTTATTAGTATGCATACAGTAAATAGAGTGATTCTTATATTTGATACTGAATTGAAATTCAAATACTGGCCGCTAGATTATCGTGCTGCCACCTTAGGAAACAATTGCTCTTTAAATAAACTGTCCTTGTGCCTATTTTGAAAAAATAATAAGACTGATCCACAGGTAAGAGAACTATTACATTATTAACATTAAATTGATTCAAATTGAATTCCTTTTAAAACAATGAATAATCATTAAAAAACAAGTTAATTATTTGATGAGAGTCTTTCAGCTCAGGGCTGGTAACATTGATACGGTATACAATATTATTGCTAACCTTATTTGGTTAATGTTGGTTAATATTACCAAAATTCGTGCGTTCTTTTAATTGACATGATACAAGTTACAAAGATGCTAATACGGGACAATATTATTTTATACAGAATAATTAGAAATCAAAAAAATAACTTTAAATACGATATCAGAAATTATCGTATCATGGTACAACTGGTGTAAAATTGTCAGCTATCCAGACAGGTGTAATACGCGTTCATAAACGCTGCGTATCGAAATAATATTATTTGGCTAAGTATTAACAATGAAAGGTATTTTATTTAAGATATAAATTCTTATTACTTGAGTCTCTTCAAAATGATTATAAATTTAAAACGGGACTCAGTATTGACATTGAACGTTTGTTTCTTATAGGTTAACTCCACCTGTTGCTCAGAGTGAGTTATTCAAATATTTAATTTATAGTATACAAATTTTAAAACTATACATAACATATATTTAAAATGATTGTATTGTTTATTAACGGCAATGATTGTTCTCGAAGGTTAATTAATAAATGACTTGGTTCAACGTTAGACGTAGTCAAGTTAGCGTCTATATTTACTCTTGTTATTTTCGACATTTGTTATTATATTGAATTCGTGTATTATTTTATTTAAAATATCAATAATATTTTATTTAACCAATATAATTAATAAAATCGAGAACCTTTACTCATATGCCTATCAATTGACAATTGTTTACTATTTTAGCCATGTACAATCCGTACTTGACTAGAGTAGTGTCAACATAAAATTTACCAATCGGTAATTAGTATATTTCATTTTTTTTAAATGTTGTTAATAAATAGTACTCCCTGCATTTAACACTCCTTATCGCCCTTATTATACACTAGCGATGGTTAATATTTATCACATCACTCGTTGTACTGTCACACGTAAAGGTTATTTACTCAGGGTAGGTTAGAGTACTGATCTATACTGGGGGTAACGCGCACTAATTTAAAAATCTTGTTGCTGACTGTCGTGCGTTCCATTCGCGTTGATGGTCCAAGAACAATTGATGCTTCTCGTCGAAGTCGTTTCTGGCGTCTCCTAAAATTAGCTCATGTCATTGGTTGAAAATTCTTTAATCTAAACCCCAAACGCTTTAGTAACATTAAAACTTTTAATTTTTGGCGTCAGTTTTTTGGGTTGGAGAGTAGGCTGTGACGCGTTCAATCCTTTTCGGAAATGATAGAAAATTTGTTATTATACATAACTTTCTTATGACTTGTCTGATTAATAAATTATTGGTCTCATTATTCCGCGGATACTTGGGTCTTTCTATAAAGTCCAAACAAGCTACAAATCCGTTCATAAATAACCTAGTTCACTTTACAAAAATTCACTTATTGTGGTTCTTAATATAATTAAGTCTTTTTCACTTTATTTTTATGTAATTTTATTCTAATACTTATAATTAGGTGTTCAGAGTCCATTTCTCTCACTAATTAATTCTAAATATTAAAATATTTATGATTTTAGCAAAATGCATTCTTGGCGTGTAAGCCATACATGTCCTTGCACTTGTATTTACTTATTTTAACATATTATCTTATCCTAATATACACTTCCGGTATTCAAATGGTACTTCATATATTTTTACACCTTTGTTGAAGCTGTATTTCAGTATATGGTGCTTCATTTAGTCATATAGTGTTGTTTAAATACACCATGTCACAATTTCGTTATTTTGACATCCTTATTTTGTTATTGTTTGTACTTAATACATGTATATTTATCTATTAAAGTGTACCTAGACATTGTACATTGTCTGTCTAGTGTGTGTACTAACTTCTTGTTGGTTTAAACATCTCTAAATTTCAGTAGGATGGTTATTTGCATCTAGTCCTACTGGTCAAGTATATTTGTTTATCATTATATTGTTATTAATTTACTCATTTAATGATTGTTAAGTATTCCCATAGAGGAATTGAGTATTCTACTTACTACTGGTAAACTATTTTCCTCTCTATTATCAAGTTTTAATAGTGTATTTTGTGTAACTCTGGTAGTCACCTTGTGTTTTGGCTGATCCGGCTATTGGTTGTTTAAATAATTTAACTTATATAATAGTGTTTCTCAGCTTATACTGTGTTCATTATCTTATTCATTTGTCTTATTTTGGTTGTTGCTTTGAACAATTACTTTTAATCGCTTTTTCTAATTATTATGTGTGATTTTAAGTTGTAGATCCTGCTCAAATGTGGTTATGTGTCTCTTACTGATTTGACAACAATATGTATCCTAATTTGTTCAACATTCTGCTTAATTATTATAATCTTATTATGACATGTTATTACTATTGTCTATTACAATGTTCTACACATTTTGTACACCTTTTATACTATCTGTTTATACATCAATACTTAATTTTTTACTTATTTATGTTACACACATTATGGGTTTGCATTTTGGTTTGTATACATGGTTTTGTCTCTCTATAACAAATTGTCTTATTTACAACACATTAGTTATCACATTATTTTTATATTTTGTCCTGTGTTATTCTAACATTCAGGCATATATCTTATCAAGGATTTTATATTCTGTTTCAGTGGTCTTTTGAGCAATTATTTCTCTTTTTAATCTCAATATATTGGTGGTCTTACTATGTTTGTATGTGTTACAATCTTGGTTCACAACTCGTACACTAAATGTTTGTGTAGTTTACTTGGTAATCACTGGTTCTACTTGTTAACACTTTTTCATCTTCCTCTTCTATAATCATTACACTTTTATTGTCTGTGGTGCTTACTTGGGGTAGTGTTATTTTATTATGTATCGATGCACTCATATAAGGTATTCACTATCATTGTTTGTGGCTACTTAGTAAGTTTTCGACACTTGATTCTTAGTCATCTTGCCTTCATTATATCCTTCCTTGTTGGATGATATTATAACTATTAATCTGGCAGTCATTACATTTGTCTTATCATTTCTCTGGTCGTGGTGCCTTCCTTACACTGGGAATGTTGTTGTCTTGTTCTTGTTATATATTCTTCATTATTCATTATACATTTCTTCTTCTTCTTCTTCTTCTTTAAACCTCCTCTTCTAGTTATCAGGTTTCTTCTTCTTCATATTTATTTTTTATCACTTACAGGGTATTTGTTGTCCCCTCACTTGTATGATAACTCATATCATATTTATAACATAATTATTTATATCATATTCATATTTATTTGTCACAATATACATTTATTTTGTTTAAATTATATGTCCACTCACTTCGTTGATCATTTATTTTCCTTAGTTAATATGTTCCGCACTATGGTGATGATAGTTGATATGTCCCCTCACTTGTATTATCTATTGGGCCTTTGTTGCTAACGTATTGGTTTGATTTTCTATCTTCTATTCTCCTCCTATCACTTTTATGAAGCTTTTATTATAGTTCTTCTTTCTTCTGCGTTGGCTTGCTACGACATTATTCGTATATAGATACACATTTGGCTTTATACTTTAGTTATTCCTTCTCGTTTTTGATCAAACATGTTCGTGGTACACTCTTATTCGACGTATTATATTATTTATATGTAACTACAATTTTGTTACGTTACATATGCCTTCCTATAAGAATTGATTAATTCTGAATCCTTATACTAATTTCATGAAGAATTTATCAATTGTTGTATTCTTTTCCATATTGACTCTCCTGTTCTTCATATATCCTTCCATTCTCTTTTATGAATCATATTTGTATTTCTCTCCTTGTAATTGTCTTCCCTCGACTATTTAATTCCCCTAATTCCCTAACATATTTCAGCTGGGGCAGTTCAGAGTGGCTCGCTGTGGCATACATCTCTGCTGGCCATACTAACATCAAAAACATTCAGAGGTACATCATCTCTGTTAAAATATAAATGATTGCTGGAATAATTCTTCAGTCAATTCATCTTACAAAATAAAAGTAATCATTCTTCCGACTAATAATAAACATTCTTGGGATTACTTCATGCAGTTGCGGTTTATACATAATTATATTCTTCTCTTCTCGATTCATCTCAACTTAATCTTCATATTTTTCTGGGATAGTTCGTTTACAGTTCATCACTGGTATCTTCTCATGATTTTCTTCGTTAGTATGTAATTTTCTTTATTCTTCGTTATCAGTTTATCTTTCTTTTGGTAGTACATTTAACGTCACTTTATAATCTTCTTCATCTTCGCTATCCACGTCTCTGTGTCACATTTTATTTAGTACAGGCTCTCGTTTGGTTTTGCCTCATGTCTTGTGTATCGTATATCCATCTTATAGTAATAATATTCTCTTGCTTTTGTCTTTCAACTTCTCATGTTGATTCCATTGTAGACCATCCTTTTCTTTATATAGTAGTACGGGTAAGATGTTAATTTACAGTTGACTGGCTCTTGGAAATTTTTATTTTATGCCATAGGTGTAAGGTGTCCTTCTCTTATAATTCTTTTTATTAGTACGGGTAAGATGTTATTTACTAGTTGACTGGCTCTTGGAAATTTTTGTTTGCCATGGATTTTATTTGTCGGTTTCGTATATCTCTTTTTATATATATAGTACGGGTAAGATGTTAGTTACTGTTGACTCTGGCTGTTTGAAACCTTTTGATTTCATTTAATTTCTCTATCCATAATGTGTCTCCCTTGGTTTGGCGAATTTCTTCATTGGTTGTTATTTGTCCCCTCTGGTTATGATCTTCTTGAATGTAATATATTATATGGTCGGGATGGGCTTTTCGGCTTTCAATTAATTCCGCCCTCCATCTAATATCGCCTGAGTTCAGAGATACTTTGGCTCTGCTCATGTCAATTACGGCCGCATATCTTCTCAATATGTCGCAGCCAATCAATAAATTAAAAGGTAGCCCACTTGCTACCAAAAAGATCATGGGGATAGTTTCACCACTACTGGATATTTCTAGCTGGACTTGGTGCCGGATGGTCTTGTTTTGTCGACCCGTTGCTCCAATTAAGACTATCTTGTTGATTGGTAGCGTCGGTATTATTGTCTTGTTTTCAGCCTGTATTCGATTTAGCTCAACTTTGTCTATTAATGAGACATTTGCTCCCGTATCAATCATTGCAGTTGCCTTTATTCCATTGACGTTTACTGTCACATAAGCGATTTCACTGTTAATTGTATCGTCGACGTTATTGTCCCTTTCTTCTAATAAATCTTTTCTAATGTTTTTTAAATAAATATTTTGGATGGTAATAATTGATTCCTTGATGTCGTTCATTACGTTAGACCCAATAGATCGGTTCAGTGAGGGTGATCTTCCAGTTTTCACTGCCGTTGTCCATTTAAAGGCAGGTCACTGTCGTCCGTGTGCCCGTCTGTAACGTTGGGTGCATTTTGTTCCCGTGGTTCTGGTCCATTTCCAGTGTGATATTCATTTCCATGGCCTGGTCCCCGTTGAGTGTCCTCACTACTACGGCTCCGGTTTGTATTATATCCAGACTCAGGTCTCTCACCATCGCTGTTGCTTCGGCTGTTGTGGTTTTGGTAGCTTCGACGACCCTGATAATATGGTCTACCGTTGCTGTCTCGACTAGAATTGGCGTAACGCACACTTCGGTAATTGTTACCGCTGTTGTTTCCGTTACTTGGTCGGTAATTACCATTATTATTATTATTATTGTACGGCCGGTAGTAATTATTGTTAGGTCGGTAATTTTTGTTACCATTACTCGGCCGATAATTATTATTATTCCCGTTATAGTTATTTGGCCTGGGATTATTATTATTTTCACGACCGTTGTTGTTAGTGTTGTTTCCGTTGTTATTCGGCAGCGGATTCTGGTCATTACCAAATCGATTTGGGTTATTGATATTTCCCCTGTAGTTTGGCCTATCAAAGTTATTATTCTGATTGCTATTACCAGGTCCACTCCGGTCATAATACGGTCCTGGCCTCTGGCGATTTCTCTGGTAGTACCGTTCCTGTTCATGGTTCTCCAGGAGCGCGGACATTGCTTGTATGGTTTTTATCTGGCCATTTAATCTCCCTTGCGATACCCCTTCGTGGAAATGATACGCCAGTTTGGTTACCAAACACTCTTCTGGTATCACTGGTTCCAGGTTTCTTGCCAGGCATATCTTTCCCAAAAAGTATGCCGTCATAGACTGTCCGGTACTGTGATCATATTTGCCATTGCTTATGTTGTCTCGAACAATGTTCTGCGTTGATTCGGACCAGTACTTCATCTTGAATGCCGCCTTGAATGGTGCGTAACTTTGCACTCCGTGCCTGGTCACCGTCCACCAGTTATCGAAAACATTTTTGAAATACTCATCAAGCATTCCCTTGATGATTGCCCATCGATTTTCCTTATTTATGTTTAGTATTTCATCGACTCTTTCCAGGAATTCCAGAGGATTCTTTTTGTAAGTCCTGAAATCGATGCTCTCTCGGCCGTCCAGGTGCGGTAATCCCGTCATCGTACTTGGATAAGTTCTAATATGATTTATCTCATCTCTGAGATTATTGAACTCCCGCTGTTGTCGTTCGGTCAGCCGTTCCTTGTCGCTGTTCACTTGGTCCTTCACTGCATTCACGGTTGTTTTTATCTCTTCGCACCTTTCTCCTAGGGTGGTGTGTGCGAGTGCCAGGTCTGCTTGCCTAAGTTCCACTGCTTCTAGTTGCCTCGTTCGGGTTTCTTCAATAATATTGATACGGTCGTTTTAGTCTGTGTAATCTCTTGTTTATTGAGTTCGCATTCTCGGTGCACGTCAGATATCTCTCTTCGGATTTCCGTCACTGTCACCTCCATCCTCTCCTCCGTTGCTTCCTGATTTTCTTCTATTTTCTTGTTTATCGTTTCGATGGTTGTTCTTGCAATCTCTTCTGTTCTGCTGTTATTGTCAGCCATCTGTTGCCATATTTTCTTGTTATCACTTTGTATTGCTTCAATTTTCTTATCGATTTGTTAGTTCAATTCGTCTATCTTCTTATTGGTTTCTCCGATCTCGATTCCCAATTCTTCAGATAAATTTTCTTTAATCAATTCGATATTTTTCTCCAATAATTCTTCCGTCTTCTTCTGTCCGTCTTCCATCTTCTTATTGGTTTCGTCTATTTTATCATTTAGATCCTTCTTCAAAGATTCTATGTTCTTCTGGCTGTCTTCCTTCAATGATTCTATGTTCTTGCTTAATTCTTCCATTGTGGATCGGTTGTCTTCCTTCAATGATTCCATGTTCTTCTGGCTGTCCTTCTGGCCATCTTCAATCTTCTTACTTAGTTCTCCTTTGTTGCTTGGGTATTTTCATCTATTTTCTTATTCAACGATCGCTTATCTTCCTTCAATAATTCCATACTTTTTCTATTTTTTTCCATCATCTTCTTCATCCGTCCCTGGAAGTCTGCGTCCCATGTTTGTGTGGGTGTCTCCGGTTGTTTTACTTACGGTTGACCTTCTGGTTGCTCGATCTCCTCCACCGGTTCAGGTTGTCTGTCTCCTACTGTAATCAAAATTACTTCCACATCTTCAGCTGACGTCGCTTCCTTCTCCTCCATCCTGGTTTCTTTTTCGGCTTCCGCCGCTCGCCTTTTGGATGTCGACCTTCTATATATCTTTGTATCCTTGTAATGCACCTGCTGTCGAATTAGGTTTAATATATATGTATTATTTATTTACTTTGTTAGATATTGTCGACCTAATTCGCTGCTCAGACGTTGGGCGCCACGTTATAATATAACAAAAATTTTTAGTAGTTAATGGTGTGTGTAGTTAGTCAATCATGCCCCGCGATGGGCTCGTTACCTTATAATAAAACGTACACTAAACTCTCTGTAGTGTATAGTGTGTCTTTATATGTGTTATTAATCTTGTTATCTTCAAATCACGCTGTTATATAAAAATCACAACGTATTATTAAATGTTGTTTAAAAGGAATGTTAAAATTCTCTTGATGCACTCTGGTATGTTTACCTTTTCACTTACCATCGGTGAATGTCCTCAATCTTCCAATATAGGCCCTGTATCACTGAAAGGTCACAACACAATTTACAAAATATTTCACTTATTTATTAGTATGCATACAGTAAATAAAGTGATTCTTATATTTGGTACTGAATTGAAATTCAAATACTGGCCGCTAGATTATCGTGCTGCCACCTTAGCAAACAATTGCTCTTTAAATAAACTGTCCTTGTGCCTATTTTGAAAAAATAATAAGACTGATCCACAGGTAAGAGAACTATTACTTTATTAACATTAAATTGATTCAAATTGAATTCCTTTTAAAACAATGAATAATCATTAAAAAACAAGTTAATTATTTGATGAGAGTCTTTCAGCTCAGGGCTGGTAACATTGATATGGTATACAATATTATTGCTAACCTTATTTGGTTAATGTTGGTTAATATTACCAAAATTCGTGCGTTCTTTTAATTGACATGATACAAGTTACAAAGATACTAATACGGGACAATATTATTTTATACAGAATAATTAGAAATCAAAAAAATAACTTTAAATACGATATCAGAAATTATCGTATCATGGTACAACTGGTGTAAAATTGTCAGCTATCCAGACAGGTGTAATACGCGTTCATAAACGCTGCGTATCGAAATAATATTATTTGGCTAAGTATTAACAATGAAAGGTATTTTATTTAAGATATAAATTCTTATTACTTGAGTCTCTTCAAAATGATTATAAATTTAAAACGGGACTCAGTATTGACATTGAACGTTTGTTTCTTATAGGTTAACTCCACCTGTTGCTCAGAGTGAGTTATTCAAATATTTAATTTATAGTATACAAATTTTAAAACTATACATAACATATATTTAAAATGATTGTATTGTTTATTAACGGCAATGATTGTTCTCGAAGGTTAATTAATAAATGACTTGGTTCAACGTTAGACGTAGTCAAGTTAGCGTCTATATTTAGTCTTGTTATTTTCGACATTTGTTATTATATTGAATTCGTGTATTATTTTATTTAAAATATCAATAATATTTTATTTAACCAATATAATTAATAAAATCGAGAACCTTTACTCATATGCCTATCAATTGACAATTGTTTACTAATTTAGCCATGTACAATCCGTACTTGACTAGAGTAGTGTCAACATAAAATTTACCAATCGGTAATTAGTATATTTCATTTTTTTAAATATTGTTAATAAATAGCACTCCCTGCATTTAACAATCCTCATCGCCCTTATTATACACTAGCGATGGTTAATATTTATCACATCACTCGTTGTACTGTCACACGTAAAGGTTATTTACTCAGGGTAGGTTAGAGTACTGAACTATACTGGGGGTAACGCGCACTAATTTAAAAATCTTGTTGCTGACTGTCGTGCGTTCCATTCGCGTTGATGGTCCAAGAACAATTGATGCTTCTCGTCGAAGTCGTTTCTGGCGTTTCCTAAAATTAGCTCATGTCATTGGTTGAAAATTCTTTAATCTCAACCCCAAACACTTTAGTAACATTAAAACTTTAAATTTTTGACGTCAGTTTTTGGGTTGGAGAGTAGGCTGTGACGCGTTCAATCCTTTTTGGAAATGATAGAAAATTTGTTATTATACATAACTTTCTTATGACTTGTCTGATTAATAAATTATTGGTCTCATTATTCCGCGGATACTTGGGTCTTTCTATAAAGTCCAAACAAGCTACAAATCCGTACATAAATAACCTAGTTCACTTTACAAAAATTCACTTATTGTGGTTCTTATTATAATTAAGTCTTTTTCACTTTATTTTTATGTAATTTTATTCTAATACTTATAATTAGGTGTTCAGAGTCCATTTCTCTCACTAATTAATTCTAAATATTAAAATATTTATGATTTTAGCAAAATGCATTCTTGGCGTGTAAGCCATACATGTCCTTGCACTTGTATTTACTTATTTTAACATATTATCTTATCCTAATATACCCTTCCGGTATTCAAATGGTACTTCATATATTTTTACACCTTTGTTGAAGCTGTATTTCAGTATATGGTGCTTCATTTAGTCATATAGTGTTGTTTAAATACACCATGTCACAATTTCGTTATTTTGACATCCTTATTTTGTTACTGTTTGTACTTAATACATGTATATTTATCTATTAAAGTGTACCTAGACATTGTACATTGTCTGTCTAGTGTGTGTACTAACTTCTTATTGGTTTAAACATCTCTAAATTTCAGTAGGATGGTTATTTGCATCTAGTCCTACTGGTCAAGTATATTTGTTTATCATTATATTGTTATTAATTTACTCATTTAATGATTGTTAAGTATTCCCATAGAGGAATTGAGTATTCTACTTACTACTGGTAAACTATTTTCCTCTCTATTATCAAGTTTTAATAGTGTATTTTGTGTAACTCTGGTAGTCACCTTGTGTTTTGGCTGATCCGGCTATTGGTTGTTTCAATAATTTAACTTATATAATAGTGTTTCTCAGCTTATACTGTGTTCATTATCTTATTCATTTGTCTTATTTTGGTTGTTGCTTTGAACAATTACTTTTAATCGCTTTTTCTAATTATTATGTGTGATTTTAAGTTGTAGATCCTGCTCAAATGTGGTTATGTGTCTCTTACTGATTTGACAACAATATGTATCCTAATTTGTTCAACATTCTGCTTAATTATTATAATCTTATTATGACATGTTATTACTATTGTCTCATCCTGCTTAATTATTATAATCTTATTATGACATGTTATTACTATTGTCTATTACAATGTTCTACACATTTTGTACACCTTTTATACTATCTGTTTATACATCAATACTTAATTTTTTACTTATTTATGTCACACACATTATGGGTTTGCATTTTGGTTTGTATACATGGTTTTGTCTCTCTATAACAAATTGTCTTATTTACAACACATTAGTTATCACATTATTTTTATATTTTGTCCTGTGTTATTCTAACATTCAGGCATATATCTTATCAAGGATTTTATATTCTGTTTCAGTGGTCTTTTGAGCAATTATTTCTCTTTTTAATCTCAATATATTGGTGGTCTTACTATGTTTGTATGTGTTACAATCTTGGTTCACAACTCGTACACTAAATGTTTGTGTAGTTTACTTGGTAATCACTGGTTCTACTTGTTAACACTTTTTCATCTTCCTCTTCTATAATCATTACACTTTTATTGTCTGTGGTGCTTACTTGGGGTAGTGTTATTTTATTATGTATCGATGCACTCATATAAGGTATTCACTATCATTGTTTGTGGCTACTTAGTAAGTTTTCGACACTTGATTCTTAGTCATCTTGCCTTCATTATATCCTTCCTTGTTGGATGATATTATAACTATTAATCTGGCAGTCATTACATTTGTCTTATCATTTCTCTGGTCGTGGTGCCTTCCTTACACTGGGAATGTTGTTGTCTTGTTCTTGTTATATATTCTTCATTATTCATTATACATTTCTTCTTCTTCTTCTTCTTCTTTAAACCTCCTCTTCTAGTTATCAGGTTTCTTCTTCTTCATATTTATTTTTTATCACTTACAGGGTATTTGTTGTCCCCTCACTTGTATGATAACTCATATCATATTTATAACATAATTATTTATATCATATTCATATTTATTTGTCACAATATACATTTATTTTGTTTAAATTATATGTCCACTCACTTCGGTGATCATTTATTTTCCTTAGTCAATATGTTCCGCACTATGGTGATAATAGTTGATATGTCCCCTCACTTGTATTATCTATTGGGCCTTTGTTGCTAACGTATTGGTTTGATTTTCTATCTTCTATTCTCCTCCTATCACTTTGATGAAGCTTTTATTATAGTTCTTCTTTCTTCTGCGTTGGCTTGCTACGACATTATTCGTATATAGATACACATTTGGCTTTATACTTTAGTTATTCCTTCTCGTTTTTGATCAAACATGTTCGTGGTACACTCTTATTCGAAGTATTATATTATATATATGTAACTACAATTTTGTTACGTTACATATGCCTTCCTATAAGAATTGATTAATTCTGAATCCTTATACTAATTTCATGAAGAATTTATCAATTGTTGTATTCTTTTCCATATTGACTCTCCTGTTCTTCATATATCCTTCCATTCTCTTTTATGAATCATATTTGTATTTCTCTCCTTGTAATTGTCTTCCCTCGACTATTTAATTCCCCTAATTCCCTAACATATTTCAGCTGGGGCAGTTTAGAGTGGCTCGCTGTGGCATACATCTCTGCTGGCCATACTAACATCAAAAACATTCAGAGGTACATCATCTCTGTTAAAATATAAATGATTGCTGGAATAATTCTTCAGTCAATTCATCTTACAAAATAAAAGTAATCATTCTTCCGACTAATAATAAACATTCTTGGGATTACTTCATGCAGTTGCGGTTTATACATAATTATATTCTTCTCTTCTCGATTCATCTCAACTTAATCTTCATATTTTTCTGGGATAGTTCGTTTACAGTTCATCACTGGTATCTTCTCATGATTTTCTTCGTTAGTATGTAATTTTCTTTATTCTTCGTTATCAGTTAATCTTTCTTTTGGTAGTACATTTAACGTCACTTTATAATCTTCTTCATCTTCGCTATCCACGTCTCTGTGTCACATTTTATTTAGTACAGGCTCTCGTTTGGTTTTACCTCATGTCTTGTGTATCGTATATCCATCTTATAGTAATAATATTCTCTTGCTTTTGTCTTTCAACTTCTCATGTTGATTCCATTGTAGACCATCCTTTTCTTTATATAGTAGTACGGGTAAGATGTTAATTTACAGTTGACTGGCTCTTGGAAATTTTTATTTTAGGCCATAGGTGTAAGGTGTCCTTCTCTTATAATTCTTTTTATTAGTACGGGTAAGATGTTATTTACTAGTTGACTGGCTCTTGGAAATTTTTGTTTGCCATGGATTTTATTTGTCGGTTTCGTATATCTCTTTTTATATATATAGTACGGGTAAGATGTTAGTTACTGTTGACTCTGGCTGTTTGAAACCTTTTGATTTCATTTAATTTCTCTATCCATAATGTGTCTCCCTTGGTTTGGCGAATTTCTTCATTGGTTGTTATTTGTCCCCTCTGGTTATGATCTTCTTGAATGTAATATATTATATGGTCGGGATGGGCTTTTCGGCTTTCAATTAATTCCGCCCTCCATCTAATATCGCCTGAGTTCAGAGATACTTTGGCTCTGCTCATGTCAATTACGGCCGCATATCTTCTCAATATGTCGCAGCCAATCAATAAATTAAAAGGTAGCCCACTTGCTACCAAAAAGATCATGGGGATAGTTTCACCACTACTGGATATTTCTAGCTGGACTTGGTGCCGGATGGTCTTGTTTTGTCGACCCGTTGCTCCAATTAAGACTATCTTGTTGATTGGTAGCGTCGGTATTATTGTCTTGTTTTCAGCCTGTATTCGATTTAGCTCAACTTTGTCTATTAATGAGACATTTGCTCCCGTATCAATCATTGCAGTTGCCTTTATTCCATTGACGTTTACTGTCACATAAGCGATTTCACTGTTAATTGAATCGTCGACGTTATTGTCCCTTTCTTCTAATAAATCTTTTCTAATGTTTTTTAAATAAATATTTTGGATGGTAATAATTGATTCCTTGATGTCGTTCATTACGTTAGACCCAATAGATCGGTTCAGTGAGGGTGATCTTCCAGTTTTCACTGCCGTTGTCCATTTAAAGGCAGGTCACTGTCGTCCGTGTGCCCGTCTGTAACGTTGGGTGCATTTTGTTCCCGTGGTTCTGGTCCATTTCCAGTGTGATATTCATTTCCATGGCCTGGTCCCCGTTGAGTGTCCTCACTACTACGGCTCCGGTTTGTATTATATCCAGACTCAGGTCTCTCACCATCGCTGTTGCTTCGGCTGTTGTGGTTTTGGTAGCTTCGACGACCCTGATAATATGGTCTACCGTTGCTGTCTCGACTAGAATTGGCGTAATGCACACTTCGGTAATTGTTACCGCTGTTGTTTCCGTTACTTGGTCGGTAATTACCATTATTATTATTATTGTACGGCCGGTAGTAATTATTGTTAGGTCGGTAATTGTTGTTACCATTACTCGGCCGATAATTATTATTATTCCCGTTATAGTTATTTGGCCTGGGATTATTATTATTTTCACGACCGTTGTTGTTAGTGTTGTTTCCGTTGTTATTCGGCAGCGGATTCTGGTCATTACCAAATCGATTTGGGTTATTGATATTTCCCCTGTAGTTTGGCCTATCAAAGTTATTATTCTGATTGCTATTACCAGGTCCACTCCGGTCATAATACGGTCCTGGCCTCTGGCGATTTCTCTGGTAGTACCGTTCCTGTTCATGGTTCTCCAGGAGCGCGGACATTGCTTGTATGGTTTTTATCTGGCCATTTAATCTCCCTTGCGATACCCCTTCGTGGAAATGATACGCCAGTTTGGTTACCAAACACTCTTCTGGTATCACTGGTTCCAGGTTTCTTGCCAGGCATATCTTTCCCAAAAAGTATGCCGTCATAGACTGTCCGGTACTGTGATCATATTTGCCATTGCTTATGTTGTCTCGAACAATGTTCTGCGTTGATTCGGACCAGTACTTCATCTTGAATGCCGCCTTGAATGGTGCGTAACTTTGCACTCCGTGCCTGGTCACCGTCCACCAGTTATCGAAAACATTTTTGAAATACTCATCAAGCATTCCCTTGATGATTGCCCATCGATTTTCCTTATTTATGTTTAGTATTTCATCGACTCTTTCCAGGAATTCCAGAGGATTCTTTTTGTAAGTCCTGAAATCGATGCTCTCTCGGCCGTCCAGGTGCGGTAATCCCGTCATCGTACTTGGATAAGTTCTAATATGATTTATCTCATCTCTGAGATTATTGAACTCCCGCTGTTGTCGTTCGGTCAGCCGTTCCTTGTCGCTGTTCACTTGGTCCTTCACTGCATTCACGGTTGTTTTTATCTCTTCGCACCTTTCTCCTAGGGTGGTGTGTGCGAGTGCCAGGTCTGCTTGCCTAAGTTCCACTGCTTCTAGTTGCCTCGTTCGGGTTTCTTCAATAATATTGATACGGTCGTTTTAGTCTGTGTAATCTCTTGTTTATTGAGTTCGCATTCTCGGTGCACGTCAGATATCTCTCTTCGGATTTCCGTCACTGTCACCTCCATCCTCTCCTCCGTTGCTTCCTGATTTTCTTCTATTTTCTTGTTTATCGTTTCGATGGTTGTTCTTGCAATCTCTTCTGTTCTGCTGTTATTGTCAGCCATCTGTTGCCATATTTTCTTGTTATCACTTTGTATTGCTTCAATTTTCTTATCGATTTGTTAGTTCAATTCGTCTATCTTCTTATTGGTTTCTCTGATCTCGATTCCCAATTCTTCAGATAAATTTTCTTTAATCAATTCGATATTTTTCTCCAATAATTCTTCCGTCTTCTTCTGTCCGTCTTCCATCTTCTTATTGGTTTCGTCTATTTTATCATTTAGATCCTTCTTCAAAGATTCTATGTTCTTCTGGCTGTCTTCCTTCAATGATTCTATGTTCTTGCTTAATTCTTCCATTGTGGATCGGTTGTCTTCCTTCAATGATTCCATGTACTTCTGGCTGTCCTTCTGGCCATCTTCAATCTTCTTACTTAGTTCTCCTTTGTTGCTTGGGTATTTTCATCTATTTTCTTATTCAACGATCGCTTATCTTCCTTCAATAATTCCATACTTTTTCTATTTTCTTCCATCATCTTCTTCATCCGTCCCTGGTTTCTGCGTCCCATGTTTGTGTGGGTGTCTCCGGTTGTTTTACTTACGGTTGACCTTCTGGTTGCTCGATCTCCTCCACCGGTTCAGGTTGTCTGTCTCCTACTGTAATCAAAATTACTTCCACATCTTCAGCTGACGTCGCTTCCTTCTCCTCCATCCTGGTTTCTTTTTCGGCTTCCGCCGCTCGCCTTTTGGATGTCGACCTTCTATATATCTTTGTATCCTTGTAATGCACCTGCTGTCGAATTAGGTTTAATATATATGTATTATTTATTTACTTTGTTAGATATTGTCGACCTAATTCGCTGCTCAGACGTTGGGCGCCACGTTATAATATAACAAAAATTTTTAGTAGTTAATGGTGTGTGTAGTTAGTCAATCATGCCCCGCGATGGGCTCGTTACCTTATAATAAAACGTACACTAAACTCTCTGTAGTGTATAGTGTGTCTTTATATGTGTTATTAATCTTGTTATCTTCAAGTCACGCTGTTATATAAAAATCACAACGTATTATTAAATGTTGTTTAAAAGGAATGTTAAAATTCTCTTGATGCACTCTGGTATGTTTACCTTTTCACTTACCATCGGTGAATGTCCTCAATCTTCCAATATAGGCCCTGTATCACTGAAAGGTCACAACACAATTTACAAAATATTTCACTTGTTTATTAGTATGCATACAGTAAATAAAGTGATTCTTATATTTGGTACTGAATTGAAATTCAAATACTGGCCGCTAGATTATCGTGCTGCCACCTCAGGAAACAATTGCTCTTTAAATAAACTTTCCTTGTGCCTATTTTGAAAAAATAATAAGACTGATCCACAGGTAAGAGAACTATTACTTTATTAACATTAAATTGATTCAAATTGAATTCCTTTTAAAACAATGAATAATCATTAAAAAACAAGTTAATTATTTGATGAGAGTCTTTCAGCTCAGGGCTGGTAACATTGATATGATATACAATATTATTGCTAACCTTATTTGGTTAATGTTGGTTAATATTACCAAAATTCGTGCGTTCTTTTAATTGACATGATACAAGTTACAAAGATGCTAATACGGGACAATATTATTTTATACAGAATAATTAGAAATCAAAAAAATAACTTTAAATACGATATCAGAAATTATCGTATCATGGTACAACTGGTGTAAAATTGTCAGCTATCCAGACAGGTGTAATACGCGTTCATAAACGCTGCGTATCGAAATAATATTATTTGGCTAAGTATTAACAATGAAAGGTATTTTATTTAAGATATAAATTCTTATTACTTGAGTCTCTTCAAAATGATTATAAATTTAAAACGGGACTCAGTATTGACATTGAACGTATGTTTCTTATAGGTTAACTCCACCTGTTGCTCAGAGTGAGTTATTCAAATATTTAATTTATAGTATACAAATTTTAAAACTATACATAACATATATTTAAAATGATTGTATTGTTTATTAACGGCAATGATTGTTCTCGAAGGTTAATTAATAAATGACTTGGTTCAACGTTAGACGTAGTCAAGTTAGCGTCTATATTTACTCTTGTTATTTTCGACATTTGTTATTATATTGAATTCGTGTATTATTTTCTTTAAAATATCAATAATATTTTATTTAACCAATATAATTAATAAAATCGAGAACCTTTACTCATATGCCTATCAATTGACAATTGTTTACTAATTTAGCCATGTACAATCCGTACTTGACTAGAGTAGTGTCAACATAAACTTTACCAATCGGTAATTAGTATATTTCATTTTTTTAAATATTGTTAATAAATAGTACTCCCTGCATTTAACAATCCTCATCGCCCTTATTATACACTAGCGATGGTTAATATTTATCACATCACTCGTTGTACTGTCACACGTAAAGGTTATTTACTCAGGGTAGGTTAGAGTACTGAACTATACTGGGGGTAACGCGCACTAATTTAAAAATCTTGTTGCTGACTGTCGTGCGTTCCATTCGCGTTGATGGTCCAAGAACAATTGATGCTTCTCGTCGAAGTCGTTTCTGGCGTTTCCTAAAATTAGCTCATGTCATTGGTTGAAAATTCTTTAATCTCAACCCCAAACACTTTAGTAACATTAAAACTTTAAATTTTTGACGTCAGTTTTTGGGTTGGAGAGTAGGCTGTGACGCGTTCAATCCTTTTTGGAAATGATAGAAAATTTGTTATTATACATAACTTTCTTATGACTTGTCTGATTAATAAATTATTGGTCTCATTATTCCGCGGATACTTGGGTCTTTCTATAAAGTCCAAACAAGCTACAAATCCGTTCATAAATAACCTAGTTCACTTTACAAAAATTCACTTATTGTGGTTCTTATTATAATTAAGTCTTTTTCACTTTATTTTTATGTAATTTTATTCTAATACTTATAATTAGGTGTTCAGAGTCCATTTCTCTCACTAATTAATTCTAAATATTAAAATATTTATGATTTTAGCAAAATGCATTCTTGGCGTGTAAGCCATACATGTCCTTGCACTTGTATTTACTTATTTTAACATATTATCTTATCCTAATATACCCTTCCGGTATTCAAATGGTACTTCATATATTTTTACACCTTTGTTGAAGCTGTATTTCAGTATATGGTGCTTCATTTAGTCATATAGTGTTGTTTAAATACACCATGTCACAATTTCGTTATTTTGACATCCTTATTTTGTTATTGTTTGTACTTAATACATGTATATTTATCTATTAAAGTGTACCTAGACATTGTACATTGTCTGTCTAGTGTGTGTACTAACTTCTTGTTGGTTTAAACATCTCTAAATTTCAGTAGGATGGTTATTTGTATCTAGTCCTACTGGTCAAGTATATTTGTTTATCATTATATTGTTATTAATTTACTCATTTAATGATTGTTAAGTATTCCCATAGAGGAATTGAGTATTCTACTTACTACTGGTAAACTATTTTCCTCTCTATTATCAAGTTTTAATAGTGTATTTTGTGTAACTCTGGTAGTCACCTTGTGTTTTGGCTGATCCGGCTATTGGTTGTTTCAATAATTTAACTTATATAATAGTGTTTCTCAGCTTATACTGTGTTCATTATCTTATTCATTTGTCTTATTTTGGTTGTTGCTTTGAACAATTACTTTTAATCGCTTTTTCTAATTATTATGTGTGATTTTAAGTTGTAGATCCTGCTCAAATGTGGTTATGTGTCTCTTACTGATTTGACAACAATATGTATCCTAATTTGTTCAACATTCTGCTTAATCATTATAATCTTATTATGACATGTTATTACTATTGTCTATTACAATGTTCTACACATTTTGTACACCTTTTATACTATCTGTTTATACATCAATACTTAATTTTTTACTTATTTATGTCACACACATTATGGGTTTGCATTTTGGTTTGTATACATGGTTTTGTCTCTCTATAACAAATTGTCTTATTTACAACACATTAGTTATCACATTATTTTTATATTTTGTCCTGTGTTATTCTAACATTCAGGCATATATCTTATCAAGGATTTTATATTCTGTTTCAGTGGTCTTTTGAGCAATTATTTCTCTTTTTAATCTCAATATATTGGTGGTCTTACTATGTTTGTATGTGTTACAATCTTGGTTCACAACTCGTACACTAAATGTTTGTGTAGTTTACTTGGTAATCACTGGTTCTACTTGTTAACACTTTTTCATCTTCCTCTTCTATAATCATTACACTTTTATTGTCTGTGGTGCTTACTTGGGGTAGTGTTATTTTATTATGTATCGATGCACTCATATAAGGTATTCACTATCATTGTTTGTGGCTACTTAGTAAGTTTTCGACACTTGATTCTTAGTCATCTTGCCTTCATTATATCCTTCCTTGTTGGATGATATTATAATTATTAATCTGGCAGTCATTACATTTGTCTTATCATTTCTCTGGTCGTGGTGCCTTCCTTACACTGGGAATGTTGTTGTCTTGTTCTTGTTATATATTCTTCATTATTCATTATACATTCCTTCTTCTTCTTTTTCTTCTTCTTTAAACCTCCTCTTCTAGTTATCAGGTTTCTTCTTCTTCATATTTATTTTTTATCACTTACAGGGTATTTGTTGTCCCCTCACTTGTATGATAACTCATATCATATTTATAACATAATTATTTATATCATATTCATATTTATTTGTCACAATTTACATTTATTTTGTTTAAATTATATGTCCACTCACTTCGGTGATCATTTATTTTCCTTAGTTAATATGTTCCTCACTATGGTGATAATAGTTGATATGTCCCCTCACTTTGGTGATAATAGTTGATATGTCCCCTCACTTGTATGATCTATTGGGCCTTTGTTGCTAACGTATTGGTTTGATTTTTTATCTTCTATTCTCCTCCTATCACTTTGATGATGCTTTTATTATAGTTCTTCTTTCTTCTGCATTGGCTTGCTACGACATTATTCGTATATAGATACACATTTGGCTTTATACTTTAGTTATTCCTTCTCGTTTTTGATCAAACATGTTCGTGGTACACTCTTATTCGACGTATTATATTATTTATATGTAACTACAATTTTGTTACATATATATATATATTGTTAGAAATAGATAATTTAGTTTACCTTAAGCCCCACTGTTGGGATCGCCAATTTGTAAAGAAATAAAATATTTAGTGATATCGAATTCTCTATCTGTCCTTATCCACTTGGTTTGTTTACATATAATTTATTAGTAAGTTAATATAATGTTGTTCTGTTGGTGGCAAGTCACCTGTTGTAAGCGTTAATTTGTAATAAAAATTATTGAGAGATATAGTATATTCTTGTCTCTAATATATTATATTAATGAAGTCCGTTCTGACAGAGTAGTGTACAATATTAGTTAGGATATTGGAAGATTATATCGTTACTATTCAGGCCTAGTCTGTACACAGCATTAAGAGAGGAGAGTAGGAGCCGTAAATTGCTTTTCTCTTCTCTCGTAATTCGACAGCTGGATGCGGGCTTGCGCTGTGGTTTATAGTCAGCCGGTTATTATAGGTTAAGTTGTTCTAAGTACTGTATTCCTCTCGTTTCTCTCTCTGTACGCTATAAATTATTCAAAACACACTAAATCATCAACAAATAATAATAATTCATCAATTTCAGGAAGGATTCTTTATTTTTATATTTTTCTTTTTAAAACAGATGTTCTCTCTTTGCACAGGTACAACACATCGTTTACACAGGAATGAACCGATTAGTTACAGAATCGAATTTTAGATGTTTAATTTTAATTATATTGTTTTTTTCTTAATCTCAGGGTTCAAATTGTTCTTGTGACTATTAGGAAGGTCAGAAAATGCAAAATAAAAGTACAAGGTATTACAATTTAATTATAAAATCTTATTAATTAATATCTTAAACGTAAGTAGAGTTTTACCGTCTGTTGACGAAGTTACTTGTAATGGCAGCGCACCGATAAACTCGTGCCTCGTGATGGTTGACCGACTAGGATGCAGATGTATAAATCATTGCCAGCGTCCACTCCAGTTTCGAAATAAAGTTTGGTGTTTTGATCCCTGGATGAAGCAGATATTCCATTTCTTAATCTTCGCTAATGTTAAAGTTCTTGTGGTTATGGGTTCCAATGGATTTTGTGTAGTAATAGTTTTCTTCACTTAGTCGTAAGAAAGTGAGGTTCAGAGTGCAAATTAATTTTCCTTTTTTTTCTTTTATAGTACTTGATTTCGTCAATTTCTTTAGGTCCTTTGTTTTCTTCCTTTGTTTATTATTTAAATTTCGTTATTGATCATATTATTGGAATTAATTTGGAAATTTTTTCCTTTAGATTTTTCTTTAATTTTATTAGTAAGCTGGACTATACTCTCTTATAGATGACCATCGAAAGTCAGCAAACGTCCTTTTTTGTTAATTATTAGTTATTTGAATACTAGGCAATTTATTCTTTATATTTTTTCTTTTTTTTTCTCGGTTCATGAAGCTGAATTTCATATATAGATAGGCCTCGTTCATAGATAACAATAGAGTGTTTAAAACTTCTTTTTTGAATTATCAGTTATTTGGATTAATTTGACAATTTATTCTTTTAGATTTTTTTTTTGTATCTGCTCCTGAAGCTAAACTGTCCTGTCTCATAGATAACAATGGAGTGTAATTGAATAAACAAATTTCTTGCCTTTTTGTCGTCCTTGACAACCGGTCTTTGTTCTGTTATTGGATAATATTTGTAATCCTAGAGCCATAATTAAAAAATGTTCTTGCACTTACTTAATAAAATACTCCCTTACTAAAGTTACATTCTACCATATTAAACTTTCACATATACTTTGTTATTAAATTATATACACTTTGCTATCTTTTCCTCTTAATCTTCTTAGTCTAACAAGTACTATCTTCTCATTACAAAATACTAATTTTGGGCCTATTTTTGTATTACATATATTATGATTTATTGTAATTTAAGTCACTTGTCTGTTATTAATAACTACTACTGCTTTCTTCTAATACATTATATTACATTTAGTGTTTTTACATTTTTTAGTTACCTAACTTTTCTGACATGACTTCCTGTACAATGTGTCACTGGCTTATGGCCAATCATTCAATTTTTATTCCATTCTGATTTTAATTTATTATTACATAGTTTAGTATAGAACCCTTCATCTGTTTACAACATAGTTACAATAAACCCTTTGGCATCTTATCACCAATTATTGCCTTCCTGGCCAAGTTTACAATTATAATCTAGCAATACCTCCATTATCTACTTAATGTGAGTACCAAAATATTTACTCTATATAAAGTTTATCACAAATTCTATGGTGACATGTTCGTTACACCATGTTAATTAAATTAACATCAATTATTTGATAAATATTTATTAAATTATCAATAATTATTTGATACTTAAAGCCATTGCTTAACACCTCCTACATACAAAATACAACATAAATACCATGATAACATGCTCATTATTATAAATTAAATTAACATCAATTAATTAGTCTACTCTCAATGTAATCATTCTCGATCATTGACTAAACCGTCTATATTATTTTCCACATTATTTGACACTGTATTTATCACTCACACTTTGCACTGACCACTTCATGGTTTGTATTTATAAACATTTATTTGTGACTCTTTTACCTTGTAATCTTATTTGATGTTATTTATTTATTTACTTAATAAGGGTTTACACTTCTGACCTTTATTACAACGAATAACTAGCGTTTTTTGTTATGATAATTATAATTTTTATGTAACGTAGGGGACCTTGGTTTTGTTACGTTACAATATATATATATATATATATATATATTGAAACTATACAGTGTGTATCGCAAAGGTTATAGTGTGTGTGCAGAAATCACAAACGACTCTATAATGGAATGAAACGAGTCTTCCGTTTCCATACCTTGTGAACATATTGTGATAAGTGCTTGCTTACAAATAGTTTGTGAGTCGCCAGTTGCCGTATTGACTATTGTATTGTTGACAGGTAAGATCGGTGTTTTTTTAAATTGGTGTTTATGTTTGTTAATACATTTTTCATTGATTAGGGACACTTGAGCCCCACTATCGAATAACATATGGCCGATACAACCATTAACTTTCGCGCTGACAATAATGTCATTATCATCCTTACTTCTAACATTTTCCACATAATCATCAACATAATTATTATATATTAATTTATCTCTAACATCAACAGGATATAGGCCAGATGCGATGTATACTTTCTTATCACTAATATTGCTAACATCTGATTTTTGATACTGCCGTTTGTTATGCTATGATTTACTTGTGTTTTTATCCTTATTTATATTTATATTTTTTAATTTACCGCACGGATCCACGCCGTGCAACCTTACTCGTTTTTTGGCTGCTCTTCGCTTGCATTTGTTTCGGTAATTGCCGATACATTGCTTTGTTTGAATCTTTGAAAATTCGGTTTGTTTTTAAATTGTTGTTGTGGTTGTGGTTGAAATTGTTTACGAGCTGGTTCATTATTATTATTATTATTATTACCACTACTTTGGTTATATCTACTACTATTATTCCACTTAGTTAACAATAGGAGTAGTTTCTCTAATGATTTAATCCCTTGCGTAATTACCGCGATTTGAATTCCGCGTCCGAAATGATGAGCCAATTTACTTACCATTTCCGGTTCTGATATTTCTGGTTTCAGATATTTTGCTCGGGATATTAGTTGAATTAAATAATTTTCTTTGGATCTTTTTAAAGTAGAATACCTACCAAACTCCAACTGTACACGTATCTTTCTCTGTATCTCGCTGTTCCAGTATCTAGCCCTAAAGTGTTGCTTCAGATCTTGATATTTAACTATCTTGTCCTGAACGATAGTGAAACACTCAGCTGCGGTACCTTTTAATCTTCTTACAACATAGTTTATCTTATCCATCTCACTCAGGCTGTCACCTATTGCTTCCATGTCTCTCTGGCAATTCTTAAGGAAGTGAAGAGGACTCTCAATGTCTTTACCGAAGAATTTTAACTGCAAATTGTTTTCGTCTAAAGTTCTATAGATGTATGTGGTCTGGTTCGCTGGTGTCGAGGTACTTTGGAGTCGGGTCAGCTGTTGTCTTAGCTGCTGTATCTGCTGATCTTGTTCAGCTACGAGCTCACTTACCGTTGACGTATGTTGAAATACTCTTTCCTCTATTCCAGTGATTTTGGCTTCACAGTCGCTGATGCGAGAGTTATTCGCTTCTAGAACGGTCTCAATATTACTGCGAATTACTTCTTCTTTCTCGCCTATACGTTTCTCCGTTGACTCTAATAGCTGTTTACTTTGTTTTGCCTGGTCGTGAACCGCGTTATAAATTCTTTTATTATCCTCATGAAGTGACTGTAGCGACCTAATTTTCTTTAATGCTTCATCTTTACTAGCTTTATTTTCTTCTGAGAGCTTTTGCATATTTGCTTCATTTTCGTCAGACATTTTCTGCATATTAGCTAGGATTGCAGCTAAAGTATTCTGTAATTCAAGTCCTTCGAACATATTGATTATTTATTTTATAAATTTAACAAATATTATAGTTTTTTTTTATCGAGACGGTACTCTTATTAATACTTATTATTACGAATAACGGTCAGTTTATATGTTGTTAATTGTTACAGTCAAGTATCTCAATCAAATGCACACAAACTTACTGTACTCTAACACAAGTACAAATAATAATTCAACCTCCTTATAAATACAATTACTACTATTGTTCAAAAATTTGATAACAGAGAATATTCAAAATTTTATATACACTCTCTGCTTACAAATATAACAACACACACAAGTAGTTAAATGAATTTAGTCTATACACACACAAATAATATTTTTTTAACCTACTACAAAAATCGAGCCTATATAACCTACATTATTATCCATTGCTAAATACAAAACTTACGGCTAAGAGACAAAAAATTGCATAAAACCATTTTAAACCTCAAAATGTTCGTCATCCATGCTTAGATACGGTTAACATCGCTTATCATCCTGTGTTCTGCTGCAATATATATAATTTTTGCCGTATTTTTTCCGTCGTGTGACTTCGTGTTGCGTTCGATTGATTTACGCGTTTCGAAACATATGTTTTGGCTTCAGAAATAAAAAATCATAGTTGTTTTGATAGTTCTTCTTTTTTCACAGCACTAAATTAATATAGATTATTAAACTTTCACTTTTGAAACTTCCTTTGTTTCCTCCCGTATGCGTTTCTGCGTGATGTGCGCCAGCGGTGTGGCGAAGGCGCACATCACGCAGAAACGCGTACGGGAGGAAACAAAATAAGTTTCACAAGTGAAAGTTTAATAATCTATATTAATAAAAAATCACTCAAAGTGAGGTCGTTAAATATTAAAATAGCAAATATTGAAAACAATTCCACACATATCCGCGTTACATGAGAGCGCACTCGAGTGGGACCGATCGGACACTGTCTGTTAGTGACTATTGTGTAAACAGGTTTATTGCGGGTTCGTAGAGCGGGTTTGATTTGTGGTTTAAATGATTGTTTAAAACGAAGTCACGACTGTGTACGTCATTGTACGCTCTATATATCTCGAATTCTTCCAAGGCGTTCATGTAAGCGCCTTTATTACATATATGGGTTTCAAGTTAGAATTAAAGCTTGTATATTTATGATTTTCATTTAACAAGTGACGTGCGTAGTTAGATTTTATGTTGGATAGTGTTGTCTGACCCTTCAAATTAGTGTTGTAAAACACTAAAATAATGTAAATTACTGAGAAACAAATGTATTTAAATTAGTTTGTAAATGTAAAAAAGCTGTATGGAATAAGAATTTAAGATTATAAAATGTTACAATGTAAATGTAAAAAGTGTAGAGGAAGAAATTAAAAAAATTACAAAATTTTATAATGTAAATCAAAGCCAAGTAAGAAGAAGAAAGCTTAGTCTCAACATTAGGAATAATTGGTAGAGAACTAAAAATTATTTTCTTTCTGAACCATAAAATAGAATCTATAACAAAAAAAAGAAATAATAATAATTTTAAAACAAGATACTAATATAAGATTTAAAATTCAAACACTTTTTTCTGCAGTCAAATTTTTATACGTATATACGTAGAATTTATTTAGTAATTATAATTGTTTTACTTCAAGATATGTTTATACTTATGTTTGGAATATGTTTCTGGAATCCTATTGCTCCTCAGCCATATTAATTTTAGACAAATACGCAACAAGATCTAAAATTAAGACGGTTAAGGATGGGAACAATAGGATTCCCAAAACATGTTTCGAATAAGGATAAACATTTCTTCGGGTAAAACAATTATAAATATTAAACAAAAATATTAAAATACAGAAAAACTAGTAAGTGAAGCAGATTTATAATACGAATAACCAAGTATACAAGTAAATAAGTAAAAAAATTCCTTCCTTCCTTAACCATGAAATAGAGAATATCGTAAAGACAGAATAAATAATAATTTTTAAAACAAGATACTAATATAATATTTAAAATATAGAAGAATTTAATAATTGAAGAAAGTTTATAATAAGAATAACCAAGTATACAAATGAGAAATAAAATAATTTATATTGTCAGAACAATAGCATGGCTCGTGTTTATATAACACTGGAATAATAATAAAACACCATACAACTCATTAATCGCAAATTTAGTAACAGTTGTAATTAAAAAAAAACACTTATAAACAATAATTGTACACGTTTATAATTGTTCAATGCACAGTACTGCTACAAATAACGCAAGTAATCAATTAGAAATGCCCGCATATAATAATTAACAGTAACGCTTTATTGTGTTCAATAATATGCACTGATTCACAAATGTGGGTGTGGGTTGCTACATTTGTAGCCAAAATTAACTGGGTAATAACGTTCCGAGATACTTTCACATCCCCGGAGAATAATCACTCAGTGTCTAGAAGATGAACAACAATCGAGAACATTCAAGAGCATTACGTAATCCTGCTGCTCACACAACACATGTGAAGTGCCACGTAGCTACTCGTGGATTTTTAGCATTACAATATATACAAGGTCATGTGCCTGATTGTCAATGTTAACGGTAAACGTCGAGATCAAAAAGTAAATAGGCAAGGAAAATTACGGTAAGGCTCCAAGAAGAAATTAACTAATGGAGAATATACATAGAAAGAAAAACAAGAATTAAAGGGCTCCTAGACGAGGATAATACCTATATTAAGGATATAAAAGATGCCAAACAGATTGAAGTGATTTGGACACATGCCTGGAAGAGCATACAAAAGTGCCAATAAGGAAGATAATGATACAGAGACAATTAAAGAACATATCGAGACGGAGTCAAAAATCAAGATGAGAGAATCTCAGGGGCAAGCAGATGTGAGAAAGCTGGAGATAAAAAACTAGAGAGCGCTGATGAAAGATACAGTAGAGTGCAACCGATTCTTGATAACACCGAAGAGACGCATGTAATTAAGAGAGACATGCACCATTACCTTCTCTGTGACTATGAAGAAGTACAGACTATAAGAACTCCAGAAAAACATTAGTAGTCAAAATTCCACGTAAATTATTAAAATTAAAATAGCTATTATATTTTACGCTTACGTTTACGAGATAGGCAGCTTGCACTATAGTCATGCTATGACGTTTTGACCTTAGCTACCGGTTTTTCGGGGACTGAGCAATATTCTCCACGCATTGATGAGATTGTAAAACCATTTCATAATCTTATTATAACTCACACACAAAGGGCTTAATTGAGTATAAATAAACTGTGTTTTGGAAGTGGGCGGGCAGCGGGCCCAAGATCACCCCAAAATCTGAAGTTCGATTACTTGTTCCATATAAAAGATGTAAGTATGTAAGTCTACATAGTTTTTGTAAGTTATAGTTTTAGTGTCTAACACTTATATGGTTTCAGCAAGAAATGTGAAAGAGAACCATACCAAATGTAGTGTAAAGTCTGATGTTGATCATCATCATTATCATCATGAAACGGTACTTAAATTTAGGAAGGTACTATCAGAATCACATTAATTTAATACATGCACAGAAGTCGGACGGAATATAATGTATATCGGTAATCAGTTCTTACTTCTTGTAGAAATGTCACTTAACCTAAGTTAACGTAGACTTCAATCGGTGGGAGGAGAATGAAACCAGCAGACAAAAAACACATCATACCAAACAGTAGGATATGCCGAATGAAGGGATCACAAACCGTTAGAGTTGATTCAGGCTAACGGATATTTACGTATTTTTGTTTTGCATGTTTGCAGAAAACCGTATCAAGTCACGTGATATCGCATTCAACGGTAATTTGGCGCTTTTATCATTGTTTACGAGGCACGCTTTCTATCCTCCATAACACTACGTTGCGTGAAAATGATCGTTAATGTTATGGAACTTAATTGATGTACAAACTCTTATTCTTCAATGAATAAACACTCTTATTTTTCATTTCCTTTTTTCTTCTTCGTCTTCTTTGCTTGTATATCCATTTCTTTACTTTGATTTACACAGTCTTCTATTATTTGACTCAGGGTTCGTTAAATCACTTTTTGCCACATATTTATTGATATATGTTTACAACGTCAAAGCTGACACTACTTTTTTTCTTCTTCGCCTCTGACATTTTCCTTTCTAGTTTTCTTTTAGGCCATATTGTTTTGATGGTCGTATTGTTGCAGTGATTTGTTTCCTATAAGGAACCTTTATTTAACTTTTTACTTTCGTGTGTTATGTATATACATCTTCAAATATAATTCAATTCTACGGTGCTTATTTTATGTTTTACGTTCTTCGTCACTGTTCATACTACAGCTCCATATAAAACATGGTTTTGGGTTCAAACTATGTTCAAAGAGATTCTACTCATTACTTTCCTGTTGTTTAGAGCTTCTTTCCACACTAACCATGCAGCATTCTAGTAACTAGTTTAACACGTTATATCTTAAATTGAGTACCATCTTCATGCACTTTATCCCGTTTAATAGGTACGGTCCAGGTATTTATAAAGCTCTCGTTCTTCAATTTTCTTCATTATAGGCCTATACATTTTTGTCTCACGTACTCGTGCAATAGTATTAACAAGATGTCAACTGTATAACGCGCAGCATTACAGAAGGATATTCAAAAGGTGGTTTAGAGGTGAATTTGAATAAAACGGGATACATGTGTATTGGGAGGCACCAACAAGGTTTAGAAATTGACAATGGCCAGCATGTCAAGCGCTGCATGGACTATAAGTATTTGGATTTAAAAATCGCACAAAACGGGATTCGAGAACGAAATCTGCAGGGACGGAACGCTGTTGCCAGGTTAAACAGTATATTATGGGATAAACCCATTAGCAAACAGAATAAGTACCGGATATACCATACTACTGTCAAGAGTATTAATCTATAGCTCGAAAGTATGCCCACTTAAAGATAAGCCGGACAACATATTGAAAGCATCGGAGATTGGTTTTTGGAGAAGGGCAACAGGCAGACCAAGAATAGGAAGAATAACGAATGATAGAATAAGAGGAACACTGCAGGTAATGCACAAGCTTGTAGAAGATAGCAAAGATAAACATTATTAACATGGTTCGACTCGTTCGTATAATGCCAGAAAAACGACTATCGAAACGGACTTGTTGATGTCTGCAGAGAGTTTAGTTCAGTATTTGAATTTCTTATAAACATATTTAATATTTACTTTTCTCAGATATTTAATGGTGCAGAAAAACAACAAAATGTTCTTTAATGTTGACATATTAAAAAGTTTTATTAAGAAATGTATCCACGTTAATCGCTATCTACTCGCTACAACGAAAACAGTTGATCTGAAACAAATTTCTTTCATTTATTTACTGAATATTATCTCAAAGGTGTCTACGAAAATATGTACACTGCAGTCAAGATTTGCAGATGTATTCCAAGAAGAACTGTACTGCGGAAAAGTTCATTTTTAGTTCTAAGAAGGATTAAAAACTTCCTGCGATCATACTAGTTAAAAGAAAGGCTCATCAATCAATCTATATCTATGTATAACGCGCGCGCGTCAGTGTATTTATTAGTAATAAACCTTCTATTCATTTTAGAGAGATTTTAAGATTATAAAACGTATGGAGTATGTATGTAAAAAAATTTACTAATAGTGTAGGTTAGTAGAGCGATTAAAAGCCGAAGGCATATTGTAAACCACAGCCACGTTATTGATCATTCGCTATGCCAATGTTATGGTGGCTAGCGTGACAGGTAGCAGTCAGTTTGTGACTAACGACGGGAAGCAACGGATGTACAGCCCGCGGTAGGCATAAATAGTTTCATCGGCAACAGTCATGAATTATCGTGGTCCAACGCTTATAAACATAACGTTTTCAACGAGCAGTGCATATTGCGTGCAACAAATCGTGTATTCTTCATTGCAACAAACGTACAGGATTTATTTTAAAAACCCTGTTAACGTAGCGCTAATTATTATTAATTAATTAGAAAAGTTCTGGTAATAGATTTATTTTTCCTTAAAATATACGTTCACAATCCACAGTAAATAATAGTGACTTCATTTCACTATTATTGAAAATAATTCCCTTTACGTCGAAAACTAGGTGGGACAGGATGAGAAGTAAAAGACAAAAGAAATAAACGTAGCACGCAACCAATAAACGAATGGTTCAAAATAAGGAGATAAGCATACAACAGACACATTTAGAGAAGACTCAACATCGTTTCATATATAGACATCTCTAGAGATGAAGAAAGGATCGCAGCACATCACCGACAACCCCCCCCACACACACATACACACACACATGGCCCACGGCCCAGAAAGCCATAATCATCTCGAACCTCGGGCGGGTGTAAATATATATATATATATATATATATATATATATATTGTGCTGTGGTTTATTTTTTGATAGGGTAATTAAAATCTGTTCCACGTTGGATCAGCCATTTATGTACTTTAATTTTTTACTGGTATAATATATTTAGTATTTGCACCACGTTGGATGCGTCATTAATTGTACTGTTGTTTATTTTATAAAGGTATTGTAATTATGTAATTATGATATGTAACTACCTTTATTATATTTTTTGTTTATCAGTACATGAAAAGAAACTCTCTCTCTCAGGGATAATGATTATTAAGCTGCTTGATCGTATTTACGATTGTATATAATATTTTCTTTTCTTTAAACCAAACCAAATACAGTTAGTATGTAGTATTTTGAGAAATAACCATGTAAAAAATAAATACCAAACTAATGTAACTTGACTGATTCTGAATTCTTCCAGCTGCCACGGGTTCACTTCTGGTTGATGTTTATTATTTTCACAAGCAATATCAGGCTTGGCGATCCATTCCTTCACACAAATTTCTTATTGGTTTCACCGCTGAATGTTGTTTTCTAGGACGACTGCAACACAGACGTTTCCTCGGAATAATTAATTATATTTTTATGGCCACTTAAACTATTCTTCAGTCCAGGATTTTCTTCTTCTATTGATGTTCTATTAAGGATATGTTTAAGTTTCTTGTAATATTATTTATTTATTAAATTTATAATCAAAAACTCTGGTATAACAAATTAAATTCCTTTACTGTTTTTTCTTTTACATATGACATTAAACTTGATGATGTTACTTTTATTAAATATAATTGAAGACTCCTGATGTTACTCTTATTAAAATTAATTTTAGACCACTGATGTTACTTTTCTTAGATATATTTGAAGACTAAAAAACATTTCCTTTCATCACTATACAATACAATTTTTAACAATTTACAAATTTGCCACTTTGATAATTCCCTACTTTCTTTACATCTGTTTATCATATATGTACCTATTAAAAACATATATCATTTTTCTATTTCTTATTAAACATCTTTATTTTATCTCTAATATTCCTAATTCTAGTTGGTATTTATTAAATTATAATTTTATTACTATTTACTCTTATTATAACATTCATTCCAATTTCATATATTGTAACGTACCAAATTTGGTAGTTACATAGTGTAAACAATTATTACGTCAAGTGACGGGAAATCATGAAAATATTTCTAAGTAAGTAAAATAATGTAAACAAAAAGTGTGTATCTACAGATATATTATTGTAAAATTCCAACAAAGAAGAAGGAAGTGTAATATAGCAGCATCGTGTACAAAAGAGAGAACGAAAATGACCATGAGCCAATGCAAAAAGTTAGAAACCAGGCCCAATAGATTCCAACAGTGAGGGGAAACAACAAAAATAATAAATATGTAAAATGAAAGGAAGACGACAGAATTCCAACAGTCAGGGGAAACAAGAAAGCAATAAATATGTAACTATGAAAAAGAAGATAACATAATCCCAACAGTGAGGGAAACCAACAAAACAACAACTATGAAGAAGAAGACAACAGGATTCCAACAGTGAGGGGAAACAACAAAAATAATAAATATGTAAGATGAAAAGGAGACAACAGAATCCCAACAGTGAGGGGAACCAACAAAATAATAACTATGAAGAAGAAGACTACAGGATTCCAACAGTGAGGGGAAACAACAAAAATAATAAATATGTAAGATGAAAAGAAGACAACAGAATCCCAACAGTGAGGGGAACCAACAAAACAATAACTATGAAGAAGAAGACAACAGGATTCCAACAGTGAGGGGAACAAACAAAATAATGACTATGCAAAATGAAGAAGAGACAACTCAAGAGCAACCACAATGATGGCAGACAAACCAATCTATTCATAAATATAAATACTATGGAACAGCGACTACTACAATGGAAATATTGAAGAAGACGTTTAAACCAAAAGAAGAAAGGAAGAAGAAGAGCAAGGGAACATGACATGAAGAGTGAAGACCATGTATGAACAATACAAGAAATCACCATTCACCAAGTATACAAGAAACTATACTAGTAACCGGAAGAAGAATCACGATTATCAACTATGAAGAAACAGTGTTTAGCATATTAAAGAAATCACAAACAGTAATAGTGAAAATTTAATGTAAGTGTGAAAACCTGTAATAAGTCAACCAATTTTAACTCAGATAAACCCCACAGACAATACAAGTGAGAAAGGTTTATAACAGAGAAAAATGTGTTACCTTTATAGTGGAAACATCAAAGATTAAGTTGTTAAAAATGCACAGACAATTAGTGTGACCAATTTAATGAAGAATGTAATCCAAAATAGATAATCATAAGACCACCAAGAAATGTAAGATAGAACAGTAGAACCATTGTTCATAGAAACTGATAATAAAAAACTTTGTAAGTTTTTAAAATGAAATATAACTGAATGCCACGACAAGACAGAATACAATATAAAGGAAGCCCAGAAAAAATAATAACAAACAAACTAGTTTGTTAAGTATCAAATAACCAATGTACCAGAAATTAGGTACAACACTACAAAAAATGTAATACCATTAGATTAAGAATATTTGTGTTATTGTTTAGAAAAATAGTGTCAACATGTGTATTAATCAACAAGTAAACCATTGTAATAGAATACCATAATGCAGTCATAATAGTAGAAGCATATACTGCATAAGAATATGCTGCACATTGATACATAACCCCAAAGAGAATGCACCTATAACACAAAAAATCATATATGTTAATTAAACCAAGCAACCATCAACAATTGTTTCAATCAAAGATTCATTATAAATAATGATGCACGCTAATAAATAATATTTGATACTGAAATACACTGCACATAAGGCAGATTAAATACAATAGCACAAAGCTAGATGAAAGGAAACCCAATATAACAAGTTAGTTAAGTAAAATACATTATTAAAACTTGTCCAAGGATTAATGAAAATATTACCAGTAGTTAGAAAAACATCTAGTACTACTTTGAGAACAGATCACCATTGTAATAATAATAGTTTTATAGTCAAATTATTGAAAACTAACTGACTATGAATGTATAGCCAGATGTAAACTAATACAATGTGACGAATTAGTTAAGCAAAATACTCTATTAAAACTTGTTCAAGGAGTACTGAAAATATTACCAGTAGTTAGAACAATATCTAATACTACTATGGGAACAGATCATAAGTATAATAATAGTAGTTTTATAGTCAAATTATCGAAAACTAAATGATATGATAGTGGAATCAAATGTAAACAAACACTATGTAACCAATTAATTAAACAAAATGCACTATCCAAACTTGTTCAAAGGTGGATAAAAATGTTATCAGTAGTCAGAGAGATATCTGAAGCTACTATGAGAACACATATTAAATGTAATAATAGCAATTTAATTGTTGATTTGTTAAAAACCAACTGACTGCCATGTCAGGACCTGATATAAACAAACCCAATACTGAGGATTGGAAAGCTTTCAGATAGCGAGAGACTAATAAATATATTAAATAAACTAGGTACTATAGTTGTACACTATTTGCATTTTCAACATTATATACCTTATGTGGAAAAAAAAACAAAGTGACAATTTAAAAGGAAAGAGAACAGAAGGTAGTTAGATAAGAATATTAGTATATGAAACACAACATTTTCATATAATAAAGTGTAAACCGAGGTAAATAAATGTATATATTATTGTAAGAATACCAGACAAATGTCATTAAATAAGAAATAATAGTGTTATAAGCGATTATAAATAATCGAATATGGACGCTTGAGACGCCATTATCAAACATTGTTTGAATAAGTAATTACACCTATTTTTTGTATTAAGCTATTGAGAAATGGACTCAAAACGTTTAATGAGAAGTGTTTTTGTGTATTTAGAGTAAGGTAAGGTGAAATAAACTTATTAATATTAAGATTCACCATAGGAATTTGTGAAATCGTTGTAATAAGTTAATAATGGACGGATTTTATTCTTGTTTGGACTTTATTTAAAGCCCAGGGTGTCCGCGATTTATTGCCACTAATTATTCAACGATGTGACAATTAATAAAAAAGTTATAGCGATTATAAACTTTTTAAACATTTTGTGTATCAACGCTTACGTCACTATAATCTCCAACCCATATACGAAATTGGTAAAAACTTAAAAGTTTTATTTAAACAAGGTACTTTGGGTTAGAGAGTTCGACAATTTGCACCAATCGAATGAATGAAATCAACCAGACAAGCCAGAGACGCTTAGGAGAAGCGTAACAGTCATCATCCAGTCGTCAAAGTGTCTACTAGTATAATTCAGCGAGCAAGATTGGCGAAGAAATGTATTAAGTTATATTTGAATTGTGCGCGACACATTACATGAGTACGCTACAGACATAACCTGTATATTTCACAATAACCACGAGTGTCTAGTGCGGAGTGATTTAAATAATAAAATACGGCCAGTGTATAATATCGGTCGTATTTTCGAGTTTGTGTCTTATAAAAAACCAGGGAGTACTATATTTTCACTATTTAATAAATAAAATGGAAATAATAATTTCTATTATTAAACAAAAAAATTATTGTTTGGGTACTACTCTAGTCAGTAGTATCGAAGTGTTTCAATAACGATGAAAATTATCAGAATTCGATAAAAGGAATTATTTCGCATTTTGTTAATTTAAAACATAATGTTTTACGATTTATCGTAATTAAAAAAGGTCAATATTAGTTTAAATATTACAAATATGAGCGTCACGAATAGTCACTCATTTGAATCTAGTTTGATTTGACTAATAAATAATTTTTTTGCGAAAAATAATCTAATGAACTGATAGTTACACATCAAATGAATTATGAATGAAATATATGTATTTAGACTATTAAGAATTCAATGAATAATAGATTTATCAATCATAACTACTTACGCTTGGTTAACTAACCTAGAAATAATAACGACAATTTGTCACCTTTCCATAATTCTGTTCTCAAGTAAGATAAATTAAATGAAAGCTATTTCAAGAGTTTTTTGTTTATTATAAACTTTTTCTCTTGCCAATGAATGATTTTTATAGCCAACTAATGAATAATAACAGTAATTTTTAACAGTGCTGCACAACGCACGTGTTTTCAATTTAACTGCTGTGTCCTTGTACCCAGCGTACGATAGTACGATAATTATCGATTGTATGGTACCGACTTTTATATTTAATGTTTGTTTGTTTTTTTGTATTAATTATTTCTTAATTATTGTTATAAAAGATAACATCTTGCATCTGGCATCATGCAACTTCAAAGATCACACGAACTTGGTAATTTAACTGTGTAAAGAGGACATAACCTCTCTAACTAAAATTATTGTAACAACCTTCAGTGTTACCAGCCTTGAGGTTAAAAGAGTTTCTTTTTAAAAAATTGTTCATAATAATTATTTTTCTGTAACACTATTAGTGATTGATTGTTGATTTAAAGGAGTTAATGGCATTTCAAAACTGTTAATAAATCTCAATTATTTTTTACCAGTGGAAAGAGTTTTTAATTTCAAAAATTAAAATAGTTTAGTTTTCATTACTAGTTCTATCATAAGGTGGCGGCAGAAATTGAATATTTATTATAATTCAAATCATAATTAAGCCCTCAATTTATTTATTTGTGCATATATCTTATTTAGGATATTCAAGTGGAATATCCACATGTATGTGTAAAGTGTATGTTACAGCAGAAGCAGTCACCAAACAGAACAGTAATATCTTCCACATATGGTAAGTGGGGAGGTGAACAGTGGAGTGCTAAAATATTTTTAAATTGAAAGGTTTAAACGGGAATACCCACACAATTAACAATAATCAACACACTAATAATAATTACATTTTCATATTTTATTATCTTATATCGTTGTGGTTACCGGAGCGTATCTACAACAATCACATACTACTATACACTACTACTATCTTGTAGTATATCGTTGTTTACGTTACAACGTGGCTAGCCCAACAGTGGGGCTTTAAAAGAGAGTATCTACACACACATACACTGTATCGTTGTAAATATTACGTTACAATATTCTTTTCAGAACATATAACTTAATATTGTTTTATATCATATAGGAATCGACCTCTATGTTGACTGGGTGAGTCGATAGTCCCAATGTTTTTGTTTACATTTTAAAACATATGTTCCATTTAATATTAAACTTGTATCTTTTCTCTTTTAAAATTTATTATTTCCCTATTATGTACTGTGTTGCATTTTAACAGCAGTACATAATACCTTCCCTTATTTCATAATTTCAGATACAATTTTATATGAAATTTTGAAATAACCAACATAGTCTACTCTTAATATTTAAAACATCTGATTAATTAGTTATTTGTACCTCACAAAATTCTTTTAACAAATTGGTTTTTTCTTTTATTAATATTACAAATATGGTCCATCATTATCATAAATCACGATATCTTAAACACTCAATTATGACTTCAAACAACATTAATTAAACCAACTGGTTTTACATCAAAATCATAAATAACAAAAAGCAATTGTGCCTAATTTCATGGCTAAAAAACTCAAAAACACGACTAAAACATTATCTTTCTTTTAAACCTCACCTTCCCAATCCTGGTCATACATTTCATTTGTTCTTCATTTCAGAATTAATTTTTTTTTTTATTATTTTCCTATAACATGGGTATCAGTTTTAATGGTGTAATATGCTTTGTAAACCTAATAACTGTCCATGATAATCAGTATATCTTTAATATGTTTCCTACCACTAGTTGAGAATGGTCCACAAATGTCAACAAAACTTGCTCTAACGCTCTCACTAATTGATGATTTATCCACCTTCCCTCATATCTGACATGGGCTAACTTGATTTTTTTACAAATATTATATAGTAACTTAGCACCTAAAACTTGATATTGATTCTTCATACTTTTCACACCTCGAGTCATATTGTCATATTTATTTTATATTTCTTTACCTCGTCGTTTGTATCATCCCTAAAATACCATAATTCCCTAACATTAAATACTACACATGGGTTCGGATTCGGAGGGGCACTATTGGCTTCCATTACTCCGCCATTTTCCCTAAATATATCATCTGAAATCAGAGGAACTTCATCTCTGTCCAGAAAAAAATAAAGTTGCACTATCACAACACAATATAATAATTACCTACAAGGTAGCTCCTTCGCTACAAACTTATATTCCAGGGATTGTTACATTATTTTTTGAGGTCTATTCACATTTTTATTCTATGACTATTTCACTTCTAGTGTTTTATCACTTCAATTAATGTTCTATCTTTCACATGTAACTGGTTAACCTTACTCAACCTACAATGTTGTATTATTTCCATCTTGGTGCTGTCAATCAATAATATTTTAGATTCTATCTTCATCTAACTCATTCTAACCCTTCTTAAATAGTAACTAGTATTAATTTTTTTTATCATTGTCATTATACTGATTAATCTGGTTATTCAAATAATTATTATGGTTATTAACCGTCTTTCTCTTCTTTTATGATTATTAGTTCAAAATAATTTCTTTTGAAATATTTATATAGTAAGGTGTTCTTACTTATTTTAGAATTTTGGGGTTTTCTTCTTAATAGATTCAAAATACTTTCTTCAGAAACACATGGTAAGATGTTCTTACTTAATTTAGAATTTTGGGGTTTTCTTCTTAATAGATTCAAAATAATTTCTTCTTAAACATATGGTAAGATGTTCTTACTTAATTTAGAATTTTGGGGTTTCTTTTCCTTTCTTTTAATTCATAAAATAAAATTTTTTATTTGTAATGACTTTCATATTATATCGTTTGTATTAATAATTAATCCAATCTTTATTCCATTAGTTTGCTGTGGTTCATTCCCCAAAAATCAGTCCCTTCTTTCCATATTTTCACCTTTAGTTCATCCATTGTCAAATACATAAGTTATCCTTTTTGCCCGGACTATTATTGTTTTCAGTATGAATTCTATCCTCGTCAACTTTATCACTACTACCTTGTATTCTGATTTTTCTGCTGCGAAGTCTTCACTCATTTCAAGACCTACTATTGAATTTCCAATCCATTCTCTTCTAATGGCATATTTTTCGATCACTCTGTATTGCAATTTTTCGAACACCAAATTTTCAATGGTATCTTCGCCTACTTTTAATACTTTATTATCTAGTTCATTAACCAAATATGTGACTGGTATATCAACTATTGATGATATAGCTGATATTTGATTATCCCTTTCTTTTTCTGATATATTAATTTTCAATATAAATTTCCTTACGTCTTTCCTATAATTTTTTAATTCTGTTCTTTCCCTGTAATTAGCGATTGGGAGATTACGTGCATTAATCAACCCACTCCTAATCATATCTAATTCTTCCTGTGTATTTTTCTGTTTCTTGGGACGTCTTTTACCTATTTTCTTAGTCTTCTTTTCCACATACTTATTATTCTCTTTGTTTCTGCTATGTTTCTTTTCAGATAACAATACACCTTTGTCTTTTTTATTTTCTATTTCCTTACTACCTTCTATTTTCTGATTTACTGATTCTCTGTTCTTATCCAATGTTTCTTTCATAATTTCAGAAGTTCTGTTTAGTGTTTCTTTCATTTTCTTGAAACCACTATCTAATGTTTCATTTAATTCTCTGAAACTCTCTCTCATTTGTTTGATCAGTGTTTCATTATTGCTATCAATTTTTTTTATTTAATTCCTCCTTATCTACTCTCATTTGTTTCAATAATGTTTCGCTGGTTTTGTTATACCCTTCCATTATAATTCTCATCAGTTCCTGCATCTCTTCTTGTGTGAGTATTGGCATCTTCGTTGCTTGTTTCTGGTTTTCCTTTCTCTGTTGTTTCAATTCCTCTTCAACACTATTACTTCTTCATTCATATAATTGCTCTGGTTTGTTAGCCATTTTACAATCTTTAACTTAATTTAATTACATGGAAAAAAATTTTTTATGCTAATTAAATTTAACAAATTTGTGTTATTTGGTGTTGGCTTGAAGAAAATCTTTGCTTTCACGTATGGGCGCCATTTATGTGCTGTGGTTTATTTTTTGATAGGGTAATTAAAATCTGTTCCACGTTGGATCAGCCATTTATGTACTGTAATTTTTTACTGATATAATATATTTAGTATTTGCACCACGTTGGATGCGTCATTAATTGTACTGTTGTTTATTTTATAAAGGTATTGTAATTATGTAATTATGATATGTAACTACCTTTATTATATTTTTTGTTTATCAGTACATGAAAAGAAACTCTCTCTCTCAGGGATAATGATTATTAAGCTGCTTGATCGTATTTACGATTGTATATAATATTTTCTTTTCTTTAAACCAAACCAAATGCAGTTAGTATGTAGTATTTTGAGAAATAACCATGTAAAAAATAAATACCAAACTAATGTAACTTGACTGATTCTGAATTCTTCCAGCTGCCACGGGTTCACTTCTGGTTGATGTTTATTATTTTCACAAGCAATATCAGGCTTGGCGATTCATTCCTTCACACAAATTTCTTATTGGTTTCACCGCTGAATGTTGTTTTCTAGGACGACTGCAACACAGACGTTTCGTCGGAATAATTAATTATATTTTTATGGCCACTTAAACTATTCTTCAGTCCAGGATTTCCCTCTTCTATTGATGTTCTATTAAGGATATGTTTAGGTTTCTTGTAATATTATTTATTTATTAAACTTATAATCAAAAACTCTGGTATAACAAATTAAATTCCTTTACTGTTTTTTATTTTACATGTGACATTAAACTTGATGATGTTACTTTTATTAAATATAATTGAAGACTCCTGATGTTACTCTTATTAAAATTAATTTTAGACCACTGATGTTACTTTTCTTAGATATATTTGAAGACTAAAAAACATTTCCTTTCATCACTATACAATACAATTTTTAACAATTTACAAATTTGCCACTTTGATAATTCCCTACTTTCTTTACATATGTTTATCATATATGTACCTATTAAAAACATATATCATTTTTCTATTTCTTATTAAACACCTTTATTTTATCTCTAATATTCCTAATTCTAGTTGGTATTTATTAAATTATATTTTTATTACTATTTACTCTTATTATAACATTCATTCCAATTTCATATATTCTTTTCAGAACATATAACTTAATATTGTTTTATATCATATAGGAATCGACCTCTATGTTGACTGGGTGAGTCGATAGTACCAATGTTTTTGTTTAAATTTTAAAACATATATTCCATTTAATATTAAACTTGTATCTTTTCTCTTTTAAAATTTATTATTTCCCTATTATGTACTGTGTTGCATTTTAACAGCAGTACATAATATATATATATATATATATATATATATATATATATATATATATATATATATATATATATTACGACGATACTCTTAGACACTTACTTTTGCACATATGCTATTACTCATTTGTGCGCCCTTACCCACGTCTCAAAGGTATACTCTTCTTCTGCAGCATTTACCTTGATGTTTCCCAGCTAGGTCGCAGGCTTTGGTAGTTGATTGAGGGTGGATAAGCACGTGAATATCGTAATACAAGCAAAGAGTACAGAGGATTTAGTACTGGTTGTGAAATTAGTACGAATTTGTTAATACAATTATATTCATTTTGTTTATTATTTAAAAATGCAAATTGTCATATTATTAATTATTTTGTGGGTTAATTAATATTGACCCTTATATTCACTTATACGAATATCGTATAATTATAACGTGGTTAAAATCTTATCTCTTATATTCTAAGACATATTATACACAAACATAAGACATATATGACCTGTAATATTTACACAGACATATAATACATAACACATATATTATTATAATGCGTGATTAACACGTACAAACTTGAATATTAATCTTGTCTTAGCAAGTGGTTTAATTATATACCACTTAATTAAAAAATTAAATAATTAAACATTTATTAAACATTCTAATAGAGACCATTCTATTACTTTCCTTAATTATATTACTAATGTCTCAATTAATTAAAAATCTCCAATTAAAGTAACCCTCATACTTGTTTTTAATTATATAATAAAATATAAAAATATAATAAAATATGGTTTCTATACTGACCATTTATTTATGAGATTAATAAATTTATATTCTTTGTTATCAATTATTATTCTTCGAACATTTGTTTTATTTATTATGAAAAATAAAAATATAATAATGTTTATGTAAACTTGTATATGGAATTTAGAGCCTTCTTTTGATAGACCTCAGGGTCATTTATAATATTAAATAAATGTCTGACTTCACCTGCATATTTCTGCAACCATTTAACTGTGTCGTTACCGTCATCTGGACTCTCGAGTTTGGGATCCTCTTCGGGTATCACCTTCTCTGTCTCTGCGTCTTTTGTAATTACTCTTTCCGTCTAATCGATGCTGAGTTCTGACGTGGACCTCTGGTCGTGATGATGTACGGCTGGATGTAGCTGCATGTGGCTGTCCCTGCGTCCTCTAGTATTTTGCTCTGGTTCCTCTCCTCTCCTTGTCTTGTCCCTCGTGGATGTTTCGAAGTTCTACGTGGACTTCTTGAAGTTCATCGACGACGTTACGACTCCTCGTAGATTACGATATTATAGTCTTTTTAATAAATCGTGTATCACTATTACTTTCACCGACGTACTGCCGGTTCCATCGCACTTCAAGTTACGTAATACGGTTTAAAACATTACTTAACTTTGTAAAATTCGCGGTTGCGAGATGCGTGGATTTTACGTACTGTCTGTTGATGTTCTGAGAAAGCGTGTCGCTGGGGTTTTATACTCCTGCCGTCGTTCAATTCCTGTTGGAAACTGTTTGGACAAAATTGAACAAGTCCGCGCGTCGCTTTAATTACTAATTACAACCTACGCGTCTTTCTATGAAGCGTACACTTTTTTATAAATATTATTTTACAAATCGTTAGGTACATTATTAAACTTAACCTATGCACATTATGAACATTAAGGTGTGTAAACAATGGAAGTTATGGTAAAATTTCACACGGTAGCTGAACGGTTCTCACGATCATAGACCACTTAATATCTAATTGTAGCGCCAGGCGCCAGCTTTATTTTTACATATGTCTCTGATTCGTGTTACTTCTGGTTTTCGTTCAGCACTTAAAAAACTGTGTAAAATTTTCCACAATCGTATGCATAATTCAACTTGTTCTTCATTTACACACTAACACTAACACACACACACAGACTGATACACACGCGGCTGCCTGTCGCTATGACGTCACCTTTGCCAGTCGGTGCGTGTTTCTTCTCCCCTCGCTGCGTTTAAAACTAACTAGGCTTGCAATTCCATATGCATGCTCACTTACAGTTATTTATTTATTTAAAATTAATTAATACGTTTATTTCTTTTATTTATCTCTTACACCTAACAACGCTTAATTATTACATTATTTTCATTATTTACATCTTTTACATCTCCTACGTGCGTTCGTATGTTATCATACCTCAGTCAGGGGTTGATACATATACTTATTCTAAACGTATCGTTGCAATATATATCTGTGTGTGTGGGGGGGGCTATATATTCTTACGCCTATGAGATGCGTCATACAGATGTGTACAAAGCTAGTAATGACGTAGTGAGAAATATTCCAGTGTTTTCTAGACGCCTTCATCTACGCTACTACTTTCGACACCTAGCCCAGCAAGCGGTAAATTCATCTCGAACCTCGGCCGGGTGTAAATACACAGTTCACAATCGGCTACCTACCCACTCAGTATTGTATCTGCGATTTAGTGCGCGTTATGCAAGTTGTTATTGAGACTAGTTGTTTAGTATAAAGTGATTGTAGTGTTTTGTTTGACACCTGTTATTAGTGACTTGCATTATTTGTTGTAGACGAGTGTTTATTAAGTTGTTGTTTTTTATTTAAATTGTAATAATTGTAGTCATTAAATTAAAATATTGTAGTCAACGACTTGTCTCATGGTCAGTTATTTTAAATTCTACTGTTTTAACACGCCGATCAATGCGACTGTCGCAGAGAGTGTCCATGGAGTGGCGAACTCTCGTCTAATACTGTTATTGCTGTAAGAATGTCTTTAACTAGTCTATCGTTTAAGTCTAAGACTATAGTTTTTTGTGACAGAGCCTAGGAAAAGCTTAATTCATTGCGAAAGAAAACCTCTTCCTTCAAATATATTCCAGAGTGATAAGCTTTTTACAATCTCTAAACCTTTCGTTATATGTACGAATGCTAGACGCATTTCTATGTCGAATTCTCTTGTGTTTTCAATTATTAGCTTCAGTGTAACGGTTGCGTTTATGCACGATCCAGTTTTGCTAAAGGCGTTCTTCTAATAATAATGCATCTCCTTTTGACTTCAGTCTCCCATTTACAATTATTTTCCCCATTACCTTGTCTAAATAGCAAAATTACTTTTGCTCTTGACCATCCTTTAAAAGGTTTTTGTTCTATCCAGTTCATAAAATACAACAGATACCGAATCAATAGGGTATCTCTATATTTCACAAGTTCTGTTTATTTCAAAAATTCATCAACCAAACTAGATGAATTGCGAACTTTTGCTTACTTTAATGATTGCGGTAATTCTTTTATAGTTATCCTGTTAGTCTCATAACACATTTTGAGTAGTTAAATCATCTGCTTCTCTCTTTGCACAAATCCTAGGTGTAATGCTCTAGATTGAAAGAAGCTACAACTTTTCATTTCTGTACAACGTGTTCTTTACTTCAAAACCATAAGTTGGCTGCCGCGCACATCATGTTAGATATATGAAACTATTCTATCATACAATCGCTTAAGAATTCGTACATGTGATTACAAAACTATGTACCTAATCAATTGCTGTAATTTTTATACTAAGTTGTAACAGAATTCTTATTAAAAAGTCTTGGTGTCAGGTACTGAACAGGACTTAGAAGAAGCTTTCTACACTAGATCAGATGCAAGCACTAGCCCAAATCGATAAACGTTTAATTAGGAATGATAAACCACTTTCCATGGCATTGTCGATTATGAAAAATGTATTACTTAATCCGTGATATAAAACAAAGAGAAAGATCTTTTCAGTATTGTTGGTGCATTGAGAAAACAAAGAAAACAAACAATATAGTATACATTTTACAAAGATTAGATTTCAGATGATGCATTGGTGTTTAGTGACTATATAGTCGAAATGAAAGAGATCTCAACATGTCGAATTTTTGCTGCAAGAGGAATGATATAATATACATAAGGAATAATGTGTTAAGAAGAATACAGAAACAGTCAAGTTCAGCTGACCTTCACTGATCATCATGACATCACAGGTTGAACATAACGTCACGCTAAGACCATGCACATGTTAATGAAAAAAAATTATTTTATCAAATAATTTCAAATACAAAGATGAAAATTACGTTATGCTAGTATAAAAACCAAATGTTTAATTAAAGGCAATAGTTACCCTATACATCCCATCCTACATTGATCAACCCTATAACTTTTTTAGCCTTATTTTTATATTCCCTTAACCAAGAATCATGCTTTAGCATACTAAACCTATAATCAGCATACTACCAAATACCAGTACCAATCATTTACTGGAGATCAGAAACCAACGACACTTTTTAAGGTACACTAGTTTGCCACAAAGCCTCTCTGTCTCAGCATCGTTATTCTAAATAGTAAATACTATAATAATAAAATAAATATTATTTCCAGCGAACATTTTTAAAATCATTTAATTATATATTTATACGACAAAATCTGTTAAGCTAAAAAAATTTGGAAATAGTTTTTAAAATATTAAATGGTGCATCTTTGAAAATAAATACAAAAAAAAGTAAGTTCCCTTAGCAAAATGTTAAAATTTTAGGCTATAATGTTAGTAAAGAAGGCAGTAAACCACTATCCAATCGATCATAGACTTGCGTTAGGCAAGTTATGCAGTTCTTGGGATGTTCTGAATTTTTTAGAAAGTTTATAAACGATTATGCCAAAATAACAATAACTCTAACTGAATTAATATAGCAAAACAATCAGAATGGATAAGAGCGTATATAGCATTCTTTTAAATGGATAAAAGAATCTGACAACCTTTTGAAACAGTAAAATACATTTTAACCAAACCTCCTCTACTAATACATTTTCAAGACGATAGAAAGACTATAATGTTTACTGATGCACGCTAGGGGCGGGATAGGAGTATGTCTTGTACAAAAAGACTCAGACTTAGAAAGACTGTTTCGTCTTTATATATGTAAGCAGGAAATTACGACCAGCAGAAACAAGATATTTAACAGTAGCAAAATAAATCATAGCATTGTGTTACACAGTAAATTATGTTAGAGAATATTCATTTGGTTAACAAGTTACAGTCTCTACAGACCTGCCACTCTTTACAATAGCAACAATTGCACGACCGTTTTGATCAAACCTTGTACACACCATTCAAGTCATGTTTATTGGTAAAATTTAATACCAGTAAAAACGAAAAACAAGCAGTAAGCCGTAAGCTGTTGTTTTCACGTTGTGGGAATTTATCAGTCACATTGCTTCAATACCGTTTGGAAACAACGCTTAAACCGTAATGACTAAGAGTTTGTGTACACAAATCATCATATAACGAACTACAGGCAAATACCAGTTGTTTTGGAAGCTAAATAATAGACATTACGTTTTTAGTTAGATTTTATAAACATTACTAACAGGCAATTAAGTATTGTGAATCTTTAATATTATTTCGCCTAAAGAAAGTTTTACTGTTATAACGAAGACTAGTTTTGATAACTCAAATGTATTATTACGACACGAAATACAAGTATTTTAGATAAAACTTTTTTAACATTTACCTTATTGCCTGAGCGAGTTTCGCTCATCGCGAGCTTTATCAGAGGCTGCCGCTAAGAGCTGGCCGTTCTGTTTTTGGTGACGGTGCTGTCTTTCAAAAAGTCGTTTTCGTGTTGTGTGTGTTCTCTAGTGTGTTCAAAGAGTTGTGTAATTTAAATTGTGTCTGACTTTTTAGGATGTTGTTCCCATGCATTTTCGTGTGTTTTGTATATTTAGAGTTGTTTGAGTGTGCTTAGTTTTTGGCCTTTCATGTGTAAGTGTAGAAGCGAGGTCACCAAAAACAGAACGAACAGCTCTTAGCGGCAGCCTCTGATAGATCTCGCAATGAGCAAAATCTAGCTCTGGAAATAAAATACTTGTGTTCCGCATTATAATAGTATGTTCTTGATAACACTCGGACACGTCATTGACAACAAAATCCAAGAATTTAGTTGTACATTGAAACTGGTCTTTAAATGACAGGTGCCGTAGGACCTGCAAGTAACCTTGGACAATAAACATACTGATATGTGAGTACCTTCTAAAACGCAATGACACACATTAATGCTGTTTTTTTTTAATTGCATAAATTACATTAGATAAAGAGAAAAAGATGATAGAAACTGTGGAAATGGACTTCTTAAGAAGAGCGTGTAATATTTCTAGAATGCAACATGTTAGAAACGAAGATATAAGAAGGAAAACAGGGCGCATATTTACAACAGCAGAAAGAATAGAATCTAGACAGTTGCTATGGTATGGTCACGTAATGAGGATGGAGGAGAAGCGATGGCCAAAGGAAGCATTGACTTACACACCACAAAACAGGAGAAGGAAAGGAAGACTGACAACACAATGGAGTACAGGAATTAGGAAAAGCATGAGAGATCGAGCTATTGAAGACGATGACTGGAAAGATAGGGAGAAATGGCTATCGAAATGCAGGATGCGGCATAGACTTTAGGACCCCCGCTAATAATAATATAAATTATATTACAATATACATTCAGCTAAAGGGGATGAAGCAGCAATTATTAGAAAAATCGTTCAACACTTTCTAGAAATAGAACAGAAACCAGAAGAATAAAAGTCACCACTGTAAGTTGATAAGCTAAGAAAATAATCAGTCATGGCGGTTAGAGTAATCTGTCCGTCATATCCATGCGATCAAACAGACAAGAATTCTGCCAGCATTTCAGAAAGTAGGTGCACAAAAGTAGGATTTTCACTACAATAAGGTTAAAATTAGGCTGTTTTCTACTGCGCCCAAAGCGTTCTAAATTTTTCGGAGTTTAAAAAGTATTCACTGCAAAATGGCTACTGATCAACAGATATACACAAAGTGTCAGACATAATCACTACTTTCATAATTTACAGAGTATTAATTGTGTTATATTAATTATTGTTCTATATGTTATGCAACACTTATCATATACAATAAATACTAATAGACCTACTCGCTAAATTAGACAACACTAATATCCAAGAGAACAACAAGTGCTTTGATAACTACTCACTAAAATAATGCTCTCTTTATCGCCAACTAAGCCACGTGCCACACAGACTAACGGGCACTGCTAATTGACTTGTAAATGGGTATTAATCGTTTTAAAAATACCTGTCGTAGCAAACTAACAGACTGCAGTCTCCGTATATTCCAGATGGTTGTACATTAATCAAGTGTTTCGGGAATGTGTGAGATCGTGCTCGTTGTTGTTACGCCGCCGTAACATTGTATATGCTTAATTATCACGGATACATCCGTATGTGTACTGACTTGAAAATGGTTTAACAAGCGAAGCGCATTGTCAACCTGTAAAACGTTATAACAGAATAACGGCTAACTATTGATAGCGTCTTGAAACATGACCACTTACAGTATAGACGATATCAGTTTAATGAGTTAAAATGTACCATTTAATTAAAAATGTTAGCAAGCGGTATGTATAAGACCACAAGTGATATTGTCGCGATGGAGCAAGCGTCTCCCACACTTCCAGACAGAAACTATATTGGAATTCTTTAGATACTAAACATTCCTTTTAAATTTCAGCTTTCAATACATCGCACTCAGAGGGGGAGAGTTCACAAGAGAGAAAGAGTGAGAGGAGAGAGAGAGAGAGAGAGAGAGAGAGCGAGAGAGAGAGAGAGAGAGAGACTCTGTGTGTGTGTGTGTGTGTGTGTGTGTCTAGTGAATAAGAAAACGTATTGCACACATACAGCCACAAGTAAGAATTAGGGTGCATAGGTCTATACATTTTAAATATTTACACAAGATTTATAATAAATACCAGTCGAAAACAAAAGTAACGGCATTTAGAGTTAGCCAACATTATAATTAATGATTTGATGTTGAATAAGTTTCTAAATTTATATAATTGGATTTGAAACTACTTTCAATTTTATCTGTGACGTAATGCATAAACCAGAAACATTACAGTATTTATGCGTTACTATAAGATGATATATAAGGAATACTAGTAGGAGTACACACCTGAAATTTTGGAAAATTATAATAATCTTAGCACATCGTTACAGAAATAAAAATTAGGCTCTTATTAAGAAACATCAATGGATAATAGAAAGTGCGGAAATGAAATTTATTAGGGCGGTACCAAATCATATTTTAGCTGACAGGAAGAGTAAGGGGATCATAAGGGAGAAACGACTTATGTAATCTGAGGAAAGTCCTAGAGACGTCCACAAATTACTCTAAACACCATATCATTGATATTAAGACAAATTGTAAGGGAATGTAAGTGTAAGTGTGGCAGACGGAGTGTAGGACGTTATTGGAAAAGATGAAAATATTCATTAATGGTTTCCACCATGATAGTCAACTAGCATACTAGGACTCCATTTGCCTCGGTACCTCTTTGCCATTATAGAAATCTGGTGATGGAACGCTCATCATGCTCATCGCTGACCCCCCAAGATTTTCTGGGAAGAAGTCTACGTGAAAGTCCCAGAAGTGGATTTTTAAAGACACGTTGCATCCCATGGCTTTGTTTCAATTCACAAGATCAGCCGCTATATGACAATAGTTTTTTGCTTTATGATTTCCAAGAAAATTGAAACAGATATTTTTGAATGACTGCCAAGCTGCTTTTCCAGTAAATTTAATACTCCTTCAAATATCCACGGACATTTATAGTTATTCTAGTTATATTTTTTATATTGGATTTTCTCTAACACTACTTTTGTGTTTCCATATATCTCTTTCATATTAGTAGTATGCGTTACAGGTATTGATGGAAATTTGTTGGCAATATGTACAAGCACAGCCTTCAAACTAACATATGATGAGTTTATAAACAATCACCTCACATCTGGGCATATTGATGCCCAAGAGTCTACATAACACATCAAATATAATTACAAAACACTAAGCCTTTTTCTTCAGATAATAGTCTTTGAAATGAGTAACGACGCTGTATATTCTCACATTTTTCTGAAGTAGACTTCATCCTTTGAGCCTGGAAGTTAAAAGTTCATATTGCTGTTAGACAGGTTTAAATCACAAATCTGATCATTAAGATTTTGTTGATGTTAAAAATAAGATTCTGATTAACATCTTGCTTTGTATGTAGAATCACTTCTAAAATTATCTAGTACATTTTTAGTATGACATAGATCAATAAGAGTTATCGCTTAAGGTCATATATAGATATACTGGTACAGGAGGCTGTTTACTCTGAAAGAAAAATCTCACTGCAGATGGAAATTCGGATACTTAATTGTATAGGCCTACTTTGTTTTAGATGTGATTGTTTTAACGTTAATTAAACAAAAATAGCAATCGATTAAATGGTCCTTGGTTTCCCTCCAAATCGTGGAAATTACAAACGACATATGATATGTTCCATTTTTCCACCTGGTGAGCACCCTATCACATGACACACAGCATATATTCGGGGCCCAGCTCTTATTAAAATCACTAACTTGACAGCCAAAGAATAGTTCATAACACTTTACTTTCAAGTGGGTAAGCTTAGAGGTTAGTTTACCACAAACATAACAGAAGTGTTACACCTGTATGATATACACACTTCCTTGGCATAATTGAAACAAACAAAATATTATACTATACAATGCACAGTACATTGTAGGAAGGAACTAAAATATCGTGTTAACAGGCTCACTGTCAGTTAAATACTGACAACCTCCTTACACCACAAGGCTACATTCTTAACAGGTCTGAACGTGTCAAAACATGAATAAATCTTTCTTCCGGTAATTCAGCATAACACAACACATCACTTTCTTAAATACGCCTTGAATAAAACCGCTAAATATAAGATATGGAATGCTAAAGTCTAATTTTAAGAAGTAACTGCTACACAAAATCTATGCTTGATGAAAAATTTCTAATTAACCTCTAAATCAGGATGAAAAATGTATAGACTCACCATTTAGTCTTCTTGTGAATAAAATCATGTTAACCAGTGTAGTCTTACAAGAAAGAGATGGAATCATAATTTGTTTAGCTTTTTAACGGTGCAATCGGTTTTTTGTGCACTCTTCATAATTAAAATAATATCAAACTGCATAGGATTTAGAACATTTTACAAAACGTGTGACGTCCACCATTTTGTTTTTTCTATGATTCCATATTCTCGTTGATTCTAGCAGATTCAAGACGAGTGATGTGACACCTCTTTTGTCAAAATTGGTCGAACTGTTTTAGGGTTACCAGGTAAAAAATAATATATTTATTATTTAGGCTATACATACATACAACTACATACATTACCATCCTACTTTTGTAATTTGAGTAAAAAGTGTATTTTAACACTTTAGTATACATAGTTTATGATAAGTGCCGTGTGATCGTGATTACACCATTTCAATGCGGAACGTACTGAAGCCAAGAGCCCCTTACAGACGCAGTGATGTGTTACAAGCAGGTGGATAATTGGCAACAGTAGACCTTGTAATTACAACATACCTTCAATACATGTTATGGATACAGTAATTGAATCAAGCCAGCGCGGATTGCTGTTTAATAATATACACAAGTCTTGATAAGTTGTGTAAACATAATGTCAACCTTTAAAGAAGACGCTCAGAATTATATTCAATTTAATAAAACTAAAGTTAATTACTTTATATATTACCTTATCATATATATTTAAAATTTATTCTTATTATTTCTTATCCACTAACTCTTGTTATTTTAGTTTCTTAAAGTTTTTCTGTGTCAATTATAAGAAGGTAATATTTCTTCTCTCTGCAAGTATAATATTTTGAGGTTTAGTATTTGTAATACATTTTTTCCTGCTCTGAGTTGAATCTCAAAGACGAAATTTTATACTGAAGTTTCCTACTATAGAGAACTTTTAAGTTCACAGTTTTCAGATTTTTCTCTGGTCTCCCAACAGAGCTTAAAATTTGAAAAAAAAGAAAAATTTAAATTTTTATGACGCTATAATTTTTAAACGGTACGTTACTCGTTATTCTTATTAATACTCTTTTTCTTCTTCTTCTCCTTTTCTTTTTTTATCTTCGAGTTGAGCGACTGTGGACTACATGGAAAAACGTCTGTATGATTTTTATTCTTTTCTTGCTTTTCTAAGTATTTTTCATCGTTTCACTAAGTTCCCGTCTGCTTGCTTATTTTAACTGGTTTTGCGCTAGTTGGCTGGGCATGCGATTTTCTTGGTATCAAAGTAGCTGAGTTTTTCAAGGATACGTACATTCTGAAGAGACACATCTTGGTTATTAACTGGGCAACGGCGGGATGACTGCTGACCACAGCAATTGACAAATTCAGTTGGTTCAGCACTAGAGATTATCACCATGATTCTGCGACGATTTAAAGGCAATATAATAGCACAAATAAATTTTTTTGTTCTTATAACAAATGAGAGTATAATCCAATCTCCCTCCGTACCTAGATACCTGTATCAAATTGTAAAAAGGCTAGTACGCACATGCAAAGTACACTGTTATTAAGCGAAAACTAATAATCATTCTATTTAAATAAAAGACGTAATAATAATAATAAATGAAAACCTTACCTCCTAACTAAGAAAAGGTAGGATAATTTATAGTAGTTAATTAATGGACAATTAAAAATAATAAAAGTACGCAATACTTTTCTCTCGGCGTGTAAAGTGCGCCCGCTTCCCAACGCTCTGCCGCTAAACTAACCCCAGTCGACCGAGAATTTCTGACATGTAAGCAGCTTGAAAATGTGTCGTGAAGTTAAACTTACGTTTATGTTGCTAAAAGAGAGTAACAAGAAAGTTAGTGTTTCTAATTTACACAATCCACACGTAGCTAAAACGAAATGAAACTTAAAACTAGTAATGTAGTTCAGATGTTGAGAAAATATTATTAATAAAAAAAAAAACTTAGCCGACACATCTCTTTATGAAAAGTAAGTGGTAAGATATGTTCCACACCATGTAAAAGGTAACACTAGTGCTGTTAAAAAAAAATTAAATGTGAAAAGTGAACACCAACGTCAGTAGTGAAGTTACGACAACAACTGTACGAGCTCCAAGTAGCAGAATCCCAGCGTCATGACCTAGATCACAATTCTGAAACAACAAACTAAATGGAGGAACCAGAAGGACAACGAACTACATCCAGGAAAACCTACTGAAGAGGATCATCAAGACGACCAGCCGCAGATTCACGTTATACTCAGGTGACACTAAACCTTAACTTCTGTGCATATATTGTTTTTTAACAACCTGAACAAAAAAGAAGAATAAAATGTTCTTGTAAAGACTTATTTAAATCACATAAATATTAGCATATTAATGTTTGTAGTTTCTGTAATGAGATAGTAGTAATCTGATGATGGTTAAAGGTAAAGTTAATATGAAATTACATCGGACTATTCTTCAAATAGTTTGGATGATGTTGCAGTATGTTAGAATATTATAAACTTAGAACCCGGATCCGTGGTAATCAAAGTAATACACAACTGTATGATTTTGAGATACTAAGAGTAACAATTTAAAGGGTATTTGATGCAGAATCTATAAGAATTTTCTTTTAAAGTAAAGTAAAAACAAAAAGATGACCATTAAAGGTATTATGTTTAAATCCGTAGTTAAAATACAATAATAAAGAGATGTTTTCGCTAATATCCAGAGAGTGAATAAATTTATGTAACCTTGCACAAATTCCTGATATATATATTGTCATAATTTGTTGGTAAGTAAATTTTACTAACTACGGAAGCTAGTTTAATTAACAGCAACCAATTAAACTGGTTCCCTATGTTATAATGTCTTAACAGGTGAGAGACGTTATAAAATGCGCACTCTGCTGATTTAAATAAGTAATAATAATTATTGTGTGCATCGTGACGCATATAAAATGCGCCACTCTGCTTTTGTTAATTGCTAATACCTTGCTATTGTTGTTCTAAAAATTATTGTGCACTATCTGCTAAATAAATAATAGTAACTTGCTAAAATGCGTAAATTTATTCACTCTGAATTTGTGAGCAAATAAATAGAGTTTTAATTATAAAATAATAATATTAGTATTAGGAAATCGCCGTAATAAGCAAGTCCCTGCTTGTAAAAATATTCCATTTTAAACCTGTCGGTATTTACAGGCTATTCCATGTTAGATCCGTGTCGAGGAATGTACGCTCTGCCCCGTAAACAAAATAAGTTGTTTGAATGGCATTCCCAAGTGGACAACATACGACACACCTGAACAGGAAATAATCGTGTTCCAGATTGTCCGAATTCACCCTCCTTTTGTTAACAACACATTGCCAGGGTAAACAATAAGACACCCTAACGCATACAATAAGACTCCCCAACAGCTGATCTATTGTGCTAGTGTAAACACAATGAACTCTCCGTGTGAAATTTCTTTCCACTACAAAAAGATATTATCACTTTGTCTCGACTGATAATTGCTAGAAGTACATAAAGTTGAATTGATTTGAGATAATTTAAATTTGATTAATTAGTATAAGATTCTTATTATTTTATATGTGTGTTTAAATGAATTCAAATTTCATAAGTGTTTAAATTAAAATAAATGGTACTTTCGTGACATTCCGCTTGTCTCAGTAGTATAAGATATTAGAATTAGAAATAATCTAAGGTTGAGTATAGGATCAACTTTATATTACTGTAGTATAAATAAGAGATATAGAGATAAGTACGTAACACAGTCACAATGGCGCCGCACTGGAAAGGGTTAATGATAAAGCAGAAAACTAACTACTTGAGTTAGAGTATGCTAGCAAAATCAGTCGGGCCACGATATTGTGAAGTTACGAAAACTAAGAGTAATAAATAAATAAATAAATAGTATTTATTTATATATAAATAATATTAAGTTAGCAGTTAAGAAACGAGAGAAAGGGAACTTCACGAAAGAAAAAGATATCACTGTAGTATTCACTAATGTCGTCCCGTCGTCATCTTTAAGTGGAGAGGATGTGACGATTTAAAGGCAATTTAAATAGCACAAATAAATTTTTTTGTTCTTATAACAAGTGAGAGTATAATCCAACCTCCCTCCGTACATAGATACCTGTATCAACTTGTAAAAAGGCTAGTACGCACATGCAAAGTACACTATTATTAAGCGAAAACTAATAATCATTCTATTTAAATAACAGACGTAATAATAAAAAATGAAATACCTAACTCCTAACTAAGAAAAGGTAGGATAATTTATAGTAGTTAATTAATGGACAATTAATAATAATAAAAGTACGAAATACTTTTCTCTCGGCGTGTAAAGTGCGCCGGCTTCCCTACTCTCTGCCGCTAAACTAACCCCCTGTCGACCGAGAATCTCTGACATGTAAGCAGCTTAAAAATGTGTCGTGAAGTTAAACTTACGTTTATGTTGCTAAAACGATGTAACAAGAAAGTTAGTGTTTATTATTTACATAATCCACACGTAGCTAAAACGAAATGAAACTTAAAACTAGTAATGTAGTTCAGATGTTGAGAAAATATTATTAATAAAAAAAATCTTAGCCGACACATCTTTTTATGAAAAGTAAGTGGTAAGATATGTTCCATACCATGTAGAAGGTAACATTAGTGCTGTTAAAAAAACAATTAAATGTGAAAAGTGAACACCAACGTCAGTAGTGAAGTTACGACAACAACTGTACGAGCTCCAAGTAGCAGAATCCCAGCGTCATGACCTAGATCACAATTCTGAAACAACAAACTAAATGGAGGATCCAGAAGGACAACGAACTACATCAAGGAAAACCTACTGAAGAGGATCATCAAGACGACCAGCCGCAGATTCACGTTATACTCAGGTGACACTAAACCGTAACTTCTGTGCATATATTGTTTTTTAACAACCTGAACAAAAAAGAAGAATAAAGGTTCTTGTAAAGACTTATATAAATCACATAAATATTAACATATTAATGTTTGTAGTTTCTGTAATGAAATAGTAGTAATCTGATGATGGTTAAAGGTAAAGTTAATATGAAATTACATCGGACTATTCTTCAAATAGTTTGGATGATGTTGCAGTATGTTAGAATATTATAAAGTTAGAACCCGGATCCGTGGTAATCAAAGTAATATACAGCTGTATGATTTTGAGATACTAAGAGTAACAATTTACAGAATATTTGATGCAGAATCTATAAGAATTTTCTTTAAAGTAAAGTAAAAACAAAAAGATGACCATTAAAGATATTATGTTTAAATCCGTAGTTAAGATACAATAATAAAGAGATGTTTTCGCTAATATCCAGAGAGTGAATAAATTTATGTAACCTTGCACAAATTCCTGATATATACATTGTCATAATTTGTTGGTAAGTAAATTTTACTAACTACGGCAGCTAGTTTAATTAACAGCAACCAATTAAACTGGTTCCCTATGTTATAATGTCTTAACAGGTGAGACGTTATAAAATGCGCACTCTGCTGATTTAAATAAGTAATAATAATTATTGTGTGCATCGTGACGCATATAAAATGCGCCACTCTGCTTTTGTTAATTGCTAATACCTTGCTATTGTTGTTCTAAAAATTATTGTGCACTATCTGCTAAATAAATAATAGTAACATGCTAAAATGCGTAAATTTATTCACTCTGAATTTGTGAGCAAATAAATAGAGTTTTAATTATAAAATAATAATATTAGTATTAGGAAATCGCCGTAATAAGCGAGTCCCAGCTTGTAAAAATATTCCATTTTAAACCTGTCGGTATTTACAGGCTATTCCATGTTAGATCTGTATCGAGGAATGTACGCTCTGCCCCGTAAACAAAAAAAGTTGTTTGAATGGCATTCCCAAGTGGACAACATACGATACACCTGAACAGGAAATAATCGTGTTCCAGATTGTCCGAATTCACCCTCCTTTTGTTAACAACACATTGCCAGGGTAAACAATAAGACACCCTAACGCATACAATAAGACTCCCCAACAGTTGATCTATTGTGCTAGTGTAAACACAATGAACTCTCCGTGTGAAATTTCTTTCCACTACAAAAAGATATTATCACTTTGTCTCGACTGATAATTGCTAGAAGTACATAAAGTTGAATTGATTTGAGATAATTTAAATTTGATTAATTAGTATAAGATTCTTATTATTTTTTAATGTGCGTTTAAATGAATTCAAATTTCATAAGTGTTTAAAATAAAAAAATGGTACTTTCGTGACATTCCGCTTGTCTCAGTAGTATAAGATATTAGAATTAGAAATAATCTAAGGTTGAGTATAGGATCAACTTAAGATTACTGTAGTATAAATAAGAGATATAGAGATAAGTACGTAACACAGTCACAATGGCGCCGCACTGGAAAGGCTTAATGATAAAGCAGAAAACTAAATACTTGAGTTAGAGTATGCTAGCAAAATCAGTCGGGCCACGATATTGTGAAGTTACGAAAACTAAGAGTAATAAATAAATAAATAAAAAATATTTAATTATATATAAATAATATTAAGTTAGCAGTTAAGAAACGAGAGAAAGGGAACTTCACGAAAGAAAAAGATATCACTGTAGTATTCACTAATGTCGTCCCGTCGTCATCTTTAAGTGGAGGAGGATGTGACGATTTAAAGGCAATTTAAATAGCACAAATAAATTTTTTTGTTCTTATAACAAGCGAGAGTATAATCCAACCTCCTTCCGTACATAGATACCTGTATCAACTTGTAAAAAGGCTAGTACGCACATGCAAGGTACACTGTTATTAAGCGAAAACTAATAATCATTCTATTTAAATAACAGACGTAATAATAATAAATGAATTACCTAACTCCTAACTAAGAAAAGGTAGGATAATTTATAGTAGTTAATTAATGGACAATTAATAATAATAAAAGTACGAACTACTGTTCTCTCGGCGTGTAAAGTGCGCCCGCTTCCCTACCCTCTGCCGCTAAACTAACCCCAGTCGACCGAGAATCTCTGACATGTAAGCAGCTTGAAAACATATCGTGAAGTTAAACTTACGTTTATGTTGCAAAAACGATGTAACAAGAAAGTTAATGTTTCTTATTTACATAATCCACACGTAGCTAAAACGAAATGAAACTTAAAACTAGTAATGTAGTTCAGATGTTGAGAAAATATTATTAATAAAAAAAAACAGCCGACACATCTCTTTATGAAACATAAGTGGTAAGATATGTTCCATACCATGTAGAAGGTAACATTAGTCCTGTTAAAAAAAAAATAAAATATGAAAAGTGAACACCAACGTCAGTAGTGAAGTTACGACAACAACTGTACGAGCTCCAAGTAGCATAATCCCAGCGTCATGACCTAGATCACAATTCTGAAACAACAAACTAAATGGAGGATCCAGAAGGACAACGAACTACATCAAGGAAAACCTACTGAAGAGGATCATCAAGACGACCAGCCGCAGATTCACGTTATTCTCAGGTGACACTAAACCGTAACTTCTGTGCATATATTGTTTTTTAACAACCTGAACAAAAAAGAAGACTAAAGGTTCTTGTAAAGACTTATTTAAATCACATAAATATTAACATATTAATGTTTGTAGTTTCTGTAATGAGATAGTAGTAATCTGATGATGGTTAAAGGTAAAGTTAATATGAAATTACATCGGACTATCTTCAAATAGGTTGGATGATGTTGCAGTATGTTAGAATATTATAAAGTTAGAACCCGGATCCGTGGTAATCAAATTAATATACAGCTGTATGATTTTGAGATACTAAGAGTAACAATTTAAAGAGAATTTGATGCAGAATCTATAAGAATTTTCTTTAAAGTAAAGTAAAAACAAAAAGATGACCATTAATGATATTATGTTTAAATCCGTAGTTAAGATACAATAATAAAGAGACGTTTTCGCTAATATCCAGAAAGTGAATAAATTTATGTAACCTTGCACAAATTCCTGATATATATACATTGTCATAATTTGTTGGTAAGTAAATTTTACTAACTACGGCAGCTAGTTTAATTAACAGCAACCAATTAAACTGGTTCCCTATGTTATAATGTCTTAACAGGTGAGAAGTTATAAAATGCGCACTCTGCTGATTTAAATAAATAATAATAATTATTGTGTGCATCGTGACGCATATAAAATGCGCCACTCTGCTTTTGTTAATTGCTAATACCTTGCTATTGGTGTTCTAAAAATTATTGTGCACTATCTGCTAAATAAATAATAGTAACTTGCTAAAATGCGTAAATTTATTCACTCTGAATTTGTGAGCAAATAAATAGAGTTTTAATTATAAAATAATAATATTAGTATTAGGAAATCGCCGTAATAAGCAAGTCCCTGCTTGTAAAAATATTCCATTTTAAACCTGTCGGTATTTACAGGCTATTTCATGTTAAATCCGTGTCGAGGAATGTACGCTCTGCCCCGTAAACAAAATAAGTTGTTTGAATGGCATTCTCAAGTGGACAACATACGACACACCTGAACAGGAATAATCGTTTTCCAGATTGTCCGACTTCACCCTCCTTTTGTTAACAACACATTGCCAGGGTAAACAATAAGACACCCTAACGCATACAATAAGACTCCCCAACAGCTGATCTATTGTGCTAGTGTAAACACAATGAACTCTCCGTGTGAAATTTCTTTCCACTACAAAAAGATATTATCACTTTGTCTCGACTGATAATTGCTAGAAGTACATAAAGTTGAATTGATTTGAGATAATTTAAATTTGATTAATTAGTATAAGATTCTTATTATTAATATATGTTTGTTTAAATGAATTCAAATTTCATAAGTGATTAAATTAAAATAAATGGTACTTTCGTGACATTCCGCTTTTCTCAGTAGTTTAAGATATTAGAATTTGAAATAATATAAGGTTGAGTATGGGATCAACTTTAGATTACTGTAGTATAAATAAGAGATATAGAGATAAGTACGTAACACAGTCACAATGGCGCCGCACTGGATAGGGTTAATGATAAAGCAGAAAACTAACTACTTGAGTTAGAGTATGCTAGCAAAATCAGTCTGGCCACGATATTGTGAAGTTACGAAAACTAAGAGTAATAAATAAATAAATAAATAATATTTATTTATATATAAATAATATTAAGTTAGCAGTTAAGAAACGAGAGAAAGGCAACTTCACGAAAGAAAAAGATATCACTGTAGTATTCACTAATGTCGTCCTGTCGCCATCTTTAAGTGGAGGAGGATGTGTCTATTTAAAGGCAATTTAAATAGCACAAATAAATTTTTTTGTTCTTATAACAAGCGAGAGTATAATCCAACGTCCCTCCGTACCTAGATACCTGTATCAACTTGTAAAAAGGCTAGTACGAACATGCAAAGTTCACTGTTATTAAGCGAAAACTAATAATCATTCTATTTAAATAAAAGACGTAATAATAATAAATGAAATACCTAACTCCTAACTAAGAAAATGTAGGATAATTTATAGTAGTTAATTAATGGACAATTAATAATAATAAATGTACGAAATACTTTTCTCTCGGCGTGTAAAGTGCGCCCGCTTCCCTACACTCTGCCGCTAAACTAACCCCCAGTCGACCGAGATTCTCTGACATGTAAGCAGCTCAAAAATGTGTCGTGAAGTTAAACTTACGTTTATGTTGCAAAATCGATGTAACAAGAAAGTTAGTGTTTCTTATTTACATAATCCACACGTAGCTAAAACGAAATGAAACTTAAAACTAGTAATGTAGTTCAGATGTTGAGAAAATATTATTAATAAAAAAAACCAGCCGACACATCTCTTTATGAACAGTAAGTGGTAAGGTGTGTTTCATACCATGTAAAAGGTAACATTAGTGCTGTTAAAAAAAAATTATATGTGAAAAGTGAACACCAACGTCAGGAGTGAAGTTACGACAACAACTGTACGAGCTCCAAGTAGCAGAATCCCAGCGTCATGACCTAGATCACAATTCTAAAACAACAAACTAAATGGAGAAACCAGAAGGACAACGAACTACATCCAGGAAAACCTACTGAAGACGATCATCAAGACGACCAGCCGCAGATTCACGTTATACTCAGGTGACACTAAACCGTAACTTCTGTGCATATATTGTTTTTTAACAACCTGAACAAAAAAGAACAGTAAAAGTTCTTGTAAAGACTTATTTAAATCACATAAATATTAACATATTACTGTTTGTAGTTTCTGTAATGAGATAGTAGTAATCTGATGATGGTTAAAGGTAAAGTTAATATGAAATTACATCGGACTATTCTTCAAATACTTTGGATGATGTTGCAGTATGTTAGACTATTATAAAGTTAGAACCCGGATCCGTGGTAATCAGAGTAATACACAGCTGTATGATTTTGAGATACTAAGAGTATCAGTTTAAAAAGTATTTGATGCAGAATCTATAAGAATTTTTAAAAACAAAAAGATGACCATTAAAGATATTATGTTTAAATCCGTAGTTAAGATACAATAATAAAGAGACGTTTTCGCTAATATCCAGAGAGTGAATAAATTTATGTAACCTTGCACAAATTCCTGATATATACATTGTCATAATTTGTTGGTAAGTAAATTTTACTAACTACGGCAGCTAGTGTAATTAACAGCAACCAATTAAACTGGTTCCCTATGTTATAATGTCTTAACAGGTGAGACGTTATAAAATGGGCACTCTGCTGATTTAAATAAGTAATAATAATTATTGTGTGCATCGTGACGCATATAAAATGCGCCACTCTGCTTTTGTTAATTGCTAATACCTTGCTATTGTTGTTCTAAAAATTATTGTGCACTATCTGCTAAATAAATAATAGTAACTTGCTAAAATGCGTAAATTTATTCACTCTGAATTTGTGAGCAAATAAATAGAGTTTTAATTATAAAATAATAATATTAGTATTAGGAAATCGCCGTAATAAGCAAGTCCCTGCTTGTAAAAATATTCCATTTTAAACCTGTCGGTATTTACAGGCTATTACATGTTAGATCCGTATCGAGGAATGTACGCTCTGCCCCGTAAACAAAATAAGTTGTTTGAATGGCATTCCCAAGTGGACAACATACGACACACTTGAACAGGAAATAATCGTGTTCCAGATTGTCCGAATTCACCCTCCTTTTGTTAACAACACATTGCCAGGGTAAACAATAAGACACCCTAACGCATACAATAAGACTCCCCAACAGCTGATCTATTGTGCTAGTGTAAACACAATGAACTCTCCGTGTGAAATTTCTTTCCACTACAAAAAGATATTATCACTTTGTCTCGACTGATAATTGCTAGAAGTACATAAAGTTGAATTGATTTGAGATAATTTAAATTTGATTAATTAGTATAAGATTCTTATTATTTTTATATGTGTGTTTAAATGAATTCAAATTTCATAAGTGTTTAAATTAAAATAAATGGTACTTTCGTGACATTCCGCTTGTCTCAGTAGTATAAGATATTAGAATTAGAAATAATCTAAGGTTGAGTATAGGATCAACTTAAGATTACTGTAGTATAAATAAGAGATATAGAGATAAGTACGTAACACAGTCACAATGGCGCCGCACTGGAAAGGCTTAATGATAAAGCAGAAAACTAAATACTTGAGTTAGAGTATGCTAGCAAAATCAGTCTGGCCACGATATTGTGAAGTTACGAAAACTAAGAGTAATAAATAAATAAATAAATAATATTTATTTATATATAAATAATATTAAGTTAGCAGTTAAGAAACGAGAGAAAGGGAACTTCACGAAAGAAAAAGATATCACTGTAGTATTCACTAATGTCGTCCCGTCGTCATCTTTAAGTGGAGGAGGATGTGACGATTTAAAGGCAATTTAAATAGCACAAATAAATTTTTTTGTTCTTATAACAAGCGAGAGTATAATCCAACCTCCTTCCGTACATAGATACCTGTATCAACTTGTAAAAAGGCTAGTACGCACATGCAAAGTACACTGTTATTAAGCGAAAACTAATAATCATTCTATTTAAATAACAGACGTAATAATAATAAATGAATTACCTAACTCCTAACTAAGAAAAGGTAGGATAATTTATAGTAGTTAATTAATGGACAATTAATAATAATAAAAGTACGAACTACTGTTCTCTCGGCGTGTAAAGTGCGCCCGCTTCCCTACTCTCTGCCGCTAAACTAACCCCAGTCGACCGAGAATCTCTTACATGTAAGCAGCTTGAAAACATATCGTGAAGTTAAACTTACGTATATGTTGCAAAAACGATGTAACAAGAAAGTTAATGTTTCTTATTTACATAATCCAAACGTAGCTAAAACGAAATGAAACTTAAAACTAGTAATGTAGTTCAGATGTTGAGAAAATATTATTAATAAAAAAAAACAGCCGACACATCTCTTTATGAAACGTAAGTGGTAAGATATGTTCCATACCATGTAGAAGGTAACATTAGTCCTGTTAAGAAAAAAATGAAATATGAAAAGTGAACACCAACTTCAGTAGTGAAGTTACGACAACAACTGTACGAGCTCCAAGTAGCAGAATCCCAGCGTCATGACCTAGATCACAATTCTGAAACAACAAACTAAATGGAGGATCCAGAAGGACAACGAACTACATCAAGGAAAACCTACTGAAGAGGATCATCAAGACGACCAGCCGCAGATTCACGTTATACTCAGGTGACACTAAACCGTAACTTCTGTGCATATATTGTTTTTTAACAACCTGAACAAAAAAGAAGACTAAAGGTTCTTGTAAAGACTTATTTAAATCACATAAATATTAACATATTAATGTTTGTAGTTTCTGTAATGAGATAGTAGTAATCTGATGATGGTTAAAGGTAAAGTTAATATGAAATTACATCGGACTATCTTCAAATAGGTTGGATGATGTTGCAGTATGTTAGAATATTATAAAGTTAGAACTCGGATCCGTGGTAATCAAATTAATATACAGCTGTATGATTTTGAGGTACTAAGAGTAACAATTTAAAGAGTATTTGATGCAGAATCTATAAGAATTTTTTTTAAAGTAAAGTAAAAACAAAAAGATGACCATTAATGATATTATGTTTAAATCCGTAGTTAAGATACAATAATAAAGAGATGTTTTCGCTAATATCCAGAAAGTGAATAAATTTATGTAACCTTGCACAAATTCCTGATATATATACATTGTCATAATTTGTTGGTAAGTAAATTTTACTAACTACGGCAGCTAGTTTAATTAACAGCAACCAATTAAACTGGTTCCCTATGTTATAATGTCTTAACAGGTGAGAAGTTATAAAATGCGCACTCTGCTGATTTAAATAAATAATAATAATTATTGTGTGCATCGTGACGCATATAAAATGCGCCACTCTGCTTTTGTTAATTGCTAATACCTTGCTATTGGTGTTCTAAAAATTATTGTGCACTATCTGCTAAATAAATAATAGTAACTTGCTAAAATGCGTAAATTTATTCACTCTGAATTTGTGAGCAAATAAATAGAGTTTTAATTATAAAATAATAATATTAGTATTAGGAAATCGCCGTAATAAGCAAGTCCCTGCTTGTAAAAATATTCCATTTTAAACCTGTCGGTATTTACAGGCTATTTCATGTTAAATTCGTGTCGAGGAATGTACGCTCTGCCCCGTAAACAAAATAAGTTGTTTGAATGGCATTCCCAAGTGGACAACATACGACACACCTGAACAGGAAATAATCGTTTTCCAGATTGTCCGACTTCACCCTCCTTTTGTTAACAACACATTGCCAGGGTAAACAATAAGACACCCTAACGCATACAATAAGACTCCCCAACAGCTGATCTATTGTGCTAGTGTAAACACAATGAACTCTCCGTGTGAACTTTTTCCACTATAAAAAGATATTATCACTTTGTCTCGACTGATAATTGCTAGAAGTACATAAAGTTGAATTGATTTGAGATAATTTAAATTTGATTAATTAGTATAAGATTCTTATTATTAATATATGTTTCTTTAAATGAATTCAAATTTCATAAGTGATTAAATTAAAATAAATGGTACTTTCGTGACATTCCGCTTGTCTCAGTAGTTTAAGATATTAGAATTTGAAATAATATAAGGTTGAGTATGGGATCAACTTTAGATTACTGTAGTATAAATAAGAGATATAGAGATAAGTACGTAACACAGTCACAATGGCGCCGCACTGGATAGGGTTAATGATAAAGCAGAAAACTAACTACTTGAGTTAGTGTATGCTAGCAAAATCAGTCTGGCCACGATATTGTGAAGTTACGAAAACTAAGAGTAATAAATAAATAAATAAATAATATTTATTTATATATAAATAATATTAAGTTAGCAGTTAAGAAACGAGAGAAAGGCAACTTCACGAAAGAAAAAGATATCACTGTAGTATTCACTAATGTCGTCCCGTCGCCATCTTTAAGTGGAGGAGGATGTGACTATTTAAAGGCAATTTAAATAGCACAAATAAATTTTTTTGTTCTTATAACAAGCGAGAGTATAATCCAACGTCCCTCCGTACCTAGATACCTGTATCAACTTGTAAAAAGGCTAGTACGAACATGCAAAGTTCACTGTTATTAAGCGAAAACTAATAATCATTCTATTTAAATAAAAGACGTAATAATAATAAATGAAATACCTAACTCCTAACTAAGAAAAGGTAGGATAATTTATAGTAGTTAATTAATGGACAATTAATAATAATAAATGTACGAACTACTTTTCTCTCGGCGTGTAAAGTGCGCCCGCTTCCCTACACTCTGCCGCTAAACTAACCCCCAGTCGACCGAGATTCTCTGACATGTAAGCAGCTCAAAAATGTGTCGTGAAGTTAAACTTACGTTTATGTTGCTAAAACGATGTAACAAGAAAGTTAGTGTTTCTTATTTACATAATCCACACGTAGCTAAAACGAAATGAAACTTAAAACTAGTAATGTAGTTCAGATGTTGAGAAAATATTATTAATAAAAAAAAAACAGCCGACACATCTCTTTATGAAAAGTAAGTGGTAAGGTGTGTTCCATACCATGTAAAAGGTAACATTAGTGCTGTTAAAAAAAAAATTATATGTGAAAAGTGAACACCAACGTCAGGAGTGAAGTTACGACAACAACTGTACGAGCTCCAAGTAGCAGAATCCCAGCGTCATGACCTAGATCACAATTCTAAAACAACAAACTAAATGGAGAAACCAGAAGGACAACGAACTACATCCAGGAAAACCTACTGAAGAGGATCATCAAGACGACCAGCCGCAGATTCACGTTATACTCAGGTGACACTAAACCGTAACTTCTGTGCATATATTGTTTTTTAACAACCTGAACAAAAAAGAACAGTAAAAGTTCTTGTAAAGACTTATTTAAATCACATAAATATTAACATATTAATGTTTGTAGTTTCTGTAATGAGATAGTAGTAATCTGATGATGGTTAAAGGTAAAGTTAATATGAAATTACATCGGACTATTCTTCAAATACTTTGGATGATGTTGAAGTATCTTAGACTATTATAAAGTTAGAACCCGGATCCGTGGTAATCAGAGTAATACACAGCTGTATGATTTTGAGATACTAAGAGTATCAGTTTAAAAATTATTTGATGCAGAATCTATAAGAATTTTTAAAAACAAAAAGATGACCATTAAAGATATTATGTTTAAATCCGTAGTTAAGTTACAATAATAAAGAGATGTTTTCGCTAATATCCAGAGAGTGAATAAATTTATGTAACCTTGCACAAATTCCTGATATATACATTGTCATAATTTGTTGGTAAGTAAATTTTACTAACTACGGCAGCTAGTTTAATTAACAGCAACCAATTATACTGGTTCCCTATGTTATAATGTCTTAACAGGAGAGACGTTATAAGTCGTCTTCCCACAGAAGCATGTCTTGACCCGAGTACATCTTGATGCAGTGTGGCCAAAACGTAAACACTGGAAACATTGCATCGGCTGAGGGATGAAAGCTCTCACACTCATCCTATGAATACCTGCTCTCACCTTTTCCGGAAAAGTTGTCCTGGTTAGGACATGGGACGCAGATGGCAATGTCTGTTCATCCCTTCGCACCGTTAGTCTCCGACATGTGATGATGCCTTGTGGGGTGAGCTCAGTTGCAATTCATTCCTCTGTGCAAGTTCAGCAGGTTCCTGCACACTACCGCACCATTTTGGTGTTCAAGGTGGTATGAGGAACGACTTCTACCACTGTGTGCCCCCTATCTTCTGCAGTTTATGTAACCGCGAACCCTGTTGATTGTTTAGGGTCTCGACCAGTAGTCCAACTGCGACTTTTCTGATTTCCTGTACGGCTGATCCAGCGCAACAGGTGACAGCTCTTTCAGTAAGGGAGGGACTGACTAAGTCACCTTCCTTCCGACCAGATACTTCGGCACCGCAGGCACAGTGGGAGACGATGTCACTAATCTTTCGGGATCAATCGAGGTGAAATGTCTCCTTTCCTTCACCATCCGAGGAGAAGGCTTTTTTTTGGATGAGGGTTTTTAAGAGATCCCTTAACCCGCGAGTTATTTTGAGAACTTTGAATTTTGTCCTCACGAGTACCGGGAAAGTGACAGACCAGCGCGACTGAGCGCTCGAGTATCATGGCTAGGACTAAATACAACAGAGTGCGTCTGGTGCTCTGAGGCCATCGTTCCCGATTCACTAATGCAAAGCCATCCATTCATTGACACAATCGGTTCCACCGTGGGTTACGGTGTGTTTTTGATCGGTATAGACAGCCTTGTCAAACTCATCTACCAGTGCCCTGATAGCCAGCTAAAGAGTAACTGCTGTTGACACGCCCCCCACGAGGCCAAGTTGCTGTAGGCCGGGCATAGGGTTGAATTTCGAGATCGTTCTAGTCTCAATATTACTGTTGTTGTTACTATTAATGTCTTTTTCAAGTGCAGCAGATGTGCAAGATAGTGGATGGCACTAGTGATGGAGCTCAGGGAGTTCACGCCCGACGGCGTAGTTTAGATTATACTTCGTGGCAAGGAGGAATGGGACCACATTTCTGCGTTTATTCAGTGGGTCCTATATGGAAAGAAAAGACAAGCCCAACTTGGACCCAATGGGCAGTAGCACATAAGAGACAATTATAAGGAGCTTGTAAGGGCAGAATAGGCTCCATCCTGAAGTAATTCTCAGTTATTTCAGGATGGATATCTTTGCTTGAATTAGAAATGGGCTTTTAGTGGGTGAGAGTCCCACACACCAGGGGACAGGTGGTTTCCTGTGATGGTGCAAAAAGCAATTTTCTCTGTTTAAAACAAATATTATGTAAGTCACATTTAGATACACATATACCCAAAATTTACACATCAACGTTTATTATAAATGTAAGCCTATTAATTATTTCTGCATTGCCCGAATATAGATCATGATGGTGGAAAATCTTTGTCTACACAAATCTTTTGAAACTTTGCCTAGTTTAGTAATAAAACCTCAGTTCGTTTATTCCTTCACTGTTACTACTATAGTCATGATAACATTTAGGCCAAGCAAATTATTGTCCACTCTGTATTTACTCAGTCCACTAACTTGGAAGGAGAGAGTTAACAGACAAATTCTAGACGCCACTTAGTTAAATTTAATTGATTGAAAAAACAAAAACTAAACATTTTTAACTAGTGAAATAAGATAACAAAAAAGGACAAAATTAATTAGCTTAACACGCTCTACAGATTAATTTCTATTATTATAAATATTATCACAATAATTGTCATATGGTTTAATTAGCAGACAGTAAAGCAAAGAGCAGCAAACAGTAAACAGAACTGTGTAGAATTATTTGCAGCAGGAATAAAAAAACCAAGAAAAGGGGGGAAGAGAAACTACTTTTAATATTTGCAGAGTATCGGGCTTTTGTAAAGTAACAATGGAGAAACAATGCTTATCGCGTGTGCATTGTCTTTAGAAAAGCAATGCCACTGCAACTTTTTTCCTTTGTTAAAGTCCATAATCAATAACAAGCCTTACAATAAATTTAACTTTACACTAATCTTCTTTATTTGAGGGGCTTAATGTACAAAAATGTCTCATGTATTTATTAATATTTTTTAAATATTTTGTCAATAATCGTTTTTATGTATTTGACTATCTTATTATAATTTATAATTATATAATTTACATATAGCATGATATATGTTCTATATTATTTTATATATTATAGAAACATAGTTTATGTCATATTTGAAACAAATTGAATGATACAAGTAACTAAAGTAACTAAAGTGGGTTCTGAGCTTTAAGGCCACGGTTAATCGAAGCAGCTGTCTACATAGGATAACAATAAAATACCGAAAAAATAGGTTTCAATTTTTAGCTTAATGGAAGCAAAATCTCATATGCCGTCAGAATAGTTCCTTACACTAAGAATTCTTTAAACTTATTCTTCCCTTCCGAATCTTCGATTTGATTTAGAATCACCACCTTTTCACTAAGCAAATTTTCTATTATTGACAACAAACGACACATTTAAGGGAATACTATTGTAGCACAACGAAGTTTTTACCTTATTCTACAAATTAAGATCATATAGGAAAAGAAGGGAAGAAGTTATCTGGAAGGAGTAATATCAACTTAAATAAAGATAACAGAAAAAAGTAATTACAATCATAAATAAAAGGACTTAACAGAACTAGAAAAATCGATTCAAAGAAATTACATATAGTCAATTTATAGCCAAAATGTGTTAAAAAACAAATAGTATGAGTATCATCTCAGTAAAATAATTAGTAGACCCAGTAAGATACGGAGTAGTAAGGAGTAACAGCCCAGAACAAATAAATTAAAATGACAATTCTCAAGATACGGAGTAGTAAGGAGTAACAGCCCAGGACAAATAAATTAAAAGGAAATAATATTAAGATACACAAAAACTTATTTTCCAGACAGAAAACTCTATAGCTGTAAACCACATCAATGAAGGAACTTAAACCATATTAGCTATATAATTTAGAACCAACAATAACAAAATAAGAGAATCCAATACAAATGATCAGAATAATGTAAACTTAATTATGAATAAAATAAGTATGTGATTGAGGGGAACACCCCAAACCAGTTTTAAAAAAGGACAACAAAAAACAATCATTAGTATAAGGTGTTAATGTGTTTATTTATATAATTATTATGTGTTATTATTTTTTGTGTATACCATACAGAATATGTTGATAGTAGGAAATACTAGATGTTAATATGTAAGAGTTTATTGTATTTGAATCATATTAATTAATGTTGTAATTTTGTGAAGTAAGGAAAGGCAAAATAATAATTCAAACGACTCATAAATAGTGAATCAGAATATATAACACTAATAAGGTGAATTAATAATAACATTGCTAGGAAAATTGAAAATTGATGACCAAGATAAATTGATGTAAATTACCCCATTCAGAATACAAATACTTTATCATAATGATAGCAACAACCTATAATAGTGATTAAAAGAATCAGCATGTAAAATTGACTTAAATGGTGATTGTACCAGATAAAGCCATAATCAGTAAAGTACACTAGTAAAATACAAATAAATTGTTAAATGTTTAGAATAATAGCCAAATATAAAAAGTAAATTACAAATATTTAATTAGTAATCGAGTGAGAGGTAAATTGTAACACAAAACATATGTAAACCATTTAATAGGTAATTATGTGAATCAAAATAAGGCCTAGAGGTAAATTTCAAGGAATGTAATTCAGAATCTTAATTCAAACCAAAATAGGTCAAATTTAGTATTAACTTGTATAAAATAAAAGCAGTAATATTGTTATATAATTAGAATTACATAAAAGTACTAAACAAATAATTTATAGTCAATTAAACATAAAAAATGTCATTTTTTTATATAAGATTGAATTATTAGATACGAAACAGCTGATGGGGAACAATGAGGAATGAGACCTAAATCTTATAGAATTTTCTATATGAAGGAACAAATATAGTTTAGTTGATTGTTAAAAGCCAAGCAGGACAGACGTGTCAGAATACATTTCAGAGAATTATGAACGGAATTTTTTAACTAACACAAACCAAGATATATGATGAATTTATAAAAAGATAAAAGAATATAAATTAAAGTAAAGAATACTATAATAACGGTCATTGAAACCATAAAACTAAATTAAACACTAATAAATTGAGCTGTCACTACGTATGGACACGACTGAAGAAGGAAATTAAACTCATACAACCAGAAACTGATTGAAGGGAACCATTTGACACAACACAACTATTACCGAACAAAATCCAGTGGATGAATACAACTACACACTACAACTTGTGGATATTCCAATAGCGGCATCACAGAGGAGGAATTAAACAACTGATACGTTTATTTGAAGTGAAATCTCGGAGCTGAATTTACATAGCAGAACAACACATGGAGGCAGCCATCTTGTCATTTTGAGTCAAACGCATTCAACCTGGGAGGAGACGTGGTGACGTCAGAGACATCGCTGGTTCTAATATCAACTTTACTATACACTATATTTTATTATATTTTTGTCTGTTTAATAAATATGTTTTTATAATTTGTAAGTATTGAATTCTCTTGCCTTTCCTGACTATTTCTACAGTTAAAAGAACCCTTATAATATAATAATTTAATTTGAATACTTTTATACTCGTATATGTAATAATCGACCTGGAAACTAGTCTCGAATCAGACTCTAGTTAGTCGCGGCGATTCAAATAATTACTTTGGACATAATAAACTTAATTGTTGTTTTAAACATTGTTTTATTGATTATTTGAGTCATAATTTAAATTACATTAATTATAAAATGCTAAACGTGAACTTCTGAAGGAAAGGAACTAGCAGAAGAAGAAGTACAGATACTGAATCGGCCACTACATGCAATCGATTTGGCCACGACAATCTATTTAACGTGAAGAAACAAATAATTCTTCATCAGAGAATACACAGTTATTAATTAGTATTTTTATTAAATGAGCATTGACAATAAAACAATAAAAACAATTAAACCAAGTAAAAAATTAAATTAATTAAATATATAAAAAATAAAATCAATAATAAAAAATTGTATTATATTTATTTGTAAACCCGTTGATTTACAATATTTACATCCATTTAAATTAAATACAGTATTTACTTTGTATAATTATACTAATATTATGTCTGAATGTCTATATATTTTGATATTAAATTGTTTAATAAACAAACAAGCAAATTTGGGAACTCTCTCTGTACGATATTGATTGATCATGCTGCGTTATGAGTCTGCACAAGGTCGAACAATCCACCCTCGTCTGCTTACTCTTAGGGCAATAGAACAGTGAAGCGGAGCTCGTCACTGACAAGGCGATGTGTATCGTGGTCACGCACAACACTGCAGCTCGTCAATGTACGTAGTTAAACGCAGACTGGGTGTGAGCCATACAATGAATAGAGGAAGCAACAGGCCCTTTGGTAGTGTTGACAATACTACTCATTTGTAATCCAAAGTCACCTTCCTGGCTTAAGTGCAATCCAAGATATTTTACGTATCTACGTAGTAGAGATACGTTATTTATAATTGCACATATACTATCTTTTCTCATTAAAGATTCAATTGTTATTCTCTTCAATTTATACCAGTTTTTTTCATTAAGATTATTCTGTATTAGAACATAACTTAAAAAAGAAATTACTACCTAAATTCCCAATACTGTAGTAGTAACAGAGGTAATACAATAAAACAGAGTGTGCTTTTATAGTTTACTCTGTGGTTACAGAAACAAGTAAAATTATGTCAAATTAATTCAAGAGAAATGAATTAGGTGCAATGAATTACCTGAGCTCAAGCACAAACAAGTCTCCACTGCCAAACGGGTCAGGAACAACACAATCTAATATGCAGTTGTGCATCCGGGCGTGAAATCTGCTCCAGATATTGTATCTTGCAGTCATAAATCACTTAGCGCTATCGTCACGAAAGTGTTTACACTTCTATACTCGCAATTGTAAATTGTTAACGTTAAAAGCATTATTTCTGTTTAACATTGTTTTGCCTCAAACTGTAAAGTTTTTTTCTATTTTTCACGTTTATTTTGTAAGCAGTTACGACAGAGTTGGAGACAAGACTAACAGAAACTAAGGCCCTGCTTACAAAGACAACAAATGTAAATCAAGAAAATAAAACTTTAGGATATGACAATACAAAAACCGATCAAGGTTTTTTGTTTCTAGGAAGTAAGTTGAATGATAATACTGATGTCATACAGAAAATAAGACAAGGGCTGGTGAAGAAAAACCGGAAACTACACCCGTATAACACAGGACTACGAAGTCACTACATAGCATTAAATTAGTCCTGTCACTACATAGCATTAAATTAGTCCTGTCACTTAATGCATTAAATTAGTCCTGTGTCAGTTTGTGTGTTGGCTGTTAGATCTGATAATATATTTTTCTTAGAAACTGTTCATTTCAAAGAAGTTACTCCTGCGGATGTTACTTAACATGATAACTTTATATAACTTCATCATATGTAATATAATTGTTTGTATTTCAATCTCCTGAATACACATTCATTCAACATTAAAAAACAAAGAACAAAAATGTTTCTTAACGTAAAATATAGGACTCTGTGTATGTCCGCGTGTGCGCGTGCGCGCGCGACGGCCTGCTTGTTTTGAGTCCCCCGTGAGTCTTGCTGTCTTTCCCCGAAGACAGCATTTTCTCTTCTCTCATCTTCAGACTGATTCCTCAATACGTTTGTCTGGAATGATTTTTTTTTTACCTAACCCGGTCCTATAATTATAACTTTTCTAGAAAATCAAGGGGTAGGCCTATCAGTCAAACCGTGACAAAAGTCAGTGCGGCAGATAATATACTCCTCCAGTGCAAAGAAACCTAAAAAGCTCTTAGTTAGTCCAGCGTACAAACAAGACTGAACATAATTAATTTCGACGCGACAAAACTACTGGCACAGAACTCGTGCAGAAACATACAATAACGAAGATTATATAAATTATATAAAGATCGGATACACTCAACATACAACACGAGGTATTTCATCCATCCTGCGACATCTTCAATCGGACACCACCAGCAGACAAGTCGATCGCTTAACAGACTTACTAAGTTCTGCCGCGAACCAAAGGACCACTCCTTTTAACTTCAAAAGTAGTATGAATGTAGGAGCGGCCAAGGTGAAACATTATTTCAGTCAAACGCGTCTAGGAGGAATCAGCGTAACACTGGCAGATATACACGTATGTATAAGCATACATAGAAACCACGCGCTCTTATTTAGGCTATTAAATAGTCATCGTAGTTATCCTTGATAGATACCCGGCCTCACCATCTGGTAAAGTTAAAGCGGTACATTGCCCTTCAGATTCGCCCAGTGGTAGTAGTTTCAGATACATCGCCCTTAACTTTATTAAGATTACAAACGGAATAACTTAAATCATGGGCGTAAGCAGATGCGGTTTGGAGGGTTGAGACCTCACGAAATTTTCTACTCATAATTATGTCCTTTTATAAGTTTAGACGAAAATAGACACTGCGTTTGGTAATGATGTTTTCAATATAGGAATGTAAAGCTTCTTACCTCTTAATTTAGTTAGTCAATTGTTTGATAACTGTACTGATGCAAAGTGCCTATTGCGTCGTTCATTCTCTGCTTCCCGCAGGATACTTCTAAATAGATAATACATTAAATATTTATTAATGCAATTAATTTTAACTGTATGTTGTCTACATTGTTTTGTTTGTAGTTTGTGTAAAGCCACTCTTAACTAGCCTGGCCGTGTGCTTAATGCAAACTTGGTTGACACAGACTAAGAAGAAATATTTCCTGAAAAAAAAAATCGTCAGTGTTTTCTGAATCATTATTCTGTGTTTGTATGTAGTATAAAGAGTTTGATCACGGGCGCAGGCAGACGAGGATCAAACAATAATACTTATCCAATATATTTTTTCTACAACCTCCCCAAAATGAAATTTTACCTAGCCCATCACGAACTGAACAAAACTACAAAATTATATTGACTTTCGTTTGTAATTTTACAGGCTGTTGTAATTGCCTGTAATTCTGTGAACTTAAAAAAAGGACATCATAAATTTTTGCACCAATACGACAAATAATAGATCTACAAACCATTTATCACTCCGAAATAAACGATGAGAAAACCGAACCACTGTAAAGAGACTATTAATTTTAATTTGCACTTAAGAGTCTCTTCCTTAAGTGAGACAAATAGAGAGGGACGGTGGAAAGCTGAATTAGGTTGTCTCTACGAAAAGTATTGTAATTTTTAGAACGCTTTCTTAAAGGGAGGTAATTGAAATCCTTCCTCTTTTATTGTTTTTTGCTTAATGTTTTGATGAGCTCAAAGCTCTAATAACTCGAGTTTCCTAGTAAAACTAAATGCGTTTTTGGAAAAACAGTTACATACGTTCAGAAAAAGTATAATTCTATATACATCACTCAAAATGCACAAAATAAAAAGAGAGATATTTAGCTACATTACATAGGACAATGCTTTTGCTTACATCGCCGCCTTTTGGTGGCGGGGGCTCTAGATCTTCAATACAGGTAGCCTAAATAAGACGATTGGTGATCAGCTGAACCAAGAAAGTGTAATTAACTCTGACACAGCGGGAAGTAAAACTTAATCCTTAACGCAATGTATTGCCGCCTTTCTTTCTACAAACCAGACTATGTCACAGTAATTGTACAGAAATAAACAGACGATAATGTGTTGAGTATTTAAAGCAAATATCTCTTTCACAAAATTCTTCTTCGTCTTAACAGTCTTCTTAAATAGACATTATTCTAAAGTATAAAACCTTAATATCTGGATCCTTAAAAATAGCCTAAGTAATTGAACTTCTTTTCCTGAACAATTAAAAGTTAGTTTGTCCATTTGTTTCTTGGCAGTCTGTAAGACTTTGCTATTTGATTCCGTCACCATCCACTTTAATTTGAGACATCTTCTATATGTCTCAAAAAAAAAGTCTCAACAGTTTTCATGCTGTGTTTCTTAAGCTCCAAAGTCTCTGCGCCAAAGAATAACAGCGAAAAGTCGTAAAAACGCACCAGACGAACCATCAGACTTTAAATTCAAACTATCGCTGAGCATCGCTATTTTTTATCGATGCGATTTTTGTCATTTCTATTCTCTGATTGGCTTGAACAACATGATTATGCTCCTGATTCAAGAGTTTTCATAAATACTGCAATTTACTAACTCGCTCAATGAGAATGTTACTAATTATCACCAGTTAATGTACGCTGAACAACGCATTGCTGATTGTGTCTGCGAAGATCCTTTTTAAGACCACCGATATCTCTACTTTCATGAATTCTTTATAGCAAAGCTGTTGATACATAATTTTCTCTAAAACAATTGTAAATTATATTAGAGCTGATTTGAGATAACAGCTGTTAGTCACAAACTGATTAATTTGTCATCCTGTAGCCAGCAGCAAGAATGTAAAATAATCGGTTAAAGCTGAAAACTTAATATCTTAAATTCATCAGAGTTTGTTTTTCTGATATATTAAATAAATAATGCCGTTATTAGTATTAGTACACTGCATATCAACGTTGACTTGTGAGGCATGTTAGGTTGCATTTTCATCCTCGACCACGATGAGCTTTCTTCTGGTAAAGTAATTTGGTGTGGGTTAAAATTAATCCATAGTTGGTAACAATAGGCTGGATGTAACTTTGGATGACGTTTTTGTTACGCGACTGTTCCCGGGGTTTAATTTACATACAAATTGAAACTTTCTTTATGTTTATTTGAATTATTTGGGATACTAATTGATTTTGTGTCATGTGTGTGTACATATAGGTTTCCGCGTAAGTTCACAAATGAATCTTACGTTATACGTACAGAGGAAATTACTTTAGAAACGGAATAGCAAATTTTATTAGTTACATCTTAACATAGGAATGTTTACAGACACTGCAAATGGAAGAAAACATTGCCAGAAAAAGAGGAAGAGGAAAAGAATACGGTACGTAAGGGGTCCAACGGTGACGATTCTTATACTGTATCTTGACATTACTAGTAATATCTAACACATGCGTTGAGAATTTTTCGCATGGGCTTGAGAATCTTTTAATTTGTGTCATGACCGCCATCATATTCGCATATCAGGCACCTCGCCTCATTCGGTTTCCATCTTTTCTCGGTCAACTTGGAATCCTTCTTCATCGTCTTTTACCTTCTTTCCTGTAGTAACAAGCTTTTGTACCCATTCCAGATAGTCGTGCTGTTCAGACTTAGATGATAACCCCATACAAACTAAATAAGAACAAGTTTTATGCGTTTTCCAAATAGAGTATATTAAATTATTTTTGTTTAACTTTTTCTACTTGTTATTGTTTAAAATTATTTTTTACTAATTTTGTAAATGTATAGTCACATACGAATTGCACTAAACTAATAATATAGTAATCTTATATAGTAATACTACAATTGCTTTACAGTATTACCATAGAACCTTGAGTTTCGACATAACTAATAATAGTATTATCATAAAAGTCGTATTAATCCTTAATAAACAAAGACTTGTACTATAAATAAAAATAGTTGGTGTTTTATAAACTGGGTCAAATCAGTCGATACAAAGACTGATCAAGCGAAGTGAATTAGTCCTGACCGCTGTTATTTCTCTAGAAATCAAACTACATTTTCTCGACTGGTAAACTGGGTCGGAAAGAAAACAAATCTAATGTACAGTTGCTAGTGTTTTGCTTTTTGAACGACTAAGGAAATCTGTGTCACATATCTAAGTTTAGTTGAGTGGTATAATAATTTCGTCTTTCCTTTGGATTGCCAATACAGTTTTTGTTTTGTAAGTTTACGTTTGCCTAAAACAAGTTTTTATTTTTCATGCCATCTTTAAAAAAATGCGTAATCTGCATAATTTCTCTTATTACATCGCTTAATTAATGCCATGCAAATAACGTAAATATCACTTATAGAAAACTACTAGATTAGATTTTAAAATGTGTAGTTGTTGCTACAAGTGTTCTCTTAACTCCTTAAACAATGAAAACTAAAGCTGATTTGATTATTAAACCTTTTACTTCAATGCATAGTACAAATAAGAATTAACGCCTTTATCTACTTGAACAATTTATTCCGCATGAACCCTCCTATAATTTTGTCTTCTATTTTCACTTCAGTTTTTCTGTTTATAAATTTATTAAGCCCATTTATGAATCAAATTAGGTCTGCGCTTCTCCTTTACAAATCTTGAAGATACTTTTGTTGGCTTAAGTCTCGAAAAAACGTTATAATTTGCAAGCTTTTCTCTACAAACTGTTTCATAGTATCTCTACAGCACCATGCTTTCAAAGCTAGGAATTTTTTTCTGTCTCCCTCTTCTGTCATCCACAATCCATTTCGACACAAAACAATAAATCTTCAACATATATTTTTAGTAAATTCGTCCTTATACTTGACTTAGATCCTTTAAAGCAAACAGAATTTTCTTCTTACTCGTTGCAGTTATAATTAATTAATGATCGGCGTTATACCCCCTGCAGAGCCCGATCCTCCAATACCATTCGCCTCCACTCGTCACTGTTCAGTATTTTTCTGCTCCACTACCGTACATCCAGCCGGTGCAGGTCTTGTTCAAACACTGAACAGAACACGAATGCCTGTAACGTCTCTATTCCCACATTGCAGGATTACAGCTGCACGTAGATTCTTTGTCTACTGATGACATCAATCCCAAACAAACAGCAAATGTGGATATAACACTTTCACATTTCCTGACAATATTTGAGACTATGTTCAATCATCTCATGCAGCAAAATAGTGTAATACTAAATCTCCAAATCTCTTTACAACACTCACCAGTAAACTTTCTGATTAATAATGAACAGAAATTACAGAATTAGACTATCAAACCCCAATCGACTCTCTCAATGCAGCCTAGAACTTAAAGATTTTCTTATTGAGAACAGGTTAGACGTTATGTTAATATCTGAGACACGTCTCACAGAAAGAAACCATATTAGAATTCACGGATTTACTATTTATGATACACAACATCCTGACGGCATAGCTCCGAAATAATATAAAACATTATCTTTTTCTAAAGTCACAACTGCTCACCTACAGGAGACAAACGTTTTAATTGAAGATCAAACAGGGCATCTAATTGTTTTTATGGACTATTTGTGTTCCCCCAAAGCACAGAATCAACGAAACTGATTTTTTGTCTTTTCTTAGAACTTAGTGGACGATTTGTAGCGGAGGGTGACTACAATGCAAAACACCCTCAACGAGATTCGAGACTAGCAGATCCCAGGGGTAGAATTTTATATAATGTTATAAATCAAGAATTCCTGACCCTACTATGGCTTTCTGATACAAATAAAATACCTCTTATTAATAAAGGCTTTCCTTATGAATACTATAAAGTTCACTCTTGCCTTGATTTGTCCTCTGATCACACTGCGAATACTGTCACTTTTAGCAATACTAGGCCTATCATAAAATCAATACGAATTTCAACCGACGCTCACAAATCGTAATACTAACTGAGACTACTTTAGAGAGCTCTTAAGTGATATCTTGCTAGAACTTTGACACCACACATCTGCTGAATTGGATTCGGGTGCTTTTCAGTTTTTTTCAGCAATCAGTCTGGATAAGCGCACCCTGTGTTAACCGAAGAGTAAGGACTTAACTAAGCCTCTGGTAGTCCAAAAGAAATTAGCTGTGAAGTAAATAGTGTGACGAATTTGAAAGCATACTGACCATCCAGATGATACAACAAAGTATAATAACGCGGAACAAAAACTAAACCGTTTGTTAAAAAATTTGAAGAATGAAGTCATTCAGGAATATCTACAAAATCTGTCACCTAGTAAAAGTACTGTTTATTCCTTGGAGAAGGCTATAAAATGATTAAAAAGGCCACTATTACAAACGCCACCAATACGTAAACCAGATAATAGCTGGGCGCGAAGTAATATAGAGAAATCCCAGACTTTTGCTGAACATTTGGTCATTATTTTAAAAATTTTCAACTGGAAGTCGGGAAAAACGTCTCTTTTGATTTAGACGTACAAAGATATTTACACTCCTCTTCCTGACTGGCTCTCCAAATTAAACCTTTTAAGGTTATTAAAGTCGAGGAATAATCCAGTGTAATTTGAGAAATTGTGACTGTTCTAGGAAATTCATAATACTTCTAGGAAGTGTAGTATGGTGTTAAGGAGTTACATTTGCACAGAAGCCAACAATGAGTTTTAAAAACTGTTACGTGGGCAACCTATTTACATAAGTCCAATAAGTCCTTTATTTCATCTAACAGTTAATTTAAAAAAAATAACGTTCATACTAATGAATTTCAGTTAATCATTTGAAAACAACTTATGTTTGCAGTTCTTTTCATTAGACTATCGAAATTCTCTGCGCCTAAATCCCAGCTATTTGTACAGTCATTACTCATTATATTAATCGCAATTCAATATAATTAATTATAATTGTCATAGCATACTACATTATACGTAATTATATAACTTAGTTAATTATTTGCATTATTTCATTGTAACTATTACTATTAACATCGGACGCATCATTATTATTTGTTATTATTATTATTATTATTATTATTTCGTTACTGCTATTATTTTGTTACTGTTAAGTATATTATACAAGCTACCGCGCACGTGCGCGCGCACACACACTGTGACGATACATATCATGACCATACATATAAGAACTGTTAAGATAAAGAAACCATAGTTAACCAGTACTAGTGTAAATGATAATTGAAAGGAAACTTACAAATAAGTGTGTATTAAGCATATTAAGCAGAGTATTCTGGTTCCATGCTAAAACAAAACAATGGATGAAGAACAATAAATGTTAAAAAAATATAATATCGTAATTATTATGAAAATTAGAAGAAGAGAACTTAATAACGTGATAAACCCAATAGATATGGTAAGTGAGAGGTATAAACAAGTCGAACGACAAAACAAGTAATTAAAAAAAAAAAACTAGCACTAAGGTAACCCATTTACTGAAAACTAGAAAGAAATTTACATGCCTGAATGGTAATCAGCCACGGATACATGCCAACCTCTGGGCTCACACTTAATATAAATAGTATTACAAAATGTACAAAAGATTCCCCCCCCAAAGTCCGCGCACTATTCTGTCCCGTTAACCGGGGACCCAATGGAAATGTGTAAAGCTTAAAGTCATTTTAGGGTGTGTCGCTATATGCCCACGAGTTCTAGTAGGTTACATTCACTTGTGTTAAAAAGTAATATTGGGTTGGTGTCACCTGATTTATTCCCTGGTGTGGAGTTTGAAGTCCTGGTCTAAAGCATTTTTTTTGTGTTGGTGTGGCCTGTTCCTCGCTGTTCTCCTCCGGCAGATGAAGCTGAGAGCCCAGGTCATGGTTCGGTTGTTCAGGTCATGATTTGGGTCTGGTCTTCGACTTGAAGCGGAGGACCCTAAGCATACAAATATTATCAGCGAGATGCTCCAACACTTATTCCCCCAGGTTACACTCACACGCACCAAAATCCATTTATAATTTTAAACACTGCTTTAGGCCTACTTGAAATGAAAGTTTGACACACTGTACAACAGGTTATACGGGCATGTGGCCCTATCTGTGAAAACATTAAGTTTGCTAAAGTACATATTATTTTGCGTTAACATTGGTCAATTACGGGGCCTTAGTTAAGACTTCAATTACTGTTATACAATTAACTCATTTTGCATACTCTAATTCGCCACGTGGCGTGCGTGTAACAGGTTAACAATTTTCATTCATTCTTGTACGTATATTAAACAAAACCCCTTTTACGTTACTTTAAATTAAATATATATAAGTATACTGCACTCACTTACCGCAGATCTGTTTTAATTTAGCCTGCCAAATTACTTCTCTGTCGGAGAGCGGCGAGGCGGTTAGTTCGAGCAGCGAAATCAGACAAGCTCGGAACCGTTTATTCTACACATTTTTCAACTCGCGCTTCGAGGCGTCCGCAAGGGAGCAGAACCAATCAAGCGCCGCTTCGTTACCTCATGTAGATTCCGCGCTAACCGTTAAATACAGTACGGCAGAACGCCCACCGCTAAATACAGAAATCATTTTTCTTTATATTCGTTAAATGCAGTACAATTCCCTGGTGTGGATTTTTTTATTATACGCTATTTACTTTTGCGTATTAGCGCCGATTTTATTCAATCGGCACACCCCCACCCCTAAAGACCAACATAGTTGCCCCACACTTAGACAGAGGGGTACCCTGCAGTGTACCCCAATGTTTTCTACTAAAACGCAGGTGTTCCTCAGTTTTCCCAGTTGCCTTTGTTCTCAGGAGAGCAATGGCTCAGAAGGAAGTCGAAAAAACAGAAAGAAGACGTGTAGAATGCGAGTGTGTTGGCACTACACACTGACCTGATCAGGGCCAGCATGCAGCAAGAAAGACAGAAGAAGAAAAGAAGAAAGAGTGTTCGGGTGCACCCTGAGTTCTGACCTCCTGAGGCTTGACCACTTATGCGGGAACTCCGATGTTATCTCAACAGGGACCCATGCCCTATAATTACACGGGGACTAACCCCCCAAAATCCAATAACACTTTATCCCATGAATCCCTCTTACATCCCACCGGACCACGGAGAGGACGTGAGAGGTGGTTTCCATGACACCATAATTTGTTTACCCAATGTGTATATCCCTTCCTATAACCTAATACATGTGTGCTCCAAGGACATTGTCCACATCGTACAACGCCACCGAGGTCCCTACCTGGCCTCGTTGGAGCGGTACGACTTGCTATACTTACTCCTATTTTTGATTTTTTCTCAACATTTTCTTTTTCTAATTTTTATGTTTTCTGCTTTTCTAGTTTTTTTTTTAAAGTGGGAAGGTAGGAAATCGGGAGGATGAAAAAGGTAAGGATCCTTAAAGGTCGAGGGTGAGGACTAAGGGTGAGGACAGGGTGCCCTCCGAAAATAAGGAGGAGTGGAGAAAACCAAGGCTCGCGTAGGCAGGGGCGCAGCCCTGAAGTAGACGTACACCACCCGGATTGTGGGGAACATCTACCCGCTACCATACCAGGTCCTTACCTTTTCCCCGGAGCACACACCACCGAAGGATCACCATCCCTACACACATGGAAACCACCAATTCTTACCCCCCCCCACTTCTATTAGACAGCTTACTCCCTCCGACAGAGCTTCAATTTGGAAACATGTGTAACAATTTCTTTAGAATCGCCCCCCTGTACACCCAGCAGGGCCGTCACCGGTGACGTGAACCCCAGGATGCGATATGGTCCCGACCAGCGGTAACAAAACTTTGCGGCACGTTTGTCCGCGGCTGAGTTGAGTGGGTGGCTCTGGCAATAGACCCAGTCCCCAATCCGGAAGGGGTTAGGAATTCGCCCCTGATTATATCGTCGACGGACCGCTCGTGTGCTCGCAGCAAATTCTTCCGAGCCTCCTTCCACCTCTCTGCAGTTCTATTATCTGGCCCCCGTGGCAGAAGATCTTCGATGTTCCACAGATTGGTCAACGGGAGTGTGGCCGAGAATCCAAACAGGATTTCAAAGGGCACGGCCTGATGACTGTCATGTCGGGCCGTATTAAAAGCTAACTGTAACCACTTCAGATTCTGATCCCAGGTGGTCTGTTGCTCAGCGTGATAAGCAATCAGGGCGGACCGGAGATTCCGATTGAATCTCTCCGCATGGGACGACTGTGAGTAATAAGGGGAAGTGGTTACGTGTTTGATCCCACTGGCGAAACACATCCGCCGGAATTCACCCGAAATGAACTGCGGGCCATTGTCCGAGACAATGATGGTCGGAAGACCGAAATGCTGAAATATATTGTTTTGGAGCGCGTTTATGGTTAAACGAGCCGTTGCCTGCCGTAAGGGCAATAGCCAGGCAAACTTTGAAAAAGCATCCACAAAAACAAGCAGGTAAGCATTACCTGACTTGCTACGGGGGAATGGCCCCACGTAGTCGATGAACAACTTCTCCATCGGTCTGCTCGCCACATCAGATGACAACAACCCTAACTTGTTGTTCTGGGCAGGCTTGCTCAAGCCACATAGATGACAGCTCTTAACCCTGGTCGCGATGTCCCTATCCATGCCCTTCCAGGTAAAATGTCTCCTAATGCTGGAAATGGTCTTAGAAATTCCCTTGTGGCCTCCTACTGGGGAATTGTGGTAATAACTGAAGACCATGGGCACTAACTTGCTAGGCAGCACGATCTTAGGGGCACGTCCTTTTCTTTCCCTACAACACAGGACTCCCTTGGACAAGAAGTAAGGGGCCTGTAAGTTACCCTCCTTTATATTTTGGATGACTGGACCCAGCTCTTCGTCGTTCAACTGATGGGGTAACACATCAGTGAAGGCTAATGGAAAGTCTAGCAGAACGGAACAGGGTTGCTCAGATTGGGCATCACTGGGCTGGGAAAACATGCGGGACAAGGCGTCTGCAACTACATTTTGAGATCCCCTAATGTGTTGCACTTTGAACTTAAAGGATGAGATCTTCACCACCCATCTACCATTTTACCCAGTTGCCGGGGATGAGCCAGAAGCCAAGAGAGTGCCTGATTGTCGGTCTCGAGCAGGAACTCAGCATGTTCCAGGAAACGCCTGAACTTGTCTAGAGCGTACACAACAGCTAAACACTCTAGCTCATAGACGGATGATTTTCGTTCTTGCTGGGTCAATGTCCGGGAAATAAAAGCCACAGGCTGCCTAGCGTCATCAACAACTTGGGAGAGAACTGCCCTGAGCGCAACCGAACTCGCGTCCGTCTGTAGGACAAAGGGTTTCGAAAAGTCAGGCATCCGTAACACCGGTGGGGAGATGATGGTCTTCTTCAAGGTTTGGAAAGCCTTCTGTTGACTCTCGCCCCATGTAAATTTAGCGCCCATCTTCCTCAGCTCGTTCAAGGGTGCGGAAATCTCAGCGATATTAGGTATGAATCGTCGATAAAAATTGACCATACCTACGAATCTCGCTATTCCCTTCGCATCCATAGGAGGGGGGAAGTCACTGATGCCCTGTGTCCTCTCGGGGTCGACCGTAACGCCCGGTGTGAAACCAAATGGCCCAAGAAAGAAATACTCTTCTGGGCTAAACGAACCTTCTCGGGATTGACAGTGAGGCCAGATCTTCTCAACCGACACATCACTTCTCGGAGATGACCCAGATGTTCTTCGAATGTCTCACTGTACACCAACAAATCATCTAAGTAATTAAAGACAAACCTGAATTTCACGTCGTGAAAAACGGCATCGAGAAGACGAGTGAGTGTCTGGGCTCCCACAGTCAAACCCATGGGAACCCTTGTGTATTGGTACAAATTCCATGGTACACAAAAGGCCGTGTACGGTCTACTCTCTTTGGCCAAAGGAATCTGGTGATAGGCCGCATTGAGATCGATTATGGTGAAATACCTGGCCCCACTGAAACAATCAAAGGCCGAATGTAAGTCTGGGAGGGGAACAGAATCCACCTCGATATTTGCGTTCAACTTCCGATAGTCGATGACCATACGGTGTTTACCCCCAGGCTTTGGTACCAAAAACGCTGGACTGGCATAGCTAGAATGAGAAGGTTCAATCACACCTTGTTCTAACAACTCTTGAACCCTCTCTCGCAGAATGGTAATCTTCGGAGTTGCGAATTTGTAAGGGTGCGACCTTACTATCTTTGAGTCTGTAAGACGGATCTTATACTCCAGCAGGTGTGTGAGTCCCAATGTAGGAGTTAACACCTCGGGAAATTCCTCACACAATTGGTCTAAGGCTTTCTGCTGGGATGGAGTGAAATGATCTCGTGCAGAATCGGGACAAGCCACCTCTTGGATACCTGGCTTAGCTCCCTGGTACCCAAGGAACGGAATAAGAGCTCCCCGATTAAACTTGAAATAGCATTGGTGCGATTGGATGTCCAGCACCAGACCACTTTTCGCGATGAAATCGGCACCAATGATACAATCCACTCTCAGAGCAGGAGAAACCAGAAAAGGCCACACCCAAGAAAACCCATCGATTTTAAATTTAAAGGTAATCACCTGGGAGATGGGGAAGATTTCTCTAGATGCAGTCCAGCATACCACAGACGACAGGTTCGACCCCTTGATCAAGCCCTGCTTCTCAAGGTCCGCGCATAACCGAGATAAGATGATGGATCGGGCTGAACCGGAGTCAACTAATGCTCTGAGCTGACTCCCTTTTACCTCGAGCGACAGAAAGGGGCATACTGAAAGGTGTTGAGAGGTAGTGGACCGGACCTTGATGTCGAAAGAGTTGGATCCTAGCAATTGCCTGGAGGTAGTTGGAACTTGTAAAGGTTTAGTGCGAGGGGAAGACATCCTCCGACATATGTTCCCCTGTCTACTTAGTGTTTTGGGATGGGTCTTGACGATGGAGGTGCTGGACGCGCGCGCCCTTGGGTGCATGATCGAGCCACGTGCCCCGGGCGATTACAATTGTAACAGATGATGTCCCCCTCGCTTGCGATTACGAACTGACTGGGCCTGTCAGGGGGGGGGGAAAGGTTCACTGCGTCCTTCCCCTCTCTGTGGTCTGGGTAGTTCCCCTCTCCTGTCTCCCCTCGCCTCGTCGCTCATCTGAATGGCCTTGAACATCACACACAGCCGGTCCAAGTCCGCAAACCCCCGCGGCCGCTCAGCAAATACTAGTCGCAATCTGTCTTCTGAGGAGACGCCGTCAAGAATATTCTGGACAACCTCTTCCTCCGACATGCCCAGTCCCAGTATGCGCGCTACCTCTCGAATACTTTGCACGAATTGGGCAAGACACACACCCCTCGCCTGCACGCGATAAAAGTGTCGGTGACGTAATTGCTGCATTAGTCTCCCGGGCACGAACGCCTCCAACACCTCCTGGTGGAACTCCGCCACTCCACCTCTACGCCTCATTATACCCGCCACCCTCTCAGCCATGGAGCCGCGACAATAAGGATAAACGAACTCGAGGACGGTACGATCTGACATACCCGGGAAATCGACCAATTGAAAAATTATTTTAAAAAACGGCAATAATTTGTCCACATCCAGCCCATCCACGACCGGTAATTGCTGGATGATTTGAGACAGTGGGTTGGGCAGCTTGTGATATGACGCCGCCACCGAACCGGAGAAAACCGGGGTACTTGCGGCAGGCTCGATTCCTCTATAAGATGACTCTACAGCCGAGACCTCGGACTCAGCAACTGGAGCCGGCGTAGGTGGTCTACCCGGTTGAGACCCCTGCAGGGTCGAGGTGATCTGTTGGATCAGACCTTTTACATCATGGGCCGGCTCAACATCGCCCCATTGTTGGTCAAGATTCTGCAGCCTGAGTTTTACATGCTGCAGGCGTTGCCGGATTCGCCGGACGCCGATGGAGCACCCCGGTCCCTCCTCCAAATTGTCTACACACCGAGCTAATTCCTGCAGCTCCTCCCACTTCTCGATGCATTTTTCGAATTCACTCTCTTTGTCAGCGATGGCGACCGTCGAGAGCGCTTTGCCCGCGGACAGCGCTTTTCTGAGCTGCCGCCGAAATACAATTACCGCCCCTTTCGGGTCTCTCCCCCGGGCTCGTAACTCGAATTCGATTTCGTCACGCAGAAACAACTCTGGATTTAGGACGCTCATCCTCGAGCTTCGCGGTCGGCACACGAAAACACAACACCCTACAAAAATTGACAATAAAGAACACAGGAATACTTGAGTACTGTCCTTCCTTCAAGCAGACTGCGGGTCCCCCTACCGTTGCGAGGACCCAGCCCACTTACCTGAACTAGCTCTCAACAACACTACACACGAAGGAACGCAACACACACACTAATACACGACATGACAAAATTACCGACCAACGAACAACAACAAATTCTCATATAAATATCTGCAATAACTTCGGCTCCCGTATCTCGGAGGAGACCAACTGCCGATCGGGCCATACCGCATAACTAAAAACGCCTTCCCTATTATTGGCAAGGTAATACGGGAAAACCATTTCTCCACCTCGGCCCAGATCTGCGATATTTCGATATTCCAAGGAATTTCCCCCTAAAATTTCACACCCAGTGGCGACCTCCAGTTCAACAATACCAACAGGCGGGCAATGATACACACATATAATTAACAAATCCTTAAACATAACAAGACATAGGTACTTATAGATATAGGGTCTTCTAGTAATTATTCCAAGTCCGATTCGAACCCCAAAATGTTTCCTGAGTTTGCAAGCCCCGTCACACCCAAAGGACCCAAGGGTTGATCCTAATCTCAACCACGCTCTGCTGCCACATATAAACCCTCTTTAGGTAGGTGCATTTTATTGACTTATAGTTTTTTTTTTTTAAAGAGGAGCTACAAAGATAATTAAAATTAGGCCAAAAGCCTAGAGAAGCCAAAAATGCGCTGGATTTAGTGAGACGGGACTTGCAATTAAAACTCACAAAATTAACAACCAATAAGTTTTTATTACATCCTTCTCTTTTTTTTATAACAACACGTTAAATATTTATCTCCCAACAAAATCAGTGCATTCTCCTTAAACTACTTTTACTTTAAAAATAAATATAAAATTTAAATGAAATTAATATAATGATTTTCGTTTCCAATTGTGGTTACTTTTCCGCACTTAGCCCTATACCTAACCCCCCAGAAATAACACATGAATATACAATACATATAAATGGACATATAAATATATATGTCTACAACTACAACACATACACACGTTCCACATCACAGGACAATTACAACTTTCAACATTAATATCTTGCCACACCTCTTTCACCCCAGAAGGTACATAATTCACAATTCATAAATATTCTTGAACGCAACACCTATTGAAAGATCTTAATACATAATAATCCATATATATATATATATATATATATATATGTAACACCAGTTCCCCCAGGGCCATACTAAAATTCAGGGGTTGGCATAATGCCTGATACTACTATAAAGTGCTCCCACACTGAGCACTTAGACTTGGAGGAAATATAATCATAATTCAGCCAAAATACAAGTGACCATAATAAATTAAAAAGAATTTAAGCGTGATAAATTTTTTTGTGAAATATTAATAACAGTAATATTTTCGTGAAAGAAATTTAATAACAGTAATGTGCCATGATGCTTTATAAAACTTTAAGAATTAATTTGGCCCAAAGGCCGACATGTTCCTATGCAAGATCGTGCCTAACTAAACCTATCCCAGGAGCATGTTCAAGTCTGCATGAAAAATCCGCCTATACAGGATTAAACTGGGGTCCCGACTGAAACTAACAAAAGAAACTCCTATCCATTATAGGACCCAAACTGAATATAAATATGTCAAATTAATGAAGCCATCGAAAACTAAATTTAATCTGTGAAATTACATGATGACTGATAGAATTACTAGTACTAAGGTAACCCTTTTACTGAAAACTAGAAAGAAATTTACATGCCTCAATGGTAATCAGCCACGGATACATGCCAACCCCTGGGCTCACACTTAATATAAATAGTATTACAAAATGTACAAAAGATTCCCCTCCCCCAAAGTCCGCGCACTATTCTGTCCCGTTAACCGGGGACCCAATGGAAATGTGTAAAGCTTAAAGTCATTTTATGGTGTGTCGCTATATGCCCACGAGTTCTAGTAGGTTACATTCACTTGTGTTAAAAAGTAATATTGGGTTGGTGTCACCTGATTTATTCCCTGGTGTGGAGTTTGAAGTCCTGGTCTAAAGCATTTTTTTTGTGTTGGTGTGGCCTGTTCCTCGCTGTTCTCCTCCGGCAGATGAAGCTGAGAGCCCAGGTCATGGTTCGGTTGTTCAGGTCATGATTTGGGGCTGGCTGGTCTTCGACTTGAAGCGGAGGACCCTAAGCATACAAATATTATCAGCGAGATGCTCCAACACTTATTCCCCCAGGTTACACTCACACGCACCAAAATCCATTTATAATTTTAAACACTGCTTTAAGCCTACTTGAAATGAAAGTTTGACACACTCTACAACAGGTTATACGGGCATGTGGCAGCGAAATCAGACAAGCTCGGAACCGTTTATTCTACACATTTTGCAACTCGCGCTTCGAGGCGTCCGCAAGGGAGCAGCACCAATCAAGCGCCGCTTCGTTACCTCATGTAGATTCCGCGCTAACCGTTAAACACAGTACGGCAGAACGCCCACCACTAAATTCAGAAACCATTTTTCTTTATATTCGTTAAATGCAGTACAATTCCCTGGTGTGGATTTTTTTATTATACGCTATTTACTTTTGCGTATTAGCGCCGATTTTATTCAATCGTCACAACCCAACCGCAAAAGGGCAACGTAGTTGCCCCACACTTAGACAGAGAAGTACCCTGTAGTGTACCCCAACGTTTTCTACTAAAACGCAGGTGTTCCTCGGTTTTCCCAGTTGTCTTTGTTCTCAGGAGAGCAGTGGCTCAGAAGGAAGTCGAAAAAACAGAAACAAGACGTGTAGAATGCGAGTGTGTTGGCACTACACACTGACCTGATCAGGGCCAGCATGCAGCAAGAAAGACAGAAGAAGAAAAGAAGAAAGAGTGTTCGGGTGCACCCTGAGTTCTGACCTCCTGAGGCTTGACCACTTATGCGGGAACTCCAATGTTATCTCAACAGGGACCCATGCCCTATAATTACACGGGGACTAACCCCCCAAAATCCAATAACACTTTATCCCATGAATCCCTCTTACATCCCACCGGACCAGGGAGAGGACGTGAGAGGTGGTTTCCATGACACCATAGTTTGTTTACCCAATGTGTATATCCCTTCCTATAACCTAATACATGTGTGCTCCAAGGACATTGTCCACATCGTACAACGCCACCGAGGTCCCTACCTGGCCTCGTTGGAGCGGTACGACTTGCTATACTTACTCCTATTTTTGATTTTTTCTCAACATTTTCTTTTTCTAATTTTTATGTTTTCTGCTTTTCTAGTTTTTTTTTTTTAAAGTGGGAAGGTAGGAAATCGGGAGGATGAAAAGGGTAAGGATCCTTAAAGGTCGAGGGTGAGGACTAAGGGTGAGGACAGGGTTCCCTCCGAAAATAAGGAGGAGTGGAGAAAACCAAGGCTCGCGTAGGCAGGGGCGCAGCCCTGAAGTAGACGTACACCACCCGGATTGTGGGGAACATTTACCCGCTACCATACCAGGTTCTTACCTTTTCCCCGGAGCACACACCACCGAAGGATCACCATCCCTACACACATAAAAACCACCAATTCTTACCCCCCCCCAACTTCTATTGGACTGCTTACTCCCTCCGACAGAGCTTCAATTTGGAAACATGTGAACCAATTTCTTTAGAATCGCCCCCCTGTACGCCCAGCCGGGCCGTCACCGGTGATGTGAACCCCAGGATGCGATATGGCCCCGACCAGCGGTAACATAACTTTGCGGCACGTTTGTCCGCGGCTGAGCTGAGTGGGTGGCTCTGGCAATAGACCCAGTCCCCAATCCGGAAGGGGTTAGGAATTCGCCCCTGATTATATCGTCGACGGACCGCTCGTGCGCTCCCAGCAAATTCTTCCGGGCCTCCTTCCACCTCTCTGCAGTTCTATTATCTGGCCCCCGTGGCAGAAGATCTTCGATGTTCCACAGATTGGTCAACGGGAGTGTAGCCGAGAATCCAAACAGGATTTCAAAGGGCACGGCCTGATGACTGTCATGTCGGGCCGTATTAAAAGCTAACTGTAACCACTTCAGATTCTGATCCCAGGTGGTCTGTTGCTCAGCGTGATAAGCAATCAGGGCGGACCGGAGATTCCGATTGAATCTCTCCGCATGGGACGACTGTGAGTAATAAGGGGAAGTGGTTACGTGTTTGATCCCACTGGCGAAACACATCCGCCGGAATTCACCCGAAATGAACTGCGGGCCATTGTCCGAGACAATGATGGTCGGAAGACCGAAATGCTGAAATATATTGTTTTGGAGCGCGTTTATGGTTAAACGAGCCGTTGCCTGCCGTAAGGGCAATAGCCAGGCAAACTTTGAAAAAGCATCCACACAAACAAGCAGGTAAGCATTACCTGACTTGCTACGGGGGAATGGCCCCACGTAGTCGATGAACAACTTCTCCATCGGTCTGCTCGCCACATCAGATGACAACAACCCTAACTTGTTGTTCTGGGCAGGCTTGCTCAAGCCACATAGATGACAGCTCTTAACCCTGGTCGCGATGTCCCTATCCATGCCCTTTCAGATAAAATGTCTCCTAATGCTGGAAATGGTCTTAGAAATTCCCTTGTGGCCTCCTACTGGGGAATTGTGGTAATAACTGAAGACCATGGGCACTAACTTGCTAGGCAGCACGATCTTAGGGGCACGTCCTTTTCTTTCTCTACAACACAGGACTCCCTTGGACAAGAAGTAAGGGGCCTGTAAGTTACCCTCCTTTATATTTTGGATGACTGGACCCAGCTCTTCGTCGTTCAACTGATGGGGTAACACATCAGTGAAGGCTAATGGAAAGTCTAGCAGAACGGAACAGGGTTGCTCAGATTGGGCATCACTGGGCTGGGAAAACATGCGGGACAAGGCGTCTGCAACTACATTTTGAGATCCCCTAATGTGTTGCACTTTGAACTTAAAGGATGAGATCTTCACCACCCATCTACCATTTTACCCAGTTGCCGGGGATGAGCCAGAAGCCAAGAGAGTGCCTGATTGTCGGTCTCGAGCAGGAACTCAGCATGTTCCAGGAAACGCCTGAACTTGTCTAGAGCGTACACAACAGCTAAACACTCTAGCTCATAGACGGATGATTTTCGTTCTTGCTGGGTCAATGTCCGGGAAATAAAAGCCACAGGCTGCCTAGCGTCATCAACAACTTGGGAGAGAACTGCCCTGAGCGCAACCGAACTCGCGTCCGTCTGTAAGACAAAGGGTTTCGAAAAGTCAGGCATCCGTAACACCGGTGGGGAGATGATGGTCTCCTTCAAGGTGTGGAAAGCCTTCTGTTGACTCTCGCCCCATGTAAATTTAGCGCCCTTCTTCCTCAGCTCGTTCAAGGGTGCGGCAATCTCAGCGATATTAGGTATGTATCGTCGATAAAAAATGACCATACCTACGAATCTCGCTATTCCCTTCGCATCCCTAGGAGTGGGGAAGTCACGGATGCCCTGTGTCCTCTCGGGGTCGACCGTAACGCCCCGGTGAGAAACCAAATGGCCCAAGAAAGAAATACTCTTCTGGGCTAAACGAGCCTTCTCGGGATTGACAGTGAGGCCAGATCTTCTCAACCGACACATCACTTCTCGAAGATGACCCAGATGATCTTCGAATGTCTCACTGTACACCAACAAATCATCTAAGTAATTAAAAACGAACCTGAATTTCACGTCGTGAAAAAGGCATCCAGAAGACGAGTGAGTGTCTGGGCTCCCACAGCCAAACCCATGGGAACCCTTGTGTATTGGTACAAATTCCATGGTACACAAAAGGCCGTGTACGGTCTACCCTCTTTGGCCAAAGGAATCTGGTGATAGGCCGCATTGAGATCGATTATGGTGAAATACCTGGCCCCACTGAACCAATCAAAGGCCGAATGTAAGTCTGGGAGGGGAACAGAATCCACCTCGATATTTGCGTTCAACTTCCGATAGTCGATGACCATACGGTGTTTACCCCCAGGCTTAGGTACCAAAAACGCTGGACTGGCATAGCTAGAATGAGAAGGATTCAATCACCCCTTGTTCTAACAACTCTTGAACCCTCTCTCGCAGAATGGTCATCTTCGGAGGTGCGAATTTGTAAGGGTGCGACCTTACTATCTTTGAGTCTGTAAGACGGATCTTATACTCCAGCAGGTGTGTGAGTCCCAATGTAGGAGTTACCACCTCGGGAAATTCCTCACACAATTGGTCTAAGGCTTTCTGCTGGGATGGAGTGAGATGATCTCGTGCAGAATCGGGACAAGCCACCTCTTGGATACCTGGCTTAGCTCCCTGGTACCCAAGGAACGGAATAAGAGCTCCCCGATTAAACTTGAAATAGCATTGGTGCGATTGGATGTCCAGCACCAGACCACTTTTCGCGATGAAATCGGCACCAATGATACAATCCACTCCCAGAGCAGGAGAAACCAGAAAAGGCCACACCCAAGAAAACCCATCGATTTAAAATTTAAAGGTAATCACCTCGGAGATGGGCAAGATTTCTCGAGATGCAGTCCAACATACCACAGACGACAGGTTCGACCCCTTGATCAAGCCCTGCTTCTCAAGGTCCGCGCATACCCGAGATGAGATGATGGATCGGGCTGAACCGGAGTCAACTAATGCTCTGAGCTGACCCCCTTTTACCTCGAGCGACAGAAAGGGGCATACTGAAAGGTGTTGAGAGGTAGTGGACCGGACCTTGATGTCGAAAGAGTTGGATCCTAGCAATTGCCTGGAGGTAGTTGGAACTTGTAAAGGTTTAGTGCGAGGGGAAGTCATCCTCCGACATATCTTCCCCTGTCTACTTAGTTTTTCGGGATGGGTCTTGACGATGGAGGTGCTGGACGCGCGCGCCCTTGGGTGCATGATCGAGCCACGTGCCCCGGGCGATTACAATTGTAACAGATGATGTCCCCCCTCGCTTGCGATTACGAACTGACTGGGTCTGTCAGGGGGGGAAAGGTTCACTGCATCCTTCCGCTCTCTGTGGTCTGGGTAGTTCCCCTCTCCTGTCTCCCCTCGCCTCGTCGCTCATCTGAATGGCCTTGAACATCACACACATCCCGTCCAAGTCCGCAAACCCCCGCGTCCGCTCACAAATACGAGTCGCAATCTGTCTTCTCAGGAGACGCCGTCAAGAATATTCTGGACAACCTCTTCCTCCGACATGCCCAGTCCCAGTATGCGCGCTACCTCTCGAATACTTTGCACGAATTGGGCAAGACACACACCCCTCGCCAGCACGCGATAAAAGTGTCGGTGACGTAATTGCTGCATTAGTCTTCCGGGCACGAACGCCTCCAACACCTCCTGGTGGAACTCCGCCACTCCACCTCTACGCCTCATTACACCCGCCACCCTCTCAGCCATGGAGCCGCGACAATAAGGATAAACGAGCTCGAGGACGGTACAATCTGACATACCCGGGAAATCGACCAATTGAAAAATTATTTTAAAAAACGGCAATAATTTGTCCACATCCAGCCCATCCACGACCGGTAATTGCTGGATGATTTGAGACAGTGGGTTGGGCAGCTTGTGATATGACGCCGCCACCGAACCGGAGAAAACCGGGGTACTTGCGGCAGGCTCGATTCCTCTATAAGATGACTCTACAGCCGAGACCTCGGACTCAGCAGAGACCTCGGACTCAGCAACTGGAGCCGGCGTAGGTGGTCTACCCGGTTGAGACCCCTGCAGGGTCGAGGTGATCTGTTGGATCAGACCTTTTACATCATGGGCCGGCTCAACATCGCCCCATTGTTGGTCAAGATTCTGCAGCCTGAGTTTTACATGCTGCAGGCGTTGCCGGATTCGCCGGACGCCGATGGAGCACCCCGGTCCCTCCTCCAAATTGTCTACGCACCGAGCTAATTCCTGCAGCTCCTCCCACTTCTCGATGCATTTTTCGAATTCACTCTCTTTGTCAGCGATGGCGACCGTCGAGAGCGCTTCGCCCGCGGACAGCGCTTCTCTGAGCTGCCGTCGAAATACAATTACCGCCCCTTTCGGGTCTCTCCCCCGGGCTCGTAACTCGAACTCGATTTCGTCACGCAGAAACAACTCTGGATTTAGGACGCTCATCCTCGAGATTCGCGGTCGGCACACGAAAACACAACACCCTACAAAAATTGACAATAAAGAACACAGGAATACTTGAGTACTGTCCTTCCTTCAAGCAGACTGCGGGTCCCCCTACCGTTGCGAGGACCCAGCCCACTTACCTGAACTAGCTCTCAACAACACTACACACGAAGGAACGCAACACACACACTAATACACGACATGACAAAATTACCGACCAACGAACAACAACAAATTCTCATATAAATATTTGCAATAACTTCGGCTCCCGTATCTCGGAGGAGACCGACTGCCGATCGGGCCATACCGCATAACTAAAAACGCCTTCCCTATTATTGGCAAGGTAATACGCGAAAACCATTTCTCCACCTCGGCCCAGATCTGCGATATTTCGAGATTCCAAGGAATTTCCCCCCTAAAATTTCACACCCCGTGGCGACCTCCAGTTCAACAATACCAACAGGCGGGAAATGATACACACATATAATTAACAAAACCTTAAACATAACACAAGACATAGGTACTTATAGATATAGGGTCTTCTAGTAATTATTCCAAGTCCGATTCGAACCCCAAAATGTTTCCTGAGTTTGCAAGCCCCGTCACACCCAAAGGACCAAAGGGTTGACCCTAATCTCAACCACGCTCTGCTACCACATGTAACCCCTCTTTAAGCAGGTGTATTTTATTGACTTATAATTTTTTTTTTGTTAAAGAGGAGCTACAAGATAATTAAAACTAGGCCAAAAGCCTAGGGAAGCCAAAAATGCGCTGGATTTAGTGAGATGGGACTTGCAGTTAAAACTCACAAAATTAACAACCAATAAATTTTTATTACATCCTTCTCTTTTTTTTATAACAACACGTTAAATATTTATCTCCCAACAAAATCAGTGCATTCTCCTTAAACTACTTTTACTTTAAAAATAAATATAAAATTTAAATGAAATTAATATAATGATTTTCGTTTCCAATTGTGGTTACTTTTCCGCACTTAGCCCTATACCTAACCCCCCAGAAATAACACATGAATATACAATACATATAAATGAACATATAAATATATATGTCTACAACTACAACACATACACACGTTCCACATCACAGGACAATTACAACTTTCAACATTAATATCTTGCCACACCTCTTTCACCCCAGAAGGTACATAATTCACAATTCATAAATATTCTTGAACGCAACACCTATTGAAAGATCTTAATACATAATAATCCATATATATATATATATATATATATATATATATATATATATGTAACACCAGTGCCCCCAGGGCATACTAAAATTCAGGGGTTGGCATAATGCCTGATACTACTATAAAGTGCTCCCACACTGAGCACTTAGACTTGGAGGAAATATAATCATAATTCAGCCAAAATACAAGTGACCATAATAAATTAAAAAGAATTTAAACGTGATAAATTTTTTTGTGAAATATTAATAACAGTAATATTTTCGTGAAAGAAATTTAATAACAGTAATGTGCCATGATGCTTTATAAACCTTAATTTGGCCCAAAGGCCGACATGTTCCTATGCAAGATCGTGCCTAACTAAACCTGTCCCAGGAGCATGTTCAAGTCTGCATGAAAAATCCGCCTATACAGGATTAAACTGGGGACCCGACTGAAACTAACAAAAGAAACTCCTATCCATTATAGGACCCAAACTGAATATAAATATGTGAAATTAATGAATCCATCGAAAACTAAATTTAATCTGTGAAATTACATGATGAATGATAGAATTACTAGCACTAAGATAAACCTTTTACTGAAAACTAGAAAGAAATTTACATGTCTGAATGGTAATCATCCACGGGTACATGCCAACCTCTGGGCTCACACTTAATATAAATAGTATTACAAAATGTACAAAAGATTCCCCCCCAAGTCCGCGCACTATTCTGTCCCGGTAACCGAGGACCCAATGGAAATGTGTAAAGCTTAAAGTCATTTTAGGGTGTGTCGCTATATGCCCACGAGTTCTAGTAGGTTACATTCACTTGTGTTAAAAAGTAATATTGGGTTGGTGTCACCTGATTTATTCCCTGGTGTGGAGTTTGAAGTCCTGGTCTAAAGCATTTTTTGTGTGTTGGTGTGGCCTGTTCCTCGCTGTTCTCCTCCGGCAGATGAAGCTGAGAGCCTTTGATGTTCGGTTGTTCAGGTCATGATTTGGGGCTGGTCTTCGACTTGAAGCGGAGGACCCTAAGCATACAAATATTATCAGCGAGATGCTCCAACACTTATTTCCCCAGGTTACTCTCACACGCACCAAAATCTATTTATAATTTTAAATACCGCCTTAGGCCTACTTGAAATGAAAGTTTGACACACTCTACAACAGGTTATACGGGCATGTGGCCCTATCTTTGAAAACATTAAGTTTGGCTAAAGTACATATTATTTTGCGTTAACATTGGTCAATTACGGGGCCTTAGTTAAGACTTCAATTACTGTTATACAATTAACTCATTTTGCATACTCTATTTCGCCACGTGGCGTGCGTGTAACAGGTTAACAATTTTCATTCATTCTTGTACGTATATTAAACAAAACCCCTTTTACGTTACTTTAAATTAAATATATATAAGTATACTGCACTCACTTACCGCAGATCTGTTTTAATTTAGCCTGCCATAGGTGGAAGATGGAACAATTAAAAAAAACTTCTCTGTAGGAGAGCGGCGAGGCGGTTAGTTCGAGCAGCGAAATCAGACAAGCTCGGAACCGTTTATTCTACACATTTTTCAACTCGCGCTTCGAGGCGTCCGCAAGGGAGCAGCACCAATCAAGCGCCGCTTCGTTACCTCATGTAAATTCCGCGCTAACCGTTAAACACAGTACGGCCGAACGCCCACTGCTAAATACAGAAACCTATTTTTCTTTATATTCGTTATATGCAGTACAATTCCCTGGTGTGGATTTTTTTATTATACGCTATTTACTTTTGCGTATTAGCGCCGATTTTATTCAATCGGCACAGATGTAAGAACAATTTTATTTTTGTATGTCCTTTGGTTTGCTGAGTCAAATCCGATACTCCTACCTCATTGCGATACTCAGTATTGGTATTCGCAACAAAAATGATTTTAGGAAGTAGGGTTGTTAGGCTTACAGACTGCCCCCAACGAGAAGAACCAGGAGTAATAGGCCTATTTGAGACTCATCTTCTCCAAGGCCAAATGCTTACACTACAGCTCTAATACTTTTGGTTTTATATCAGAGTATCCTTTTCCTATACTTTGAAGAGTCAACCCTAAGGCAGTACACGGCAGTGCTTATTTGATGAGGGGTCTGTCATAGGACTTGAGTTGTTTTTTATAGATGTGACCCCTCCACACTCTGACTAATGCTGCCGCCTCGGGGCAGCTGCCTAGCATATATGATTGAACGTTCGCTATCCGCCACTTGTGACTCACCTAGTAGTTGAGACTACCTATACTGAACTGAACAATTATTCTACTAATATACTGTAACTACACTACTGTAACGCCTACAACACTTTACCTTACCACCAAAATAACAGAATTGTTTCTCATCTTGTAGGGCATAATTCCCAATATTTAATTAAAATTTTTTTTTTAATAATTTAGCAATGGTTTAATAGTTTAAGTAATTTTATAATTGTTCAATCTTTGATTTGATTAATACATTTTAAATGATTTAATAAGTTTAATTTTTACTTTATACAATTTTTGTGCTTCTTCATTCCTGCTGGAGACTAAAACTTTTGATCTCTGTTTAAGAATCATCGTGCGCCCCCCCTTTCATTACATAGTCTGTTATAATTGGAAGTATTTGCAGGTGGCCTATGTGACAGTTATTACAGACGAGAAATATGAGAAATGAGAAGAAAGTGGTTGGAGTGACAAGGCGTAGTATTTAGATCACAAACGTAAGCAGAACGAAAACAATAACGGTAGAGCATATTTAAATGAAAAAATATTTTCTAAATTCGTAAAATTTTAACTGTCGTAAACAGCAATACGCGTTGATTACTTATTGTATACATGTCTCTGTTGCCTGTTGCGTGCGTGTTTTGCACAAGACAATAAGTTTCCATAAGATTAACGTCACGAAAGAAAATTGAAATAAAAGTAAATGTTTGTAAAGCAACGTGAGAGAGCGTGCAAACAGTGAATGTGTACTCTCATATTGTGTAATAAGCCGCAGACAAACTCTTTGCGTGTCCACGCTTTATTTAGGACTCATCTTCTTCAAGGCCAATTGCTTTTCCTACAGCTCTAAGACCTGGCCTTGGTTTTATATTGGAGTATCTTTCTCTTACACTTTGAGGAGTCAATCCCTATTCGTAGAAGATAGTACAGATCAATGCTTATTTGATGGGGGCACTGCCATCGAACTTGAATGGTTTTGATAGGTGTGATCCCGCTACAAGTCACCTCTCCACATCCTGCTTAATGCTGCCACCTCAGGTTCCTCCTTATTCGCAACTGTCCACCATATCTGATGGAACGTCCGCTATTCGCAACTTCCTACACGTCCAATAGCTGGCAATTGTTTTTCGTCTTGTAGGGCACTAGTACCAACTTTTAATGTTGTTGTGCTCCTTCATTCCTACTGGAGACTTAATTTTTGTTCTCTGTTTATGAATGTTCATGCTGCATTTTCCATTCATTACGTAGTGTGTTATAACAGAAGTCTCTGCAGGTATGTGACAGTTATTCCAGGTAAAAATTAGCTGTAGACAAACTCTCCCGTTTTTTCCTTCTTCTTCTTATTCTTCACAGTTTCAAAGATTTAAGTAGGCAGAAACTCATTTTGTCTTCTTTAACAACTGAAAATCTCATTGTAAATCTTTTCTATTATCGTATATATTCGTTTTCTTTCTCTCAGAAAAGTCATTTTAATAAATACGAGCACAGTACTGTAAACAAATGCATGTGATTACGCTTAATTTAAGTTAACAAACACAGCTTACTGAACGGTAGCAAAAACATAAATAAAATGCTTTTATTACTTTGTATTCAAACGCCTCGTAAATGCTTTCCAATTTATTTCTTCTTTTGTTAAGCAAAAATTGCCTTTTCTTTTGGCACGGTAAAACAAAAATTTTTAGTTGAATCAATGGAACCGATTCCTTCAATAGAAGCATCTGTGTATTGTTTGCTTTGTAAGAGGTTTATTGATGTTTTCACAAAAACAACATCAGTCAATTTTTTTTAGATTTAACCTGATTTTACTATCACTGCTCTATATAATATTACTACGTAGTAAACGTTTTAGAAATAGAGTAACGAATAATTGCCTTTATGAATAAAATAGAATACGGTGTAATAAGAATATGACAGAAAACAAAACAAGAATATACGATATCATAGTAAAGAGTTATTTTTGGAACGAAAGGCTGGGAGATGAATGAGTGGAATAAAAAGAGAATTTATACGGCACAAAAAATCTGCGAAGAACACACGACTGAGCGTGGTGGAAAATATAACGGTTTGATAAATTATTGGAAACTGTAACACAAACTGAGCTAACTGTGTAAATTGTATTATGCGAATAGACATCAGCAAGACGAGAAAATACATAAGTAAACAACGTGCAGAAGAATGTGAAGAGGATATTAGAAGAGCTGAGAGCGATAGTACACTAACCAAAAACAACCGTAGACAGAGAATAAGTTTGCAATTTTAAAGCTTTAAACACTTTTCAAAAACTCATAAATGTATACTTAAACTTTCATAAAAGTGGAATTGATTGGGAAGATATTGGAGCCTAAATAGCCATATAATATATACAAGTGTTCCGGGAGGACATTATTTCAGGAAGTGATTCTAAAGCCACGAATAAGAACAAATGTATAAACAGAACATATTTCCAGAAATATAAGTGCTTACAAGTTTCGACGAAGTAAAATTATTATCTATACTTCTGTTTCACAGGCAAAGTCATAAAAATAGTAAAACCCATTATAAAAATCGTTATGCCAGTTTCTCCATAAAAGAATGGATGATTCTTATATGAAATAAAAAGTTGCATTCTTTACTAATTCAGCAATTTTCTTTCCTTACCCTTATAATGATCAAAGTCTACGATTGCCTGTGCGCCTTCTACGTAAGAATGCGTAATTTTATTAAACTTATATTAACATTTATTAATAATATATATTACGTTATTGATACATATACGTTAACCAAATATTTTATTTGTCACAAAAGCCTAATAACACAATATTTTAAAATATATAATTTTTAAGGTAACTCTAAATTGACAAAATAAAGACAAAACAAAGATGTTTACCAACAACAGCATAACGTTTCTTTGATTAAACTGGGTCAGATTAGTTCGTACAAAAGTGGATTTGTCGTGACCGAGGTTCATACTCCTGATATCAAACCACATTTTTGCAATTGTTTAACTAGGTCAAAAGCACACAAATCTAATGTGCAGTTACTTCATGTTTACCAGAATGAATATTTATGAAATCTATGCCAGACGCCTAATGTTATTTAGCAGTACCCTTACACTTTTGATGACAGCGTAAATAATTTATTACCTTTGACGAATCTGGAGTTGTCTGAAGTAGAAACTGTAGGAATTTAAGTCAGAAGTTTGTGTTGTCCTGAGTACCTACTCTTTGTCCAATATCTTTTTCTAGTATTGAGTCATTCCTCATCCATGCATCCACAAAGACACTAAGGTTATTGGCACCTAAATTCTTGACCAATTACAAGAATCAAATTATAGTAATTAAATTATAGACATTCAGATTTAAATTTCAAGTACGTTAAATAAAAAATAATATATGTCTTGTCGTGAAAGTGCTGGTAGAGTTATACCTCTTTGCCTACAGATAAGAAGTCACTGTGCGGAATTATAGTTAGGACGCTACATAAAAACGATGTGACATGTTCGGGCCTAACAATGGAGTAACCCTTACTATCAAGTAATGGAATAGTCACTACCAAAGGAAAACATTACCACAGCTGTCGTAAACGAAAATTTACCAGTGTCAGTAATCATTTTCATTAAAATTTCTTCTTAAGAAAAATGTTCAAGTGCAACTAACTATTTCATTAAATATTAGAATTACCTTGGTTTCCTTCTTTGCAACTTCTTTGTGTTCTCAAAATACACTACGCGTTTCGGGACTTAAAGTCCCATCATCAGGTGGATAAACGTTTCACTCATGTAGAGCACTTAGTCGTGACGTGAGTTTAATAAGTATCGACATATCGACATTAAGTATCGTATCGACATTAAGTTTAATAAGAAATGTTTATTCAAGAACATAACTCCCAACTATGTTAAATTTAACATTAAGAACACGTCTTCGTTAGCGGCTACTGCCCAAAAAGTAGCCCAGAGGGTGTGGGTAAAGGAAGAAATTAAACGGCTTTATTCCAAAAAGAACAAATTAAACTGAGCTAACGAAGGAAGTAAGTGACACCCAGATGCAAGGAATCCTGTACTTCTGACGACTTAACATGACGGAATATGTGATAAATAGGGTCGAATGAATCTTTACCCACTCTCGATCTTTATGAAAATGTTTTCACTACCCTTCATACAATGTTTGGTGCTAAGTACTAAATATTAATGCGTTTATGCTACTACTGCATTAGTTAGTAGTATTTTTTTTATTGTAGATGTAGATATGTTTAGTCATTTATTTACTAGTTTAATGTGTTCAACTAATGATTATAATTAGACAAATTTATGATTGGGTTTGTATTATATTACAGCTAACATTGAATAGTGTAATTTACGTTCTCATCTGCAAATACTACCATGTTAAAACCTTTTACTAAGTCCGATTAAATTTCAGATTTTGAACTAAATGTATGAAATTTAACAGCCGCTGCTACTGGAGCTGTTGCTGAGAGAGGGACTCAGCACGCTGCGTCTTTCGTATCGAAGCTTCCATTTTCTTCTATATCCTACTAGTCTCCCTCTTCCATTTACTTATCATGCATTGTTTCTCTCACCCCATCAAACCACGAGAATAGGGGCCAACATCTCCTTCTCGCTGGGTCTGTTTTATCCATATCCAGTTCATACTTTTGGTTGCTGTGGATGATTTTTCATTTTTGTTAGGTGCCCATACCAATTTAAACAGCTCCCCTCAATCGTGTCTAGAATATTTACCACATAAATGTTAGTTTAGTATTTCTAAGGCTAGCAAATAAGAAATAGGTAAATATATCCGCTTTGATAGCAAATGTGCTACGTATGCAAAACCTGAACAACAGGAAAAGCTGACATAAACAATATAGGCATTTGAATAGTGTTAAATAATGTAAAGTGGGTGGAGAAATGAACAAACGAGAGGATTCTGAAAAATTTGGTTGAAGCGGAAAGTTATACGATTAAGGACTTTGGTGATAGATGGTGCATGAAGAAAAACAAATGCAGGAAAGGCAGTAACATGAATATCTGAGGATGCGAAATTTTAAAAAGTTTTTAGCAATTCAGAGTTTGGCTCAAGACGGGAGGACAGCTGGTGACGATGAGAGACTGTATTTATAAATTAAATTTTACGGAACTAACTAAAACACCCATTTACGTAATTAACCAAACCGTTATTAATATAACTGAGTATTTTCACTAAAAGCAAAGCTGTAATAAGTTTCCGTTATGCTCTGAAAGAGATAAATACGATATTATCTCACAGCTTCTGAACACACAACTCCTGCCAGTTAAAATAGAAGTTTACTTTGCTAAGTAAGAAACAAAGATCCACCAAATTCAAATAATTTACAGACCGAAGTTTATAGTAATATTGAAGTGCAAAGTGAAACGTATCTACGGGTATTTACGAGAGATAAATGTACTTATAAAGTTTTAGCAGCTTTCCAAACTGTGTTTAGACAGAATGGATTGTACAGACTTTAATAATATGCCTATTATAAATTAACATAAACATATTAAAAGTTAATATTAATTTTCTTTATACAATGTGTTAAAGAAAATTTTGTTTGCCCACGGCATTTAAATTTTTTTGTACACCCAGAGGCAAGGAATCCTGTACTTCTGACGAATTAACATGACGGAATATGTGATAAATAGGGTCGAATGAATCTTTACCCACTCTCGATCTTTATGAAGATGTTTTCGTTTTCAGCCACTAAGCATCCACATGGCCGTCGTCTAATTCTGTATTCTTTCTTGTGACGACAATTTAAATGAACTTCACAGTGCTTTAACATTGTGAATGCACTCCCAAGTCCGACAAATAGCAAATACTATACTACTCGCCAACGGAGAGGCCGGTTGAAGGTCGAACTTCGTGTGCCACTCTTGCCTACCTACGCTATAATAGCCTACTCAAGTCACACGACACCAAACCTTTAGCAACGTCAGAACACATTAATATTTTCGAACGAAGTAAGCGATTTCTCAGTTTTCACATGATTTGACATGTTTATGTTTGTCTACCTTTTCGACTGCCTATCTATTTAGAATTATGTCTCACGATAATTTTGAACATACCAAGCTATTCGTAAAACATACCACGCCTCTTCCGTGCTTTAAACCCGCTGACCTCTATTTTTTTTAAACTGATCCTTCCCCCCAATAATCTATTAATAAGGGTAGAAGGAAAATTGTGAGGAGTCAAAATTTAGAAAAATTCAAAGCCATATAGGCCTAATATATCAAATCAAAGAAAATTTTTTAAAAAATCTGAAAATATTTACGGTTGGAAATCTCAAACTTTTGAAAACCAGGGCCCAACAAATAGGAGAAAATACAAAAAAATGTTTACATTCTACGAGGCGCATTGAATTAAGGAGAATTTTACAAATATCAGAATGTAGTTTTGAGCTTAAGAAATTTCAAGCTTTTGAACATTAAGACCTAAGAAAATTTGAGTCCAAACCGGAATGTAATATTTACCTTGACATTTTTAACTTTAGGGGCACTACGGGCTACAAAATAGAAGTCAAACTATAGAAATTTTTCCAAGATTCTTTGAATGCTTTTTAGAAGATTACTGTAGCTCATAGCAACGTCATAAGATTTTTGTAGAAACGTAATTCAAAAAAAAAAGAAACTAAGTAAGAAAAATGACAGTCACTTACTCATGGTGCTTCTCGGCTAACGCTATGAATCATAAATTTAAAGAAGTTTACTCACACATATAAATAATTAAAATTTATAAATTAAATTTTTGTTAATAATACATTTATTTGCTCAAAATGGGAGCGAGTTCTGTAGCTCAGGGACATAACTCGTTATTATACTAACAACTGTTGACAAGATTACGTTAACAGGCTTGTTAAGTTAACAGACTTAACGTTAAATAAGCATAAATATTGCACTACGAAAGAATTTATACCAATTACAATGATTTACTGTAAAACAGCATATCGCACAGAAAACATTGAATATTTCAAGGAAAATGTATATAACTGATCGAAATACTCAGAAATATTACACGGATCATCGTTAGACTTGCTGCGTGTTTAGCACGTGGAAGAATTGTTTATAGGACAAACATAACAAAAAAAAAATGTAAATGAATATTTGTAGCACACGTTTCTAGAGAGCACACAGTGAGATCACTGCGGAAACGCAGGTAGGAAGTTGGGGATATTTTACTTTCACATTGGACCTATTAGGCAAACTCTCCGCCTCTCTGTCTGTTGCCTGCCTCTCCTTTTTTCTTTCTCTGTCCCTCTTCCTCTCCTTTCACTCTTCCTCTCTCTCTTTCCTGGAAACACTACTAAGGTCTGTTTAACACAAAACTTTTTTGTCGCTTACCTGCATTACTGAAAATCTGAGTGTTTAAAAATTTTTCTGTTATTACGCATTTTCAGATTTTCTCCCTCTCGTAGTAGTAAAGTACAATAAATATACATAGTAGTTTATGCGTGCGTGTGTTAGTGTGTTAATTGAATAGGGAAAACTTTCTTAATGCCAGTAAACGGAAATAAAATTTCCGTTATTAGGAAACTTAGGAAACTCGAAGAAACTCATCAATGTTAGTTCCACCAACAATGTTACTTAACTACCTAATTAAATCTTATGTTCCACGTGTTACCTTCAGACGGTGGGTTTAAATAGACTGCAGTAATTCCTTTGATAAAAATTTTTTCTTGAATTACTTTGCAACCGACTCTTCAGTGTTGTGGCTTCCAGATTGCCATTTGAGTTTTAAAAACAAATATAATAAAGATTTAAAATTAAAACATTCTCTTTCCATCGTTGTTTTTTAAGCTGACAAGCTGACAATCAAGAAATAATATTGGGTTGCTGTACAGCTAGGAGTTTATAGGGCCTATGTTGGACAATACTATTGACTGCATAATCTGACAATATCACCCGAGAGACATAAATTGCTTGCTTCTCAGGTGAAATGGGCTAAGACAGGAAAAATAATTCGTAATAATAAACCAATTGAGGTAGTTAATGGTCTTAATTATTTATAATGCTAGTTGAGTTATAACTTTAATTATGACTCGCAGCGGAAAATATCAATATTTGTATTTACGGCACAAATTTCGTAAAAAGAAGCAAGCTTTAATTTTGTAAACTGATGGCGGTTTCTGCTTTACTGTATAAGTCTGAAACATAGACGTTGTAAATAAACGAAGTTATTTTACAAATAAATTTATAATAACAATTGTTTAATAAAACTTTTGTTATTTATTTATTTTTTATATAATTAATTAATTTAATGTTTTAATTGGTTTAATTGTTTTTATTGTTTTATTGTTAATGTTCAATTACTAAAAATACTGATTAATAACTGTGTATGCTCTGATGAAGAATTATTTGTTTCTCCGCGTTAAATAAATTGTCGTGGTCAAATCGATTGCATGTAGCGGCCGATTCAGTATCTGTACGTCTTCTTCAGCTCGTTCCTTTCCCTTAGAAGTTCACATTTAGCATTTAATAATAAATGGAATTTAAATGATGACTCAAATAATCAATAAAACAATGTTTAAAACAATAATTAGGTTTATTATGTCCAAAGTAATTATTTGAATTGCTGCGACTAGCTCGAGTCTGATTCGAGACTAGGTTCCAAGTCGATTATTACATATACAAAGTATTGAAATTAAATTATTATATTATAAGGGTTCTTTTAACTGTAGAAATAGTCAGGAAAGGCAAGAGAATTCAATGCTTACAAATTATAAAAACTTATTCATTAACAGACAAAAATATAATAAAGTATAGTGTATAGCAAAATTGATATTCGAACCAGCTGATTGCTCTGACGTCACCACGTCGTCTTCCGCTAGGCTCGGGCGACTGGAAATTACAAGATGGCCGTCTTCATGAGTTGATCTGCGACGTAAATTCAGCTACGAGATTTTCCTTCAAATAAGCGTCTCAGTTGTTTAATTCCTCTTCTGTGATGCCGCTATTTGAATATCAACAAGTTGTAGTGTGTAGTTTTATTCCTCCACTTGGTTTTTGTTCGGTAATAGGAGTGCTGTGTCAAATGGTTCCTTCAATCAGATGCTGGTTGTATTAAGTTAAATTTATTCTTTAGTCGTGTCCATACGTAGTGACAGCTCGATTTAGTAGTGTTTAATTTAGTTTAAGGTTTCAATGACCGTTATTATAGTATTCGTTACTTTACTTTATATTCTTTTATCTTTTTAGAAATGCATCATATATCTTGGTTTGTGTTAGTTAAAAATTCCGTTTACATTTCTCTGAAATTTATTCTGACACGTCCGTCCTGCTTGGCTTTTAACAATCAACTAAACTATATATGTTTCTTCATACAGAAAATTCTGTAAGATTTTGGTCTCATTTCTCATTGTTTCCTATCAGCTGTTTCATAATTAATAATTCAATCTTATAGAAAAAAAATTACATTTTTTATATTTAATTGGCTATAAATTATTTATTTAGTACTGTTATGTAATTCTAATTATAGAACAATATTCCTGCTTTTATTTTATACAAGTTAATACTAAATTTGACCTATTTTGGTTTGAATTAAGCTTCTGAATTACATTCTTTGAAATTTACCTCTAGGCCTTACTTTGATTCACATAATTACCTATTAAATGGTTTACAATATGTTTTATGTTACAATTTCTCTCACACTCGATTACTAATTAAATACTTGTAATTTACTTTTTCTGCCTGTCTATTATTCTAAACATTTAACAATTTATTTGTATTTCACTAGTGCTTGCTTTACTGATTATGGCATTATCTGGTACAATCACCATTTAAGTCAATTTTACATTCTGATTCTTTTAATCACTACTATAGGTTGTTGTTATAATTATGATAATGTATTTGTATTCTGAATGGGATAATTTATATCAATTTGGTCTAGGTTCTATTAATTTATATTTTCAGATTTGATTTATATGGTCGAAGTTGAATTTGTCTTAGTCATCAATTTTCAATTTTCCTATCAATGTTATTATCAATTTACATTATTAATTTTATATCTTCTGATTCACTATTTATGGGTCGTTTGAATTATTATTTTGCCTTTCCTTACTTCACAAAATTACAACATTAATTAACATTATTCAAATACAATAAACACTTACATACTAACATCTAGTATCTCCTACTATTAACATGGTATGTATTGTATACACATAAAATAATTCAACATAATAATTATATAAATAAACACATTAACACCTTATCCTCATGATTGTCTTTTGTTGTCCTTTTTTAAAAACTGGTTCGGGTGTTCCCCTCAATCACACACTTATTTTATTCATAATTAAGTTTACATTATTCTGATTATTTGCATTGGATTCTCTTATTTTGTTATTTCTGGTTCTAAATTTGTTTAGCTAATATGGTTTAAGTTCTTCCATTGATGTGGTTTACAGCTATAGAGTTTTCTGTTTTAAAATAGGTTTTTGGGTATCTTGGAATTATTTCCTTTTAATTTATTTGTCCTGGGCTGTTACTCCTTACTGCTCCATATCTTGAGAATTGTTATTTTAATTTATTTGTCCTGAGCTGTTACTCCTTACTGCTCCATATCTTACTGGGTCTACTAATTATTTTACTGAGATGATACTCATACTATTTGTTTTTTAACACATTTTGTTATAAATTGACTATATGTAATTTCTTTGAATCGAGATTTTTTCTAGTTCTGTTAAGTCCTTCTATTTATGATTGTAATTACTTTTTTCTGTTACTTTTATTTAAGTTGATTTTACTCCTTCCAGATGACTTCTTCCCTTCTTTTCCTATATGATCTTAATTTGTAGAATAAAGCAAAAACTTCGTTGTGCTACAACGTTCACAAAAAGAAGAGTAAACAGAATATACAGGCCGCCGAAATAAGCTTTTTGTAGGCTATAAGCTATAGGTTATAAAATTATAGGAAACCAGAGGTAAACTAAGGATATGTGTATGATAAAACTAAAAGAATATACAGAAAAATTTATAGAACCTGTGGCGCGGGCCGGCAACTAGTTCCTTCTGTTGGTGACTCACAATCCAACATCTGTGCTGCGGTCGTGGGATCGAGACAAGGTCACAAGACGGTCTACAGCCCACGCTATCGTTGGGAACACATACACACTCCTCCACCGTGCGGCTCGCCATAGCACGTGGTTCTGGTCTAATCTGTCTGTCTGGGAGCGGTGACTGTACCACGGGCAGGGTCGCAACAAGCTGCAGGCTTGTGTTTGAAGAAGGAAAAGATAAGAAGGTGAATAGAGCACATAATTCGAAAGCCACAAAAAAATAAAACAAGCAGATCGGCACAAGGACTAAGTAATGTGGGACAGCTAAGAACTTGGTGAACCCCTGTAGACAGGAATGTAACCCCTACAGGGCTGTGGTACCTGCTCCATGATGATGACGACGGTCACGATGAAGACTAGTCAGACCGTATGTGAAAGTTCACTCTCTTATGAAAGGCAACGGTGACTGTTGCTTTGACAAATAATGATACTGGAAGCTAATAAGAATTTCTGGAAATTAGAGCAAATAAAAGCTATCTAAAACAAATGGAGCACAGACAGGTGTATATTAAGGATCAACTTTGCAACTTCTGTAAACCTTTAAAGGAATTTTCATAAATATGATACATATATGGGTGCCAATTGTATGGGTACCAATACAATGTATGGGTGGGTACCAATTTATACTGAATCGTGTTAGAGACTTACGGTGCCTTAATTATGTTAGTCTCATAACATATTTATCATGAAACAATATGTTATGTCTCATAACATAATATATTGATTCTGAAATTAAAATTTAAATAGAGTGTTCTCAAAAATCATTAAAAGTTTTTATTTAATCTCTTTGAAAATTACTCAAATTTTGCTGTAATATCTTTTTGGTCATCAGTTTTCTCTCACTGTTCAAAGTGTTTCCATTCTTGCTTCCCATTCTAACACCGTTTCAATGCCATCTACAATGCTTTGTATTTCTTTGCTTGTAGTACAATGTAGTCTTGTAACACTAGCACTTGTTCCGCGATCATTCAAAGAATAATATGTAATTCTGGAAATCCTAAAAAGAAAAAAATTAAAGCAATTTAAACAGATTTTTACGTAGGAAATGTTTTGATACTACAATACATCAAAGCTAATTTTAATTCCCAAAGCTAATTATCTAGACAGTGTCTGAATGTACATTGATTATTTGTCAAAGGCCAGACGGAAAGTGTCTCCAAAAAAATAACACAAGATCCCACCGGCCTCACCAACGGTGTCCTAATGAAACAGTGTGTAAAAACTAGTTGATTTCTGAATTGGCTGAACCAATGAGGTAGGTTTCAGGCGTTGAGATATATGACAATAAATACACTGAAACTGGCTTATCTGCGATGTGGACCAAAGTGCACCAAATTCTCACGAACGAGGAAATAATAGAGCAAGTCAAAAATGATGTTTCAATGGAGGGAGAGGAGGAAGAAGAAAATATAGGAGACGGTAAAAGGAATAGATGAAGCGTGGATGAACCGTTTCACTTTCTCCAGGTTTTAGAACCGAAAAGGGTGCGACACAACTCAGTTATTAGCTTTACTTACGTTGCGAGACTTAGCAACTGGAAAACCTGTTACTGTACTCACCTGAAAGAAGTAAAGTTATAATTTCTTCTCAAAATACCTGTCATTGTAAGATTATAATTATTACGTCAATTTGTACGTGTGTACAGGCTACAAGTAACTAACAATAAAGTTCTGTTGGAATATTGCTGATTTGAAACCATATATAAGTGGGGTAATAACATATGCACAGTACGTAAAGACATTTCTCTGGTATTTTAGCGAGTTATAGATACGTCAGTTGTCAGTAAATTCATTTTCCTGATACGCCCATTCTGCAGTTAGTCTAGTTAGTCGATGCTCTGCTGTACGTTAGTTTTAAACGTACAATATTTGTACAAATTAAATTTCGTAAAATAGTTTGTAACATTACAAGTAGTTAAGTTATTAATACAACTAGTGATTCGTAATTAATATTAATGTTACGAACTCATACTCCTAAATTCTAATTAGAACTAATTCGTACAATTTCATTGTTTTTTTAATTCAATGAGAACCGCTAACGGATTATTATGAATTCGAGTTTCTTAAATTAGTAGACTAAGACAAATACTACCTCGAATGTGAGTGTAATTATGACTTTTTTAAGCATAAGAAGTCTTAATACGTACAAATAGAACAATGCAATCTTCCATTGTTTAAAGAGCAGACACAATTACAGAATACCGGTAGCATGAAGTGGAACTGTGTGGTCGGAGATGCTTATGAAGTGGGCGACTCCCCCTCTCCAGTCAAATAATACACGAGTGAACTTGATATGATTTTCAAATTCCCCCCTGCTTGCTTAATGTAGCCTGAACTTTGTGATTTGTAATTCAACATTTTCTCTATTAACGTAAAATATATTTTATCCCATTATTTAACAAAATAGAACATAATATTTGGTTGCATTATATTGAATGTAGATACTAAACTTTTATTAAAATTACTAATATTATTTAACATGTATGTTAAATCAACATATCATTCAATTATAAGAAAATTACAAATGAATAAGCTTAGTAGTATATTGCAAAGCAGAAAGTAGTAAACCACAAAGAACGTCCATCTATACGGCTGCCAAGCCATCTGGAACAATCATCAACTAATACAACTTTAATTACTCGTATTACATAAGCGGTACTTACTGTTTCTCTCAATGACATCACTTTTAGCATTATACATTTAATTTCATAAAATCTGTCTGTAAGTAATTAGACTATATACGTAAAATTAATTGTTGGAAATCAAAAATCCCATTGGTTTAAACATTACAGAAAAACGTAAAATGTTTTTAAATAGCAGGTCCAACACATTCATTTGGATATTCGCCACAAGTTTGAAACAGCTGCTCCGTGGTTGGCTTTTGATTTCTGAAAGAGAAAGTAATCACTTTGACTAAAAGCAGAGAATTAAGGGGCACGGGATAGTAAAGAATGTCAAACTCTCGTTTACAGGAAGTATGCTGTGACATGGAGCTTTACCTTACTGAAGCATCCAAAGTTAACAATCTTTGGCCAGACGCAAATCATGCACTAAAAGATTCTGGTAATTTAAATTTAGTTGCTAACCAATTATTATTACCATTAATGGATGACAAGACTTGATGAGGACATTCACTTTCAACAATTATCGATTTGCGTTGTATTTGGTCGCCCAGAATACAGTTCAACATTGCACAACAGTTTCAAGGTTATACAAGAAATTGTTTACGTCACATAGAAGCCTAATACCAGGAAGTCTTATGCCTGTAAAATTGTTGCAACTTGTCAAATTTTGCATTCTATTTTTTCTGTTGCACTGTCAAGTCAACATTTGACACAAACTATTGATTTCATGACACTGTTCAATATAATTGCACTTTGTTTTTTGTCACAGGAGACAAAACAAACACAGAAACTATCGCACATTCAAATGTAGTAAGTATGAGAAGTTGAAAATATTTTTGTATTTATGTGTTTATAGCTATTCGTTATAACTTTCGATTGTTGCATCTTGGACTCTCAGTGTTATTACGTCCATAAAGACACAATCTCATAACTTCCATAAAGAAGTCAAAGTTCTTACAGTTTCCACCCTTCTAGAATCCTGTCAAAAAACGACTATACCAAAATATTATTTACAATACTACTCGTTTAATAGAAAACTTAAATATTGTTACGCTACGGAACATTCTCGAGAAATGGAGTGTGTCATCCTACGCGTTTCTCGGCTACCCCAGCAGAGCCCAGCTGTAAAGTTTGGGTGCGTACTATCGCTAATTTGAGAAGGAGGACAATTACGTGACTCTTATCACGCACCAACAATCGAGGCTGTTCCAGACTGCAACAGTTCGCGCACTGTGTTCAAGGCCAGACACGACACTGTTCCTAATGGATTCTAGATCGCCTGTAATACGCAGTTTCCTCGACACGTCATCCAGAAAGTGACCGATTATTCTGGCATCTCAGCAGGGTATAAATATAAGCATCCAGCGACGGTCAATTCAGACTACGTCGGCGATTACTCAGTGAGTTTGCGTAACGATTTATTCAAGTGAGGTTCGATGTATTGGGGCGAAGTTTTATTGTGTTATAATTGCGCGGGACTCTATTAGTTGACATTATTATTGGGTGTGAAATTTTTTTTTATTATTGTACGAGTATAATCTTCTTGAATAACTTGTTGATTAGAAACTGTTACTTTTGATTAATAAAACCTGGTGATTAGTGGCTTAATTGGTGTCTGTAATATTTTCCACTGTACCATGCGACGATCAGTGAGACCGTGGTAAAAATATTTTATTTATAAAAGTTTGGTGTCTCCGACGTTAAAAGTTTCCATATAGTAAACTAAAGAAAGATATTATGCAAAAATAAATAACTCTCATAATTATTAGCAAAAGTTATAATTATTGATTTATTTCCATTTCTCTCTTCTTTTTTCCTGACTTCCCTCCATTTCTTATTTTCCTTCTCCTCTTCTCTCATAAACACTTTTCTTCTTTGCTCCGTCATTACTTCCCCACTTCTCTGCCCGGTTCAGCTAAACAAAACCCTACAAGCATACTATAAACACTAAATCCTACAACTAAAAGGATATTACAAGTCTTAAAAAGAATAAAGTATCTTTATTCTTTAAACCCGGGACCTCTAGATTAGTAACCAGGCTCCATTCCCACTGGTTTACATACCCCCCTAAACAATTTACTGAATTAAGAGCCAATTTCTAAAGGAAAATTTATTTTTCAACTACATAACAATATAATTATACAGATATAAATAAAATTTATAGAGAAGTAATGAGAGAAACAATGACAAAGGTCGTTGATTTCGTCTTATTGTACGTTCCTATATTACTAATCGGTGTGATTACCTGCTTTGATTGTAAACACTCTCGTGCAGAAGGTAGTTACGAAAGACTGGTACTGTATCCAGTCTAAGCATAACTAGATGTTCGTAAGGGCTACAACAACCTAGACGACGGAAGCTATAAGGTAACAAAGATGTCTAATATAAAAATGTATGGTTTCGTAAACTAGTTTAGATTAATCCATATCACAACTTGTTTACTAGTTGAATTTCTCCTGCCCGCGTATACATAGCTTGTATATTACAAGACACGATATAATATCTGTCCATGAAGGATTGTAGTATTTTTCAATTTATAGAAATCAGTTGTTATTTTTATGTGTGTTCTTATGTTCTCTTGTGCGATTTTGCTTATAAGTCATAATCGATAACATTTTAGTAGGTAGTTGTTGGGAAAAGTAATTTTTCATCATTTTTACCTTTTATTGTTATATTGATTTTACCTAACAGTGTATAAATACATCATCAACAAGTCATAGTCTTGCGACAGATCTAAGACTTAGGATTTCCACTCACCTCTATCCATGAAGTCTCTTTCACTATTTCAAAGAGATCTTCCTCTCTTCATGAGAGGAATATACTTCTTCCTTTTTTTCTTTCTTTCTTTCTATCATTTTCAACTTTCTCTTTCTTTCTATTAAATTCCTAGTCAGGCATATACTCTCTCTTAAATGTATGTCCTAACAAGTTAGATTGTTAATTTACTCTGTTTATTAATACATTTTAATAACTTTCTCATTACCCTATCTTTCCTATCATTTTCTTGTTTCTTATTATTCTCTGTACTCTAGCTCATGTTCTGCATTCACCTTAACCCCATGCATGTCTGAAAACTTTCCAGATTAGTTACATCGCTACACACCATGGTACATGTCTCTTCTCTGTAGAGGAGAGATATACTAGAAATAACGTATAACTCGGGTCAGATATACCTCTCAATAATCTTTTTTCTAGTAAAGTACTCAGTCTGCCATTAAACAAATTTTTCTTCTTGCTAAAGCTTTTTTTGTTATTACTACCCTAATCTTCTTTTTGTATACAAAATAAAGTATTCTACAAAAGGTGACTTTGGCTGCTTTTGCAATTCAGCCAGTGAATGACGCCGAATGTTTCAGTGATTTACGCGTATATCAATTTCTGCGAACTGGATGCAACAGACAATGTTCTTATAAATGTAGTTTTGACTAGTCCGTTGATCAACTAATTATATCACTACCGACTCGGAACACAATGTTTTTATTGGTAAAAACGTAAACATTTAACTTGTAGCCTGAACCAATTTTCGCTTATTATAAGCTTCGTCAGAGACTCAGAGGGAAAACTGGTTCAGGCTATAAGGTAAAATTTTTACGTTTCTACCAATAAAAAACTTAGTGTTCCGAGTCAGTACTGATATAGGCCTACTTATATTTGTTTATTTGCGTTGCTAGATATTCATAATATTGTAATTTTTTTAATTGATGACTTTGTTATGTGTTATGATAGTGTGCATTGTATTAAATAACTGTAAGAATTACTATTCGAATGTGTTTAGTTTAGGAAAGTTTTAGTAAATATTGTGTCGATTTCTCTCGTCTTCAGTGAGTTATTTCACTGTGTTAAGATTACTATCCACGCTACCTTCGTACCTATATGTCTTAATGGACTAAATTATTAATGTTATTTAATGAACAAGTCAACGTGTATTGAATACTTTAACTAATCTATCATAACATAATTTTAGGATAAAAATATTAGAGTAATACTTGTACAAGTCGCATCGTGATAATGGCTTTGAGCCTTAAAGAGGAACTGCTGGAACATCCTCAGCTCTTTACGAAAAAACTCCCTACACACACACACATTTAAAGATTTTAAGCAAGCAAAAATATTTTTTTCTCGTACTCACACTGCAGAAAAATCATTAGTAAATGTTTTCAATTCCTAAACGTAAACAAATTTCCCCGTATATATTAGTCGTTTCAGTAACTTGATTTTGCGATTGTTCGGCAATTAAGTGAAGCTTTCTTATTACTAGTAACATAAATAATATTTCTTTTGCTAATCTTCCAGTTCGCAGAACTTCATTAACGTCCTTACATCGATTAGTTGCCTGGTTAATTAAGTTTTATAATTTCTTATACTCTGTTTAGTTTCCTGTTTGTAGGACTCTGAGACCGATCCTAGTAGTGGTATTGGTAGAATTAGGAATATAAATAACAGCAGAATTTTTGAATTCTTCTCTGTGTAGTGTACTTCTTACTGTAGCGCAAAGCTCACCGTTTCCGTCTTCAGAACTACAGTTAACAGCTGAGAAGCTACATGCGCCTGAGATTCCAGTGAGGTTCTAAGAACATATATAATTTAGAAATAAAATTAAATAAGGGAAATCAAAATCTGCTTAAATTTCCTTTGACGTCAATGTCGTGGATGTCGAATCTGCGCCTTTATAACTTGTGCCAATAATAATAATTATATATATATATATAATACATTTACTATCTGCGTGTTGTTGTGTTGTGTGAATGTATGAGCACCTACCTGCTGTCCGATCTTGCGGTTTTCTTCCGACTAGGGCGTGTGGATTTTGGATTTGATTTCGCAAGTATGTAAACTCAAGTGTATAACAACAGCACACTAAATAAGTTATTTTAAAAGAGAAGAGTTTTGTGAGGTTGGTGGGCTCCGTAGTACAGCAATAAAAATACAATGTGGGGTAATAAAAACGGGGTTTATTACTCCAAACACACAAGAATGAAATGCTTATATGATCAAATATTCTTACAAACTAAACAATAAATAAATCTTGAAGAATGTTTTCTGAATGATTAATAATTTTCAGAAGTTGAGCTCGTTATTTTGAAAGAGTTTATTTCAACTGAGAATTTAATTAATCAATTTAATTTACTTCAATTTAATTTCAATGTCTTTAAAAATTTGATTCTAATGAAATAAAAACTCTAAAGTTACTTGAAAATATTCAAAAATAAACTAGGCGTGACAATCTAGTTCACGTCCCTTTATTTACTAGTGATCTGACTCACGTATACTGCAGTATGAGCAAATTATTTAAATCTTTGTTAAGATTTGTATAGCCCTTTTTGTTTTATCTACTATTAATACTTAACTAATGCTTATTAATTACTTATACTGGCTATACAGATTATCACACATCAATAATTCTTATTTAACTAGAGTCTTTGATTTCTGGCATCTGAATGATTTATATTACATTGATTTTAATTAAAAAAGAAAGAAAAATTTAACTGTTGAAAAATAAATAACTTGATTTTGACTTTCGTGATTCAGAAGTGGATTGTAGAGATGATCCGGATGTCCCTCGCTGTCCTTGTCCAATCGGCTAGAGATAGTGATCTACTTGAGCGTCCTGGGTTTTGGCGGTGAGCTCGGAAATCAGCAACACTCTGCTCTCCTGCTATTTGATGAAGTTTTTACGTCTGTAGCTTTCTGCTTCACGTCCCTCGTCGATTCACGTTCCACGTCAGCGTGTGTGTGTGTCGTTTCGAGTTGTAGCTCTGCTTGTCAGCTGATTCGCAAATGGTTTAGACGGCCTCTCTGTCGTATTCTTGAAGTAATGTCTTGTAGTCTTGCAGATCTCTTTCGTGCGTACGCCCACAGTTAATGTAGTGCACAATACGCTTGTTTGTTGATGTGGAAGAGTATCTTGACTGGACGCTGTAATTACGAGTCGTTACAGTTGATCTGTTTTATGATGATCGTAATTAGGCGTGTCGACCACGTAGAGTCTTCAGATGAGTCTTCACAAAACTGTGGTTTTGAGACCATCGAAGATATACGTCTGTTCTTCTTGAATACTGGCAGTAGAGTGTTTGATCAGCCCCAAAACTCCGCTTTGGTTCCAATTTCTTCGAATGATTTGATTGGCTGACACACTCTCCCTACTACTCAAAATTTGAATCACCTCAGCCCGTGAGAACGAAACTACTTTCCCACAGACGGAGAATTCATATTATTATTAATATTCTTAACACAACGGAACTGAAGTGTCGCTCCGGATATCCTGTGGCAATTTTATATTGCAATTATCTTGGCTGGAAACCAAGTTGTGCTAATTCTAAAATATACAATTTGTTGTAAATTCTTATAGCTATAACATATCAAAAGTTCTTTTATGTAGCTCAGTTATTACGGAAGTTATTAACATAAAATTAATTAACTGTGTTATTATTTAATTATATTGCATAAAATTCGCATACCCTATTATTAATATTTTGGCAAACATTTTGGCTATAATGCATTTCGCCTGAACTTACTGGTTTCCGAAATATTAATAATTAAAAGTTTGGGTGTGGTCGTATTCGTTACACAGTGAGTTGATTATGTAACAGCCGCGTGTGCGCCTTGTACAATGCATTATTATGATCGCTATAACATATGAGTGGAGTTTCGACTATTAAAATTTATTTAAACATCAATATAGTATACCCTTAACATATAACTCCAAATTAATGATATTTGGTCCTGTTATAATATATATATTGCGACAGTACAAATAAGTGATGTACTGAGCATTGAATATAAAAATTAAAATATACCTAATAAACTGTAAATAATTAATAATGTATTAGAAATAAGCATGTCAGGGATTGCAAGCTTGGCTCAGACAAAAATATGAACAGGTGTTTCGACCTGAATCGACGTGCACACACACACAAATCTAACTGAAAGTGTGTACACCAGTATTTTGCTAGTGTGTGTGAGCGCAGGTCTGTGCAAGCGAGTTTACCACCCCAAGATGAATAATTGCATAATTACTGTTTTGCCGTAATTATTCATAAACTATAATTAAGAAGTAAAATCCAAAAACACAATAAAATTTAAGAAATTTTACTAAATACTATGTACGAAAACCATGTGAAAGTGCCACACCGGACGAGTGTAATAGTGAAATAACTGTGTACAAATCGGAAGGGTTAAGTTGCAATGTCCAAAATTACAGTGAACATGTGCTGAAAAATAGTTATAAGGTAAGTATAAGAGTATACTTACAGGACTCTGCAATTCGCAGAAATATAAGAAATAGCGAAATTGACAAAGAGTGGGGGAACAGAACTCAGAGACAGTTTCTGACATGTCTATTTCGTACCACTGCAGATGTTGACCAAGACATGGGTATAAATAGGACACACAAGCTACAGTGGTTCTCTTTCTTAAATCATCCACGGTGCAGCGGGATCTTCTGCCCGTCCGCACAGAATATTTAAATTTTTGTAAATAGTTTCATCCTTCCAGTTACATACAGTTATGTAACTGGATTGTAAAACAAACAATTTTTAAGTAATAACAAAAATTTACATAAGAAGATCCACATAAGAAGATCAACTGACGTCCGAAACAGCACGAGGAGAAGTTCCAGAGAGCGATACGACGCTGGACAGAGAGAGAGTCGACGCTGGACAAGAGGAGAAGAGATAGGCGACGCTGGACAGAGAGAGAGTCGACGCTGGACAAGAGAGGAAGTCGACGCTGGACAAGAGGAGAAGAGAGAGGCGACGCTGGACAAGAGGAGAAGAGCGAGTGATGCTGAAGTTCGAGACGAAGACGATTACAGAGGGATCCAATGATTGAGTGTGATTGACGACGATAAGGTGATAAACAACTTATTTACCTCTTAATCGAACAATTAACGTAAAGACAATTAAGGACATTCTTGTTCTATTTAAAAGTAAGAGTCAAATGTTTATTGTAAAATTTGAATTAAAATCAAAGATGTTATTGAAATAAGATTAACGTAAACAAGAGCTCAAATTAGTATTGAAATGAAAAGAATACAAAGCATTTAATTAAAAATTAGCGTTTGATATAAATCAGTACTGAGAAACAAAAGATAAATTCAGTAACTATTGATATTTTTGAGTTACATTGCAATATAAAAGAAAATATTTAAATATTGATATTTTGAAACACACTAATTGACTGAGTTGTCTGAAAGTGAGATTTTTCGTTAATACAATAACTAGTAGAATAGAATTTTTAATCAGTAAGGATGTATATAGCATAAGCCTTACGGCATAATAACGAAATAATAACGAATGTTTTAAGTCGAAGTATGTGCCATGTGCACAAATTTTAATAATATCAAATAAATTTGAAATACCGTTACAAGTTACATAGAGTTCTTATTACAGATACACCTGAAACCCAAATTAAATGTTATATCGTTACATAATATGGCGCTCCAAGATCGTGGGGCTCCGCAAAAACAAATAAATTTACTTATGCAGTTGTATCGTTACAATATATATATATATATATATATATATATATATATATATATTTCATTCACTTTCTGCTACAGTCCGTTTCTTGATGTATATAATACTATAATACTTATAACTATTTTACCTCAAGATGTATTTTTTCTTTAGGGACATGTTTCGGGAGATCCTGTTCTCCCATCTTCAACCTTCGCCATCTTGCTTCTGGTGCAGTATTTGTGTGTTGGCTTCTGGATGTTATTATGGTGGTTTGTTGGTCTTTGGTCCTTCAATGTTGCATTATTGTGTGTGGTTGTGGTATCTGTTTTTGTATTTTGTGTATTTTCGATGTTGAGTGCTTTGAATATTGTGTCATGTTTTGTATTGATTTGTATTTGTTCTGGTATTAATTTGTTTTGTGTTTTATGTTTGTAAATCTGTAAATTTTCCCAAATGTTCATTATGGTGCCTTTGTGTGGTATATGTTTTATTAGTGTTACATTGGTTATATCTGGGAATTCATGTCCTGTGTTTATTGCATGTGTGGCTAAATTGGATTTATATATGTTTGGTTTTTTGTATGCATTTAGGTGTTCAAAATAACGTTTTTTCAGCTGTTTTTTTTTGTCCTATATAACATTTATTGCAATCTTGGCATTCAATTTTGTATATACCGTTGGTTGTCGTATTATCTTTGTTGTGTGAGTTATTTATATTTTGCAATTTATTTTTATTAGTTTTGTATGCTATTTTTATATCTGTGTTTTTAAATAGTTTTGTTACTTTTGACATTTTATTATTTATATATGTGAATGTGGCCCATTTTTTGTTGTTATTATTTATGTGTTGTTCAGTTTGATTAATTCTTAATTGTTCAGTTTTTATTTTGTATTTGATTTTATTTTCTATTTTGATCATAGTATTTTTATTGTATCCATTTGCATAACCAATTTGGTGTATTATATTTCTTTCTTTGTCGGTTTCTTGTTTGTTTAGGGGTATTTTGTACATTCTGTTAAATAACGAATAAAATGCTGCCATTTTATGTTGTGGTGGGTGGTCAGAATGGTTAGGTATAATGATGTTAGTGGAAGTTGGTTTTCTATATATTGCATATTGTATGTGTTTGTTGTATCTTGTGATGGTTATGTCTAAATAGTTGATTTTGTTATGTTTTTCTTTTTCTTCTGTGAATTGTATTTTGGGATGTATGTTATTGACTTGTTTCAGTATGTTCTCTGCATTTGTGTTTTTGTTATTTGATACATATAGTCCATCATCTACATATCTTATCCATATGCCAACTGGGTCATGTGTTTTTATGATATTTTGTATTTTGGTGTCTATATGTTGTAGGAATATTTCTGCTATTATGCTTGATAATGGTGATCCCATTGCTAAACCTTCTTTCTGTTGATAAATTTTGCTATTAAATTCAAAGTAATTTTGTTTTAGTATTAGTTGGAGACTATTTTTTATTTCGGTTATATATTGTTTGTTTTCATTTTGTTCTATAAGTTTGTTTATTATTATGTCAATTGTTTCTTCTACTGGGATATTAGTGTACATGTTTGTTATGTCATATGATGTGAAAAATGTATTTTCATTTATATTTATTATTTTTAGTTTGTCTATTAATTCGTATGTATTTTTTATGTTATGATGGTTATTTGTTAGTTGGTTATTTTTTAGTTTTTGTGCTATTATTCTTGCTATTTTGTATGTAGGAGCTTTTTTGAAATTGATTAATGGACGTATTGGGTTGTTTAATTTGTGTATTTTTATTAGGCTGTTCATTTTAGGTGGTTCTGGATTATTGTTTATATATATGTCTATGTTTTTATTGTTGAAAATGTTTTTATTTGTTTTTATTAGTTTTATTGTTTGTTTAAGATAGTTTTCTGTTGGGTTTTTATCTAGTTGTACGCATTTATTATTGTTGATGAAGTCTTCGGTTTTTTTGATGTAGTCTGTTTTATCAATGATTACTGTTGCTTGACTTTTGTCTGCTTTAGTTATTATTAAATTATTGTTCTTTACTTTATTTTTAATTTCTTTTATTGTTTTATTGTTTTTCTTTTGTTTATCTTTGTTTTTCATTTCGCTAGTGATTATTTTTTTAATTATATGTGCTGCTTCTGTTCTTTTTTCTTCTTGTATATTGTCTTTTATTAGGTTAATGGCAAATTCTGTTTCTACTATTAAATTTTCTAGATTTTTGGTTACAAATGAATTCTGATTGGTTAATCTTGGTTTATTACCATTGTTATCAAATTTGAATTTTTATTCAAAATAGCTGTATCTCTTCTAATTGCTTTCATTCTTCTGTCTTCTTCCCTACATATTAAATATTATCACTACTGTTATTATTTCCTTTCAAAGATTATTTTGATATCCCTTAAGGTTGGGTTCTTCAAAATATTAATGTTTGTACATATATGTTAATATTTGGTAATTACATTTCTCCTTTAATTTAAGTCCTTATTCTAACATGTTTCTTTTAAAATGACTTACAATTTATTCTTGGCTATTTACTCGCCTTGAATTTATTAATTTCCTAGTTGATTTTATACAATTTGGAGTTATTTGTTATTGACAGTTAGGCATTTCCTAAGCCTAAGTAGCCATTGATTATTTTTTCCTATTTTATACAAATTATATCTCATTTCACTCTAAAGTGTTTTGTTTTGTTGTTATAATTGATTCGTTTATTGGTTATTATGTCTTGAATTTGTTTGTGTACTGATTAAGTGTCAAGATTATTTTCTATATCTTGGCGTGTCAATTATTTCCTAACTGATTTTCTAGTGTTTATTATTTCTGAATTGATTTATCTACTTATTTATTTAACTTGCCATTGTCAACAATATAGCTATTATTTACTATTCTTTAATACATAAAATATAACAACTAGGCCTATGGACTGTATGCTTCCTTCAGCCATATCCTATTCATAAATTTAAATGAACAATTCCTTACCAGTTATTAGGTACTGTTGGTTTAACATACAATTCATTCCTTTACTATTATTTTGGGTGAGAAACATCATCACTCTTTTTAAACTTACTTAATCTATTATCCCTTATAACATAGGGTGTTTATTGATTGCATTCTTAATTTCTTATTTCTTTACTAATCTCTTCCTCCAATCCATGGTAACACAAACTGTTTATCTTACATGGGCTTTCTCCCGTGAATAACATCGTATCCTTCATTTATATCTAATCTAAATACTATTTTTAATTGCCATTAACAATACAGTTCTTATAAGTTCACTATTAAATCATTTAGTGTTTTATCATTGATTTACTAAGTGTTTTATTATCTATTACTATTTTTATCATACTATCATTTACAATATCTTTTTTTTTTATTCATTAGTTTCACTTTTAACTAATTAGTGTTTATCACTGATTCACTCATTATTTTGGGGTTTTACACTTTCACTATTGGCACTTCTTAAACTTTTTATTTTAACCTTACTGGGGTGTTCAAATTTTAGCAACACTTAAGACGTTCGGGTCCAAAATGACCCATACGGGAAAAATTATTTTTTCAACAAAAAGTTTCTTGGTAGCCTATGCATATTTATGTTTTATACATTAGGCCTAAGTTCTGATAATGAATGACCAAAATAATCACCTAACAATGCAGTATATCAGCATTTTTATCATATATGTTGCCTTGCACATTTCATCATATTTTATTTTTATATATGTAAGTATATATTTATTTGTGTACTAAAACTAACATACTTCTGTATTTTTATTTGTTATGAATACAGTAAAGATTTCTAAGCACGGAACGAACACATTATTATAATCTGAAACAAAAAACTTATTGATAATCTAGCTATTAAAATTCGGTTATTGGAAATTTAAAAATCTGTATTATAAAAAAAAGTACATTATTTCATTAACATAATTTTTATGAAATACTATTCTATATGACAAAGATTAAAGTTATTTCTAAATTATTATATAACACAGGCAAAAAACAAAATGGAAAATCTTATATTTGTATGTTACGAGACTATCTGTCAGGTAAACTGTTTCTGTTACGTAAACTTACACAATTTCACTGAAACATTTATTACATATATGGGTGAGGTGATTCTTGCAAGTAAACTTGTCACATTTTGAGCACTTCATAGAAGACTTATTGTCAGTTTTTGGGCACAACTGGCACCTCCCTCTTTTTCTCTGCATTGTATCTGGATTCTTCATAATAGACTGAGTTGGTACTGCACGTTCAGCTTGTACGCGTTCAACTACATCTCTTGCAGCTTTTCCTCTTGGCATATACTGTCGTCTGTCAATGTGTTTTTGATCAAAGATTCTCCAAGGTTTTCTAAAAATATTCTTCTCCGGTCATTGCATTTTGGCTTCCATTGAAGGTTGATGGAAGTAAATAGAACAAAAGAATTGACACCCGAAATATCAAGTATATTTGAAAAGACAACTATGAGCCAACGATTTGTTTTCCTTTTTGAAGTATAGTTTGCACACATCTTATCTAGAGTATCAACAGCCCCTTTAGTTTTGTTGTAGTCTAAAATAAGCAGTGGTTTTTTTATCATCATTACAACTTATTTTGTCATCGTGGTGTAAAGTACTCTGTAGTACAACACACTTATTTTTTTTGGAAAGTAAGAGACCAGTGTAGTATCCTTCGTAAATGCAAACTTTGAGGACAGTGCACGTACATTTTTTGTTTCTAGAAGTTGGGGAGGCAGTGTAGGCGTATTTTTCTTGATAGTTCCTACCATTGTAATACCTCTTCTGAGAAGCGTTTGGCATAATCCATACGATGTAAAAAAGTTGTCACAAGTACATTGTGGCCTTTTAGACCAACTTTCAAATCCATAACTACCCTAAGATCCTGGTTTTCCTCTGGTAGTGCACCTTGTGGCTTTCCTAAATATGGCTGGATATTCCAAACGTAACTAGTGGCATTATCACATACAACCCAAAACTTTATGCCATATTTAGCTGGTTTTTTAGGCATGTATTGACGGAAAGGGCATTTTCCTCTAAAACCAACTAACCTTTCATCCGCTGTGACATATTCGGTAGGATTGAAATGTTTTGGCAAAATTTCAACCCATTCTCTCACAGCTCTCTAATAGGTGCGGATTTATCACTAGCGCGCCTACTTAGTCGAGTTTGACGATCATCAAAACGGAAAATACGAGAAATAATTTTAAATCTTTCCAGTGAAATTGTTGCCCGAAATATTGGCCTTCCTTTTGTTTCATCCCACAAAGTCTAAGTTGACTCATTATGTGATTTATGAACACCTGCCAGTAACAAAAGTCCAATATAAGCGTCTAGTTCTGTTGAGTCAATTTTTTTCCAGTTCTCCCCATAAATACGGTTGCCTTCTTCATTTGTTTGGGTCAGGATTATATTTTCAATTAGAGGGGGAAAAATACTTTGAATGCCGAATATTCATCAGTAACACGTGCAGTTGCATACCTGGTTGGTCCTGGCGTGTCATTACATCATGAGAAGGACGTCTTCCTATCTGGAGCTCAGGCTTGGTCTTCCACTGAATATCACCGTTTTTAGATAATAAAGTGTTATTTCCTGGTTCATGATGTACTTCTTCATCTTCTGAATCTGAAGACACACATTCAGAAATATTATCTTCAATTTCTGAAGCAACTTCTCCTTCGTCGGAGATTACCGATAACAATTCTTCAACGTCCATCATTGTTCATACAAAAGCCACTTCAGGTCAAACACAAGTGTGGTAATAAAACCAAAGAAAGAGCACTAAAAATTACTGCAATTGAGAAAAGAATGTTTCACTGCATAACATAACAACAACCTCACTCACACTCTGCTCAAGGAGCACTGACTGACAGATGGAGAGGGAAAACATTCTTGTAGGTGGGCAGACACTGTTGTTAAGTGGAGTAGGTGGGAGAGAATGTAGCAACCAGTGTGACCTTATACTATGAGACTATGCATTGAATCATCAAACGAGACAAAGTAATGAAGCTTTTGAATCCAAAGTACAGCTTATAATATTAATAAAATAATTACTTCACCTATGGGTCCAAAAGGCCCGAACAACTTTTTTGTATAAAAACGTGTCATAAAATTTTATAAGCGGTTTAAAAAATTTATATTAGATAATGATACTTATTTATAGGTATTTGACAAAGTCACAAAATGGAAAGTTGATCTAATAATTTTGTAACAAACAGCAGCGTAAAACAAAATCCTTTGGGTCAAAAAGGTCCCGAACACCTCAGCAGGGTTAAGTGTTTATTAGTGGGTAATCCCTATTATTATTTTTCTTTGTCACTTAGTTACCTTCAGTTTATTTCTCACTATCTCACTATCTCTCTCTTTCTTTACAAATATTATTTATATCTAATAAGTTCATGTCTTTCTAGATTTCTTACTTACATATACTACTAATTCTTGGGTTAGTGTATTTTTATTTATCGGGGTTTTATTAACTATGAATTACATTTGTCACTTAGTCAATACTTATATTTATTTTTTAGATTGGTTATTGTGTCTTGAATTTGTTTCCTTTATGATATTTGATTGTATCATTCCTCCCTTCCCTATTCTATACTATATGTCTGTGTTTTATCATCTTGTTTCACTTTATTTCCTTTATAGTTGGTTTGTTCCATTTTTATTTTCATTTTACTTCCATGTTCCTTAAGGAAATGGAAGTATGGTGATGGCAAAAAAAATCGTGTTCGAGATTATTGCAGATTCTGATTGTACTACAATCAAAACATGAAAAAAAGTCGTTTTCCGAAAAGTGTCTGTGTGTCTATCTGTCTGTGTGTCTGTAGATTTTTTTCTATGGCAAACGATAACAGCCGCAAATTCAAACAGAATCAAATAATTTTTTGCATGCAGCCCTGATTTGTAGAGTACTCGCGACCTATTGTTTTTGGTGAAGATCAGTTGAGGGAAAGGGGTAGTTTACCGGCAACGGTTTTTTTTTATCAAGGGTAATTTTGTTTGTTTGGCAAACGATAACAGCCGCAAATTCAAACAGAATCAAATAATGTTTCGCATACAGCCCTGAATTGTAGAGTTCTCAAGATCTGTTGATTTTGGTAAAGATCGGTTAAGGGAAAGGGGTAGTTTACCGGCAACGTTTTATGTTTTAACAAGGGTATTTTTTATGCCAAACGATAACAGCCGCAAATTCAAACATAATCAAATAATGTTTTGCATACTGCTCTGAATTTTAGAGTTCTCAAGACCTATTGATTTTGGTGAAGATCGGTTAAGGGGAAGGGGTAGTTTACCAGCAACGTTTTATGTTTTAAAAGGATATTTTCTATGGCAAAGGATAAGAGCAGCAAATTCGAACAGAATCAAATACGTTTTTGCATACAGCCCTGATTTCTTGAGTACTAAAGACCTATTGTTTTTGGTGAAGATCGTTTAAGGGAAAGGGGTAGTTTACCTGCCACGTTTTTTGTTTTACCAAGGGTATTTTGTATGGCAAACGATAACAGCCGCAAATTCAAACAGAATCCTATAATATTTTGCATACTTCCCTGAATTATAGAGTTCTCAAGACCTGTCGTTTTTGGTAAAGATCGGTTAAGGGAAAGGGGTAGTTTACCTGCAACAGTTTCTTATCAAGGGTAATTTTTGTCTATGGTAAACGATAACAGCCGCAAATTCAAACAGAATCAAATCATGTTTTGTATACAGCCCTGTATAGTAGAGTTCTCAATACCAATTGGTGTTTGTGAAGATCGGTTAAGTGAAAGGGGTAGTTTACCTGCAACGTTTTATGTTTTAAAAGGGTATTTTTTATGGCAAACGATAAGAGCAGCAAATTCAAACAGAATCAAGTAAGTTTTTGCATACAGCCCTGATTTGTTGAGTACTAAAGACCAATTATTTTTGGTGAAGATCGGTTAAGGGAAAGGGGTAGTTTACCTGCAACGTTTTTTGTTTTATCAAGGGTATTTTGTATGGCAAACGATAACAGCCGCAAATTCAAACAGAATCATATAATATTTTGCATACAGTCCTGAATTGTAGAGTTCTCAAGACCTTTCTTTTTTGGTGAAGATCGGTTAAGGGAAAGGGGTAGTTTACCAGCAACGGTTTTTTATCAAGGGTAATTTTTTTCTATGGTAAACGATAACAGCCGCAAATTCAAACAGAATCAAATGATGTTTTGCATACAGCCCTGTATTGTAGAGTTCTCAATACCTATTGGTGTTGGTGAAGATCGGTTAAGGGAAAGGGGTAGTTTACCTGCCACGTTTTTTGTTTTATCAAGGGTATTTTATATGGCAAACGATAACAGCCGCAAATTCAAACAGAATCATATAATATTTTGCATACAGCCCTGAAATGTAGAGTTACCGAGACCTGTTGGTTTTTGTGAAGATCGGTTAAGGGAATAGGGTAGTTTACCTGCAACATTTTATGTTTTATCAAGGGTAATTTTTTTATGACGAATGATAACTGCCGTACATTAAAACAGAATCAACTACTCTTCTGCATACCTTTCTGAATTATACAGAACTCAAGGTCTGTTGATTTTGTTGAAGATGGGTTGAGCGAAGGGGTAGTTTATCAGTAATTTTTTTTGACGAACGATAACTGCCGAAAATTCAAAGAGAATCAAATAATTTTTTGCACCCTTTCCTGAGATGCAGAGAGCTCAAGGTCTACTGATTTTGGTGAAGATCGGTTAAGGGAAAGGTGTAGTTTACCTGCAACATTTTATGTTGTAACAAGAGAAATGTTTCCATGACGAACGATAACTCCGCACATTCAAACAGAATCAAATATTTTTTTGCATGCATCCCTGAATTGTAGAGGACGGAAGGTCTATTGATTTTGGAGAAGATCGGTTAAGAGAAAGGGGTAGTTTACCTGAAACATTTTATGATTTAACAAGAGTAAAGTACACTACTTAATTTTTATAAATAAAGTATCCTGATAAGAAGCTCATAGTAATCCACTGTAGAAACGTAGATGACATATCTATAAATGAAGAGGTTAGGTGAACAAGGTGGGGGTAATTTTCTATTATTAAAAATTATAGTTGAAGGTGGAGGGGAGAATTTTTTATATGTGTACTACGTTATCGGTAACAAAGAAGTAGTTTTTTGTTAAAATTGCTTCCCGGGCTCTTTAGCCGTAGGCCAGAGTTTTCGGCAGTGCCATCGACTGCCATCATCGGTGAAAATCGAGTGCGAAAACGTGAGGTGGTATACGTTAGTGACCACAGTACTGTGATTAATGCTGAAGCAATAAGTAGAAAGACGTAGTTTCTATGGAAATATTTCATTTCGAATATGATTTTAAATATAAATCTTAGAACATGGAAGTCATGTATGGTTCTCCATACCGATATTTTTCTATGGCAAACGATAACAGCCGCAAATTCAAACAGTATCAAATAATGTTTTGCATACAGCCCTGAATTGTAGAGTTCTCAAGATTTATTGTTTTTGGTGGAGATCGGTGTAGGGAAAGGGGTAGTTTACCAGCAACGTTTTACGTTTTAACATGGGTAATATTTTCTATGATGAATGATAACTGCCGTACATTCAATCAGAATCAAATAATGTTTTGCATACCTTCCTGAGCTATAGAGAACTCAATGTCTGTTGATTTTGGTGAAGATCGGTTAAAGGTAAGGGGGGTAGTTTACCTGCAATATTTTATGTTTTAACAAGGGTAATTGTTTCTATGACGAACGATAACTGCCGCACATTCAAACAGAGTCAAATAATGTTTTGCATGCGTCCCTGAATTGTAGAGTACTCAAGACCTATTTATTTTGGTAAATATCAGTTAAGAGAAAGGGGTAGTTTACCTGCAACGTTTATGTGATAACAAGGTTAATTTTTTCTATCACGAACGATAACTGCCGTAAATTCAAACATAATCAAATAAGTTTTTACATACATCCATAAATTGTAGAGACCTCAAGGCCTGTTGATTTTGGTAAAGATCGGTTAAGGGAAAGGGGTAGTTTACCTGCAACGTTTTATGTTTTAACAAGGGTAATTTTTTCCATGACGAACGACAACTGCCGTAAATTCAAACAGAATCGAATAATGTTTTGCATACAGCCGTGAAATGTAGAGGACTCAAGGCCTATTGATTTTGGTGAAGATCAGTTAAGAGTAGGGTGTAGTTTACCTGCAACATTTTATGTTTTAACAAGGGTAAAGTACTTAATTTTGATAAATAAAGTATCCTGAAAAGCAGATCATAATAATCCACTGTAGAAACGTAGATGAAATATCTATAAATGAAGAGGTGGGGTAATTTTCTATAAATAAAGGGGGTAATTTTCTCTAAATGAAGGGGGGTAATTTTCTATAAATGAAATTGTGTGTTAAGGGGGAGGGGATAATTTTTATTTATGTCATGTGCACTACGTTATCGGCAACAAAGAAGTAGTTTGTTGTTAAAATTCCTTCCCGGGCTGTTTGGCATGGTCCAATGTTTTCTACTAAACCAAACGTTTCGGCAGTACTATTGACTGTCATCATCAGTGAAAATCGAGTGCGCTAACGTGAGGTGGTATACGATAGTAACCACAGTACTGTGGTTAAGGCTGAAGAAAGAAGTAGTTTCTATGAAAATATTTCATTTCGAAAATGATTTTAAATATAAATCTTAGAACATGGAAGTCATGTATGGTTCTCCATACCGATATTTTCTTCTCCTTCACTTCCATCTTGTTTCACTTTATTTTGGTTTTTATCTGGCCAATCTCTGGGGTTGGGTCAAAGTCATTTGTCTGTCAGTCTAGTCTGTAATTTTATTTAAAAATCACTTTTGGTTTACTATTCTTCCTCCTTCTTTCTTAATTACATTTTATATTTTTATTCTCTTCATTATTTATTTATTAAAATACATTGCTTTTTAGCGTTTCTTATGTACTTATAGATATCAAGTAGGATCTGAATTTGGCGATGTTATAATATATTATAAGTTTCCGTTTGCGTACCCCTATTGATTAAATTTAATCTTTAATCTTTGTTATTAAATAATTTTTGTTTATTTGATATTATTTAATTATCGATTTATTTGAATCTTTTTTTGTTTAATTTCATCTTTAGTATAATTGTTTAATTATTGTAATCTGTTTTAATTAATCTGGTTCACTGTGGAATTTATTTGGGCGCCATATGGAATCTAGGTTGTTATTCCATAAAATAATTTATTAAATGAATAAACGTAATAATTTTAATTAATATCGTTAAATTATTCATTTGACTGCACTATGAAGTTAATATAATTCGATAATTATTTTCTTCGTATTGTTTATAAATTTGAATGGTTGGCGCTTCACACGGCCATGCCGCCAACTTAACTGTTTTAGTGGCTTAAATTTACAACTTTCTTAAATAATAAAAAATTACTAAAAATTACTTCAATAAGTTCGTACAACTTTTGTTAATTAGGATATTATTGTTTTACTACTCACTGAGTGCTTTTTTACTTCTATACATACAACTAAACAATGATTTATTGATTACAATTAACCTGGCTTATTTCTCGGGTAACCCAGAAGGTTGGCAATGTTGACTCTAATTAAATATTTATTTATCTTCCATTTTTTTATATCTCAAGGGTGAATCCTTTCGAGCTACAGAATAAAACTAATATGCCTCGAGTTACGATGCTTCACAAATATTTAGTTTAGTAGGTTAGACAACTTTAGCAATTCAGACTTATTAACAAAATGTTCGTCTGACCTCTACGAGTTTTGAGGTTAACTACAGTTAGCATAAATCCTTAATTCTTCCACGGGAATTGCATAATTCATTTAAAAAAAAGTGTTTATAATGATTAATTCTTATTGTGTCAGTGTTTGGTGTTTAGTACATAAGTGTATTTACTCTGAATTATATCTTATAATAATAATATAATAATTGAACACAGTTAATTATATTTTGCACTGTACTCCCTGATTAATAATCTTTCTGGATTATTATTTATTCACCATACGATCTCAATACACTGATCGTACACTTCACTTTCCGCGAAGAACGAGTAATACTTCTTGCTGTTATTTACTTAGGTTAGGAAACACTTCTAACCTCGTTCTTATGGTTTCGCACTACTGGTTAAAGAATACTGTTTACCGTAATTCACTTTACTATGTAGGTAACTTCTTCTCTGCTGTTGGTTAATAATACTTTTAATTAAAATTTTGACGTGGAGCTTCTGTTGTATCTGCCGAGATGGAATTCAAAAATGTGTGTCTCTTCCTTCGAGCGTGCTGTTTATATAGTCCCCTCAGACTCAGCTTGGCGGTGACGACAAATTTTCGTATCTAATTTTCTGATTGGTCCAAAATGACGTCATGATGCGGTCATTCTAAAAATAACTTTTACATAATCGCTCTAAGCGTGGATTAGCGTTTTTGTTAGTATTACTTGTACTCTTCCAAAATTCACAAATTTTATCTTATTTATGTCTGTTTCTCACTTATTCTAATTACAGATTTTGATTTTGATCTATTACTAGCATCGTATTGCTCGTTCCTTGCTGGTTATTTTGAGATGAATAGCGGTCAGTTTGGATACATTTTTAATTAATAAACTATATCTTATTGATAGCCTATCTTAAATATTGCTTTATTTCAAACGTCTTCTGCTACAATTTGCAGATTCTATTGGTATTTTCTTTATATTTAATAAACAATCATTTTTTACTACTTTGTACACAATTATAACATTTAAATTAACATATTATTGTATAAACTTGATGTATCCAGCTGAACATTAATGATGCTTATAATATAATTCATTATTACCATTAAATGGATTGTTTCTTTTATTATTCATTATTCAGAATTACCCTTACTTCCTATAATTATTTTAATTGAACTTGTCTGGTGATATTACATCTTTTACATAATTGTTATTCATATTTTTCTATACTCTGTTTAGTATGGTCTCTTTATTATTCTTATTTTCATAATCTAATTTGTTATTTTGTATTTGTCTAATCATTTCATGTTTTTTTTTTACAATTACAACATTTCTTTCAGTGTGCACTCTACATAGTTTGTTGTGAGTTACATTAATTATTATGTCTTTATTTCAGTATTTATAATAGACATTTTGCCATTTGTTCTGATTTTTTTATAAATCATGTGCTAGTTATTGCACAATATTATTGTTACTTGGCACATTGGCCTTAGTCATTATTCTGATCTTATATTATATTATTTATTATTCTTTAAGTTACTTTAACTCATCTTAGGTCATTCCCTTATTCTATGCAATTCATAATAAGGTTTTGTTTACCTTACCTTATAATACATCTTTTTACAAAATTAACAAGCTTATAACATTTTAAATACATAAAGGTCTTTACATGGTTGATTACATTTGACATCATTTATAATTAGAACATGTACAATTTGTTCTTTCATTAATTTTTCTTTAATCTTTGTCTATTATGCCTTAGCATACCTTTCTTTCAAGGTTGATTTAACATTGTTGATTACATTTGTTAATTTCATTTTAATTGTTCATTTATCATAATTCATCTATTATTCATTATTATCAACATGATACTTCATTTCATTTCTTATGCTAGTTATTTTTTTTAATTGCTCAACTAATGTTCTGTTTACTTTACTCTAATACATTTTAAAAATATAAGTTATTTCACCTTTCATTTATTTATGGTGTTTGATTTTGTCTAATTATTTTATGCTCACTTAACTAATCTATTTGGGAACTAGTCTTTGTCAATATCTCAGTCTATTCGTCAGTTTATTTTGTGTTGTCTTTGAATGCCTTTTGTAGATTTACTATTTGTTATCATCACTTCTTGTTACTAAGCTAGTTTATTTCTATGGAACAGTTTGTACTGTTACAATATATACTACTAAACATACACAAGAGTTGTGGACGATACTTGATACTCTTTAGGTTTATACGAAGAAGTAATCAACGATACGACATAAATTAAGAAGTATTAATTTGGCTTTGTAACTGTGAGTTTAAATACACCGTACGTATGGAATTGTAAAAATTAAATTGAAGTTTTCAAGTGTTATAAGGTAAACTATAGGAATTGAATTAAAAGAACATAGGATTGTACTTTTAACATATCTCTCATTTCATTGGTTAAAGTTTATTTTCAAATCAAAATTAGGAGACAACAGTATAAACTAAATTTTCACTTCTTACATCATTAACTTAATGTGTTAGTAAAATTACATTTATAAATAAAGTACGTTTGAACCGCTAAGCCGCGGACGGAGTACTGTAGATGCGTGTGTATACACAAAGCGGAATCCTGTGGTCGGAGACACTTACCAAGTGGGCGGATGCCAGCGGTTACATAATGCACAGTCAACCTGATTTGCTTTTCAGTTTCGCACCTCTTTGGAAGTACGATTGGAGGTTATCCTTACTAACTGAAATACATTTCTTCTTATTACCTCCCAAAACAAAACAAATTTTAAATATTTATACTTACATATTTCTGTTTGTATTAAATTTATATTATCGTTATGTACGGGAACAAACTTAATAATTAGGTACAGTAAAATAATTAACAGTTTAATTAAATACGTTTATCCCAAGTCATACTTTTCAGTAGACAGTCGTAGAAATTATTAAATTTAATAAAACGCGATTCGAAACATTCAGTTTCACTTCCTATTGATTACAACCAGTGGCGTAACAAAGATGTGCTCCTGGAGGGGGCGATGAGAAGAGTTTCTGATGAAGGTGAGACTACCTTGAGGTTGGACTCTTCATTGTCCTCAGAGCAAATGAGATATTCAAGACTCTTCCCATATAATTATTTGTATAATTATTTACAAACCTTATTTAACACACGAAACTGGCTTATAAATAGGTCTACGTTAAGTGATCATAGAATTTCATTAAATTGTTTAACAGTCAGGGTGGGGATTGGTCCCCACAGTAGTTACGCTACTGATTACAACGCACACTATACCACTTAATGAGAGTATCCTCTTGACAAAATGCCAACAACTGAACAGCAGTCATAACATTTTAATTCAATGTTGCTGTCTATAAGCATGTTATGTAACTCCTTGTTTTATCAACACGCATTCATAATTACAATGACAAAAAGCTTTACAACATTGTTGGTAAACCTGTAACTGTTCAGAGTCTTCTAACACTGCTAAAGTAATGAAGGAAATTAATAAAACCAAACAAAATTACATGTAGAATTGTGATAATTTATGTACGTACACACTGACAATACTGTTATGACGTCACAGAACAATCTACGTGTTTACCGAACGTTCCAGAGAGATCCAGAATGTAAGCGTGTGGCGTACGTGCTACTAGACGCATTTTGCGAGAATCTTCTCGACTGTGCCGGGCTTCGCTCGGGCGCTCGGCCTGTGTCAAGGCCGCAGTTAATTACGTAGTTTACACAAGAGATAAGACGCAGTTTGGAAGCTTCTGGTGTGTGAGCGGGACTATACATTCATGGTGGTAGCGGCCTTAGTTTTCAGTTTTAGTGCGAGATATTTACAGAGCGGTTCGAGAGTTATAGTAACGAGATTACTGTGTACGTTCAAGTAGTTATTAGTGAAGTGTTGCGTTTTATAATCGGGCGGTATAATTACAATTTATTGTAATACAATTCTGTTAATATTAGTGACATTTTATTGCGTGTGAACAATTTTGATTTGATTTGTTGTAGTAGACTGTGTTGGTAATTACGAACTGTTTTGCTGTAAAAATAGAAGGTGTGAATAGTGACTTAATTGGTGTCTTGTACTTATTTTTTTTCCACTGTACCTACGACGATCAAGTAGATCGTCGTAACAGTGGCGTGAGAACTGGGATAGAACGGTTAACAGTGGAAACAGTGGATACTTTGTACAAGACGAGTGTGATTCGTAATTAATCGGTAAACATGGATCCCAGTCAGATGATGGAAGCTTTGGAAACACTGCTGCGGCAGACACAGGAAGAAGCAGAAAGACGACAAAAAGAAGAACGGAGACAAGAAAGAGAAGAAGCAGAAAAACAACAGGATGAAAAACGCAGACAGGAGGCAGAAGAAGCAGAAAGACGACAAAAAAGAAAGAAGACAAGAAAGAGAAGAAGCAGAAAAACAACAGGATGCAAAACGCAGGCAGGATAGAGAAGAGGCTGAGGAACGTCAGAAAGCACTAATGCTTGAAACAGAAGAAAGACAAAAAGAAGAACGTAAGCAGGAGGCAGAGGAACGTAAACGTGAAGCAGGTGACATTAAAGCGTTAATTCAAGAGCAAAAGCAGATGCAAGAACATACTACAGCAGAATTGGGTCTCCTACGTGGTGACGTAGGTGAATTACGAGGTGAGCTTAACAATCAAATTACCAGAATATCTGACGTAGAAGAATCCATGTCAAATAAGATTGCTGAAGTAGAAAAATCTATCTTGAGTGTGGAAAAAGCTATGTCAACAAAAATAGAAGACTCGATTACAAATATAAAAGAGCAGATTAACAATGAAGTCGTACAGTGCCTGAAGTTACAACCAAAACAACTTTGTGAACACACTGTACCAATGATAAAGACAGAGAAAGACACAGAAAATAAGTCAATAGAGAAGGTCACCTCGCCTGCGGTTGGGACAGTTCATGTCAAGGCCCCAACCTTTGATGGAAACACGCACTGGACGACGTATTTACGCCAATTCGAAGTTGCTGCATGCGCAAATAATTGGACAGAGAAAGACAAGGCAGTTTCACTCGTTCTCTCGTTAAAAGGACCTGCGGCAGAATTACTACAGAAAGTGCCACCTGACAGCCAGAACATCTATGCCGAGTTGATAAAGCCTCTAGAATTACGGTATGGTGATAAACATTTGCGAGATGTGTACTGCACCCAGTTGAGAGCAAGGCGACAGCATTCCGGGGAGAGTCGTCAAGAGTTTGAAGCAAGTATCGACAGACTAATTATACTGGCTTATCCTGAAGCGCCAGAAGATTTCCGAACGAGTTTTGCGATGCAGACATTTACTGCCGGTGTCCGAGATAACGAACTACAGCAAGTTTTACGAATGGCAAGACACCAGAACAGTGCGGACGCCCTGGTACATGCTTTGAAATTTGAGGCCGCCTAGTCAGCGTCTGGTTGGACAAGTCATAAAGTGCGCGAGCTAAAAGATCGCAACGGCACAGACGCTGAGGAAGAAGAACAAGGAACAGAGACACGACGGTCGGCGCCACAGAATAAAATAAGAAAGGATGGAAGACCGAAGTGTTATAAATGTGGGAAACCTGGACACCTACAACGAGATTGTCGGATTAGAATTCAGCAGCAGGGAAACGAGCAATAGTCGGTACAACGGGGCGTCTGCTGACTAACTGGAGGAACGAAGCCCCTAGACAATACGCAATTTCTACACTTCAGAAAAACAGCGGGAGCTTGGTAGTTACCGGATTTGTTCAAGAAAGGCCAACCTCGATTACAGTTGACACAGGCGCAACAGTTTCTATTGTGCGCCCCCGAAAGATCTCAAGCCAATCTGGTGCTCTTGCAGCTTGCGAACAGCTACTGGACGGCCTGTGAAAGTGTATGGAAAAGTGGAGATACACCTACGCCTCGGTCGACTTGAGTTTAATCATCAAGTACTTGTTGCAGACATTGTGGGTGAAGCAATTCTTGGTGTGGACGTTATGAACGCATACGGATTTATAGTCGACGTCAAGAACAATGTCTTGAGAATCGGAGGCGAAGAGGTAATGCTATCAACAATGACGAGAGCAGAAAAATCGGTGGACGTCATAAACCAAGTGGCCGTAACTGTTCCGCCAAACTCCGAAAAGATCATCATGGTTAGAACCGGTGTAGATACTAGGGGCAATCAATGCTCTATATTCGAACCCCAGGTAGTCAGCACACCGGGCATACTAATTGCTAAAAGTTTAGTAAAACCTGACGAAACCGGAAATGTACCTATTAGAGTGGCAAATATTTTGGATTAAGCTATCACTTTACAAAGCAATACGCTCTTAGGCAAATTGTCTACTGTGGCCTGGGTAGCTGGAATAACGCAACGAAGATCCAGTGCTTCGGATACTTCCAAATTACCAGAGGAACTGCAAGAATTATTGAACAGATCTTCTAACGACCTCTCAAGTGGTGAGGTAAAAGAATTCAGACAGTTTTTACACGAATTGAAAGATCGTTTTGCAGTTAAGGAACAGTCACTGGGAAGAACCTTTCTTGTGCAACATCGCATCAATACCGGGGACACAACACCGATACGCCAACCTCCTCGAAGGCCTCCATTATGTAAACAAGAGGAAATGTCTCAGTTAGTACAGGACATGTTGACAGAGGGAGTAATCGAACCTTCGTCAAGTGCTTGGTCTTCTTATGTAGTGCTGTTAGCGAAGAAGGATGGTGGATTGCGTTTCTGCGTAGACTACCGGAGGTTAAATGACGTTACAAAGAAAGACTGCTATCCGGTACCTCAGGTTGACGATACACTCGACACGTTGTCCGGAGCACAGTGGTTTTCCACATTGGACCTGAAGAGTGGATATTGGCAAGTGAGTCTTCATCAAGAAGACAAGGAAAAGACCGTTTTCTCGATCCCAAGTGGCTTCTTCCAATTTAACGTCATGCCATTTGGACTCTGTAATGCACCGGCAACGTTTGAGAGATTGATGTACCTGATACTCCGAGGCCTGACGTGGAAAACGTGCCTTGTTTACTTAGACGATGTCATAGTGATCGGGAAGACTTTCGAAGACCATTTGGAAAACCTTAAGCAAGTTCTAACTAGAATTTACGGTGTACAACTGAAGCTGAGGCCGAAGAAGTGTTCACTATTCGAGAAGGAAGTACAGTATCTGGGCCATCTGGTCTCGGCAGCGGGTGTTAGCATGGATCCTAATAAAGTAGACACCGTAAGAGACTGGCCAGTGCCGAAGAGTAAACACGAAGTTCGGAGTTTCCTGGGGTTATGCTCATATTACAGACGTTTTGTGAAAGGCTTCGCCACATGAGCTAACAGAAAATAAACGAAACTTCCAGTGGTAGAGGGAGTGTGATCAAGCATTTAGGACTTTGAAAATTGCATTATGATCACAGCCAATTCTCGCTTTCCCAGATTTCGAAGGGAAGTACATTGTGGACACAGACGCAAGCAATACCGGTATAGGAGCAATTTTGTCTCAAGTGCAAAACGGTGAAGAACGAGTATTAGCGTATTACATCAAGACACTTTCTAAACCGGAGATAAATTATTGCGTCACAAGGAGAGAGTTGCTAGCAATCGTCCAAGCGTTGGAGCACTTCCATAAATACCTCTATGCAAGAGAGTTTTTTCTACGTACCGACCATGCCGCACTTGCATGGCTCTTGAGATTTCAAAATCCGGAAGGACAGTTGGCAAGGTGGCTCGAACGTCTGCAAGAGTACAACTTCAAGGCACAACATCGACGAGGGCGCCTCCATGGTAATGCAGATGGCTTATCACGAAGACCGTGCCCGGAAGACTGCCGACATTGCCACAGAAAGGAAGAACAAAACTGAAGCGAGCATGTTCAAGCCATCACTGTAGATTTCCTGGCAGACGGCTGGACGACACAAGACTGTCGACAAGAACAGATGACTGATGAAGACGTTGGACCGATCTTGACAGCTAAAGAGGAAGGTCGCCGCCCGGATTGGCTAGTTATCTGCCATGGTTCCGAAGTGCTGAAGGGCTACTGGGCACAATGGGAATCTCTTACCTTGGAAAACGGATTGCTGAAAAGGGCTTGGGAAAGTGCAGATGGACGAGACGTGGTCATGCGGTTCATAGTTCCCCGAAGTAAAGTGCAGTCTGTTTTGAAGGAGATGCATGATGGAACATCTGGAGGCCATCTTGGCGTTAACAAAATCCTTGACATAATACGGAAGCGATTCTATTGGCTTCATCTTCGCCACGACGCGCGACGTAGAGGAATGCGTTCGGACGTGTGAAATATGTGCTGCAACCACCAAGGGCCCACAAACCAGAAGCAGGGGAAAAATGAGTCAGTATAACGTTGGACTGCCTTTCGAGAGAATTTCCATAGACATTTTCCATTCCCAGTTACTGACGATGAAAACCGGTACATCATGTTTGTAGGTGACTACTTTACTAAGTGGGTGGAAGCTTACGCAATTCCAAATCAGGAGGTTACCACTGTGGCAAAGGAGTTAGTTCACAATTTCTGTTGCCGTTATGGAGCCCCTATGGAAATCCATACGGATCAAGGGAGAAATTTCGAATCAGGAGTGTTTAAAGAATTATGCCGTCTACTCGGAATTCGAAAGACCAGGACCAACGCCCCTGCATCCTCAGTCGGACGGGATGGTTGAGAGCTTCAATAGAACACTTGAGCAACATCTTTTGAAGGTTGTTGACGAGAACCAAACAGACTGGGACCAACGTATACCACTATTCTTCATGGCGTATAGATCATCAGTACACGACACAACCGGCATGACTCCAGCAAAATTGGTGTTTGGGCGGGAGATTCGTCTTCCTGGGGACTTAATGTTCGGATCACCTGAGACTCAGTCCCAAGAGCCGCAGAACTGTTCCTCCCAATTAGAAAACCAACTGCGAGAAATGAATCGCTTGGTAAGAGGACGGCTGAAGATTGCCAGTGATAAAATGAAAACTCGGTATGACATTCGCGGCAATAGTGTGGGTTTCCAAGGAGATCAGGTCTGGTTGTTCAATCCAAAGCGACGTCGTGGTCGCGCACCTAAGCTTCAGTCTAACTGGGAAGGACCCTACACTGTGAAAAAAGAATTAACGATGTTGTTTATCGGATTCAACAGGAAGGACAGCGAAAGTTCAAGGTCGTCCACCTAGATCGCCTGGCTATGTACAAGTTTAGAGACGGGTTGCCAGTTCGGGGCGAACTGGCTTAAGGAGGAGGCAGTGTTACGACGTCACAGAACAACCTACTTGTTTATCGAACGTTCCAGAGAGATCCAGAATGTAAGCATGTAGCGTACGTGCTACTAGACGCATTTTGCGAGAATCTTCTCGACTGTGCCGGGCTTCGCTCGGGCGCTCGGCCTGTGTCAAGGCCGCAGTTAATTACGTAGCTCACACAAGAGATAAGACGCAGTTTGGAAGCTTCTGGTGTGTGAGCGGGACTATAAATTCATGGCGGTAGCGGCCTTAGTTTTCAGTTTTAGTGCGAGATATTTACAGAGCTGTTCGACAGTTATAGTAACGAGATTACTGTGTACGTTCAAGTGGTTATTAGTGAAGTGTTGCGTTTTATAATCGGGCAGTATAATTACAATTTATTGTAATACAATTCTGTTAATATTAGTGACATTTTATTGCGTGTGAACAATTTTGATTTGATTTGTTGTAGTAGACTGTGTTGGTAATTACGAACTGTTTTGCTGTAAAAATAGAAGGTGTGAATAGTGACTTAATTGGTGTCTTGTACTTATTTTGTTTCCACTGTACCTACGACGATCAAGTAGACCGTCGTAACAATACCATGAATTAAAACGTGTTTTTTGCTGTAATAATATATGTTGTGTAGATTTTGTCCAAAGAGTGCGGCCATGAAGTCTTGTCGTATAGACTTTGCCTTATCATATCAAGTTTGCACATGGATTATCCAAATAATTCATGGATAGTAGGATTGACTCAGTTATTAGGATTGCAACAGGCTAAGATGCCAGTATCATGAAAGTAGTTGAAGAATGAAATGATACTATGTATATGTTGTTTGGGTCACGTTATTCACCTTCCAAACAAAATTTCATTCCTATGAAGTTAGTTTGTTTCAGTACTATGTACAAAGAAGTAAGTAAAGAAGTAAAGTTAGTTTGCTTAACTTTTAAAGAGCTTTTACAACTTATGCGTTCACTTCTTCTTCTTCTTCTTCTTCTTCTTCTTCTTCTTCTTCTTCTTCTTCTTCTTCTTCTTCTTCTTCTTCTTCTTCTTCTTCTTCTTCTTCTTCTTCTTCTTTAATCCTAGAGTACGTGTAGACACCTGTTCCAGGTTCCAGTTTAGAAACTTTTTGTGTATTGTAAATTTAAATTGTTATTTTCTATAAATGTTGTAGGTTAAATAAAACTCAGACCATCATTTTCTGGGCCTTCCTACATTTCTACTAACTGTCGAGAATAAAAATATTTATTCGGCCTTTGGTATAAGGTTTTTTTCCAGCGTATAGCATATTCCTTTCATCTGTTCTTATATTCATCAACTTTTCCGAACCATGTGAATCCCGTATTTCCTTATTGCAAAGAATATGTAATCGTAAGCATCGTTTGACCATTATTATAAACCTCATTTCTTTCACAGTAATTTTATTTAAATCTGAGTTTCTCAGAGTCCGTGACTCTGGATCATACAGCAGTATAAATACCTCCGTAACCCCAAAAAATTTAATTTTGGTTTATGGTCTCACTTTATTTTTAATGTTCTTTGAATTTTCCCAGAGGTTAATCTACCTTTATTAAAATTGTTCTCTACATCTTTGTCTAGACCACACAAAATATTACATCCCAAACACTGAAAATCCCGTAACTGCTCCAAACAGTAGTCTACCAGTGCTTTGTCCGCACCGGACATCTGCTACGAAGTGCCATCCTTTGGTTTTCAATAAGAAAACTTTTCGAAGTGCCATCACTTTAGTATTCTCATACGTCTGGTTCGATCTGGTGCATTCGGTGCTCATTGTACGCCCTCTTCTGATTCTTACAGAACAAATTGACTATCTGCGAAGAGCACAGAAACATCCTCATTTAACTTTATCCCCTCGTGAATAACATCTCTCCATTTTTTAATGAAATCTCTCATATGTTTATGTGCGGATGTATGATATGAATGTAAAATATTTGTGTGTATGTCTGTGTGTGTGTGTGTATGTGTGTGTGTGATTGTGTGTACTACAATGGACATTCTAATTACACATGGTTTTATAGCCCATAAAATTGGTCGTATTTGAGGTTTTTTAAACAAGAGTTATTCTATTCCAAAACCTTCTAGTACAGAAAAATATGTTATCTTTAAGAGTATCATGAGAAGGGATTACCGAAGAACCAGTCAGATTACTAGAAATTCAGTTATAAAATAAGAATTTAATCAGACGGTTTGTCTCTTTAATCAGATCCGAAAGCGACCCTGAAGCCGGACGAGTAAATTAATCCACTTATGAGATAAAAGCAACCCATCGTCTTAAGCATCTGCGGTAGATTTTAAAGGGAGTTAACTTATATTATTTATGGACACTAATAAAAACTTATTTGAAATAAAGACTCTAAGTTACAGCAATAAAGGTTTAAGTAATTTAAAAAACTTTTTAAATAATAATTTATTTTATTGATGAGAAATTAAATTTTAATCATGTTATGAAGGTCAACAGAGACAGATTAATTATTTTTTGGTAAACTGTATTAAAAGCACAGTATAGTGTCAGAAAAATTTATAGCATTATTAATAAATGTCTTTCATTCCAATAACACGTATCTCGACTACTTATTCTATGCGATACAATACATCGCAATATATATTATAATACTGACGATAGAATTTATTCTTCATTCTTACTTTTTCTGGCAGCTCGTTGTCCTTGCCAATCAAAGACAAAGACTTTTAATAATATTTCTTCTTTCGTGTAACGTTGTTTTATTATTACTTGGTACAAATTTCTTTGAATAATATCATTAAATCCTTTCTCACGATCGTTGAGGGCTAGTTATGTCTGTAGATCAAATTCTATTCTTTTTTCTATGACCTCCTCGAATAAAAAATCGTCATAGTAGGATTTGCCTTTTATAAAAGCAGATAAAACCTTTTACAATACAACATTAGACGTTAATATATTAAAAAGACAATATTAGATATATAAATCATGTCCAAATAGTGCACCCAAGACGACGTCTTTGATTTTTTAACATGACGATCCGTGCAACGGTCGTAACAATACGACAAAAATTGTCGATGAAATGGCAAACTCTCGTCTAGTGCTGTTATTGGTAAGACTATAGTACTGTTTTGTATAGTGTGCTGATTAAATCTAAGACTATAATTGTTTTGTAACAGAGGCTACAAAAGCTTTCATTCATTGCGAAGAGATGAATTTCTTCTTCGTGCCATTAAATTTCAGAGTAACAAGCGATATACATTAGTTTTCATGAAGGAGTAAACAAGGACATGACATCAATCAGTAAGTTTTAATTTGACTTTTAAAATGAGAGTTTCAAGTATATTAATATATAGTATATATTAATACGGTAGACTATTATTGTAAAAACAATAACAGTATATTATTCATTGTAAAAAGTAGACTAGAGTTGCTAATAAATCCGTGTTTTAACGTAAGCTATAGAAATTAAAGAAAAAGAACATGGGAATGTACTTCTTAACATTTATGTCATTTCATTGGTCAAACTATATTTTCAAATCAAAGTTAAGAGACGACAATTTTCACGCCTAACGCCATTAATTTTATATGTTTGAGAAATAAAATAAGTCTCAACCGCTAAATAGAGTAAGTTTGCGTAAACAAAGGGGAATCCTGTGGTCGGAGACACTTACCAAGTGGGCGGATGCCAGCGGTTACATAACGCACGGTTAACTTGATTTGCTTTCCAGTTTCGCTTTGCCTGCTACACCGAAAATTTTTAGAACTATCATTAAAGGTTATGAATAAATGAAATAAATGTCTTCTCATCACCTAACAAAACAAAATACAATTTACATATTGGCTTTTCATATTTCTTGTTTTTCACTGTGTTTTCATATTACTATCACAAAGACATGACGTAGGAAAACACCCAGGTACAGTAAAATAATTACCAGTTTTATTAAACATGTTTATCCAAGTCATAATCTATTTAAAGTAGACAATCTGCAAAATTATTAAATTAAAAAAAAACAGAACATTTAGTATCACTTCACATTGATTACAACCAATAGTATAACCACCTACAGAGACAAAACGCCATCAACTGTGCAGCAGTCGTAACATTTTAACTCAGTGTTGTAATCTATAAACACGTAGAGTAACTCAGTTTTCTGTCAACCCACGTTCACCATTAAAGTATAAAATAAGAGCTTTTAGTATTGTAGCTGTAATTTTTCTGAGACAACTGATATCGCTAAAGCAATCGTGAAAATTGCACCAAACAGTAATTCTTTGTGGAATTTTCATAATTTATTTACATATACGCTGAGAGTACCATGAATTAAAACACGTTTTTTACTGTGTTACTACATTAAAGAAGGCAATATATGATCTATAGATCATGTCCAAAGAGTGCAGCTATGCAGTCTTGTCCTGTAGACTTTGCTTTATCATCCCAAGGATATGATAACATATACCAACGTTCGCAGATGATAAAGTTATTTTGCAAGAAACAGAAGATGAATTACAACGAGCTGTACATACTCAACAGTTGCGAATGAGTAGAGTATAACATGGGAATTTCCTCAACCGAAAACTCAAGAGTTGACATTCCGTGGCTGTTATACAGTGCGGACGAAAACTGTGGTAGACGACTACTGTTTGGAGCAGGTATGGGATTTCCAGTATCATGAAAGTAGTAGAAGGAAATTATACTATATACATGATGCTAAGATATATCTTTGTTCTTAAGAAACTAATCCGCTTTAAAACAAACAATTCATCTTTCACACAAAATCCCTTTCTATGAGGTCAGTTAGTATGTTTCTTTTGAAACTTTTAAGTACAAGTACTGTTCATAAATTCGTGCAACAAAGACTTTATAACTTACGCGTTTACATCTTCTTCTTTTCTTTCTCCTTCAACACCACCACCACCTCCTCCCCCTCCTCCTTGTCGTCCTCTTCCTCCTCCTCCTCCTCATCTTCCTCCTTCTCCTTTACCTCCTTCTCCTCCTTCTTCTTATTCTCCTTCCTCTTCTTCTTCTTCCATCCTGAAGTAGGTGTAAAGATCCTGTTCCAGTTTCAGAAGCCATGTATGCATTGTAAATTTAAATTATTATCTTAAAGAAATTTTGTTCGAAAAAATCAGACCATCGTATTTGGGCTTTCCTACATTACGACTACCCTGTGGAGTATATAAACATGTGGCCTTTTGTATAGAGTCCTTTTCGATGAGCAGAACCTGTTGTGCCATCAGCTTTCCAGCTTTTTCAAACAATGAGAACACCTAAGCTCACTCCGTGTATCCTCATTGCAAAACATACCTAATTGTAAGCATCCCTTGACCATTCTTAAAAACCTCATTTCTGTTGCGCCTTTTAAAAACCTCATTTTATTTACATCCGCCTTTTGCAGAGCCCATGATACTTCAGAGTAAGCATACAATTTTAATTAAACTTAAATTTAACTCTATAAAACCACCATAACCCTATAAAATTTAATTTTGGTTTCTGATCTAACTTTATTTTTCAGTGTTCTTTGAATCGCTTCACAGAGGAATATAAATTTGCTCAACTTGTTTTTTATATATCTGTCTAGACCTTACGAGGTATTACATCTCAAATACTAAAAATCCTGTGCCTTCTCTAAACAGTAGTCGTTTACCACTATTTGTCCGCGCTGGATAACAGGCACGGAATGCCATCACTTAGGTTTTCGGTAGAGGAAATTTCCATGTTATACTCCTGGCTCATTCGGTACTGTTGAAATACAGCTTTACTCGATTAACTTTATTCAACGCCTTTGCACAATCGCTGAAGGCTATTTGTGTATCTAGGTTAAATTCCATTCGTTTTTCTATAACCAACTTTAATGAACATACGTCGCCAGACGTATTTGTCGCCAGACAAATAGAGCCGGAATTTCCTTTTTCAACGTTTGACAATAAAACATCAGATACTAAGATATTTTAAAAAAGGTAATATGTGCTGCATATATCATGTACAAAGACGACTTCTTCTATTGACTTTGCTAAATGAATTTAAATGAGCGGACGTAGTGCAGTGTAGACTACCGCAGTCAGTGATAGATAGCAGGACAGGATTGAGTAAAATGACTGTAATTGCAAAACGCTGTTTTATAGAGTTATGGAGATAAGAAAACAAATAAGTATAATGTGTATACGTTGTTTCCAGACATTTCTGTTTTAGTAAACTAATCTCATTTCAAAATAAATGATTCTCTTCTATCTAAAATTTCCTTCCTCTGGGATTAGTTAGCTTCTTTTGTAACTTTTAGCTACTTAACATTTAAATATAAATAATTTTTATAAATTCATGCAACAAAAATTTATAGCTTCTGCGTTTACATGTTACGACATCCGCTTGGTCTCACATCACTCCCGCTAATCATACTCACATCGTCTTTGACCCAAACGAATAATTTTTCTTTACACAAAGCTACGCTCAACTGTTGGTAAACAGAATACAAGCAATCGTTATAAGACAGCTGACTAATGTACACTGCTTGCTCCGCCTTCATTCCAGCTTGCAAAAATTACCAACGAAGCAGAGACGTAACTACAGGGGTGATCGGGGGGATCAGTCCCTTCCCCAGAGTTATTAAAAATTTGAACAAAATTCCATCATCACTTAACGTAGGCCTATTTTAAGCTAATTGCTTGTGTTAAATTTAGAGAATAACTGTAGATAATAACTTGTAAATAACTGTAGAAATAAAAGCAATTAAAATATTTTTAATTTAACAAAACAGATTTCTCTTAATAATGATAATCACTAAACATTTAATAACGTACGTATTTGCAGCCTTAAAAAACAATTATACCCGTGCCAGAAAACGAATGCAGAGCCTATTAATCTATTTTTATCTTTTTTGTCTACATTTCTCTTTACAAGGTTGTCTGTTCCATGGCTACTCTAGTCTAATATCTCTGTGGTTTTAATCGTCGCCTTTGCGCAAGTAAAGTAGCAGTTTCGTTACTTCAATTTGAAAAAATACGAACATTTTATTACTGCGTTTTACATAAATAGTAACGTAGTTTAACAAAAACTGTAAGCTGCTTATAACATTGCTATAAAAAAATCTTTTAACAGCATCATTATACTAAAAGGCGTTGAAGTAATAGAATCTGATTTTTCAAAATATCTTTAGTTAAATATATTAAGAATACAAATTTAGAATTAAAGTTATTCCTAATGACGTGATATTTACTACCTTTAATATGAATAACAGTTAGTCATTAAAATATTTTGAAATCAATTTTTAGTTTTTATACTTTACGTTGTTGTAATAAAAACTTTGAGACTCAAAGAATTTATAAATTATATTTATAAAATATGGAAAAAGCCCTGATTTTCTCGTTTACTAAAAAAAAGTAAGGGCACCTTCTCGCTAGAGCAGAAATCAAGCCTTCTCACCCCTACGCCAAGAACCAGCTCCTAGTTAACCCACCGCAAAGGAGTACAAATATCTCTCTATTTTACTAGAGTTCACCCGAACTGCAGTGTAGTAGAAACATGATACTTGTAATATGTTATTTGTTAATCTGAACACATAAAACCGTTTATTATCAAAGTTATTAAGCGTCTATGACATTTCACTATTGTACAACCCGCACATTGCACAACATCAATTGATTGGAAATTGCAGTATGACAATACTTATTGGGAATATGCTTTTAAATAATTAATCGATAGACTAAGAACGTCACAAAATAATTTTTACGTACTACTTAAAATAAAGTAATAAGGGAAGTGAAGTGCCTTTAATTATGTCTGCAACTAAACACTAACAGCTTGCATCTTTCTGTTCATAAAGTGCTGACATTGTTTTATGATGGAACTGGTAACAGTGATTCAGATGAGCTATATTATAAGACAAGAAGTTTAAACTAACAAACTTTCAAAATTTCTAAAGTTAATAAATAAAGGTTCCATGTGATCGTTTATATGGGTGCAAAATATTTAATATATTTTACCCTATTAAATAAAAGGACGTAAAAGCTCAAGAAAGTTTTGTTGTAACATCAGATTTGTATGCATAATAATCTACAATCGTAAATAATAATGTAATTATGTAGATCTATTGGCCTAGAAAATGGTTTAAATACGATTAACGTTAACTGATGTTTGTAAATAACCGAATGTTAACTGATGTTTCTATTCATCAACCAGTTACGACAACCAACAGACGTACGTCATGTTGTAATTGGAACTAAAGTGTGTTCTTGTTCTTGTATTACCATATTTGTTTTGTATGCAGGTGACAACAATGCTGGCAAAAGTGGTCAGTGTAGGATTGCAAGATTTAGTTTTATTTCCTTTTCTAACTGTATTTAATAAAAAAATAATGTTTTGTTGCTATTCCTCTTAAATATACCAACTGACAGACAATTTCTCTGGTGGTTGTTTAGTATAGCAGATGAGTGCAAACTGGATATGCTCTCTGAGTACAAACTTCTGGTTTTCCAGGTCGCCCTTTATACATTTTCGTTTACTAATATGAAGACGAAAGGAGGTAGAAAGAGGAGGAAAAAGAAAATTAAATGGACCTCCCAAACATGTAACAAATGAAATAGCTAAAATCTTAACACGTAAATCTACTAAGGCCGCTAAAGACGTAACATAGTGCTAAACTCTAGCGCTTCCTATAAAAGATACGTTAAAAAAAATTGCAGTAAAAATGGTACAGCCTAGAGGCAAACGATGTTTCATTACGATGACGGTAAGCGGTAAAAGAATGCATACATACAAATCTAACAGTAATAAATCTTCAGAGTTAAGCACGCGGCCGTCAAATATAGGATAGAAATAACTCTTACACATTTGCATAATACATTGTTAAAATTGAAAAACTTTGCCAATAAATTCTTTTGTCGCGTGTCGCGAAACGGAGTAGTACGATTTATCATTGTACAGAGATTCGTGTCATGACGGATTTCACGAGTCGATGCCTTTCTTTTGAACCAAGACACAAACTAAGAATGATTTTTAGTATTCTAAATCTATTTACCTGGGACTCGTACAAAACTTAAAGCACTTAACTCACTCGACTGTGAGTGCTAAAAATTGCTGAAAACCTTAAATAACTTTGGTCACGTCATGTAAGAAGAAAATAGACTGAAATTCTAATAGTAAAACGACAAGTTGCTGTAAAAATTTCAAAACGTCGGTCGCAATGTAAATGGTTGAATCAAATCAAACTGTAACTGTGAATCAATACCGCCTCGCTGCATACATTCGACATCTTGCAAGGACGTATAATGCGGAAGTGATCAGCGATCAGTTGAGAAGACTACACCCATCGAAGCATGAAGTATTGTGACTAGAAAGAGAAAGAAGACATCATCTTCCTTACTTGCGATAAGTTTCGAGCGAAAAATTTAATGCATTAAACATGCAGAAGCAAATACAATACGTACGTCTTGACTAGTACACCTTACACTACATTAATATATTGCTACTCTGACAACCACTAACATGCGTGATAACGTGACGCTACACGCACTCTGTGAGTGGCACAATTACGCAACGCTCACCACTATCCAGATATCCATTCAGTCGTTCGTCTTAGCTGTAACAGTTAACGGACTTACAATGTCTAATGTGACACTGTAAATTAGATGACATTGATCGTGAACTTTAACGAGTGTTTATTGTTGCCTTTGTTCATATAAACTGTCAGTGAAGTCTTAGAATTGTGATTTCATCTGTTGCCAATTATTTTGGTTCCACTGTTCAGACACCACGACAATCCGTGAGCCCGTAAGAGTATCAAAAAAGAAACAGTGGGGTAGCCAAATCGCTTGACACTAAAAACTACGCTCAATTAGCAGTGACTGTAAATGTGACAGTTAGATAATGAAAAGTTTTTGAGGATCGGCAATTAACAAGACACAAGTTTTAAAAATTTGTGTGACGTCTCGTAAAACTTATTGCCACCATCAGAACTTATATACGAACAATACAAAAACAGTTATTGTACATTTATAGTGTTAATGTTGTTTAAGGAATATTATAATTAGTAATATAAGAATAATAACAAACTGTCTAGTGTTATCATTTCCTACGTAATGCACACACACACACACACACACACACACACACACACACACACACACACACACACACACACACACACACACACACACACACACACACACACACACACACACACACACACACACACACACACACACACACACACACACACACACACACACATTCATTTTATGTGTATACGATATTTTTGTACTGCCTGTATACAAGTCCTAATGATGTTAAAACTCGATACACATGGAATTTATCAGCACTTGCGTTTTTGTCGAACGTCAAATTTTCCACAGTGTAAACTGTGTCAAATTCCAATGTGTGTGTGTGTGTGTGTGTGTGTGTGTGTGTGTGTGTGTGTGCGTGTGCGCGTGTGTGTGTGTGTGTGTGTGTGTGTGTGTGTGTGTGTGTGTGTGTGTGTGTGTGTGTGTGTGTGTGTGTGTGTGTGTGTGTGTGTGTGTGTGTGTGTGTGTGTGTGTGTGTGTGTGTGTGTGTGTGTGTGTGAAAAGACTCTATAATTGATCAATTATGGATAAATAGACTAATGGATGGATGGCTGTATATATATTGTAACGCATCAAAAAATACCGTTACATAAATACGAGGTGTGTTCATAAAAAGACCAAACTTTTTGAGTAACACATCAATCCGCACAAACGACGCGCCGCGACTTTGCGCGCACCTAGCGATAGTTTTTGACAACAAACTACCACTTATTGTGTTCCGCTATTAGCAGTAGTCTTTGAGGTATATCACATTGAGTGGGGACGTGCACACGCTGGCCGGCGGATTAGTGACAAAGCGATTAAGAAAGACCGCGAGAACAACGTGTGCGTATGAAATTTTGCAGCAAAACTAGGTTAAAACTTTTCAGAGTCATTCTGGTTTTCAATTAAGCATACGCGGAAGCCTGCGTGAGGCGAACGATTAGTTTAAGAATTTTTAAAGAGGGAAAAACAATGGTCAGTGCAGATCAAAGCGATATCGAAGATCATGGGAAGAGAGCTCGTGATGTGGTAATTGTAAATCATCGTTTAAATGCCGATACTTTCTGACAGAATCCATTTAAGATCGTAAAATTAAATTTTGATAGAAAAATTTAAATGTATCGTATCACTGAAAAATTCTTCCTGTGTTTGTTGACGACGACCAGAAAGAGACCCGTTTTGAAATCGGTCAACAACTGCGTACCAATGCAAATGGTAATGAAAACTTTGGAAGACAATGGAAATAGCTCTGTAAAGATTTTACGAAGTCAGCAGCAAAATTTTATACACACACGTTGTGTTAAGATCTTCATTCTCACTTCGTTATAAATCCGCCGGACGGTGTGTGTCCGTGCCCACTACAGCGCGTGTAGCTCGAAGACTGAAGATCGTGACGGAACAGAGAAAACGGCATTCAGGCGTCAAAACCTGTCGCTAGCAGCACTTAATTCTGCAGCTCGCTCTATGCGCTAGTTGACGTGCTACGCAAATAGTTCGGTCTTTTTTTGAACACACCTCGTATAATAAAAAATACCCACATGAAGATCAACCATAAACATATCTAAGCTAATATAGCCAAAGACACTAACAAGATGAAAGACAATACTAAAATGTCAAAGTCAAACCCGTATATCCATGAATAAATAGTGTTAAAGAAACTAAGCACCCTAGAAGGAAGGAGTTGTAATTAAATAAATCATCAATATTATAACAGAAGGAAAAGTGAACCAAGCAACTACGTTAGCAACCAGGACCCAATAGATCCAATAAGTGAGGGAAAATATATAATAATAAATGAGGAAAATATCCGACAAATAAGAAGAAAATATTACCAGTGTGAAGAGTACACAATAAGTGAGGAATAATACTACAACCAGGAAGAACCTGAGAGGAAACTCCAAGTGACCAAGAGCAAGACTCTTGACAATATAATAATTCAATAAGCAACCACAGACAATAACAGTGTGCTACTTACAGTGAATTAAATAATATTATTGTACAACGAGCTAAAATAAACCAACACAAACAATGATAGTGTATGATTTATAAAAAGTGTAAGCCTACAAGTAACAATATCATTACCCAACGATCTGAAATAATCAAACACAAACAATGATAGTGTAGTATTTACAGAAAGTGGAAATATTAAGTGACAACAATTTTATACAATAATCTCGAATAAACCAACACAGACAATAAGTGTATTATTTATGAGTAAAACGTATAATATAATAAAATATAATAAAGAAAACAAGTGAACTGAAGTTAAGTGCAGAAATAATTGCTCAAATATGAAAGTAAATGGAACTGATTATCTGTAACTACCACGACTGACTCTAAATATAAAATCATTGCAAAACACACATTTAGGTATCAGGAGAGTGGAAAGTAAAATCAACAGAATGTAATTGTTAGAATATCAGAAATAAGACAACATGTACTAGATTTAAAACAGTCAACAAAACCAAATGTAACCATCCAATATATATACCAATAACCAATTATAATTAGATAATACTATGTAAACAAATAGTCAGTAATAGAGTTAAAATACAGAAAACCATTGTACTAGATAATAGTAATACCAATCATGGTAAATATGTAAGAAAATGCACGAGAAACCAAACTAATACATACAGGCATTGTTGTCATATAGTGATATACACATAACCTCAACTGAGCAGAATTTGCAACAAAGAATCATAATTAACGATTAGGAAAACACTGATAAAAGTATTCACATAATGCAACAACCAAACTAGAACAAATAATGTGTAGAATAAACCCAATATGAACTATGAAACACAACGATATACTTTAAACTTTATAAACAAATAACAGCCAAAATACCAAACCACAGAGTGACTGACAGAATTACATAAAAAACTCAATCAAAACTAACCAGAAGGAGGAAAGTAGTATAACAGTAGTTTCAAGGATACTCATTACCTCTTTGAGAACACTTAACAAACAGTAAATGCATAAATTTATGTAATAATAATGAAAAACAATAGTACATGTCAGAAAAAACTAGATGAAAGTAACAGTCAACAGAAACTTGTGAGTAATTAGCCCAGCAGGGAATAATAAATACCCAAAATAAGATGTAAACAAACATTAAATACCAATTAATGGAAGAAAATACATCCATAATACGAAACTATTTGTAAAATAAGAGTGTCAGAATGACAGAACACCTGACATGGTGTGATAATACCATTTATTGTGAATAAACTAAGATATGTTAGTAACTGCAAAACTGCACCAAAGGTGTAGAACCGTTTAAGGTATAAACTAGACACAATAGAATTGTGTGAGAGTGGAAAATATATTGTAAATAATAAGAAATAATGCATGGACATTTAAGGCCTACTCGCCTGAGAAGTGTATTATTGCATTTTGTAAATATCTAGCATTTAAGAAATAATTGATAAGAAAAAATGACTTGACACATAATCAATAAGTGATATATATATCATGTGATACTATAAAAGTGAAAAAACTTATGTTTAAATAAGAAACACTAAAAGTGCATCAACGAAGATATAAATAGTTTAATCATGAACGGAAATAGTGGTTGTGTGGACTCAAAATAAAGAGCAAAGCAGGCGAAATAACATGGTACCATTAGTTTTCGAATCGGAGGTGCATTAAGAAAGTTATGAGCAATCATAATTATTCAATCAATTACAAAAGAATTGATAGCGTCACTTTTATACTCTCGATCCCAAAGGCAGACGCTGAGAAATAAAAATTATTAATTTCTTGTGCCATATGGGTACGAGATTAATCGACTTTCAGCCAATAAGAGACGCTGATTCCAAGCAGACGCCAGCCGAAGGAGCTGAGCGTAGCTTCACTACCAAACTGATCATCAACGCCGACAGAACGACTCTCCGATGAAAGTATTTTTACAAAATGTGCGCGTTCCCCGTTAGTAAACAAATAACTAACCTAACATATGTGTTATAATAACCTCCAAACGAGTGAAGTGTAATTAATGATACGAGACATAGTGTAATATAACATTGCTAGTGTATAATATCAGCAATGAAGAGTGATAATAAGGGAGTATATAGAATTGACAATATTTAAATGAATTTTAAACGATTATTAAATAATAATTTTTGTGTTGATACTACGTTAGTCAAATTAATTCATATGTGACTAACATAATTAATAATTATGAATTAACGCATTATTGAATAAAAGTTCTCAATAATATTTTTGTAAATAAAATATTATTAATTTTAAAGAATAATCGAAATGAAAAAATACCATTTGATTAACACAAATGTACTTGAACATAGATGCTGATTTTATTTTAACGATAACGAAAGACAATTCGATTATTAATAATATTTGAGAACTGTCAATAAAGTTAATGATTAATAAATGTGTCATTAGCGAATATTATGTATAACAATAAGATTTTGTGAATTCAATTCAGATATTTTTATCAATTAACTTAGAAAAATTTTCATTCTAACCTACCTGTTGTTGAAAGGTACACAAGTGATACAGTGCCATGCTTTCAATTCAAGAAAGCCTAACTATTCTTAATTGCACTGAAATTATAAATTAATCATTATATTTTAATTTTTATAACCATTAACGGAATTTTATTCCGATATACAAAAATAATAATCGTATTGCAAATGCTATACCATAACCTGCAAATTTAAATGCAAGCGTGTTTAGTACGATAGTTTACAATTATAATTAACCTTTTTCTATTTATGTAACCACTCTCCACAATACGTCATTATCGTATTTAAGCATTTTTTGTAGTAAGTATCTTGTATACTAAAAGAATTCACGATTTTATTAATTATAAATAAGAAACCTAACCAAATCAGATTAGAGAAATACAACATAAAAATCAGTGTTACCAGCCCTGAGTTTTAAGAATCTCTGTAAAGATATTGAATTGTTTTTCATGTTTTAAAAACTTTTGTGAAGGGTTTAAATTGAATTTTAATTGTTGTTAATAAATTACCATTCAACATATAATCGAGTCAGTCCGTCATTTCAAGGTAGACACAACACAACAGAGCACTTATTTTACAGATTGGCAGTAAGGCAAATAAGCGGCCAAGATTTTGAATAATTTCAAAACAATCTTATTTACAGATTGACTTTATTTACATAATATCAACATACCAACAAGTGATAAATATTATATGAATTGTGTTGTGCTGTTTTCAGTATATTACAGAAAGAGAAAATCTACATTCGAAGATTGACATCGGTAAGTAAGTGGTAATTAACATGTAAAATAACCAGTGCTTCGAAAAGAGAACTTAAACATTTTTCAGCTTTTTAAACCTTTTTGAAACAACGTAAATTATAAACTAAATCATAAATAATAATAATTCTGAACCGACACAATTGAACAAAGAAACTCTATATAATATAGTTATATTATAGAGTGAAGCTCCATCGCGGGGCTAAATTCAGTATATTATAATATATATATACATATATATATATATATATATATATTGTAACCTTATCTTTACAAAATAATTATAAAATAATAAAATATTAAAAAATGTGTTTTTTGAAAAACATTTGTTTTCGTGTTTTTTGCTGTGCGTATTTAATAAATAATTTTTGTATTTGTATTATGTAAAAATTTTAATTCTTTTATGGTTGTTTCTGTTGTTGTATCACTTTTTTGGAATAACTCCTGCGTTAATATAGTTATCTCCAGCACTAGTCGATAGACGGTTCTTCTTCTTCTTCAGTATTCTCCTTATTCCTTGATAATTACCGCCTTTCGGATAGTCCGTGATCTTGAATTACCTTATTTTTAATTGTATTTATTAAATTAATAAATAAATTTCAACCAATTTGCAGAATTATATGATTTATTAACAATTATAGGATATATCGATGGTTAATCGATTATTAACAACAGTATCGACACGTTTCTCAGGCCCGATCGATAAATATTTTACATGAATACTGTATATTAATTATATGGTTCTTTTAACGGTTATTTATAAATAGCCAGAGAAAGGTAATGCCATGAAAGTATAACACTTACAGTTAAAAGTCTTAAAATTAAAAATTACAAGGTTATTAAGCAATATATAATGTGTATATTTGATAAAATTCGAACCAGTGATGACTCGATGTTCATTTGGTCAAACTCGCATAGGATTCTGGGAAGACAAATATGGCCGCCTGCCGACTGCGTAGGTTAACGTTAGTTGCCTCGACAAATATTTCTTGCAATAAATGATGCCTTTTCACCGATTCCTCGTCTCCGCAATTGTGGATATTCGTTCTGGTGTTAATTGAGTGTCCCTGGTTCAGTGTTTCGTAGTTCACTTTGTTTAAATGTGTGTGATAATGTATAACTTCACTTTGGTTGAATAGGTAAAACTAACACCTTTCGTTTCGTTAGTAATAATTAATAGTGCTTGTGTTAATTTAATGATTTAGTCATATTGTTCTGTATTACTGTATTTTAATAGTGTTATGGTTTGTGCTCATTGATTCTAAGGTTTAAAGTCAAAATTTATGAATTTACAAAATTTCACTGTTAACTAGGTTTATATACCGCACGCCATTTCTACTTCTTATATAGGTTAATAGGAGCAAAACCTCGTTCAAGTGTTCTCTACCACGTATAATAATTAACTGTTCTCATTTCCTTCGTCTCCTGAAATTCTTAGCCAATTTAATATGCATAATATATTGTTTCAATTTCCCTTTGCTTCCGCTACAACTTTAAAAAGTACATTATATCACTGAATATATTTTCGCTGTTATTTAATTTTATGAAATACAAATTACATAATCGGTTTCTTTAATTCATTTTGCTTAATTTGATACCAAATAATATAGTTTTACAAAGTTTTTTATTAAAAATGCTATATTTCTTTCATTTTGGAAAAGTAGGCTTAAATTTTTATTTCCTGTTCACCTCCAAATATTAGCCATTTTATCTGTTATAATTATGTTTATACTGAATCTCAGATTGATATAATTGTTTATCTTTCTTTAATTTCTTGCAATTTGTCCATTGATTATTGTTTTTAAATATAATTCATTAATCTATGACTCCCCCTCTGAAATTTTAGTTAATACATTTGCATTTTTACTCATAATTTTACCTATCTTCTGACAATATCTTTTTAAAGTATAAATTACATTATATTACTATGTGATGGGTTTATCTTGCATAAATTTCATCAGTTTAGTTGGTTTACTGAACTGGATTTATTAATTATAATGTAGTTTAGATTTACCCTTTGGCCTATTTTTTATCTGATGTTACATACAAAGTTTTTAATAATACAGTTTGTTTATACCCTTTCCTGACCTTCTATTCTAATATAATATTTATTAATAATTCCATATTTTACTAAAATAACGTTTAGTATTGACATTAAACAATTAATACATAACAATTATTTGACATTAAATATGGTATTTAAATTCATACCTTTTAGTACTGGTTATTTATAGTAACTCATACAAATATTTTATCATATAAGAATGGCGTCCACATTCAGACATTACATTCCGGATTCAAACTATTAAACATAATAACATTTTATAATTATAAGAACTACTCTCTATTTCCAAACCTTAGGCATAGAGTTCATTTATTGTAATTGGAACCTAACATTTCTGTTCCTTTATTTTTAAAACTTACTTAAAATTATTTGGGTGCAGTCTCATCTGTTTTTCTTTAATTTTAGGGATGTATCCCTTGTCACTTTATGGATTAACTCCCAGCTCTCTATTTATCTTATTCACTCCATTGAATGTTATTACATAAATAGTGGCACTTTATTAGAAATATTAGTCCTTGCTCTTTCACCATACTATTTTATTAAATAGCACTCATGATACTAAATTAAAACTTTTAAAGTTATTTAAAGGTACAATATTTAATGTACTTTCTCAAAGTTTATTTATTACAATATAATAACTTGCACTTGTCCCCTGTTATTTCTTGATACTATCACTAGTCAGTTTTATAGTTTTATATTACCAAGGTGTTTAATCATGGGGAGACTGTTAAGATTTGTCTTTATTAATTATACAATAATTTTCTTGGGTGCACTTTTACTTAGCACTTTAAACACTTTCGTTTTCATTTATTTTACATGAGTTTCTGGTTTTTTGGGGTGTTATACTTTCAATAGTGACATTTAATTTCTTTTGGGGTTTTTGTTTTCTCCCTACTGGATTTCTTTTGGGTATTGGTCGTATTCTACTCCCTCTACTATCTGGTATCTTCAAACTTGTCCCTGTTTATTTTGTCCGTTGATTTGTTCTGGGTATCTTCCTTAGCTACTCCTATCCTACCTGGGTATTATCCTTATTTTATTTTAGTTTTTTGGGGTTTTATTTTGCTGTACATTTATTTTAGTTGCTGAGATTTTTCTTTATATTTACTTTTTCAAGTTATGGTGATATTTTATTTTGATATTTATTTGGTTCTCATTTGGAATTTTCTTGACATTTTATGTAATTGATTTTAACTTATGATCATATGGTAATCTTTATTAAGTGGATTATCTGTCATGCTACAATATATATATATATATATATATATATATATATATATATTGCAACGATACAGCCATGTGCTGTATTGAGCATTGATTTAAATAATTGTAAAATTTGAAAAATTATTATAAGTTTGGTGTAAATGGACATGCCTGGGATTGTAAAAATATTTCATTGTTACACTAGGGGAGAAATTAACCTGTTCCAACAGGCAAGGAACACCTGCTTGATTGTATGTGTGTTACGCGTGTATCTTGTATGTGTTAGTGATGCATGTACTGACAGGAATCCCAGCAACCCTCCCCAATTAATTACTAAAATAATTATTTTAATTCACTGTGTGAAAACTAATTAGTTGCAAACAAACAAAAGGCACCAAAGTGTGTGTAAATTTTATAGTTATCCACAGTAAGAAAATGACGTTAGTAAGACACACTACGCGAAGACAGTGCGAAATAAGTGTTCCAAAAATACACAAATTACACTAAGACGTTCAAATTAATACAGTGAGTGCTTAATCAAATTATCTATGATTTGTATTATCTCAATTCCTTACAAAACATTGCAATTTGCCGAAAATTGCAAATATATGAAAAGGTTCGGAAGTGGGGGCTATCATGTGATCTTCAGATCTCGACAGGACAATTTCGGAACCAACAGGTGCGGAATCTCGAGAGTGTATAAATTAAGGGTTCGACTGGAAGCCCTTCTCTTCATTTCAAGACACAGTTGCAGTCGGACACGCTGTCCGTCGGCAGAACAGTTTCATTGTGTTATAAGTCTCATCTACGAACGAATAAAAAGGTTTCAGTAATTATGTTTACACTATTACGGGGAACGTAGAGTACCGGACCGTTTAAGTCAGCAAGAGTATCTACAGAGAAGCTACAAAGAACGACGCGAGATGCTGGACGTTAGGAGATGCTTTTTAGACGCCTAACAGCCGAACGAGATCCACCTCGCAGCCGATATTAATTCTCTGGGACGGACCACACACTGCTGGAGAACGACGCTGGATTCTGGACATATCCAGGACCACGCCAAGCTAGGAGTAACGGTAACCCAACCCTGGACAACGCTGGACCCCGTCAATAAGTCGTAAGATCATCAAAACTCGAGGTGACATGCATAATGCATTTATAAATGATTTTTTTTAAAGAGCTCATAAAGATTATATAAAGAGACAATGAATTAAAACAAAAAAGTTTATAATTAGGTAAATAATGTAATAGAATCTTATGTAAATGTTTTAGTCGTAAGAATGAGCGATCGCATATAGATAAATATAGAAAAAAAGAGTTTAATTTTGAGATAGTTTTAATTATTTTTATCAAAGAAAAATAATTGAAATGATTTGATATTTGCATTTTGTAGAAAAGAATAATTTAAATTTTGAATACGAAACAAATGCCAGTCTAAAAGTAATTAATATAATTTTAAATTTATTTTTTAAAAACATTGGTATATAGACTGAGCAAGCTGAGGTCAGATCTGATTTAAATGAATTCAAATAAAATAAAACTTAATTACATTTAAATTTTATTTCTTTTATTAAATCAATTTGAATAAATATCTAGATTAATATTATTAACATGTCTAGATGTAAGAGTGTTTTAAATGTGTGTAACACCATATAGCTTAAGAGATAAACACTTAATAATGAGTGATATCTTGATCGGAGATTATTAACAATGTTTTATTATTTATAATGCTTTTTACACAATAAACATGAAATTTTAACTACTCATAAATTTACTACTATTATTACAGTTAGGCCTACACCTGGTATCGTTATATACGTTTAAACATTAAACACCTGGTATCGTTATAACTGTTTACACCTGGTATCGTTATAACTGTTTAAATACTTGGTACTGTTATAATATATATATATATATATATAATAACACTACAAAGTAATGATGTTAGGTGTAATCATAATAACAAGAATGCGTAATATATTTTCTAAATCTTTACATTATTTATTTAACAACATCTTTACTTACTTCGGCAATACAAAAATTCATTATTCATCGCTTATGCGATCTTATGTATGTGTCTTCTGGTGAATAATTTATATCTAAACAGGTTATACATAAATCTTATTATCTAATCTTATTTATAACTATTTCTGCTCTCGGCTTACTCATTTAATGTGGCCATCTTTACAAATGCTTATCGATTTATTTCAACAATAAATTTACTTTTATTTCAATTTCTTTAATCTTACTTGGCTTTAATTCTTTTCTACTGCATATGCACTTCTCGTTTATCAATTAAAGACTTTACTAATTATTTTAATTTATTTCAATTTAAAAATCAAACACTGCTCTCTCATAGCATTTACGTTATTCCAATATTAATTTCTATACATGAGACATTATTCTGAATGAACAATTTAGACTTTACATTACTATGTACAAATTAAATTCAGTTAGCAACAGTTTTGAATGTCTTTCATTCTAGTTTAAATATTGTCTTCCAATTGTCTGTAATTATTATGGGTTTTTATCATCTCGTTTGATGTGGCAAATTACCAGTGTGTCCTCGTGTCCTCTTCCAGTCCTTGCTCCAGTCCTTCGTGTCCTTGGGTCCTCGGGTCCTCTTCCAGGATTTCACTGCTTGTCTTTCTTAGTTGTTGTTGTCTCTGCTCACATCATGGGTTACAGGTGTGTCCATCGAACCTCTGTTCTGCCTCCCAGTTCGTCAGGTGACGCTTACTGTAGATTTGCGATCGCGTACTTAACTGACATAGCCTCCTACGGCAACGGTTGAATATAGAAGAAGAAACTTTATTAGCGCGACCTGGTATATATAGCCACATCGTGCAAAAGCTCTTGTCTGAACAATATCTGTCTTATCAGAGTTTGTCGACGTGTCCTTTCTCCCACTCTCGTCCCATTCACTAATTTCGTTTACCTTCGGGAATTGTGAAGTCTGTTTTCCACTACACGATACTCAATCGATCGCTAATTTTCATATGTCTATTATATGTAACTTACACTTCTTTATTATAATTATTCAGGGAGTTATTCACTTTTTATTCATTGTAATTTCACTTTACGTCACTTTTAAACGGTTTTTTAACCCTTTGTGCATCTTTATAAAATACACACTTTGGTGTCTTTTCTTATACATTATTATACATATTTTTCTTATAATTAAAATTATACTTAAAATCTAACATCATTTGAATAGGGGTGGTTACTGTCCAGGAACGGACAGGCTTCACACACACAAACAAAATACACATGTACACACTGCTAGCGACAGGTGGCCAGATATGCGTGTACATGCCTGAACAGGTTCCCCATATTTTAAACAATCCAGCTTGCAATCTGAATCATGTCTATTAACCATAGATTTATTTATTTTTATTAATTATTTTGATTATTTTTGCAATGCACAGTACCGTATACGGTTGTACTGGCGCATTATTTCTCTGCTTGGTAAAACAAAATATTATGTTTATGTAAAAAAAATTTTCTCTGCCTTTTTATTAGACAAATAATATGGTATTGTTTTTATTTACAAACACATTTATTTATTTTATGTACGAATAATAATGAATATGCGATTCTTCAATTTTACCCTTATTTGGTGGGGTTATATATGGGTGTACTGGTGCTATATATATATATATATTTTTTTTTTCAATCACTTTCTGCTACAGTTCGTTTCTTGATATATATAAAGTATTTAAAATTTATATTTATATTAGGCCTACCTCAATTTTTTTTTTTTTTTTTTTATAATAACACACATAGATACAAAAATACAAAATATTATAAAATCACATGACCCAAATGGCATATGGATAAGATATGTAGACGATGGCCTATATGTATCAAATAACAAAAACACAAATGCAGAGAACATACTGAAACAAATCAATAACATACATCCTAAAATACAATTCACAGAAGAAAAAGAAAAACATAACAAAATCAACTATATAGACATAACCATCACAAGATACAACAACCACATACAATATGCAATATATAGAAAACCAACTTCCACTAACATCATTATACCTAACCATTCTGACCACCCACCACAACATAAAATGGCAGCATTCTATTCGCTATTTAACAGAATGTACAAAATTCCCCTAAACAAACAAGAAACTGACAAAGAAAGAAATATAATATACCAAATTGGTTATGAAAATGGATACTACAAAAATGCTGTGAACAAAATAGAAAATAAAATCAAATATAAAATAAAAACTGAACAATTAAGAATAAATCAAATTGAACAACACAAATAATAACAACAACAACAAATGGGCCACATTCACATACATAAATAATAAAATGACAAAACTAACAAAACTATTTAAAACACACAGATATAAAAATAGCATAAAAAACTAATAAAAATAAATTACAAATTCTAAATAGCTCACACAACGAAGATAATAAAACAACTAACGGTATATACAAAATTGAATGCCAAGATTGCAATAAATGTTACATAGGACAAACAAAAAACAGCTTAAAAAACGTTATTTTGAACACCTAAACGCACACAAAAAAAAAACAGAAATATATAAATCCAATTTAGCCACACATGCAATAAACACAGGACACGAATTCCCAGACATAACCAATGTATCACTAATAAAACGTATACCACACAAAGGCACCATAATGAACATTTGGAAAAATTTACAAATATACAAACATAAAACACAAAACAAACTAATACCAGAACAAATACAAATCAATACAAAACATGACACAATATTCAAAGCACTCAACATCGAAAATACACAAAATACAAAAACATATACCACAATCACACACAATAATACAACTTTAAAATACCAAAGACCAACAAACTACCTTAATAACATCCAGCAGCCAACACACAAATACTTCACCAGAAACAAGATCGCGAAGGCTGAAGATGAGAGAACAGGAACTCTCGAAACATGTTCCAAATAAGGAAAAGAACATCTTGAGGTAATATAAATATAAATTTTAAATAATATATATATATATATATATATCTTACTGTAATTAAATTGCAAGTTTTGTAATTAAGATATGTTCTACGTTGGTTGTGTCATTTATTGTGCTGTAATTTATTTATAAGTATTATAATTAAAATATTTAATTACAGATATTACTTTTTTCTATCTGCACATGAAAAGAAAACTCTACCTCAGGGTTAACAATTATTAAGGTGATTTATATTATTTAATACTGTGTATGATTTATTCTTTTCTTTAATCCGTACTAAATAACGTTAGTGTATACATTTTTTAATCAAATAACAAGGTAAGAATATCTACCATATAAATGTAAATAGTTTGAATCTGAGCTCTTCACAACTCCAACGGGTTCAATTCTCGCTGAAGTTTATCATCGTAAATGTAATGTTAGGCTTCGTGGTTTGTTCCTTCTCTGGGATTTCTTATTAGATTAAATGTTGACTTATATTTTCTTCTATGATTACTAAATTGATGCTTCTTCTGAATATCGAATTTTATTGTATTGACACTCAAACTATCTTCCAGGACAGGATTCCTCTTTTAGTTCGGCTTTCTATAAATGATATACTCAGACGTCTTGAAAATATTGTTGTTTATGAAGTTGTATAAAAATTATAATTCTTTCAATGTTACAGGTTTATACTCTTGTATGTCTATTAGATTCAATATAAATGTTAACTCCCTTCCTTTAAAGGTTTCCTTTATTAAATACAAAATTAAACTCTTTTACAAGACCACTCTTAGATGTTTATGTGATTAAATATAAAAATAGACTCTTTGATGTGTATCTTATTACATATTAAATTAGACTTTGTGATGTGTATCGTATTACATATAAAATTAAACTAAACAAATTTTCTTCCATTTGAATACAATTAAATTCTAACAATTTACAATTTGCCATTTAGATACCTAACTACATTCGTCACATATTTCCATCATATGACACTTAAAAACATATATAATTTTATTAATTATTATTAATTACATTTATTTGACTTTTTACATTATCTATTATAATTAGTATATTTTAGATTACTACTCTATTAATCTTTCCTTTTATTTGAATGTTTATTTCCAATTTAATATAATAATTGTCAACACATATTTCTTAATGCTGTTCTATATAATATTGGAGTCTACCTCTATGTTGGTCGTGACTCACAACTCAGTCTTTTTGTTTACAATTCTAACATATGTTCACCATACTATTAAATTTATACATTTTCCCCTTTTAAAATTATTATTTTACTCTTATGTACTGTGGTGTATTTTAACAGCAGGACAATATATATGGTAACAATATTTTTAATGTTTCCTTTTTCGGGGTTACAAAAATTATAAAATAATTAAAAATTTTTGTTTGAAAACAAAAAAATGTTTATTTATTTATTTTATATATTTATTTATTTATTTTTATATATTTATTTCTTTAATTACTAATTTACTGGATTTATTATGTTTGAATAACAAGAATTGTTTCCCAGCGTTAAATAGGTTATAAAATGTAATAATCGATTAGTGATTTTCAGTTATTCATTGATTATGCTCCTTCGCAATGTTCTTCTCTTCTTTTCTGGGAGTCCAGGGTTCATATATTACCTGAAATTCTGCTATATATCTTTTTACCAAGGAATAAAACTTGAAATTATAAGATTAAAATAGATTAAAATGACTTTATTAAATTTATCGCAATTAATCGACTTTGAAATCGATCTGCTAATTCACAGCTCGCAAACTCATATCTCAGGGCAATTGATTTCGTTATATAAAATATTAATGTTGAATTACAGGTTCTTTTAGCTGTTATTTAAATAGTCAGAGAAAGGGCAAAGCTGAAAAGTACAACACTTACAATAAAAAAGTTCTTAATTATAAAATGGAAATAATATTTAATATACAAATGTTAGTAATATTTAAATTTTTCAAACCAACAGCTCTGCATAGCCTGACGTCATCTCAGCTGATGCTCGAAGTATAGTCGTCAAAATGGCCGCCGTCTTGCTACGAAGTTACACCAAGATCCCAGTCGATTCTACTCCAAATAAATGCTGATTCTTTCTGTGTTCCTCCTCCGAGCAGTAGTGATCAATTTCTCTTCATAACAGTGTAATTATTCTGGATTAGTGATCAGTTGTTTGGTACGGCAATCAGTGTTCAAATGTGTTCTTGTTCCAATAGTTATAAGGTTTTACAATGGCAAATTTCGTATCGAGAAAATTCGAATTAACGTTTATATGTTCTATTATCTGAACTGCACTTTTCAATCTTCGTAAATAGAATAGTTATATTTATCTAATTGGAGTTCAGTGTTGACAACTCATATCTTTAAATTCCTTCTTTTTTGATTTTTTATAGGTTTAGTTCGTATGTAAAATTATTCTTATATCTTTTTTAGTTAATTAATTCTTGTGAGACCGTTCCGATGTGTGCATCTCAACGTTTAACAATCAACTACCTCTCTTTCTTCTCCATACAAAAGGTCCTGGCTGATTTAATATTAAATTGACATTGTTTTACTCAGCTGGCATTTCCGCCTCAATTATATTTTGAACTAAATAATTGACTTTTACATTATATGATTAATTACATTTTGCTTATTATTTATTCTTATTTAATACTAATTACATAATCAATTTCCTTATTTAATTCGGCGTTATTTAATACCACACATGATATACTTTATAGTAATTTTTAACTCAAAAAGTCATATTTACAGTATATTTGGATGTAGGCTTTAGCTACTGTACTTCCTGCCACATTAAATGGTTTTCAATTTCTATTAGATTCTAATTGTCATTGAATAAGATCATTGATTTAGTTATCATGGTTTGTTTTCTTTAATTCTCATCAATTTTATGATTTGGTTAACTAATTTGAATGTTATCTTTAATTTAGGCTTTTACTTATATTCCAATGTTATTACACTTGCATTTTTTCTAATAATATTTTATACATTCCTTCAATACCTTCAGAAAGTGTGGTTACAGTTATTATACACAGTGATTGATTTGCATTAAACAATTTTCATCAATTTAATTAATTTCATTAGCTTATTTACTAATTATAATGTGTGTGATATTTACCATTTGGCCTATATTTTATGTTAGTTCAATTACAATGCTTATTATTATTTCAGCTTGCTAATACCCTCCCTTACATACAATTCTTATACAATCTTAACTAAATTGCCATTATTTAATTACAATAATGTTTATTATTAATTGATATCATTAAAATATAAAAAACATATTCTATAACAAAAAAATAGACTCAATCACAAATATTCAAGTCTTGATTTCAATGAACTGTTAACATCAACAAAACACATCTGTTTTTTCATTTAAATTATTCATTAACATTAATTTGTATGCAGTCTTTTGCTGTTTTTGTTTTAGTTTAGGGATTTACCCTTGATTACTTCACTATTAATGGCGTTCTCTTATCTTATTTTTATTTATTTTATCTAGTCTTGTAAGATAAAGAATATCACTTAAATGGGATCATTAAGATTTGTTTATCATCATAAAAATAAATTGCACTGGTCCACTGTTAATCATATGTCTAGAAACTTTACTTCATCTAATTTACATTTATTCTTATTTTATTGTGTTATACTTTTCTTATAGACATTTAATCTTTTTTGGGGGTTTCTATTTCTTTTTTAATCTGTGGTTGTTTTTCCCAAAAGTTGTCCTTTTATTATGGAGGTTCGTACATTCTGGGTATTTCCTTACATGCTCCTATTCTACCTCGGTACAATTACTCTATACATTGAATTATCACTATTTTCCTATAATTTATTATATATTGGATGGTTGGTTTTAATTTATTTTATTTTTTCGAAACCATGATTTCACTTTACTGTGGTCCTTGAATAATTTTTTATAGTAATTTTCCTTGAAGTCATTTTATTTTTATTCTATATATGATTTTTTTTTATGTGGATTTGCTGTCACGCTACAATATTGCGACAATACAAGCAAAGGCTATAATGCGCATACATAATATATTGTAAATATTTTAGTTAATTTCAATAATATATAATAGACGAGCAGGTGTGAGATTGGAAGCTGGTTTTCAAGCAAGAACCAACAGGCAAACATCACGCGATTACCACTGCATGTGTGTATACAAGTAAATAAGGTGTGTGCGTGAAGCCTGTCTGATCCTGAAAGTTGCAATCTCACCCCTCAAGTAAATGACAAATTAAGAAAATAATTTTGCAAAAGGATGCAAAAATAACTTTTATTTCTACCGCATACACAAATATAATGCCAAAGATTCTAACCTCCACATTTAATAAATTGAATATTACTGCTACCTTCAAAACAAACAATAGTCTATTAAAAATACTACGTCATAGAAAACCCATACCTTTAGAAAAGAAATCCGGCATATATAAATTATCATGTAACGACAGCAACAGTTTTTACATTGGTCAAACGGGGAGAGGTTTCCTCAAACGATTTAAGGAACACACACCAAAACGTCACCTAAATAATCTCACTTTGTTAAATAATATCAAGTCCAACTTTGCCCGCCACTTAATCTTACACAATCATAATTATACTGATTTTAAATCTAATTTAATACCCCTACATGTGTGCAACAAAGGCCGTTACATGGACGCAATAGAGGAGTTCGAAATATACAAAGCATATAATAACATAAACAGCCGAGACTTCATATTGAATGACCACTTAAATTTTAAATCCAACCCGCTATACGATACAGCTTTGAACCTGCTTAGGCGTAATCACTCAGATAATAGTTCAGTGTCCGATCGGCTTCGTCGTGGTGCGCACCATTTAGGAAGCAAGTGAATTACGTAGTGGACAATTATGTGTAACATGTGTTTTTAACGTTTAACGACCTCAATAGAGCGATTTTATCTGATGATGGAACAGATGTTCCGAAACGCGTCATTTTAATCGACGTAACGAAGTCACACGACGGATATAAGGTGATTTATTTATAATAATTTACTGTTCATACGTGACTTGGATACCAGAACTAATATGCATTTTAAATTGGAGGCTAGTCAAGCAAGCGTGGTATATAAGTATCAAAACGTTAAAATCCAGTTTCTAAAAACTAACTTACACATTAAATTTAATAATATCTGTTTAAAAAATCATTTAATACCAAAATATGCAGTTATAAATGTAAAGGCCCTCTCTAGGGCTGCTAAAGCAACCAAAAAACATGCTGAGATTTTTCGGATCAAGGAAGAAATCAAATCTTTGTATATTAAGAAATCTACACTCAATACACGACTTTATAAATTGCATTTACATATTTTGAACGATATTCATCCGGCCATCGTAAATAATGTTATGGAATCAGTACATAAATACGTCTCTGACGTTACTCACAATACATACTTTAAACAGACGCGTAAAATTTATAATTTAAAGAGTAAACATCGCCATGAAACCGACATCACTTGTAAACACACATTTTATCCTCGTGTGTCTAATTTAACTACGATAGCTTTTAATGATGACGAAATGAACATCCTTAATAAAGGCATCAAGTATAACTTGCCTCTTAATAATAAACATCAAATCGTACAAGAAATTATCAATGCAGAAACTGCAGTAAAAACAATTGCCGATCCAAAACTACAAACTAAAGCACGTATTTTAATAAATAATAAATTTAATAATACCATAAAACACCATAATTTTGACAACCATTCACCTCATGGTTTACAGAAACATATAAGATTTTCCAACGAGTTTAAGTTATTGAAACAAATAAAAGCTAAATTAGTTGATAATATTGCTCTAATTACTAAGGCGGATAAGGGGAATACTCTTGTTGTCATGGACTTTGACGTGTATAAAACGAAAGTAAACGACTTTATTTCAAACAATAATATTAGAACCTTGAAATCTGATCCTACTGATATGTATGTCAAGACATTGAATAACAAAATCAATAATTGCTTAAATTTGTTTAGCGAATGCACACGTCGCTTCCTGAAGCCTATTAATGCTAAAGCTCCCGAACTCACTGGCCTACCCAAAATTCATATACACGACATACCGGTCAGACCACTCGTTAATTTTACCACAGCGCCCGCATACAAAACAGCTAAAAAACTCGTCAAAGTAATCAAAGAAAACATAAATTTAAAGAACAATCATAGTGTCACAAACAACACGGATTTTATTAATAAATGTAAAAATGTTGATATACTACCAAATTATAAGTTAGCATCGTTTGATATAGTAAATTTGTATACCAACATACCAGTAAAGGAAACACTAAATATCTTAAAAGAAAATTTATTAGAGAATAATAAATTAAATATACAGACGATAAACGAGTTAATTGGTTTACTTGAAACTATCTTAGAACAAAATTACTTTGCTTTCAATAACCAATTTTTCATTCAGGACGATGGATTGGCCATGGGTTCACCTCTCTCTGGTCTATTGGCTGACGTTTACTTGAATTTTTATGAAAACTCTCATTTGCTCTCACATAACAAATACAAAAATGATATAATATTTCATGCAGGTTATGTAGACGATACCTTTCTAATTTTCAATGGTACTGTACGACAGATCGAAAACCTAAAACATTATATGAATAATATTAATAAAAACATTCAATTCACGTTGAAAACTGAAGTGGATAATAAATTGAATTTTTTAGATTTGTCTGTCACTAAACACGTAAATAAATTGAAATTTAATATTTATAGAAAACCGACTATCACTGATGTGACAATACATGCTGACTCTTATCATCCATTTTCGCAAAAGTTGGCAGCTTATAATTACTTTATCCGCAGATTGTTGGCAGTACCTCTCAGTGATGATGATTACCGTGAGGAGGTGAATACCATTAAACATATAGCTTTAGCTAATGGTTACCAAAACACGTTGATTGATAATCTCATCAAGAAACATAAAATTCGAAAATCCAAGCCCCCAATAGATAAGGATGCAAAAATAACTTTTATTTCTACCGCATACACAAATATAATGCCAAAGAGTCTAACCTCCACATTTAATAAATTGAATATTACTGCTACCTTCAAAACAAACAATAGTCTATTAAAAATACTACGTCACAGAAAACCCATACCTTTAGAAAAGAAATCCGGCATATATAAATTATCATGTAACGACAGCAACAGTTTTTACATTGGTCAAACGGGGAGAGGTTTCCTCAAACGATTTAAGGAACACACACCAAAACGTCACCTAAATAATCTCACTTTGTTAAATAATATCAAGTCCAACTTTGCCCGCCACTTACTCTTACACAATCATAATTATACTGATTTTAAATCTAATTTAATACCCCTACATGTGTGCAACAAAGGCCGTTACATGGACGCAATAGAGGAGTTCGAAATATACAAAGCATATAATAACATAAACAGCCGAGACTTCATATTGAATGACCACTTAAATTTTAAATCCAACCCGCTATACGATACAGCTTTGAACCTGCTTAGGCGTAATCACTCAGATAATAGTTCAGTGTCCGATCGGCTTCGTCGTGGTGCGCACCATTTAGGAAGCAAGTAAATTACGTAGTGGACAATTATGTGTAACATGTGTTTTTAACGTTTAACGACCTCAATAGAGCGATTTTATCTGAGGATGGAACAGATGTTCCGAAACGCGTCATTTTAATCGACGTAACGCAGACACACGACGGATATAAGGTGATTTATTTATAAAATTAAATTGCACAGAAGGGTTAATGTGTTACATTTTGGCGTCCCAAAGAACGTGGGGCCCCTTCAAATAAAAATTGCATTGTTACATTTTGTCGCTTCCAAAGTGGGGCTATTCAAACACAAAATAGATTTTTATTTGAATTATCAAAAAAGCATTGTTATATTTTGGCGCTCCAAGATCGTGGGGCTCCACGAATTTAATTTAATTTGTTGCATATTTTGTCGCCCATGAACGTGTGGCATGATCCCCACCATTTGACTATTAAATTTTTCTTTTAGCTAAATGGTTGCTCTAAAACAAATAAAGGTGTGTTAAATGAAAAATATATTATATGTAATTATAATTATTTATATTAAACAGTAACTGTATGTTATGTTAATTGTTGTGTACTAAAGCACAACTGGCGCTCTACGAAATAATAGCATTGTAAAGGTGTAATTATAATATCAGTAGATATTAATACAGAAATAATAATAACGAAACAATAAATAAAAAGAGTAATAAATCGGTTCCACAAAAAAAATATTCTTAAATATTATAAATAAATATTTTAATAATTATTCAACATGGCAATATCGGGAAGTTTGAGGATGGGAGAGGCACTTCAGGCTATGATGCAAGCCGTATTTGGTGAAGTAGTAAACAAACAAACAAAAAAGTAAAAGAATATAATATTAGAACGCAAATAGAAGAGTTAACAGAATTTTTTACAAAATAGACCGAAAAAAGAAAGGAAATTAAGAGAAGAAAGGAAAGCAAAAGAGGAATTAGTAGAAAGAATTGACGATTCTAATACGCACATTGCGGCAGTAGAATATAAACAAACCATAAGAATTAAAAGTAAGAGAGAAAATACGTTTGTAATTAAAAACGATAATTATAAAGAAATAATTAACGTTAAGAAAGAGAAGCAAATAAAGGTTAATAAAACATACCTTATTAATAGCGATATCCCAATTGTGAGACACACACACACACTAGTAAGTCACATAAGATGACACATGTGAAACACTTAAGGCACCACACTCACGGAGATAAATATCACTGTAGGCCTAACGAGAAACGTAGTAAATTATCTATACGAAACACTACGCAAAATTGTGGTAAGTACGATGTTAGATATACGCACGATAAATATCAAGCGAACGATAATTATAGTATCGATAATTATAACTGTAAGCATGAAAACTACAGAGGTTATCATAAAAGACGAACGAAAAAACCGTCGACAGCTGTTTATATAGGCTTCAAACGGACTGACATTACACAATGCATTAGTGACGAGAGAATTGTGGAACGTGTTGAGAGAATTGAGAAAGAGAGAAGCATTTGTAACTAGAGAAAGAGAGGAGATTTTGTATGGCCGAGAGGCAAAACAAAAATGTTACCCTATGAACAGGTGACGTCTACGATAAATACGGACGTCGCAGCGATACAATGGAATGCGGACGTTGTTTACACGGTGAGTACAATGAATTTCCTGTGTACAACAAACAATGGTTATAAGAGGGATCGAACTACACACTGAACTCAGAACTCAATACCCGAATGGAATAAATAATTATTTTTAAAAGAATATAATATAACTATTAATTATTAATAATAAGAAATAATATGTGTAAAAAGATAAGAGAGTATAATTAAGAAATGTTATTTATTAAGGTTATGATTGCAAAAAAAAAAGAAAAAAAAGAAAGAGTTAAACAACAAGCATGTAACTCTAACATATAAAAATCTAGAATTAGAACACCCCATGATAATTATGCATAAATTGATCTATGATGGAATTTTAGGTATCGATATACTAAATGCAATAAATGCTAAGATTAATGTTAAGGATAATACAATTGTATGTAATTATAAAAATGTTCAATATGAATTAAAAATGAATAGCGAGGAAGATGAATCCAAGGTAAGTAAAATGCCTATTACTTTGTACAAGCCACAAATACAGTATGGTCCAAGTCGACATGTGAATGCGGCAGATGAAGGAATGACGACACAGGAAGAAGAGAAACTGCACGAATTAATAGAAGAATACAGTGATGTATTTAGTGAAGTACCGACGCAGACGACAGTATACGAGCACTCTATAGTTGTGTCAGACCCTACGAAAGTCATTAGGAGGACGTACCATATCCCAATGCGATATGAGGAAGAGGTTGAACTGGAAATTCGGCGCATGATTGAAAATGGAGTCATAGAGCGATCGAACAGCAACTTCCTGAATCCTCTAGTGGTAGTGAAGAAGAAAAGTGGTGAGATACGTCTATGCCTTGACATGAGGGAGCTGAACAGCATTGTATTAAAGGAGTATGACTGTGCGCCAACTGCGGACGAATTATTTACTAAGTGTGAAGGAGCGAGGTATCTGACGAAGCTAGATTTACGCTCAAGTTTCTGGCAGATTCCAATTCTTGAAGAGAATAGGAAGTACACCGCTTTTCTGTATAAAAGTAAATGGTACCAACACAGGGTAGTACCCTTCGGATTAAGCTAAGCACGAGTTTGGCAGCCATCGTAAAGTGTCTAGAAAGAGCTCTAGGACCTGAGGTGGAACCCTACACCATGGTATTTGTAGATGATATCATAGTTGTATCTAAAACGTTAGACGAACATATAAAACAGCTAAGCACGATATTCCACAAGTTTAGGCAAGCGAACATATCCCTTAACCTAGACAAATGTGAATTTATCAAATCCTCTATCCAATTCCTAGGCCACGTTATTTCCTCCTCTGGTATTCAACCCAATCCTATCAAAATTTCCAGCATAACTAATTTCCCTATACCCGGAAATCTCAAAGAGTTAAGCACATTCTTAGGACTAACCGGATACTACAGAAGATTCTCACCATTATATGCAGAGTATACGCAGCCGCTACTGGAGCTGACGAAGAAAGGACAGAAGTGGAAATGGGAGAAGAAACACCAAGATGCCTTTAACCAAGTGAAAGAGTTGTTCATCGAAAATATTATGTTACATCATCCTCAACGAGAAGGAAAATTCGTAATATACTCCGATGCTAGTGACTACGCAGTAGGAAGTGTACTGTATCAACAAGATACTACGGGAGAGTACCGAGTGGTCGCCTACGCCAGTAGAGTCTTCAAAGGAGCTGAAAAACACTACTCCACATCGGAAAAAGAAATACTTGCTATAGTATACGCTCTTAATCAATTAAGATATTATGTTTATGGTTCTCATTTTGAGATACATACTGACCACCAAGCATTATCATTTCTTTTGAAATGCAAAGTAACTAATGCCCGATTATTAAGATGGATTTTAGCCATTGGCGAATACTCATTCACCATTAAATACTGTAAAGGTAAAGACAATATTATAGCTGATACACTAAGCCGATACATCACAGAAGAATGTGAAGAAGTCTATGAGAGCGAAAAGAAAGAAATACAATTGTTATCAATTAAATTTAAAGAGAATGATGAAGTAAAACAAATGCTAAATAATGTAGCACAACAACAAGATTTGGACGTGACAATAAGAGAGATGAAGGACCAAGAACAGCTACCAAATCATTATATGGTACTTAATAAAATTCTTTTCAGGTTAGTAAGACAAGGCTGGACGATAGTAATAACGAACGAAATGTTACAGAAATTAATTCAACCAGCACATGAGAGTTTAGCACATGCTGCTGCTCTGAAATGTTACCTGAGTCTACGAGAGGATTTTACGATTAATAATATGTTTCGAAAAATAAAGAAGGAGGTGAAGAAGTGTTACGAGTGTCAAACGGCGAAAGGACCGAATTTACACACATACGTAGAAATACAAAACATCCAAAAGGGGTACAAGGGAGAGCTAATTTCAGTGGATTTTCTGGGACCACTACCACGATCAAGTCGAGGTGTGAAGCACATATTGGTATGTATCGATGTGTTTTCCAAGGCAGTCCGACTGTACCCAATTATGCGACCCACAACCAAAGTTGTTCTAAAGATACTACTGCAGAAATATATTCCGACATATAGAAAAATGAAGAAAGTACTCAGTGACCAAGGTGTACAATTCCAGAGTAAAAAATGGGAGAGGACGTTAAGGGAAAATGGAATACAACCTGTACTCACATCCATAAGACATCCTCAAGGGAACCTTGCTGAAAGAGTTAACAAAGAATTAGGTAAATATTTACGAATATACTGCCATGATCAACACAATAAATGGGCAGAATATCTACCATTTCTTGAGAAGGCCATCAACGAAAATTATAGTGAAGCAACAGGTTATACTCCAAAAGAATTGGAAGAAGATAAAAAGCCAAAACAGATTTTGGACCAAGTATATAAACAAACCTAATAACCAGAATGTACCTGTACCAATAAGTGTGAAAATTGAATACGCAAAGCAACGGATAATAGAAAGAGGTAACAAGATAGTAGAGAGATTTAACAGGACACACAAGCTACAACAATTCAACGTGGAAGAAAAAGTTTTAATAAAAGCTAATCCAGTGGGAAAACGAAGTGATAATACAGCGAAAAAATTCTTTAAATTGTATAACGGACAGTATACACTACAACAACGAATAGCGAGACATACATTTATAGTATATGACGATGTAAAAAAAAAAGAAATTGGCAAATACCATGCCAGTTCACTCAGAAAAGTTTACACATAAAATAACTAGGTTAGTAGAACCGGATGAAGAGAACAATGAAAGGAGCAGCTACGCTTATGCATTGTTATTAACTCGTAGAGAGGGGAGATAGAAACTAGACTTGTACCCTCCAACTAAGGGAACTTGAACAATTAATATTCATTATCATGGTTAGTAATGTATAAATACAAATAAAAAAATATTTATATATAAATAATATGAAATATAAGAAGTATAAGATGTCTAATGATAGAAAAAAATATTTTAATAAATAAATTTATTAAACTTGTTTTTCCAAGTAGAGGAATAATGCGACAATACAAGCAAAGGCTGTAATGCGCATACATAATATGTTTTAAATATTTTAGTTAATTTCAGTAATATATAATAGACGAGCAGGTGTGAGATTGGAAGCTGGTTTTCAAGCGGGAACCAACAGGCAAACATCACGCGATTACCACTGCATGTGTGTATACAAGTAAATAAGGTGTGTGCGTGAAGCCTGTCTGATCCTGAAAGTTGCAATCTCATTCCTCAAGTAAATGACAAATTAAGAAAATAATTAATTTTAAGAAAACCATAAATGTTAGTGAGAAGGTAAAAACTTCTAAAAATATGTAAAAATCGGACACGAGTGCAGTGCGAATTGTACGTAATTCGGACAATCAATGCGAGTACAGTGCGATTTTTAATGCATCATAATTATACTAGTAGTGTGAGCATCATGATAATTGCACATCTCATAAGTCATTAAATGAGACACTATTTTAGCAACGTGAAATCCGCGTTAAACAGTGCGATTGGCAAAAACGTCCAATCATGTGAAATGAGACGAAAGTGGGGACTGTCACCCATGTTTCAAATGTCGACAGGCTGATTCCTGAATCGACAGGTGCAGTTTTCTGTGTGTATATAATTAGAAGCCCAGGAGAGCTAATCGCCCTCTCTTAACAAACCATAGTCGCGGCGGTACGCTATGCCGGTCCGTAACGCGAATTTTTTTAAACTATTTTGGACGAAGTTAGATTTAAAATCTAACATCAGTACGATGTTGTAACTGAACTTATAAAGTATCACGGTAATGTTTTTTTTTATTTGAAGTAATAAAACAATAATAAAAAAATACCGTAACGAAGAAATCGTCGGACGTCAACAAGCAGTCGACATCTAAGAACATCTGAACGCCTGACAGAGTACGAGAGCACGACTAGCAGAGGAAGGAGATGCAGAGGACTGGAGATGTTTCTCTAATAACGGCTACAGATCCAGAGTAACATGTCATCATAGTCTACAGCAGTCAATGTACCGTGGAGGACGAGAGACGAGAGGACGAGCAGTGTGGACAAGAGGACATCCAGGAGGAGAACACCGAAGGAATCACTGGAGGACATGGGACAACTCTACAGAAATTAAGGTGACGAAAAACCAATACATAATTTTCAAAGAGAAAGACATTGAGAGACTCTAATAGTCAAAACAATTTTTGTAAACGTAATAATAAGTATGTAGATATAAATAAAATTCAATGTAATTAATATGTAATAAAAAAAAAGGTTATTTAATTAACCTAACCTTCAAATAAAAATTGCATTGTTACATTTTGTCGCTTCCAAAGTGGGACTATTCAAACAAAATAGATTTTTATTTGAATTATCAAAAAAGTGTTGCATATTTTGGCGCTCCAAGATCGTGGGGCTCCACAAATTTAAATTAATTTGTTGAAATATATATATAAAATTTAGTACATATTAGTACTAAATCTATTATGCGAATGTGGAAGGCCCCACGTTTGAGCGTCAATATGTTATATTCAGTAAATACCTTCCTATTCGTTCGTCGTTGATACTTTTATTTTGTTCAGCCCTCTTTTGGGATCACCAATAGATAATATTAAAATAATTAGTATTTCTGACGTTGATTTGTAACTAAATAAAAAAATCTGTGTTTTATTTTTAATTAGATGATTATTTATCTGAATCTCATGAATCTCAGGGTTAACATATAGGTATCATTAAAGTCTGGTACAGGTTAAACATAGAACAGACAATATAATTAATACATGAGACTTGGTAATATGGTGTTGTAAATGTCTGTTGAATGTTTGTGGGTTCTTTTAAACAACTAGAAACTATAACAAAAATCTTTTATGATTAACGACTATTTTATAATAGTGTACTAAAATAATTCACATTTAATAAATTTTTTGTATTGTTTTTTCAGTTATTGTTTTTGTGGTAATTTATATTTTTACTGTCACAAAGTTAGCTCGAATATTTCAGTTACTGTTTTGGAGTGATCTCACCAATCTTGCAGTTTCCCCAACGGATTTATTGGTTGATTTTGCTCCTGGACACCTGGTTTTTTGGTCTCTCTCTGTCAAAACATCATTCCTCTAGGTCTTGGGTTGGTTTTCCTGGTCATCTCAGCTTTTATTGATCTTCAATTTCCATCAAACTCAGCAGTAATTTATCTTTTACGTTCTGGCTTTGCAATTCACAATTTTCAACAATCAATCTTCTTCCACTCAAAAAATTAATTTATTTAGTTAAAGGCCTTGGCTATTTTTATGGGTCACAGGTTCGGTGTACCATTTCTAATTAATAATATTCAGCTGAACTTTATCTTTTCTTCCTTACACTATTTTATTATAAGTTTTTAATGTAAAATTTTATCTTTTTCAAATACTTAATTTGTTTTGTTGCACTATATGTGTTATATACCTGTTCCATATAGATTATATATTTCTTCAATGCTCATTATAATTATGTTCAATCGCTTTCATTATACACAATTTTTCCTTTTTACCGTATTTCACTGTTATTCTCACTTTCTAGCACTGTCATACCATACCACTTTTATAATTATAGTTTTATCCTGTTATATTTGTAAAACTTAAATAATTCCCTCTTTTTTATTTATTTTTTCTTGATAAATAAAATAACGGTCTGAGGTGCGCAGACCTCCCCATAGTTAAATTAGATTTATTTACATTTTAACTAGTAATGAAGTTTTAATAATAATATAAATTGTCTTATTAGAATGAATTAGTTTAACACAAATAAAAACATATGTAAATGTACTCAACAGTGCGATTAATTAATTATTTATTTACATCTTTTGTCATGGGATCTTTAACTTCTTGGTATTTTGGTCATTGTCAGCCATAGTTTGTTACAGTCAGTAAATTATCTTTTAGTTAGTACTGTTATTAGTTTTATGTTTGGTGGTTTGGTATAAAAGAAATAAAAAAAAAATTTTATTAAAAAAACAATTTTCTGAAAAAAAAATTTATGTTTGTTTATGGTGTATTTAATTTGTAATTAATTCTGTTTTATTGTTTTAAACAAATTTCTAAAATTCTGAAAGGTAATTTTGTTTAATTCGCACTTCTGGAAGATATTAACAAAATCCGGAGTTAAACAGATTAACTCCTGTCAGCAATCGATTAACGACTTTCCGTGTTGCTCCAGTATCTCACCTTCCGTTAATATTTTCTTCTTTCAGGAAGTCTCGTGCTTAATTAAAAACCTTAAATTACAATGTGAAATAATTTACTAATCCATACAATTGAAATGAATTGATTTATTAACATTTATAAATAATAATCGATATTAAATCGATTTCGAGCAATTGTCGACTCCGTCTCAGGGATAAATCAATATGTTAATACAGGTTAAAAATTCATATAATTATTATAAAAGGTTCTTGGAGCGATTATTTTATAATAGTCAGAGAAGGGCAGGACGAGAAAGTATAACATTTACAATAAATAATGTTAAATAATTAGTATCTAAAAAATTTTTAATAATATATAGAAAATGTTTAATATAGTTGAGTTGCAAACCAATCGTAGACTACGACGTCAGTCGAAGGTGGAGGCAGTGCATCGTTTTTCCATCATGGCCGCTCACAGAAACGAAGAGGTTAATTGCAATTTTCGTCGCGAGAAAATCTTACAATAAAATCAACTTTATAATTGTTTTAAAGATCCCCGAACTTGTGTAAACTGTCTAGTATGTTGTTTGGGGTAGTCTGGATGAGTGTTCAGTGTCCACTGGTGTTAATTGTTTGATATTAGTGGTGTTCACTTATGTCTGTTCGTTACGCAAAAATTGGTTATTCTGTGGTATCTTGAATTATTACTAATATGTAGTTTTAATGTTTTAATTCACTGGTATTATGTAGTGTGGTGTCCGTTTTCACTGTTGTCGTTGAAGTTTTTATATGTTTTGACTGAAAAAGTGTTTATTTAAGTAACTCTCGTTTCTCACAGAATTTTTCTCTGTAACCTTAGCACTTCATTATACGGTGTTAGAGAACGCAATTCCGCATAGACTGTTCAGGTTGAACGTTAACAAAGAACTAACTAACTTCCTCCACTTTAGTAAAAATCTTGCCAAGTTAATATTGGAAAAGTATTGTTAAAATAATTACGACTTCCCATATACATGATTCCAAAATACATTATGTATGGAATAATTTTCGTTTATTATTCGCTTTCATGAATTATTAACCATATAATTGGTTTGTTTATCTCATTCTATTAAATTTAATATGTCATAGTCCATATTTGTTGAGGTTTTTTGTTAAAATTACCAAATTTCTTTCTTTTTGGAAATCTAGGCCCAAAACTTGGTTTCCGCCTTCCTATACTTTTACTGCCATTTTAAATGTTATTAATACCATTATAATAAATTTCAAATGGTCACAAATCCCTTCCTTTCCTTAATTACATATAAATTGAACATTTGAACTGGTTTTTAGTGATAATTTCTGAATTTAACATTCCTCTTTAAAAATAGTTAATTTATACATTTCAAAAATGTTCAATAATTTAAGGTATTTTTCTATATTACCCTTTTAAATCATAGGTCCATTTACAGTAGTTGTTAATTGACCTACCTTACCTAAATCTTGTCAGTTTACATGGTTCATTAGTGAATTAACTGGTTTATATGAATTTCTGTGAATTCATTATTTGGCCTAGAGTTTAGTATTTTACATGTATGGTTTTTTCAAATAAATTTACTTCTACTCCTCCTCTGACTCTTAATAGTTATCATGACATAAAATAAAATTGTTTACAAACTTATTGAGATGTGTAGCATCTAATTCATGCTACTGTTACAAAAATAATAATTAACATCACTCAGCATTCTGTAAAATTGGACATGTTTGCTAAAAGTTTTTAACATACATTTAACTCATTTTGTTAATTAATACAGCATACATACTGAAACATTTTAATTGGTATGTATGCTGTTATTTAACTAATATAACTTATTCTAAACATATAAATCTTATTGTATAAGAACATGGCTTTGAACAATATTAGCCATTTTAAAATTTCTTAATTCTATTAACACTTAAACTATTACCAGTCCTTTCTGTTTTTATTATTATTATTTAACATCCCCTTATATAGTAAACATTTCCACCCACACTTTCTTTGTTATTGTCATTCCTATGAATCTCTTGAGATAACAAAGTGACCTAAAATAATAAAATATTGGAAATACCTTCCATTTTATTATTTCATGATTTGTTCATTATCAAATATAAAAGTTGTTTTATAGCATATAGTTTAAGTTATAGTAACACTACAACTTTAAGTTTATTATATTTCAAAACACTTACACTAGTACACTTTCACTGGTGGTTCTGACTTATATTGAGTCTTATTATCTCAGACCAGACCTTTAGCCATCATGGACTGTGAAGATTTGTTTATATTTTATCACATAATAACTTTAGTTGGTGCACCTCTTATCATACTACACAACACTTTTGTTTATTAACAATTACAATTTTATAGGGTTTCGGGATGTTATACTTTCTTTAATTGTATCTATTGGTTTGGGGTTTATGGTAGTTAATAATAGGTTTTTATGGTATTTCTTCCATTCTATTTCTTCCTTTCTTCTTGTCTTCCTTCTTGTTTTCATTCTTGGGTAAACCAAGGTACTCAGTGTTATCTGGACTGATGGTTGGTTCGGAGGATCTTCTTTATTTTTTGATACTGACTTTACTCTTCGTTCCTGGTTTGGGGTATCTTGTTTATTTCCTGATATTAAGCCTTACTCTTCCCTTTCCTTGTGTTTGGGGTATTTTGATTATTACCGCTCCTAATCTTATTCCTTTTTCTTGATTTTGAGGTATCTTGTTTATTTACTGCTTCTAACCTCCTGGGTAATCTCCTGGTTGTTTAATATGAGTTTTCCTTAATTCTTTCGTTGACTTTTATGGTTGTATTTTTTATAATTTAATGATTGTTTTTCTTTTATTGTGGTTTTTTTTCCTTTGAAGTAATTGAATTTCATTCGATATTCTTTTAGTATATGTAATTTAATTATTTTTTATTATCTTAAATGAATTAATTATTGGTGGAATATCTGTCATGCTACAGAATGCCCTTCTCCAGAAGTGATTTTTTCAGACTATGCTTGCTTTGTCTGAAACAATTGCTTATGATAATTATTATAGTTTTTTATTATTCTTGACTTCCTTCCATTTTAAAAATTTTCTTATATATATTTGAGCTTATATCTTTCTCATTCTCACTTGATCTTCCTTGATAGTAATAGTCATCTGAGTTTCATATTTATTATTTTATTTTCAAATTTCTTCTTAGTATTTTCTCCTTGGGATATTTCCTCCCTATCTTTCCCTACTCTGTAAGCTGGTTCAGTTCAGAGAGGCACAGTACGCTACTTCCTCTGCTGTCCATATTTTACACTTATTTGAGTACAGAGGCAAATCATCTCTGCTCAAAAAACATATTAATACTGCTGGAATTATCTACAGACAGATTAAAAAATTACATCAGAATAGTACACTTTTGTTACTATTTAAAAAATATCTTTGGATACTTTACTTATTACTTATTATATTGCTCAGAGATTTTAATATTCCTATCTCAATGGTTCTTCTGACTCTTTAACTTGATGGTTAATTCATTTGATATCATGGTAGGAAGCTCTTCTATTAATACATTTTTCAATTTTTCTTATCATATAAAGTTTTTGGTTATTAATGCTTTATTACTTTCTGGTTTTTTATTACAATCTGCTTTGGTTTATAGTAGCATATTTGTATGACATTTTTGGTTCGTTACTCTGTTTTTATTAGTTCCACTTGTTCTATTTTCTAGAACTTTCTTATAACTGTCGTTATTACAATTGACATTTAATTCATAATAATTTCATATTAATTTGTTTAATTACATCATATCTTTGATTTTATTCTCAAATTACTCCTCTCTTGGTTATTATTCTTTCGAATGAATGGTTTAATTAGTTTGATAATGGGGTCATCATTTCTCCTCATACCACTTCAAAGTTTTATGATTTTATATTTCCACATAAGTTCTGTATTTTATCATATTTAATTAATCAAATCGTATCACTGATTTTTATTCCCTTTTGTATCATTTTATTGAAGGTTTTTTACACTTTATATTTATTAGACACTATCATACTTCTTCAGAATTACTTGGTTTAATTCTAAATTCTATTTCCTTTATTTATCTCATAATGATCCTTTATAAATATGGTAAATATATTGTATGATTACCATAAATATGGTATTAATTCTCTTCTTTTTATTTCACCATAGTTTTTTCTAATAATTGGTTTGTAAGTTTTTCTTACATTGTTTTGTATTTTTATGATTCAAAAATTCTTTACTCCTTTATTATTATTATTCCAAAATATTTTTTCAATAATCTTTGGTATGTAAGGTGATCTTACATTTATTTAGAATTTTGTTGATCAAAAATTCTTTTCCTTTTTGTTTCATAAAGTGTTTTATAAATAATTGGTTGGTAAGTTGAGCTTACATTATTTTTGAATTTATTCATTAATTCAAAAATTCTTTTTATCTATATTATTTCCAAATAAGTTTTCTTAAATAATTGGTTAGTAAGGTGTGCTTACTTTATTTTTGAATTTATTCATTATTTCAAAATTCTTTTTATACTGTTTCCAAAAGGTTTCTTTCAAATAGTTGGTTAGTAAGGTGTGCTTACTTTATTTTTGAATTTATTCAATATTATATTATATTTCCAAATGGTTTCTTTCTCATAATTGTTTACTAAGTTGATCTTACATTGTTTTGGAATTTATTCATTATATTTCTTCATGGATGCCTGGTTACAGACACCCTTAATTTTACTGGAACCCATCTCCTTAATTTCATAAGGGTTATTATTATTGTTTTTGGAGATTATATATGGTCAAGTGTATAAAAGCAATAATTTCTTAGTTATCCCTTCTAGTGAACTGGGTAACTCCCTATTTTTCAATAAAACCTTCTCTCCGCCGTTTCTCCTGGTCTTCGGCCACCTTATTATAAAATTTAATTTTATTAAAAATATATTTATTTTCTCTCGGGAACTCCAATATTTCTTCGATCTCCCTTGGGGGTTGTCTTTCGTACATGGCGGAGTATGGGGTAATTCCTGTTGCTGGGTGGTATGCCAGGTTGAGGAATTCTTCTGTGGCCTCTAGATATTCTTGCCACCTCCTCTGTTGATCGTGGCAATACGTCCGTAATATGCGCCCCACCTCTCGCAATACTCTTTATGCCGGGTTACTGCTCGGGTGGTATACCGATGTTTTATAGGTATGAACCCCCATCGACAGTAGTGTATCCCGCCATTTTTTACCCTTGAACTGGATTCCGTGATCGGTGATGATCGAAACTGGTTTTCCGACGTTTGGGAAGTACTGGTTGGTTAAGATGTCGAGAATTTTATTTGTAGTTGCCCGATTCGCTGGGTATAGCTTGATGAATTTCGTAAAATGGTCCATCACGATGACTAGATATTTGTATCTGTGACGGCCCCCACTAAGGGGAAACGGCCCGCAGATGTCCAGGAATACTTTTTCTAGCTTCGCTTGAGAGGTTATCGGAATCATTTGCCCTTCCTTTTTCTCGTTATTGGACTTCACGTGTTGGCAAATGCGGCAACTCTTTATGTACTTTCGGACCTTTCGATTAATATCCTTTATGTGGCAGTTCTCTTCCAGGGCCTTTATCACCTTTAAGGCGCCCATATGCCCATATCGAACATGATAGTTATTCACTATCTCCTTTTCGATATGGGTTGGAATAACAACTTTCCATTCTTCCTTATTTAAAGATGGTTGTAAAAACAGTATCCCGTTGTGTAATTTATAATATTGGGCGATAGTCTCGTCCCCTGCTTCCAATCTTGTTTTAATGGATAGTAATTTCGGGTCTGCTTGTTGGTGTGTGCTCAGGTTTTCCAATATTGATTGTAGATCGGCGCTGTCACTCAGAATGTGGTATACCTTAAGTATACTTTCCTTTTCCCCCTCGAACGTTTGTTTATCAATGTCTATCCTAGACAACACGTCCGCGACGACATTCTTCTTTCCGGGGATGTACTCCCACTTAAGGTCATACTCTTGCAGCAACAGTATCCACCGTGTCAACCTTCCGTGACTTAGTTTACATCTCCTTAAGAACGATATCGACTTATGGTCGGTCCGGACGGTAACGGAGTAACCAAGGATGTAAGTGCGGAATTTTCCACACGCGAACACTACACTTAACAATTCCTTTTCAGTGACGTGATAATTCTTCTCGCACTGATTTAATGCTCTACTGGCAAAGCAGATCACGAGATGTTCGCCCTCCTCATCCTCCTGATACAACGCTGTGCCGAGGCTGATGTCACTGGCATCGCAATTCAGATAGAACGGTTTGCTGAAATCCGGATGGCGAAGTATTATAGGTTTCAGACATTTCTGTTTAATTAGTGATAATGTATTATTCTGTTTTGTACCCCATATCCATTTATTCTTGGATGACAGTTGCGGCTGAAATCTGGCGGTCAATTCAGAGTACTTTTCCTGGAACTTGCGGTAGTAATTACAGAGTCCCAGGAATGACTGTAATTGCCTTCGATTCTTAGGTGTGGGAAAGTTTTGAATCGCTTCTACTTTTTCAGCCGACGGTGAGATTCCCTGGTCGTTCAATATAAAACCCAAGAATTGAATTTCCTTGGCGATAAAGTGAGATTTCTGTAACTTTAGCGTGATGTTATTCGCCGCTAATTTCTTTAGTACGTGTTCCACACGGTAGCAGTGTTCCTCCCAAGTTTCTGAGGACACTAGCAATTCATCAACGTACACGGTGGTGAACTATAGTGCTTCTTGGCCAAGTATCTGGTCCATGCAGTGTACAAAGACTGCGACTGAATTTACCAGTCCGAAAGGCAACCTCTTAAACTGGTAGTTCCGCCCTTCGAATATAAAGGCCAGATACTGGCGACTCTGTGGATGTAATTCCACCTGCCAGTACCCGCACACCGTGTCCCAGGTACTAAAGTACTTGGTACCGTGGAACCGTTTCAAAATCTCTTCAATCTCACCGGGCGAAGTCCTGTCATTAATAATCATCTTATTAATCTCCCGCGCATCTAGGCACAAACGGACTTGTCCGTTTTTCTTAGGAATAGCCACGATAGGACTTGTGTATGGGGATTGGCTACTCTCTATTCAGTTATCGTCTACCTTCTGTTCAGTAATAGATGTGGGATGTATATAGTTAATCTTACGAATTTGTTGGTGGATACTATCAGGAATTACTTGGTCACTACCAACCAAGTTAGTCGTCCAAGTGTGTCCGTTGGTAAATAGAGACAATTTCTCGGTTCGCAAATCAATTATGGCGGAATTCCGCCTGAGCACATCACACCCGACCAATATATTAAACGGCAGCCCGCTCGCCACCAAGAATTCCATTTCTATAGCTATACCGCAGCTCATCACACTGCCGGAGACTTGCCTTCGTATTGTCTTATTTTGTCGGCCGGTTGCGCCTAACAAAATAATATTGTTTAATGGCAACGTCGGTTAAGTTCTTCCGCACTCTCTCTGTATTCTCTCCAACTCAGTGGTACTTATTATGGATACGTTGGAACCAGTATCGATCATCAGATTAGCGGGGATTCCTTCTACCTCCGTATTTACATGTAAGATTTCATTATTATTGTTATTGGTGGGACTATTGTCGTCCTCTTTCAATAATTCATGTCGGATGTTCTTGAGGTAGTTACACCCCATGATAGTGATACGATTATTATTATATGTTTTATTCAACTCATTATTATAATACCCAGTGTTTAGGAGCAGTAACGGGTTCTGGCGATTTATTACTGCCTTCGCCCGTTTAAAGGCTCGACATCATTATTATGTTGTGTCGTACTTGTGGAAGCATCATTTGGGATGCTTAGAGTGGGCCCCTGCCGCTCTGTTCTGTGATCTACCGGTCGTTCGCTGTTGGTCAGCCGTTCAGTATCGTCCAAACTGGTACTCCGTCTCACAGGATAGTACCTTGGTTGATCCCGTTCTCGGCTCCTCCGCCTATCTTCATACTCATGATAGCTGTTTCTTCTCTGGTTGTAGTACCTCCGTTGGCGACCATCTTCTGCTCGAATGAAGTTCACACGTGGTCGAGAAAACCTATTATTATTGGGATTACCATTTGGTGGACTACCACGATTGTTATTGTTATAGTAACGATCGTTACCATAATTGGGGCTTCTCTGACTATTAGGGTTTGGAGGGTATTGATTTCGGTTACCCTGATAACCATTATTGGGTCGATTCGGGTTCGTATGATTTGGAACCGTATTATTATTATTATTATTAATTAATGGTGGAATTAATTATTGGTGGAATATCTGTCATGCTACAATATATATATATATATGTATATATATATATATATATATGTATATTGTACCTTAACCCTCGGCTCTTACGGTCGCGGGATTCTCGTTATTTCCGCCCCAACGTTGCCGGCGTCAATTTGTAGGTAAACTGCTACGTACGATTCAAATTCCCACTGTTGGGTTTGTCGATTTGTACATACACCTATGCCAATGTGTTTTGAATTATTTTAATTATGTAAATCTCGGAGATATTTGGAGTTGTGGGATGTATTGATGTAAGTAATTAATTATTAACTTAGCTCTCTAAAAACTATCAGTGTTTGTGTACCCGCAACTTAAATAATTAATGAGTTATTTTATATTTCCGCTCAACCCTATTATACCTTGAAGAGAATTCTGTCTAGTTTTGTATTTTTACGCTCTCTCTTTGGTGCCAGATAATTCCGCTATAAGCGCTGTAGTATCGGCTCAACGAAACTTATAGGTTATTCAATGTTTATGTTAACCAATTATTCTATACTTATTCAGTTACTTTTTTATTCCTAGCTCATTAACCATACTCCAAATAACAAGATTTTGCCAATATATAAAGGTTCTTTATTTGTTTCCTTCTTTAACATTGAATAATATATGTTCTAATTAACATATGCTTGGGCTATAGATTGTATGAATTGATTGTTGATTATTCTGATACTTTATTTAAGTTTAGTTATATAGTGTGTTTTAATTTGTAATTAATTTAATTCAGGGTGTGAAGGTTCTTGTAACTGTGGGGAAGATTAAAAATATATAGATAAGAATGCAAGATTTACAAATTTGTAGTGTTGTGTAGTTAGTATGATTAATATTATAATAATTTACCAGACTAGAACGAAGCAAATCGTGTAGGCGGTTGATTGATAAATTTACTGTTCTGGACGATTATGCAGTACGGTTTTCTTTCTTCGGTTTAATAAAAAGTAATTCTTCTCCTGTCCACTTCGGAATGACAGCTTTCTAGATTGGTTTACAGCCCGATGGATTCTTCTTCTGCAACGACAGGACCCAAATACGTTCTTCCCTCGGTTGAAGCAATTAGTGTTGTTCCGTGTTTTTTGAAAGGTTATAAATTCTGGTGTAGTGTATATTATTATTTGTGATACTTTTGACTCTTCCTATTTGTTTTAATGTATCGTCAATTCCTCTCGTATATGGGAGGTTCAAATCCTTCCTTGTATAATGCAGTTATTGATTCTCTATTCTGATTTCATTCTGTAGTATTATTTAGTTAAACTGTACAGGTGATTCATATATATTGTCTTTAGGATTTTGTATTTTATTATAGTGTCTGATAAGTTAGACTATTCTGCTTAAAAAAATACTTCTTGGGTTTTTAATCTCACCACATTCAGTTCATCAAAGCAAAAATTCTTAAATCAACAACTTCCTTCTTCTTTTTTCGCCCCTAGCAACACCTGACTTCTTCCTTCTACATGTTTTGAATATAATGTTTATTTCATATATTTTTTGTCTATTCCTTATCAATTTGCTATCCTATCGGAATGTAACTTTACCAATAGTTGGTTTATTATTTTCTACACATATTCTGCTGGTTTTTTGATATAAGCCGGTTTTTTTTCCTTTTTTATATTTAATCCACTTTCGATATTATATGTTACTAATCGATATAATGGCATTATGGTATTATTATAATTTGTATAAATTTTAGAATATATCATTATTAATTTAATGTTTTTTCTAGCTCTTCAAATCGTATTCATTAATTATTATTAATTGCTGTACCTAACCTTCATGTTATGAGTGGTTATATTGTGTTTTTGGCTGTTAGGCCTTTTATTGTAAACGGACCTATCTGTGTTTATACCTGGTACACATCTATAGCCTCTTTTACATAAATTCATACATATAATCAAATCTTAACTCTTAACATTTACATAAACAATTATTTTTTCCATATCTAATAACAATTTTATCTTGACCTATGGATCACATATAAGAAATTCAAATCTATTAACGTTAATTAGCTGCTTCACACTTCATTCTACAACAGTTATTGAATAATACAACTTGTTTCATTATCTTTCAGTAACTCAATACATATTTGGTATAACATAACACAAACTTTATCATAATACTTGTTGTCATAAAATAATATCTCTTAACTCAAAATTCTTATTTGTTATTACTATAAAGTAAATTATTGTTTCATTTTTTGTTTGTTTTTTCATTGAACATTTATCATCAACTATTATCTAACTTACAGGTTCGGTTATACTTGTTAATATTATCTTGCATCCTTATTTACCTTTACCTATGATTATAATTGTAATTATTAGATCTTTGTTCTATCATTGGGTTAGATATTGACTTGTTTATTATTCTGTGAACCTTGTTTTTATGTAACATGAATGCTAGCATTTCTGTTGCGTCACATATGCTCCCCCTCCTAAAAAAGTTTAGTTTACCTGAATGAAGTTTAGGTCAAATAAACTTGTCTTTTTCATATGCCTTTTCTTCATTTCATTGTTAATGGTTGACGATGGGATTTTCATTGTAACTTCATTAGACAAGTATTAATAGCTTTTTTTATTTAATAACATTTCATCATTTTAATTAACATTCTTGATCATTTTTAATGTCTGTAAACATTATTTGTTGATAGTTGGCTACAATATTCAATGATACATTAGTTTCACATCTCTTCTACTCATAATTACTATTATCACTGTATTTCTCAATTACTCTTCTGTCAACTCATTTCTTTTTGTTTTCTTCGTCCTATTCTTTTGGAAACTGAAGTCATTCTTGCAACTATTCTAATATTCCTTAAATATTTAATTTCCCTAACAATCCCTAATACATGTGTTGGTACAGTTCAGAGAGGCACTGTTTGGCTTCATACTCTGCTGCCCACACCACATCTTAATATAGTACTGCTGGAATTCATCTACAGTCAGCTATAAAATATAATAATAATCTACTAATAATCTCTTTAATTATTTAATAATAAATATTTGGGAAATTTTTTTTTTTTTCTTTGTTGCCCTTATATTTCTTCATTACCTTCCTTCATATTTTGTGATTTCATTTTAGTTCCTTATACATTCTTTGATATTGATTTTGACAGTTATCATTTGTAATCATTTTTGTTATTATTTTTGTTGTGATCTAATGCTAAGTATCTTCTTCATTTGTTTTTTCTCTGATCTCAATATTTTCTAAATAGTTGTTGTGTGATTATTATAATTGTATTTCTGACTAAATATATATTCCTTATCCCAACTACTCTTCTCTTTATCGTATTTCATTATTTTGGCTGTTTATTTTTCGATGAATTATGTTCATAAGTACTCTTTCTTTCTTGTCTTCTTTAACATTACATTGGTTACATCCATCGTTTACTGAATTTGTTTTCATCATTTGGCAATGTAGTATGTATTTTAGGTCATATGATTTTTTTTTCTTTTCTTTATTTTGCATAGGTAGATTTGAGGTAATAACTTTTATCTTGGGGTTTCATTATTCATTATTCACACTATTTCTTTATAAACATTTAATAATAATTCTCGCTTTCTTCTGTAATCTTGGGGTTTCATTATTCATTATTCACACTATTTCTTTATAAACATTTAATAATAATTCTCGCTTTCTTCTGTAATCTTGGGGTTTCATTAAACATTATTCATACTATTTCTTTATAAACATTTAATAATAACTCTTGTTTTCTTCAAAATCGATAATAAGTGGTTCTTATTGTATTTTAGAATTTAGTGGTAGTATTCAACTCAAATTCTTTTTAATTCCAAGTATTTTCTCTTCAAGACTGGTAATAAGTTGTTCTTATTATTTTTAGAATTTATTCATTATATTTTTGTATTCTTTCCAATTGGTTGCCTGGTCAGTTCTCAGTAAATCAGTCCCATTTTTCTGGTTGACTGCTTCTTTTCTAACCATGGTCCATTAATTCAACTGCACCAGTTGTCCGGATGACTGCAGTATTCATACCAATTTCTACACTTTTTACATATCTCTTGTGCATGATACAAAGCCAGTACTGTAACTCGGCTGTTGCAAAGTCTTCATTTAATTCAGGGTATTCAGTTATATTTTGCTCCCTTTGAATTATCAGGTATCGTATCTCCTCTATTCTAATATAATTACTGGTATATTCTACCCTTCCTTTCCCTTCGATATCTGGACTATTTACTAAATGTTTTACGGGTATCTTCCGTGTTAACGATATAATTGATGTGGTCATATACTTTTTGATTGTTGATTTATTTAAATGACATTTAAATTTATTTAATGTTTTTGTAATTATTCCATGGTGGTTCATTTTGGTCATTTTCATGAAGTTTCTTTTATATTTCATACCCTTACATAACTCCCTTCGTTCATTAACTGGGATGTTAAACGCACTAATTAATCCATCTTTCCTCATCTCCATTTCTTCCTTGGTATTGACTATTTTCTTTCTCCATATTTTCCTTATTCTCTGGATATTCTCTTCTATGGTCAGATTTATTATAATACCTTCGGAAGTGCTGACTAGTGTTTTAGACATATTCTTTAAATACAGCTCCCTTTCCTTATTTGTCTCCTCCTCGTATTTATCCACTTCTGGGCTAAGCGTGTTATCGTTTTCAAACTTCCCTTCGAAAGTTTCCATTATCTCATTATTGAACTGCTCCTTCTTGTCCTCAATCTGCTTTAAACCTGCTTCGTTCATTTTCTCAATTCTTTCATCCATTCGCCTTAAATTTTCTTCGTTTCTTTGTACGATTTCTGCCTTCATTTGTCTTAAACTCTCATCATTTCTATCGAACCTTTCGTTAATTTGTTTTGAGGTTTCTTTAATTTCCTCATTCATTTTATCGAATTTTTCCTCCAGTCTCTTTGAGTTTTCATTCTGTTTTCTAAAATTTTCATTCATTTCTTTGAAACCACTGTCTATTGTTTGTTTATTGCTTTCCCTTAGTTCTCTGAACTGTTTACTCAGAAAGTCCATTACGTCCTGATAGGTCACTTTCTTTGGTTGTTCTGACATTTTCTTCTGTTGCTTCACTTTGACTATTTTTACTTCTTTTTGTATACTGGATTGTTCTATCTTTTTATTATTTGTCATTCCTATAAGTTCATATTTTTGATTATGTTTTTTCCTCCAGTTACACATATCTTCTCGGGATAGTTCAAACATCACCCTTATCCATTCCCTTAATTCTTTGTTTTCTGTTTGTATTGGTTTTTCAGGTGGTCTTACTTCTCGTTTCCATTGTTCATAATCTTCCTGAGTATATTGTTCTGTCACCTGGGCGTATAATCCTATTCTTTCGGATTACATTTGTTCTTCATTATCGTCCCATCTTTCCCAATCTTTTTCAGTCATCCTTTCCACCTTGTTATCGTCTTCTTCGTTAGTCGTCCCAATAGTCTTTTCTTTATTACACCTGGCATCTAACTCCCACATTTCATCATAAATCTCTCTCAATGTCATTTTGTCGTCTGGTGTTCCCAATGCATTCTCGCGACTCATTTGCGCTCTTTCGTGATCATTGGTATTCTTTTCTATGTATCCCATCTCTTTGCTGAATTTCTTAAATAGTACTGTCGTCCATTCCGCGTAACTTAATCGTCTCTCTTGTCCTTGCATTTTCGTTTCCTTTTGAATCATCTTTCTCTATTGCATTTCTAGTCTCCCACAGTTGCCTGCTCTGGTTAAGTAATATTAATATACTTATGGTTTTACTTAACCTAAGCCCTACACTAGTTGAGCGCCAATTTGTACCTTAACCCTCGGCTCTTACGTTGTCTCTTACGGTCGCGGGATTCTCGTTATTTCCGCCCCAACGTTGCCGGCGTCAATTTGTAGGTAAACTGATACGTACGATTAAAATTCCCACTGTTGGGTTTGTCGATTTGTACATACACCTATGCCAATGTGTTTTGAATTATTTTAATTATGTAAATCTCGGAGATATTTGGAGTTGTGGGATGTATTGATGTAAGTAATTAATTATTAACTTAGCTCTCTAAAAACTATCAGTGTTTGTGTACCTGCAACTTAAATAATTAATGAGTTATTTTATATTTCCGCTCAACCCTATTATACCTTGAAGAGAATTCTGTCTAGTTTTGTATTTTTACGCTCTCTCTTTGGTGCCAGATAATTCCGCTATAAGCGCTGTAGTATCGGCTCAACGAAACTTATAGGTTATTCAATGTTTATGTTAACCAATTATTCTATACTTATTCAGTTACTTTTTTATTCCTAGCTCATTAACCATACTCCAAATAACAAGATTTTGCCAATATATAAAGGTTCTTTATTTGTTTCCTTCTTTAACATTGAATAATACATGTTCTAATTAACATATGCTTGGGCTATAGATTGTATGAATCGATTGTTGATTATTCTGATACTTTATTTAAGTTTAGTTATATAGTGTGTTTTAATTTGTAATTAATTTAATTCAGGGTGTGAAGGTTCTTGTAACTGTGGGGAAGATTAAAAATATATAGATAAGAATGCAAGATTTACAAATTTGTAGTGTTGTGTAGTTAGTATGATTAATATTATAATAATTTACCAGACTAGAACGAAGCAAATCGTGTAGGCGGTTGATTGATAAATTTACTGTTCTGGACGATTATGCAGTACGGTTTTCTTTCTTCGGTTTAATAAAAAGTAATTCTTCTCCTGTCCACTTCGGAATGACAGCTTTCTAGATTGGTTTACAGCCCGATGGATTCTTCTTCTGCAACGACAGGACCCAAATACGTTCTTCCCTCGGTTGAAGCAATTAGTGTTGTTCCGTGTTTTTTGAAAGGTTATAAATTCTGGTGTAGTGTATATTATTATTTGTGATACTTTTGACTCTTTCTATTTGTTTTAATGTATCGTCAATTCCTCTCGTATATGGGAGGTTCAAATCCTTCCTTGTATAATGCAGTTATTGATTCTCTATTCTGATTTCATTCTGTAGTATTATTTAGTTAAACTGTACAGGTGATTCATATATATTGTCATTAGGATTTTGTATTTTATTATAGTGTCTGATAAGTTAGACTATTCTGCTTAAAAAAATACTTCTTGGGTTTTTAATCTCATCACATTCAGTTCATCAAAGCAAAAATTCTTAAATCAACAACTTCCTTCTTCTTTTTTCGCCCCTAGCAACACCTGACTTCTTCCTTCTACATGTTTTGAATATAATGTTTATTTCATATATTTTTTGTCTATTCCTTATCAATTTGCTATCCTATCGGAATGTAACTTTACCAATAGTTGGTTTATTATTTTCTACACATATTCTGCTGGTTTTTTGATATAAGCCGGTTTTTTTTCCTTTTTTATATTTAATCCACTTTCGATATTATATGTTACTAATCGATATAATGGCATTATGGTATTATTATAATTTGTATAAATTTTATAATATATCATTATTAATTTAATGTTTTTTCTAGCTCTTCAAATCGTATTCATTAATTATTATTAATTGATGTACCTAACCTTCATGTTATGAGTGGTTGTATTGTGTTTTTGGCTGTTAGGCCTTTTATTGTAAACGGACCTATCTGTGTTTATACCTGGTACACATCTATAGCCTCTTTTACATAAATTCATACATACAATCAAATCTTAACTCTTAACATTTACATAAACAATTATTTTTTCCATATCTAATAACAATTTTATCTTGACCTATGGATCACATATAAGAAATTTAAATCTATTAACGTTAATTAGCTGCTTCACACTTCATTCTACAACAGTTATTGAATAATACAACTTGTTCCATTATCTTTCATTAACTCAATACATATTTGGTATAACATAACACAAACTTTATCATAATACTTGTTGTCATAAAATAATATCTCTTAACTCAAAATTCTTATTTGTTATTACTATAAAGTAAATTATTGTTTCATTTTTTGTTTGTTTTTTCATTGAACATTGATCATCAACTATTATCTAACTTACAGGTTCGGTTATACTTGTTAATATTATCTTGCATCCTTATTTACCTTTATCTATGATTATAATTGTAATTATTAGATCTTTGTTCTATCATTGGGTTAGATATTGACTTGTTTATTATTCTGTGAACCTTGTTTTTATGTAACATGAATGCTAGCATTTCTGTTGCGTTACAATATATATATATATATATATATATATATATATATATATTGCAACAGTGTAACGTATTGCCACGTTACAAATCCAGGGAACCCATCTTAAATGACACTTGCCAATTACATGGGCTGCCTACGTTGTAACGAACTGTTATTAAACTCAAATTAACTGAACAACTTACATAAGATAATTATAAGGAAACAAGGGAAGGTATTTCACTGATTTATGCACTCATTTTCATGTGTAACAAGATGACTTCTCTTTATTAACAACTGTTACTCAAAGATCCCATGACATCATTAATTAGATTAAAATATTTAAATGCTTTTCATAAAAACTTAGGGATCAAACTGATTATGTATTCTTTTACCTCGGATCCGAGTTTACTTTAAGTATATTTATAGCAAAGACTTCTAAGTATTTTGAGTTCATCTAGACGCTTGCAAGACTTCGTTTACCATTTGAAGAATGGTATTATTACTTAAAGTGATTATAAATTACATTTACATTTAAGGCGTTACAACGTACGATATTGAATCTTACAGTAAACTCTTAGCTTGTCTCATTTTAATTTTAAACAAAATTTATAGTCTTTGAAAAGTCTCTTTTTAATGTGAGTTGTGTATCAAATATGATTAACTCTCGATAGGCAAGCTATCGAGTCACCTTTACAATTGGTCGTAGTAACCTCGTCCTGGGGTGTCTCTCTTTGGAATTCTTGAAGTCGGCATCATCATCTGGGTCGTGTCTTCGGCAAGTACTAGATAGGATGTTCACTGCGGAGATTGGAGTTTCTTTTGTGAAAGTAGGTGTAGATCCACGGAGGTCCTCGTCAGCGCCTTATGCATCGTATACGTGTATTTATGAAGTTTATGCAGATCACATCTTCATGTATAAGGTTGTACTTGTATTTACCTCTTGAGGGGAGACGTCATCTTGATTACTACTAGTTTAGTTTTTGTTTTACTTATTACATTTTTCTTCTTAACACATCTTTATATCATTCACACATTACACAACGCTCGCCACGTTTAGCAGTGGTAGCTAACATTTTAAAATTAAATTAAAAAAACAAATGCATTTTCGTGGAGCTCTCGCTCATACGTCTGGACGGTCTGACGGCAGCATAGTGACTCTCTACTAGATTCGACTGGCACATAACAACGGAGAGGGGCAAGTACTCCGCGACAATATAGTTCCTATTTTAATTTAAATTGACATTCTTATTACTAAAAACAATACATTAATTATACATATATAATTTAAGTGAATTATTGTAACTACTACTCGTGCCTTCAATTTCTAATTACAAACATTATAATTTTTATATCTTCCTAAATTACAGACGACTCGATAAACACGTTGAGTCCGGAACTAACAGGTCACCGCATGATGACTAGCAAAGGGTTAATTGTGATATTAATAAGTTTTTTACAATTCGACTTTTTAGTAGTGCTTCTGTTGATTTTCATTCACTTCTCATTCTCATTCTGATTTAGTACAGGGGCTTTAGGTTTAATAGTGCGATTTAAAAAAACTTAATCGCTCGCAAATTTAATTTTTATTTATTTAAGATTACAGTTTCAATTAAATCGTCACAACAGTACAACCATTTACGGTACTGTGCATTGCCAAAATAATTTAAATAAATAATAAAAATAAATAAATATGGATTAATAAACATGATTCAGATTGCAAGCTGGATCGTATTTAAAAGGGGAACGCAGAATTCATGTATGGACACGCATATCTGGCCCACCTGTCGCTAGCGTTATGTACACGTGTATGTTTGTATGTGTAAAGCGTGTCCTTTCCTGAACGTAAATGTAAGAGTGAAGATTGGAATAAAACGTTAAGAGAAGATGGAAGTCAACCCATACTCACAGATATATGACGATGCAAGAAGGAGAGAAGTTGGTAAATATCACGCTAGTGCTTTTAAGAAAATTCCAATCATGAATAACTGGGTCACTAGAACAATTGAAGAGGATACACTACAACAGCTGCATCAACTCTACAGGGGGGGGGGGGTGAAATAATTGCTCAAACCCTCCAAATAAGGGTAAAATTGAAAAATCGCATATTCATTATTATTCGCACATAAAATAAATAAATGTGTTTGTAGATAAATAAAAACTATACCATATTATATGACTAATAAAAGGCAGAAAAAAAAGAAAAAAAAAATGTATATGGTATTAAGATTTTTTTTTCACCAAGCAGGGAAATAATGCAACAGTACAACCATTTACGGTACTGTGCATTGCCAAAATAATAAAAATAAATAAATATGGAGTAATAAACATGATTCAGATTGCAAGCTGGATCGTATTTAAAAAGGGAACGCAGAATTCCTGCATGGACACGCATATCTGCCCCACCTGTCGCTAGCGTTGTGTACACGTGTATTTTGTTTGTTTGTGTGTGTGAAGCCTGTCCGTTCCTGAACTGTAACCAACCCTTTTCAAGTATTGATAGATTTTATTTTTTATTTTAATTATACGAAAACTATGTACGATATTGTAAAACGAAAGTCACCAGAGGGTGTAGAAAATAAAGGTGAACAAAGGGTTAAAAGACCGTGACAAAGTGACGGAAAGTGCAATTACTCTAAGTAAAAAGTGAATAGCTCTTTTTGTAATTACAATAAAGAAGTGTAATTTACGTATAGTAAACATATAAAAATTACCATTGAGCATCGAGTAGTGTGAAACAGACTTCGTAATTCGCGAAGATAGGTGAAATTCGTGAATTGAACCAGAGTGGGGGTAAAGACGCTTTGACAAACTCTGACAAGATGAAAATTGTTCAGACATGAGCTTTTGCACGACCTGGCTATAAATACCAGGTCGCGCTAATAAAGTTGCTTCTTCTATTTTCAACCGTTGCCGTAGGAGGCTACGTCAGTCGACGACGCTATTTTAAATCTACAGTGAGAGTCACGGGACGAACTGGAAGTCTAACTAGAACAGCAGAGCAACTACGAAGAGGTTCGATGGACTCACATACGATTCATGAGAGGATACGAGACAACTAGAAACAGCACTAGCAGTGGAATCCTGGAAGAGGACCAGAGGACCAGAAGAACGAGAACGACACAAACCGAGGACACGAGGAGGACACACTGATAGTATCGCATCAAATGAGGTGATGAAAAACCATTTTTCTTAATTACAGACAATTGAATGACTCTAATTAACATAGAATGAAAAACATTCGAACAGTTAATCAATCATAAAGAAATTTACATAAATGTAAAGCAGATTGTAATATAGAATAATAATTCATGTATAGGAATTAGTAGTTGAATCAAACATAAATGCTAAGAGAGAAATATTTGAGTTTAAAGTAAAATCAATTAAAGTATTGCGAAAGGTTTGTTTGATATGATTTTAAATAAAAAGAAATGACAGTAATTGATAAAGACTTTGTTTGATAAAGTAAAATGCATATGCAATAGTAATAATGAAAGTCAAATAAGATTAAATAAATTAAAAATAACAGTAAATTCAGAATTACAGAAAATAATATGAGATTGCAAAGATAACCACACAATGAGCAAGCCGAGAGCAAAATATTTAATTAATTAAGATTAGATGATAAGTTTATGCATACCATGTTCTATATAATTTATTAGCCATAAGTCATGTGCGAATGGTTCATACAAACGAATAATAATGAGTATTATTTCAATATGCGAAATGAAAGAATTTTTTTTTTATAAAAAAACTAAATAATGGAAAAGTTTTAAAACTTATATAACGCATCATCTTCTTATTAGGATTACACCCATGAAATCAAATTTGTGATGTAAAGTTATATAATTTGGCGCTCCAAAAGCGTGGGGCTACCCAAATTAAATTATATTATTCAATTTGTGTTGTTATAATATATATATATATATATATATATATTGTTACATTACATTTGGAACAACTTAATATCGTACCAGATTTAATGAAGACCATGGATAAGAAACTAAACAAGAAGAAAAATATCTTTTAAAATGATAGTGAAGAGGAACGAATAACTATTTTAGACTGACTAGTACTACAACTGACCGTACCCAAATTAATGATTAAGCAAAGTGATGCAGAATACCCCGATTATGACATGAACTTTAAATAATGACAAAATAATAATTATAAAGACAGACAGCTTATGTACCAATACTATAAGGAAACAAATGGTTTTATCAAATGTATCAAAGTGTAAAGATAATCAAAATACAAATTGAGGGATAATAGGCCCAAACATACAATACAATGTAAAAAGAAATATTAGTAAGTTATGATATAATGAAATAAAATAACAAACTTTATTATAGATACATGGTACATACAATTAATTGTAATAAATAGTGGACATAACGTTGTCCAGAGAATAACAAATAATAACTTATTCACATTAATATTTTATAACAAGAGTGAAGTGGTGGAGGAAAAGTTAGCAATAATTAATCAAACAGAAAAGACTGTACAGATTAATTAGTTCTTTTAATGACAATAAAAATGTAAACCCAAACACAAAAACAATGCATGTGACAAATAAAAATACAATACAATATATTGTAGTATTAAATGTATTTTAATGAATAAGGAAGTAGCTGAATATTATGTGTCAGTGAAACCAAAACAATCAGTAACAAAAGTGTCTAAAGGTAGAATTAAAAGTGAACCAGTGGAAATTATTTATATAATGGAAAAAACAAATCTTAATAATCCTATATAAATAAGATTATTAATCTTATAAGACTACAAAACTGATCAGAGATAAGATCAAAGAATACCAGTGCAAGCTATTTTATTATGTTAAATAGACTTCAAGCGTCAATGTGTAAATTCATAAACTAAGTGAATTAGTACCTTTATACAAGGTTAAAGTTTTGTATTGAATACAGAAATAATATTTGGTAGAAGATTATTATGAAAACAGAGTATAAAAATGTTTCTAAGTGAGGGCCACTCTTTATCTAATAACATTTATTAAAATGAAAATAAGAGCAGGCAATAAATCAGTGAAGTGACAAAGGGTGCATCCCCAAAATAAAATAAAAACAGCCAAGACTGCATAAATTTAATTTTAAGAAATACTTTAAATAATGAAGGGACAGATGTGTTGTTTATATTGAGGTCAATGAACTCTATACTTAAATGTTTGAAATAGAGTACTATGTTTTTTGTTATTCTTAAATATTTAATATGTTTAATAATATTAATCAAGGCTAAATGTCTGAGATGGAATATAATCCTTTTATTATAAGATATCCATTATATGTTTACTAGTATAATCAAGACTGAAATGCCTGAGTTAGAGTACAAATCTTTTGTTTTCAAATAATTGTTATGTATTAATAGTAAGGATTAATTAGTTATCAAAGCAAAATGGATTGAAAGGAGATGTTCTTACTATGTGTTAAACAGTTGTTTAGGTTTGATGAAAGTTTAACTTAATTATTCAATGTCCATAAGAGTCATAGCCATGTGGGCATGACATTAAGTTGATTTGATTGTATATTGTTTTGTTATTGTTCATGTAATGATGTTATCAGAAGAGCCAGTAAAGCAACCAACCATTCTAAATTAATGAGAAATAGAAAAAATAACAAAGCAGACAGTAGTTCTATAAGGGTGATCACATTTTTTGAATAAATAAATGGAGTAGCAAATGTTTTTGTGGATGGCAAACTGTATGAAGCCATGTAAAACCAACTTTTGTAAATTTTAGGAAATACTGTTAGAATTTTGTAAAACAAATGTTGAAGGATGAATAGATTTATGGTTAATAGTATACACAACAAATCTAGAAGCAAAATAATCCGTTTTAAGTTATTTAAGAAAAATTCAAATAGCAAAAATGTAACATCTGTATTTCTTAAGTAAAAGTAGGCATGTTTAGTGTCTATATGTCACAAATGTAAAGACCAAAATAATGAAGCTAATAGTTTTAAATTCCCAATCAGTACAGAAAAGTTATACTAATTTAAAAGTTTTGAACAAATTCAGACATTGAAATAATGAATTTGTATGACAATGTATTCCTGAATCAACCAACCAGATTTCAAGTTTTACCTTAGCAACCAAAAATTTCAGATAAATAAAGTAGGACTTCTTTAACAACGGTCATAGAGTACAGACGCGTTAGTAAAACGTCTTATATAATTAAACTTTAACTGTGAAAACACGTTCCAGACTTATTAAAACCAATCGATGTACATAATACGAACTATTACAACCAAGAGAGGAACATCCAGCATTTTAAATAGAAGATTTGAAATCGAAGGGAGAAGAACCGAAGCAGACGTGGACCCTATCTTCGTCCTAGAATCATTTAAAGAAGAGGATCTGGTGACTTTGAACATTTTATAATATTATGTGTCAACACCAACATTTGTATACACGACTTTCTAAGAATTAATCAAACTAAAACTACAGACACTATATCACACCAACACTAAGAACACTCACAAATAACACGAATTGAACTTTACACCCTTTTGAACACCATAAGAACCTTTAATGATAACTAATAAACACATAAACTGGACATAACCTCTAATAACAAGCAACCACTACTCGACTGCCTGCGTGCACTTTACACACTAAAATTTTGTAACTGTCCTTCAACTGTGAAATTTGTATTTTGATTTATAGAATAGTATTATTTGTTTAAACGTAATCCCCGAACCAGATACGCCCTGAGATATTTTACTTTAATAGAAATAATAACCAACGCATTATTTTGGCCTAAATACTGAATAATATTTGCAACTATTGTACCAACTGGTAAAGAAGACGCATAATTTTGCCACAATTGTGATTACCGTAAAAAGAAACGAGAAATAATTAACCAATGCTTCACTGAATAAATGGTTTCTATAAAGATATATGTTTGGTGTTATATTTGCGTCATTATTATTGCTGTTCATTTTAAAAATAAGTCAATATAGCACAGCGGACACAACAACGGTTGGCAACTGTGGGTGACGTCATTGAAACTGCACATATAGTGGGAGCGAGCGGCAGAATACAAAATAATTCGCCGTTCAACATATCATGTTAATGGTTACAGATTTACAACAACAAAGGTATGGTGGAATAATTTTAATACATCTATATTGAATTTGCTAAAATTGACGCATGCTAGTCGGAGCATAAGAGCTCGTATATCATCACAAATTTTTATATTGTTTACTCGCGAGACCTCATCTCATTTATTCATTTATTGACGCTTCCAGTGTGCGGCGTATATAAGTTACGTTAACATAACACAACATTATATATTGGTAACAAATTGGCGAACCAACGTGTGACGCGATAAATTAAATTATAATTTATAATTAAACAATAATCAAAAATAAACAAAAATGAGGAAGCGAGAAATATCGCGCAAACGAGCAGCCGAAACCGAGAAAGCAGGCGAATTAAACATGGAAGACAAGGAAGCAACACCGGTTGAGGAAGTAGAAACTATAACAAGGAAGGCTCCGGAGAAACAACCAGAAGAAACCACACAAACGGAAGGCGAGAAGACGCAAGAAATGTTCAAATGTGTGATGGAATTAATGCAGGAGTTTGGTAAGGAAACGATGAAACTAATGGACGAAATGAAGGAAGACTGCAGTAAGGACTTAGAAAAATTGAAGGAAGAATTATGTGAGAACAATAATAAGAACTTAGTAATACTGAAGGAAGATTTGAGTAAGAAAATGGAGGAGAGTAATAAGAAAATAATGGACGAAATAAGAAAGGAAATGAAGGAAATGACCAAAGAAATAATAAATGATAATAAACTGTTTAGGGAAGAATTAAGAAATAATAGAGCCAAAGAAATAAAAAATGATAGCAAACCAGAAACAGAAGAAATAACAAACTCCAAAACAGAGGAAGCAGTAGTAGTATTACCTGAAAAGAATACTAACGGAAACAAAGAAAATACTAAAGATAGTGAAGTGGAACCAAAGAAAGTAAGAAGAACGCATCTAAAGAATTTAATAAAAACACCGGAAAAATGGGAGATGATGAACAATGGGTTAATTAATGTACTGAATATCCCAATTACCAACAATGAAGAAATCATGAATGCCAGAGATTATAGGAGGGGATAAAAGCAATTTCAATAATGACTTACCATAAAACTATAGTTTACAACTTAGAGAAGACCAGAGATAAATGGGAAATACCAGAAATAGAAATACGTGGGAAAATATCAATGATATCATTAGTCATTGATGGACCAGTAACATATTGTTTTAATCAACGATATGGTAGGATGAGTCGAATAAGCTTTGCAGCAAATGAAAGAATAAGAACGGGAAGAATGAAGTACAAGGTGGAAGCAAGAGATGTCACAAGGACCGGAATAATTATAAAGACAATGGTAGTACGGACAATAAGGTCAACTGAGATTATGGACCCGGGATAAATTATATACCACACACCATCAAGAAAAGGGACGGATGCTACGCTAACCGACTACGGCCAAAGAACGATTTTAAGGAGACGAGAAATAAGTTTCATTGAGGAACATTAATATGAATAAAGAATAAAGAAACAGAACCATACAAATGAAGGTATGAGCAACTGACTGACATAACGAAAATTACCAAAGGATCATCAGTGCTGGGTATAGAAAAACATATGACAATAAGGACTATAATAAAAAGTGTAGAATTTGTGATAATACCTCAAAATTCAAAAAATGTAGTAAGCTCATCTTACCAACTTTACTAATCCAGAATATAATTTTAAATGAAGCCAAATAAAATGAATTTGAATAAACCACAAAATTCAAAAATATAGTAAGATCATCTTACCAACTCTACCAATCCAGAAAATAATTTTAAATGAAGCGAATAAAACAAAGTTGAATAAACCTCAAAATTCAAAAATATAGTAAGATCATCTTACCAACTCTACCAATCCAGATATAATTTTAAATGAAGCGAATAAACGAATTGAATAAACCTCAAAATTAAAAAATGTAGTAAGATCATCTTACCAACTCTACCAATCCAGAATATAATTTTAAATGAAGCCAAGATAACCAAATTTGAATAAACTTCAAAATTCAAAAATATAGTAAGATCATCTTACCGACTCTACCAATCCAGATATAATTTTAAATGAATCCAATTAAAGCAAATTTGAATGAACCTCAAAATCCAAAAATATAGTAAGATCATCTTACCGACTCTACCAATCCAGAATATAATTTTAAATGAAGCCAATTAAAGCAAATTTGAATGAACCTCAAAATTCAAATAAATGGTAAGGACAACTTACAGTACATTTTGATAATGTTATTTTGAATTAAGTGAATAAACAAATTGGAATAAATCCCAAATTCAAATAAATAGTAAGGACAACTTACAGTACATTTTGATAATGTTATTATGAACCAAGTGAATAAACAAATGTGAATAAATTTCCAAATTCTAAACAAAATAAGCACCTCTTATTAAATATAATTATGAACTTATTATTGGAATATAAAAGAAAGATGCAACATCCATGAATCAGAAGAAACTATAGTGCTATAAAATGAATAAGAAAAGACAAATGTAGACAATCGACGATGAAAATAAGACAAGACTAGAAACGAATTTACTACAAATAACCTATCATGATTGTGAGAGAATCAACCACAACTATAGATACAGATACTTGTTATGTTTTAATTGAATAAAGATAGTGAATGAAAAATGAAGATTAAGCAGTATTGATAAAGAAGGAAAGAAGATAGTACCAATTGAAAATAAAAATGTTATTAATATCGCCACAAGAAAATAAACATCTGAAAGAATCAATGGAAAGAAATATTTAGATCTGAGAAGTTTAACTGAGTGAACCATCCCAAGAATATATTATTATATTATTTTTAATTTATTTAGTCGTGAATAGACTAGTGATTATTAAATGTGATTGACTGATGAGATAGCTCCAGCAATCGATATTATTTATGTATTATGTATTATAAGGACAGCGGGGTATTAGGTCAAGAGAGCCCCCCGACTGATTCCAAAATATATGGTGATTAATTTGTTAGGGAAGTAACATGTTCCAGGGATAGAACACTTATAATTAAAGACAAGTATACCAGATCATAAAAAGAATAACAAATGATAATATGACAGATAAGACAATTGATAATTTCAACAAAAGTACTATTTTATTAAAATAATCAAATTTGGTGGCAGGGTAGTATGTAACATTACATTTGGAACAACTTAATATCGTACCAGATTTAATGAAGACCATGGATAAGAAACTAAACAAGACGAAAAATATCTTTTAAAATGATAGTGAAGAGGAACGAATAACTCTTTTAGACTGACTAGTACTACAACTGACCGTACCCAAATTAATGATTAAGCAAAGTGATGCCGAATACCCTGATTATGACATGAACTTTAAATAATGACAAAATAATAATTATAAAGACAGACAGCTTATGTACCAATACTATAAAGAAACAAATGGTTTTATCAAATGTATCAAAGTTTAAAGATAATCAAAATACAAATTGAGGGATAATAGGCCCAAACATACAATACAATGTAAAAAGAAATATTAGTAAGTTATGATATAATGAAATAATATAACAAACTTTATTATAGATACATGGTACATACAACTAATTGTTATAAATAGTGGACATAAGGTTGTCCAGAGAATAACAAATCTAACTTATTCACATTAATATTTTATAACAAGAGTGAAGTGATGGAGGAAAAGTTAGCAATAATTAATCAAACAGAACAGACTGTACAGATTAATTAGTTCTTTTAATGACAATAAAAATGTAAACCCAAACACAAAAACAATGCATGTGACAAATAGAAATCAATACAATATATTGTAGTATTAAATGTATTTTAATGAATAAGGAAGTAGCTGAATATTATGTGTCAGTGAAACCAAAGCAATCAGTAACAAAAGTGTCTAAAGGTAGAATTAAAAGTGAACCAGTGGAAATTATTTATATAATGGTAAAAACAAATCTTAATAATCCTATACAAATAAGATTATTAAACTTATAAGACTACAAAACTGATCAGAGATAAGATCAAAGAATACCAGTGCAAGCTATTTTATTATGTTAAATAGACTTCAAGCGTCAATGTGTAAATTCATAAACTAAGTGAATTAGTACCTTTATACAAGGTTAAAGTTATGTATTGAATACAGAAATAATATTTGGTAGAAGATTATTATGAAAACAGAGTATAAAATGTTTCTAAGTGAGGGCCACTCTTTATCTAATAACATTTATTAAAATGAAAATAAGAGCAGACAATAAATCAGTGAAGTGACAAAGGGTACATCCCCAAAATAAAATAAAAACAGCCAAGACTGCATAAATTTAATTTTAAGAAATACTTTAAATAATGAAGGGACAGAGGTGTTGTTTATATTGAGGTCAATGAACTCTAAACTTAAATGTTGGAAATAGAGTACTATGTTTTATGTTATTCTTAAATATTTATTATGTTTAATAATATCAATCAAGGCTAAATGTCTGAGATGGAAACAATCCTTTTATTATAAGATATCCATTATATGTTTACTAGTATTAATCAAGACTGAAATGTCTGAGTTAGAGTACAACTCTTTTGTTTTCAAATAGTTGTTATGTATTAATAGTAAGGATTAATTAGTTATCAAAGCAAAATGGATTGAAAGGAGATGTTCTTACTATGTGTTAAACAGTTGTTTAGGTTTGATGAAAGTTTAACTTATTTATTCAATGTCCATAAGAGTCATAGCCATGTGGGCATGACATTAAATTGATTTGATTGTATATTAATTTGTTATTGTTCATGTAATGATGTTATCAGAAGAGCCAGTAAAGCAACCAACCATTCTAAATTAATGAGAAATAGAAAAAATAACAAAGCAGACAGTAGTTCTATAAGGGTGATCACATTTTTTGAATAAATAAATGGAGTAGCAAATGTTTTTGTGGATGGCAAACTGTATGAAGCCATGTAAAACCAACTTTTGTAAATTTTAGGAAATACTGTTAGAATTTTGTAAAACAAATGTTGAAGGATGAATAGATTTATGGTTAATAGTATACACAACAAATCTAGAAGCAAAATAATCCGTTTTAAGTTATTTAAGAAAAATTCAAATAGCAAAAATGTAACATCTGTATTTCTTAAGTAAAAGTAGGCATGTTTAGTGTCTATATGTCACAAATGTAAAGACCAAAATAATGATGCTAATAGTTTTAAATTCCCAATCAGTACAGAAAAGTTATACTAATTTAAAAGTTTTGAACAAATTCAGACATTGAAATAATGAATTTGTATGACAATGTATTCCTGAATCAACCAACCAGATTTCAAGTTTTACCTTAGCAACCAAAAATTTCAGATAAATAAAGTAGGACTTCTTTAACAACGGTCATAGAGTACAGACGCGTTAGTAAAACGTCTTATATAATTAAACTTTAACTGTGAAAACACGTTCCAGACTTATTGAAACCAATCGATGTACATAATACGAACTATTACAACCAAGAGAGGAACATCCAGCATTTTAAATAGAAGATTTAAAATCGAAGGGAGAAGAACCGAAGCAGACGTGGACCCTATCTTCGTCCTAGAATCATTTAAAGAAGAGGATCTGGTGACTTTGAACATTTTATAATATTATATGTCAACACCAACATTTGTATACACGACTTTCTAAGAATTAATCAAACTAAAACTACAGACACTATATCACACCAACACTAAGAACACTCACAAATAACACGAATTGAACTTTACACCCTTTTGAACACCATAAGAACCTTTAATGATAACTAGTAAACACATAAACTGGACATAACCTCTAATAACAAGCAACCACTACTCGACTGCCTGCGTGCACTTTACAAACTAAAATTTTGTAACTGTCCTTGAACTGTGAAATTTGTATTTTGATTTATAGAATAGTATTATTTGTTTAAACGTAATCCCCGAACCAGATACGCCCTGAGATATTTTACTTTAATAGAAATAATAACCAACGCATTATTTTGGCCTAAATACTGAATAATATTTGCAACTACTGTACCAACTGGTAAAGAAGACGCATAATTTTGCCACAATTGTGATTACCGTAAAAAGAAACGAGAAATAATTAACCAATGCTTCACTGAATAAATGGTTTCTATAAAGATATATGTTTGGTGTTATATTTGCGTCATTATTATTGCTGTTCATTTTAAAAATAAATCAATATAGCACAGCGGACACAACAACGGTTGGCAACTGTGGGTGACGCCATTGAAACTACACATATAGTGGGAGCGAGCGGCAGAATACAAAATAATTCGCCGTTCAACATATCATGTTAATGGTTACAGATTTACAACAACAACGGTGTGGTTGAATAATTTTAATACATCTATATTGAATTTGCTAAAATTGACGCATGCTAGTCGGAGCATAAGAGCTCGTATATCATCACAAATTTTTATATTGTTTACTCGCGAGACCTCATCTCATTTATTCATTTATTGACGCTTCCAGTGTGCGGCGTATATAAGTTACGTTAACATAACACATCATTATATATTGGTAACAAATTGGCGAACCAACGTGTGACGCGATAAATTAAATTATAATTTATAATTAAACAATAATCAAAAATAAACAAAAATGAGGAAGCGAGAAATATCGCGCAAACGAGCAGCCGAAACCGAGAAAGCAGGCGAATTAAACATGGAAGACAAGGAAGCAACACCGGTTGAGGAAGTAGAAACTATAACAAGGAAGGCTCCGGAGAAACAACCAGAAGAAACCACACAAACGGAAGGCGAGAAGACGCAAGAAATGTTCAAATGTATGATGGAATTAATGCAGGAGTTTGGTAAGGAAACGATGAAACTAATGGACGAAATGAAGGAAGACTGCAGTAAGAACTTAGAAAAATTGAAGGAAGAATTATGTGAGAACAATAATAAGAACTTAGTAATACTGAAGGAAGATTTGAGTAAGAAAATGGAGGAGAGTAATAAGAAAATAATGGACGAAATAAGAAAGGAAATGAAGGAAATGACCAAAGAAATAATAAATGATAATAAACTGTTTAGGGAAGAATTAAGAAATAATAGGGCCAAAGAAATATAAAATGATAGCAAACCAGAAACAGAAGAAATAACAAACTCCACAACAGAGGAAGCAGTAGTAGTATTACCTGAAAAGAATACTAACGGAAACTAAGAAAATACTAAAGATAGTGAAGTGGAACCAAAGAAAGTAAGAAGAACGCATCTAAAGAATTTAATAAAAACACCGGAAGAATGGGAGATGAACAATGGGTTAATTAATGTACTGAATATCCCAATTACCAACAATGAAGAAATCATGAATGCCAGAGATTATAGGAGGGGATAAAAGCAATTTCAATAATGACTTACCATAAAACTATAGTTTACAACTTAGAGAAGACCAGAGATAAATGGGAAATACCAGAAATAGAAATACGTGGGAAAATATCAATGATATCATTAGTCATTGATGGACCAGTAACATATTGTTTTAATCAACGATATGGTAGGATGAGTCGAATAAGCTTTGCAGCAAATGAAAGAATAAGAACGGGAAGAATGAAGTACAAGGTGGAAGCAAGAGATGTCACAAGGACCGGAATAATTATAAAGACAATGGTAGTACGGACAATAAGGTCAACTGAGATTATGGACCCGGGATAAATTATATACCACACACCATCAAGAAAAGGGACGGATGCTACGCTAACCGACTACGGCCAAAGAACGATTTTAAGGAGACGAGAAATAAGTTTCATTGAGGAACATTAATATGAATAAAGAATAAAGAAACAGAACCATACAAATGAAGGTATGAGCAACTGACTGACATAACGAAAATTACCAAAGGATCATCAGTACTGGGTATAGAAAAACATATGACAATAAGGACTATAATAAAAAGTGTAGAATTTGTGATAATACCTCAAAATTCAAAAAATGTAGTAAGCTCATCTTACCAACTTTACTAATCCAGAATATAATTTTAAATGAAGCCAAATAAAATGAATTTGAATAAACCACAAAATTCAAAAATATAGTAAGATCATCTTACCAACTCTACCAATCCAGAAAATAATTTTAAATGAAGCGAATAAAACAAAGTTGAATAAACCTCAAAATTCAAAAATATAGTAAGATCATCTTACCAACTCTACCAATCCAGATATAATTTTAAATGAAGCGAATAAACGAATTGAATAAACCTCAAAATTAAAAAATGTAGTAAGATCATCTTACCAACTCTACCAATCCAGAATATAATTTTAAATGAAGCCAAGATAACCAAATTTGAATAAACTTCAAAATTCAAAAGTATAGTAAGATCATCTTACCGACTCTACCAATCCAGATATAATTTTAAATGAAGCCAATTAAAGCAAATTTGAATGAACCTCAAAATTCAAAAATATAGTAAGATCATCTTACCGACTCTACCAATCCAGAATATAATTTTAAATGAAGCCAATTAAAGCAAATTTGAATGAACCTCAAAATTCAAATAAATGGTAAGGACAACTTACAGTACATTTTGATAATGTTATTTTGAATTAAGTGAATAAACAAATTGGAATAAATCCCAAATTCAAATAAATAGTAAGGACAACTTACAGTACATTTTGATAATGTTATTATGAACCAAGTGAATAAACAAATGTGAATAAATTTCCAAATTCTAAACAAAATAAGCACCTCTTATTAAATATAATTATGAACTTATTATTGGAATATAAAAGAAAGATGCAACATCCATGAATCAGAAGAAACTATAGTGCTATAAAATGAATAAGAAAAGACAAATGTAGACAATCGACGATGAAAATAAGACAAGACTAGAAACGAATTTACTACAAATAACCTATCATGATTGTGAGAGAATCAACCACAACTATAGATACAGATACTTGTTATGTTTTAATTGAATAAAGATAGTGAATGAAAAATGAAAATTAAGCAGTATTGATAAAGAAGGAAAGAAGATAGTACCAATTGAAAATAAAAAATGTTATTAATATCGCCACAAGGAAATAAACATCTGAAAGAATCAATGGAAAGAAATATTTAGATCTGAGAAGTTTAACCGAGTGAACCATCCCAAGAATATATTATTATATTATTTTTATTTGATTTAGTCGTGAATAGACTAGTGATTATTAAATGTGATTGACTGATGAGATAGCTCCAGCAATCGATATTATTTATGTATTATGTATTATAAGGACAGCGGGGTATTAGGTCAAGAGAGCCCCCCGACTGATTCCAAAATATATGGTGATTAATTTGTTAGGGAAGTAACATGTTCCAGGGATAGAACACTTATAATTAAAGACAAGTATACCAGATCATAAAAAGAATAACAAATGATAATATGACAGATAAGACAATTGATAATTTCAACAAAAGTACTATTTTATTAAAATAATCAAATTTGGTGGCAGGGTAGTATGTAACATTACATTTGGAACAACTTAATATCGTACCAGATTTAATGAAGACCATGGATAAGAAACTAAACAAGACGAAAAATATCTTTTAAAATGATAGTGAAGAGGAACGAATAACTCTTTTAGACTGACTAGTACTACAACTGACCGTACCCAAATTAATGATTAAGCAAAGTGATGCCTAATACCCCGATTATGACATGAACTTTAAATAATGACAAAATAATAATTATAAAGACAGACAGCTTATGTACCAATACTATAAGGAAACAAATGGTTTTATCAAATGTATCAAAGTGTAAAGATAATCAAAATACAAATTGAGGGATAATAGGCTCAAACATACAATACAATGTAAAAAGAAATATTAGTAAGTTATGATATAATGAAATAATATAACAAACTTTATTATAGAAACATGGTACATACAACTAATTGTTATAAATAGTGGACATAAGGTTGTCCAGAGAATAACAAATAATAACTTATTCACATTAATATTTTATAACAAGAGTGAAGTGATGGAGGAAAAGTTAGCAATAATTAATCAAACAGAACAGACTGTACAGATTAATTAGTTCTTTTAATGACAATAAAAATGTAAACCCAAACACAAAAACAATGCATGTGACAAATAGAAATCAATACAATATATTGTAGTATTAAATGTATTTTAATGAATAAGGAAGTAGCTGAATATTATGTGTCAGTGAAACCAAAACAATCAGTAACAAAAGTGTCTAAAGGTAGAATTAAAAGTGAACCAGTGGAAATTATTTATATAATGGTAAAAACAAATCTTAATAATCCTATACAAATAAGATTATTAAACTTATAAGACTACAAAACTGATCAGAGATAAGATCAAAGAATACCAGTGCAAGCTATTTTATTATGTTAAATAGACTTCAAGCGTCAATGTGTAAATTCATAAACTAAGTGAATTAGTACCTTTATACAAGGTTAAAGTTTTGTATTGAATACAGAAATAATATTTGGTAGAAGATTATTATGAAAACAGAGTATAAAATGTTTCTAAGTGAGGGCCACTCTTTATCTAATAACATTTATTAAAATGAAAATAAGAGCAGACAATAAATCAGTGAAGTGACAAAGGGTACATCCCCAAAATAAAATAAAAACAGCCAAGAAACCATAAATTTAATTTTAAGAAATACTTTAAATAATGAAGGGACAGATGTGTTGTTTATATTGAGGTCAATGAACTCTATACTTAAATGTTGGAAATAGAGTACTATGTTTTTTGTTATTCTTAAATATTTATTATGTATAATAATATCAATCAAGGCTAAATGTCTGAGATGGAATACAATCCTTTTATTCAAGATATCCATTATATGTTTACTACTATTAATCAAGACTGAAATGTCTGAGTTAGAGTACAACTCTTTTGTTTTCAAATAGTTGTTATGTATTAATAGTAAGGATTAATTAGTTATCAAAGCAAAATGGATTGAAAGGAGATGTTCTTACTATGTGTTAAACAGTTGTTTAGGTTTGATGAAAGTTTAACTTATTTATTCAATGTCCATAAGAGTCATAGCCATGTGGGCATGACATTAAATTGATTTGATTGTATATTAATTTGTTATTGTTCATGTAATGATGTTATCAGAAGAGCCAGTAAAGCAACCAACCATTCTAAATTAATGAGAAATAGAAAAAATAACAAAGCAGACAGTAGTTCTATAAGGGTGATCACATTTTTTGAATAAATAAATGGAGTAGCAAATGTTTTTGTGGATGGCAAACTGTATGAAGCCATGTAAAACCAACTTTTGTAAATTTTAGGAAATACTGTTAGAATTTTGTAAAACAAATGTTGAAGGATGAATAGATTTATGGTTAATAGTATACACAACAAATCTAGAAGCAAAATAATCCGTTTTAAGTTATTTAAGAAAAATTCAAATAGCAAAAATGTAACATCTGTATTTCTTAAGTAAAAGTAGGCATGTTTAGTGTCTATATGTCACAAATGTAAAGACCAAAATAATGATGCTAATAGTTTTAAATTCCCAATCAGTACAGAAAAGTTATACTAATTTAAAAGTTTTGAACAAATTCAGACATTGAAATAATGAATTTGTATGACAATGTATTCCTGAATCAACCAACCAGATTTCAAGTTTTACCTTAGCAACCAAAAATTTCAGATAAATAAAGTAGGACTTCTTTAACAACGGTCATAGAGTACAGACGCGTTAGTAAAACGTCTTATATAATTAAACTTTAACTGTGAAAACACGTTCCAGACTTATTGAAACCAATCGATGTACATAATACGAACTATTACAACCAAGAGAGGAACATCCAGCATTTTAAATAGAAGATTTAAAATCGAAGGGAGAAGAACCGAAGCAGACGTGGACCCTATCTTCGTCCTAGAATCATTTAAAGAAGAGGATCTGGTGACTTTGAACATTTTATAATATTATATGTCAACACCAACATTTGTATACACGACTTTCTAAGAATTAATCAAACTAAAACTACAGACACTATATCACACCAACACTAAGAACACTCACAAATAACACGAATTGAACTTTACACCCTTTTGAACACCATAAGAACCTTTAATGATAACTAATAAACACATAAACTGGACATAACCTCTAATAACAAGCAACCACTACTCGACTGCCTGCGTGCACTTTACACACTAAAATTTTGTAACTGTCCTTCAACTGTGAAATTTGTATTTTGATTTATAGAATAGTATTATTTGTTTAAACGTAATCCCCGAACCAGATACGCCCTGAGATATTTTACTTTAATAGAAATAATAACCAACGCATTATTTTGGCCTAAATACTGAATAATATTTGCAACTATTGTACCAACTGGTAAAGAAGACGCATAATTTTGCCACAATTGTGATTACCGTAAAAAGAAACGAGAAATAATTAACCAATGCTTCACTGAATAAATGGTTTCTATAAAGATATATGTTTGGTGTTATATTTGCGTCATTATTATTGCTGTTCATTTTAAAAATAAGTCAATATAGCACAGCGGACACAACAACGGTTGGCAACTGTGGGTGACGTCATTGAAACTGCACATATAGTGGGAGCGAGCGGCAGAATACAAAATAATTCGCCGTTCAACATATCATGTTAATGGTTACAGATTTACAACAACAACGGTGTGGTTGAATAATTTTAAAATATCTATATTGAATTTGCTAAAATTGACGCATGCTAGTCGGAGCATAAGAGCTCGTATATCATCACAAATTTTTATATTGTTTACTCGCGAGACCTCATCTCATTTATTAATTTATTGACGCTTCCAGTGTGTGGCGTATATAAGTTACGTTAACATAACACATCATTATATATTGGTAACAAATTGGCGAACCAACGTGTGACGCGATAAATTAAATTATAATTTATAATTAAACAATCATAAATAAACAAAAATGAGGAAGCGAGAAACATCGCGCAAACGAGCAGCCGAAACCGAGAAAGCAGGCGAATTAAACATGGAAGACAAGGAAACAACACCGGTTGAGGAAGTAGAAACTATAACAAGGAAGGCTCCGGAGAAACAACCAGAAGAAACCACACAAACGGAAGGCGAGAAGACGCAAGAAATGTTCAAATGTATGATGGAAATAATGCATGAGTTTGGTAAGGAAACGATGAAACTAATGGACGAAATGAAGGAAGACTTCAGTAAGAACTTAGAAAAATTGAAGGAAGAATTATGTGAGAACAATAATAAGAATTTAGTAATACTGAAGGAAGATTTGAGTAAGAAAATGGAGGAGAGTAATAAGAAAATAATGGACGAAATAAGAAAGGAAATGAAGGAAATGACCAAAGAAATAATAAATGATAATAAACTGTTTAGGGAAGAATTAAGAAATAATAGGGCCAAAGAAATAAAAAATGATAGCAAACCAGAAACAGAAGAAATAACAAACTCCAAAACAGAGGAAGCAGTAGTAGTATTACCTGAAAAGAATACTAACGGAAACAAAGAAAATACTAAAGATAGTGAAGTGGAACCAAAGAAAGTAAGAAGAACGCATCTAAAGAATTTAATAAAAACACCGGAAAAATGGGAGATGATGAACAATGGGTTAATTAATGTACTGAATATCCCAATTACCAACAATGAAGAAATCATGAATGCCAGAGATTATAGGAGGGGATAAAAGCAATTTCAATAATGACTTACCATAAAACTATAGTTTACAACTTAGAGAAGACCAGAGATAAATGGGAAATACCAGAAATAGAAATACGTGGGAAAATATCAATGATATCATTAGTCATTGATGGACCAGTAACATATTGTTTTAATCAACGATATGGTAGGATGAGTCGAATAAGCTTTGCAGCAAATGAAAGAATAAGAACGGGAAGAATGAAGTACAAGGTGGAAGCAAGAGATGTCACAAGGACCGGAATAATTATAAAGACAATGGTACGGACAATAAGGTCAACTGAGATTATGGACCCGGGATAAATTATATACCACACACCATCAAGAAAAGGGACGGATGCTACGCTAACCGACTACGGCCAAAGAACGATTTTAAGGAGACGAGAAATAAGTTTCATTGAGGAACAATAATATGAATAAAGAATAAAGAAACAGAACCATACAAATGAAGGTATGAGCAACTGACTGACATAACGAAAATTACCAAAGGATCATCAGTACTGGGTATAGAAAAACATATGACAATAAGGACTATAATAAAAAGTGTAGAATTTGTAATAATACCTCAAAATTCAAAAAATGTAGTAAGCTCATCTTACCAACTTTACAAATCCAGAATATAATTTTAAATGAAGCCAAATAAAATGAATTTGAATAAACCACAAAATTCAAAAATATAGTAAGATCATCTTACCAACTCTACCAATCCAGAAAATAATTTTAAATGAAGCGAATAAAACAAAGTTGAATAAACCTCAAAATTCAAAAATATAGTAAGATCATCTTACCAACTCTACCAATCCAGAAAATAATTTTAAATGAAGCCAAATAAAATGAATTTGAATAAACCACAAAATTCAAAAATATAGTAAGATCATCTTACCAACTCTACCAATCCAGAAAATAATTTTAAATGAAGCGAATAAAACAAAGTTGAATAAACCTCAAAATTCAAAAATATAGTAAGATCATCTTACCAACTCTACCAATCCAGAAAATAATTTTAAATGAAGCGAATAAACGAATTGAATAAACCTCAAAATTAAAAAATTGTAGTAAGATCATCTTACCGACTCTACCAATCCAGATATAATTTTAAATGAAGCCAATTAAAGCAAATTTGAATGAACCTCAAAATTCAAAAATATAGTAAGATCATCTTACCGACTCTACCAATCCAGAATATAATTTTAAATGAAGCCAATTAAAGCAAATTTGAATGAACCTCAAAATTCAAATAAATGGTAAGGACAACTTACAGTACATTTTGATAATGTTATTTTGAATTAAGTGAATAAACAAATTGGAATAAATCCCAAATTCAAATAAATAGTAAGGACAACTTACAGTACATTTTGATAATGTTAATATGAACCAAGTGAATAAACAAATGTGAATAAATTTCCAAATTCTAAACAAAATAAGCACCTCTTATTAAATATAATTATGAACTTATTATTGGAATATAAAAGAAAGATGCAACATCCATGAATCAGAAGAAACTATAGTGCTATAAAATGAATAAGGAAAGACAAATGTAGACAATCGACGATGAAAATAAGACAAGACTAGAAACGAATTTACTACAAATAACCTATCATGATTGTGAGAGAATCAACCACAACTATAGATACAGATACTTGTTATGTTTTAATTGAATAAAGATAGTGAATGAAAAATGAAAATTAAGCAGTATTGATAAAGAAGGAAAGAAGATAGTACCAATTGAAAATAAAAAATGTTATTAATATCGCCACAAGGAAATAAACATCTGAAAGAATCAATGGAAAGAAATATTTAGATCTGAGAAGTTTAACCGAGTGAACCATCCCAAGAATATATTATTATATTATTTTTATTTGATTTAGTCGTGAATAGACTAGTGATTATTAAATGTGATTGACTGATGAGATAGCTCCAGCAATCGATATTATTTATGTATTATGTATTATAAGGACAGCGGGGTATTAGGTCAAGAGAGCCCCCCGACTGATTCCAAAATATATGGTGATTAATTTGTTAGGGAAGTAACATGTTCCAGGGATAGAACACTTATAATTAAAGACAAGTATACCAGATCATAAAAAGAATAACAAATGATAATATGACAGATAAGACAATTGATAATTTCAACAAAAGTACTATTTTATTAAAATAATCAAATTTGGTGGCAGGGTAGTATGTAACATTACATTTGGAACAACTTAATATCGTACCAGATTTAATGAAGACCATGGATAAGAAACTAGACAAGAAGAAAAATATCTTTTAAAATGATAGTGAAGAGGAACGAATAACTATTTTAGACTGACTAGTACTACAACTGACCGTATCCAAATTAATGATTAAGCAAAGTGATGCAGAATACCCCGATTATGACATGAACTTTAAATAATGACAAAATAATAATTATAAAGACAGACAGCTTATGTACCAATACTATAAGGAAACAAATGGTTTTATCAAATGTATCAAAGTGTAAAGATAATCAAAATACAAATTGAGGGATAATAGGCTCAAACATACAATACAATGTAAAAAGAAATATTAGTAAGTTATGATATAATGAAATAATATAACAAACTTTATTATAGAAACATGGTACATACAACTAATTGTTATAAATAGTGGACATAAGGTTGTCCAGAGAATAACAAATAATAACTTATTCACATTAATATTTTATAACAAGAGTGAAGTGATGGAGGAAAAGTTAGCAATAATTAATCAAACAGAACAGACTGTACAGATTAATTAGTTCTTTTAATGACAATAAAAATGTAAACCCAAACACAAAAACAATGCATGTGACAAATAGAAATACAATACAATATATTGTAGTATTAAATGTATTTTAATGAATAAGGAAGTAGCTGAATATTATGTGTCAGTGAAACCAAAACAATCAGTAACAAAAGTGTCTAAAGGTAGAATTAAAAGTGAACCAGTGGAAATTATTTATATAATGGAAAAAACAAATCTTAATAATCCTATATAAATAAGAATATTAATCTTATAAGACTACAAAACTGATCAGAGATAAGATCAAAGAATACCAGTGCAAGCTATTTTATTATGTTAAATAGACTTCAAGCGTCAATGTGTAAATTCATAAACTAAGTGAATTAGTACCTTTATACAAGGTTAAAGTTTTGTATTGAATGCAGAAACAATATTTGGTAGAAGATTATTATGAAAACAGAGTATAAAAATGTTTCTAAGTGTGGCCACTCTTTATCTAATAACATTTATTAAAATGAAAATAAGAGCAGACAATAAATCAGTGAAGTGACAAAGGGTACATCCCCAAAATAAAATAAAAACAGCCAAGAATCCATAAATTTAATTTTAAGAAATACTTTAAATAATGAAGGGACAGATGTGTTGTTTATATTGAGGTCAATGAACTCTATACTTAAATGTTGGAAATAGAGTACTATGTTTTTTGTTATTCTTAAATATTTATTATGTATAATAATATCAATCAAGGCTAAATGTCTGAGATGGAATACAATCCTTTTATTCAAGATATCCATTATATGTTTACTACTATTAATCAAGACTGAAATGTCTGAGTTAGAGTACAACTCTTTTGTTTTCAAATAGTTGTTATGTATTAATAGTAAGGATTAATTAGTTATCAAAGCAAAATGGATTGAAAGGAGATGTTCTTACTATGTGTTAAACAGTTGTTTAGGTTTGATGAAAGTTTAACTTATTTATTCAATGTCCATAAGAGTCATAGCCATGTGGGCATGACATTAAATTGATTTGATTGTATATTGTTTTGTTATTGTTCATGTAATGATGTTATCAGAAGAGCCAGTATAGCAACCAACCATTCTAAATTAATGAGGAATAGAAAAAATAACAAAGCAGACAGTAGTTCTATAAGGGTGATCACATTTTTTGAATAAATAAATGGAGTAGCAAATGTTTTTGTGGATGGCAAACTGAATGAAGCCATGTAAAACCAACTTTTGTAAATTTTAGGAAATACTGTTAGAATTTTGTAAAACAAATGTTGAAGGATGAATAGATTTATGGTTAATAGTATACACAACAAATCTAGAAGCAAAATATTCCGTTTTATGTTATTTAAGAAAAATTCAAATAGCAAAAATGTAACATCTGTATTCCTTAAGTAAAAGTAGGCATGTTTAGTGTCTATATGTCACAAATGTAAAGACCAAAATAATGATGCTAGTAGTTTTAAATTCCCAATCAGTACAGAAATGTTATACTAATTTAAAAGTTTTGAACAAATTCAGACATTGAAATAATGAATTTGTATGACAATGTATTCCTGAATCAACCAACCAGATTTCAAGTTTTACCTTAGCAACCAAAAATTTCAGATAAATAAAGTAGGACTTCTTTAACAACGGTCATAGAGTACAGACGCGTTAGTAAAACGTCTTATATAATTAAACTTTAACTGTGAAAACACGTTCCAGACTTATTAAAACCAATCGATGTACATAATACGAACTATTACAACCAAGAGAGGAACATCCAACATTTTAAATAGAAGATTTGAAATCGAAGGGAGAAGAACCGAAGCAGACGTGGACCCTATCTTCGTCCTAGAATCATTTAAAGAAGAGGATCTGGTGACTTTGAACATTTTATAATATTATGTGTCAACACCAACATTTGTATACACGACTTTCTAAGAATTAATCAAACTAAAACTACAGACACTATATCACACCAACACTAAGAACACTCACAAATAACACGAATTGAACTTTACACCCTTTTGAACACCATAAGAACCTTTAATGATAACTAATAAACACATAAACTGGACATAACCTCTAATAACAAGCAGCCACTACTCGACTGCCTGCGTGCACTTTACACACTAAAATTTTGTAACTGTCCTTCAACTGTGAAATTTGTATTTTGATTTATAGAATAGTATTATTTGTTTATACGTAATCCCCGCACCAGATACGCCCTGAGATATTTTACTTTAATAGAAATAATAACCAACGCATTATTTTGGCCTAAATACTGAATAATATTTGCAACTACTGTACCAACTGGTAAAGAAGACGCATAATTTTGCCACAATTGTGATTACCGTAAAAAGAAACGAGAAACAATTAACCGATGCTTCACTGAATAAATGGTTTCTATAAAGATATATGTTTGGTGTTATATTTGCGTCATTATTATTGCTGTTCATTTTAAAAATAAGTCAATATAGCACAGCGGACACAACAACGGTTGGCAACTGTGGGTGACGTCATTGAAACTGCACATATAGTGGGAGCGAGCGGCAGAATACAAAATAATTCGCCGTTCAACATATCATGTTAATGGTTACAGATTTACAACAACAACGGTGTGGTTGAATAATTTTAAAATATCTATATTGAATTTGCTAAAATTGACGCATGCTAGTCGGAGCATAAGAGCTCGTATATCATCACAAATTGTTATATTGTTTACTCGCGAGACCTCATCTCATTTATTAATTTATTGACGCTTCCAGTGTGTGGCGTATATAAGTTACGTTAACATAACACATCATTATATATTGGTAACAAATTGGCGAACCAACGTGTGACGCGATAAATTAAATTATAATTTATAATTAAACAATCATAAATAAACAAAAATGAGGAAGCGAGAAACATCGCGCAAACGAGCAGCCGAAACCGAGAAAGCAGGCGAATTAAACATGGAAGACAAGGAAACAACACCGGTTGAGGAAGTAGAAACTATAACAAGGAAGGCTCCGGAGAAACAACCAGAAGAAACCACACAAACGGAAGGCGAGAAGACGCAAGAAATGTTCAAATGTATGATGGAATTAATGCAGGAGTTTGGTAAGGAAACGATGAAACTAATGGACGAAATGAAGGAAGACTGCAGTAAGGACTTAGAAAAATTGAAGGAAGAATTATGTGAGAACAATAATAAGAACTTAGTAATACTGAAGGAAGATTTGAGTAAGAAAATGGAGGAGAGTAATAAGAAAATAATGGACGAAATAAGAAAGGAAATGAAGGAAATGACCAAAGAAATAATAAATGATAATAAACTGTTTACGGAAGAATTAAGAAATAATAGGGCCAAAGAAATAAAAAATGATAGCAAACCAGAAACAGAAGAAATAACAAACTCCAAAACAGAGGAAGCAGTAGTAGTATTACCTGAAAAGAATACTAACGGAAACAAAGAAAATACTAAAGATAGTGAAGTGGAACCAAAGAAAGTAAGAAGAACGCATCTAAAGAATTTAATAAAAACACCGGAAAAATGGGAGATGATGAACAATGGGTTAATTAATGTACTGAATATCCCAATTACCAACAATGAAGAAATCATGAATGCCAGAGATTATAGGAGGGGATAAAAGCAATTTCAATAATGACTTACCATAAAACTATAGTTTACAACTTAGAGAAGACCAGAGATAAATGGGAAATACCAGAAATAGAAATACGTGGGAAAATATCAATGATATCATTAGTCATTGATGGACCAGTAACATATTGTTTTAATCAACGATATGGTAGGATGAGTCGAATAAGCTTTGCAGCAAATGAAAGAATAAGAACGGGAAGAATGAAGTACAAGGTGGAAGCAAGAGATGTCACAAGGACCGGAATAATTATAAAGACAATGGTAGTACGGACAATAAGGTCAACTGAGATTATGGACCCGGGATAAATTATATACCACACACCATCAAAAAGGGACGGATGCTACGCTAACCGACTACGGCCAAAGAACGATTTTAAGGAGACGAGAAATAAGTTTCATTGAGGAACAATAATATGAATAAAGAATAAAGAAACAGAACCATACAAATGAAGGTATGAGCAACTGACTGACATAACGAAAATTACCAAAGGATCATCAGTACTGGGTATAGAAAAACATATGACAATAAGGACTATAATAAAAAGTGTAGAATTTGTAATAATACCTCAAAATTCAAAAAATGTAGTAAGCTCATCTTACCAACTTTACTAATCCAGAATATAATTTTAAATGAAGCCAAATAAAATGAATTTGAATAAACCACAAAATTCAAAAATTTAGTAAGATCATCTTACCAACTCTACCAATCCAGAAAATAATTTTAAATGAAGCGAATAAAACAAAGTTGAATAAACCTCAAAATTCAAAAATATAGTAAGATCATCTTACCAACTCTACCAATCCAGAAAATAATTTTAAATGAAGCGAATAAACGAATTGAATAAACCTCAAAATTAAAAAATTGTAGTAAGATCATCTTACCGACTCTACCAATCCAGATATAATTTTAAATGAAGCCAATTAAAGCAAATTTGAATGAACCTCAAAATTCAAAAATATAGTAAGATCATCTTACCGACTCTACCAATCCAGAATATAATTTTAAATGAAGCCAATTAAAGCAAATTTGAATGAACCTCAAAATTCAAATAAATAGTAAGGACAACTTACAGTACATTTTGATAATGTTATTTTGAATTAAGTGAATAAACAAATTGGAATAAATCCCAAATTCAAATAAATAGTAAGGACAACTTACAGTACATTTTGATAATGTTAATATGAACCAAGTGAATAAACAAATGTGAATAAATTTCCAAATTCTAAACAAAATAAGCACCTCTTATTAAATATAATTATGAACTTATTATTGGAATATAAAAGAAAGATGCAACATCCATGAATCAGAAGTAACTATAGTGCTATAAAATGAATAAGGAAAGACAAATGTAGACAATCGACGATGAAAATAAGACAAGACTAGAAACGAATTTACTACAAATAACCTATCATGATTGTGAGAGAATCAACCACAACTATAGATACAGATACTTGTTATGTTTTAATTGAATAAAGATAGTGAATGAAAAATGAAGATTAAGCAGTATTGATAAAGAAGGAAAGAAGATAGTACCAATTGAAAATAAAAATGTTATTAATATCGCCACAAGAAAATAAACATCTGAAAGAATCAATGGAAAGAAATATTTAGATCTGAGAAGTTTAACTGAGTGAACCATCCCAAGAATATATTATTATATTATTTTTATTTGATTTAGTCGTGAATAGACTAGTGATTATTAAATGTGATTGACTGATGAGATAGCTCCAGCAATCGATATTATTTATGTATTATGTATTATAAGGACAGCGGGGTATTAGGTCAAGAGAGCCCCCCGACTGATTCCAAAATATATGGTGATTAATTTGTTAGGGAAGTAACATGTTCCAGGGATAGAACACTTATAATTAAAGACAAGTATACCAGATCATAAAAAGAATAACAAATGATAATATGAAAGATAAGATAATTGATAATTTCAACAAAAATACTATTTTATTAAAATAATCAAATTTGGTGGCAGGGTAGTATGTAACATTACATTTGGAACAACTTAATATCGTACCAGATTTAATGAAGACCATGGATAAGAAACTAGACTAGAAGAAAAATATCTTTTAAAATGATAGTGAAGAGGAACGAATAACTATTTTAGACTGACTAGTACTACAACTGACCGTATCCAAATTAATGATTAAGCAAAGTGATGCAGAATACCCCGATTATGACATGAACTTTAAATAATGACAAAATAATAATTATAAAGACAGACAGCTTATGTACCAATACTATAAGGAAACAAATGGTTTTATCAAATGTATCAAAGTGTAAAGATAATCAAAATACAAATTGAGGGATAATAGGCTCAAACATACAATACAATGTAAAAAGAAATATTAGTAAGTTATGATATAATGAAATAATATAACAAACTTTATTATAGAAACATGGTACATACAACTAATTGTTATAAATAGTGGACATAAGGTTGTCCAGAGAATAACAAATAATAACTTATTCACATTAATATTTTATAACAAGAGTGAAGTGATGGAGGAAAAGTTAGCAATAATTAATCAAACAGAACAGACTGTACAGATTAATTAGTTCTTTTAATGACAATAAAAATGTAAACCCAAACACAAAAACAATGCATGTGACAAATAGAAATACAATACAATATATTGAGTATTAAATGTATTTTAATGAATAAGGAAGTAGCTGAATATTATGTGTCAGTGAAACCAAAACAATCAGTAACAAAAGTGTCTAAAGGTAGAATTAAAAGTGAACCAGTGGAAATTATTTATATAATGGAAAAAACAAATCTTAATAATCCTATATAAATAAGAATATTAATCTTATAAGACTACAAAACTGATCAGAGATAAGATCAAAGAATACCAGTGCAAGCTATTTTATTATGTTAAATAGACTTCAAGCGTCAATGTGTAAATTCATAAACTAAGTGAATTAGTACCTTTATACAAGGTTAAAGTTTTGTATTGAATGCAGAAACAATATTTGGTAGAAGATTATTATGAAAACAGAGTATAAAAATGTTTCTAAGTGTGGCCACTCTTTATCTAATAACATTTATTAAAATGAAAATAAGAGCAGACAATAAATCAGTGAAGTGACAAAGGGTACATCCCCAAAATAAAATAAAAACAGCCAAGAATCCATAAATTTAATTTTAAGAAATACTTTAAATAATGAAGGGACAGATGTGTTGTTTATATTGAGGTCAATGAAATCTATACTTAAATGTTGGAAATAGAGTACTATGTTTTTTGTTATTCTTAAATATTTATTATGTATAATAATATCAATCAAGGCTAAATGTCTGAGATGGAATACAATCCTTTTATTCAAGATATCCATTATATGTTTACTACTATTAATCAAGACTGAAATGTCTGAGTTAGAGTACAACTCTTTTGTTTTCAAATAGTTGTTATGTATTAATAGTAAGGATTAATTAGTTATCAAAGCAAAATGGATTGAAAGGAGATGTTCTTACTATGTGTTAAACAGTTGTTTAGGTTTGATGAAAGTTTAACTTATTTATTCAATGTCCATAAGAGTCATAGCCATGTGGGCATGACATTAAATTGATTTGATTGTATATTGTTTTGTTATTGTTCATGTAATGATGTTATCAGAAGAGCCAGTAAAGCAACCAACCATTCTAAATTAATGAGAAATAGAAAAAATAACAAAGCAGACAGTAGTTCTATAAGGGTGATCACATTTTTTGAATAAATAAATGGAGTAGCAAATGTTTTTGTGGATGGCAAACTGAATGAAGCCATGTAAAACCAACTTTTGTAAATTTTAGGAAATACTGTTAGAATTTTGTAAAACAAATGTTGAAGGATGAATAGATTTATGGTTAATAGTATACACAACAAATCTAGAAGCAAAATATTCCGTTTTATGTTATTTAAGAAAAATTCAAATAGCAAAAATGTAACATCTGTATTCCTTAAGTAAAAGTAGGCATGTTTAGTGTCTATATGTCACAAATGTAAAGACCAAAATAATGATGCTAGTAGTTTTAAATTCCCAATCAGTACAGAAATGTTATACTAATTTAAAAGTTTTGAACAAATTCAGACATTGAAATAATGAATTTGTATGACAATGTATTCCTGAATCAACCAACCAGATTTCAAGTTTTACCTTAGCAACCAAAAATTTCAGATAAATAAAGTAGGACTTCTTTAACAACGGTCATAGAGTACAGACGCGTTAGTAAAACGTCTTATATAATTAAACTTTAACTGTGAAAACACGTTCCAGACTTATTAAAACCAATCGATGTACATAATACGAACTATTACAACCAAGAGAGGAACATCCAACATTTTAAATAGAAGATTTGAAATCGAAGGGAGAAGAACCGAAGCAGACGTGGACCCTATCTTCGTCCTAGAATCATTTAAAGAAGAGGATCTGGTGACTTTGAACATTTTATAATATTATGTGTCAACACCAACATTTGTATACACGACTTTCTAAGAATTAATCAAACTAAAACTACAGACACTATATCACACCAACACTAAGAACACTCACAAATAACACGAATTGAACTTTACACCCTTTTGAACACCATAAGAACCTTTAATGATAACTAATAAACACATAAACTGGACATAACCTCTAATAACAAGCAGCCACTACTCGACTGCCTGCGTGCACTTTACACACTAAAATTTTGTAACTGTCCTTGAACTGTGAAATTTGTATTTTGATTTATAGAATAGTATTATTTGTTTAAACGTAATCCCCGAACCAGATACGCCCTGAGATATTTTACTTTAATAGAAATAATAACCAACGCATTATTTTGGCCTAAATACTGAATAATATTTGCAACTACTGTACCAACTGGTAAAGAAGACGCATAATTTTGCCACAATTGTGATTACCGTAAAAAGAAACGAGAAACAATTAACCGATGCTTCACTGAATAAATGGTTTCTATAAAGATATATGTTTGGTGTTATATTTGCGTCATTATTATTGCTGTTCATTTTAAAAATAAGTCAATATAGCACAGCGGACACAACAACGGTTGGCAACTGTGGGTGACGTCATTGAAACTGCACATATAGTGGGAGCGAGCGGCAGAATACAAAATAATTCGCCGTTCAACATATCATGTTAATGGTTACAGATTTACAACAACAACGGTGTGGTTGAATAATTTTAAAATATCTATATTGAATTTGCTAAAATTGACGCATGCTAGTCGGAGCATAAGAGCTCGTATATCATCACAAATTGTTATATTGTTTACTCGCGAGACCTCATCTCATTTATTAATTTATTGACGCTTCCAGTGTGTGGCGTATATAAGTTACGTTAACATAACACATCATTATATATTGGTAACAAATTGGCGAACCAACGTGTGACGCGATAAATTAAATTATAATTTATAATTAAACAATCATAAATAAACAAAAATGAGGAAGCGAGAAACATCGCGCAAACGAGCAGCCGAAACCGAGAAAGCAGGCGAATTAAACATGGAAGACAAGGAAACAACACCGGTTGAGGAAGTAGAAACTATAACAAGGAAGGCTCCGGAGAAACCACACAAACGGAAGGCGAGAAGACGCAAGAAATGTTCAAATGTATGATGGAAATAATGCATGAGTTTGGTAAGGAAACGATGAAACTAATGGACGAAATGAAGGAAGACTTCAGTAAGAACTTAGAAAAATTGAAGGAAGAATTATGTGAGAACAATAATAAGAACTTAGTAATACTGAAGGAAGATTTGAGTAAGAAAATGGAGGAGAGTAATAAGAAAATAATGGACGAAATAAGAAAGGAAATGAAGGAAATGACCAAAGAAATAATAAATGATAATAAACTGTTTAGGGAAGAATTAAGAAATAATAGGGCCAAAGAAATAAAAAATGATAGCAAACCAGAAACAGAAGAAATAACAAACTCCAAAACAGAGGAAGCAGTAGTAGTATTACCTGAAAAGAATACTAACGGAAACAAAGAAAATACTAAAGATAGTGAAGTGGAATCAAAGAAAGTAAGAAGAACGCATCTAAAGAAATTAATAAAAACACCGGAAGAATGGGAGATGATGAACAATGGGTTAATTAATGTACTGAATATCCCAATTACCAACAATGAAGAAATCATGAATGCCAGAGATTATAGGAGGGGATAAAAGCAATTTCAATAATGACTTACCATAAAACTATAGTTTACAACTTAGAGAAGACCAGAGATAAATGGGAAATACCAGAAATAGAAATACGTGGGAAAATATCAATGATATCATTAGTCATTGATGGACCAGTAACATATTGTTTTAATCAACGATATGGTAGGATGAGTCGAATAAGCTTTGCAGCAAATGAAAGAATAAGAACGGGAAGAATGAAGTACAAGCTGGAAGCAAGAGATGTCACAAGGACCGGAATAATTATAAAGACTATGGTAGTACGGACAATAAGGTCAACTGAGATTATGGACCCGGGATAAATTATATACCACACACCATCAAGAAAAGGGACGGATGCTACGCTAACCGACTACGGCCAAAGAACGATTTTAAGGAGACGAGAAATAAGTTTCATTGAGGAACAATAATATGAATAAAGAATAAAGAAACAGAACCATACAAATGAAGGTATGAGCAACTGACTGACATAACGAAAATTACCAAAGGATCATCATCAATACTGGGTATAGAAAAACATATGACAATAAGGACTATAATAAAAAGTGTAGAATTTGTGATAATACCTCAAAATTCAAAAAATGTAGTAAGCTCATCTTACCAACTTTACTAATCCAGAATATAATTTTAAATGAAGCCAAATAAAATGAATTTGAATAAACCAAAAAATTAAAAAATATAGTAAGATCATCTTACCAACTCTACCAATCCAGAAAATAATTTTAAATGAAGCGAATAAAACAAAGTTGAATAAACCTCAAAATTCAAAAATATAGTAAGATCATCTTACCAACTCTACCAATCCAGATATAATTTTAAATGAAGCGAATAAACGAATTGAATAAACCTCAAAATTAAAAAATATAGTAAGATCATCTTACCGACTCTACCAATCCAGATATAATTTTAAATGAAGCCAATTAAAGCAAATTTGAATGAACCTCAAAATTCAAAAATATAGTAAGATCATCTTACCGACTCTACCAATCCAGAATATAATTTTAAATGAAGCCAATTAAAGCAAATTTGAATGAACCTCAAAATTCAAATAAATGGTAAGGACAACTTACAGTACATTTGGATAATGTTATTTTGAATTAAGTGAATAAACAAATTTGAATAAATCTCAAAATTCAAATAAATAGTAAGGACAACAGTTGTACATGTAAGTTACTTACAGTACATTTTGATAATGTTATTATGAATCAAGTGAATAAACAAATGTGAATAAATTTCCAAATTCTAAACAAAATAAGCACCTCTTATTAAATATAATTATGAACTTATTATTGGAATATAAAAGAAAGATGCAACATCCATGAATCAGAAGAAACTATAGTGCTATAAAATGAATAAGGAAAGACAAATGTAGACAATCGACGATGAAAATAAGACAAGACTAGAAACGAATTTACTACAAATAACCTATCATGATTGTGAGAGAATCAACCACAACTATAGATACAGATACTTGTTATGTTTTAATTGAATAAAGATAGTGAATGAAAAATGAAGATTAAGCAGTATTGATAAAGAAGGAAAGAAGATAGTACCAATTGAAAATAAAAATGTTATTAATATCGCCACAAGAAAATAAACATCTGAAAGAATCAATGGAAAGAAATATTTAGATCTGAGAAGTTTAACTGAGTGAACCATCCCAAGAATATATTATTATATTATTTTTAATTTATTTAGTCGTGAATAGACTAGTGATTATTAAATGTGATTGACTGATGAGATAGCTCCAGCAATCGATATTATTTATGTATTATGTATTATAAGGACAGCGGGGTATTAGGTCAAGAGAGCCCCCCGACTGATTCCAAAATATATGGTGATTAATTTGTTAGGGAAGTAACATGTTCCAGGGATAGAACACTTATAATTAACGACAAGTATACCAGATCATAAAAAGAATAACAAATGATAATATGAAAGATAAGATAATTGATAATTTCAAAAAAAATACTATTTTATTAAAATAATCAAATTTGGTGGCAGGGTAGTATGTAACATTACATTTGGAACAACTTAATATCGTACCAGATTTAATGAAGACCATGGATAAGAAACTAGACAAGAAGAAAAATATCTTTTAAAATGATAGTGAAGAGGAACGAATAACTATTTTAGACTGACTAGTACTACAACTGACCGTATCCAAATTAATGATTAAGCAAAGTGATGCAGAATACCCCGATTATGACATGAACTTTAAATAATGACAAAATAATAATTATAAAGACAGACAGCTTATGTACCAATACTATAAGGAAACAAATGGTTTTATCAAATGTATCAAAGTGTAAAGATAATCAAAATACAAATTGAGGGATAATAGGCTCAAACATACAATACAATGTAAAAAGAAATATTAGTAAGTTATGATATAATGAAATAATATAACAAACTTTATTATAGAAACATGGTACATACAACTAATTGTTATAAATAGTGGACATAAGGTTGTCCAGAGAATAACAAATAATAACTTATTCACATTAATATTTTATAACAAGAGTGAAGTGATGGAGGAAAAGTTAGCAATAATTAATCAAACAGAACAGACTGTACAGATTAATTAGTTCTTTTAATGACAATAAAAATGTAAACCCAAACACAAAAACAATGCATGTGACAAATAGAAATACAATACAATATATTGTAGTATTAAATGTATTTTAATGAATAAGGAAGTAGCTGAATATTATGTGTCAGTGAAACCAAAACAATCAGTAACAAAAGTGTCTAAAGGTAGAATTAAAAGTGAACCAGTGGAAATTATTTATATAATGGAAAAAACAAATCTTAATAATCCTATATAAATAAGAATATTAATCTTATAAGACTACAAAACTGATCAGAGATAAGATCAAAGAATACCAGTGCAAGCTATTTTATTATGTTAAATAGACTTCAAGCGTCAATGTGTAAATTCATAAACTAAGTGAATTAGTACCTTTATACAAGGTTAAAGTTTTGTATTGAATGCAGAAACAATATTTGGTAGAAGATTATTATGAAAACAGAGTATAAAAATGTTTCTAAGTGTGGCCACTCTTTATCTAATAACATTTATTAAAATGAAAATAAGAGCAGACAATAAATCAGTGAAGTGACAAAGGGTACATCCCCAAAATAAAATAAAAACAGCCAAGAAACCATAAATTTAATTTTAAGAAATACTTTAAATAATGAAGGGACAGATGTGTTGTTTATATTGAGGTCAATGAACTCTATACTTAAATGTTGGAAATAGAGTACTATGTTTTTTGTTATTCTTAAATATTTATTATGTATAATAATATCAATCAAGGCTAAATGTCTGAGATGGAATACAATCCTTTTATTCAAGATATCCATTATATGTTTACTACTATTAATCAAGACTGAAATGTCTGAGTTAGAGTACAACTCTTTTGTTTTCAAATAGTTGTTATGTATTAATAGTAAGGATTAATTAGTTATCAAAGCAAAATGGATTGAAAGGAGATGTTCTTACTATGTGTTAAACAGTTGTTTAGGTTTGATGAAAGTTTAACTTATTTATTCAATGTCCATAAGAGTCATAGCCATGTGGGCATGACATTAAATTGATTTGATTGTATATTGTTTTGTTATTGTTCATGTAATGATGTTATCAGAAGAGCCAGTAAAGCAACCAACCATTCTAAATTAATGAGAAATAGAAAAAATAACAAAGCAGACAGTAGTTCTATAAGGGTGATCACATTTTTTGAATAAATAAATGGAGTAGCAAATGTTTTTGTGGATGGCAAACTGAATGAAGCCATGTAAAACCAACTTTTGTAAATTTTAGGAAATACTGTTAGAATTTTGTAAAACAAATGTTGAAGGATGAATAGATTTATGGTTAATAGTATACACAACAAATCTAGAAGCAAAATATTCCGTTTTATGTTATTTAAGAAAAATTCAAATAGCAAAAATGTAACATCTGTATTCCTTAAGTAAAAGTAGGCATGTTTAGTGTCTATATGTCACAAATGTAAAGACCAAAATAATGATGCTAGTAGTTTTAAATTCCCAATCAGTACAGAAATGTTATACTAATTTAAAAGTTTTGAACAAATTCAGACATTGAAATAATGAATTTGTATGACAATGTATTCCTGAATCAACCAACCAGATTTCAAGTTTTACCTTAGCAACCAAAAATTTCAGATAAATAAAGTAGGACTTCTTTAACAACGGTCATAGAGTACAGACGCGTTAGTAAAACGTCTTATATAATTAAACTTTAACTGTGAAAACACGTTCCAGACTTATTAAAACCAATCGATGTACATAATACGAACTATTACAACCAAGAGAGGAACATCCAACATTTTAAATAGAAGATTTGAAATCGAAGGGAGAAGAACCGAAGCAGACGTGGACCCTATCTTCGTCCTAGAATCATTTAAAGAAGAGGATCTGGTGACTTTGAACATTTTATAATATTATGTGTCAACACCAACATTTGTATACACGACTTTCTAAGAATTAATCAAACTAAAACTACAGACACTATATCACACCAACACTAAGAACACTCACAAATAACACGAATTGAACTTTACACCCTTTTGAACACCATAAGAACCTTTAATGATAACTAATAAACACATAAACTGGACATAACCTCTAATAACAAGCAGCCACTACTCGACTGCCTGCGTGCACTTTACACACTAAAATTTTGTAACTGTCCTTGAACTGTGAAATTTGTATTTTGATTTATAGAATAGTATTATTTGTTTATACGTAATCCCCGAACCAGATACGCCCTGAGATATTTTACTTTAATAGAAATAATAACCAACGCATTATTTTGGCCTAAATACTGAATAATATTTGCAACTACTGTACCAACTGGTAAAGAAGACGCATAATTTTGCCACAATTGTGATTACCGTAAAAAGAAACGAGAAACAATTAACCGATGCTTCACTGAATAAATGGTTTCTATAAAGATATATGTTTGGTGTTATATTTGCGTCATTATTATTGCTGTTCATTTTAAAAATAAGTCAATATAGCACAGCGGACACAACAACGGTTGGCAACTGTGGGTGACGTCATTGAAACTGCACATATAGTGGGAGCGAGCGGCAGAATACAAAATAATTCGCCATTCAACATATCATGTTAATGGTTACAGATTTACAACAACAACGGTGTGGTTGAATAATTTTAAAATATCTATATTGAATTTGCTAAAATTGACGCATGCTAGTCGGAGCATAAGAGCTCGTATATCATCACAAATTGTTATATTGTTTACTCGCGAGACCTCATCTCATTTATTAATTTATTGACGCTTCCAGTGTGTGGCGTATATAAGTTACGTTAACATAACACATCATTATATATTGGTAACAAATTGGCGAACCAACGTGTGACGCGATAAATTAAATTATAATTTATAATTAAACAATCATAAATAAACAAAAATGAGGAAGCGAGAAACATCGCGCAAACGAGCAGCCGAAACCGAGAAAGCAGGCGAATTAAACATGGAAGACAAGGAAACAACACCGGTTGAGGAAGTAGAAACTATAACAAGGAAGGCTCCGGAGAAACAACCAGAAGAAACCACACAAACGGAAGGCGAGAAGACGCAAGAAATGTTCAAATGTATGATGGAAATAATGCATGAGTTTGGTAAGGAAACGATGAAACTAATGGACGAAATGAAGGAAGACTTCAGTAAGAACTTAGAAAAATTGAAGGAAGAATTATGTGAGAACAATAATAAGAACTGAGTAATACTGAAGGAAGATTTGAGTAAGAAAATGGAGGAGAGTGATAAGAAAATAATGGACGAAATAAGAAAGGAAATGAAGGAAATGACCAAAGAAATAATAAATGATAATAAACTGTTTAGGGAAGAATTAAGAAATAATAGGGCCAAAGGAATAAAAAATGATAGCAAACCAGGAACAGAAGAAATACCAAACGCCAAAACGGAGGAACCAGTAGTAGTATTACCTGAAAAGAAAACTAACGGAAACAATGAAAATACTAAAGATAGTGAAGTGGAAACAAAGACAGTAAGAAGAACGCATCTAAAGAATTTAATAAAAACACCGGAAGAATGGGAGATGATGAGAACAATGGGTTAATTAATGTACTGAATATCCCAATTACCAACAATGAAGAAATCATGAATGCCAGAGATTATACGAGGGGATTAAAAGCAATTTCAATAATGACTTACCATAAAACTATAGTTTACAGCTTAGAGAAGACCAGAGATAAATGGGAAATACCAGAAATAGAAATACGTGGGAAAATATCAATGATATCATTAGTCATTGATGGACCAGTAACATATTGTTTTAATCAACGATATGGTAGGATGAGTCGAATAAGCTTTGCAGCAAATGAAAGAATAAGAACGGGAAGAATGAAGTACAAGGTGGAAGCAAGAGATGTCACAAGGACCGGAATAATTATAAAGACAATGGTAGTACGGACAATAAGGTCAACTGAGATTATGGACCCGGGATAAATTATATACCACACACCATCAAGAAAAGGGACGGATGCTACGCTAACCGACTACGGCCAAAGAACGATTTTAAGGAGACGAGAAATAAGTTTCATTGAGGAACAATAATATGAATAAAGAATAAAGAAACAGAACCATACAAATGAAGGTATGAGCAACTGACTGACATAACGAAAATTACCAAAGGATCATCAATACTGGGTATAGAAAAACATATGACAATAAGGACTATAATAAAAAGTGTAGTATTTGTGATAATACCTCAAAATTAAAAAAATGTAGTAAGCTCATCTTACCAACTTTACTAATCCAGAATATAATTTTAAATGAAGCCAAATAAAATGAATTTGAATAAACCACAAAATTCAAAAATATAGTAAGATCATCTTACCAACTCTACCAATCCAGAAAATAATTTTAAATGAAGCGAATAAAACAAAGTTGAATAAACCTCAAAATTCAAAAATATAGTAAGATCATCTTTCCAACTCTACCAATCCAGAACATAATTTTAAATGAAGCCAAGATAAGCAAATTTGAATAAACCTCAAAATTCGAAAATATAGTAAGATCATCTTACCGACTCTACCAATCCAGATATAATTTTAAATGAAGCCAATTAAAGCAAATTTGAATGAACCTCAAAATTCAAATAAATGGTAAGGACAACTTACAGTACATTTGGATAATGTTATGTTTAATTTAGTGAATAAACAAATTTGAATAAATCTCAAAATTCAAATAAATAGTAAGGACAACTTACAGTACATTTTGATAATGTTATTATGAACCAAGTGAATAAACAAATGTGAATAAATTTCCAAATTCTAAACAAAATAAGCACCTCTTATTAAATATAATTATGAACTTATTATTGGAATATAAAAGAAAGATGCAACATCCATGAATCAGAAGAAACTATAGTGCTATAAAATGAATAAGAAAAGACAAATGTAGACAATCGACGATGAAAATAAGACAAGACTAGAAACGAATTTACTACAAATAACCTATCATGATTGTGAGAGAATCAACCACAACTATAGATACAGATACTTGTTATGTTTTAATTGAATAAAGATAGTGAATGAAAAATGAAGATTAAGCAGTATTGATAAAGAAGGAAAGAAGATAGTACCAATTGAAAATAAAAAATGTTATTAACATCGCCACAAGAAAATAAACATCTGAAAGAATCAATGGAAAGAAATATTTAGATCTGAGAAGTTTAACTGAGTGAACCATCCCAAGAATATATTATCATATTATTTTTATTTGATTTAGTCGTGAATAGTGTAACTAAACCCTGTATGCGGTCTTTATAAAAAAAGGTAATAGAGAAAAAATTTTATTTCAAAAAAAAAGTTTCAATCAAAAAAATTTTGTTTATGTTTTATTTAATGTCTGTAATTGTGAAATAATCCTGTTTTAATGTTCTGTTAAAAATTTTAGTAATTAAGAAGGTATTTATTAATTATTGAGCACTTCTGGAAGATCTGAACCAAGTCTGGGGTTAATCACATTAACTCCGGTCAGCAATCGATTTATGATGTTTAGTGCTGGTCCAATATCTCACTGTTAATTAATATTTTCTTCTTCTTGAAGTCTCGTTGCATTAATAAATAAACCTTAAATTAGCATTGAAACCCCTACTTCATTTTGAGTAGTTAAAACAAAAAGAATATTTCTTTTTGTAAAGAGGGGCTACAAGTTAATTAAAACCAGGCTAAGGCCTAGAGAAGCTAAAAATTGCGCTGGATCCAGTGAGACGGGACTTGCAATGAAAACTCAAGAATTAAATAATTAACAATCCCATTTTATTATTCTATCTCATAATAAAAATATAATGAACAAATAAATACAACAGTGGTTTATAATTCCCCTTTAAATGGTTAAATAAAGAAGTATACCCTCTCAACAAGGCCACCTGAAAAATATTAACTGAATCCACGAAAATAATTGCTATGTCACCATCAATGAATTGAAAATTTAAAATAATCATTAACCTCAAAATAAAACTCCCATTAAACTATTTATTAAAATATAAAATTTATATCATGTGTTCCTTTTAAAAATGCAGTATATAAATTAATGAAGATAAATGATTTCATTCCCAGTTACTATTAATAATTAAAATAATTACTCAACCAATTAAATGAACTTTAAAGGTGACACTTCCTATACTTGTTAAATAAAATAATTAATTTCCTTAAAGAAATGATCAGCCACGATTATTGAGATAGAATACCTCCCTTAAAAAGAAAATGAAAAGGATATATCCACATGCCCACATGTGTTAACTTTCTGTTGTAAAAGACCCTGAATAATAAATCCCTATATCCCAAGTTCCCACCAAAAGTACAGTAATGCATAATATTTATATATATATATATCCCCCAAAATGTACACAGAAATATACAGACATAACATGTTCCACAAGACAAATTACATTATACAATAGTATACAAATACATAAAGGTCTCTTGCCACGCCCTTTTTTTTATATTACCCTTCTGGTGTATATAATTCTAACTTCTTCTTTATAGGAATCCCAATTAGGATTAAAGATTTATTTCTATAAATGTACCCCCATGGGGTGGGTTAATTGCACGGCATGTGTATCATAAAGTATTGCATACAAATGTCCCCAGGACATTAAAAATTTAAAAGAAGTGCCTCAGTGGCTAAGTGTTTAATTACTTAATTACGGTGAGAAATAAAAATTGTTTAAAATAATTAACGCCCCCCAGTTACCATGATTAATATAAAGAATTTATATAGACTAAAATAGGGCCAATTAATGAAAAGAGAAAAATTGCACAATATTAGCACCTTATATAAAAAAATACATTTGTGTGTCAGAGACAGACATGTTCCTTCAACTTATGACCAGTCTCAACAAATTTGTCTCAACAACCTTGTTTCGACAAACAAGTTGAAAAGTGTTTCGACATGCATAGCTTGGTTGAAACTAATTAAAAATTCACCTACCTCCCCAGTAATCTTTTTATACAAATGACATAACCTGATTTTAAAAAAATAAGAGAAAATATATGTTTTTATGCATAGTAAATTAAACTTGAGAAAATTACTAATAACAAAACTGACTTTAAATCTGTAGCGAAAGCCCTATAAAGAAATGAGTGGAAATCTAAGTTGGATGCTGTGTTGTAGACATGTCAGTCTCTGAACTGACAATTTACTATACATATATTGAAATTTTACAATTAATTCTTAGTGTTCACACTAAACTGTCCCATCAATTGGGGATCCAAATGAATGTTTAACTTGAAAGGTAAAAACTGATGATTATGTATAACTGGTGCCATGTTGATTCTACGTGTTAATTATAAATGGTTGTTTTTCACCTGCTTATGTGCCCAGAAGGATGATCTCTTATTTGTAACGTGGCGATCTTATGGTTGGCATGTTGTTGTGGTTGTTGTGGTCTTATTCTCTTCGGTGTCGAGTGTGGAGCTTTTAAGATGTCATTCTTTCAGTCATGTAGCAGGACTTGTCTCTGTTCGGCGAACCCTGATCACATATTATATTTTTAGTGAGAGACCACACACAAATGCCCCCACTGTTTGGACACCCTCCAAAATCATATATAAAAACAACACCTAGTTATGTGCTACATAATAAAACTTGGTAACATTATTTTGGCCAACATGCCTTACTTAAAAAAAACTCTCTAACAATGATTCTTTATAACCCTTTATAACCTGAACCTCACTGAATGTGAGTTGCTTTTGCAATATAATAATTTATCTTGGCTCTGTAACATCTTATGAACTTATTACTTTGAGTGAAATTGAGGTTACCACGTGGTGCAGAATTTATTTAAAACACATAGTTTTCTTACTACATCGAATCTGAGAATACTATTACTTTGAATGAGACATGATTTACGTTTAAAACGTGCCTGAGTAAGTTCCCATATATATGTATAAAGTTTTACAGTTATTGTCGCAAAACCTTATACCACTTAATAACGACACATTGTGTAATAGGTTAAGTGGTCAACAGAATCTCGTTACATCAGTGTTAATGAAAGTTCAAACTTAATTATTTTGTGGTTATTGTACTTTAGGTATTAAGGCCGAGATTCTGACACTCCAATAATCAAGTTTTATTGGTTTATAAAAACTTTACAACAATTACGTATCTTGGAACGCATGCTTCGACAAGTGGGGGCTTACTCAAGCTTACTAAAGAAAACGTTTTCTCCCGTGGTATTTAGTATATAATTAATATAATGAAATCAAAACTCACCGCAGTCGTTTAAGAAACTATCTTTCCATAGTAGTTAGAAGATGTTGGAAATTAATACCTCTCCACCGAAGAGAAAAGCGTCCGTCAACCCTGAAGTATTTTGTTAGACGAACATTACGATGGAGTCTGCCCCCGTGTTGGTTTACCTACAAAACTTCTCGGCAGAAAGCGGCACTAGGAACGTTCATGCTGTTGAAAGACGGCGGTGTCGACCTCCGACCGCCGTTGTCTAAACTATTAATTTTTCCTATCCACGGGTAGAGCGCAGCACTAATTACTGCCTTAAATTTCGTACTGCCAATAACGTCAAAACTGCCAATAAAATGACTGAACTAGCGCTGAATCTTTTGACTCAGCACAGCATGTGCAATAATAATAGATACAAACAATTGAAATAAATGGATTTATTAACAAATTTAGTAAATAATCGATTTTTAATCGATTGGGAGCAATTATCGACTCCGTCTCAGGGAATAATCGATTCGATCATACAGTGGAAAAAATTATTACAAGTATTATATAAAAAAGGTTCTTGGAGCGATTATATTAATAGTCAGAGAAGGGTCAACGAGAAAGTATAACATTAACAATTAAAGTAATTTCAATAATTATTATTTAACAATATTTAAAAAATTCTGATATAAGGTTTAAAAAAGTTGAATCATCAAACCATATGTAGCTTCTGACGTCACTCGATGCGGAAGGCAGAGATTCGTATTTTTCAAAGATGGCCGCTCCTAGATATGGTGAGGTTATTGGGAAAGTCGTCGTGTTAAAATCTCACAGCAAAATTACCTTCATGAATGTTTTAAATGTCCCCGCACTGGTGTAATCTGTCTAATAGGTTGTTTGGTGTGTTCTGAAGAAGTGTTCCGTGTATACTTGTGTTAATTATGTTATTTGATATGTGTTCACTTCTGTGGGTTAACTGCTCAAAAAGTGGTTATGATTTGTAGCGTTAATTATCACAAATATATTGTTTTACTGTTTTAAATCACTAGTATGATGAAGTTTGGTGTTAGTTTCCACTATTGTCGCTAAAGTTTCTGTAGGTTTAATTAGAAAAGTGTTTAATTCATTTAACTCTCGCTTCACTGATATTAGTTGGTAACCGTAGTACCATTTTCTACACGGTTTTAAGGAACGTTATATCACATGAACTGTTCACCTTGATATTCAACAAAAGACTAAACTCACTTCCTTCATGTTAGTCAAAATCTGGCCCAGTTAATCTTTGAAAAAGTATTGTTAAAATATTTTGATTTCCCATACACATGATACAAAATTACATTATATATGGAATTTATTTATTTTATTCATCACCTTCATGAATTATGAACCTTATCATTGGTTTAATCATCTCATTCCTTTTAAATTGATACATTATAGTCCACATCTGTTGACATTTTGTGGAAATTACTAAATCTCTCTCTTTTTGGAAATCTAGGCTCAAAAATTGGTTTCCGCCTTCATATAATTTTTCTGCCATTTTAATTGTAATTAATACTATTATAATAAATTTTAATTAGTCATATTTCTCTTCCTTTCCTTAAATACATATAAATTGTACCTTTCAACTGGTTTTTTATGTTAATCTCTGAATTTGACATTGCTCTTTAAAAATAATTAATTTATATATTTTGAAAATTTACAATTTTTTAAGGTATATTTCCTTATTATCACTTTAACTCATAGGATCATTCACAGTAGTGGTTAACTGATTTACCTTACCTAAATCTTGCTAGTTTACAGGAATTATAAGTGAATTAACTGGTTTATATGGCTTCTGTGAATTCACCACATGGCCTAGAGTTTAGTATTTTACATTTCTGTCTTTCTCAAATTAATTTAATCCTACTCCTCCTCTGACTTTACATAGTTATTATTACATGAAAATAAAGCGTTTTACAAACCCATTGTGAGGTGTAGTATTTGATTAATACTACTGTTATATAAAAAATAATAATGAACATCATTCAGCATTCTAAGATTGAACATATTGCTGACATGGTTTGAAAACATACATTTAATTCCTTTTTGAATTAATACAGCATACCTACTGAAATGGTAATAATGGTATGCATGCTGTTATTTGGCAAACATAATTCATTTTAAACACATATAAATCTTATTTACTAAAAATTCTTATAAACCTATTGAGTTCATGGCTGTGAACAAATAGCCATTTTAAACAATTTAAACCCATGAATATAAATTAATGCCAGTCCTTTCTGTTCTAAACCATTATTATCTTTTATCCCCTTCATCAGTAAACATGTCCACCCATACTCTAGTAACTATTATTTTTACAAATGTCTTGTAATAACAGAGTTACATTAAAATAATAAAATATTGGAAATCTTCCATTTTATTATTTTATGATGATGTGTATTACCGAATATAAAAGTTGTTATATAGCATATTGATAAGTCATAGTATCACTAACTTTAAGTTTATTGTATTTCCAAAAACACTTGCACAAGTTCACTTTCACTGGTGGTTCTGATATTTTGAGTCTTATTATCTGAGACCAGACCTTTAGTAATCATGGACTGTTAAGACTTGTTTATTTCCTTTATCACACAATAGCTTTAGTTGGTTCACTTCCTATTATACTAGACAACACTTTTGATTTCTTAATAATTACATTTTTATAGGATTTTGGGATGTTATACTTTCTTTTTAATTGTCTCTATGGGTTTGGGGTTGATGGTATTTAAGAATAGGTTTTATAACGGTGTTTCTTTCATACTATTTCTTCCTCTCTTCTAGTCTTCTTTCTCGTCTTTCTTCTTATCTTCTTTCTTGTCTTCACTCTTGTCTTTTTTCTGGTCTTCCTTCTTCTTGTCTTCTTGTCTTCATTCTTCACTCTTGGGTAAACCAAGGTACTTCGTGTTATCTCGACTGATGTTTAGTTTGGAGTATCGAATGTATTTACTGATACTGACTTTGCTCTTCGCTAAAGGTTTCAGGGTATTGTTTACTTCCTGATCATAAATTTTATTCTTCCTTCTTCTTGTGTTTGGGGTATTTTGGTGTTTCACCACTCTCAAACTGATTCTCTCTTCTTGATATTGTGTTATCTAGTTTGTTTACTGCTCCTAGCTTCCTGGGTAAATTTCTGATTTTATAATATGAGTTGCTTTTAATAATTTCTTTGATTTTTTAACAGTGGTTTTTATATAATGTATTGAGGATTTTTTATTTTATTGTTGTTTATTCCTTTGATTTCATTCAATTTCATTCGATTTTATATTAACATATGTGGTGTAATTAATTTTTATGATTTTATATGAATTATTAAGTAGTGGATTCTCTGTCACGCTACAGAATGCCCTTCCCCAGAAGTAATTTTTTCAGACTATACTTGCTTTGTCTGAAACAATTGCTTATGATAATTACTGTAGTTTTGTTATTATTCTTGACTTCCTTCCATTTTAAAAATTCTCCTATTTATATTTGAGTTTATATCCTTCTCATTCTCACTTGATCTTCGTTGATAGTAATAGTCATCTGAGTTTCATATTTATTATTTCATTTTCATATTTCTTCTTAGTATTTTCTTCTTGGGATATTTCCTCCCTATCGTTCCCTACTTTGTGAGCTGGTTCAGTTCAGAAAGGCACTGTACGCTACTTCCTCTGCTGTCCAATACTTCACACGTAATTGAGTACAGAGGCAAATCATCTCTGCTCAAAAAACATATTAATACTGCTGGAATTATCTACAGACAGATTAAAAAATTATTCAGAATAGTACACATTTGTTACTATTAAAAAAAAATATCTTTGGGATACTTCACTTATTACTTATTATATTTCTCAGAGATTTTAATATTCCTATCTCAGTTATTCTTCTGACTCTTTAACTTGATGTTTCATTCATTTGATATTATGGTAGGAAGCTCTTCTATTATTACATTTTTCAACTTTTCTTATCATATAAAGCTTTTGGTTATAAATTCTTTATTACCTTCTGTTTTTTTTATTATAATCTGCATTGTTTATAGTAGCATATATTTATGACATTTTTATTTTTTGCTCTGTTTTTATTATTTCCACTTGTTCTATTTTCTAGAACTTTCTTACAACTGTCATTATCACAATTGACATTTAATTCATAAATCATTTTATATTAATTCGTTTAATTACATATATCTTTGATATTATTCTCACATTATTCCTCTCATGGTTATTATCCTTTCGAATGAATGTTTTTTATTAATTTTATAATGAGGTCATAATTTCTCCTCATACCACTTCAAAGTTTTATTATCTCATAAGTCCACACAAGTTTTTGTATTTTATTATATTCAATCACTCAAATCGTATCACACGGTTTATTTCCTTTCGTATCCCTTTATGGAAAGTTTTTCACACTTTATTTTGAAATTAGACATGATCATATTTCTCCAGAATTATTTGTTTTAATTCTAAAGTCTGTTTCCTTTATTCATCCCATTATGATCCTTTATAAATATGGTAAATATATTTTATGCTTACCATAAATATGGTATTAAATCTTTTCTGTTTATTTCACCCAAGTGTTTTATTAATAATTGGTCGGTAAGTTGTACTTACTCTTGGTTTGGAAACTTGATTTATACACAATTCAAAATTCATTCTTCTTATATTATTCCATAAAGTTTTCTCAAATAATTTGTATGTAAGGTGGGCTTGCTTTCTTTTTAAATTTAGTTGTTTTCAGTTCAAAATTCTTTTTATATTTCTGCAAAATGGTTTTTCTCAAATACTTGGTTAGTAATGTGATCTTACATTGTTTTAAAATTTGGATGAGTCAAAATTCTTCTTTTATATTCTTGTCATAAAGTTTTTCAAATTTTTAGTTAGTAAGGTGATCTTACACTTGTTTGGAATTTATTTGAATAATTATTCATTCTATTCCTTTTATCCTTCTATAAAGTTTTCTTCAAATGCTTGGTATGTAAGGTGATCTTACAATTGTTTTGGAATTTGGATTATTTCTAAATTCTGTTTTATATTATTTCCACAAGATTTCTCTCAAATAATTAGTATGTAAGGTGTTCTTACTTTTGTTTTAGAATTTTGTCGATTTATTCATAAAATTTCTTCATGGATGCCTGGTTAAAGACACCCTTAACTTTATTGGGACCCATCTCCTTAATGTCGTACGTGTTGTTGTTATTGTTCTTAGAGACAATATAGGGACCAGTGTACAGAAGCAATAACTTTTCTGTTATCCCTTCTAAGGAACTGGGTAATTCCCTATTCTTCAACAACACTTTCTCTCCAACGGTATAAGTAATAATCTTACCCATTCTTTTATTGTATTTATTCCGCCGTTTCTCCTGATCTTCGGCCACCTTATTATGAAATTGAACTTTCTTAAATATATACTTATGCTCTCTTGGGAACTCCAATATTTCCTCGATCTCCCTTGGGGGTTGTCTTTCGTACATGGCAGAGTATGGGGTAATTCCTATGGCTGGATGGTATGCCAGGTTGAGAAATTCTTCAGCGGCCTCCAAGTATTCTTGCCACCTCCTCTGCTGCTCGTGGCAATACGTCCTTAATAGGCGCCCCACCTCTCGAAAGACTCTTTCGGCCGGATTACTGCTTGGGTGGTATACCGAAGTCTTATAGGTATGAACCCCCATTGACAGTAGTGTATCCCGCCATTTCCTCCCCTTGAATTGTGTTCCGTGGTCGGTTATGATCGACACTGGTTTTCCGACGGTTGGGAAGTACTGGTTGGTCAGGATGTCGAGAACTTTATTTGTCGTCGCCCGATTCGCTGGGTATAACTTGACGTACTTGGTATAATGGTCCATTATGATGACGAGATATTTGTATCTGTGGCGGCCCCCACTGCGGGGAAATGGCCCACAGATATCCAGGAATACTTTCTCAAGTTTCGATTGAGAGGTTATCGGAATCATCTGCCCTTCTCTTTTCTCGTTGTTGGTTTTTACGAGTTGGCAAATGCGGCAGTTTCTTATGTACTTTCGTACCTTCCGATTTATGTCTTTGATATGGCAGCTCTCTTCCAGGGCTTTTACTACCTTTAAGGCGCCCATATGCCCATATCGAACATGATAATTAAACACTATCTCCTTTTCGATATGGGTTGGAATAATAACTTTCCATTCCTCCTTATATAAAGATGGTCTTGAAAACAGGATTCCGTTATGGATTTTATAATATTGGGAGATTGTCTCATCCCCTGCTTCCAATCTGGTTATAATAGAGATTAACTTCGGGTCAGCTTGTTGGTGTGTGCTCAGGTGTTCCAAAATTGATTGTAGACCGGCGCTGCTGCTTATGGTATTGTATACTTTAAGAATACTCTCCTTCTCCCCCTCGAACGTCTGTTTATCAATGTCTACTCTAGACAATACGTCCGCGACGACATTCTTCTTTCCGGGGATATACTCCCACTTAAGGTCATATTTTTGCAGCAATAGTATCCACCGTGTTAACCTTCCATGGCTTAACTTACATCTTTTAAGGAACGAGATAGACTTATGGTCTGTCCGGACGGTAACGGAATAACCAAGAATATACGTGCGGAACTTTCCACACGCGAACACGACACTCAATAATTCCTTTTCTGTAACGTGGTAGTTCTTCTCACATTGATTCAATGCTCTGCTGGCAAAGCAGATCACCAGATGTTCGCCCTCCTCATCCTCTTGATATAAGGTAGTGCCGAGGGTGATGTTACTGGCATCGCAATTAAGAAAGAAAGGTTTGCTGAAATCCGGATGGCGAAGTATGATGGGTTCAAGGAATTTTTGTTTTATTAATGATAATATATTGTGTTGTTCATTACCCCAGATCCATTTATTTTTGGATGACAGTTGCGGCTGAAATCTGGCAGTCAGTTCTGAGTACTTTTCCTGGAACTTGCGGTAGTAATTACAGAGTCCCAGGAACGACTGTAACTGCCTTCGATTCTTAGGTGTAGGATAGTTCTGAATCGCTTCGACTTTTTCAGCCGACGGTGAGATTCCCTGATCATTCAAGATGAACCCCAAGAATTGTATTTCCTTAGCGATAAAATGAGATTTTGCTAATTTTAGCGTAATATTATTTGCCGCTAGCTACTGTAATACGTGTTCCACACGGTACCAGTGTTCCTCCCAAGTTTCTGAGGACACTAGCAAGTCATCAACGTATACGGTGGTGAACTGTAGTGCTTCTTGGCCAAGTATCTGGTCCATGCAGTGTACAAAGACTGCGACTGAATTTACCAGTCCGAAGGGCAACCTCTTAAATTGGTAGTTCCGCCCTGGAATATAAAGGCCAGATACTGGCGACTCTGTGGATGTAATTCCACCTGCCAGTACCCGCACACCGTATCCCAGGTACTAAATTACTTGGTGCCGTGGAACCGTTTTAAAATCTCCTCAATCTCACCGGGCGAAGTCCTGTCATTTATGATTTATCATTTATTTATTTCGCGCGCATCTAAACACAAACCGACTTGTCCGTTTTTCTTAGGAATAGCCACGATAGGACTTGTATATGGGGATTGGCTACTCTCTATAATGTCACGGTTAATCATTTGTTCTATTTCAGCTCTTACTGCTTGCTTTCGTGATTGCGCGATGGGGTAAGACTTCCGGTTAAAGTCCACTGTGTCTCGGAACTGTAGAGTACACTGGAAGTTTTTCACTTTACCGGGCTCATCAGAAAAGACTGATTTAATTTGTTATAGATGTTGATTAATTTGTTCGCTTGGTTTAATGTTAATTTTTCGCCAGTTATACCGCTCCGGAAATCCCTGATCTCCTGGAATTTTTGTGACCATAAATCTTCATTGGAGGTGTCGTCTATTCTTTGTTCAATCATAGATGTTGGATAGATGTAGTTAATTTTACGGATTTGCTGATGGATACTATCGGGAATGACTTGGTCACTACCCACCAAGTTCGCCGTCCAAGTATGTCCGTTGGTAAACAGCGACAATTTCTCAGTTCTCAGATCAATGATGGCGGAATTCCTCCTGAGCACATCACACCCGATCAGTATATTAAACGGCAGACCGCTCGCCACCAAGAATTCCATATCGATTGCTATACCACAGCTCCTCACACTGGCGGAGACTTGCCTACGTATTGTTTTATTTTGTCGGCCAGTTGCACCCAACAAAATAATATTATTTAATGGCAAAGTTGGTAAAGTTCTCCCGCACTCTAGCTGTATCCTCTCCAACTCCGTCGTACTTATGATTGACACGTTTGAACCAGTATCGATCATCAACTTGGCTGGGATGCCTTCTACCTCTGCGTTGACATGTATTATTTCGTTATTAAAGTTATTGGAGGGATTACTGTTATCCTCTTCCAATAACTCACGTCGGATGTCCTTTAGGTAGTTGCACCCGATGACTGTGATACGATTATTATTATTTATATTATTACACTCATTATTAAGATACCCAGTATTTAGGAGCAGTAACGGGTTCTGGCGATTTATTACTGCCTGTGCCCGTTTAAAGACTCGATATCGTTGTTCCTTTGTGCCATACTAGTTGAAGCATCATTTGGGATGCTTAGAGTGGACCCCTGTCGATCTGTCCTGTGGTCTTCCGGTCGTTCGCTGTTAGACCTCCGTTCAGCATCGTCTAAACTAGTACTCCTTCTCGCCGGATAGTACCTTGGTTGGTCCCGTTCTAGGCTCCTCCGCCTATCTTCATATCCACGGTAGCTGTTTCTTCGATTGTTGTTGTATCTTCGCTGTCGACCGTCTGTGGCTCGTATGAAATTCACTCGTGGGCGGGGAAACCTATTATTAACGGGATTACCATTATTTGGACCCGCACGATTATTATTATTATGGTAACGATCATTACCATAATTGGGGCTTCTCTGACTATTTGTGTTATGAGGGTAGGGATTTCTGTTACCCTGATAACCATTAGAGGGTCGACTCGGGTTCATATGGTTTGGACCTGTATTATTATTATTATTATTGTAATTAGAATTGTTAACGTTATTATTATTATTAAAACTATTATTCCGCGGGTATGCACGGCCTCCTTGGTACCCAGCGTTGGTGTTGTTCGTACCCTGGTTGTTGTTCTGATACGTCCTTGGTTCGGGCCCATCATTTCTTCTCCGGCTCTGTCGGTAGTAGTCTTCGTTTTCGTAGTTTTCGAGGATTCGGTCATTGCCTGGATTGTTTTTATTTGGCTGCCTCTCCTCGCACGAATTACCTCCTCGTCATAATGGTATGACAACTTATTTATTAGGCACTCCTCAGGTATGGCCGGTTCTAAGTGCTTGGCCATACATACCTTGCCGAGGAAATATGCTGTCATCGAACTACCGACTTGTGGTTTATAGTGGCCGTGGCATATATTATCTCTTATCAAGTTTTGAGTCGTCTCCGACCAATACTTCGCCTTGAAGAGACTCTTAAATTGCTGATAACTTTCGATGTCGCTCCGGTTGGCCATCCACCAATGGCCATTCACCTCCCGAAACGACTCGTCTAGGATTTCTTTGTTCTGGACCCACCGGTTCCCTCTGTGTTTTTCTAGGTATTCCTCTATGCGTGCCAAGAACTCCATGGGCTTCCGTTTATACTGCCGGAAATTAAGCCACTCTCTATTTTCGGACATTGGGAAATGATGGTAACCAGTTGGTCTGTTCCTTATCAATTCAATTTCCTCCTGACTCTGACGCACTTGTCCGGTGATGTTCGTCATAGCGGCTTCCACGCCGTCGCATCTTTCGGTTACATGTGTCCGCACTTTATTCATTTCTTCCAGGGCAAATTTATTGTTTTCTTCCAGTTTCGTTTCCTGTTGTTCCTTGACATGTGTAATCTCTTTATGTATTACCTCCCGGACTTCCAGCACTTCGTTTTCTGTCTGACGACATCTTTCGTCTACCTCCCTGATCTGCTGGTTAACAACCACGACTTCCTGTTCTAACTTCCTTACGATGGATTTCTTCGTCTCTGTTATCTTTTTATTCAACTCCTCTTTAGCTAACTCAATCCTCTCATCTAACTTATTCATGTTCTCTTGATTAACTTTCCTTAATTCTTCTCTCAGCAGTTGATTGTCCTCTCTCAATTCTTCCCTTAATTGTTGGTTGTCACTTTCTATTTTCTTACTGGTTTCTTCCATCTTCTCTTCAAAATTCTTATTATTTTCTTCCATTTTCCTTTCCATCTTCTTACTCAAAGATTGGTTGTCCTTTTTCAGGTCTTCCATCTTCTTATTCAAGGATTGGTTGTTTTCCTCCATCTTCTCTTCCAAATTCTTACTGGTTTCTTCAATCTTACTACCCAATTCTTCCTTGGTGGACTTGTTGTTGTCATCCATCTTCTTGTTAGTGGATTCTATATTTTTATTGACTCCTTCCAATTTAGACTCCCTGTTCTGGAGCATTTCCATTATCTTCTGTTCCATTGTTTTAGTTTTCTCCTTCTCTGGGACATTGACTTCCACTGTCTGCGTCGGTACTTCTAGTTGTTCCTCTGGTGGTTCAGGTTGTTTATGTTCCACCGGGGATAGTGACTCTTCTTGATCCTCCACGGGTGTTACCTCCTTATCCCCCATGTCCACTTCTTTTTCGGCCTCTGCCGCCCTCTTCTTCGAAGTAGCTCGTCTTTGCATTTTTCTTCTGTCTCTATTAATTAATCGTTGCCAGGCTTATATTATCAAGCCCTCTAAGTTGGACGCCACTTTGTAACTAAACCCTGTATGCGGTCTTTACAAAAAAAGATAATAGAGAAAAAATTTTATTAAAAAAAAAATAATTTTCAATCAAAAAAATTTTGTTTATGTTTTATTTAATGTCTGTAATTGTGAAATAACCCTGTTTTAATGTTCAGTTAAAAATTTTAGTAATTAAGGAGGTATTTATTAATTATTGAGCACTTCTGGAAGATCTGAACCAAGTCTGGAGTTAATCAGATTAACTCCGGTCAGCAATCGATTTATGATGTTTAGTGCTGGTCCAACATCTCACTGTTAATTAATATTTTCTTCTTCTTGAAGTCTCGTTGCATTAATAAATAAACCTCAAATTAGCATGTGAAATAATAATAGATACAAACAATTGAAATAAATGGATTTATTAACAAATTTAATAAATAATCGATTTTTAATCGATTGGGAGCAATTATCGACTCCGTCTCAGGGAATAATCGATTCATTCATACAGTGGAAAAAATTATTACAAGTATTATATAAAAAATGTTCTTGGAGCGATTATATTAATAGTCAGAGAAGGGTCAACGAGAAAGTATAACATTAACAATTAAAGTAATTTCAATAATTATTATTTAACAATATTTAAATAATTCTGATATAAGGTTTAAAAAAGTTGAATCATCAAACCATATGTAGCTTCTGACGTCACTCGATGCGGAAGGCAGAGATTCGTATTTTTCAAAGATGGCCGCTCCTAGATATGGCGAGGTTATTGGGAAAGTCGTCGTGTTAAAATCTCACAGCAAAATTACCTTCATGAATGTTTTAAATGTCCCCGCACTGGTGTAATCTGTCTAATAGGTTGTTTGGTGTGTTCTGAAGAAGTGTTCCGTGTATACTTGTGTTAATTATGTTATTTGATATGTGTTCACTTCTGTGGGTTAACTGCTCAAAAAGTGGTTATGATTTGTAGCGTTAATTATCACAAATATATTGTTTTACTGTTTTAAATCACTAGTATAATGAAGTTTGGTGTTAGTTTCCACTATTGTCGCTAAAGTTTCTGTAGGTTTAATTAGAAAAGTGTTTAATTCATTTAACTCTCGCTTCACTGATATTAGTTGGTAACCGTAGTACCATTTTCTACACGGTTTTAAGGAACGTTATATCACATGAACTGTTCACCTTGATATTCAACAAAAGACTAAACTCACTTCCTTCATGTTAGTCAAAATCTGGCCCAGTTAATCTTTGAAAAAGTATTGTTAAAATATTTTGATTTCCCATACACATGATACAAAATTACATTATATATGGAATTTATTTATTTTATTCATCACCTTCATGAATTATGAACCTTATCATTGGTTTAATCATCTCATTCCTTTTAAATTGATACATTATAGTCCACATCTGTTGACATTTTGTGGAAATTACCAAATCTCTCTCTTTTTGGAGATCTAGGCTCAAAAATTGGTTTCCGCCTTCATATAATTTTTCTGCCATTTTAATTGTAATTAATACTATTATAATAAATTTTAATTAGTCATATTTCTCTTCCTTTCCTTAAATACATATAAATTGTACCTTTCAACTGGTTTTTTATGTTAATCTCTGAATTTGACATTGCTCTTTAAAAATAATTAATTTATATATTTTGAAAATTTACAATTTTTTAAGGTATATTTCCTTATTATCACTTTAACTCATAGGATCATTCACAGTAGTGGTTAACTGATTTACCTTACCTAAATCTTGCTAGTTTACAGGAATTATAAGTGAATTAACTGGTTTATATGGCTTCTGTGAATTCACCACATGGCCTAGAGTTTAGTATTTTACATTTCTGTCTTTCTCAAATTAATTTAATCCTACTCCTCCTCTGACTTTACATAGTTATTATTACATGAAAATAAAGCGTTTTACAAACCCATTGTGAGGTGTAGTATTTGATTAATACTACTGTTATATAAAAAATAATAATGAACATCATTCAGCATTCTAAGATTGAACATATTGCTGACATGGTTTGAAAACATACATTTAATTCCTTTTTGAATTAATACAGCATACCTACTGAAATGGTAATAATGGTATGCATGCTGTTATTTGGCAAACATAATTCATTTTAAACACATATAAATCTTATTTACTAAACATTCTTATAAACCTATTGAGTTCATGGCTGTGAACAAATAGCCATTTTAAACAATTTAAACCCATGAATATAAATTAATGCCAGTCCTTTCTGTTCTAAACCATTATTATATATTATCCCCTTCATCAGTAAACATGTCCACCCATACTCTAGTTACTATTATTTTTACAAATGTCTTGTAATAACAGAGTTACATTAAAATAATAAAATATTGGAAATCTTCCATTTTATTATTTTATGATGATGTGTATTATCGAATATAAAAGTTGTTATATAGCATATTGATAAGTCATAGTATCACTAACTTTAAGTTTATTGTATTTCCAAAAACACTTGCACAAGTTCACTTTCACTGGTGGTTCTGATATTTTGAATCTTATTATCTGAGACCAGACCTTTAGTAATCATGGACTGTTAAGACTTGTTTATTTCCTTTATCACACAATAGCTTTAGTTGGTTCACTTCTTATTATACTAGACAACACTTTTGATTTCTTAATAATTACATTTTTATAGGATTTTGGGATGTTATACTTTCTTTTTAATTGTCTCTATGGGTTTGGGGTTGATGGTATTTAAGAATAGGTTTTATAACGGTGTTTCTTTCATACTATTTCTTCCTCTCTTCTAGTCTTCTTTCTCGTCTTTCTTCTTATCTTCTTTCTTGTCTTCACTCTTGTCTTTTTTCTGGTCTTCCTTCTTCTTGTCTTCTTGTCTTCATTCTTCACTCTTGGGTAAACCAAGGTACTTCGTGTTATCTCGACTGATGTTTAGTTTGGAGTATCGAATGTATTTACTGATACTGACTTTGCTCTTCGCTAAAGGTTTCAGGGTATTGTTTACTTCCTGATCATAAATTTTATTCTTCCTTCTTCTTGTGTTTGGGGTATTTTGGTGTTTCACCACTCTCAAACTGATTCTCTCTTCTTGATATTGTGTTATCTAGTTTGTTTACTGCTCCTAGCTTCCTGGGTAAATTTCTGATTTTATAATATGAGTTGCTTTTAATAATTTCTTTGATTTTTTAACAGTGGTTTTTATATAATGTATTGAGGATTTTTTATTTTATTGTTGTTTATTCCTTTGATTTCATTCAATTTCATTCGATTTTATATTAACATATGTGGTGTAATTAATTTTTATGATTTTATATGAATTATTAAGTAGTGGATTCTCTGTCACGCTACAGAATGCCCTTCTCCAGAAGTAATTTTTTCAGACTATACTTGCTTTGTCTGAAACAATTGCTTATGATAATTACTGTAGTTTTGTTATTATTCTTGACTTCCTTCCATTTTAAAAATTCTCCTATTTATATTTGAGTTTATATCCTTCTCATTCTCACTTGATCTTCGTTGATAGTAATAGTCATCTGAGTTTCATATTTATTATTTCATTTTCATATTTCTTCTTAGTATTTTCTCCTTGGGATATTTCCTCCCTATCGTTCCCTACTTTGTGAGCTGGTTCAGTTCAGAAAGGCACTGTACGCTACTTCCTCTGCTGTCCAATACTTCACACGTAATTGAGTACAGAGGCAAATCATCTCTGCTCAAAAAACATATTAATACTGCTGGAATTATCTACAGACAGATTAAAAAATTATTCAGAATAGTACACATTTGTTACTATTAAAAAAAAATATCTTTGGGATACTTCACTTATTACTTATTATATTTCTCAGAGATTTTAATATTCCTATCTCAGTTATTCTTCTGACTCTTTAACTTGATGTTTCATTCATTTGATATTATGGTAGGAAGCTCTTCTATTATTACATTTTTCAACTTTTCTTATCATATAAAGCTTTTGGTTATAAATTCTTTATTACCTTCTGTTTTTTTTATTATAATCTGCATTGTTTATAGTAGCATATATTTATGACATTTTTATTTTTTGCTCTGTTTTTATTATTTCCACTTGTTCTATTTTCTAGAACTTTCTTACAACTGTCATTATCACAATTGACATTTAATTCATAAATCATTTTATATTAATTCGTTTAATTACATATATCTTTGATATTATTCTCACATTATTCCTCTCATGGTTATTATCCTTTCGAATGAATGTTTTTTATTAATTTTATAATGAGGTCATAATTTCTCCTCATACCACTTCAAAGTTTTATTATCTCATAAGTCCACACAAGTTTTTGTATTTTATTATATTCAATCACTCAAATCGTATCACACGGTTTATTTCCTTTCGTATCCCTTTATGGAAAGTTTTTCACACTTTATTTTGAAATTAGACATGATCATATTTCTCCAGAATTATTTGTTTTAATTCTAAAGTCTGTTTCCTTTATTCATCCCATTATGATCCTTTATAAATATGGTAAATATATTTTATGCTTACCATAAATATGGTATTAAATCTTTTCTGTTTATTTCACCCAAGTGTTTTATTAATAATTGGTCGGTAAGTTGTACTTACTCTTGGTTTGGAAACTTGATTTATACACAATTCAAAATTCATTCTTCTTATATTATTCCATAAAGTTTTCTCAAATAATTTGTATGTAAGGTGGGCTTGCTTTCTTTTTAAATTTAGTTGTTTTCAATTCAAAATTCTTTTTATATTTCTGCAAAATGGTTTTTCTCAAATACTTGGTTAGTAATGTGGTCTTACATTGTTTTAAAATTTGGATGAGTCAAAATTCTTCTTTTATATTCTTGTCATAAAGTTTTTCAAATTTTTAGTTAGTAAGGTGATCTTACACTTGTTTGGAATTTATTTGAATTATTCATTCTATTCCTTTTATCCTTCTATAAAGTTTTCTTCAAATGCTTGGTATGTAAGGTGATCTTACAATTGTTTTGGAATTTGGATTATTTCTAAATTCTGTTTTATATTATTTCCACAAGATTTCTCTCAAATAATTAGTATGTAAGGTGTTCTTACTTTTGTTTTAGAATTTTGTCGATTTATTCATAAAATTTCTTCATGGATGCCTGGTTAAAGACACCCTTAACTTTATTGGGACCCATCTCCTTAATGTCGTACGTGTTGTTGTTATTGTTCTTAGAGACAATATAGGGACCAGTGTACAGAAGCAATAACTTTTTTGTTATCCCTTCTAAGGAACTGGGTAATTCCCTATTCTTCAACAACACCTTCTCTCCAACGGTATAAGTAATAATCTTACCCATGCTTTTATTGTATTTATTCCGCCGTTTCTCCTGATCTTTGGCCACCTTATTATGAAATTGAACTTTCTTAAATATATATTTATGCTCTCTTGGGAACTCCAATATTTCCTCGATCTCCCTTGGGGGTTGTCTTTCGTACATGGCAGAGTATGGGGTAATTCCTATGGCTGGATGGTATGCCAGGTTGAGAAATTCTTCAGCGGCCTCCAAGTATTCTTGCCACCTCCTCTGCTGATCGTGGCAATACGTCCTTAATAGGCGCCCCACCTCTCGCAAGACTCTTTCGGCCGGATTACTGCTTGGGTGGTATACCGAAGTCTTATAGGTATGAACCCCCATTGACAGTAGTGTATCCCGCCATTTCCTCCCCTTGAATTGTGTTCCGTGGTCGGTTATGATCGACACTGGTTTTCCGACGGTTGGGAAGTACTGGTTGGTCAGGATGTCGAGAACTTTATTTGTCGTCGCCCGATTCGCTGGGTATAGCTTGACGTACTTGGTATAATGGTCCATTATGATGACGAGATATTTGTATCTGTGGCGGCCCCCACTGCGGGGAAATGGCCCACAGATATCCAGGAATACTTTCTCAAGTTTCGATTGAGAGGTTATCGGAATCATCTGCCCTTCTCTTTTCTCGTTGTTGGTTTTTACGAGTTGGCAAATGCGGCAGTTTCTTATGTACTTTCGTACCTTCCGATTTATGTCTTTGATATGGCAGCTCTCTTCCAGGGCTTTTACTACCTTTAAGGCGCCCATATGCCCATATCGAACATGATAATTAAACACTATCTCCTTTTCGATATGGGTTGGAATAATAACTTTCCATTCCTCCTTATATAAAGATGGTCTTGAAAACAGGATTCCGTTATGGATTTTATAATATTGGGAGATTGTCTCATCCCCTGCTTCCAATCTGGTTATAATAGAGATTAACTTCGGGTCAGCTTGTTGGTGTGTGCTCAGGTGTTCCAAAATTGATTGTAGACCGGCGCTGCTGCTTATGATATTGTATACTTTAAGAATACTTTCCTTCTCCCCCTCGAACGTCTGTTTATCAATGTCTACTCTAGACAATACGTCCGCGACGACATTCTTCTTTCCGGGGATATACTCCCACTTAAGGTCATATTTTTGCAGCAATAGTATCCACCGTGTTAACCTTCCATGGCTTAACTTACATCTCTTAAGGAACGAGATAGACTTATGGTCTGTCTGGACGGTAACCTAATAACCAAGAATATACGTGCGGAACTTTCCACACGCGAACACGACACTCAATAATTCCTTTTCTGTAACGTGGTAGTTCTTCTCACATTGATTCAATGCTCTGCTGGCAAAGCAGATCACCAGATGTTCGCCCTCCTCATCCTCTTGATATAAGGTAGTGCCGAGGGTGATGTTACTGGCATCGCAATTAAGAAAGAAAGGTTTGCTGAAATCCGGATGGCGAAGTATGATGGGTTCAAGGAATTTTTGTTTTATTAATGATAATATATTGTGTTGTTCATTACCCCAGATCCATTTATTTTTGGATGACAGTTGCGGCTGAAATCTGGCAGTCAGTTCTGAGTACTTTTCCTGGAACTTGCGGTAGTAATTACAGAGTCCCAGGAACACTGTAACTGCCTTCGATTCTTAGGTGTAGGAAAGTTCTGAATCGCTTCGACTTTTTCAGCCGACGGTGAGATTCCCTGATCATTCAAGATGAACCCCAAGAATTGTATTTCCTTAGCGATAAAATGAGATTTTGCTAATTTTAGCGTAATATTATTTGCCGCTAGCTACTGTAATACGTGTTCCACACGGTACCAGTGTTCCTCCCAAGTTTCTGAGGACACTAGCAAGTCATCAACGTATACGGTGGTGAACTGTAGTGCTTCTTGGCCAAGTATCTGGTCCATGCAGTGTACAAAGACTGCGACTGAATTTACCAGTCCGAAGGGCAACCTCTTAAATTGGTAGTTCCGCCCTGGAATATAAAGGCCAGATACTGGCGACTCTGTGGATGTAATTCCACCTGCCAGTACCCGCACACCGTATCCCAGGTACTAAATTACTTGGTGCCGTGGAACCGTTTTAAAATCTCCTCAATCTCACCGGGCGAAGTCCTGTCATTTATGATTTATCATTTATTTATTTCGCGCGCATCTAAACACAAACCGACTTGTCCGTTTTTCTTAGGAATAGCCACGATAGGACTTGTATATGGGGATTGGCTACTCTCTATAATGTCACGGTTAATCATTTGTTCTATTTCAGCTCTTACTGCTTGCTTTCGTGATTGCGCGATGGGGTAAGACTTCCGGTTAAAGTCCACTGTGTCTCGGAACTGTAGAGTACACTGGAAGTTTTTCACTTTACCGGGCTCATCAGAAAAGACTGATTTAATTTGTTATAGATGTTGATTAATTTGTTCGCTTGGTTTAATGTTAATTTTTCGCCAGTTATACCGCTCCGGAAATCCCTGATCTCCTGGATTTTTTGTGACCATAAATCTTCATTGGAGGTGTCGTCTATTCTTTGTTCAATCATAGATGTTGGATAGATGTAGTTAATTTTACGGATTTGCTGATGGATACTATCGGGAATGACTTGGTCACTACCCACCAAGTTCGCCGTCCAAGTATGTCCGTTGGTAAACAGCGACAATTTCTCAGTTCTCAGATCAATGATGGCGGAATTCCTCCTGAGCACATCACACCCGACCAGTATATTAAACGGCAGACCGCTCGCCACCAAGAATTCCATATCGATTGCTATACCACAGCTCCTCACACTGGCGGAGACTTGCCTACGTATTGTTTTATTTTGTCGGCCAGTTGCACCCAACAAAATAATATTATTTAATGGCAAAGTTGGTAAAGTTCTCCCGCACTCTAGCTGTATCCTCTCCAACTCCGTCGTACTTATGATTGACACGTTTGAACCAGTATCGATCATCAACTTGGCTGGGATGCCTTCTACCTCTGCGTTGACATGTATTATTTCGTTATTAAAGTTATTGGAGGGATTACTGTTATCCTCTTCCAATAACTCACGTCGGATGTCCTTTAGGTAGTTGCACCCGATGACTGTGATACGATTATTATTATTTATATTATTACACTCATTATTAAGATACCCAGTATTTAGGAGCAGTAACGGGTTCTGGCGATTTATTACTGCCTGTGCCCGTTTAAAGACTCGATATCGTTGTTCCTTTGTGCCATACTAGTTGAAGCATCATTTGGGATGCTTAGAGAGGACCCCTGTCGATCTGTCCTGTGGTCTTCCGGTCGTTCGCTGTTAGACCTCCGTTCAGCATCGTCTAAACTAGTACTCCTTCTCGCCGGATAGTACCTTGGTTGGTCCCGTTCTAGGCTCCTCCGCCTATCTTCATATCCACGGTAGCTGTTTCTTCGATTGTTGTTGTATCTTCGCTGTCGACCGTCTGTGGCTCGTATGAAATTCACTCGTGGGCGGGGAAACCTATTATTAACGGGATTACCATTATTTGGACCCGCACGATTATTATTATTATGGTAACGATCATTACCATAATTGGGGCTTCTCTGACTATTTGTGTTATGAGGGTAGGGATTTCTGTTACCCTGATAACCATTAGAGGGTCGACTCGGGTTCATATGGTTTGGACCTGTATTATTATTATTATTGTAATTAGAATTGTTAACGTTATTATTATTATTATTAAAACTATTATTCCGCGGGTATGCACGGCCTCCTTGGTACCCAGCGTTGGTGTTGTTCGTACCCTGGTTGTTGTTCTGATACGTCCTTGGTTCGGGCCCATCATTTCTTCTCCGGCTCTGTCGGTAGTAGTCTTCGTTTTCGTAGTTTTCGAGGATTCGGTCATTGCCTGGATTGTTTTTATTTGGCTGCCTCTCCTCGCACGAATTACCTCCTCGTCATAATGGTATGACAACTTATTTATTAGGCACTCCTCAGGTATGGCCGGTTCTAAGTGCTTGGCCATACATACCTTGCCGAGGAAATATGCTGTCATCGAACTACCGACTTGTGGTTTATAGTGGCCGTGGCATATATTATCTCTTATCAAGTTTTGAGTCGTCTCCGACCAATACTTCGCCTTGAAGAGACTCTTAAATTGCTGATAACTTTCGATGTCGCTCCGGTTGGCCATCCACCAATGGCCATTCACCTCCCGAAACGACTCGTCTAGGATTTCTTTGTTCTGGACCCACCGGTTCCCTCTGTGTTTTTCTAGGTATTCCTCTATGCGTGCCAAGAACTCCATGGGCTTCCGTTTATACTGCCGGAAATTAAGCCACTCTCTATTTTCGGACATTGGGAAATGATGGTAACCAGTTGGTCTGTTCCTTATCAATTCAATTTCCTCCTGACTCTGACGCACTTGTCCGGTGATGTTCGTCATAGCGGCTTCCACGCCGTCGCATCTTTCGGTTACATGTGTCCGCACTTTATTCATTTCTTCCAGGGCAAATTTATTGTTTTCTTCCAGTTTCGTTTCCTGTTGTTCCTTGACATGTGTAATCTCTTTATGTATTACCTCCCGGACTTCCAGCACTTCGTTTTCTGTCTGACGACATCTTTCGTCTACCTCCCTGATCTGCTGGTTAACAACCACGACTTCCTGTTCTAACTTCCTTACGATGGATTTCTTCGTCTCTGTTATCTTTTTATTCAACTCCTCTTTAGCTAACTCAATCCTCTCATCTAACTTATTCATGTTCTCTTGATTAACTTTCCTTAATTCTTCTCTCAGCAGTTGATTGTCCTCTCTCAATTCTTCCCTTAATTGTTGGTTGTCACTTTCTATTTTCTTACTGGTTTCTTCCATCTTCTCTTCAAAATTCTTATTATTTTCTTCCATTTTCCTTTCCATCTTCTTACTCAAAGATTGGTTGTCCTTTTTCAGGTCTTCCATCTTCTTATTCAAGGATTGGTTGTTTTCCTCCATCTTCTCTTCCAAATTCTTACTGGTTTCTTCAATCTTACTACCCAATTCTTCCTTGGTGGACTTGTTGTTGTCATCCATCTTCTTGTTAGTGGATTCTATATTTTTATTGACTCCTTCCAATTTAGACTCCATGTTCTGGAGCATTTCCATTATCTTCTGTTCCATTGTTTTAGTTTTCTCCTTCTCTGGGACATTGACTTCCACTGTCTGCGGTGGTACTTCTAGTTGTTCCTCTGGTGGTTCAGGTTGTTTATGTTCCACCGGGGATAGTGACTCTTCTTGATCCTCCACGGGTGTTACCTCCTTATCCCCCATGTCCACTTCTTTTTCGGCCTCTGCCGCCCTCTTCTTCGAAGTAGCTCGTCTTTGCATTTTTCTTCTGTCTCTATTAATTAATCGTTGCCAGGCTTATATTATCAAGCCCTCTAAGTTGGACGCCACTTTGTAACTAAACCCTGTATGCGGTCTTTACAAAAAAAGATAATAGAGAAAAAATTTTATTTAAAAAAAAATAATTTTCAATCAAAAAAATTTTGTTTATGTTTTATTTAATGTCTGTAATTGTGAAATAACCCTGTTTTAATGTTCAGTTAAAAATTTTAGTAATTAAGGAGGTATTTATTAATTATTGAGCACTTCTGGAAGATCTGAACCAAGTCTGGAGTTATTCAGATTAACTCCGGTCAGCAATCGATTTATGATGTTTAGTGCTGGTCCAACATCTCACTGTTAATTAATATTTTCTTCTTCTTGAAGTCTCGTTGCATTAATAAATAAACCTCAAATTAGCATGTGAAATAATAATAGATACAAACAATTGAAATAAATGGATTTATTAACAAATTTAATTAATAATCGATTTTTAATCGATTGGGAGCAATTATCGACTCCGTCTCAGGGAATAATCGATTCATTCATACAGTGGAAAAAATTATTACAAGTATTATATAAAAAATGTTCTTGGAGCGCTTATATTAATAGTCAGAGAAGGGTCAACGAGAAAATATAACATTAACAATTTAAGTAATTTCAATAATTATTATTTAACAATATTTAAAAAATTCTGATATAAGGTTTAAAAAAGTTGAATCATCAAACCATATGTAGCTTCTGACGTCACTCGATGCGGAAGGCAGAGATTCGTATTTTTCAAAGATGGCCGCTCCTAGATATGGCGAGGTTATTGGGAAAGTCGTCGTGTTAAAATCTCACAGCAAAATTACCTTCATGAATGTTTTAAATGTCCCCGCACTGGTGTAATCTGTCTAATAGGTTGTTTGGTGTGTTCTGAAGAAGTGTTCCGTGTATACTTGTGTTAATTATGTTATTTGATATGTGTTCACTTCTGTGGGTTAACTGCTCAAAAAGTGGTTATGATTTGTAGCGTTAATTATCACAAATATATTGTTTTACTGTTTTAAATCACTAGTATAATGAAGTTTGGTGTTAGTTTCCACTATTGTCGCTAAAGTTTCTGTAGGTTTAATTAGAAAAGTGTTTAATTCATTTAACTCTCGCTTCACTGATATTAGTTGGTAACCGTAGTACCATTTTCTACACGGTTTTAAGGAACGTTATATCACATGAACTGTTCACCTTGATATTCAACAAAAGACTAAACTCACTTCCTTCATGTTAGTCAAAATCTGGCCCAGTTAATCTTTGAAAAAGTATTGTTAAAATATTTTGATTTCCCATACACATGATACAAAATTACATTATATATGGAATTTATTTATTTTATTCATCACCTTCATGAATTATGAACCTTATCATTGGTTTAATCATCTCATTCCTTTTAAATTGATACATTATAGTCCACATCTGTTGACATTTTGTGGAAATTACCAAATCTCTCTCTTTTTGGAAATCTAGGCTCAAAAATTGGTTTCCGCCTTCATATAATTTTTCTGCCATTTTAATTGTAATTAATACTATTATAATAAATTTTAATTAGTCATATTTCTCTTCCTTTCCTTAAATACATATAAATTGTACCTTTCAACTGGTTTTTTATGTTAATCTCTGAATTTGACATTGCTCTTTAAAAATAATTAATTTATATATTTTGAAAATTTACAATTTTTTAAGGTATATTTCCTTATTATCACTTTAACTCATAGGATCATTCACAGTAGTGGTTAACTGATTTACCTTACCTAAATCTTGCTAGTTTACAGGAATTATAAGTGAATTAACTGGTTTATATGGCTTCTGTGAATTCACCACATGGCCTAGAGTTTAGTATTTTACATTTCTGTCTTTCTCAAATTAATTTAATCCTACTCCTCCTCTGACTTTACATAGTTATTATTACATGAAAATAAAACGTTTTACAAACCCATTGTGAGGTGAAGTATTTGATTAATACTACTGTTATATAAAAAATAATAATGAACATCATTCAGCATTCTAAGATTGAACATATTGCTGACATGGTTTGAAAACATACATTTAATTCCTTTTTGAATTAATACAGCATACCTACTGAAATGGTAATAATGGTATGCATGCTGTTATTTGGCAAACATAATTCATTTTAAACACATATAAATCTTATTTACTAAACATTCTTATAAACCTATTGAGTTCATGGCTGTGAACAAATAGCCATTTTAAACAATTTAAACCCATGAATATAAATTAATGCCAGTCCTTTCTGTTCTAAACCATTATTATATATTATCCCCTTCATCAGTAAACATGTCCACCCATACTCTAGTTACTATTATTTTTACAAATGTCTTGTAATAACAGAGTTACATTAAAATAATGAAATATTGGAAATCTTCCATTTTATTATTTTATGATGATGTGTATTATCGAATATAAAAGTTGTTATATAGCATATTGATAAGTCATAGTATCACTAACTTTAAGTTTATTGTATTTCCAAAAACACTTGCACAAGTTCACTTTCACTGGTGGTTCTGATATTTTGAGTCTTATTATCTGAGACCAGACCTTTAGTAATCATGGACTGTTAAGACTTGTTTATTTCCTTTATCACACAATAGCTTTAGTTGGTTCACTTCTTATTATACTAGACAACACTTTTGATTTCTTAATAATTACATTTTTATAGGATTTTGGGATGTTATACTTTCTTTTTAATTGTCTCTATGGGTTTGGGGTTGATGGTATTCAATGATAGGTTTTATAACGGTGTTTCTTTCATACTATTTCTTCCTCTCTTCTAGTCTTCTTTCTCGTCTTTCTTCTTATCTTCTTTCTTGTCTTCACTCTTGTCTTTTCTGGTCTTCCTTCTTCTTGTCTTCTTGTCTTCATTCTTCACTCTTGGGTAAACCAAGGTACTTCGTGTTATCTCGACTGATGTTTAGTTTGGAGTATCGAATGTACTTGCTGATACTGACTTTGCTCTTCGCTAAAGGTTTCAGGGTATTGTTTACTTCCTGATCATAAATTTTATTCTTCCTTCTTCTTGTGTTTGGGGTATTTTGGTGTTTCACCACTCTCAAACTCATTCTCTCTTCTTGATATTGTGTTATCTAGTTTGTTTACTGCTCCTAGCTTCCTGGGTAAATTCCTGATTTTATAATATGAGTTGCTTTTAATAATTTCTTTGATTTTTTAACAGTGGTTTTTATATAATGTATTGAGGATTTTTTATTTTATTGTTGTTTATTCCTTTGATTTCATTCAATTTCATTCGATTTTATATTAACATATGTGGTGTAATTAATTTTTATGATTTTATATGAATTATTAAGTAGTGGATTTTCTGTCACGCTACAATAGACTAGTGATTATTAAATGTGATTGACTGATGAGATAGCTCCAGCAATCGATATTATTTATGTATTATGTATTATAAGGACAGCGGGGTATTAGGTCAAGAGAGCCCCCCGACTGATTCCAAAATATATGGTGATTAATTTGTTAGGGAAGTAACATGTTCCAGGGATAGAACACTTTATAGGGATTAAAGGGATTAAAGACAAGTATACCAGATCATAAAAAGAATAAGAAATGATAATATGACAGATAAGACAATTGATAATTTCAACAAAAGTACTATTTTATTAAAATAATCAAATTTGGTGGCAGGGTAGTATGTAACATTACATTTGGAACAACTTAATATCGTACCAGATTTAATGAAGACCATGGATAAGAAACTAAACAAGAAGAAAAATATATTTTAAAATGATAGTGAAGAGGAACGAATAACTATTTTAGACTGACTAGTACTACAACTGACCGTACCCAAATTAATGATTAAGCAAAGTGATGCAGAATACCCCGATTATGATGTAGTGCCGCGATATCCCCCAGGGGCTCATTGTCCATATTTCATATGATGGTATAAGTGATGTTTATTTTACCATTAACAATGACACACTCTGCCTTTCTATTTAAAAGTTTTAAAATGTTTTATCTTCTCGTTGGAACTATTCGTTAGTTGTACGTTCCTCTGCCCTCAAATCGGTTACTCACAATTGTCTGACCGTACTTTCTATTTTTGTTAAGATGTGTCAAAAGTGATTTGGACGTATTAAAAGTGTTTACATACTTTAGTATTTACTTACTTAAACGGTTTTTTTTAGCATCTGTTCAAATAAAGAGTGTACAGTAATCGTTTCTGTGGTTGCAAAATAACCGCCAATATCCTGTTTTGAAGACTTTCAAGGATTTGTACCGCGCGTGGCAATCTGAGCTCTGATTGGCCGACGCATGGGAGTAGCCCAGTTACTTGGTTGAAGCCTTCTGAAACTATAAAAGCTGACAGAGGCCCAAACCAGCATCATTTGGTCTGTCGAGTGATCCGGGGCGACACAGCCGTGTGTCCTGTAAATTTTCGTTTTCGTCTTCAACTACTGTGAATCTCAAGTTTTTAAAGAATATTTATTCAATTTTTATAATATTTATTAAAGTGTAAAGTTAGGTACGCGAAACGCGCTAACTGCTCTTCAGTCGCAGCTCATATCACAGACTGGCACTTCTAAACAGAGAGGGAGGTATGACTAGGGAATAATCAAAATTTGTGTAATTTAAATACCAAAAAGAGAGAGACTTTAAAGATTCAGAAAGACTATAAAATATCTTATTATCAAATAAAAGTATAAATTTGTTTTATTAAAGAGACACTAAGAGAGAGACATAAAATTTTTATAACAATCAAATTTTGTTAACAACTATAAATTGAATTATATAAACATTTTAAAGAGATATTACATTATTTTGTTCTAGTATCTAGTTAATTAAACTTTAAATTCGCTTCTTAATCTTGAAACAATTAACTGAATTATTTTGGAGTTATGTAGAGTTTATATATATATCTATATATCACATTGAATAAGAGATCTAAAGGCTTTTATGTTTAAATGCTCACTAATTGTTTTATAAAGATTTATTGATTGATTGAAATGTACTAATAGTATTACAGAAGTTCAGAAACTAATAAACGTAAGAATTATTAATCTTAGATTTGAGTTTCATTTGTCTGTACACCTACGAGCCACCACTATCACGTAAAAGGTATTGTATGATACTTGGAAGCCTCCTTACCGCTCGGGAGACGCTGGCCACGACAAATGGTGGCAGCGGTGGGATAAATTGGTGTGCTTGAGGTTTAGAGACATATGTAAACTTATATAAAAGTGTTTCTAGGTATAAACAACTTTTCAATCTAGATTTCTAGATATAAACAACTTTTAAAGGCATTGAAAATTTCTTTAATACATAACTCAATAGCTGATTATTATTTAAATCATCCAGCAATTTGTAAAATTTTAAATTCAAAAGAGTCAAGGGGAGATAAGTGGCACATATATATTTTTTATTTTGATGAAAACTTTCAGCAAAAGTCTAACGAATTTACCTTAATTAAAGGGAAACCCATAAGATTAATAAGAGAAATTGAATATAGTAATGTTTTAAATTGTACAGAATATATGGATTATGTTGCTTGTAAATTTCTGAATAGAGAAGACTATACGATTGAAGCTGAAATAGATTTTTATGACAAAGTTACATATGTGATTCTAGTAAGGATACATTAAGATGTTTATTATTGTGTTATTGTTATGTTTAATATATGTTGATATGTAATTTGTGATGCTTAACTCTAAGTGGTATATCATTATCGAATTCGGTATTATTTAAGTTTTCGCGGGACTATGAAATTTATTTGAGATTTTTTTTGAGAGATTAATTTGAGATATTTATGGGCAGTAGCTTTTCTAAGAATAAAAATTTTAAAGAACGGTGTATGGCAGCAGATAAACGATCTTTTGGACAAACAGCGGGACAAATCGAACCTCAGCGTGAACCAATTAATCCAGATTTATATATGAAAGTAGGGACAAGAGTAGGGACGATAACTGCTTATTACGAACATATTCCATCTGTAGTTACTATAGGACATAGTTTGCATCCACCCACACCACCTGTTCGTATTCCAAAGTTACAACCACCTGAAACGTCTAAACCTATTGAGATAACTTTCAGTAGCAGTACACAAAGGTCAATTGAACCACGACCAAGTACAAGTAATACTCTTTCAATACCTTCACCTTTATACGATATACCAAGACCCAATCCAAAGAGTACATGAGTCGTAGACCTGTATATTATCTTCCTATCACAGACCCAGACATTTTGTTAGAAGGGTGTGAAACATTATTGAGAAGTCTATTACAAAGGATTATTGAAAGATATATAAACGGACATAGTAATTATACAGACGAAGCAAATGTAAATAGGGTTCGAATATTGAAATTAGAGATTGAATTTCATAATTAAATATATGAATTCTATATTATACCTTATTATTTGTTTTCTATTAGGACTTATTTCGTGTATCGCAATACAGTCTGCTTATTTATTGTGGTACAACAAAACAGATTACATTCAATTTTTGAAGTGTTTAATAAATTCTAATCATACTATATTTTAAATATTCTAAACCAAAATGGTTAACACAGACCCAAAAACGGGGAAACCTATTGTATCAGGAGATACATCAGCTTCTAGTATGTCCATAACGTCCTCTACACGTGTTAAAGATATGTCAGTATCAAATTTAATTGAACCATGGAATGGAGACGGTCCTATTTCAGTATCAGAATTTTTCGCGAAAATTGAAAGAGCAGCGAAAACCGGAAATTGGTTAGACTCTGACAAAGTAACTGTAGCTGTATTAAAATTTACGGGAGCAGCCGCTTTGTTTTATAATAGCAATGTAGAAGTTGCAAGTGAGGATATAACCTTTGATCGTTTAAAAGAAATATTTACTGAGCGATTCAAGATTAAACATCTTGATCAATTTCATTATAGTCAGTTGCAAAATGTGACGCAACGTAAGTCGGAAACACCGGAACAGTTTGCTGACAGATGTAGGCGTTTGTGTGCGCGTACAGTTAGACAAGTCGCTGACCCTGAACAACAACGCATTATTAATGAAGAAGCGGAACGTCGTATGTTAGCCGCGTATATTAATGGTTTAGCGGGTAACGTCGGAACCCAAGTACGTTATCGAATGCCTGCTACTTTAACAGAGGCATTACAAATTGCTTCGACGGTTACAGAAGTCGAAAATATGGAAGCCCGACGTGCTCAACAAAACAAATTTCAAAGTCCCAATCGAATATTTACTGTAACGTGTTTTAATTGCAATAAACAAGGTCATGTAGCGAGAGATTGTCGTTCTCGAATAAATAATTTCGGTACTAATGTGAAGAAATCCAATAGTACAAATTTTAATACAGGGGTTAAGGGAAACAGGGATTTCCGGGGTCATAATTCTAATGGAGGTAGTCGAGATATTTCTAAAGTTGAATGTTATAATTGTCGTAAAACAGGGCATTACGCGAATGAGTGTCCGCAAAGGAGGAAGTTAGCGATTTCCCCAAACGGGCAAAGTTCGACGGGAAACGGTCCCATTCCGCCGAACGTGAGGTCGAGCAGAGTGTAATCAAAGTACAGGTAGACGTAAACGGGCGTACAGACGAGAGTATGGAGATAGAGCGACTGCCAAGCCAGACTCTACATGTGGAGCGACCGCAAAGCCGGACTCTGCACCTTACAGACGTTACGTGCGACCCTAGTTACGATGACGCTTTGTCAGTGGACGTTATCGTAGGACGTAAACCTTGTAAATTTCTGATTGACACTGGGACTATGGTTTCATTTATAAAAAGGGGTATCAGCCAAAAGTTAATTCGAGAGATTAAAGTTGTTGCTAAAAGTGCTACTGGGGATGAACTAAAGGTCTTCGGAGTACAGAAGGTAGGCTTCATAATTGAAGGTACCACAGTCTATCACGATTTTATGGTAGCAGACCTTTGTACTGGCTTCGATGGACTGTTCGGAATAGACTTATTGAGAAAATTAAATGTTTACATTGATTTTTCCAATAACAATATATATGTAGGAGGAGAGCGAGTCACCAACAGTGAGGAGACCAGGGAACCTGATACAGAACTGGAAGAGGCTGATCATCTCAATCCACCTGTAGAAGAACCTGAAGTATGGAGTATTGCGACCATCCAGGATCAGTCCATACCAGCAAAGTCCGAGATGCTTGTGCAGGGACGCCTGCAGGTGACACAAGCGAGTTGGCGTACGCAGGGATTAGAGAAATCCCAAGAGTTATCCGGATTTGATAAATCCGATGAGTTGTTATGTGGATCCAAAGAGTTTAAGGGTGTAGCCCATGTTAATATGTTGTCTGGATTAGGTAGATCCAAAGTTGTTTCGGGAAAAGGTAATTCCCAAGAGTTTTCCGGTTCGTGTAGTTTGTTTTCGCAACCACGATCGCGAGGATCGGGGGTGTTGCGCAGGTTAAATAGATCCAGGGGATCAGGTAGATCTATTCGTGTACACGACGAAGTTCTAGTAGAACCGGTAGAGTTTCAGACTCATGGCATTAGAGTAGCACGATGTTTAAGTAGAGTTTTTCACTCCATGAAATACTCAGATGTTGTTGTTCAAGTTGTTAATTTCAGTAATGAAGATTTAGTTCTCCCAAAGAATAGTTTGTTGGGGTTAGCTGAGGCGTTTGATCGGGCACCCACCGGAACGTCAGTGATGCCCATACCCACAAACGGTGAAGACCATGAGCAAAGTAGTTGTGAAGTATTCACGTTGAATACTAGTGAAAGAGGCTGTACTGACCCATTGTTATATAAAGAGGAGTTGAATGATGAAATTCAAAGTAAGTTATCGCATTTGTCTGACCTAGAGAAGGGAATCATTGAACCTATTTTGTTGAAATATAAACATTTATTTTCAGAACCAATTGTTAATACGGGATGTAGTGTTGATATAAAACATCGAATTGATACGGGAGATAGCCCGCCGATTCGGAAGAACCCTTATAGATTACCTCATTCTTTAAAGCCAGTTGTAAAAGAGCATATTGAAGATATGAAAAATCGTGGTATAATTCGTGAAAGTTCTAGTCCATGGGGAGCACCAATTGTTATAGTAACCCAGACACGGAAATCCGATTCAACTGTTAAACATCGTTTCTGTGTAGCTTATCACGCTTTAAATAATGTTACTCGTAAAGATGCATATCCATTGCCTAATATTGCAGAAACTTTAGATAGTTTAAATGGAAGTGAATATTTTTCTACATTAGATTTATGTAGTGGTTATCATCAAGTTAGTATCGAGCCCAACGATATAGAGAAAACTGCATTTACTGTCCCAGGACATCATTTTGAGTTTCTTAGAATGCCATTCGGGTTATGTAATGCACCCGCTACTTTTCAACGCCTGATGGACAATGTCTTGATGGGATTGAAAGGGGAGGAAGCATTAGTTTATCTCGATGACATTATAATTTTTGGAAGTAGTTTAGAAGAACATACTAAACGACTTGAACGAGTTTTACAAAGACTATAAAACATTATAAAATAAAAACTAAAGCAAATGAGAATCCAGTCATACATTATAATCGTTTAAAACCTAGCAAGGTCATAACAAAGAAACGACGACGCGTGATAAAGCAGTTACCGCAACGCGATAGTGGAAGTGTGTCAGACGTATACGACCTTGACCAAGAACCAACAGTCGACGAAATTTGTTTAAACAAACCGTTCATTGTAAACACTGGGCCAACCCAATGTACACCTGAACCAACATGTCATGTTAGCGACCTTGAAGCAGAGAGGAAAGGTTCCACTGTTGAGTTACGTGATGTAATTCGAGCAAACGTTAACGACCCTGAGTGGATCCCTCCACCCACTCAACAAACCGTTCCTGAAATAGTTGGTCGATATGAATTGAGACCGCGTGAAAATATTATAGCACCTCGTAGATTAATAACTGAGTGAATAAATTAGAATATCGCATGACATGAAAAGTAATGGGAAATTTTTGTACGCATTACAGATGCAGTACTGAGGGCACTGTTATTGATATTGAGTCTCACGAATGTTCAAAGCCAGGATTCAAATGGAAGTTCTAACGCACTGATGACGAAAAATACACTTGATTCTCAGGGATGCACAAATATTTCTGACTTAAGTAGATGTCATTTTGACAAAGGACTTGTATTTATTAAACAAAGAGACATCATATTGACAACCGACACCTGGACCATAGCAGTTACTGTAGGAACAGAAGACTATGACGATATTTTATTCCAAGTTTCAAATTTATTTAAATATTTAAAAGGGTTAGAAACTTCATCAAATTCTACAGACATTAAATTCCTTATTCCATCTTTTGAATTAATTCGTTTACAATCAAAACTGAAATCCACACAAAATCAAGTTGACAACTTAAAACTTCTCTTACCCACTTCTAGAACTAAAAGAGGTTTAGTTAACGGAATTGGAACAGTATTCAAATATTTATTTGGAACTTTAGACACAGACGATTACGAGACTTTAAATACGAAACTTGACGAAATAGACAATACAAGTGAAACAGTTGCACATGTTGAATCAGATAGATTAACTTATTTGAAGAAATTAACAAATGAAGTTGAAAGTAATAATAAAGCTATAAAATCCTTAGTGAATACTGTAAAGACAACAGTTGAGGAAATTAATAACGTAACATCAGTGATAACAAATGAAATATTGAAACTAAAGAAACAATTAGAATATCAGTCTAAAATATCTTCCTTGTTTCGAGAAATAGAATTGACATTAATTGAAGTCGATAATCAATTAACTCAATTACAAGAAGCGTTAGATGTAACATCCGCAGGATATTTGAGTGCAATTTTAATTCCCCCTAATAAGTTGAATAAATTGTTAAAAGAAATTGCAACGAAATTACCTGTTGGACTTTCGTTAATTATAAAAAGCGAACTGGATATGACATATCACTATTATAGAGTAGCAAAAGTTCATGCTATAGCTACAAGAAATGTAATTAGAGTAATCATAGATATTCCTTTACAATCAAATGACAATAATTATGAATTGTATAACATTAAATCATTACCTTACTATGATACAAGGTTAGAAAAATTTTTAGTTGTAATTACAGAAATGAAATATATTGCTATATCTTATGATAGACAAAAATTTATTGTCATGTCAAGTATTCAAGCAAGGAAATGTATAATTTCACCTTTTGGTATATGCTCTCTCAATGTGCCAATACGATATGCAGCTGAAGGAAAGTGTTGTGCTTATTCTATGCTAATCGGAGATGAAGAAAACGCCAGATACTTATGTCGAAGGACAATTTTGAAGAGATTCCAGATTCCAGTCATCTATGAAGGAACTAACGGAGACTTCTGGATTTACAGCCTGCCTAGTACAACTCGAGTGACATATCAATGTTCAGATCCTACTAATGGTATTCATAATGTGAAATCAGAGAGTATGTGGATAGCTGGTACAGGAATACTTCATCAACCCAAGACGTGTCGTATTATATCTAAATACTTCACGTTACGTCCACATCTTCAAGGGCAATACTCAGCCACAATTAGAAGGAATCACATAATTGTTCCTCCTATCAATAATCTGTTGTCATCCTCAGAAATGACAATGTTCAACTTCACCTTGAATGATCAGTTAATACAACTGGATCATATTAATCGCATCTTGAATGAAACCGGCTCAGCTGATACTGCTGACATTGACTTATTACAAAGGAAGCTATCCGAGATAAAAATTCGACCACATTCTTACCACAGTAGTACTACTACTACTGAATCAAATCATTTGTTTACTTCTCTTATCATTATTAGCACTGAGATAGTAAGTGTCATACTATACACATGTGGATTACAACATCCATGTATACGTAATTGGGTTATGCCACTCGCTCGAGTTCGAACAGTAGTGCTAAGACGACATCAAGAACCAATCTATGAGGAGATGCAACCCGTTACCGCACGGAATTCCGATCCTTCTGCGGAATCAACACATTTCACAGGAGAAGTGCATCAAGTGCAGTGATATAAAAGTGAAATTTCATTGTAAAATCATTCACAGTAGAAAACCCTACCTCTATCCTCTATACTATATCCCTATATTTACTTTATTACATGTTTTGAAGATTGTTAAAATGTATTTGTTCATCCACCAGATTGTATATGCATGTTATATTTAAGTTAGGATAAGATAAGCTCTCTCCAAGCAATATTGAGTACTGTAAATGTAAATTAAAGTGAGGTACATGGTACCTCCCTTTTAAAAAAAGGGGAGTGATGTAGTGCCGGGATATCCCCCAGGGGCTCATTGTCCATATTTCATATGATGGTATAAGTGATGTTTATTTTACCATTAACAATGACACACTCTGCCTTTCTATTTAAAAGTTTTAAAATGTTTTATCTTCTCGTTGGAACTATTCGTTAGTTGTACGTTCCTCTGCCCTCAAATCGGTTACTCACAATTGTCTGACCGTACTTTCTATTTTTGTTAAGATGTGTCAAAAGTGATTTGGACGTATTAAAAGTGTTTACATACTTTAGTATTTACTTACTTAAAAGGTTTTTTTTAGCATCTGTTCAAATAAAGAGTGTACAGTAATCGTTTCTGTGGTTGCAAAATAACCGCCAATATCCTGTTTTGAAGACTTTCAAGGATTTGTACCGCGCGTGGCAATCTGAGCTCTGATTGGCCGACGCATGGGAGTAGCCCAGTTACTTGGTTGAAGCCTTCTGAAACTATAAAAGCTGACAGAGGCCCAAACCAGCATCATTTGGTCTGTCGAGTGATCCGGGGCGACACAGCCGTGTGTCCTGTAAATTTTCGTTTTCGTCTTCAACTACTGTGAATCTCAAGTTTTTAAAGTATAATTATTCAATTTTTATAATATTTATTAAAGTGTAAAGTTAGGTACGCGAAACGCGCTAACTGCTCTTCAGTCGCAGCTCATATCACAGAATGGCACTTCTAAACAGAGAGGGAGGTATGACTAGGGAATAATCAAAATTTGTGTAATTTAAATACCAAAAAGAGAGAGACTTTAAAGATTCAGAAAGACTATAAAATACCTTATTATCAAATAAAAGTATAAATTTGTTTTATTAAAGAGACACTAAGAGAGAGACATAAAATTTTTATAACAATCAAATTTTGTTAACAACTATAAATTGAATTATATAAACATTTTAAAGAGATATTACATTATTTTGTTCTAGTATCTAGTTAATTGAACTTTAAATTCGCTTCTTAATCTTGAAACAATTAACTGAATTATTTTGGAGTTATGTAGAGTTTATATATATATCTATATATCACATTGAATAAGAGATCTAAAGGCTTTTATGTTTAAATGCTCACTAATTGTTTTATAAAGATTTATTGATTGATTGAAATGTACTAATAGTATTACAGAAGTTCAGAAACTAATAAACGTAAGAATTATTAATCTTAGATTTGAGTTTCATTTGTCTGTACACCTACAAGCCACCACTATCACGTAAAAGGTATTGTATGATACTTGGAAGCCTCCTTACCGCTCGGGAGACGCTGGCCACGACAATGACATGAACTTTAAATAATGACAAAATAATAATTATAAAGACAGACAGCTTATGTACAAATACTATAATGAAACAAATGGTTTTATCAAATGTACAAAGTGTAAAGATAATCAAAATACAAATTGAGGGATAATAGGCCCAAACATACAATACAATGTAAAAAGAAATATTAGTAAGTTATGATATAATGAAATAATATACCAAACGTATTATAGATACATGGTACATACAACTAATTGTAATAAATAGTGGACATAAGGTTGTCCAGAGAATAACAAATAATAACTTATTCACATTAATATTTTATAACAAGAGTGAAGTGATGGAGGAAAAGTTAGCAATAATTAATCAAACAGAACAGACTGTACAGATTAATTAGTTCTTTTAACGACAATAAAAATGTAAACCCAAACACAAAAACAATGCATGTGACAAATAGAAATACAATACAATATATTGTAGTATTAAATGTATTTTAGTGAATAAGGAAGTAGCTGAATATTATGTGTCAGTGAAACCAAAACAATCAGTAACAAAAGTGTCTAAAGGTAGAATTAAAAGTGAACCAGTGGAAATTATTTATATAATGGAAAAAACAAATCTTAATAATCCTATATAAATAAGATTATTAATCTTATAAGACTACAAAACTGATCAGAGATAAGATCAAAGAATACCAGTGCAAGCTATTTTATTATGTTAAATAGACTTCAAGTGTCAATGTGTAAATTCATAAACTAAGTGAATTAGTACCTTTATACAAGGTTAAAGTTTTGTATTGAATACAGAAATAATATTTGGTAGAAGATTATTATGAAAACAGAGTATAAAAATGTTTCTAAGTGAGGGCCACACTTTATCTAATAACATTTATTAAAATGAAAATAAGAGCAGGCAATAAATCAGTGAAGTGACAAAGGGTACATCCCCAAAATAAAATAAAAACAGCCAAGACTGCATAAATTTAATTTTAAGAAATACTTTAAATAATGAAGGGACAGATGTGTTGTTTATATTGAGGTCAATGAACTCTATACTTAAATGTTGGAAATAGAGTACTATGTTTTTTGTTATTCTTAAATATTTATTATGTATAATAATATCAATCAAGGCTAAATGTCTGAGATGGAATACAATCCTTTCATTCAAGATATCCATTATATGTTTACTACTATTAATCAAGACTGAAATGTCTGAGTTAGAGTACAACTCTTTTGTTTTCAAATAGTTGTTATGTATTAATAGTAAGGATTAATTAGTTATCAAACAAAATGGATTGAAAGGAGATGTTCTTACTATGTGTTAAACAGTTGTTTAGGTTTGATGAAAGTTTAACTTATTTATTCAATGTCCATAAGAGTCATAGCCATGTGGGCATGACATTAAATTGATTTGATTGTATATTGTTTTGTTATTGTTCATGTAATGATGTTATCAGAAGAGCCAGTAAAGCAACCAACCATTCTAAATTAATGAGAAATAGAAAAAATAACAAAGCAGACAGTAGTTCTATAATGGTGATCACATTTTTTGAATAAATAAATGGAGTAGCAAATGTTTTTGTGGATGGCAAACTGTATGAAGCCATGCAAAACCAACTTTTGTAAATTTTAGGAAATACTGTTAGAATTTTGTAAAACAAATGTTGAAGGATGAATAGATTTATGGTTAATAGTATACACAACAAATCTAGAAGCAAAATAATCCGTTTTAAGTTATTTAAGAAAAATTCAAATAGCAAAAATGTAACATCTGTATTTCTTAAGTAAAAGTAGGCATGTTTAGTGTCTATATGTCACAAATGTAAGGACCAAAATAATGATGCTAGTAGTTTTAAATTCCCAATCAGTACAGAAATGTTATACTAATTTAAAAGTTTTGAACAAATTCAGTCATTGAAATAATGAATTTGTATGACAATGTATTCCTGAATCAACCAACCAGATTTCAAGTTTTACCTTAGCAACAAAAAATTACAGATAAGTAAAGTAGGATTTCTTTAACAACGGTCGTAGAGTACAGACGCGTTAGTAAAACGTCTTATATAATTAAACTTTAACTGTGAAAACACGTTCCAGACTTATTAAAACCAATCGATGTACATAATACGAACTATTACAACCAAGAGAGGAATAACCAGCATTTTAAATATAAGATTTGAAATCGAAGGGAGAAGAACCGAAGCAGACGTGGACCCTATCTTCGTCCTAGAATCATTTAAAGAAGAGGATCTGGTGACTTTGAACATTTTATAATATTATGTGTCAACACCAACATTTGTATACACGACTTTCTAAGAATTAATCAAACTAAAACTACAGACACTATATCACACCAACACTAAGAACACTCACAAATAACACGAATTGAACTTTACACCCTTTTGAACACCATAAGAACCTTTAATGATAACTAATAAACATATAAACTGGACATAACCTCTAATAACAAGCAACCACTACTCGACTGCCTGCGTGCACTTTACACACTAAAATTTTGTAACTGTCCTTGAACTGTGAAATTTGTATTTTGATTTATAGAATAGTATTATTTGTTTAAACGTAATCCCCGAACTAGATACGCCCTGAGATATTTTACTTTAATAGAAATAATAACCAACGCATTATTTTGGCCTAAATACTGAATAATATTTGCAACTACTGTACCAACTGGTAAAGGAGACGCATAATTTGCCACAATTGTGATTACCATAAAAAGAAACGAGAAACAATTAACCAATGCTTCACTGAATAAATGGTTTCTATAAAGATATATGTTTGGTGTTATATTTGCGTCATTATTATTGCTGTTCATTTTAAAAATAAGTCAATATAGCACAGCGGACACAACAACGGTTGGCAACTGTGGGTGACGTCACTGAAACTGCACATATAGTGGGAGCGAGCGGCAGAATACAAAATAATTCGCCGTTCAACATATCATGTTAATGGTTACAGATTTACAACAACAACGGTGTGGTTGAATAATTTTAATACATCTATATTGAATTTGCTAAAATTGACGCATGCCAGTCGGAGCATAAGAGCTCGTATATCATCACAGATTGTTATATTTTTTACTCGCGAGACCTCATCTCATTTATTCATTTATTGACGCTTCCAGTGTGCGGCGTATATAAGTTACGTTAACATAACACATCATTATATATTGGTAACAAATTGGCGAACCAACGTGTGAGGCGATAAATTAAATTATAATTTATAATTAAACAATCAAAAATAAACAAAAATGAGGAAGCGAGAAACATCGCGCAAACGAGCAGCCGAAACCGAGAAAGCAGGCGAATTAAACATGGAAGACAAGGAAGCAACACCGGTTTAGGAAGTAGAAACTATAACAAGGAAGGCTCCGGAGAAACAACCAGAAGAAACCTCACAAACGGAAGGCGAGAAGACGCAAGAAATGTTCAAATGGAATGTTCAAATGTTCAGATGGAATTAATGCAGGAGTTTGGTAAGGAAACGATGAAACTAATGGACGAAATGAAGGAAGACTTCAGTAAGAACTTCGAAAAATTTAAGGAAGACTTATGTGAGAACAATAATAAAAACTTAGTAATACTGAAGGAAGATTTGAGTAAGAAAATGGAGGAGAGTAATAAGAAAATAATGGACGAAATAAGAAAGGAAATGAAGGAAATGACCAAAGAAATAATAAATGATAATAAACTGTTTAGGGAAGAATTAAGAAATAATAGGGCCAAAGAAATAAAAAATGATAGCAAACCAGAAACAGAAGAAATACCAAACGCCAAAACGGAGGAACCAGTAGTAGTATTACCTGAAAAGAAAACTAACGGAAACAATGAAAATACTAAAGATAGTGAAGTGGAAACAAAGACAGTAAGAAGAACGCATCTAAAGAATTTAATAAAAACACCGGAAGAATGGGAGATGATGAGAACAATGGGTTAATTAATGTACTGAATATCCCAATTACCAACAATGAAGAAATCATGAATGCCAGAGATTATACGAGGGGATTAAAAGCAATTTCAATAATGACTTACCATAAAACTATAGTTTACAGCTTAGAGAAGACCAGAGATAAATGGGAAATACCAGAAATAGAAATACGTGGGAAAATATCAATGATATCATTAGTCATTGATGGACCAGTAACATATTGTTTTAATCAACGATATGGTAGGATGAGTCGAATAAGCTTTGCAGCAAATGAAAGAATAAGAACGGGAAGAATGAAGTACAAGGTGGAAGCAAGAGATGTCACAAGGACCGGAATAATTATAAAGACAATGGTAGTACGGACAATAAGGTCAACTGAGATTATGGACCCGGGATAAATTATATACCACACACCATCAAGAAAAGGGACGGATGCTACGCTAACCGACTACGGCCAAAGAACGATTTTAAGGAGACGAGAAATAAGTTTCATTGAGGAACAATAATATGAATAAAGAATAAAGAAACAAAACGATACAAATGAAGGTATGAGCAACTGACTGACATAACGAAAATTACCAAAGGATCATCAATACTGGGTATAGAAAAACATATGACAATAAGGACTATAATAAAAAGTGTAGAATTTGTGATAATACCTCAAAATTCAAAAAATGTAGTAAGCTCATCTTACCAACTTTACTAATCCAGAATATAATTTTAAATGAAGCCAAATAAAATGAATTTGAATAAACCACAAAATTCAAAAATATAGTAAGATCATCTTACCAACTCTACCAATCCAGAAAATAATTTTAAATGAAGCGAATAAAACAAAGTTGAATAAACCTCAAAATTCAAAAATATAGTAAGATCATCTTACCAACTCTACCAATCCAGATATAAGTTTAAATGAAGCGAATAAACGAATTGAATAAACCTCAAAATTAAAAAATATAGTAAGATCATCTTACCGACTCTACCAAACCAGATATAATTTTAAATGAAGCCAATTAAAGCAAATTTGAATGAACCTCAAAATTCAAAAATATAGTAAGATCATCTTACCGACTCTACCAATCCAGATATAATTTTAAATAAAGCCAATTAAAGCAAATTTGAATGAACCTCAAAATTCAAAAATATAGTAAGATCATCTTACCGACTCTACCAATCCAGAATATAATTTTAAATGAAGCCAATTAAAGCAAATTTGAATAAAACTCAAAATTCAAATAAATGGTAAGGACAACTTACAGTACATTTTGATAATTTTATTTTGAATTTAGTGAATAAACAAATTTGAATAAATCTCAAAATTCAAATAAATAGTAAGGACAACTTACAGTACATTTTGATAATGTTATTATGAACCAAGTGAATAAACAAATGTGAATAAATTTCCAAATTCTAAACAAAATAAGCACCTCTTATTAAATATAATTATGAACTTATTATTGGAATATAAAAGATAGATGCAACATCCATGAATCAGAAGAAACTATAGTGCTATAAAATGAATAAGAAAAGACAAATGTAGACAATCGACGATGAAAATATGACAAGACTAGAAACGAATTTACTACAAATAACCTATCATGATTGTGAGAGAATCAACCACAACTATAGATACAGATACTTGTTATGTTTTAATTGAATAAAGATAGTGAATGAAAACTGAAGATTAAGCAGTATTGATAAAGAAGGAAAGAAGATAGTACCAATTGAAAATAAAAAATGTTATTAATATCGCCACAAGAAAATAAACATCTGAAAGAATCAATGGAAAGAAATATTTACATCTGAGAAGTTTAACTGAGTGAACCATCCCAAGAATATATTATTATATTATTTTTATTTGATTTAGTCGTGAATAGAATAGTGATTATTAAATGTGATTGACTGATGAGATAGCTCCAGCAATCGATATTATTTATGTATTATGTATTATAAGGACAGCGGGGTATTAGGTCAAGAGAGCCCCCCGACTGATTCCAAAATATATGGTGATTAATTTGTTAGGGAAGTAACATGTTCCAGGGATAGAACACTTATAATTAAAGACAAGTATACCAGATCATAAAAAGAATAACAAATGATAATATGAAAGATAAGATAATTGATAATTTCAACAAAAATACTATTTTATTAAAATAATCAAATTTGGTGGCAGGGTAGTATGTAACATTACATTTGGAACAACTTAATATCGTACCAGATTTAATGAAGACCATGGGTAAGAAACTAAACAAGATGAAAAATATCTTTTAAAATGATAGTGAAGAGGAATGAATAACTATTTTAGACTGACTAGTACTACAACTGACCGTAACCCAAATTAATGATTAAGCAAAGTGATGGAGAATACCCCGATTATGACATGAACTTTAAATAATGACAAAATAATAATTATAAAGACAGACATCTTATGTACCAATACTATAAGGAAACAAATGGTTTTATCAAATGTATCAAAGTGTAAAGATAATCAAAATAAAAATTGAGGGATAATAGGCCCAAACATACAATACAATGTAAAAAGAAATATTAGTAAGTTATGATATAATGAAATAATATAACAAACTTTATTATAGATACATGGTACATACAACTAATTGTAATAAATAGTGGACATAAGGTTGTCCAGAGAATAACAAATAATAACTTATTCACATTAATATTTTATAACAAGGGTGAAGTGATGGAGGAAAAGTCAGCAATAATTAATCAAACAGAACAGACTGTACAGATTAATTAGTTCTTTTAATGACAATAAAAATGTAAACCCAAACACAAAAACAATGCATGTGACAAATAGAAATACAATACAATATATTGTAGTATTAAATGTATTTTAGTGAATAAGGAAGTAGCTGAATATTATGTGTCAGTGAAACCAAAACAATCAGTAACAAAAGTGTCTAAAGGTAGAATTAAAAGTGAACCAGTGGAAATTATTTATATAATGGAAAAAACAAATCTTAATAATCCTATATAAATAAGATTATTAATCTTATAAGACTACAAAACTGATCAGAGATAAGATCAAAGAATACCAGTGCAAGCTATTTTATTATGTTAAATAGACTTCAAGTGTCAATGTGTAAATTCATAAACTAAGTGAATTAGTACCTTTATACAAGGTTAAAGTTTTGTATTGAATACAGAAATAATATTTGGTAGAAGATTATTATGAAAACAGAGTATAAAAATGTTTCTAAGTGAGGGCCACTCTTTATCTAATAACATTTATTAAAATGAAAATAAGAGCAGGCAATAAATCAGTGAAGTGACAAAGGGTACATCCCCAAAATAAAATAAAAACAGCCAAGACTGCATAAATTTAATTTTAAGAAATATTTTAAATAATGAAGGGACAGATGTGTTGTTTATATTAAGGTCAATGAACTCTATACTTAAATGTTGGAAATAGAGTACTATGTTTTTTGTTATTCTTAAATATTTATGATGTTTAATAATATCAATCAAGGCTAAATGTCGGAGATGGAATACAATCCTTTTATTATAAGATATCCATTATATGTTTACTAGTAATAATCAAGACTGAAATGTCTGAGTTAGAGTACAACTCTTTTGTTTTCAAATAGTCGTTATGTATTAATAGTAAGGATTAATTAGTTATCAAAGCAAAATAGATTGAAAGGAGATGTTCTTACTATGTGTTAAACAGTTGTTTAGGTTTGATGAAAGTTTAACTTATTTATTCAATGTCCATAAGAGTCATAGCCATGTGGGCATGACATTAAATTGATTTGATTGTATATTATTTTGTTATTGTTCATGTAATGATGTTATCAGAAGAGCCAGTAAAGCAACCAACCATTCTAAATTAATGAGAAATAGAAAAAATAACAAAGCAGACAGTAGTTCTATAATGGTGATCACATTTTTTGAATAAATAAATGGAGTAGCAAATGTTTTTGTGGATGGCAAACTGTATGAAGCCATGTAAAACCAACTTTTGTAAATTTTAGGAAATACTGTTAGAATTTTGTAAAACAAATGTTGAAGGATGAATAGATTTATGGTTAATAGTATACACAACAAATCTAGAAGCAAAATAATCCGTTTTAAGTTATTTAAGAAAAATTCAAATAGCAAAAATGTAACATCTGTATTTCTTAAGTAAAAGTAGGCATGTTTAGTGTCTATATGTCACAAATGTAAGGACCAAAATAATGATGCTAGTAGTTTTAAATTCCCAATCAGTACAGAAAAGTTATAGTAATTTAAAAGTTTTGAAGAAATTCAGACATTGAAATAATGAATTTGTATGACAATGTATTCCTGAATCAACCAACCAGATTTCAGGTTTTACCTTAGCAACCAAAAATTTCAGATAAATAAACTTGGACTTCTTTAACAACAGTCATAGAGTACAGACGCGTTAGTAAAACGTCTTATATAATTAAACTTTAACTGTGAAAACACGTTCCAGACTTATTAAAACCAATCGATGTACATAATACGAACTATTACAACCAAGAGAGGAACATCCAGCATTTTAAATAGAAGATTTGAAATCGAAGGGAGAAGAACCGAAGCAGACGTGGACCCTATCTTCGTCCTAGAATCATTTAAAGAAGAGGATCTGGTGACTTTGAACATTTTATAATATTATGTGTCAACACCAACATTTGTATACACGACTTTCTAAGAATTAATCAAACTAAAACTACAGACACTATATCACACTAACACTAAGAACACTCACAAATAACACGAATTGAACTTTACACCCTTTTGAACACCATAAGAACCTTTAATGATAACTAATAAACACATAAACTGGACATAACCTCTAATAACAAGCAACCACTACTCGACTGCCTGCGTGCACTTTACACACTAAAATTTTGTAACTGTCCTTGAACTGTGAAATTTGTATTTTGATTTATAGAATAGTATTATTTGTTTAAACGTAATCCCCGAACCAGATACGCCCTGAGATATTTTACTTTAATAGAAATAATAACCAACGCATTATTTTGGCCTAAATACTGAATAATATTTGCAACTACTGTACCAACTGGTAAAGAAGACGCATAATTTTGCCACAATTGTGATTACCGTAAAAAGAAACGAGAAACAATTAACCAATGCTTCACTGAATAAATGGTTTCTATAAAGATATATGTTTGGTGTTATATTTGCGTCATTATTATTGCTGTTCATTTTAAAAATAAGTCAATATAGCACAGCGGACACAACAACGGTTGGCAACTGTGGGTGACGTCATTGAAACTGCACATATAGTGGGAGCGAGCGGCGGAATACAAAATAATTCGCCGTTCAACATATCATATTAATAGTTACAGATTTACAACAACAACGGTGTGGTTGAATAATTTTAATACATCTATATTGAATTTGCTAAAATTGACGCATGCTAGTCGGAGCATAAGAGCTCGTATATCATCACAAATTGTTATATTGTTTACTCGCGAGACCTCATCTCATTTATTCATTTATTGACGCTTCCAGTGTGTGGCGTATATAAGTTACGTTAACATAACACATCATTATATATTGGTAACAATATATATATATATATATATATATATATATATATATAGAGAGAGAGAGAGAGAGAGAGAGAGAGAGAGAAAGAGAGAGAGAGAAGGAAGGAGAGAGAGAGAGAGAGATGGTTTCAGATTTAACTGATTGCTTATTGTCTTTTCTTGACGTTTCGACTTCCTTCTGCTTTAATGTCTTCCACAGGAACATTTTACAACAATCAACACGGTCAAAAAAACCAATCCGAAGTACAAGAACCTTGACTCAAACCTGTTTCGAGCAGTAAGAACAAACGATATCACGATTAGAGTATAATATAATACACACACACACAGATTTATATTTAACAATGCACAGATATAATACGATACCTTCAGCTTACCGCTTACCGCTTGGCTGGTTCAGTAGGGTCACTAATGCGAATCACGTATTCACAATATCGCTAATGCTCGCAATAAAACATTAATAATAAAACATTCTAAAAATTTGTACGTGATTACTATTGTTGATCAGGGTTTTGTAAGCACTAAAACAAGCGACATGTAACCATTTGTTCGGGTTGTGTAATTGTAGTCAAACATGCGTACAACTGTATAATCACCGAGACTGTGTACAGTATCCTGCAGCGATATGTAATTAATGCATCTGTTTAATGCAATATGCTGCGATGCTTTGACACGGAAATGCACCATGTGTAGGCTATAGTTTCTATTCCATATGACACGGCATTATCATACAAGTACAACCCAATGTCCTTCAAAGTGTGTTTTATTTTGAACAAGTTCCACTGTATACTAATGCCACATGTCATCAGCAATTTCAGGCCCTAACAAAATTATCAGCAAGTTACAATTACACGTCTATAATTGTAAAGAGTAACAATATTTGTTTTATAACTAGATGCTAATTAATAGAACCCACACATTGCACCACTGCTTCTGGTAAACAGTCATTTTGGCTATTAGTATTAATGTATTAATATCTAGGTTAATTTTACTTTATAATTATTGTTACAAATTCAGTTTTGTGTAATAACGTTTACACTTCTAGTTTGAAAAAATGTTATGAGATGCACTTACTTACTTACTTACACACACTTATTGTAACAAATCTATAATCACCGTATTTTTTTAAAAGTGTAAGATTTTTAACTGTCAAATGGTGTAAATAAAATAAACCACAAAGAATTGTGAGAGTTCTGTGACTAGAGAATGGCCGTCGTGTAGGACAGTTTCTCAACCTTTTCACTACTTCGATCTCCTTCTGACCTTGTTTTCTTCCGCTGGCCTCCTTGCCCTACCGAGAGAAAGAGATGTCTATCTACTTAAACGAGAGGTCATACGGTATGATTCCTACATTGCTTAACACCTGTAGTGATAAATGCATAGAGGAAGCCCTATGTAAAGCGGGCGGAATACAAGACGAAGGAGAAAGGAAATGAAGATCATAAATTATTAGATTATTAAGCAATACTGACATAAAATGGGAACAATTTTAAGAATAATTGAAGCAACATAAAAAGACAGGGGAACAGTTTGGAATGAATATCAGCAATTCTGCGATAATATTAAAATTCAAGGACTACTAGTCTTGAAACAAAAATGGAGCAAGTAACATTTATGAATTAAACTCATTTGGAACATGATATGACAAGAAAGCATGTTGCAAAATGATGAATACAAAGATAACATCTTGGAAATTACACTGTCTGGCAAGATAATACGCGTTGTATTAAAAAACAATTGCAAAATTCTTTATCTGGAGTTTCCCGTCAATTAGGCTAAAATATAGGCACTGAAGTAAAAAGAGGAGGGGTACCCAACAATTTTTTAACTCAGGATATTGATAAAACGAAAAAATTACAAGCACAGAGTGACAAGTGAAAGCATAATAAAAACAGTAATCAAAAACAGTTTTTAAAAGAACACGAAAACAAGAAAAACATAATATCGGCCAAATTGCAAGGCGAATGGTATGCATAAATCGAGGTATTAAGATTGTGTACGTGCGCACGCGAGTGTGTGTTTTTACACAGTTTATTTTGCTGCCGCCGCTTTTTCTCACCTTGTTGACGTTGTTTAATACTGTAACGACCAAAGCTTTCGAAACACTTTCACTCCATGATTTCGTGAACGCCACTGTACGGACAGTTTCCATTCTATAGCTTGCTTATCCATTCTGGTGCCCGACACTTACATGGCTGTTCCAAACTCTTTCTATTTTCTAATACTGTGTTCTTAATTACATCTGTTCTGTGATCCTCTAATGGCTTCCTAATATTTTGTATGATCTCAACACTAATATAGCAGAAGCAATTGTTTCTTGTTATTTATTTCTGTCAATCACTCATATACTCATACACGTTTATTTTACTTATTTATAAATTTCTCGTCACTGCTTCATTAACATTCATTTCCTCTTCTTTATACACTCTTATCTAACCATATACTGTCTAATACCTAAACGGTTATTAACCCTAACCGATTCAGTCCTGAATTTTCCGAAGAAGTAAACCACTGAATGAAAATTAAAGGCTACAGGTGTGAAGGAAAGTTGTGGAATGTTACTCGATCTCAAGGAGATAAGCGGCATCAAAACCTGAAGATGCCTGCACAAAATAGGAAGAAACGTAAAACACTAGTAGGTTAAAACGTGTGATTAACTCGATTTGTTGGTGATGATGAGATATCATATCCCCTTCACACTGCAAAATAACCACTCTTCCACTCTTCTACACTTTTACCGAATATAGAAGTTGCCTGTGTTATATTTCCTTTCGTTAGTTTGCCACAGTACCTACTGGAATTCAGAAATTTTGTTGTATGCAAACAATCTAATTTTTTAAACCAAACCAAGATATTTAAAATGTGTGCCAATTTAGGTAGTTTCTGTACCTAATTGATTAATCTTCAATTGTACTTAAATTTTTAGGAATTTATATTCTGTTTGCATTTCTAATATTTATCAGTTAATACAATTTTAAAATAATAATTCTTTTTATGAAAGTCAATACTGTAGGGCTGTTGGGCCGTGAGCTATTCCTCATTGATCGATATATGTTAGAGACAAAAAAACATGTATCAATCGACAAGCAATCGACCACGGTAGTTCTTGCTCTTATAATTTTCACTCTGGCAATGATAGCCCCCGTTATATAATAATTGTCTTTATTATATTTTTCTTAGTAGTAGAGTACATTAACAAATGTATTTACGAAGAACATTGTCGTTCGAACATGTATAACTATGTGTATAATCATGTAGATTCCACCTGACTACATTCTCATTTATCAGCCTGACTACTAGCATGCTAGATAAATTAGGTACAAAATAGTTCACAATGTTCACCAGTTCACCAGTTCACCCCGAAGATCCAACCATTATATGCAAGTCTGATATTTAGACTGCATTGCAGCTCAATTACGATTTCAACGCATGACACCAGACAGTTTATACTTCCATATCCTACAAATGCTACAGCTTAATCAAAGTACATTCATATTCTCCACTGTTATCGATTGTATTATAACTGTGTTTATTACTATTATTATTATTATTATTATTATTATATAATGGTAGTAAGACAGGCCCAACTTGCACCCAACGGGCAGTAGAAGACTAGGAACAACTAGAAGGAGCTCGATAAGGGCGCTATAGGCTCCATCTTGAAGTAATACGCTAAGAGGTTCCAGGATGGATATGAATGCTTGAATTAGAGGTGGTTTTTTAGTGGGTGAGAGTCCCACATACCAAAGGAAGCACGACCTCCTCTGACGGTGCAAAAAACATTTTTTCTCCTCTAAAAAAATATATATTACAACGATACATAACATAAATTTGATATACTGTAATTTATGTGGCCCCACGTTCTTTGGGACGCCAAAATTATACAACGATACCTTTTGTATATGCAGGTTGTAAATAATTATAACAATACCAGGTGTACCTATAATAAGAGTAGTAAATTTATGAGTAGTTAAAATTTCATGTTTATTGTTTTAACAAGCATTATAAATAATAAAACTTTGTTATTAATCTCCGATCAATATACCACTCATTATTAAGTTCATCTCTTAAGCTATATGGTGTTACACACATTTAAAATACTCTTACCTCTAGACATGTTAATAATCTTAATCTAGACGTTTATTCAAATTGATTTAATAAAAGAAATAAAATTTAAATGTAATTAAGTTTTATTTTAATTGAATTCAGTTAACTCAGATCTGACCTCAGCTTGCTCAGTCTATACCAATGTTTCTTTTATTGTTAAATAATTTAAAATTATATATTTACTCTTAGACTGCCATTGTTTTGTATTCAAAATTTAAATTATTCTTTTCTACTAATTGCAAATATCAAATCATTTCAATTGTTTTACTTTGATAAAAAAAAATACTATCTCAAAATTAAACTCTCTTTTTTTTCTATATTTATATTTATCAATATGCGATCGCTCATTCTTACGACTAAAACATTTACATAAGACTCTATTACATTCTTTCTAATTATAAACGTTTTTGTTTTAATTCATTGTCTCTTTATATAGTCTTTATGAGTTCTTTAAAAAAATCATTTATAAATGCATTATGCATGTCACCTCGAGTTTTAATGACCTTACGACTTATTGACGGGGTCCAGCGTTGTCCAGAGTTGGGTTTCCATTACTCCTGGCTTGGCGTGGTCCTGGATATGTCCAAAGTCCAGCGTCGTTCTCCAGCATTGTGTGGTCCGTCCCAGAGAATTACTATCTGCTGCGAGGTGGATATCGTTCGGCTGTTAGGCGTCTAAACAGCATCTCCTAACGTCCAGCATCTCGCGTCGCTCTTTGTAGCTTCTCTGTTGATACTCTTGCTGACCTAAACGGTCCCGGTACTCTACGTTTCCCGAAATAGTGTAAACATAATTACAGAACGTCTTTATTCGTTCGTAGATAAGACTTATAGTAAAATAAAACTGTTCGCCGACGGACAGCATGTCCGACTGCAACTGTGTATTGAAAAGAAGAGAAGGGTTTCCAGTCGAACCGTTAATTTATACCTTCTCGAGATTCCGCACCTGTTGGTTCCGAAATTATCCTGTCGAGACCTGCAGATCACATGATAGCCCCCACTCCCGAACCTTTTCATATATTTGCAATTTTTTGCAAATAGCAATGTTTTGTACGAAATTGACATAGCACAAATCATAGCTAATTTGATTAAGCACTCACTGTATTAATTTGAGCGTCTCAGTGTAATTTGCGTGTTTTTGGCACATTTATTTCGCACTGACTTCGCGTAGTGTGTTCTATTAACGTCATTTTCTTACTGTGGATACCTATAAAATTTACACACACTTTGGTGCCTTTTGTTTGTTTGTACACTAATTAGTTTTCACACAGTGAATTAAAATAATTATTTTAGTAATTAATTGGGGAGGGTAGCTGCGATTCCTGTCTGTACATGGCTCACTAACCACACAAGATACACGCGTAACACACATACAATCGAGCAGGTGTTCTTTGCCTGTTGGAACAGGTTAATTTTTCCCCTAGTATAACAATGAAACCTTTTTACAATCCCAGACATGTCCATTTACCCCATACTTATAATAATTTTACAAATTTTATATTTATTTAAATCAATGCTCAATACAGCATATGGCTGTATCGTTGCAATTTATTGTAACATAACAAGATTACACCTCAGAATAAAGACAAGTATACCATCAAATTTCACTGTGAAATATGCATAAACGCAATTTTTTTGGAATAAAGTACAAGGAAGAATAAAATGAACATAATAAATAAAGAAATGAAGACCCAACATATTATTTAAAGATAAATAATAAGGTCAAGAAATAAAAAGTAATTAAAACAAAAAGGAAAATATTATAATAAATAAATAATAGGGAATTAAGGAATAAAAACTCATGAAGTATATAATTTAATGACAGTAACAAACAATGACTGACGATGACAATAATATTCAGAAGCGAAGTTCAAGTGACAAACAAACATGTAAATGATGATTAATTAATAGAATTATAATGTACAAATGTTAAACTTAGAAAATAAGTAAAAAGACATTTGTTAGTTCATTAGCATTAGATTAGCGTATCTCAGACAGTTATTTTGTATCATTGAACTAAAAACGGTGAATGATATAAATTTTACAAATATAATAATATCAAACTATAAATATATAAGTTAGGTTGTGTGATAGTGCTAGAAAGTGAGAATAACAGTGATAGACTTTAAAAACGAAAAAATCATGTATAATGAAAGTGACTAAACATAATTATAATATGAGCATTGAACGAAACATAATTATAATCTATATGAAACAGTTATGTAGCCCATATAGTAAAATCAAACCAAGTGTAAATAATTAAAAAACAGAAAAATCTTACGTTAAAAACTTACAATGTTATGTAGTGACAAAGAAAAAATAAGATTCAACGTAATCATATTCATTATAAAAGATGAAACCGAACCTGTGACCCATAAACATATCATAGCCAAAGCCTTAACTGAAGGAATTAGTATTTTGGTAAAAAGGAAGGGATTGTTGGAAAATATTGAAACGAGCCAGAACATGGTAATTTGACTGCTGGACTTTTATACAAATTAATTGCATATAGAAGGCGAGATGACAAAGAAAGACTATTGAAATAACTAGAAGACTAATATTTTAATCGAAAGTACCAAAAACTTGAAGGCCAGAAGCGAAGAATCAAGCAATAAGTTCATAAGGAAAACTACCAGATTTGTGAGATTGCTCCGATATGTTAAGCCAGATATTTGAACCAACATTACTACATTTTAATGATCGAGTTACAGTGAAATACTCTAACCAAAACAATATAAACGTTATAATAGTGAATTTTATTTGTACACCATAACTATTAGTATTAAGAGTTCCTTTTTAAATTGTTCTTTTGTATGATCCAAAGGACTCACTAGTCAACATACATTCACAACACCCAATTACAAAACCTTCATTATAAATATTATGTTTTATGTTATATTATGACTTGAATAATACTTTGACTGTAATTTTACATTAACCCTGAGATTGACATTTTCGATGTAATCCAACCGAAATGAGCTACCTATAAAAGAAAGGACATTGAATGTCAATACAATTAAGAAATATTAAAGAGAAATAATAAATTTTATTGAAATTCAGTCAAGATAGAAAAGGAGTTTGATTATTTATTTAACATAGAAGTATCTATCGAAGAAGGGTAAGTTTAGGAGTTAAGAGGTAAAATAAAGATATTATATCATTTTTACAATATATATAATGTTAGTAGTAGTAGTAGTAGTAGTAGTAGTAGTAGTAGTAGTAGTAGTAGTAGTAGTAGTAGTAGTGGTAGTAGGAGTAGTTGTTGTTGTTGTAGTAGTACTGTTATAGAAGCATTCCACTTCAAATTCCAGTTGAATATAAGGGGCAACAGAGGCAAAATATATACTTCTCTATTTTCATATTGCCGGAGAACGCCTATCAAAATAATTACTCAATGATTTTTAATCCATTGTTACATCGCGCGCGCACGTGTGCGCGTGTATGTGCGCGCGGGTGAAGACAACTTATTATTCAGGTGAAAGGTTGCCAGAAATTCAGAAAATCTTTGTGTTGATAATTTGGTAAATTTATTACATACGTCTGTTGAATGTATTCTTTTTTTTCGTATCGCCCATCTAAGGACCACATGCCAATTTCAATTCTTTACTCTTTATTCTTTCCTTTTTTCCAATATTCTTTCATCTTCTCACTTTGTCTTTTCTTCCTGTCTTCAGTCCACTTTGAACCTGCGTTTTTCTCTCTCCTACCCTGCACTCCTTCCATTTTTAACACTTTTGCCCGAAAAACTTCTCTTTCAATTTCTTCTTCTGCGTGTATATTATTTTTTTTCTAAATCCTTTTGGACTTCTTTAATCCAACTTGATGTTGACTTCTTCCCCCTCAGATATTTGAAGATTCGCTTTGTCAACCTATTTTTGTCCATTCTATATAAATGTCCAAAAAATAATAATCTTCTTTTTCTCTTTGTTTCTGTTATATTTTCTGTACTTTGATATATTTCATCATTACTTCTTAATTTCCAACCTTCTAAAGTTTTTCGTGGGCCTAATATTTTTCTAATAATTTTTCTTTACAGTATTTCTAGTTTGTCTAAATTATAATTCAATGCTAGACATTCACTTGCATATAGGCATTCTGGCTTCACTGCTGTACTGTAATGCCTTATTTTCTCATTTTTAGATATGCACGTTTATTGTAAATATCTTTAGTTATACCATATTCCCTTTCCATCTTATGAATCCTTTCTTCTATAGCAGATTTTTCCAAGCAGTTCTCTTGACTTATCCTAGATACTTAAATTTTCGAACCCTCTCTATTCGACCAATATCTGTTACCAGGAATTTTGCCGCGTTTTTAATGTTTGTGAAAAATTTGGTTTCTTCTGCAGAATTAGCCTATTCTACTGGCTATGTCCTCTAAAAAATTAACTATGAATGTATTGTTTTACTTTTTTCTATTTTTTTTTCTTTTGTATAATAGAAACATGAAATGTTCTTCCTGAGATAGGTTTTATATCAGCATAACATCTGAACTTGACACTTGTTATTTTCCTTCTCAGTGTCGGTTTCCTTTCCTCCAATATTGTAAGTGTACATATCTTCAACATGCATTAATGGAGCAACATGATAAGAATAATACACTAAAGGATTAACATTATGAATTAAAAAGGGATGAGTCGGAGATAAAGTAATGGGTAATTAACATAATTATGCGATCAAACAAATAAAAGTAATAGTAAAAGTAACCTCTATTTCTTTTATGAATTTGATAACTGCTATAATTTTTATTGTTCGACTAAGCTTTTCGTCATCACTGACATCATCAGGTCTTAAACAACACCTGGTCTTGGTTGTTTAAGACCTGATGATGTCAGTGATGACGAAAAGCTTAGTCGAACAATAAAAATTATAGCAGTTAGCAAATTCATAACAGAAATAGTAAGGATGGCTGCTAGTTTAAACAATACGAAAAAAAGTAACCTCTGATAAGCGAAATGTAGCAAGCAACGAAGCAAACGTTGAAAACGATAGTACAATGCGATTTAACCAAAATAACCCAATAGATATGGTAAGTGAATAGGTAGAACCAGCCCCAACACCAGTGATAGGATAAATAAAAAGAAATAAAATAAGTAAGAAGGTAGAACCAGCCCCAACACCAGTAAAAGGATATATAAAAAGAAATAAAATAAGTGAGAAGGTAGAACCAACCTCAACACCAGTGATTGACCAAATAAAATGAAACCAAGTGAGAAGGTGAAGACCAAAATATAAATGAAATGAAATGAAAAGACACAAACAAATAATATAGAACAAAAAAGGAGAATTGTTACACTCAAATAAAGTAATAAAGAAGAAACCAATAAATGATAAATGTAAATGATAATTATTAGTATCAACTAATTAATCAATGTAAAGGATAATTGTTAAAATCCAATAAAGTAAAGTTAAAAAAGTACACTAACAAAATAAATAGAGAATAAATATTATAAATCACTCTATTATGGCATGAACTTGTTAACAGTATAATTAAACATTGTAAAGTGAGAGATAAAGAGATAGAGAGATAGTGAACATAAGTATGTAAGAAAGAAAATTTAATGTTAGGTAATACCCACTAGTAAAACTTAAATAAAATATAAAAAGTTCAAAGTGACAGTGTAAAACCCCAAATTAAATAGAAACCCTATTGATAGGTATAAACACCTGATAATCAGTGATAAACACTAAAGGTTTATTGGTGAAAAGTATTCTTAAATAAGAAGTTTGTTATTATTAGTATTAGGATTAATTATAGATCAAGAATACAATAGTATTCAGGGAAGGAATCCCATGGAGTGTCAAAATGTTGGTGTTACCATGGTTAGAGGGTAAAGTTTATTTTAGAAAGAATATGATAAAGAAAGTAAAGACAAAAACAATAAATATCCTATGTTCTAAGGAATAGTTAGTTAAGTAAAGTTAAATGGTGTGATGATGTTTATCACCAAGAAATAAGTAAGAATAAATCAAATGTAAACAAGAGTAGCATAATAACTGTTAAAGAATTGTTTGATTAAGTTTATGTATAGGAATATGGCTGAAGAATTATACAGACCATAAACCTCAATGTTATGTTATATTTTATAGAGAATAGTAAATAATAGCCAAATTATAAACAATGGCAATATAAATAAGAAAAAAGATAAATTAATATAAATCTAATAATACTGGAATGGCAGTTAGAAAATAATAGACAAACCATAATATGGAAACTAATAAAAACTTACAATTATTATAAAACAGACCCAAAACAATTCAACAAGTAAACAAATCATTTATAACACAAAACAAAACATGTACAAGGGTAAAATAATATGTAATTTGTATAAAATAAGGAAATATAGCCAATTACTACCTAGGCCTATGAAATGCCTAACTGTATAAAACCAATAACAACAAATTGTAAGAAATTAGCTATAATATTAGCAAATCAAAGGCAAGTAACTAGTCAATGATAATTAGTGGATCATATTAAGAGATAAATGTTAAATTAAGGACATAAAATAAGAAAGAAATATAATTAAATAATATCAACATGATTGTTCTAACATTAATAAATAAGCAAACCCAGCTTTGTGGGATGTCAAAATGATCTTTGAAAGAAATTACGAACAGTTGTGATAATATCTCATACTTAAATAAGAAGACCGACGAATAATAGCAATCAGAAGATATTTAATCATTTTGAATAAAAATTCAAATATTCTAACAATGGGCTTAAGTCTGTACAGCCAATCAGAATCAATCAGTTACCATGACAACTGAACGTTATGTATGAATATTCCGTTAGAAACTGTTAATTCCATAGTGACGCTCAAGAGGAAGAGACGCCAAGCCGTAAATGGCCCAATTTTTAATTTAAAACAGTCAAAAGTAACCAAATTTATTAAAACGAAGAAACAAACTGCCTGATGAAGGAATAATACATTCAACCTAGGCAACAGATCAGATTAATTAATTCCAAATTATTTAAATTCGATCAACTAATAAGAAAAAGACGCAAGGCGTACCTGAATCCCAAGACGATAGAAGATTGAAGACCAAAAACGATGACCCAACCTAATTCAACTGTATGACACTATACCTTAAGTCAACTGATTGATAAGTATTGCTGAATTAATTATCCTCTTTCAAATTAAATTATTATCTGAATTCATATTAAAAATCCTCTTTAATTTCTCTCATAACACTTTGAACTCTCACTATAAACTGACGATATTATTTCTTTCAAAGATTAATTAATAAAAAATATTTATGAGTACCAAGTAACTCAATTATAACCTATGCATGAAACGAATAACACTGGCACACACTTTTAACACCACAGAGTTGAATTTAATGTAAACCTCATTCATAATTAATTACCACAATTGTAAGGTGGTGTACTTTATTTAAATATCTTGTTCTAAACTTTTTATCGTACTTAAAAGAATTCATTGGCAATTTTATTCTGTATATATAAGAAGACGGCGTCTATCATGGTTTCTGATTAACTTATGCTGCCATCCTGCTCTCTGCTGAGTGAACAATTAATTTATTGCCGAGGCTAAAACCTATTGTATTAATTTCATTTGTACAACCATTATTGAAAATTAATAAGCTATAAAGCCAAATAAATAAGTGTGAATGTTACTAGCTGTCCTGTAATTATTTCAAGTGTATTATGTATGTTGTGTTCTGTAGCAGTGAATAGAATTAGCCAACAACATTTTATGTTGGCAACACGTCCCCCCACCCAAGCGAAATTCGAGTTCCAGCCAGTCGGCGAGTAATTTGAATCACTCACTACAGTACCATAAACAACTGAGATAGAATCTTTTAATTGTTTTTCTGCAAAACAATTTGGCGCCTATCGGAAAAAAACCTAGTGAGTAAGGACAGGTAAGGACTAACCGACTACACGAAGCATTTATAACACAGTGACGCTTTCAACGTGCGACTAAACGAAACTATCACCAAAAGCTTTATTACAATATTAATAAGTCTGAGATAAACTTTGGACTGTTACGTGAACTTGGTAAAGAATGATTTTATACAGAAGACGAGGAAAATGGTTTAAAATAATTGGCCTATTGACAGACTTTTAAGTAACGAAGGGTATAATCCTGTATGCGGTTCCTGACCCCGCCCCCTATAAATCGGACCGCCACAACTAACGCCACTACAGTTTACTTTTCTATCATTTACCTTACACTAAACGTCAAATCTGATCCAGTCTTCTTGATATATCGGCTTAGTAACTTGCTTTAAATTGTCTAACAAATATTTTTTTATAAAACGATTTTTTTATAATATACAAAATTGTGATTCATTATGCTTACTGAAATTACTGTCAGTTGTTTTCATTTGCAAGAGTAGCTTCCATTTACAAACACTAAATAAGTAATACAAATTATACAGTTGCATACATTATTCTGCTGTTTTCTTAACATCTTTCTGCACTGAATTCTAAATATGTCTCTGCTGTGTTATTTTCTATGTAGATTATTTGTGTGAAAGTTTTGAAACATCGTAAAATGAATGTATAAGATTCTTATAAACTATGATACGTTTGGTACAAAATATAATATGCGATATTGATTACTCTTTATATCAATAAAGCTAGCAGACACATAATTATATAACAATGCGTGTGACACTTCTACAGTAGCAGTATTACAGTTGTATTCAAAGAGACATAGCTGACTACAACTGTATGAACAGGACAAACCGCAGACGCTTCATGATTAACGACAACAAACAGCTGATGCCCGTCTGCATGCAGTTTGTTAACAGTAAGTGTCTGTAGACACGAAACGTTGTATATACAAGTTGTTACAATTTTGCGATATACTTGTAGATATTACTAACACAACGTCTATCTTTGTCACAGAAAGTTTCTCCCGTCTTGTTAAACGCAATTCATATAGGCAACTGGAATCGCCTTCTTTATTGCATTATTATAAGTTCCATTAAATTATAAAATTCTATTACTGTCTTTCTTTTTAATACATTGTCTAATATTAAGTGGGCTGATTTTAGCAATATTTGATGTTTTATTTTCATCATTATTTACTTTTTACGTTTTCTTAGTGGGAAATAACAACCTACATTGCAAATTTATTTATTTTCTCCGTAAGATTTACGTGGTAGTGCGTGCCGGTGAATTGGAATCCTTTGCGACTCACAATCGCAACATCAAGGAGATGTTCAGGCAATTAGAGCGGGACAAGAAAAAAAAAGAGAGATAGAACAAATATTTAATGTCTGCAATTTATAGTTAATGAAGTGCTGTTTAATAAAAATGTAATCAAGATGGAAAAAGTGATTAATGACTTTAACCAAGAAAGTTGAAAATTATATGATAGAAAAATAAAACAAATAAACATAACGTTTACCTAGGCTTTACTAGCTTAAGAAAAGAAAATGGTTGGTGAAAATCTAAAAGCAGAATGAATTGTAATGTTTAGGCCTAATAAGAATAGAAACTAACAACAAAAATACAACGCCAGAAATTGTTAGTCAAATATGATCATCATAGTTTGTCTAAGGAAAGAGTAGCAGCAGTATTATGAAGGACAACAGGCTTCCCTTGCTGCTACAAAACGTGGCAGAATTTTGGAAAATAAAAATAAGAATTGTACAAAATCTGGGAGATACACAGTTGGGGAGTGCTGAGAGTAAAACGATGATGCAGGAAAATAATTAAATAAGTACACAGTGTTAGGAGAATAGATAATTTTGCGTGCTGAGAAAAGAAAGTAAAACGTAAATTTTAGAACATTTGTCGGGCAAAACGATAAAGCAATTACAAAAACAGTTCTTTCGAAGGAAACAGATGACCTGGATAAATACAGAAAATTATGTGCACGGCTTCTCGTGTGTGTTACTGTGCAAGTGCATTTGCTTTGCTTGGTTCATGTGAATGGAAAGTAGTATTACTACCTTCCACGCATACAATTCAATTCCAAATGTTCATAAGACAACACTGCAGTGTAAGGACGAAGTGCACAAATAAATTTGGACTTCGAACTACTAAGTACAGTGCTACTGGGCTGCAATTGACGTGACTCAACTTACAAATTTCCCAAAACAATATTTTTAAATTTTACTGAGATTGTTATGTGTAACAAGCGTTTTTTCTAGGACGACGTAAAATTATTTTATAAGGAAATAATGTACAATTCTATACAGTAGCGTGTAACAAAACACCTGTTGAATAAATTGTCATATACAAGTAAAGTATCAGTAAATCATTTAAATTAATAAAGAAACAACTGTAGTCAGGGCGTGATGCGTGTGGGACCGTTTTGACTAACTTTTGGGCACAACCATTACCGCTAGTTAATGGTGACGCACAGCATACTGATATTGGCTCCGGCATTTCTGATGCGGTAGAGAAAACTTTATTTGAATAACAACTTTATTATTATTTCTTTGTTTGATTTAACTTTACATATCAAAGTTATTTTCCAGTAACTGCTACTGTGTCGTTAAAAATAGTAAATTATTACCTTTCTTTGATTAAAAAAATCCTGAGAGATGTAAGACTGTTGTAGATAATTATTTTGTAGAACATATGCGCTATTTACTTCACTTATTCTTTGATATTCTTCACGACTTTGATGACAATACACGTATGCAGGTACGGAAAAATTTCAGTTATAGAAGTTTAACCCCAAAATTATATCACGCTTCTGCAATACTAAGCTCCGTAATCGTATTACTTCATTGTGAGATGATCGGGGTCGACTTCCTAATAAATTACTAATTAATTATAGATTATTAATTAATTATTAATTATACACACAATTATTATATTTAGGGTATTCGTTGTCTATTTTGTAATTCAACGGCCGAAAACGTTTAATATTAAGTTTGCCGGGTCTTCAAGCGTGGTCCATTTACATCTAAGCTGCAAAGTCTTCTTTAGTAGTAGCCTACGACATTCGCCTTGACGCATGATTTCCTTTACCAAAGTGATGTCGAAACGTTTAGCCTTTTTCAACTGAAGTACGTCTTCACAGTTTTGCAAGTTTAACGTAGTAATTTGATGCAGATAACGCCACTATGAGAAGTTTCTTTTAAACAAAACGCTGTCGAGTTCTGTTGAATGTACTTTGTTGTACGGCTGAGTAACCGGACCCACGACTCGCAGGTATTTTTTAAAAATTCAAGCAGCAAAAATGAAGTTACTTTGCTATGTCAACATAATAGTTAACAAACAACAGAGTTAGAATTATGGAATGTGGTTAGATCTAAAATTAATTAAAGGACTGGATAAAGTAATAGCATATCATACCTTGAAATGGAAAGTCAACCGTGGCTCCTCGTGGGATGGAATGGGGAACATACGATAGCTAACGCAGACCTAGAGATTGAGTGACAGCCGATACAAGCTGCCCATCTCTACCAAGTGCCAACGGTGTCTTTACAGAACAGAAGCACGAGTAGAAGTTACAGGGCACCCTATACCTTTGACCCAGGAAACTATCGCTAAAAGTGGATTAATCTTCATAGGTTAACACACCACTGCATTAAAGACCATCAATTCTATTTTTTCAATTTCTACAGAGAAAGCCAAAAAGCATTTCTTTAATAGAAATTTTATAAATTCTTTATTGTTAAATACTGTATTAGTAACTAGACAAAAATCATGAAGCTATATGTTTGGTTTCTCGCTATACGTTTGCGAAACCTGGACGATATTGAAAACATAAAGACTAACAATAAAAGTATGTGAAGTGTGTTGTATTAGAAGAATATTAACAATAAAATGTAAGGGAAAAAAGCTAAAGAATGGGTTGTGGATATAACTGGAGAAAGACGCAATTTGTGAATAACTGTGACGATACAAGCTGATGAGCACTGGTTGAGACACCCAGGATTATTAACTTTGGTGACGAAGGGTTCAGTGAATGGAAGGAACTGGTCAGAGGAAGGTAGAGATTACAGAACATGAGGCAGACTTTTATGGGACACGACGTAAGTATTACGACTCAACGAGTTTGGTTCAGGCTAGGAGGAGCTGGAGGACAGTATCGAACCAGTGAGATGACTGACGACAGAGAGAGCGAGAAAGACATTGAGAGACATACAATGACTGAGGGTTCAACCAAATGGGTTCAAATTTGACACTATAAGTAACGTTAACTAACGTTTTATGATCTACATTGTACTATACAGTTCAGTATACTAATAAATAAATCATCTAGGGGATATAACAAGAGGTCATCAAATAACCATTAAAGCTGGCTATCAGAGAGCTTGGGTGGTTAAACGTATAATGTACATGTTGGGCTTCAACTACACAAGTGCACGTTACATCGATAAACCGTTATATCTGCCTTCTCTTTATATAGTACAAACGTATACGTACTTTGAAAACTTTACTGTAATGAACGTGTTCCAGATTTTCAGACTCTGAATCTAATACTAATAGTACACTCTACGGCATTGACCTAACCTACGGCTGTAGTGTTTTTATATTTGATTGAATCATTTTTGAGGTGAGACCTTCATAAGTAGCACTATGGTGCGAGGCTCACTCCCATACACCTCGCGTTCCTAGGGCAATGAACTGATCCACCGCGTCCCGAAATAGCTGAAACGAAAAAGCACTGTTGCCATATCAGTCAAACATCTTTTCCTCACATAGCTATCCAAAATTTCTCCTCTACCACAAACATGTGTACTTAAGCAAATCGAAATAATTTAAAGAATGTGATTGTATTCTGAATATAAATGATTATGTTATTTATGATAAAAAATGTACCGACATATCGCCAAATCGAGCTAAATATTTTTGAATTTCTTTTCTGGTACAGTACTTTGTTCATTGTTAGCCTATATGTTTACACAACTTTCCAATTGTTAATTCACAAAAACAATTTTAAATCAGTGATACCCTTTTTATTATAATATGCCAATAAATTCTATTAATATTAGTTATTTAATTATTAATATTAGTATCATCAATAAGAATAATTGGTTAGATGTTTGATATGTCGAAAGAGTATAATTTTGTGTCTTGGTTTACTGTACGGTTTTTAGTTGATCCGAGAGTGTGATTATGGTTTTATATTAATTTGGCTGCGAGTGTTTTATGTTTCAAAATTCGAATTAGTAATTTAGCTGATTTATAATTTGTAAAAATTTGAATTATTATACTCCGCTTATCACATTCTATGTTTCAACTGAATATTGCGTAAATTATATTGTTACACTGAAAAAAAGTTATTTGTTACATATTATTTTTGTTGTACGTATGTAGGCCTATACCGAAAATAATATAACGTGTGATATGGTTCTATTTATTTTTATTGTAAATATTGATTTTTTTATAAAAAGTACCTTTAAACATTTACTATGCCCTCGTATCATTTAATTATTCGCTCACTCTTACTTGATTGTTAATTCTCTATAGTAAAACCTGTCTTACACCAAATACGTACGAGCAATATTCTAAACGTTGAATCTGTTCACTCGCCACTTCTGGTGTGTTCCACTACACGCTCATTTTCTATTTTTATTTGAATAAGCAAAGCGAGTCCTCACTTTTAGTTTGACCGTTTGGTATTTGTACGTCCATCTTCTCTACTTTCGAGTGTATGTCTCTCGACAACTTTGAATGCATCAGTGAATTTCCTTAAAACTTAGCGTGTGTCCAATCTTTTACGCTACAGAATTCTATTGCTCTCGAAACTGAACGCCAATAAATATGGGGGCTAGAGGCAAAAATGTGAGAGGCTCAAAATTGTGAAAACAATTTCAAAACTCTAAGTTGGATATCAAATTAGAGAGAATTTTAACAAAAATCAGAATATTTTAGCAATTTTAAAATGTTAGGATACTAGGGACCAAAAGAATATACAAAATTCGAAACATTAGTAAAAATCTAGCCGAGTGTCAGAGGGAATTTTAAACGAAATCCGAATGTAACGATTACCATGACTCTTTTTTTTAAGTTTAGGCACCATAGATACTACCCTTTTTATTATATGCAGTGTTTATTAATTTAATATAGTACTAAACTATTAGAATTTGATATAAAAATATTAAGTAAGTTGTGGCTGCACCATTTTGTAATTTTAAACTTTCTAATGGTGCTTTTGCTCAAACTTACGACACAATTTTATTAAATGATGGTGTCAGTACGTCTTTACGTATTATCATTATTAAGTCTCATTAAACTCAACTAAAGTTGAAACTAAAACATTTATATTTCTTGGCTTCATTTTTAAATCTTTCCGAGAGGAACAATGTCGTCCAGTTTTAACCTCCTTGTTCAAACGTTTTTGGCAACATCTATAGTAGACGGATTTATTGATTAATTTTCTGGACGGTACAGAATAAACCAGACCTGTCGTAACAACTGGTCAATAAAAAATTGAAATATATCAACAAACCAAACAATTTGATTTAAAAAAATTATAAAAAATATGCAAGATATAATATAAGAAGACAGAGCATTGCTGCTGAATGCAAGGAGATATTTATACAACACGTTTCAAGCAAAACCTTCAAGATTACATGCTGCTCGTGAACATTACAAATATACAAATTTATGGACTTCTAATCTACTAATCATCAACAAACCACAAAATACAGTAAATGTTCTTATAATATTAATTATAATTAAGAAAAGAGTAAACTAGCGTACTTAATGTGTCTCAGCGTGCTACGACCGGGGAATGGAATTGTGTTATACAGTATTTATGCAAAACGCTTGCAGACAAACTTTGCAAGTACAAGATACTGTTAAAGTCATTAGCCTCATAACCCAATAATAAATCAAAAGGATAATGTAACCTTTCATGTTTAATGCGACAGCCCAGGCTAAAAATATAGTCATCCTTGCTAAAAATGATTAAATATTTTTTTCGTCTCTGCATCATTTTGTTACAAATAAAATTTGATATAAAACAAAACATACGTTCGGGTATATTTTAACAACAGTGTGGTACGTATTCTAACTTTATCTGCATCACCTTAGTGAGAAAATGTTGTTTGTAATGTTTTTTAGTAAAGTTAAATTGTTATAACTTACAGAACCTGTTCAAACACTTACCGAAATAAGTCACTAAAGTGTAATAATGATGGCTGGAAAATGCGTTCTTTTACAGCTGTCTTTTTAAGTTTACATTTCAACAAGACGTGAAAAAATTGATACTTTTTGTTCTACTGTATTAAGTAACAAAACAATTTTATACAAACTTTGTAACTGACACTACTAAATAAGCAAAAAAAGCAGTTAAATTTTGGTATAATTTATATGTGAAATCATATAACCTGTTTAACATTGGTGGATATCAAAACTGAAATATTCAAACGTTTGCAACGGACAATATAAAGACGTTGTTTGAGTCTGCCATTGTTCACCAGTGATGTGAAATTCGAGAAACAAGTGATAAAAAGTATTTTCAAAAGCATTGTCAAAGTTGAGTATTTATAACGGATTTAACTAGCACCTCATGAAGAATAGTATGTTGCGTGTGTCGTCTCTGATGTTTAAGAATGTAAGAGTTGGTAAATTTGCAGTTTCTCCGATTCCGTGTTCTGTTTCAATGATGACGTCTGCTAGTATTCTGGTGTCTTTACATTCTGTCATTTGTCCGCTTGTGTGTGATGGTGCGTCAGCGCTGACTTGTCGACATGCTTTTCGGATCTCGTGTGTTTGTTTGTCCTCTCCGTGACACATTGTTTCGTGTAGCCTGTATAACTATGTTATTATACTGAGACTAAATAAACCCTGTGACTCGTTTAATTATAAACTACCGAAGCCTTCGAATTCGCCTAGGTTTTCGATAGGGACGTGTTGTTTCCGTGTCCTGATGATATTCGTAACAAAACCTCAGGTGTTTACAAATTGCCCTCCAAAGACATATTTGACGGGTAAAAAATAAGGACATTTGTTGGCCCAGTTAAGCGCAATGACGGGCGGAGCATAAGGTATAATTATGAACTACTACAACTATACGATGAAACCGGTATCGTGAGTACATCGTGCTACAACGCCTAAGATTGGCGAAACATATTGAGAAATATCTAGTGACACCGGAATACCCAATAAAATAATGAGGGACAGATGGGAACCAGTACAAGGGGAAGAGGAAATCAAGAACATGCTGGCACGACAATGTTCGTTGGGAGGCAGAGACTTTTCTAGGCATGAAGAATTGGCAAGCGAGCTCAAGAGATCAATACTGATGGACGAGGTCATGGGCTGTAACACCATGCGAAGGATGAAAGCAGAAAGAACACTAGATACTATCAGTAAAGATGTGGTTTCGTTTGAGCGACCGTCGCGTCGTATGCAGTGATCGAAAGCATTGAATACGTCCGACTGAAACATTGGGAAAGGGTAATTCCAACTAGAACTACAGTCTACATGAATCACGTAAAAAAAAAATGTTTTTGTACGTTTTAAAACAACAAGAACTGGAGGAGTGTCTTAGCAGAATTATGATAGAAATACATAAAAGTGGACATGATAATGAGATTTACAAACGGAGACATGAGAAAGTTAGTTTTCCAAAATACAAAGTTCATTACATAATACCTTATGCAAGTTAAGGCTAACACCAAGAATTCACAAACAAAATTTCATTAATGAGTGTGTCGTGGGACACACGTCAAAAGTGAGAAACTCAGTGCCGAGTGGCGAATAAACTGATTCATCGTGTAAAAGGTTGCTTGAAGCATTTTAAGTAAGACAGATTTTTCTATAAAGAATTAAGATTCAAATAAGAGTGAACGGATGATTAAATGTAACGCTTATAGTAGTGTTTATATGTATTTGATTGCGAGAAATCGATATTTACAATAAACATAAATAGAATCACATCACACGTCGTATTATTTTTAGTATACATACATACAAACAATATATAACAAATAATTTTGTAGGATGTAACAATATAATTTGCGAAATATTTACTTGAAAAATAGAATGTGATATGCCCAATATAATTTAAATTTTCACCAAATTAGTTAAAAAGATTAATGTTTTAATTAAGTTTATTTTGTAATCACCAAATCTTGCTTGGTCCTGCTCTTTGGTGGAGATCATGGGCTCTCCGTATAGTACCGTATATGAAGTCCTCACTTAAAAAATCGATTCTTTGTCGAAGTAGTCACGAAAATTAATAGAGTAGAGTGCCTAAACCCGGGCCCCTCTCTTAAAGTGGACCCTCATTCTGTTGACTCTGCATATTGCTGTCATCTGTCGGAATCACTTTAAACTAATATTCCTGTATATGGCCACATACCTCCCGCGCGTTGGAGTCGTCAACTTGACCTGTTACCGTTCAGTCGGCCATTGTCCATATGACACGTGGAAGTTTTTTTCAGGGTTTGTGAATTCATAAAATTATCGACGTTGTTTTAATTGTTAAGTCCTAGTGAACGGCATTGTAAGAGCCATATATCTGTGATGTTGCCGTTTACTTTACACGTCCGATTAAAAAATTGTGAGTTCTTGAAAAACAAGCACGCGTAACCCGGGACCCCGTGTTCGTTCAATGTTCTTACAGCGGGCCCCCTATTTTGAATGTCAAAACCCCTTGATTGAGTTTTTGTTAATAAAAATCTTATTCTCTTAGAATTATGTTGCAAATTCTGTTTTGTTCATTTCATTCTCATTTTTAATCAGTATTAAATGATTTTTTGTTTTATTTTTGTGGGGGGCCTACTTTAAGAAACCTTTTTTATAAATCGACAAAATGTAATTTTTACGAAAAATGTGTTTTCCTTTAAAAGTATTTATTCTTAATTTCAAGAAAATAAATTGATTGAGTAACTATATGAAGAATTCATTGCAGGTATTGTGATGTTTCTTGCACATGTATTATTTTAAAACTTCAGAAACAAATGGGGGCACGAATTTGGGTACTTTGCTCTAATGATTGCTGTATTACAAATTTTACTTGCTTTAAAGAAGTTTAATAAAGAACATATTGTTCACTTATTACTTGTCTGGCAACCAAGTTTAGTTTACATTTATATGATTATTTTATTGTATTAAACATTTAACTATAATAACTTGTATTAATTGTTTCTGTGAGTATTAAAAATATGAGAGCAATGTAGTGCAGAAATCAAAACTACACTAGATGGCATGCGTTCACTGGAGGCTGAATGGTCCCCAATGCAATCGTTGCAGCAGTCGACACGCAGCCTTCAGAGCAATAACATTTGTAAAGGGACTTCCGCGGTGGTTGTGAAACGTCTGCATGCAGTCATTGCAATGAACGCATGCGACCGACGCATACAGGTGAACTGTACACTAGCAGTTGCATGCGTTGCCTAGCGTTCCACGTACAAACGAAACCACTTGACGAATCATTGTACAACGACTGTATAAAGTAATCGCTAATGTTCAGAGACGAAATAACAACATTCCAGAAAATTTACAAACGTTCATTCTGCTTAATTTGCTGATACGACTCGCCCACATACATTATCATAGAAACATCTTTTCCCACATACATGTCGATATCCGATAAGAGGAACATGAAAGTACCAATGACTAGCACGACCAGTCAATAAAATTAAAAGAGCTCGCGGGACAAAATATAAAGGAAAGACGGGCGAACAAACGCCTCGCTCATAAAGCGAGACAAGATAACGGAGACAATGGATGATAAAACGTAGAGAAGAAAATAAAAATAATCCTAATATACGTGGCTATGGAATCCCACAAGAACACACACTCACGTGTGTGTGTACTTGTACAGCTAACAAATTCACAAAGAAGACTTTCTAAGTAAAATACTGCACGTTGCTAACCACTGTATTAGGTGATTGCCGATAAGGGCTTTCGATAAGCATTCAATTAATCTTTACGTCAGTCACTGATTCGTCTGTCTGTTATTAATGAACAAATTTATTGGCCGGTCAACATAACAAAATGTATTTTCATTTAATCCTATTAATGGTAATTATAATTACTATTAATGCGACAAACCTGTTACACTTCTCCTTGACTGCATAAATCTGACAAATTATAAACGCTTCAAAGTTGCAAAACTTGTTTCTCTCACAGATATGAATGATTAAAAATTAGTTTCCTTAAGTAGACCGCCCTCTTGCCAACAGTTTAGAGATGCTACTTATCATTTGCAGCAAACGTTCTGTAATTAAAAGTGCCTAAAGAATACACACGGAGCAGATGGCAGACGTTTTTACTTATTGTGCCGTATTAGATGGTAGGGTATAATATAGGTTTCTGTGACGTAAGCGTTTTCTTTATTTTTGCGTAGTCAACATGTTAGATATGTATTATCTTGATGGTTTTAATAAAACGTATTCTTTACATAATTTTTATTCTCATTGACACTGTTTATTTTCATGTTTGTTGATGTACATAGTACTATAGATAGTAATAAGTTTAATAATATATATAAAACTTTCACTAATGAACTTACTGTTGTCACTTCCCAAACGTTTCGAGATGTTGTTTCTCTTCTTCAGTGGGTGTAATACTGACTGTCGATTACAGAATAACTGTTACGGAAAAATGGTGTGTGTGGTGGGGGTTGATGGTGGGAGGGGATTGGCGCTGAGGTTTGAATTGTGTGTGTGGATCAGTATGTCGAATAGTGTATGTGATTTATAATGTAATTGTTCATTTAATATGTTGTTTGGTTGTAGTGTGTGATATCTGTATATTTCAAATTGTTCAGCTGTGTTTAGTTTTCTACTTTTAGGTAAGTAGTGTAACATTTCCATGTTGTGTTCTATGTTTGTGTAACTGTGGTTTTCGTTATGTAAATGTGTGGCAAATGTGGAATGTATGTAGTTTGTGGTGAGGGCTTTTAAATGTTCAGAAAATCTGGAAGAAAAAGATCTTCCCGTCTGGCCGATGTAGAATTGTTGGCAATCATTACAATTTAATTTATAAACCCCTGTTTTGCTGTATGTGTCACTGTCTTTGTTAGTATTATTTATGTGTATTCTAATGGTGTTGTTGGTTCTGTAGGCTACTTTATAATTGTGTTTCCTAAATGTGTTTGCAATTTTACGTGTATTGGAATTGTAGTATGTAAGTGTTATGTATTTACTGGGTTGTGTGCTGTTGGTCAGATGTGTTTTACTTTTTGTGTTGAGGATTCGTTTGTGTAGTTTATTTATTAATTCGGGGTTGTATCCATTTTTGACTGCTATGTATAGCAGTAATAATTGACTGCTATGTATAGCACTTAATAAAGTGAACGAAGAGGATGCAACAACAAGATAATAGTAATAAGGTTTTCAAAAGTGAAACCTGAATAAATGGGATTTTCAATCGCGTCTATACGCGTAAGTACCAAGACAGTGTGTAATTAAACAATTAAACCTCCTTGAACATCGCTTACAATAAAACTTGCCGTAAACACAACATTATACCCACACATGCACAAATCACAATAAAAAATAATACACATGCAACAACATACATAGCAGTCAAAAATGGATACAACCCCGAATTAATAAATAAACTACACAAACGAATCCTCAACACAAAAAGTAAAACACATCTGACCAACAGCACACAACACAGTAAATACATAACACTTACATACTACAATTCCAATACACATAAAATTGCAAACACATTTAGGAAACACAATTATAAAGTAGCCTACAGAACCAACAACACCATTAGAATACACATAAATAATACTAACAAAGACAGTGACACATACAGCAAAACAGGGGTTTATAAATTAAATTGTAATGATTGCCAACAATTCTACATCGGCCAGACGGGAAGACCTTTTTCTTCCAGATTTTCTGAACATTTAAAAGCCCTCACCACAAACTACATACATTCTACATTTGCCACACATTTACATAACGAAAACCACAGTTACACAAACATAGAACACAACATGGAAATATTACACTACTTACCTAAAAGTAGAAAACTAAACACAGCTGAACAATTTGAAATATATAGATATCACACACTACAACCAAAAACATATTAAATGAACAATTACATTATAAATCACATACACTATTCGACACACTGATCCACACACACAATTCAAACCTCAGCGCCAATCCCTTCCCACCATCAACCCCCCCCACACACACCATTTTTCCGTAACAGTTATTCTGTAATCGACAGCCAGTATTTCACCCACTGAAGAAGAGAAACAACATCTCGAAACGTTTGGGAAGTGACAACAGTAAGTTCATTAGTGAAAGTTTTATATATATTATTAAATTAATAAAGTGAACGAAGAGGATGCAACAACAAGATAATAGTAATAAGGTTTTCAAAAATGAAACCTGAATAAATGGGATTTTCAAACGCGTCTATACTCGTAAGTACCAAGACAGTGTGTAATTAAACAATTATTAAATTATCTACTTATTTAAATTATTACCAGTTCCTACATTAACAAAAATACCAGCAATTATTTTTGTTTCATAGATTTCTTTTATTCTTTACCTACGCAAAACAGGTAAAAGTGATAACATTAGGAAGATACTTTTATTGGGTCCTAGCAAGTAAAATTACATTAAAGTAAATATTTTACTTTTTATAATTAAGGATTAAAAATTAATAGTAGAAGTAGGTGAGAACAAATCAAAATACATATAGGCTTCATCTTTTAGGTTATCTCTGTTTTATCTTGTTTTAACTGATAAACGTAGTACAAATAGACCATCCGTCACATCCACAGTTCACAACGTTCTATAAGCATAAGAACCAGAGTTTACTCGTTTTATTTTTTAGTTTATCTAATGTCGAGTTTTTATCTTCGTTTCTTTAGCCACTTACTACTTATTGAAGAAGTACGTGTCTTATACAGGCTTCTACATGATAGCAATATTTTACCGATTCCGCCCGCAGTTTGTTGTGTAACGGAAACCTGAACCTGTAACGGACTTTCTCGTTTACTACGTTCCCCTTTTTTTTTGCTCGAACATTTGCAATTTTATTATTTAATAATATTGACACACATTTTGTGCAGCAAAGTACCTAAAAGTTTTCAATCATTCGTTTTTGCAACTCACGTTGAAACACAAGAAGTCAAAATCATTTTCAGTGTATCACTGTGTCACTGTGTTATTGTGTTCTTTTACTGTAGCCTACTGGCGTATACCTAAAATTAAAATGGCTCGAAACCCAAAACTACGGCAGTGCGTCGTGTTGTTGTGGTTGTGAGCCCATAAATTGCCGGGTCACAAGGGAATTGTGTGACCTGGGAAACGGTGTGGCTCAAACCCATACAATAGAACGTGATAAATCAAGATAGTTGAGTACAAAATGAATTTGCAAGAAATACGTAACATCATTGATGTTTCTTTGAGCTCCAGTTTTTGTCCAGCAGGACAAAAGTCTTACTGTATGGATAGTGGAATGTAGATTGATAGATTACATTAACACCAGATTTATTTAAACTATCATAAGTTTTAACATTGTCTATAGTGGTGTGCAACAGCGTTATTTCAGGTTGTGATTACAACCACTAACACAGCTTTGTGTATTAAACTATCAAAAGTTTTATTAAATACTTTTTCTCTCATTTACACTTAATTCACCAATCTTTCTAGACAAGTTGTTCAAATTCACTAAAATATGGTTTGCGTCTTCACTGTTATAACTAATAAGTACTGTATATCACGTAGCAATAATTACAAAGCACGAAATACGCACCATAAATAACTAGTCGTTAAGTAACAGAAGCGTAGACTACACTCCGGTAGTAGAAGCTAGAGACATACGAATTGCTAGTGTTGTTTGTACTTTTTCAAATGACAAGTACGAAATACGTTAAGTATTCTGAAGATACGAAATCTGCTAATTATCCGCAAGGCAGGAGGGAAATACCGGTATACCACGTAATGTATATGGTAGAATAAACATTAACTCTTAGTGTATTGATAAGGCCGATACTGATAATTTCATCTTGATTAATTTAATTCATAAATTATATCTTTTTAAAGTAATGTTTTGACGTTTGTCTAAATTCAACAAAAATTGTTGATTCATTTTCTTTTGTTTATATATTTTTGCAATGTTATATGTTCTTTGTTCAATACAGTTATATAAATAGCAATTTTTTGTTTAGTAGAAATATAACGAACCCGAATATGAAGGACCTTCTAATTTACTTTGTTCCACCTGTTTGCTTTATATGTATAGTGTTTGACTATGTTTGTAATCCTTTATGCTCGAACATCTGTAATCAAATTTAATTGGCACATATTTTGTCCTCTATATTTAAACAACTTTAGAACAGTATTTTTTAAATTCCTCTTTGTCGCGGAAACACTTAACATGGTCAAACAGACACGCGCCATGAGACATAGAGAAAATAAACTTTACATTTTTTATTATTTATATTTACACACACTTTGTGTGGTCAAATACTTAAGGGTTTTTAATAATTCGGTTTCTGCACTTACATTAACCTACAAGACGTCCACTGTGTCAGTGTCACATTGTCACTGTGTCATTGTGTCTTTTGAGGTCATGTTCTGGTGCATAACTATAATTAAAATGACCAGTTTTAATTTACCAACCTTGCTAGACAGATTTAAGTTATTTCACATTGTCCAAATAAAGAATAGTAGTCATTTAAACAGGTTTACTTAGTCACAGTTACATACAAATATGTATATACAAATATGTACTGTATATCACGTTGCAACGTGAGACAAAGCACAAAATAAGAGCCATAAAATAACTCGTCATGAAGTAGCAAAACGCCACGTTACCGCGCTCTGGTAGTAAAAGCTATAAACATGAATTACTGCTATTGTTACTACTTTTTCAAATATAACACGTAAGAACTATGTTAAATATTCTTAAGAAATAAAATCTGCTAATTATCCTCAAGGCAGGAGCGAAATACACCACGTAATGTATATGGTAGAACAAACATCAACACTTGTCGTACTGATAAGGCCGGGGAATGGAAGTGTGTAATGTTTATTTGAAAACGCTTACGGAGATCCTTTATATCTACAGGATATTACCTAAGTCGTTAGCGTGATAACCAAACAATAAATCATAAGCGATAAGCTTAATGTAAACTACGGGCTACGTTCGTTTCCGTGTTTATGGCTGTATCTAAGCTTGATTACATTATAAAAGTTTTCTTAAGATTAAAATGTTATTTGTATAAAAGAGCTATTGAATCTAAATTGTTTACTTACAGTATAATAGTTTTAAAGTGTTTATCTCTTGTATTTTGTGTACGTAATTCAGATATCTCATTAATAATACTGGTAATGATAGTACTGATGCCGAAGACGACAAGGATAGTGTGTAAAAAATATAGTTCACTGCACATTTTTGAAGACAAAGACAATAAAGAATGTAAAAATGAATAATTATTTAAATTCGTATGCGACATATTATCAGTTTCTTTAAATAAATATCAAAAAGTTGTTAATTCTTTAAAACCTATTAAAGTTTCTACAACTTACATCTATTATGTATTATAAGCTGTGTATTACAGCTTACATCTCTATTACAGCTTACAGAGAGAACGTCTGAGACTGCCAGTTGTGCCTGATTGAAATGTCTATAAATCAGATGGTGCCGAGCATAGCTTTCAGTTGGTTGGCTACCTCTTATGAGAGTGTAGAATCGAAAACACTTGGTATGTATAGGCGTGTCATTGACATAATGATTTCCACCCGATACGACAATGAATGTCCACTATGATATAAATTTTACACGATACCTTGTAAGAATTTATCGCTGTATAGACCCACTGGTTACAAGTGTTGGAGATTATTTAAAAAAATTAAATGGACTGAAAACAATGGAGGTAGGTTACGGTAATGAAGGTGTGGGTTTAGAGGTTGGGCCAAAGTGAAAAATGAAGAAAACAATGCAAAAACGGAGTTTGCTATATTAAACCTGTGTGGAAACAAGAAACAAAATCTACAAGAAGGTAAACGCATTAAAGTATGGACTTGGCAGCCAACGGCAGTAATAAAATTGGAGGTGTAAATGTAGGTGTCATTCCACACATGAAATGATAAATCGGTGGAAAGCCAGTGATTTGAAGAAAGAGAAGAAGACTGGGTACATACATACACAAACACACACACACACACACACACACACACACACAGAGAAACGAAAACTATGAAACAAGAAATGCCGAACCGATAGACGTACAGAATATAAAACAAGTCTTTATTATATAAAATCTCTTAGATACAGACATGATTTAAAAAAAAACAATAATATGATCTAACACCGACGTGACGTAACCTTTTGCAGAATCAGTAGGTAGACACAATGTTCCGCAGGAAAGCCGCCTAGCAAACAGCACGCTCCAGACATACAGCGACTGTGATCTAATGACACCTGGGAAGTTCCAGGTAACGATAAAAGCCACAAATGACACTAGGTAGACGCGGCTAGTTGAAGTTTCTGCTAATTGAGCGTTTATTAAGTGCGATAAAACAGTATAAGTGTCAAGTGATTAATTCTTATTTATTTGTATTGTGAAATATTATAATTATTTAATTTGGTAACTTTTACACGAGTATAGTGAGCATTATAAGAGTGTATGACTGCGAAATTATTGTAATAGAGTGCACTGTTTTACAGTAGCGTTACTTTCAGGAGAATTGGATTTCCTAGAATTCAATAATACTGTTTGCACTGTTGTTAGATTGCCATCCACGCAATCCTCGTAATAATACTATTGTTATAGTGATATCAACTAATGACTATGTATACAGCGAGACACAACTGACTACACCGTACCGCAGCAAACCGCAGAGGCCTCATGATTAACGACAGGGAACAGCTGATTCAGTGACTATCTGCAGACACGAAACATTGTATTTTCAAGTCGCACAACAAAGTCTGAGATTTATTATTTTTCCTTGTGTGATAATATTTTATTATTTTATGATAACAGCAATTTGCATAAGAACTGTAACCATCTACTACAACATGTTCTCGTTTCTTCAAAAGAGTTCCCATCGCGTTTTTAAATTCATTTTATGTTTTCTATACATTCTGTTCAGTCGATTATGATACACACGTTATTTTGTTTTATTTGAATAGTTGTTGCTAAGTGTTTGTATTTACAGTGTGCATTATACTTTACGGAAGTTAAAAATATATAGGAATCTTTTCATTATACGTTTATCAACTAATCTATTAACCGTTAAGACTTTTTAAATCTGTAGAAGCTACAGATAAATACTTCTTAAAACTAAATTCTTTCTTTCCTTTAAATATTTTTTGCAGATAAATAAACAAAAGTTGAGGTATTACCAAATATTCTGAATAGCGTTTACATGATTTCGGAAATAGTTAAAAATGAAATTACTTTTCAGCCATTATTTTAACGTGTATTACATTACATACGTTCTTATAAACATTTATCACTACAGCGATTTCTAAGAATTCAGATTCTTATGTGAAAGTTAAATCTATGCTCATGAATATGCTTAGGTTAAATAATAACAATATACTTACTTGTCTCGTAAAATGAAAGACATTGTCACGCCACCTTTATTTTTACTAAAAAAATGACTACGCTAATGAAACTTGCGTAAATCTTAAACAATGATCGTCGGAAGTAGATCTCTAAATCAAATTATTAAAAAGCAAACTATTTCTAAGCGTGTGTATTCAACATTTTTATACTCTTACAAAGTAACACTTTCTAGTACATATTGTTTTTTTATTTCTGTAAGATACTTAAATATCTTAAATATTACATTCTTTTTTGTACACAGTATTTTACACGGAAAATCTTTTTCAACTCACGCGTTATTATAATTAAATGAGATTAATAAAAGAGAATGTGTATCTGTAGTGAGAATGTTTATCTAAGAGTTTTAAAATTAAAGAAAACTTTACATAATTGGCAAAACGCCTGATGATTCTGTTGAAAAACATCTCATCTGATTATGTGTTAAAAGAAGACATAGGACAAAGTTTAAAACAAAAAAATATTTATTTAGTGAAATATAAGTTTTCCGTAATGCATGACAAAGGGTATGGAATACAAAAATTACATAAATATTGAGTAAAATGAAGACACATAGTTTTGGTATACATGTAAAATTAAAGCACTCGTTATTTTTTGAATAAATTTTTTTCTTTTGTCTACCTTTCCGAATAGACGTTCCCAGCCACCGAAAAGGAGTGCCATTATCCATTCAGCTTTCCTACTCATGAATGTCACTTTTAATGTCACAGTTCAACGTGATAGATTTTTAACTATTAAATCATATATACTCAGGACTTAATTTAATAATTTTGCTTAAAAAAACAACTAACACGCGAATTAAATAGTTGAGCGTCTTCAAAAAGTTTTAACATATACTGAAGAAATAAATTGATCAATCGGTAGGAAAAATTATATTGTTTATAACATTATTAAAATTTGACACGATTTTTATAAAGTCAGTTTTACCCTTTTTAGCAAATTGCCGTTAACTATTTCAGTCAGTAGGGAAAAGCATGACGGCGTAGTTAGAAAGGGCGGGAGCATCGTTGACAATACTGTCAAGCGCAGCACAGCTGACACTGCGGTGCTGGTTAACGGTTACGCACGTCACACTGATACATCAACGAAAACCATTTGTGCATAACAACATTATTATATCTGGCTTTTTTGCTGAAAGATTAAAGTTGTGTTTCTCCAACCTTTGACAGAGACGAAAGACAACTGAGAACAGATTAAATTGTGTTAACCGCAGCGTACACAGTAGTCAATAATAAAATTACAAGGCTTGCACAGTGCATGATCTCAATACGGTGAAATAAATTATTGAACACCAGAGAAATCAATGCTCACAATTTTTATTTTTGAAGCAACGAATCGCATATTACATTAGTTCTTCTGGTTACACGATTATCCAATACGTATTGTATGCAATAAATAATATGAATTACAAAGTTAATTAAATTCAATGATCGGCGGTATATTAACTATTCTCTGATACCACTACATCTATGCATATCTGTAGTCCCTTGTGTAAACAATTCACAGAAGTGTCTGGTGCCATACATATCTGGCCTTTTACTCACAGTCGCCGTCAACACAAACATACGGTAATTATAGACAATTTAGGCATCAATATTTGTTTACTAACTCTTTTTGGAAATTGTATAACATTCACAGTGAATCGTGGAGTTTCCGGGCATTTACGCAACATGTGTTATACGATAACTAAACTGTGTTGTACACCTGCTATAATACTACGCTTCAGTCCACAAGTACACACAGCCTGTCCGGCGCGCCCCAGTTAGTATTACAGATAGAGCAGGTATTATAAGGGGTAGTATTTTAGTACAAGTGTCTCCGTTACATAAAAGTGTTAATAAATTAGATCAATTTCCTCTGGTGTTGAATAATTGATTCTCCTGTTTAAGATCCATACGATCCTCGTTGCAGTGTTATTGTAACACTAATATTATAACTAATTACCTTACATACAGAGAGATTATGCGCTTCTGTAACTTTTCTACTAAACTATTTGATATAGACCTCATAATCAGGGGTGAATGGGCCCACAGTATTGCTAATCGTCGGTTATGGGAGTCAATCCTCACTACGATATGTTTAAGCCAAAAACACGTGGACTGTGAGCAGACAATATACTTTCGTATTCCCAAATTATTACTGAAAAAAATTATCGTGAAGATGGTCAAGTAATTTTCAAGCAAGACATATAACACGTACATGTGTAAGTTACAAGAAGAATATACTAAATGGTTTTTAAATGTAAGAAAAGTTTTAAATTAAATTAACTTATAATGTCCTTTTGTATATTCTGCTTACATGGAAGGCTTCATTTTATAAAAGTGATTTTGCGGAGTCTTCAATCGTCTACGTTCAACAAAAACAAAATTTTAAAAATCACGTTGTTTTTAAAACTTTAAACAATTTATTAAACGAATTAAAATTAAACAAATAAATTGTTAACAATTTATTCTGAGAAAAGTTTTAAAAGTAAGTTAATTTAATTTATTATTGTTTGTAATAATATTATCATCTTAATGTTATATGGGTGATGATTATTTACTGGTTTCTCTTCCATGATTGCAAGTCTGTGCATACAATAAAAGTTTCCAATATTGTTTCACTGCTTCTCTGCTAATAACTACTCTGCTCTTGAATTTTAAAGACACTACTATGTTATCCACAATTGTGAGAATGTCTTTCTTTGTTTGGAGTGTTCCTCTTTTGTTCGTCTCTTATTTTTTTCAACACCAGATGCATTAATGCGTCAATAGAAACACACTGTTTCTAAATCGGGTCTTGAAAATATTTTAAAAGATCTTTTCTTTGAATCCTTCCACTAGTTGTTACTATAACTTTCTTCAACGTGTTGTGAACAAAATTTTAAAAAGGTAGTACGAAAAAACACTATACAGAATTTGTAATATTATTGTAGAGAGGTTATTATACTACCAGCTACAAATGACATTCATTACGTTCAAATGCAGAGGCGATCATTTTTCTATTACCACAATCTCTCCTCCTCTCTCTTCTTCTCATCAACTTTAAATGCGTGGGTAGCATTATGATATTACGTGTGCCCTCTTAGGGTTTCCTTTGCTCTTTAAGCCAAATAGGGGCACAGTATAACAGATACCAGTAACAGCTTTCAATATAAGAATTTTTCACTCATATTCAATAATAATTTAATAATCTGATTTAAAACTTGTTTCAGTAAACATGGCTACTTTTATACGTTGTAATATATTACAAAAGTATATCTGGCCACTATTTCTTATTTTGTGCCGTTTTGTGTTACTATTTATTATTTTAATATTCAGTTTTATTAAATTGTATTATATTTCTTATTAAATTGTTTATTTTTCTGGTTAATTATTATTAATTACTTAGTATTTATCATTATTTGTTCTTATTCAACCTTCGTCGGTATGGTACACATTAATTCAAAATAATGTTTTGGTGAAGACCCAGTTCGACGTGGTTGTCGACTCGGCTCATATAGGTTATCACCTCTTTTGGTTCTTTCCGACGATATTCAGCAATTAACTCCCCTTTCTCCACCTGAAATTCCTTAACTAAGTAATTTTTTATAAATAAAGCTCTGGTTTAATTCAATTAATAAATTGTTTATTAATTTTTTCTTTATTCTTTATAAATCGTATTACGACTCACTGGGCGACTGAGTCGTTTGGCCCACATTCGACTCTGATTCAGTTCGTTAGTTACAGATTTCGGTTTTATAATTTATGTTAATTTTCTCAAGGGTCCTTTTATCTGCTATTAAAAAGTTAGAAATGCTTAAGAAGTACAATACCTCACAAATATTAATAAAGGATCTTACTTACTATTACAAATAATGTCAAACGGTTTGAATACAAATTATAATTTTTATTTGAAAACCGAAGGCTTCACCCAAAACTGGCGTCGCTCTGAACTAGTAATGTCAAACAAAATGGAAGCTTTCTCGCCACGTCAAATATATGAAATTAATCCTTTCCAGTTTTCTTTTAAAATATTTAGTTTATTGATAGTGTTCACTGAAATTATGCCGGATTCTGTGTTTTCCTTCACCGTGTTGGTGTGTTCAAGTGTTCGTGCAGTTTCCTTGGTGTTTGTGAATTCGTAAATTATGTGTGTAGTTTGGTTAAAACTTACCAACTTCAAGCAGATTTTTTCGTTTATCTTGCGTTTATTAGTGTATGGAGTGCCTCTTACGTGTATTTTCGATTCTTGATAGGATATTTTCTGTTAATTTGTATTTATTTCCTCTTGGTTTAAAAATTTTTCTTGTTAAAATTATTTGGTTTGATTTTGGTCAACTCAGAATTGATTCCAAATATATTTTATCACTCGGTTATACGGAGTTAATCTTTTCACTTTCAGATGTAACAACTTAGTAATTCGTTCCTCTTCTCCCTTCAACGAACTTTTTTACCAATTTTTCTAATTCCTGATTGGTTGATCCTGCTACACTTGGGATTATGGGATTTTGTATTATTTCAAATAACTCATTTTTTACCTACCAGTACAAGTTGCGCACTAATTATTAACTAATTTCGTTTAATTTGATTTACATAGTTGTATTCCTTACTTAATTACAAACAATTTGATATCCCTTTTGCCATATTTATATTAATTAATAGGTAAACTTTTTCATTTACAAAAACTCGGTTTATTGACCCTTTAGGTATCTGATTTTCACAAAATCATGTCAGACTTCTGTAAGTTTCTTATTACATTGTATCATTACTAAAAAAGAACATCCACTTAATAATCATGACTTGTTTTTGTTAATTAACATTGATTTGATTTTTGTCAATTGACTTTACTAGGTACTATTTTTAATATTCAAACCTTCTGCCTAGGCCATGCTTCTTGTTCAGTTTAACATTTTCTGAAACATTGTTTAGCGCCTTCTGATATTCCAAAAATATGTTTACTGTCCTGAAAGATAGCTTATTTGTTAAATCTGTTGTTTGATACTAATTTACATTATTTCGTTTTTCTATTAGGCTATTAATTTTGACAATATTTGGTTGAATGGCCTATGTCATGGTTTCACATTACTACTTACAATGTTACATTTTAGTTCATTAATCTTTAATCTTTTTTTTTTTTGTTAGGACCCTTGTTACATACTACTAATGCTTAACTGTTTGATTACATTTGAATTATATCTTTTCTCATCCTCTTATTACTCTAAGACAAATTATAAACATTTTAACTTGGAATCATAGTTCCATGACTTATATACTACTTAATACCTAACATAAAATTCAACTTTTAAACTACCTTTGCATTAGTTAACCCACAACATTGGGAACTCTATATAATTAATTAACATAATAACAAAACAAACTCCTTTCAACTCTTTCTACCTATCTAATGTTTAGTTATTTCTAACTAGGTTCATTTATCATTCTTTTATGAATGTTTCTATTCACTTTTGTGATTACCATGAAATGACAATTGTCCTTCACTTTCATAGTAATATTGTAATGTGTTCAGGGGTGTGGGGAAAAATTAATTATCAATGTTAAAGTTTAGTTCTATTATATTTCATTACCACTTAATTTGTGATGGTAGGTTTTGAATACATTTGTGTTACCATGTGCTTTGTCCATGTTTATGCATGTCACACATACACTGTTATTGTTAACCTGATTATTGTTGATTATATTTTGGTTTGTTTACTCACCATTTCACTTTTATAATTCATCTCACTATTATTCCATTTAAATGTAATTGTTTACTATCGATTACATTCGTTTGAATACACTACACATTGTAGTGCATCTTCACATGTCACTTCCACTGATTTTTACACTGTTTGTTGTCATGAGAAAAATTTAACTAGACCATCTAGTTGTTCTTGTCTGACTATTGACAATTACCCTTCCGTCATCACATCACTTTTACAACTTAATTTTATTAACAATGTTTACTTAAAACTATTGTACACTGGTTTTTTAGTTTGGTTTCTGTATTGTACTTCAGGGGTTCTAGATTGTAATGTAATTATATTTATTTTGGCTTTTATGTACTAAAGGTTCCTATTTTGTGGGTCCCCTTGATTTGTCGCATTACAGATACCCCCCTACCAAAACATGATTATTTTTATTAAACAAGGTTTAGGGAAAATAAGCTGTTAATAGTCTTCTCCCTTTTTAGGTTTACTCGTAGAACTTTTTTATTTCTGTCTGGCTGTAAGTGCCCTTAATTCTGCTATTGTTTATGTACCCAACCACATAAGTGTTGTTACCATTGTTTTTCCTGATTATGAAGAGTCCTATGTATAGTAATAGTAGCTTTTTTGCTATTCCCTCGGTACTGCTCGGTTGTTGTCTATTTTTTATCAAGATCTTTTCACCTTTCTCGTAAGTTATTGCGGGAATACCCTTCTTGTTTTGCCTCCTTCTTCTCAATTCTGCCTGATGATGTATCCTGTTGTAAACTTGTGCAATATTTATCCCTTCTTGGGGTTCATCAGGGAATTCTATAAATTCAGTTATCCCGCTTGGTGGTGGTTTATTGAACATCAGTTGGTATGGACAGATGCCCAATGTTTCATGGTAGGACAGGTTCAAGAATGTCTCTGTTTTGGTTAAATGATCACTGCACTTTTTGTGGTCATCGTGGCAGTAAGTGCGAAGAATACGACCTACTTCTCTCAGCACCCTTTCTGCGGGGTTACTGCTGGGATGATAAATAGAGGTTTTTATTCCTTTACTGATCATTTCTTCACGCCATCTCCTACCTCTAAATTGAGTGCCGTGGTCTGTTATTATACATTCAGGTTTCCCTATCTCTACTAAGTATTTATTTATAATAATGTTGATTATCACCCTGGTGGATGCTCTGCTGATTGGGTACAGCTTTGTGTATTTAGTGAAATGGTCCCAAATGATTACAATATATCTGTGCCTGTGCCTTCCCCCGCTCCTGGAAAAATGTCCACAAATATCCAAGAATACCTTTTGTAGCTTCCTGTCGGACGTTATAGTAATTATTGCTCCTTCCTTTCTTTCGTTATTAATTTTTACTCTTTGGCACAGTCCACATTTTCTCAACGTTATCCTCACCTTCCTATTTATCCCTTTTATGTAAACATGTTCTTCTAAGGATTTGATGACTTTTGTAGGTCCCATGTGCCCATAAAGTTGATGATATATGGTTATTATTTGGGCTTCCATTGCTTTTGGTATATATATATATATATTCCATCTATTGTCCCTATTGGTGGATTTGGTAAACATGGTGTTGTTAAAAATTTGGTAGTAAGGTATTAATTTTAAATCATTGTCTTGTATTCTTCTTCTGATGTGTGTCAATTTAGAGTCCTTCACTTGTTCTTCTTTAATATTGTTCAATAACGTTGATAGTTCTTCCCTTCCTACGCAAATGTGGTATACTTTTCCAATATCTTCCCTGTCGATCTCATAGGTTCCTTTGTCTAGGTTAACTCGGGATAAAGCAGCATCAGCAACTGTGTTTTGTTTTCCGGGGATATACTCCCAAGTGATATGGTATTCTTGTAGAGCCAGAATCCATCGAGTCAGTCTACCATGATGCAATTTACATTTCTGTAAGAAGGATATAGATTTATGGTCCGACCTTACTGTTACCTGGAATCCTAATATATAAGTGCGGAACTTGTTACACGCAAACACTACACTGAGAAGTTCTTTTTCAGTTACAGTATAGTTGCGTTCGCTACTGTTTAATGTCCGGCTTGCAAAACTCAATACTAGGTGGTTTCCTTCGCTATCTTCCTGATAAAGTTCGGCACCAAGGCTCACGTCGCTGGCATCACAATTGATGTAAAACCTTTTACTGAAATCAGGGTGGTGAAGTATATTGTTGTCCAAGAATTTGCATTTAATTACCTTAAATATTTCATCGTCTTCCTTGCCCCATTTCCATTTCTGTTTGGATGATAAAAGGTGTTTGAATTTGGTTGTCAAGTATGAATAATTTTTTTAAAACTTCCGATAGTAGTTACAGACTCCTAAGAATGATTGGATCTTTAAGGTTTTTCGGAGTTGGGAACTTTTGTATGGCCTCTACCTTCTCTGGGGATGTGGTAATTCCGTTTTCTGTTAATATGAAGCCTAGAAATTGCAGCTTATTTGTGATTAATTTTGACTTGTCCAACTTCAGCGTGATGTTGTTTTCAATCAGTCTACTGAGTACTATCTCAATTCTTTTACAATGCTCCTCCCACGTAGTAGATGTTATCAGGAGGTCATCCACATAGACTGTTGTGAATTCAAGTGCTTCTCTTCCCAAGATTTGATCCATGCACTTTACAAAGATCGCCACTGAGTTCACCAGACCAAACGGAAGTCGTTTAAACTGGTAATTTCGGCCTTCAAAGATAAAAGCCACATACATCCTGCTGTTTGGGTGTAGCTCCACTTGCCAGTAACCACATACTGCATCCCATATACTCATGTGCCTACAACCCTTAAACTTCTTCATTATTTCTTCTATCTCTCCTGGCGAAGTTCTGTCATTAACAATGTTTTTGTTTATTTCTCTGGCATCAAGACACAGGCGTACCGCCCCATCCTTTTTCTGAACTGCCACTATTGGGCTGGTGTAGGGTGAAGAACTATTTTCTATTATATCTTGATCCAACATGTTTTGTATTTCTTTTTTGACTGCTGGTTTTAAAGATTGTGCTATGGGATATGATTTTTTATTAAAGTTAATAGGTGTGTGTGGAATGTTAGTTCACACCTAAAGTTCTTTGCCTTTCCTGGCATATTGGAAAATACTCTCCTGTACTTCTGATAGATTTCAATAAGTTGCTCCCTTTGTACATTGAATGATTCTATTTCATCTATTTTACTGTTCCATTCATCCTCTTCTATTTGGGCTGATCCCCTGGTTGGTGCTCTAGATTCCTCCCTCTCACTACTAAATAGAGTGAATCTCTGTCGATCGTGAGTGACACATTTGCGGCCCTTTATCTCACTCGACCATTCCCCTAATGAATGGTACAGTGTTATCTTTCCACTGCACATGTTGATGACTGCTGAGTGGCGCCGTAGCGTGTCACACCCTATCATCGCTTTAAACGGTAGCCCCTGCGCTACCATGAACACCATTGGGATTGTCTTGCCCTTACTGGATAATTCTAACATAGCTTGTTGTTTGATGGTCTTGTTCAATCTTCCTGTAGCTCCCACTATCACCATGTTACTTATTGGAAGTGTTCGGATTTCTTCTTTACTCTGTTCCTTTACCCTGTTAAACTCTATTAAATCTATCAATGACACGTTGGCTCCTGTGTCAACCATTATTTCTGTGGATATCCCTTGCAACTCAGCTGTTATGAATATTAATTCATTATTTTCTCTGGTTCCTGATGTACCTTCAACTTCTAATAATTCTTCTCGTATATTTCTGAGATAATTACTTTTTCTTATTATTTTATTCTATTGTCCCCATGAACATTGGTCATCTGCCCATTTAGGTCCTGCAGTGGTGGGCTGCTAGTTATTCTCACTGCAGACTCAAGTTTCCCACAATCCCTTGTGGTTGAGCGTTGCCTGCAGTTCCTTCATTATTTCTTCTGTCTGTCCTAAATTCTCTTCCCGCTTCTTGGTTCCTATTAGAATGATCTTCGCTACTTCTACTACGGTTTGGGTACCTCCTCCCTTCATTGTACCTGTTATTATTTGTATAATTCCTACCATTAACAAGACTATTTTGTCTAGTTCTCTTTTGATTACTGTTATTGTTTCTATAGTTATTATTATTGTTTCGGTTTTGGTTATTGTTAAAATTATTATTATTTCGAGTATTATCATTATACCGGTTATTATTATAATTATCTCCGCTGCGTACATAATTCACTCGTTGGCGTTGGTCCCGGTTCTGGTCCCCTCTATTCATATTCGGTCTATCATTCTGCCTTCTAGAACTGCGGTAGTACCCCTCTTGCTCATAATTACCCAGTAGTGTCTCCATGGCTCCTATGGTCTTCACTTGTCCACAGAGTCGGGCTTGGCTTATTCCTTCTTCAAAAGGTAAGCTAGTTTTGTTACTAGACATTCCTCAGGGATTTTTGGTTCTAAGCTCCTAGCTAGACATATTTTTCCTAGGAAGTAGGCTCTCGGTGCTTGTCCTCGGGTTGAATCAAATCTACCGTGACATATGTCGTCCCTGATGATGTTTTGGAATGACTCTGACCAGTACTTCACCCGGAACATTTGTTGAAATCCGTCGTAGCTGTGTACTTCGTTCCTGATGGCTGACCACCAATTGTCATTTATGCCTTTGAACCCTTCATCTATGAAGTTCTTTACAATACTCCATCTGTTCTCTCTTGTTCGGTTTAGCCATTCCGTTACCCTTTCAAGGAATTCTATTGGGTTTCATCTGCAATCCCGGAAACTAATGGTCTCTCTATGGTCCGGCACGATGTTTTGGTGACAATGTATTGGCCTATTCTGTAGGTTTCCCAGTTCTTCCCGGATTTGGCCTACCTGACCCTTTACTTGGCCTACCTCACCCTCGATGGTTTTGATTTGACCACATACCGTTTCCTGTACTTTATCTAGTTTCTTTTGTGTTTCTGCTTCTACCTGTGTTATTCGAATTTTATTGTTATCTTCGATGTTGTTTATTTGGGTAGTTACATTCTCTTTGAACAATGTAAGTTCCTCATTTGTTCGATCGACTCTCTGATTAATAGTTTCATTAATTTCTTTTATTTTCTCATCCGCCTTTTCACTAATCCTGTTTATTCTTGCATTAATGCTTTCGTTTATACTATTTATTTTTCTATAAATTTCCCTAATTTCCTCTTTAGTACTTTCATTGGTACTGTCGATTTTTTCATTTATTGTCTTAAAACTTCTTCGTTTATTTGCCTTAAATCTTCCTTAATTTGTTAATTATTTTCATTCATTGTTTGTCTTAAATCTTCTTTAGTTCTTTCATTTGTACTTTCTATTTTCTCATTTATCTGTTTCATCAAGTTCTCTTCATTCCTATCAAATTTCTCATTCATTTGTTTATTTTGTTCGGTTATTTTTTCCTCCTGTTTCCTAAAATTCTCATTACTTCTTTCATTTTTCTCAAATCTTCCTTCATTAAGTCCCATAATTGTATTAAATTCAGGTCTCCTCTGGCTTCCTCTTTATCACCTGCTGGTTGTTCCATTTCAGTGTCCACAGCTGCTTCTGTTTCTCGTTCCTGCTTACCTTCTTCTGTCTCCGGGTCCTGTGTCCTTTTCTTTGAGGTAGCTCTTCCCTGCATTTCTTAACTTATAGCAGTTGCCAGCTAAATTTCGGAAAGTTAGGTCAACTATCATTTTATTTCAACTACCTAGTAATTTCCTAATTTCAGCCTCACTGGTTGAGCGCCATTTTGTAATATATTACAAAAGTATATCTGGCCACTATTTCTTATTTTGTGCCGTTTTGTGTTACTATTTATTATTTTAATATTCAATTTTATTAAATTGTATTATATTTCTTATTAAATTGTTTATTTTTCTGGTTAATTATTATTAATTACTTAGTATTTATCATTATTTGTTCTTATTCAACCTTCGTCGGTATGGTACACATTAATTCAAAATAATGTTTTGGTGAAGACCCAGTTCGACGTGGTTGTCGACTCGGCTCATATAGGTTATCACCTCTTTTGGTTCTTTCCGACGATATTCAGCAATTAACTCCCCTTTCTCCACCTGAAATTCCTTAACTAAGTAATTTTTTATAAATAAAGCTCTGGTTTAATTCAATTAATAAATTGTTTATTAATTTTTTCTTTATTCTTTATAAATCGTATTACGACTCACTGGGCGACTGAGTCGTTTGGCCCACATTCGACTCTGATTCAGTTCGTTAGTTACAGATTTCGGTTTTATAATTTATGTTAATTTTCTCAAGGGTCCTTTTATACTGCTATTGAAAAGTTAGAAATGCTTAAGAAGTACAATACCTCACAAATATTAATAAAGGATCTTACTTACTATTACAAATAATGTCAAACGGTTTGAATACAAATTATAATTTTTATTTGAAAACCGAAGGCTTCACCCAAAACTGGCGTCGCTCTGAACTAGTAATGTCAAACAAAATGGAAGCTTTCTCGCCACGTCAAATATATGAAATTAATCCTTTCCAGTTTTCTTTTAAAATATTTAAGTTTATTGATAGTGTTCACTGAAATTATGCCGGATTCTGTGTTTTCCTTCACCGTGTTGGTGTGTTCAAGTGTTCGTGCAGTTTCCTTGGTGTTTGTGAATTCGTAAATTATGTGTGTAGTTTGGTTAAAACTTACCAACTTCAAGCAGATTTTTTCGTTTATCTTGCGTTTATTAGTGTATGGAGTGCCTCTTACGTGTATTTTCGATTCTTGATAGGATATTTTCTGTTAATTTGTATTTATTTCCTCTTGGTTTAAAAATTTTTCTTGTTAAAAATATTTGGTTTGATTTTGGTCAACTCAGAATTGATTCCAAATATATTTTATCACTCGGTTATACGGAGTTAATCTTTTCACTTTCAGATGTAACAACTTAGTAATTCGTTCCTCTTCTCCCTTCAACGAACTTTTTTACCAATTTTTCTAATTCCTGATTGGTTGATCCTGCTACACTTGGGATTATGGGATTTTGTATTATTTCAAATAACTCATTTTTTACCTACCAGTACAAGTTACGCACTAATTATTAACTAATTTCGTTTAATTTGATTTACATAGTTGTATTCCTTACTTAATTACAAACAATTTGATATCCCTTTTGCCATATTTATATTAATTAATAGGTAAACTTTTTCATTTACAGAAACTCGGTTTATTGACCCTTTAGGTATCTGATTTTCACAAAATCATGTCAGACTTCTGTAAGTTTCTTATTACATTGTATCATTACTAAAAAAGAACATCCACTTAATAATCATGACTTGTTTTTGTTAATTAACATTGATTTGTTTTTTGTCAATTGACTTTACTAGGTACTATTTTTAATATTCAAACCTTCTGCCTAGGCCATGCTTCTTGTTCATTTAACATTTTCTGAAACATTGTTTAGCGCCTTCTGATATTCCAAAAATATGTTTACTGTCCTGCAAGATAGCTTATTTGTTAAATCTGTTGTTTGATACTAATTTACATTATTTCGTTTTTCTATTAGGTTATTAATTTTGACAATATTTGGTTGAATGGCCTATGTCATGGTTTCACATTAATTACAATGTTACATTTTAGTTCATTAATCTTTAATCTTTTTTTTTTGTTAGGACCCTTGTTACATATACTAATGCTTAACTGTTTGATTACATTTGAATTATATCTTTTCTCATCCTCTTATTACTCTAAGACAAATTATAAACATTTTAACTAGGAATCATGGTTCCATGACTTATATACTACTTAATACCTAACATAAAATTCAACTTTTAAACTAACTTTGCATTAGTTAACCCACAACATTGGGAACTCTATATAATTAATTAACATAATAACAAAACAAACTCCTTTCAACTCTTCCTACCTATCTAATGTTTAGTTATTTCTAACTAGGTTCATTTATCATTCTTTTATGATTGTTTCTATTCACTTTTGTGATTACCATGAAATGACAATTGTCCTTCACTTTCATAGTAATATTGTAATGTGTTCAGGGGTGTGGGGAAAAATTAATTATCAATGTTAAAGTTTAGTTCTATTATACTTTCATTACCACTTAATTTGTGATGGTAGGTTTTGAATACATTTGTGTTATCATGTGCTTTGTCCATGTTTATGCATGTCACACATACACTGGTATTGTCAACCTGATTATTGTTGATTATATTTTGGTTTGTTTACTCACCATTTCACTTTTATAATTCATCTCACTATTATTCCATTTAAATGTAATTGTTTACTATCGATTACATTCGTTTGAATACACTACACATTGTAGTGCATCTTCACATGTCACTTTCACTGATTTTTACACTGTTTGTTATCATGAGAAAAATTTAACTAGACCATCTAGTTGTTTTTGTCTGACTATTGACAATTACCCTTCCGTCACCACATCACTTTTACAACTTAATTTTATTAACAATGTTTACTTAAAAATATTGTACACTGGTTTTTTAGTTTGGTTTCTGTGTTGTACTTCAGGGGTTCTAGATTGTAATGTAATTATATTTATTTTGGCTTTTATGTACTAAAGGTTCCTATTTTGTGGGTCCCCTTGATTTGTCGCATTACAACGTTTACAACCATGGAGTACGGGAAAATAACAGTACAAAATAAAGACCAATTAAAACTGTGGTAATTTTACTATTCTCTCTCTCTCTCTCTTTCTATGTCTCTCCTTCCTTTCTTCGACTTTAAAGTTGCTGGGCAGCACGACGATGTTTTATACCCCCTCCACAGGGTTTCCTTTCCTCTCTAGTCTAGATATAGGGAAATAGTGTTACCGAGAGTAAATAATTATTACTACGTATTACTATTATAATGTAAGCATTCAACACACCCTGCAAGTATTAATTTGACAATATGAGTATTTTTTATAAGACATAACCATAGAATGACATCTAATAATTTACTAATCTTGACTAGTTTCTTGTCTACTAATCTAGAAGGTCCGGATTCGATTCCAGGGCGCATCATAAAATCAAAATGCTTTTATAAGCCCCCAGTTCGACTCAGTCAGTGGAAATGAGTACCTGGCAAAACGTCCTGGAGTAACATCGCCTGGAGTTAAAGTGTAGTCATGGACCCATTGCCTTCTTTGAGTACCGAGCGGCTCACATAAGGCAGCTTAGGCTGCCCAATTCCTAGACTGCTTAGAGGGTAAAAAAGGAGCCATTATTATTTTGACCATACAGTGTTACTACTTTATACTTCTGTATAGTTTTATAAAAATTTCATTTAAAATAAATGTTAAAAAAAAATAATAAAATAAATTATAAATTAAATAATTAAAATTATAAACAAATTTAACATAATTTCAAAAATATGTTTTTAACTAATATTTTGAAAACAATTTATTAGCCCATGAAAAAGATTGAATGCTAGAAATTATTTATTCTGAGAAAGCACGAGCTGAGAGTTAGATCAAGGGCAGGGTGCTTTTCATTCGAGGAGGAGTTAAGAGGGTCAAAAATGAGATTGGTTTTTTAATACCTGGTCAAATATATATTTTAAAAAATCCATAAGTATTTTTTTTAAGTTTAAAATATTTCTAACAGATATTTCTAGCAGATATTTTTAACAATTAATATTCTAGCAAATATTTTAAATTTGTTAATATTTGAATATTGTTTTTTGCTAAAATACATATTGTCAAGAATTTCAGAAGCAACTTCATTATTGCCCATTTTCATGTCAACAAAAAACCCGTCTTGTCCTCAAACTAAACCTCAGCTTACGCTTTCTCAGAATATATTCTTTGTACAACGTCTGTGCAACTGTTTATTGACTTGGGAATTTTTTGCTTCATACTGTAAATGCTTGCCCATTTTCCTGTACTATTTAGAAAGACAGACAATTATGAAGAACTTTGACTATTTTAAAAAAACTGTTTAGTCTGTCTGTGGTTGCAAGTGGTTTGGATAAAAATCTTAATTATAATAAATCGTCTATGAACATATTAAAATAATATTAAGACTCTGTAACTTTAGTATAACAGAGCAAAGTAAAGGTAAACGTACAAAATAAAGCTTATTTTATGAGAAACAGTCAGTTTATCTTTTCATTCCTGTAAGGTTAACACTTCACAAAATTAACTGTTTAAACATGGGGCTTTATTTTTTCACAAAAAACAATTTTTGACTTTGAATAACTTGGAAACCATACGTATAATAAAAGCAGTACCTATAAATTAGATTGAAGATCGTTCTATTACCTGTCAAATGAAATTTGTTTTATCAAAATATTAATAAAACCAACTACATTATAGTAAAAAAACAGTATGGGGTTTTAATACTTTTGTTAAAAATTTGGAAATTTACCTCATGTAACTTGTTAATAAATGAAAATTAGGAAAAATTATTTAAAAGAAATATTAATATTAATATTAGTATATTAGTAATATTAATATTTATTTAGTAATATTCATTATTTTGACCATACATAATTTTCTCAGATTTTTTCTACTATCACTTTTTAAAATAATAGACGTTACGTTAATTTAGTCATATTGAAAAATTTTCTATTTTCTCTAGATAACCGGAATATATTTAATGTAATATAAAGACTATCATAACACAGTAAATAAATGTATTAATAAATATTTTTTGTTTAATTTTGTCAGACGAATTTTTTGTGAGATATGTTTGTTTAAATATGCTGGTAAACTTAACTGAATTTCTAACTAGACAGGTCATTACTAAAGTTATGTAAGGAAAGGTCACTTATAAAATAAGTGACTATGCTTTGGGCCACTTATAAAATAATACGTAATATGTTATATAAATAAAGATGTTTAACTATTTTCTTAATTGATTCCGTTTTATCGTGCTCTTTATATTTGACTATCATAACAAAAGTGAATTTAAAAAATATGGATATATTGTAAATAATTTTATTCTTCTTCAAATTGACAATATTGACTTTCCTGTGTTTTAGAATATTTTTCAGCTTACTTTCTGATCCAAAACGTAAGTATAAAATATTTACTATCTTATTCCAGATAGTTTAATATAAAAGAAATTTTCGGGACGTAGGGGTGATTTTAGCCCCGTAGTGCGCAATTTACCAATGACAGTTTGACTAACATGTTCCACACTCACGTTTTTACTTTAAATTAGTTTCTGAATATTTTAAGAAAAATTCAAAAAACATCGCGTTGTTATACATTTAAACCTATTCAAAATGTCCGTTTTTACTAGACTACATGCTGCACAACAAATTTGGACTTACATTCTCACATTTTGCGATGTCATAAACATAATTGTAGGTAATTTCATCAAATTATTCCAAATATTTTACTAAAAAGACTTTTTCAGGATTTAAGAGTTGTCTTCGCGATTTAGAGAGAGAACAGCCAAAACTTTTTAAACTTTTATCTAGACAATACAGAAGACATTACACAAAGTTTCATGTCGTTTCGTTCTATATCAGATAAATCCAAGGTTTGACAGTTTTCTAGATTCATTGAACAGTCTGAGTTGTTTTATAGATTTATGAATTTTACTACACGTCTTGTTTTCTAGGCATACACTGATTGTTCCATTGACGTAAGCAAGCTGATTAAGTTTTGTTCAAAGTACTAAACTGTATCCGCACGTCATTTTACGTCCAAAATGTAAATATTAAACTGTACAAATTTTATAATTAAAATAATTCATTATTTTCATTATAATTCATTGATTATTTTATACAAGATGTAATTAAAATAATCAAAACGTTCTGCTTATTACTTGCACATCGTTCACTGCTATTGTTTGTTCTGACTGGCTCTGACTCAACAAAACTCGATTGTTTTTTCTTCTGATGATAATTGGATCTCACATCATCACCACCATCATTAAGGTGAAAACCATTTCTGACTTATTCAGCCTTCATTATAGTCGATCACTACATTTTTCGTGGGACGGCCTGCACATCTCCTGCCACGCTATACATTATAATTCCTAATGGCGTTTCGAACTCGAGAAACAACCATGCGATGATCAATCTGGTCACTGCAATTAACCTCTCAACTCTCTATTCTCTCTCAGAGTATAAATTAAATATTTTACGTTCTTCGCGAATGATTGCATTACGCTTTATATATTCTAAGGCATACTCGGCAACAGTTTAAGTAAAAATCTCATTTCATCAGCCTCTATCTTTTTTTTGCTGTTCTTTTGTTATGTTAATTTTTACAGCCAGAGAGAAGGAATGAAACCACCACTACCTTATAAAATTTTAACTGCGTGATTCTACTAGTGTTTCTAGAATGTATTCTTATTGTACCGTATAAAAAGTAGTAAAAATCTTTCCAGCATATTTACAACGTCACTATTACAAATATAGATAGTCTCATTATATATACCAAATATATAAAATTATAACTGCACAATTATTTTATTATAAAGTATCATTTTTCCCGTACTATGTCGCAGCTTACAAACGTCATTACGGTTGTTTTAAGATGAAATGTACTAAAGTTATAACGTATACCAACTTTAGAGAGCTTAACAGTTCCCGTTGTAATTCGTACTCTGATTCAACTGAGAGAATCTGATCGCCCACAAGAGGCACACGTCGGCCATATAATGTTAATCTCACATTTTTTACACTACTATTGACTAAAAGAGAAAAATCCTCTTTGAAGTCCCGTTTCATTCAAAATAGAATTTATAAAATAAAATGTAAGTTGCCAGGACATTTGGCTAGATACGATTTAAGTCGTGTTCTTACCAGTTGAATTGCTCAACTCAGCAAAAATGCTCAGATACACCTATAAACGGTAGACGTTACACATTTTTTTGCTAGAATTCGGTTTAAACGGTTTGAGTCTATGATAGCGATAAACAGATTTATGACTATAACTCCATAACGATAAATCAGATGTCAAAGTGCGATTTAAGGATTGCACAAAGAACGATTGGTGAGACAAGAATTTCCAGAAAGACACAATTCTCTAACCAGAACAGTCAAAGAAAAGAAAACAAAAAATTGGGAGAAAAAAGGGTTGAGATAGAATAACAAAATTTAATAAAAAGTATATTATTTTGAGTGAAAAAATTGTTGCTTTCAATAGTCTGCCACAAACATCTTACGGGACTCTGACAGTTGAGTTTTGGAAGAAAAACTTATCGAGGGTAAAAGGTGGAAGAATTAAATTTCTACTGGCAACCAAAAATACACATAAGCAGAAACACAGAACAAGGTTAAGCCTTACTGAAAGAGTTACATGTACCATAAATACGCCCTAACTATGTCTTAGATTGTTTATATACGCAATAAGTAAAAGTAAAAACAACTGGTAAAAAAAGACGTACAGAGAAAGTAAATGAAAGATAAATACAAAAGTAAAAATAAAGTCTTCAGTAATAGACTAAACATAAAAAGGAGAGGGCATACAAAACTAAGGACAAAGTAAAATAAAAGTTAATAAAAAAGTTACTATATTATAACGTGGTGCAATACTTATAACAGTATTATTAGTAAAGCTTGTGTGAGTAGAATTACATTACTCTGTAATCATTATACTAATAAATAAATTGTCTTGTGGGTATAACATGAGGTTATCAAATAGCCATTACAGTTTGATGTGAGCGAGGTTGAATGCAACCGTAATGTACTTGTGCTTTACTGGGTACACTCAAATACAGAAGTGTCCTTTATATCGTATGATCCGTAATTTCTACCTTCCTTTAATGATACAAACGTGGGAGTTGCTACGATACAATTTTAGAGTTTCAACAAGATGCTGATATAAGATATCGCGAGGTTAATGCAAAAAGTTGATATCTTCTTGCAAAGTGCAAAAAATAATTTTTTGCCGGATTTGATATCAGGGTAGATGTATGTTTGTCTACAAAAAATTGTAATTTAAGAAACGACTGTAAACTGGGTTTTCAAAGTGATGTAAGAAAATGATATCAAATGTTAACAGACTTTTTTGCTTTGTAGGTCTAATGTAATTTATAAGACATAATATAAATGAAAGAACTCAGTAAGTACAGTTACCAATTTTGTTGTGTATACGTTTCTCAGTTGCTTCTATTTACACCATTATGTTGGTAAAATCACTTCCTGACTTTTTTTCTTAAACGTTTCCTTGGTGCCAAACTTGTTGTCAAACTTGTTCCTTGGTGGAAAACAAACTTGGTGTCAAGCAAAACTTGTTTAGCATTCACACATGGTTTTAGCGGTCATTTTGCGGAACATTATCAAGAGCATGCCAAGTACAATTTTGACAGTTACTTATTTAAAAACATCTAATTAATGTAATACGGTATAGTCAGATGTAACTTTTTACCAATTACAATATAATGAATCAGTGGTGTATTTCCTGGAGGAGGGGGACGAATGGGACCGCCCCCCAGAGGGTCAAAAAAATTATTTTTTATTATTTTTTCAGATGTGTTTTTTAACTAGTAACTCTTTTTTAAATATACAAACAAGTTTACTACACAGCATTTGCGTATACGTTTGAAACATGAAATATAGGAAAATCAATGTTTCAGTAAAAATCTTCTCAACAGTGTTTCAGTAACCCCTATTTTTATTCTGTTCCAGGTGCACAAATTAAATGATCTTAATAAACAGTTAGAGAAAACCGATAAAAATGTAGTCTTCATCAATTTTGTCTAAAGAGCCGGAAGAAAACGATGAAAATGATGAGTCGGCATCAGTTTTGTTAATCGTTTTAATGTTAAAGATTCTTTTTTCCAATCTAAAGTGTCGTGACTGATCTGGTAAATCTATTCCTTGATAGTCTGAAGAATTTAATCATTGATATGGAAAGAGCTATAATATGAAAAGCAAAAATCTTTTTTGAAAAATGTACTGCACTGTTATTTCTAATTAAATCGTGTGACGTTTTAGTAGCCTTCAGGAGCTTATGGTGGTTGTTAACGGGGACAAATGGCTGCCACATTTTGGTGAGTGCTGAAGTAGGCACGCAATTATCCACAAACTAACAGAATGGTGGGAAACAACTTTTTTTTTATTCGTTTTTATATACACACTGCATTTGAAACAGTGCTTTTTGTCATTCTAGCCATTCCCGTTATGAGCTGCACTTTTTTAGCAGCAATAAATTGCATTATTGCTAGTTTTGATCCACTGGAATTGACTGGTTTTTCCTTATAAATGTCATCGATATATAGACTGGTGATCAAAACAACATTACTGCATAGGGAAAAGTTAAGTTGACTTAGATAAAATATTCTCGAGCTATAACAATTTTTGTCTAAAGCTTAAGGGGCTTATCTGAAGACATCTTTAAAAAACCCTAGTGTTAATTGTTTGAGTTTAACTAGAAACTCCTTGCAACATCCGCAGAAAACTAACTAGATTAACGCTGTTTGTAATCAAAATGAATGAGTTCCGTCAGCATTTAATCAGCATTGCTAAGAGCACTGTCTGCCTTTTCTCTTCTTACTCAAAGTAGGATAATATAGAATCCAATCATAAATATAATGTTAATTGCGTGGAATACTCGGTTTGTCAACTGTATTCCTCAATAGATTTTATTTGTAGTTTTGTAGTTAATTAGCCTAAGTTACTAAAGAAAGATTATAATTTGAACAATTTTCTTAGTTTTTGTATAACAAGAATGACGACAGTGACGCCGATCCAACGTTTGTACCAGGAGGCGATATAAGTGATGGTTCCAGAAAGCGCTCTAGGTAGAAGGCTGCAAATCCACAGAAGTGTGCCAGGAATATTTGTAAAAAAAAGTAGTGAATGCCTGCCATATGAATCTAAGAAGGGACTGCAACCAGCCACTTCCAAGTTACCAAAAGCAATAGACTGCAGCAAATGTCGGTTTAGATGCAATCGTATATTTACTGTAGAAGAATACCGTATTGCTTTATGCAAAGGTTACTGGAAGCTTGATTATAAGCGTAAATGGGAATTTATTCTTAGTAGCGTACTACTGAATGATGCGGATAGACTGAAGACTAATACAGTGAGCAACAAGAACCAAAAATCATCTAAAAAATACTTTTTTTATGGAGAAAAATTTCGAGTTTGTCAACTTTTTAAAAACTTTATCTATAAGTGATGAACCAGTGATTCATGCTTTTAAAAACATGATTACAAGTGGAGTTTTTGGTTTAGAATATTTACGAAAAAACAGGGCCCAGTGAATCGTACTCCAGACATTGATATAGAAAAGGTAAGAAGCCATATTCAGAAATTTCCAGTTGTGGAATCTCATTATTGTCGGAAGTCAACATCCCGATTATATCTCGACGCAACTCTGTCAATAACAAGAATGTACGAATTATATTGTAAAACGTGCAAAGAATTATCTGTCAATCCAGCATTTCCTAAAATGTACAGAAGAATATTTTACAAAAATTGTAAATACTCGTTTTATAAATCCAATAAGGACTAATGTCTTATATGCACAAATTCCAACACTCCAAAGAAAATGTAAAACTAAAATTAGAGAAAGAATATATGCTATACAGATAAAGAGCAATGTCATATTGATGGGTGGACTATAATGGAATATTGATAAAGAGCGATGTAATGCAGATGATGAATTTATATTGGCAACATTTGACTTGCAGAGCGTCTTGAAGATACCGCGCCCTGAAACGTCTCAACTGTAATACCTTCTCAAACACAATTTGTATAATCTTTGTATATATGAATAAAAAGCCCAAACAATGGTCACTGTTTTGTGTGGTCAGAATTAAATTAAAAAGTGGCAGCATTTAAATTGGAACGACTCGGGTACCAGAACAAATAAAATGTATATTCCGACCATTGCGGTGGCCAAACTCGGAACCAGAATATTGCTGCTCTGTTTTTGTTCATTGTTCAGAACACAGAAACTGATGTGCTAGAACATAAATTCTCGGAATCAGGGCACTCGTATATGGAGATAGACCCCTCCACTGTGCCATTGAGAAGGCCCAGAAAAAACATTCCTGTTTATTATATTATGGACTAGAATATTTTCAGATTTGCAAGATCATCAAGAAAGAATATAAAGGCTAAGCTATGCAAAGTTAATGTTCATGTGTTTTTAGGCATGCCAATCCTAACTAAATTGTCAACCGCAATAATAAAAAATCTTTATCAACAGAAATAAAGATGAATCAGGAGTAACTGTATTATGGCTGAAAATTAAACGTTTAAATTACGTAAAGAATTTACCGTATACAATTCAATATCGCTATGATTGTATTTTACCTTATTCAAAAAGATTTGTAAATCAACAAAGAGGACGACCTCCAATGATTTCATTCCCTACACAATTAGAAAAGCTTATTCTAAACGGTTACCAATTTGAAAGAAGACGAAGCAAGATCTTGAACAGATGTGTCGTACAGGCATAATTCCTAATAAACTTCAAAGCTGGTATTTCTTCCAACTTCGAGTAAATGCAATCCTAAAAAATAGGCTACCATGACCAGATGTGAGTGAGGATGAAAGTTATTAGGACGATGAGTAGTGGTGTTAACATTTTTAATTTACTTTCTTTAATATTTTAAAGAAAGTATATTTTATATTTGTTTCTGGAATTGTTATTTGGAGTTTATTTTAAAGTTGATTATGATTATTGAGAAAGCTTATTATTGTGTTAATATTATTATTAAAAAGTCTGTTGTAATTGCATTATTTAATCTTTACAACTTTTCATTTCAAGATGTCAGCTATTTGTATCCTAAAAGTTTTTAATTTTTTGTTACTGTTAGATTATCGGTGTTGCTATGTATTATAACTGTTAAGTTGTGTTTTAAAATAGTTACTAATTCTGCATTTAAAACGGGAACATAATGGACAATGTACATTATCTGCAATTTGTAATTTTGTTCCTTGGTTACTTTTTGTGTTAGATGAAAGTTTTCATATTGTCATATTGAAAATATAATTAAACAGCGTTCTTGTTATGTAAACGTTCCATTTTTCTGTATCATTAATTTAGATTTTATTCCTCCTAAGTAACATCCTATGATATGTCCACAGTCATCAGCCAAACCTTGGTAAGTACCAAATAAAATTTTTAAAAATTAAAATTAATCAATACCAAGAATATTTTTTTATTAATCGTGATTAACTTATAGTGCATCAACGTAAGAAATGAAAAGTGCATTACACATCATATTTATATATTTCCCTGATGAATGCCAAATAAATTTGTAAAAAAAAATTTCAAATAAAATTTACTCCAGAACATTATTTTGTTAGTTACCAACTTTTTTCAGTAACCCGACGATATTAACTCACCTCAGAAAATAGTGGTTCGTATTGCTTTTACACAGTGTACCAACGTTCCGTATTATTGTGTTAATATTAAGTAAAACTTTAATAAAGTAAAGAAACTAATTTGTTTTATTTACATTTTTAATAACAAATTTTCTGTGTGTTCATTTCATTGTAAGAAACATTTATTAGTTGGTTTCACGAATCTTTTTTGAAACTTTAAGTTACTTCAAGTTAGTAGTATAATCTATAGATAAAAAAGCAGTCACAATTTTATCCAAGGCCTGCACATTTAATCAGTTGTTGTTCTCGCACACACTGGTTCAATAGCACTATTCAAAATTCATTTAGTTTAATCTCTTTATTTATGTACAAATGTAGAAATATACATCTGGTAGTGCACTGTAACCGTAAGTTCTAATTGAAATTAGCTTTTTTCTATCCTCATAGGTTTTCCAATTAATAGTAATTAGTTCATCGTACAAGGATCGCATTGGTTGCAATCTTCATTAAGATTTGATACTTACAATTTTAGTGATACTTTTAAGAAACAGTTGACACCCGCATTACAAATTTTTGCACTTATTTTCTAAACTAAGCCAATAATAAAAGTGGTCAAATTAATTAATTACAATAGTCTGTAGCACAAATAACAATTAGATACTTGACACTTTCACTAATCGACGTAGTCTATTTCGTGGAACTCATAAAACGTCCCTGCGCGGCTCTGGAACATTTTGCCCATTGCTGAGTAGTTTTGCGACATGCGTCAAGTAAGCCACATATCCTATTTAAGTCACATCAAAGTAACAATTCTACTACACATATCCACAGACGTTAAAATAAACAAAGAGTGTGTTTAATTATCAAATCCAAGAGCTTATATTAGTGTTCCCCAAGCTTTTTCGGTTCGCCGCTCCCATTTCAAAGATAAATTTTGTTTTAATTAACCTCTCAGAAAAACCATTACAACTAAAAATAAAACGTTATGTGTAACTGTGTGTAACTGTGCTAGTCCCAAAAAGCTAGTTTCAAGACAAAACCTATTTCAGTTTGAACAAAATTAAGCTAGTTCAGTGAACATTAACAAAACAACAATAATAATAATAATAGTCAATAATCGTAAACCGTATTTATTTAAACGAAATAACAATTAAATAATTTTATTGTTTGTGTCGTATTATTGTTTAGGAATTCAAACAATGCTGTTCGCCCTAAAAAATATTGACTTTTTATCGAATGTCAAAAGAAAATTAGTGTCACACTTATAGGATGAATACGGCCATATACAAAATTCCAGTACAACATATAAAAATGATATAAACTCTAAACCATATAAAATGTTGCTTAATATAAATGTTATTTATTGTTACTAAGTACTAAAATTAATACTTCTTACCCGTTGTTACAAAGCAGAACAAAATATTTTTGCGATAAAATATTTTTAGCATCTTATCTTGCTCCCCAAAGCTTTCCTGTAGCCCTGTAACCCTTCTAGCGCCCACAGTGGTATAATAGTGCCTAGTTAAAAATATGGTTATTTTTTTTTTACTAAATGAGTCGCGTTACCACGATGACAAATATTGTTATCAGCAAAAATTTTTTTTTTTCTCACAGTAGAATAGAAAAGGACAGAAATGTCTGAACAGCACAAGGATGCAAAATTTATTACAAGAATAGTTTCTGAAAACAGTTACCGTCTACACTAGTAAGCCATTTATAATTACGAAAGATTTTCCTCGTCTGACAGAAAGTTAACTGAAGGAGAGATTGCGCTCTGCTTAGAGAAACTAAGTTCAACCATTTATATTAGTCAGATGCGTAAGCGTTGTTATTATGATCACTTTTGTAATCTCCGAGATTTATGAGCTCAGAGGCAAACGTAAAACAATATTTTAATTAACACCATTACGTAAGTAGCGATCACTAGTGTACTGAAATAATTTAAAATTAGAAATTGAAAAACAGTCATAAGTGATTTTTTGAAATAATTTAATCCAAATCACAGTTACGTCAACAAATCAACACTTCTTGAACACATAACAATTAAATCACCAATAATGCACATAAGTCAATAAAGTTTGTTTCGCTTTTTACAAAACTAATAAAAATAAATAAAGTTAATAAGTTAACTAAGCCCGAATAGCATCAACGTCCCAATAGCATCACTCCGCACACTAATCTCTAGTTAAGCATTCGGATCGTTACTGAATAATTTCGCTTGTGTCTAAGTAAGTGCAAGGGAGGTTTAGAATATACTGTAACGTGCTTTTTATATCACATTGCGGACCAAACGTTTATATGACAAGTCTGTACACTCCGCTACTCCGCTAGAATTCAACACCACGTCCAGCATCAATATGTCTTCTGTGGCTTTGTATTAATGTAAGTTTTTGTAAACATAAGTGAGATTTAACAGAAGACACTTATTTGTTTTAAAATTACTTGACTCATGTTACCGCGTTTTATGTTTATAATTACCCACTAATAAAATCGGCCAATAGAAACAAAATCTATCCTATTAATTTAAAAAATAATAAATACTACAGCTCTATGAAAAAGATTGAACTTCCTAATATCGATGAGTAATGGACGGGACTACAACCTCAGTGTACTCGGTATAAAGAAGGTTGCCACGGACAAAATATGTCAAACTTAATTTTCCTTCTGTACGGAACTCAATTGAAAATAGATTAACATTACGCTACAGGACAAGCAACATAAAAAAAGAAACATTCAACTTAAATTCTTTTCCTTGTCTTAATTAATAATTATAAAATTTCACTACCACGGAGTTTTTCCGTTACAGAATCAAATCACGCAGAAATTAATATTTTGAATGGAAGTGAAAGCAACCAAGTTTAAAAATTCGGTAGGCCTACATCTAAAACGACTGTAGTTGTTTTGGGTATTTAAACCTAAGAGGGTCGGTTAAGGCATAGTGAAATAAAGTCGCCATTAGAATATATGTAGTAAAAAACACTAAAAACCTGAAGTTTTAAATGTAACGTCATCTGTTTTATATGTGGAAATATTGTTAACTACACATTATACAATGCCCTGATTGTCACTGAGGGTGTTGTCAGGAGCAAAAACTTACATACAGTTTGGAAACCCACAGATATAAGACAAAGTGACAAAGAGTAAGTTCGTTTAATACAACAGTTGAGTAGCAGTTTGGTACACACAAACCATCTGCTGGAATTTACATGTAAAGAGAAGGACGACGACGACGATGATGATATACTGATGGTAGTGGTGGTGACGGTGACAGTGAAGACGATCTTTAACAAAATAACACCTTAAATATAAGAATAACTTAAATTATAATTTTGAAAAACATGTTTTGATATCATTGCATTTTCAATGTAGTCAATCTTTAGTCAGCATAATTAAAAGAATACATTTCCAACCCCGTACAGAAAGTATTCAAAACCTCGTGAATTACAAAAGTAGGCGTGTACTGTAATAAAGTAACTAGTGACTGTACAATGTTACTTCATTTACTCATTTCAATACAGTAATGAACTGCATACGTGCACTCAACACGGAATCCAACTTTGGACTGACTAACATGTACTAGCGCTCAGGGGATCCGTGACAGGGCAAGCCAGTCTGGCGTGGTGTGAGGAAGGAGAGAGCGGGGAATGAATAGAGTATATTTCTTTTCGTCCTTACGCTTCTGTTTTCAAGTTTGTTATCTTATTGTCGAATGTTCTCTGTTTAATTATGTTAGCGATTGCTAGGATACTTTTGTCGCACGTAACCTTCAATGTAAAACAACTTAAGAAACATTACCAAAAAAAATGATTAACTGCATCTAGTTCTCGTTACATGTAGTCTTAAATAAACATGTTAAGCGTTTAGTAGGCCTAAAACTATTCGCACGATGTCCGTCGGTTTATAAATGTGGATTTACTTCAAATAAAATAATAAGAGTTCAAGTAATAGAACCTACTTAATAATTGTTAACATAATTATTTTCAAAAATCAAGAACCCCTTATGTTAAACCTACGTGAAATAAAATCCAAGTAAAAGTGCACTTGACACAGAAATTAGTAAAATTATTGTAATAAAATAATTAAAAATAAAAGAACAAAACATCGTATACCATTATACGATGGTATTTATTATTGAAATTTGTTATTGAAATAAAATTTTAAAATTATTTGTTAATATTCATATATAAAATATTTTAATAAAATATTTGTATCCCCGTAACTTAAAAATAAAAAATTATTTTTGGACGTTTTGTGTTGGAATTAAGAAGGAAAGACGCAAGAATTGCCTTCCTCTTGTCTTCCCGCTATCATCAAATTGAAGTTTTACGAAAATACGCTTTCGTAATCAGCCTAATGCTACATTTCTTTAATTAGGTAGAGAATGTATTCTGCAAAATATTCGCTTCCTCGTCCTCTTAAAAAATGACTCTTGTATTGACCACTAGAGTTTTCCTACTATGAGCCAGTACTCAGTAACAAAACTTTAAGTTTCATGTGTTTAAAAAATTTCTCGTGTAGACATCAGAAATTCAAAGTGGTCCATAACCTGATAAAAATGCACTTTTTGATAACTACTACTGGTAAACGATTTACGGGTCAACTATATGTTACAGGCAGTGGTCTGATGATGGTGGTGGTGGTGGTGGTGGTGGTGATGACGATGATAATGATAATGACGATGATGAAGACGACGATATAATGATGGTGGTGGTAACGGGGGGGTTGTGGCGGTGGTTGTAATATTGTTGATAATGACGGTGAAGACGATCCTTAAAAGACACTTTGGTAACTAAATCGCATATTCGACTCAAAAGTCATTTTGTAAGCATGTTTCGGTATCGGAGCAGTAGGAATGTCATCGATCTTTATAATGAATATAATTCAAAAGAATACCGCTCCCAAGCACGTCGAGGCAGTATAAGACTGTAAGACATAAATTCGCCAGATTTGGAAAGCTAACAAACTTGGAATCAACCGGATAAAAATTTATCTACACAATGGAGTAAAGCTGTCAAAAACTTTGCAACTCTGAAGACAGGAACACTAGTAAAGTAAATCACTTTTCATTTATTGACACTGTAGGAACGTTTGTCTTAATTTGTTTACACACGCCTTAGTAAGATTTATTTTCTTTCTTTCACACTTTTATCTTCAGTATATAATGCCATAAATTTCTTAAATTATTTTTTCTACTGTTTATATGAACCGTTATTGTTCGACCGGAAAAGAGCTCTGAGGAACTATTTTAGCAGTGTTAAATTGTTGTAGCAAACGAACTGAAATAAAGGAACTTTTACAACTTTTAAAAGACACATATATTTACTTTAAATGAAAATAATACAGCACATTAACAAAACTGAATAGTATTTTATTATTCAGGGAAGACAAGTAGGGCTGCTTAATAATAACTAAATTAGTTTAACTAACGTAATGTCGAGTGGCTTTGGTTTTAACATTTACATTATTGTTGAATGAAATCCTAAAGTTAGAAAAATATAATCTTTTTTTTACACATATCTGGCTTTGTTTTACATCTTCCAGTATCTTATAAAATATAATTCCCCACATATCTGTCGTTACTTTTATTAGTTAATGCTACTATTACTCATATATACGTGTACATCTATTTCAATACAATAAGCAAACTACAAGCAACTAATTAATAGACAAACATTCACTCCAACTTAATTAGATAGGAATTCAATATAAGGAAATAAAAAAGGAGAAAAAGAATTTTTGACAACACAGTAAGTAAAGTAGAAAAGGCATGATTCAGTAATGAAAACGTGATAATTCTGAACTACTGAAGTTAAACAAATGGGTTATGAAGTATTGCTTTGAGTACTCCATAAAGTTTACGGCGGATAAATTTTGAAACAGAACCCGTTTGGAATTCAATATCTAATGAGGAATAAAACAAACGCAACTTACGTCATTAAATTCCCATGATACGATTGACCACAATCAATTCCTCTCTTTGATGACTACAATCGTAATTATTTGATGGTTTTTATATAATTTTACATTCATATCTTAAACACTGTAGAGAACAAACTCTAATATTTTTGTCACTTCGATTATTAAAGTTTTATCGTTTTAATATTTCTTGTAATACTTCACAAAAATTTAATATTACTTAATAATAAATTTACGTTTGATACTTTTTAATTTTCATGTCTCCTAGGATAAACATAAATAATCGGGTTACAATTTATTTTTCGAATATAGTTTATGCGATGTCTGCCCAAAAAATATTCTGCCGTGTAATAGTTTGGGGAAAATAGCATACTTAGCAGAATAGGTCTTGTCGCAGTTTCTTAAATCTCGTTCACTGTTTGAAAATGCCTCTCTTTGAACGGCGATTTTCACGTTGGAAGCCAGAAGCTAGAGAGAGAAAAATCAGGACTATAGGAAGGATGCAAAACTTTTATGATGCAACGTTTTGTCAAGAAATTTTGTATCAGGCACAAAAATGTGCAAGCGCATTATCATTGTGAAGTGCCAGTCACCTCTTCCGATTCCTTGTCACTGCGTCCCTCAGCCTACAAAGAAATTTTTTACACTATTCTTTAGTTAGCGGTTGCTCTAGAAAAGCGTACTCGTATCTTCATGGTCGACAAAAACAGTCAACATTGTCTTAGTGTTGCTTACAGAATGTGCTCCCCGGCCGTCTTGAAATCATCAGTACCCCACTTTAAGTTGAGCGTTAGTGTCGTAATCTTACCCAAAATCATTCGACTGGTTTCCGTGGACCAGTGCCCAGGTTAATAAAACAAGACACGATGCAGATTCGCTGATCTACTCGCTCATTAATTGTGAATGCGGCGCGGTGGTCACACAGATTAGGAGATTACTTAATTGCGTCTGACTGCCGAATGAGAGGTCCAACAGAAACCTGACTGTTCGTACTTACCTGATAAGATCTCCTGCGTTTAGCTGAATAGTTTCCTGAAGACCACATGACAAGTTACCAAGATTGTCAAACAAGACATGGTATACATAAAATACATTGTTTACCTTGAAGATTTACGTACATTGTTTCAATTGGGATAACTTACGAGTCACGATTTACGGTGAATCACGGCTTACGAGTCACCAACAACGGTCCTATCTGTTGCTTGTGACATATAATTGTGTATTACAAAAGATAAAGACAAGGATACATTCCAAATTTGAAAGTTTTTAAGTTATGCTTGTATTGGTGATGGTGGTGGTGATGGTGATGATGACGATGACGACGATAGTGAATTATTGTCAAAATTGTTACGTAAAGAAATTCCCTATGTTTTACTGTTTTTAATGTCTAATGAGTAATATTTGTTCAATTATGATCACTAACAATCTGTAATACAAATAATTAAAAATTAATATTAATTCTTAATGAAAGATTAAGTCGTAAAACAAAATGAAATTTTAAATTAAGTACTTACTAATAAATAGTAATGCACGTTTAAGTATAGAATCAATAGAACAGTATCGAAGACAGTTTGTTTTGTTGTTATAAACTGACACCGGACAAAAGGCTTGCCGCATGACAAATGGCGCCAATCGTACACTCTAGTGTTTTGGTGGCCCTAAAAAGGACCGTGTGGCGAGAAGGCTGATGTTGGTCGTGCCGCGCTGAGATGTTCGGCGGCTGCGCCCGCTGATCGTGGCTTACTGCAGTCCTCCTCTTCTTTCGGCATCGGTTGTAGAGTCGTAGAGAAATCCATCGCTGACGCGAAACTGGAGGGCGAAGACGCAAGAACGCCGGTTCTATTCTTCGGCCGTTCCTGTTGGCTGACTCCGCGCCGATGTCGTCCGAGAGAGGAGAGAAGATGAAGTGCGTCCGATGGCGTGGCGATGAAGAGTGCTCCGAAAATAACACGACACGACTGGGGGGTTGCGTGGCCCGCGCGAAGCGCGGGTCGCGAGTAGTGCAGTGTCCCGAGTCTCAGAAAGAACTCCTGCCACTGGTAGCATGTAGCATGTAGCATTGTAGTAGCGGGGCGTCTTTGCACCCGGTGCATGACTGCAGCATCTGAGTCGAGCTCAATGGCTGCCTGTAGATATACATAGGTCTGGTTCTTCGACTGGTGCCTAATATCAGGAATGGACAACCGCCAACCAGTTAACTGAGAAGGCGGGGGAGAAAGGATTTTTAAATTTTATTTATTTAAATTATCAGCAATCAGTGGGCACTGCCGCAAGGACGGGTTCAGGTGACAGATGTCGCCCTTTCCCAGTCCCGCGTGCAGACGCCGTGAGGCGTCGGTCGCTCCCCGCGAGGCAGAGAGCCTCCGTGCCAGTGATAGCGCGTAGCAGCAGCATTCAGCGCGGTCGGCATACTAGGAAGGGAGGAAGGAAACAGCTTTGCAGGTAAATTCTGGGGCATGGGCAGATAGAGAATATACAAGTTAAGTGAGGTTTAAGTTTACTTAAACTTATGGCGGGTCATCGAGAATCGCCCGAGGGCGTTTGACCCGGACAGGGGGAGGTGGTTGCGTGGTGCTGATGGTTCTGAGGTAAGGGAAGGAAGAGGTCTCAGCTGCGGCAAAGAGAGTCGCAGCTAATGACCAGACAAAGGCTGAGAGAGCAGGAACTCGTAGACCTCCTCGAATTACACTGTTTCTAACAAACCAAGGAGATCCCGACAAGGAACGGAGGGTTCTGGATTGGAAACTTTCCAGCCTACGCCTGTTGGTGGCAGAGGCAAGTGACCACCATACAGGTGCCGCATAGGTCAATACAGACCGGAGAAACAACAGATAGAGGGTAACTTTCGTGCGCAGCGCCAGGGGGCTGCGGCACGCGAGGTATGGGTAAAGTTTGGCTCGGACGCCGCGAGCCTTGGCAAGGGTGTCCGTCACGTGGGCGTTGAAGCATAGGCGACGATCTAGCCGAACGCCTAGATACTTCACCGACTCTTTGTAGGCGATAGGCCTCCCTTCAAGGGAGAGGGGCTGGCATCGGGAGATGGACTTACGAGTGAAACAGATCGCCTCGGATTTCTCCGTGTTGATCGTCACCCGCCATTTCCGTAGCCAGTCCGGAAGCTGGTCCAACTGACGCTGCAACTGTGTACTCGCAAAACGCGGGGACACAGAGCTGTAATGATACATTGCATCGTCAGCGAACAAAGACAACGTGACTCCGGGCAAAACAGGCAGGTCGTTCGTGTACACGAGGTACAGAACGGGGCCGAGGACAGATCCCTGGGGTACGCCAGCGGCGACAGGACGAACTGCAGAGCAGGTTCCGTCGACGCTAACCCTGAAGGTTCGGTCGCTGAGATACGACCGGAGAAAAAACACTATGGACGATGGTAAGGGGGAGTTAGCAAGTTTGAAGAGAAGACCTTCGTGCCAGACTTTGTCGAAGGCCTTGCTCACGTCCAGCAGTGCGGCGGCCGTAGCCGCTCGCCTGTTGGTGGCGTCAGAGAGTTGCGTTACCACGCGGACTAGTTGAAGCGTGGTCGAGTGCTCTCTGCGAAACCCGAACTGTTCGTTGCGGATAAAATTATCCAACAACGGCGAGATGCGGGCCAGCAGGAGCCGCTCGAACACCTTCGAGATAACTGGCAAGAGAGATATTGGCCGATAGCTTTCAGGAAGCATGCGCGGCTTGCGGGGTTTAGGAATCATAACGATGTTGGCATTTTTCCACAGGCGGGGAAAGTGCTGTAGCCGGAGACAAGAGTTGAACAGCTCGAGAACGAGGTCAACGCCTGAGGCCGGGAGATATTGTAATGCAGCGGCCCCGATCCGGTCAGGACCGGGGGCGCGACGGCGGTTTAGTCGACAGACAGACGAAACGAGTTCGTCCCTGTCGAACGGGAGGTCTGGGCCAGCGGGAGGGCGAGAAAAATAACCAGATAGGAAGTCCCGGACGTCTGCCGAGTGGGCAGGGTCCGAAACGCCTCGATGAACGGTAAATTGCGACTCCATGCAGTCGGCGAAGACCTCAGCCTTGCCTTCTGATGAAGACACAACCCCGTTCGGGGTTTCCAGCGGGTTGCGAGTTCTCTTCTCGCGGGTCAGTCTACTCACCGCTCTCCAGACGGAGGCGTGGTCGACTTCAAGAGACTCAAGGTATGAGTCCCATCGATCAGAGTTTACGTCCCGCAGTAGCTGCTGAACGTAAAGGGACTGTTGTTGAAATCGTCGCTTAACGACTGGGTCTCGGGTTCTTTGCCATCTGCGGCGGAGCTGGCGCCGTAGCCAGATGGCGTGGAGTACTTCCGCAGGTAAGGCCGATTTACGATGATTCACCTCGAGTGCGTAGGTGTGTCGATCCATGACACCTTGGACCAATTCCTGAAGATTTGTGGCGCGGAGATCCAGATCGTCACGAGTGACGATAGGGTCCGCCGGGAGAGATGGTAACCGTCGAGAGAGCTCGTCATGATAGGATCGCCAGTTGACTCTCCTAACAATCTGAGCGGGAAGTCGGGGTGACGCCGACAGCTCTCGAACAGTTATAACAAGGGGATTGTGATCGGACGAAAGGTCCGACACAGACGAGACCTCGATGTTGCGGGCAACGTTCTTGACAACTACTATGTCAAGAACGTCCGGCCGATGGCCGTGAAAGGGGAAGTAGGTAGGGTCTTCAGGGCCGATGACATTAAGTGCCGGGTCGCCAGAGACGAACCGGAACAGAGAATTTCCATAGGCGTTGACAACGCGGCTGTTCCATGAAGGGTGTTTGGCGTTTAAGTCGCCGGCTACAATGGTTGAGAGGGGGTGGTCGAGGAGGGCGTCCCACTCCTCGGGCGGTGGCGGAGTTCGCCGGCCAGGCCGGAGGTACGCAGAAACAACGCGCAGCTCCGGTCCGCCGGCGTCCACCGCCACCGCGCAGCCTTCAATAATAGATGTATCTAGAGGAGGCAAAAGCCTGTGGGATATCCGCCTGTGGACTAAAACAGCTGTGCCCCCCGAGGGGGGACAGCGAGGCCGTAGGGGACGATCCTGACGATAACAGGCATAGGCAGGAAGGGAAAACGAGTGGTAATGAGCCAGATGAGTCTCGGAAAGAAGTATGATATCAACATCATACTCCGTTACGAAAGTCATCAGTTCAGATCGCCTGGGGAGTAGCCCGAAGGCGTTCCACGCAACGATCCTCAGGCTATTAGCCATTTAGGGGAAGTAGAGGAAAGAGGGCAGCTAATGATTGGAACACCAGGGCAAGCACAGTGGTAGTGTCACGAGCAGTCCTGATGGATGCAACAAGATTATCTGCCCAGGCAGTCAGGGGATCCGCCGAAGCCCGGGAAGATTCCCGGGATTCAGGAGGACAAGCCTGACTGGCCTCGACAGGGGTAGCAGATGACGCTGGGCTGGTGGTCTGAGTAGTAGACTGCTCGCTGGAAGGTTGAGGACGATGGCTGGGGGCGGGTCGGGCCCGCGGAGAGGGTACAGGTGGAACCTGTGACGATGTAGGTCGGCCGGCGGAGTTCCGGCGACGACGAGAGCGCTTAGATTTGCCCGATCGGGCTGGAGGCGGGGCTGATTTAGCGGCCATGGCCGCGTAGTAAGGTGCGGGCGCTCCGGTAGGCGCCGGGATTGAGGCCGCTGCAGGCGGCGCCGAAGCGACGACTGCAGGCGAGACAGCGGCACCGGAAGCAACCGGAGTTGCTGCCGGGACCTGGGCAGATGAACCGGTGAGAGGCGGGAAAGCCGCTCGCCGGTTAGGGCCAGGACCAGCTACACGGCCTGCCTGCGCGCCAGGGCGCACAGGAGGTCGCTGCGGTTTCATGGCAGCGATAAAGTTAGGGCAGCCTCGGTAATTAGCCGGATGGGCTGCTTTGCAGTTACAGCATTTAGCTGTGTACCCCGTCGTAGGCTTATCACAGCCACGATGAGGTTCAGCACAACGCACGCAACGCGGGGGCTGATGACAAAAAAGACTGCTGTGGCCGAACCTCTGGCAGTTAAAACACTGCGAGGGGCCGGGCCGCGGGTCAAATGTGCGGACTTGCACCCGTAGGTGCAGAAGATTCTGGAGAGTGTAAATCTCCTCGAAGGGGCCTACTTTCAGTAATTTACAAAGAAAGCTGTTGACAGGACGGCGGTCATCTCCTTTGCCAACATGCAGGACGCTTACCGCGGTCGGCGCATAGCCGAGCGCAACAAGTTCCTGCCTGATGGCATCAGGGTCGGTAAAGGATGGAATTCCCGACAGAACGACCTTGATTTCACGCTCTGACGGGAGGGCAAATGTATGAAAGGAAATCTTACGCTCTGTCAGGAATGACTGAACAGAGCGGAAGTCCGGGATCGTAGCGGTCGCCAGCTTTAGCGAGGGGCCTTGGCACCTCGCCTCGACCTTGACCGAAGGGAGAGCTCGGGATAAGGAACGTAACAGTTCAGAATAATTCCTATTATCCGGAATTACAATAGGAGGAATGCGAGGAGGAGACACAGTTTGGGTGGTAGCTGGATACTCACGTTGCACGCGCTGAGTGCCGCTGTTACCATGATTAGATGGCAGATCTGCAGCTGAGGCGGGCGGCGGAGTTTGGGCCAGTTTTCGCTTGCGTTTGGCAGACTTGCCCTCCACAAGCGAGAACTGTCCGTCCCCCGACCCAACACTGCACATATCGACCGCACTTTGATCACTTTCACTATCACTTTCACTGTCGTGAGGAAGTGGAGTGGAACGGAAGCCGGTTGAGCATGTTTCCATTAAGGAAACAAGCGGCGCCGGCAGAGGATTCGGGGGCGTAATCGACGCCATTTCGGACAAGCCGAAATGAACGTCTACGCAGGTCTAGGATTGAGGGATCACCAGACACTGAAAACTATTCACAGGCACAATTGAACTCGACACAGACCGCACAGCACTCGGATACAAAAACACTCCCGCACAGATTAAATAAGACTGTTGAGCACTGGACTGTTGGTGAATCTTGTAGCCTGCCACTGGGTCTATTTGAGTTCATTTTATACTTTTTTATCTACTTATGAAGGGGTCTGAAGCGACCTGGGATTGGTGGATTATACCACCGGGACTAACAAACGAGGTCGCTTCCAGGACTCACCTGGTCGCGGGGTGTATTTACCAAGTCCGGCAATGAGGGAATTGTGGGTCACTCTGTCGGAACGAACATAGAATCTACGCACCAGGCGTCTCACGGTGTCATCAAGAGAGCGGACACCGAGTTCTCTCCTCAAAAGACGAGAAGAGTACCTCCGGGGGACTTTACACGCAAGCTTCATTCCCCGGTCGAGTACGCGCTGGAGCGTTGTTCTATGACCACGAGCCAGGTATCCCCAAACAGGACAGGCGTAGGTAATCACTGGCAACACGTACGAGTTGACTATGAGCTTACCTAGCTGGGGGGTCATTGCCGGATTAGATAGCACGGGCCAAAGTCTACTGAGTTGCGCCGAAGCGCGTTGTCGGATATATTGAGAATGGGTTCGTCAGGTGAGTCGGGCGAGTCCACGTGGAGCCCGAGGTACTTGACGCTGTTGGTCCAGGGTACCTCGACGGGGCCTACTTTAATAAGTAATAAAAAGTTTGCGCGAGAATATTACCGTGGCGCTCTTGGAAGCGTTAACGGCAACTCTCCAGTCATCGGTCCACCCGACATACGCGTCGAGTTGACGCTTGAGCTTAATTGCCGCATAACTTGCGGCTCTGAGGCAAAAGCCGCAGTGTCGTCCGCGAACAGCGACAATTTATCTCCAGGAACTCGGGGCGTGTCGTTGACAAACAACGAGAACAGGAGAGGCCCAAGGACACTTCCCTGAAGGACACCGGCGGTAATACGCCTCTCCGAAGAGAGAGCGTGGTCTATTCTAACTCGGAAGCTACGGTCTCGCAGAAAGCTGCCGATCAAGTGAACGTAGCAATCTGGAAGAAGGACTTCCGTGAGCTTGTAAAGGACACCCTCGTGCCACACGCGGTCAAAGCTTTCTCTACGTCTAGGAAGATCGCTGTCGTCTGTTTACCCTGGCAGCCAGCCTCGGTAATGCATTCCACGAGTCTCATCAGCTGATGAGTCGAGGAGTGCAGCTCACGAAAGCCGAACTTTTCGGGGATCAGCACGTCTAGTCTTTCTAGATGGTCGCGGATCCTACGGTGGATCAATCGCTCGAAAACCTATGACGTCGCGGACAAGAGGCTGATGGGTCTGAGGTTTTCCACGCGAGAAGAATTCTTTCCCGGCTTGGGTATAACTATTACTGTAGCCGTTTTTCATTTCACCGGAAAGTAGGCCAGAATTGAACAGGCCGGTCTGAGGCATGAATTAAACAGGTCAGAGAGGAACTGTGTTCCTCGCTCCGGAAGGCGATGGAGGGCGGAATTCATGACTCCGTCCGGGCCAGGCGCCTTCCGGGGCTTGGGCTGAACAATCCTCTAAGAGACCTCCACCGGGGAGATGGGCTCCTGCTGGACTGTGATACCGGCCGATAGAAAGCGCTCTACCTCGCGGCAGATTTGCTCAGTGAAAGCCGGGTTCTTGGATGGGTTGGGTGCGAACTGTCGCTCCAAACTCTCAGCCAAGAACTCTGCCTTCCCCAGGGGTCGGCCAAGAGGTTGACCGCCGGGTTCGACAAGTGCGGGGAGAGGCACGCGTTTACGCTTTCCCGTTAGGGCACTGGGGATTCGCCAGACATTACGGTTCGCGGCAGGGCCATCCATCTGTGTTACAGCTAGCTCCCAGTTGCGTCTACGGAACGCCAGTATGTCGCAACGCAACTTGCCGGACGCTCTGTTGAAAGAAGCCTTGTCTGCCGGGTCACGAGTCCTCTGCCAGCGTCTCCGGAGGCGATTCCTCTCGCAAGCGAGCTGAGACACCTCTTCGGGGATACGCTGATACTCGGGCGTGAGCCTCGTCGACATCCGGGAGGACACGTCTACCGCTGAGACTACGGCTGTGTCGAATAAGGCAACTGCCTCGTCGACATGCTGGGTAGTGTCGAGCGGAATATGCTCAGGTAGGCGGCGACTGAACGCCGGGCTAAAGCGTTCTCACTCGATTACCCTCCGCTCGTCGCGGACGGTAGAGTGCTGGGTAGCTATATGTACACTGATGGGGCAATGGTCCGAGGACAGTTCCGAAATGACGGAGACGTGGACCGGGCAATAAACGCCCCTGACCGCGGCAATATCCAGTACATCAGGGCGTGAGTTAGCCCTCGAGGGATAGTATGTAGGCCGGTAGGACCCATGACTGTGACCCGAGCCGCATCAGCATACCTGCGTAAGCGGGCCACGTTTGGGTTCACAAAGCGGCTCCCCCAATCATTGTGCTTACAGTTCAGGTCGCCCGCCAGGACTACCCTTCTATGTGCGCCAAAGACGGCCTCCAAATCGTTCGTCAGGAGCTCCGTTTGTGGACGCTTGTATGCGGAAACCACTAGTAGACCGCCGAGAGCACCATGGAGCTCAACCGCGGTGCACTCGAGGTTCCGCCGCTGAGGCAGGACAACGCGGCGAAGACTCGCCTTCACCGCGATGGCGGTGCCCCCTCCTGCGCGATCCGACCGGTCGTCCCGGTAGCACACGTATTTGGGTAGTCGGAAACAGGGTCAGGTGCGTCTCACCAATAAGAAGCACATCGGGCTTGTGACGGGCAACGAACTCTAAGAGCTCAGAATGCCGGGAAGCGAGCCCGTTGGCGTTCCACGCCACGAGCTCGAGGTCTCGCTTGAGCGATTGCCGTGGTTGTCTGTTCATAGCAGACCAATAATACGGCAGGCTTCCACCAAGAGGAGGAATTTCCTTGGGGCGAGGCTGATGCCAAGCGTTCCTTGATTTTGCGGAAAGTTTGGGCTACTTTCTGCAAGTCGTAGCTTTCCTTGTCAGAAAGTCGGATACGACGGCGAGGTCATCGGTCGATGATTGGGGAGAACGCTTGGCGGCAGCTGCATAGGTGCGGCGGGGCGCGGCGGTGGAAGCCTTGGGGGCAGGTTCTGGAGCGGGTGGTCGCTCTGGCTTTTGGCGGGCAGGCTTGGGTCCAGTGGCAGGTTTTGGCTTGCCCGTGTTCTTGGCCTGAGGTTTACCTTGCTTCTTGCCTGAGCTTGGGTAGCGAGACTTGGCTGGCGGCGGCAGTGGAGGATCAATTTCCTCGTCGTCCTGCGGCAACGGGACCTTTGCGTACGCGGGTATCTCGCGTTCCGGTTCCGAGGGCGCGGCTTTCGGTGTGGCCTGTCTAGCTACGCTCGGGCTCACTGCACTTGGTGGTGGTTTCGGAATCGGAGCAGACCTTGGGACTGGTTTTCGGACCACCCAATCTCATAAAGCCATTTCATAAAGCCAGGCTCAGAGGCTTCGGCTGTTTTTACTGGCTGAACAACATGTCGAGGCTTAGGCTGGACTGGCTTTACAAATTTGTTCAGCTGCTCTTTGTAAACGGAACAGCCCCTGTTATTTGCAGCATGGGGGCCGCCACAGTTAATACAGTACCTGTGGTTGTCAGGAACAGCGCAGGCCTGCGTTAGGTGGTCGAGTCCGCATTGGACGCAGGTCGGCGCGTTCCGACAACCGAAGCTGCTATGGCCGTACCACTGACACCTATGGCACTGGGAAACCCTCCCGGTCTGACGGCAGGGCTCTACGCTGACGCAGAGCCCGAACAGCCGTTTCAACTCTAAAAGGGCTTGGGTGGGTTCGACCTTCTCTACCTGAAGTCTGATCAGGGGCAGGCGTCGACGCGAGCCATATAGGTTGTATACAACCAAGAGGCTGCCACAACCTTGTAGCCCGCGTCGCACAGTTCGTCAAGGACGACCTGCGGATCCTGTAAGGCCTGTATGTCTAGCCCCCGAAGGACGAGGGCTACAGGCTTGATGCGGTTCAGGGTGTATGTGTAGAACTGGAACGATTCTCGTTCCATCCACTGGATTACTCCGAAGTGTTCAGATGCGCTGCGCCAGGTAACTCGTACTGTCTCACTCGCTAGGAGTTTGACAGAAGCTTTATCTGCCAGCGCAACGACCTTGCGGAGTCGGCGACTAAAGCCGATAATATCCCTGACGTTCGTGACGAACACCGGCAGGATACTTCCTTCGGAGGTGCGGCTAGGCGCAACCTCAGCGGAGGCTTGGAATGCCGCCGAGTCCGTAGCCAAACTCAGGGAAGCCAGTGAGGGAGACTTCCTCGGCTTGCCATCGTGCCCTACTACCACCTAGTCGGTGGAAGCCGAGGTCTCCATTTCGGGGGAGTCAGACTCCGGCAGAGGATTTGGGCTGCCTGGCCTACTAGCGGCCGTGCAGCCGGAAGGTCCGGCCTTTACAGACTGTGTCGGCCCTGACAAGGACCGATTATTGTCACGATCTCGCGCGGGTTGAGCAGGGCTTCCCGCGCGAGTCGTAGGGTTCCCGACTGGCCCAAGTGGCCGGCAGGGGGGCTCGTCGCTGCCGCAAAGTGGTTCAGGGACACTAACAGCGTGTCTAATGCTGACTAGTTCAGCTCTTTGCCCAGCGGGTATCCGGGAGCCGAACTGTGACACCGCACAGTGGCGGCGCAACCCGCATCTCTATTTGTGAGTCCTACTCTCGGACTCCCCGGATTCCGCTGGGTAGCGCTACCTACTCGACTTACCGGCACTGTGCGACAGGTCCCAGTCGTGCGTGGTTTGTCCTCGTCTTGCTGGCAAGGCGGCTGGTCGACTTCTCTCAGCTTGGTGTTGGCGCTGGCAATGTGGAGAGTGTTGATCCGGCGGCTTCTTCTTAACTGCCGCCGTTGTTTGCTGAGAAGGCCTCTTCATGGCAGGTGTTCCGAGGTCGAGGCGATCCTCTTCTGCGTTTTCAATGCTGTAGCTGTAGATGTATCCTATTCGAGAGCAAGCAGTGTAGTGTATCCGTCGTCTGCTGCTTGAGTCACGATTCTTGTCTGCTCCGAAAATTTCTACCGGGGCTGGTTTTATGCACTAACCGGGATCGCTGATTGACTCGCTCCGAGAACGTAGTTGGTCACGTCTCCGCTGCTGATCCCTGATTGGCTCGTCTCGTTGTGTCCGCCGCTGGTACCGGAGAGCAGATGTTCGCATACCGCTGCCGTCACAATTCCCCCGGGTCTTGCATGCTCTCCGGTACCCAGCCTACTGCTCTTCTCCGGATGTTGTAGAGGTGTCTGTTGGGCGCCATGTTGATTGGTGTGCCGGCTGGTAGCTCACTGGCGTGGCTGGATCAGGCATCTGCCCGATGATCGTCGCCCCACGTTGGGCGCCACTTGTCACTGGACAAAAGGCTTGCCGCATGACACTAGTGTTTTTGGTGGTCCTAAAAAGGACCGTGTGGCGAGAAGGCTGATGTTGGTCGTGCCGCGCTGAGATGTTCGGCGGCTGCGCCCGCTGATCGGGGCATACTGCAGTCCTCCTCTTCTTTCGGCATCGGTTGTAGAGTCGGCTGCCGGCCCAGCGAAATCCATCGCTGACGCGGAACTGAAGGGCGAAGACGCAAGAACGCCGGTTCTATTCTTCAGCCGTTCCTGCCGGCTGACTCCGCGCCCTTCTACCGGGGTTGGTTTTATGCACTAACCGTGATCGCTGATTGACTCGCTCCGAGCACGTAGTTGGTCACGTCTCGGCTGCTGATCCCTGATTGGCTCGCTGTGTCCGCCGCTGGTACCGGAGAGCAGATGTTCGCATACCGATGCCGTCACAAAACATAACTTTTGTATGTTAATGATGTAAGCAAGCAACGAGACTTTTTATTAAGTACCAATTTATGTCTCTTCTTTAGATTTTAGCAATTAAATTTTTAGAAAATATTACATAAGAATCGTTAGACAAATGTTATAACAATAGTACTGTTCTGTCTGATAGCTCGGTTGTGGTATCCATCAGATAACGCAGAGCATCTTGCAAAACGAAGGGAACAAAACACTCAGCGTTCCGGACAAAACCAGGAACATAAATCTAGTTGAATTGTTTCTCATACAATAGACAGTACTAACGTCTAAACAACAGTAATTGTGTTCGACTGGGTTTATAAGACCAGAGTCCAGAGTCCAGAGTTGAGCGGAGCAGCAGCTAGTCGTGCTCCGGTGGTCGCAGTGTCCGGGTGATACCCGATGACTGCATGTTGCCTTGCTGTTACCTTGGCTAGCGATCTCGCGCTTTGAAAGGAATGGGACCTCCATCAATTTTATTTTGGAGGGACAGGATGTTATGATTTTACTTGGACCCTGGGACCTCGAAGAGACCCGTGACGGCAGAATGGGGGAGACCTCGAAGACCTTTCGCGTGAGAAGCAGGAATGACCCTCCCACAACGGGTAGGGCGCCCCTAGCCGCTCAGGAAAAGTCGCCGAGGGCTGCCAGGCGGCAATGTCGGCGCACGGGAGAGAGCGTAGGAGGAGGCAGCGTCCACCAGAGGTGGCACTAGGCACACCTAGGGCGAGCGCAGACCCCCCTCTAGTCTGTCGCCGAGCGCCAGCACGGACATGAGAAAGAAGGAAGGAGGAGGAGCGTGAAAATACTCAAGGTCGGGGGGATGGGGCAGATGTTCTGTAAGTGCTTATGGGGGGTCGTCGAGCAACGCTCGGGGGCGTTTGTGTCGTCTAGGTGGTGGGCCGACATCTGTGCTTAGTCGACGGATGTGAGGATGGGTCGAGACAAAGGCTCGGGAGAATAGTTTGAGGGCTAGGGACCGAACGAATTCGGTAAGTGAAGGAACCTTCAACCCTCGCCTGATGGCATCATTTCTGACAAACCAGGGAGAGTTGGAGATGTAGCGGAGGGTTCGGGATTGGAAAGCTTCCAAACGGGCGACAGCGGATGGGCTGAGTAGTACCCAAAAGGCGGGGGCTGCGTAAGTCAGGATTGCCCTAAGAAAGAGCAAGTAGATGGTGAGTTTAGTGCGCACAGGCACTGAACCCCGATGAGAGAGAAAGGGAAATAGTTTGGCTCTGACGCCTCTGGCGCGCTGGAGACTCAGAGAGACATGAGGTGCAAAGCTTAGGCGTCGGTCAAGAGTGACGCCCAAGTACTTTACAGTCCGTTTCCACTCGATTGGGCTCCCTTCAAGGGAGAGGGACTGGCAGCGGGAAGTTAATTTACGAGAAAAGGCGATCGCCTCGGATTTCTCCGCATTGACCGCAATCCTCCACTTCCTTAGCCAGGCCGGAAGTACGGCGAGCTGACGTTGCACCAGGCCAGCTGCGAAATCAAGACTCGCTGAGCTGGCGTGGTACATAGCGTCATCCGCATAGAGCGAGAGAGTGACTCCAGGCTGAACAGGCAGGTCGTTCGTGTACACGAGGTACAGAACGGGGCCAAGGACAGATCCCTGAGGTACGCCTGCGGCGACTGGTCGGACAGATGAGTACGACCCTTCGACGCATACCCTAAAGATACGATCGCACAAGTACGATCGGAGAAAATGAACGAATGAGGCAGGGAGTGGGGAGTGGGCCAGTTTGTAGAGAAGGCCTTCGTGCCAGACTCGATCGAAGGCCTTACTCACGTCGAGCAATACAGCGACGGAGGACAGATGCTTGTTGTAGGCGTCCGTCAAATGGGTAACAACACGGACGAGTTGAAGGGTCGTCGAGTGCTCTCTGCGAAAGCCGAACTGCTCCTGCCGAATGAAACCATCCAGCAGAGGCGCGTACCGACCGTGCAGGAGGCGCTCGAGTACCTTCGATATGACTGGCAACAGTGAGATGGGTCGATGGTTTGAGGGGTCAATACGCAGCTTGCGAGGCTTGGGGATCATGATGATTTTCGCACGCTTCCACAGGCTGGGGAAGTAATGAAGCCGGAGACATCCATTGAACAGCTCGTGGACCAAGTCGATGAGGCTAGGGGGAGCGTGTTGTAGCGCCGCCGCTCCGATACGATCATCGCCGGGCGCCCTCTTAGGGCGAAGTCGACCAATAGCCGAGACAACATCGGCCCGGTCGAACGGGTCAGGGATGTCAGCTGGAGGGCGGGAAAAATATCCAGATAGGAAGTCTGCGACCTCGGCCGAGTGGACGGGGTCGCAGACGCCTCCGTGGACGGTGAATTGCTCCTCCATGGTTGCGGCAAAGACTTCAGCTTTGCCGGCCGCGGAGTACACAATGCCGTCCGGTGATCTGAGGGGATGGCGGGTCCTTTTGTCGCCATTAAGTCGACTCGCAGCCTGCCAGACAGACTCGGGCCGGACTTCAAGAGACTCGAGGTACGAGTCCCAACGATGTGCAGTGGCATCAAGCAGAAGCTGCTTGACAAGGTCAGATTGGGCGTTGAGCCTGCGTTTGATAGCAGGATCCCGGGTTTGTTGCCATCTCCGGCGGAGTTGGCGCCGAGTTTGGATGGCGAGGAGCACCTCTTCAGGTAATTGAGACCGGCGATTTGTCTCTGGGACAAGATAGGTGTGTGTGTCCATAGCGGACGTAACGACTTCTTGAAGATAGTCGGCCATACGGTCCGCATCAGCCGGAGAGGCGATGGGGGCCGGGGGGTCAGATGGCACTGTTCGTTGGAGTTCGTCATGATAGGAGCGCCAGTTGACTCTCCGTGGACGAGAGGGGGGTTGGAGAGGTGTGTCCAACAGGGGACGAACAGTGATAAGTACCGGGTCGTGGTCGGACGAGAGGTCCGATACAGCACTGACAGTGATAGGAAAGGCCAGGTCCTTGACAATGACAATGTCAAGGACATCCGGAAGGCCCCTAGTGGGCACGTGGGTCGGTGAGTCAGGACCAATAACTGAGACCTGCAGATGACGCTGAACGTAGCTGTAGAGCGAGCGGCCACGCGGGTTCGTGACACGGCTGTTCCAAGAGGGATGCTTGGAGTTGAAGTCTCCGGCAGCTATAGTAGGTAGTTCGTGGTCGAGGAGGGCGTCCCACTCCTCAGGCGGCGGAGGCCCTCCGGGCCCGGGAGGAAGGTACGCCGAAATTAGGCGAACCTCCCGATCCCCGATCCAGAGGGCCACCGCCGTCGTCTCCAAATACCTAGTATCTGGAGGGGGTAAGAGACGATGGGCAATGCGCCTGTGGACGAGAATAGCAGTACCCCCGCTGGGACGAGCGGGGGGTTGTAGCCGGGGCCTATCCGTGCGATATGTAGTGTACGCCGGAAGCTGAAAGGAAGCAGCAGGGGTAAGGAAAGTTTCGGAGAGGAGGATGACATCGAGGTCATATTCAGTGGCAAAGTTAGCCAATTCGGCTAGGCGAGACGGAACACCACACGCGTTCCATGCCACCAGCCGAAGAGGCCTAGACATTGAGAGGCAGGAGAGTCATGAGGGAGGTAAGAATGGTGACTAGCAGAGACTGGACGTCCTTGGCAGCCAAGATTTGAGGGATGAGGGTCTCAACCCAGACACGCAAACGATCGGCAAAGGTCGGATCCGAGGACCCTTCCTCCGTCGATGGCGCCTGCGGCGTGGGCGGGGGCACTCGATACATGATACCATTATCGGGCCGAGGTGTAGTTGTAGGCTGCCGAGGCTCTTGTGGAGCTGGGGCAGATGCTGACTTAGTTGCAGCGGGCTTGTGCTGCGTGAGGATGGTGGTCGATGACTTTTTCTTCTTTGGCGCGGGTTGCTTTCGCGACGAGGCCAAAGGAGGGAAAGATGCATCGGAGGCGGCGGCTGCCGCATAACTGAGCGCTCCGGCAGGCGCTGGGCAGGTCGGGGGGACTACAGCGGCTGCAGGCGCAGACGGGGTAGCCGGAACTGGGGCCGCCGGGGCGGCAGATGCAGGGGCTGAGGGTTTCTTGGGGGCAGGTGGGATAGGCTTTTGGGCCTTGGTGATGCGCTTTAGGGCGTCATGATAGTGCTTGCACTGGCGAGAGCTTGCCGGGTGTGGTTCGCGACAGTTTGCACACGTGGCAGTGGCGGTGCGTTCACGAGGACAATCGCCCTTGTGATGACCTTCACCACAACGAATGCAGCGTGTCGGGTAATGGCAATAGATACTGCTGTGTCCGTACCTCTGGCAGTTGTAGCACTGCTTGGGTCCGGGTCGGGACTCGAAAGCTGAAACTTTTACCCGGAGGTAAAAGAGAGAGTCTACTTGGTAAATGGCTTGGAAATTCCCTACCTTGAGGATTTTCACAAGGAAGGCATTTCTGGGAATGCGTCTGCCGGGGGAGAAGAGAGGAGTTACAGAGCTGACAGTAAAGCCCAAAAGTTCAAGGGCGTGCGAGATTGTAGGCTCGGGAACATCGGCGGGGATGCCGATGATCTCGACCTTGAGTTCCCTCTCCTCCGGCAGGGCGTAGGTGTAGTAAGGGATACCACGATCAGTCAGCAGCTTCTGGGCGAGCCGGAAACTGTCGATGGTCGTGGTCTCAATTCTGACGGAGCGGCCACCCTGACAAACTGCAGTCAGGGTATTCGCAGGAGCGGCCCGGTGAAGTCGCCGCATGACCTTATCCCAGTCAGTAGGCCGGTCAAAGATCAGAGGCGGCAACCGCCGAGTCGGGGTAGGTGGTGAGGTGGCCGTAGCGGGTCTATCCGTGGCAGGACCCAGCTGGGAAGACCGCCCGGACCCCGCGGAGTCGCCACTGTTTCGCCGTTTCCGGCTACTCACAGTTTGCCACTCCTCAGTGTCCATGGCACTCGTCCCAGCAGACACTGTCTCGGTTTCGGCAGGCAAAGGTTGCGCCAAAGCGCCAGGTGGGATTTCGTGGCCCTGAGAAGGACCGACGGGAAGGTTGGTTGCGGCCATCGGCGAGGTTAACCTACGCCTAGGCTGGAGAGACTTTACGGATCGCTAGCTGGGTAGTGAGGTATACTACTTAAAAGCTACAACACTTACCAGGCAACAGTCAGCAGCGGAGAACACCAAAACACCACTAACACCAGAAACTCGAGTTCACCACTGCCCGCACAATTGTAACACAGAGCACTAATTGAATTAAACACTTTGTGAAAGTTTCAGCTTGATAGAATAAGTAATTACTGAATTATTGCACTCCAGACAAGCTGGAACCAGTGTTGTGCAATGGAAAATTCCACGCACAAGAGCAAGAAAACGAACGACGGAGCCTACCTTGGCAACAGCTCAGGGTAGACCACCGGTTTATAAGACGTTCTGTGTCTGCACATTTATTTAATTTGTAATTTGAACATCTAAAACGCTTCTTAAGTATTAGTATAACTTATGACAGATGTTAGACATACAATTATAATGCATTTCTTACACTTAAAATTACATTTTTCTTACTACAGTTTGTTTCAGTTTAGTTGTGTCGTATTCAATTATTTATGATATAAATAGACATGTTATTTGAACCGGCATATGGTAAAAAGGCCTCAATCACAAAAACTGGAAACAGACTTTTTGATGAAAATCATTTCTTGGAGGATACCTTCAACTTCCTGTGCTGTAAGGGCATCAGTCTGATGCAATGTCACATTAAAACCCCCATCTCATATTAACAATGTATGCTAAAAGGGCCTCACTCACAGACTTAGGTCCTTTTAGCACGCAACGTTGGCAAAACTGTACATGAACAAACTGTGGACAGCTGATTCTTTGGCGCTAAAGTCGTTTACTTTCGAGCTTAACCTAAATCTGTTATTTGTTTTAGTCATCATCATCATCTTCGCCGATTAATCCAAGGATGGTTTCTTCCGGTCTCAAATAGGCAAAGATTAGAGCTAGTATTTGTCTTAGTGAAAAGGTCATTGTTATTGTTCTGTAGTTGTGTTCAACTTTAGAATGGATAATTATGAAGAAGTTTAAAATGAAGTCACAGTTGGGTAAAAGCGTAAAGCTAATAAGGATCTATGGTAACGAAATAAATTGAAAATGTCATGGCAGAAAGGCGAAGAATATATCAGCTCAAAGAGAAACATAATTCCTGCTACGAAAACAGGACCAGCATGCAGGTATGTAACTTTAACTTCTAACTTTTTGTCAATGCCTAGTTTAGACCAAGTTTCAAAAACCAGTTCGAAGTTTCATCTGCATAACTAGGCCTATTTCACCAAATAATTTAGTGTAATAGGCTTAAATTTAACGGCAATCTAGTACAATCAATTTTTTTCAGCTGCAAGAGGAAAGATTGTTTTCCTACTTTGAGTAATGAAGACCAACTTGATATCCTAACTAAATTTCATAATCTGCCATCAAAAAAGTAACAAGACTTACACTTACAACACCTGATTAATGTTGTCGAGGTAAAGAAAAAAAGAAAGTCCTCGCAAAGAAGAAAACGCCTGGCAAAATAGTCAACATTTTGGTAGGAAGTATTCTGCGAGAGGTATGTCTACAAGCTTTCTTACCAATTCACTCCATTACAATTAAAAGGGTAAAACGAATAAGGACTTTGAAAACACTAGGAAAGAGCCCCAAAGACCAAAGAGGTGTGCATGTTAAGAAAGCTCACCTTCCAGAGACTAATATGTTGATTCGTGATCATATTGAATTATTTCCTGTAAAGGAAGCCTCTTCTAAAGCTGTGAAATACCTGGATGCATGTCCTAATCTTACAATTATGCACAGTATGTTCAAAGATAAACAACCTGATGTAATTGCTAGTAAATCACGTCATATTAATATCTCTAATAGTCACTACAGTTTTTAATAGATTTGGCAGACCACAGATTGACTACTGTTGCGTATGTGAGGAGTTACGATTAAAACTAAAAAGTCTTCATTTAAACAAAGCCGCAAAAATATGTGCTGCAGCAGAACTCGTTGGCTATAAAAGGAAAGAAGTAATATTTTACAAAAGAATAAAGTAAGATGCCGAGGATGAAAATAACCCTCAAATAATGTCCATCAGCTTTGACTACATGCATAACATGTCGCTCCCTCAAATTCCTGTTCAGGAAACTTAATTATTTACGTCAGTTGACGTAAAACGTAATAATAAAAACGTAATAAAAGTAAAACTTAATAAATAATAAAACGTAATAAAAGTATGTAATTTTATTAATTACATATTTTTCATCCATAATTAATAAAAATTTTGCCTACATCAAAGTACTACTAATAAACGTCCCAATAAGGTGTCCTCCTTCTTACATGAATTTTTGAAAAATGTTCCAAATGGTATCAATGAATTCCACCTATTGTTACGACGGTCTAACTGATCGTCGCGTCGTATGGTACAGTGGAAAACAAAATACAAGGCACCAATGAAGTCACTAATTACCAGCTTTTATTATCACAATTAACAGTTTGTAATCAACAAGATAGTCTCTTACAACAATTCAAGTAAAAATTACCCACACGCAATAATAATGTCAACTAACAGAGTCCCGCACAATTATATCACAATAAAACTTCGCCACAATACTTCGAACCTCACTTCAATAAATCCCCACTTAAACTAAACTCTAAGCGGCAGTTGACGTTGTTTAAATGGATAGCACAAGTGTTCCAGAATAATCCATAATACGCGTCAACACTACTCGAAAACACTATACCGTAATTGATTGCGGCCGTGAACGCAGTCCGTGACCAGTGAAGACCGGAACAGCCCCGACCGTTGATGCATATTAAGTGTCACGTACGCACACAAACATTACAGCTGTGTTCTGCTGGAATAGCCGATAAACATGTAGAACTTTCTGTAATGGCGTGACAGATAATTGTTGGGGACAAAACAAAAATCACTCCCTAATTAGTTTGATATTAGCTTTGACACTAATAGGGTTCATAAAGTAGAACAGTTCTAGATCTCGTTCAAGATCATTCATTCTTAGCGTGTGATCAGTTAGTTTACAAACTACTTTAAATATTTTGTAAAACTGATATATTGCAAATATTGAAAATAAAATAGCCTGTAAACGAAAAATTATATATAGAAGTACATCCATTAACAACCGTTTCAAAATTTATTTTACCATCGTACTATATACTGTGACAAGAAATTTTACAAAGTATAAAGTTTTTCTTTTCTTTCCTTTTTTTACAAGTTATTATGTTTAATTTAATAGTATTACTTAGAGTGTGTGTATGTAAAGACTAGTATCTTAAACTCTTTTCTGTCTGTGAAGGATACGATGATGGCGGAGACACATGTCAGCTCGAGGAGATATCCCTAGCCTGCTTGGTTTTCATTCTGATATAAAAATGTAAAATTCAGGGACACGTCTTATTCTCGATGGTAGCCACTTCAGAGAAGGAGGAACAGGATATAAATCTCAAGCTGCCAGAATAACTTTTATTTTAATATCAACATACCAACAGACTTTTAAAATATTATTTACGCATCCATTAAAGTAGCGTAGACTTTGCATAAAATTAATTGAAACGTAAGATAGGTCTAAACATCTCGAAGTTAAACAAATAATTTAGGTACGCTCCATGCACCGAACTCTTTATTCGACTCTCAAGCATCAAAACAATTCACCTCCCTACTTCGAGCTCTAATTTTTTTGGATTAATTCATTGTTTACTTAAGTATGTTATTTGTTTCCTTGCATGTACTTTTGTTCTTGGCGTCATCAGAAATACTAACTCCGGTACATATACTAGAGTCATCACTTCCATCTTGATAAATTTAATCTTTCAGTTATAGCTTTTTAAAATAGTGTTTTAGACTTTTGTCTAAATTTAACAAAAATTGTTGATTCTTCCTTTTCTTTATACATTTTTACAGTGTTATGTGTTCTTTGGTTAATACAGTTATACGATAGCAATTAGTGTTTAGTAGAAATATAACACCTTAATTATGAAGGGCCTTCTAGTTTACTACATCCATCAGTTTGCTTTATATGTGTATAGTGCTTGCTTTATTGTATTTTATTTATAATTCTTTATGCTGAACACCTGTAATTAAATTTAATAGGCACATATTTTGTCCTCTATATTTAAACATTTTTAGGACAGAATTTTTTAATTCCACTTTGTCACAGAAACACTTAACATGGTCTAACAGAGACTCGCCATGAGACATAGAGAAAATAAATTTTACATTTTTATTGCTTATATTTTCACACATTTTGTGCGGTCAAATACTTAAGGGTTTTTAATAATTCGGATTTTTTACTCTCGTTCAACTACAAGAAGTCACAGTGATTTTTACAGTGCCAGTGTCACATTGTCACTGTGTCATTGTGTTCTTTGAGGTTATGTTCTGGTGTATAACTAAAATTAACCAATGACCAACAACCCAAACCCATGAGTCGTGTTGTTGTGGCAGTGGCTCCATAAATTGCAGGGTCACGAGAGAATTGTACGACCTGGAAAATGGTATAGCTCGAACCCACACGACAAAACGTGACTAATCAGGGTGGCTGGGTAGAAAAGTATCGTCCTAAAAAATAAAAAAAAAATTCTTTCAGCTCCAGTTACCTTTCACTCAGGACAAAACTATTACTGTGCAGACAGTGAAACGTAGAATGGTGAATTAAATTAACACTATATTTCATAAAACAATGGCTTTACTAAACACTTTTTTTTTAATTTACACTTATTTCACAAATCTTTCCAGAAAACCGTAACACATTTCGCGTTGTGCAAACTACGAATAATAATCATTAATATTTGCAGTTTTGTTAGTTTTATTAGCAGCTAACTTAACACCAACTTTGTCACTACTTATTGCCACACTGCTAAATAAATGTCGTTTAAGAACTGAAGATGGTGGAGACACCGAAAGGCCTCTTCAAGAACGATGTATTTAGCAGTGTGGCAATAAGTAGCGACAAAGTTGGAATAATCACTAAATTATGGTATAAATCGTCACAGCTGTACACAAACAAGTACTGTATATCACATTGCAAAAATTACAAAGCAAAAAATAAGCGCCATAAATTATCTCGCTACAAACTAGCAAAACACCATCTTATTAGGCTCCGATAGTAGAAGCTAAAGACATACGAATTGCTGCTGTTGCAGTAGCGTGATGTCTATGGAACTGCTGTTGCCGGCGGCAAGACTACTGGAGATAAGAGAAAATAATATTAATTATATAAGAGAAAATAATATTAATTATATCATAGAACAAATACTTTAGTTATTGAATAATTTGAAAGCCGAACAATATTAGTAGGAAAACTTGAAAAAAAGCATAGCATTACTTTCAAACTACTAAGCACTTCCACCGTCCTGTGTTGCCTGCTAAGACATCGGCAATGTTTTACTGCGTACGGTCATTGACCTCCTAGTAGTTGTCATTGTACAAACTGCGGAAGCGGGGACATATTCGTCCACCCAATGTGTTGCCGCTGTATAAACCGCCAAAACGCTCAGTTAGCAGCCACGCTCTTTTTCGGATCTGACGTGCAGCAGATACTGCTTACCTATTTGTGTGTTGTTCGTTTAGTCGTGTGTTTCTCTGTTTGTCTTTATTATTTTTAATTCGATTATTTGTGTTCTAATTTATTATGTGTAAGTATACTGAGAGTGAGATCCCACTTAACCGGGACCCTCTTCTTCTCCCAGCGAATGATAGAAAATGCTCTAAAAAGAACACTTGGTACAAGAAACAATTCGAATTAATTTTTAGGTTAAGTTTCAGGCCTATCACAACCGGCAACAGGTGTTCTGTACCCACGCCACGCCACTATGCTGTTGTTTGTACTTTTTCAAATGAGAAAAGTTACGAAATACGTTAATCATCCTAAAGATATGAAATCTTCTAGTTAATCGCAAGACTGTAACGAAATACACTACGTAATGCATATGGTAGAATAAACATCAACTCTTGTCCTACTGATAAGGCCGGGGAATGGAACTGTATAATGTTTATTTGAAAACGCTTACGGAGATCTTTATATCTACAGGAGTAGAGGGAAAATACTGGTCCTGACGCACAAAGGAATGCCACCTTTCCCACGCCTAGATCAAAGAGATGCCGCCGTTCCCACGCTCCAAGATTTTTTTCCACGCTCTCCCCACCCCCAATGGACCGCAGCATCCCAAAGGAGCACAGCATCCGCGAATTTCCGCGAATAAAATTTTTTATTTTTTTAATTCGATTTTTTTATTTTTTTATTAAATTGATTTGCATATCAAGGGGAGGGTGGGGTGGGGGTGGGGTTCAATGGACCACCCGCATCCGCGAATTTCAGCGAATATCATTTTTTATTTTTTTAATAAAGCTGATTTGCATATCAGGGGTGGGTGGTGGGTGGGGGTTCCAACTTGATGCATTATAGTGTATATTAAAATATATGATCAGGGTTACCAACCTTTGCATGAGTTCAAATTTGTTGCGTGTTATAATGTATATTAAATCTATATGATCAGGTTTACCAACCTATGCATGGGTTCAAACTTGATATGTGTATTATAGTGTATATTAAAATATATGATCAGGGTTACCAATCTTGCATTATTGTGTATAGAACAGATCTGTCAACATTTTTCTGTGGTGGGAAATTCAAACTATATGAGCAGACGCATTATTAAATTGTCTCTCTCTCTCTCTCTCTCTCTCTCTCTCTCTCTCTCTCTCTCTCTCTCTCTCTCTCTCTCGTTCGTCATTTCAACCAATTTGTACTGAGATCTAATTGTGTAAGAATAACTGCGCACGCACAAATAGCGCACGCACACACACACATACAGGGTCATTGACTGTGGTGGTGGAAAGCTTTAAGAAGTTAGCGATATTGAAAATATTTTCGTAATTAACCAAATTAAGGAAATAATCGAACCGACAAAACACTAATCCAAGAATTTACATTTTCAGCAGTCTACACATTTATTCGTACATAGATTTCAATCTACATAGATGTATGCAGATAAATGAAATACATATTTTACATTAAATACATTTCTGATTACTATACACGGAATTACATATTTTTATCTGCTTGTAGGCAAGGGGTATATCCTTTGCAGGGATACACTTAGTAAGTGATATTGTAAAAATTATTTACAACGCTTGACTAAAAATCATATTTTCAAGATAAAGGGTTGTGTCAAGAAATAAAATCATACTACGATCACATACACACACATGACATATGTTTATGCGCCGTATACATGTAACAGAAATAATGTATTGCTGTCGCTATGTGTTTATGTAACGTCTCTGTCTCACATCTCTAGACGCAGTTATAGATCACGATATTATTCCTCAAAAAATCTGTTGTACAACATCTCTCGCTCTCTCTCTCTCTAGAGCTGCAAACGTCGGAAGAAATTCCTAGTTTATAATGTAATTACCTGTGCGTGTGCTGTTACAGATGACAAGTAGAAATCCATACTGCGTGTGCACACACACACACACACACACACACACACACACACACAACGATACAGAATTAGATATACTTATTCTTCACTATTATGTTTTTACAACACTAGATTAAGCCAAGGGGTCATTAACTGTGATTACAACGTCCGAATCTGTGCGTCGTACTATCTAATTTGACACATGGCAGTCATTAGCAGCGATTTATAAATTAAGCGGTGACGGTAAGTCGGGTTACTTACGGATTATAAAGTATTTATGTACTCCCAAAACGGACACAAGCTGTCCCCGCTACCAGTGTACAATATATACGCGAAGAAAATCAGTTGCAATTTCTCATTCGACTGTCTGCGTGTGCTTGATACATCGTGAAATCTATCACTGCGTACAACAGCATTTTTTAATAGGTGAGTAAAATATTTGAATACATTATCAAGTGAACATTCATTATCAAGTGTGTGTGTGTGTGTGTTATTTAACGGTACCGTACTTTTTATATTTCACTTCTAATTGAAGATATATTTTAGGTATAGCTGAAAGACCGTTTTGCATTATTATTATACGTCTTACGAGCCTTCAGTATACACAACGTCCGTCATTTAAGGGTGAGTAGACAACGCACGCTAGTTTGGTAAGTGTACATGAAACATTTTGAATACGTTAATAAGTGAACATAATTTATTGTATGTACAGATTTTATTTAAACGTAAAAATTATTCGCATTAAAACATTATCAAGTGCATTATTTATTGTTTTTAATACATGACTCGTTCAAATAAGTATGTGTGTGTATGTGATCAAATTACTATGTCTGTTACAATTTTTGAAATTTATTCTTGCCGTACTTTTTATATTACACTTCTAATTGAAGATATATTTTAGGTATAGCTGAATTTAAGCGTGCGAGCCTTCAGTATACATACAACGTCTGTCATTTAAGGGTACGTGTGTGTGGACAACACTCGCTAGTTTGTTGCAAGTAAGTAAAAAATCTATGTACATTATGGAAGTGGGTTATACAAATAATAATAAAGTGTGTACTATATACATTTATTACAATACATACACAGCTCCAAGATTATATTAAACTAGTTTTTTTTTACAATTAAAATACATACACAGTTCCAAGATTATATTGTTACAAGTATGAAAATATATCTAAACTAGTTTTTACAATTAAAAAAAAAACATACACAGTTCCAAAATTATATTGTTACAAGTATGAAAATATATCTAAACTAGTTTTACAATTAAAATACATACACAGCTCCAATATTATATTGTTACAAATATATATATATATATATATATATATATATATTTAAAACTAGTATTTACAAAATATGTATAAAATAAGACATAAACACGTCTATGTACTGTGTTGGACAATGGCGTATATTCTACAAGCGAATCATGTAGTATCATACAGTAGGCGGTAGTCTGTGCAGGAAAATTCATTGACGATTCAAATTCTAAACGTACATCAACCGCTGAAGACTTAAGTGTACCGTCTTGTTTGCTACAATCGAATAAAAACAGCGGGCTTTTGATTTGAATAATTCTGGTGACAGCTACTGTCAGTACTGTCAGCAGCTGGTGTCAGCTACTGTAGTGGGGTGGCGTCTAGACGGTGGTAATACGAACTTTGAAAACTGGCGTACATATTGTACAATAATGCAAACCGGTCTTTTCCAATATCCAAGTTTAAATTATCGTAAGGATAATACTTGTCGTTTAGAAACAGTCTCGCATTGGTCACGTTACAGTGATCGAATTCATCGGCGTGTGCTGTCAGTACATTCTTTCTTGCTGTCTGAAACGCTAACACAACAAAGCGTGGTTTTTCTAGCTGACTCGAGGTCTTGACAATCCAATTCTGCCTTTTAGTCTGTGGTAAGGCAGGATACTCGTGCAACTCCCAGGCCCTAAAAGGCATAGTTATCGGGTGGTCTTTCTCTATGAGTCGTAACAGTGGTAATCTGTACGCATTAGCTACATGTACATAAGGCATTTTCCAGTAAAATTATCCAGTTCAAGAACATAATTAGCAGCCGTTTGTCCGCTTGCTAAAACCATAGCGTTTATGTCAGTAGTTGTGCGTAGGAGTATAAGTTCTTGTTTCACGTTCAGCACGATGCGTGTATAGTCTTCTGCGAATCCCATTAGCATTTTCAGTGGAATACAAAAGTTGAATTCACCGTCATCGTTCACTTGTAACACGTTCGCGATCGGTGCCACCCAACCCGTGTTTTCCATTGCGTCATGTGAGTTGTTGAGTGATAGAAAAGTTTTAATAGTTGACGTAACGCCGACGTTTCTGGTATGGTCCACTACCACTCCGGCCAACTCGTGACGAATCTCTTCAAAGAGAAATGCTATAGCATTGTTCACCAGTTCCACATTCAGCGCAGTATCTGCAGCCACGCTAGGGTTTTTAACCAACTTGCCTTCGATGTAGAGGAAACTTTCTGACGGCAGTGTAAAGACATCCTGTTGTTGTATTGGCACACGTATTTCATCATTGTTTCCATATCTTGTTGTTGCGTACGGCGCGTGTGAGTGAAATGAAAAGTGCGTGATACTGTCTTCAAAGAACGGTTGCTGCTCCACAGTAATATTCCACTCGCCATGTTACTTGTTTACAACAACAACAAAACCCAGTAAAATCAGGAAACGTCGGTTTTTTTGAGGAAGGCTTCTATGTCGCCGATTTCATAAGCACCCGTGGGTAAAGTTATCAAGTCCCACGTTGTCCCGTCCCGTAGTACTGGAAACACATTGTTTTTCCCCTCAACCACGTTCGGTATACTGTTGTATGTAGTAAAGTCCAATAGACCTACATACCATTCACCGTTTGTTAGTTCGAGAGGCGGGAAAAATTAACATACAAGAGCGGCAGCATTCGTGCCTGTTAAGGTGACCGACAACGAAGACATCTTGTCGCTTACTGATCACTCACGTGTCAAGAAGTCCAAACATAAATGCCCACAGGTGACTGTGTGTGGCGGCTGTTCACGCTCGTAATTGTAGTAAATGTCAGCGTCGGTTCCAAAATACTGTGTCAGCTCAAGAGGTGGCCGCATATTACCATACGCGTCATAGTAGTAAACTCAGTGACGACGCCCTTTTATGCATCTTTATTATTTCTTGGAACTTATAGCAGTCGCCAGCTAAAAATTAGGAAATTAATTTGCTTGTTACAATTTCTTCACCTAATATTCCCTAATTTCAGCCTCACTAGTTGGTGCGCCAATTTATAATTCTACCCTTTTATCCCGTAGTATCTTAATGGTATAATATATTACGTTCCTGAAATAATAACGCATGGATATGATTTAATAACATAATGGTTTAATCTGTGTAACATAAATTCAAATTATTGGAAAATTCCATTCGATACATACGGTTGTCACAATCGATATTTATCTCAGGATTTAATAACAAAATAATTTTAATATATTTCGTGGGAATTCTTGTGGCTGCTATGAAAACTTCCTTTACATGTTAATTAATAATAGAGAGTACCTTTACAAACAATATATTACTTATAATCTAAAAAATTACAAAAATTACATATTAAGTTACATACAAGTTTTGACGATATTCAATACGCTTCGTAAAAGCATGTAGGTTAGAGTAACGTCAACCTCATGGCTATTTGTCCGTCTCAGAAAATAATGAAGTTTATGAATGTGTACAATAAATGTTTTCCTTGTAATCACTGTTCGCTTAGATATTGAATTTGGTTGCACTTTAAAATGTTTACTAGTGATTAGTCTTAGTGTAAATTGTTATATTGTCTAGTGGTTGTTCCTTGTTGGATAAAAATATTGTCAAATTATACTTTACACATCTAGACGATATTCTGAAGGTTTTCTGGTTTATTCTGAATATTTTTCTTGATTGTGTGTATTACTTGTTCATGAAAATTGCAGTGGAAGGAATATTATCTTCGATGATGGTTTTTCAGATCTTCTTTCACAAACGGGTTATCTATTTTTTATATTTTTCAATTACATCTAGACACGCACTATTCAACTGTTTTCCATCACAATTAACAATTAAGTCTTATTTCTTCTTTTTTAGTCACAGAACTCATACAAATTTCTTAAATTTTGATTGGTCATTTATGTACAGGTTAAATGTTATAGGATCAACACCCATTACCTATCTACTTTATATTTTATAAATTACCCTTAATAGATAATTTTATTATTATACTCTAATGATACATGCAATGTTTATACAATTATTAATTAGACAAATATAAACAATTTGATACTAAACATGCCTCAGTTTATAACTGTAAAACCTTATTATTTTGAATTTCTATGATATGTGGTGGAACAATTTGTTATGGTTGATTGTAATTTCTACTTTGACTACCTGAGATAAATATATTTACATAAATTAACTGGTGACATAAAATCTTATAACATACAACAAAACTCTTAATAATAATAATTGTTTTTGACAGTTTTAGTTTATTTATACTGCTAAACTATTGTCTGTATGATAAACTAAAATTCTTTCTAATAATAACAATAAAACACTTTTCATACAAAAATAATTAACACTGTTTAACAGTAGTCTGTGTCACTATTTATATTATGTCACTCATATAACGGTAAGGTTTGTATCCCTTTTTCTATCCTTAAAATATGTCGATAAAATTTTGTTAATATAATTTTAATTTATGATTAGGTACTCTTTATTGGGTTTGGTTGTTATTCAGGGTAAGTTGATTAGGCCTACTAGGTTTATTTATTTAATTTTTGTCTGTTTACTGCCCTATTCTACTGGGTTATTTCTAGGTTTCTTGATAATATTAAATAAATCAAACCAACTAGGTTTCCTTTAATTTGCTTTCAATTATTATTTCTTGTTTCCTCTCTGGATCGGATTTCACTATTATTTACTATTCTTTTGTAACATTTGTTTCGTTACAAATTGCCTCCCTTCAGAAGTAATTATTTCTGAACACTTCATTAGGTGTGAGGACATAATTACTTATGTTTCATTTGTGACATTCTGCTGGTTCTTTAAATTGTATTCTACACTGATAGTTTTTTACTTTTCCTGGTTTTTCTGAAAATACATGTTTATACTTCTTATATATCATAATGAGATCTTCTACTTGTTTGGCTGTCAAATTATTTGTGCCTTGGTGTCTAAACTCTCTTATCTCCTGTAATTTACTGTTTCACAGGTCTTCATTTGTCATATTATAGATTATTTTTCTGCATTGGGTGTCATTCTTTAAAAAATTTAATTCCCTAACTTGGTGATGGGTACGGTTCAGAGGGGCACCATCGCTTCTTATTAACTCTGCCGTCCACATAACACCTTCTGAGTTCAAGGACACCTTCTCCTTGCTCAAATCAATAATGGCTGAGTATTTCCTCAGCATATCGCATCCGATTAATAATTCGAATGGTAGGCCGATTGCGACCAAACATATAATATTAATTGTAACACCTTTGCTTTCTATTTCCAATGACACTTGTTTTCTCACTGTTTTATTTTGACGCCCAGTGGCACCTATTAAAATAACATTATTGACAGGTAAGGTAGGTATTATATTTTTACTTTGTTTCTGTATTCTCTCCAGTTCAGCGTCGTTAATAAGTGATACATTTGCACCAGTATCTATCATTATTCGTGTAGGAATTCCTTCAATTTGAGCGGTTATGTATAAAATTTCATTATGCTGGTTGATTCTACTTGTCACCGTTTCCTCCAACAGTTCTTCTCGAAGATTTTTCAAATAATAATTGTAAATAATAGTAAGATTTTGATTATCCGTCCTTAAACTTTGGTTGTTGTTATACTTCAAAATTCTTTTATTTTCCATAATTAGCTTTTCATAATTAGTTGGTAGTAATTTGTTATTACTATATTTTTGAATTTGGTGGTTATTGTACCCAGTAGTTAGTAGCAGTAAGGGGTCGCGAGGGTTTATTACTGCCTCACTCCGTTTAAATTAAGGCTATCATGATTATTTTCCGGGCATGACTGTTGATTTGCCTGGAATGGTGTGCTGGTTCCTGGTTGTTCAACCTCTCGGTTGTCTAATTGTTCGCTTCCCCTTGATTCTCGGAAGTCCTCCTGGCTTCTACTTCTTACTCGGTTATAATGGTGACTCATCCCTCTGGGATTTCCTCTTTGATCATAACTGTTATTAAAACTGTTCTTCCGAGGTTGATGGTATCTCCAGTAATCCCCTTCTTCTGCACTGATATAATTTATTCGGGGTCGGTACGGACGATTATTATTATAATTACCCTGATTATTATCGTTATTAACCCCTGAGTTACTCCTAAAATTATTATAATTTTGGTTTGTTCGGTAGTTATTATAATTATTATTATTTCTATTACCCGGATGGTATTTTTGATTGGGCCTGTTGTTATTATTATTGTTAATTGGATTTCGATTGAAGTTTGCTGGTTGGTTATTATTTGGGGTAAAATTTTGGTTGTAATTACGATCGTTGACATAACTATTCCGATTATTCATGTTATTATATTGATTATGATTCATACCATGGTTATTATTTTTTGAACCGCACTGATCCGTTCGTTGTCTGCTTCTTTTGTAGTAACCCTCGTGTTCATAATTTTCTAATAAGTCAGCCATTGCGTGGACCGTTTTAATCTGGCTTCCCAGGCGTGCTCTAGCAATTCCTGTGTCATAATGGTATGCCATTTTAGTTACTAGGGATTCTTCTGGTATTCTTGGCTCTAGGTGTCTCGCCAAACACACCTTTCCCCAGAAGTAAGTAGTTGGAGATGTACCTCTATTTCCATCATATCTTCCCTGACAAATGTTGTCCCTTATAATATTTTGTATCGCTTCGGACCAGTATTTTTCTTTAAACAGTTTTTTAAATTGAGCGTAGTCCACTATCTCATTCCTGGTTGCTGTCCACCAGTTGTCCGTAATCTCCCTAAAATGCTCATCCAACATCTCTCTAATCGAGCTCCAGATAGTTATTCGGTGTTTATTAAAATGTTCCTCAATTCTGTCCAGGAATTCCGTGGGGTTTCTACGATAATGTTTGAAATTAATCCCTTCTTTGGTTTCGTTTGTGGAAACATGAGTAATATTATTTGGTCTGGTTCTAATTAACTCAATTTCTTCTTGATTTTGGCGTACTTGACCAGTTAAATTATTCACCGTAGTGTTAATATTGTCACACCTTTCTCCGGTTTGTTTCTGTAAATTTACTAAATTTTCTTGTTCCTTTAGTATTCCTTCTATTTGAATACGACTATTTTCTTGGACCTGGTCTATTCTGGTATTTATCACTGCTTTATTTTGTGTAATGGTTTCGTTAGCTTTTCTCAATCTCTCATTAGTGTCAGCTATTTCATGCTTCCTTTCCTCATCGATATGGTCCATCTTCTGGTTAATTGTATCATTGACCTGTTCAATCCTCCCATTAATTCTTCTTAAATTTTCTTCATTGATTTGCCTGAATTCTTCCTTCATTTGGTTATTATTTTCACTTATAGTTTGTCTTAAAGTTTCATTAGTACTTTCCTTAATACTATCAATTTTTTCATTTATCCGTTTTTCTCCTCCCGGATTTGTCTTAAATTCTCATTATTATGCTCATTTTGTGTTCTTCTCTGTTTTGGTCAAATCTCTCCTCCATCTGTTTTATTAAATTTTCACTCATTTTCTCATTTGTTTGTCTGTTATCTTCCTTGATGCTATCAATTTTCTCATTCGTTTGTCTGTGATCTTCCTTGATGCTATCAAATTTTTCCTCCATTTGTTTTAATAAGTTTTTACTCAAAATTTCATTTTGTTTCTTTGAGTTTTCACTGAATTCTTCCTTGATGTTCTTAAAATTGTCATTCGTTTCTTCCTTACTTCTGTCCATTTTTTCACTCATACTATTCATTAACTCCATTAATTTTATAAGATTCGGGTCTCCCCTATCTTCCTTTCTTGCTACCGTCTCCACATCCTCCACCGATGTTACTTCTTTCTCTTCCATCCGGACTTCTTTCTCTGCCTCCTTCGTCCGTCTCAGTGACGACGCCCTTTTATGCATCTTTATTATTTCTTGGAACTTATAGCAGTCGCCAGCTAAAAATTAGGAAATTAATTTGCTTGTTAAAATTTCTTCACCTAATATTCCCTAATTTCAGCCTCACTAGTTGGTGCGCCAATTTATAATACTACCCTTTTATCCCGTAGTATCTTAATGGTATAATATATTACGTTCCTGAAATAATAACGCATGGATATGATTTAATAACATAATGGTTTAATCTGTGTAACATAAATTCAAATTATTGGAAAATTCCATTCGATACATACGGTTGTCACAATCGATATTTATCTCAGGATTTAATAACAAAATAATTTTAATATATTTCGTGGGAATTCTTGTGGCTGCTATGAAAACTTCCTTTACATGTTAATTAATAATAGAGAGTACCTTTACAAACAATATATTACTTATAATCTAAAAAATTACAAAAATTATATATTAAGTTACATACAAGTTTTGACGATATTCAATACGCTTCGTAAAAGCATGTAGGTTTGAGTAACGTCAACCTCATGGCTATTTGTCCGTCTCAGAAAATAATGAAGTTTATGAATGTGTACAATAAATGTTTTCCTTGTAATCTCTGTTCGCTTAGATATTGAATTTGGTTGCACTTTAAAATGTTTACTAGTGATTAGTGTTAGTGTAAATTGTTATATTGTCTAGTGGTTGTTCCTTGTTGGATAAAAATATTGTCAAATTATACTTTACACATCTAGACGATATTCTGAAGGTTTTCTGGTTTATTCTGAATATTTTTCTTGATTGTGTGTATTATTTGTTTATGAAAATTGCAGTGGAAGGAATACTATCTTCGATGATGGTCTTTCAGATCTTCTTTCACAAACGGGTTATCTACTTTTTATATTTTTCAATTACATCTAGACACGCACTATTCAACTGTTTTCCATCACAATTAACAATTAAGTGTTATTTCTTCTTTTTTAGTTACAGAACTCATACAAATTTCTTAAATTTTGATTGGTCATTTATGTACAGGTTAAATGTTATAGGATCAACACCCATTACCTACTTTATATTTTATAAATTACCCTTAATAGATAATTTTATTATTATACTCTAATGATACATGCAATGTTTATACAATTATTAATTAGACAATTATAAACAATTTGATACTAAACATGCCTCAGTTTATAACTGTAAAACCTTATTAATTTGAATTTCTATGATATGTGGTGGAACAATTTGTTATGGTTGATTGTAATTTCTACTTTGACTACCTGAGATAAATATATTTACATAAATTAACTGGTGACATAAAATCTTATAACATACAACAAAACTCTTAATAATAATAATTGTTTTTGACAATTTTAGTTTATTTATACTGCTAAACTATTGTCTGTATGATAAACTAAAATTCTGTCTAATAATAACAATAAAACACTTTTCATAAAAAAATAATTAACACTGTTTAACAGTAGTCTGTGTCACTATTTATATTATGTCACTCATATAACGGTAAGGTTTGTGTCCCTTTTTCTATCCTTAAAATATGTCGATACAATTTTGTTAATACAATTTTAATTTATGATTAGGTACTCTTTATTGGGTTTGGTTGTTATTCAGGGTAAGTTGATTAGGCCTACTAGGTTTATTTATTTAATTTTTGTCTGTTTACTGCCCTATTCTACTGGGTTATTTCTGGGTTTCTTGATAATATTAAATAAATCAAACCAACTAGGTTTCCTTTAATTTGCGTTCAATTATTATTTCTTGTTTCCTCTCTGGATCGGATTTCACTATTATTTACTATTCTTTTGTAACATTTGTTTCGTTACAATATGTAGTTTTAATTGGTGCATTTGTCGCACAGTGACTGCGTCTGTGTCAGCTACTCCGTCCGCTATATTCGTAATTTTTCTTTCGCCAGCGTAGAAAGCATTGCTTTGCAAACTGATTGTGTTGTCGTATAAAAATTCTAAATTCGCAGCGTCTTTGCTGGCGACTGGCGCTTGCACGTGTGTTAGCCGACAGTCATCAACGATTACGTTACCTGCACGATCTTTTCTCAAACTCTTTGCGTCTACGTATCGTTTTGTGGCTGCATCTCTTGATTTAAGCGGATCGTTTAGCATTATTATTCGATGATCTTTTGCGTCTACGGTAGCGTCGTTCTTGTACTGTAAGCACACATTGTTTACGTACTGTAAAGAAACAGCATCGTGCAGCTCTTCGGGATCACCCAAGTTGTGTATCTTTTTGTTTTTCACATCAAAGTGACCGTCGTTAGTCATTCCTAAACCGATATCCCCACGCAGACTTCGATGAGTTTCTTTTCGCACTCTTACAGTGCTGTCGTGTCTACCGAACTTGTCTAGACTCATATTTATGAAGAACAGGTGGTCATAGAACGGTGCGTCTGCTTTTATATGATAATGCCGGCTTCACGTAATTCTTCCAATATCGAAACGATTTCATTCCTATGTCCAGTGTGTCCACTACTTTGAGAAGCCATTAACATTCTCAATCGATTAACCAACTCGTTAGGATCATCCCAATGTACGTAATCGATTGCAGTGTTCGGCTTCATCTCCATATAGCCACTCCCTGTACGTTTTCGCGCACTCGATGCAAACAATTTAGATATTACTAGTCGGTACTTAACACCACTGTTACTGTTTATTCGCGTATTGTGTTTATATTTTTGTTTGTGTCCGTTGGTTGCTAGTAGTATGGACTTGTATTTCCTCATATCGTCCTTATTGTATTTTTTCGGTAGTTTCATAAACAAAAGTTCGTACAGACCGGGCGTACCCTCGTAAATTTTTCCTTTGACATGAAAGTTGTCGTTATCATCGATTTTCACATTGGAATCACCTATCATCCATTTACCGGCCTCGTATCGAACACCATACATACGATCTATAATCCGTTTACAGTTAGTCGATTCACACAAACGCATATATTTGTTTGCTAATGAATTTTCGTTGAAATGTGAAGCGTAGGCGAGCGGCACACCCCTAAAACGTCAGTTAGAAACAGCAATATGTGACCACGCATTACTAATGTCTAATTTCAATTTTACTTTATGTTTTTGAGGTCGCTGAATATGAATCCGAGGTTATTTTTTACCTAGGAATGGGGGAACACTGCACAAAATGGCAACGAAGTGAATAAATAGAAAAAAATATTTTAAAGTTTTTTCCTGTTTAACTTGCTATATCTTCGGCAGTTCTTGATATTTATTTTTGAAATTTTAACCACTAATTCTTTGAAGTATTAACATTAAAACGCGACATGTTAAAAGTTGTAAAGCTTGTCTTTGTTGAAAAGTAAATTTTCTAACATTTTCCGCGTGGTTTTGTGGATTATTTCATTCGGCTGCAAAAATTGAGTGGCAAAGTTTCGAAGTTCTAAAATCTAACTATTAGATATTAAAATATCATACCAAAGGAAGTTTTCTGGAAAGTTACAGCTTTTTATCTCGAATAGAAAAAAAGATATGCGATTTTGAAGTCCAGTATTGGTTCCGCGGGCGCGCGCTCGCTGCGGGCTCAAGCCCGCGGAAGCGCTTGGCGATGTTTTATTGCGACCATTACTATCTTATAAGTTAACGAATGGAAACAAGCGACGCATTCTATAATTATTTCTAAGGATATCCAAAAGTTTGGCTGGTTGATGGTAAATGGACATTTAACTTTTGATTATTACGAAGGGTGCACTGCACTAGAGATACTGAAAAAATATTTTTGTTCCTGCACTGGATAGCATGCCTGTACGACTTCAACGTGTCCATGTATAAAGTCTAATTTAACATGCTGTGATGTTTGTTCCTGTAATGACTCTTGTACGAATTTAGAAGTAGAAATTTGTAACGACTCTTCATCAAATGTTCAAATAAATGAGTAATTTAATTTTAATTTAATGAATTTTCTTTATTTTAAATCTTATTATTATTACTAATATTAATACATTTATGTTAGTACACTAAAAACTCGTTTATCCGAATTTGATGGGACCGCGCCCGTTTCGGATAAACGAAATTTCGGATAAACCGAAACTTCTCTTTAAATAATAATAATACATATGTAAGTAGAGTAACTTTATTTAATAATAATAATTTAAAAGTTACTTACAGCGAATATGACACAATAAACTATAAAACGGCACCGCACTGTAAATTATAGTTTCTACAGTACTGAAACAGTCCTATTGCTTGTTCGTACAGTAATCAATCATAGTTTTTTTTGCCTAAGCTTTGAAGCTCGTTTGCTGGCTGTCCGATCTCGAAGTCGTTTCATTGTTAGAAGTTCTGGAGGAGAAGTTTCGTCTTGTTGCTCCAAATACGACAGTAGCTCTTCAAACAATGATGTTGCCTCTGTATGATTTTTGTAATCTCTCATTACATTTGTCTATTAACATAGGATTGTTTTATGTGAACTGTTGTTATTATGTCACCTTCCGCTTCTAAAAGGAAGCGGAAATGTACTATTATACAGTATACAGTACTTTATGTTTACAATATATGAACATATTACTTTATACGACATTAATTGATGACTCGTTGGGCACTTGGTGAAACATATTAATACAAAGGTTTTGTAAAATATATAAAAACACTTGGTAAGTTTCACAAATTTTATATATTATACAAAGCTTTTGTATAATACTTTATGTTCGAAAATCCGAACAAATCATTAATTCGGAGTACCCCTTATCCCAATTAGTTCTGATTGACTTTCTACTTTATATCACGTGGACTCGCTTGTCTATTAAATATAGATTATGCTTTACGCGACAGGAAAATGCTAAAATGCTTTTGTGTATTTTTAAAATTTACTAAAAATGGCTTCGGATAAACCGGATTTTCGGATAAACGCGATTCGGACAAACGAGTTTTTAGTGTATAAATAACTATTTAAATTGACGGAAACCATAGGTGGAAAATAATAATAATTTATTCAAACCTTATAAGATAGTAATGGTCGCAATAAAACATCGCCAAGCGCTTCCGCGGGCTTGAGCGCGCAGCGAGCGCGCGCCCGCGGAACCAATACTGAACTTCAAAATCGCATATCTTTTTTTCTATTCGAGATAAAAAGCTATAACTGTCCAGAAAACTTCCTTAGGTATGATATTTTAATACCTAATAGTTAGATTTTAGAACTTCGAAACATTGTCACTCAATTTTTGCGGCCGAATGAAATGATCCACAAAACCACGCGGAAAATGTTTGAAAATTCACTTTTCAGCAAAGACAAGCTTTACAGATTTTTACCATGTCGCGTTTTAATGTTAATACTTCAGAGAATTAGTGGTTAAAATTTGAAAAAGAAATATCAAGAACTGCCGAAGATATAGCAAGTTAAACAGGAAAAAACGTTAAAATATTTTTTTCTATTTATTCATTTCGTTGCCATTTTTTGCAGTGTTCCCCCATTCCTAGGTAAAAAATAACCTCGGATTCATATTCAGCGACCTCAAAAACATAAAGTAAAACTAAAATTAGAGATTAGTAATACTTTGGTCACTATAGACTCATTTTCAGGAGGTGTGCCGCTCGCCTATTAGGGTTCCATGCGCTATCGTCACTGAAATGAGAAGCGTTATGACTCTGCGCGCCACTTTCGGTTTCAGTTATTACGTGTTGTGTAGGCTCTTCTTGTTTTATCTGCTGCTTCTCCTCCTCTTCCTCTTCCTCCTCCTCCTCCTCCATCATATCACCACTTAACTTTCGTGAAATAGCTTCTAACGGTTCCAGAATCGGCTTGTAATTTTCTCTGAACTTCTCGTCGCTTTCTCTGATGCCGTGTTGTAATGCATGATATTTTTTCCTTATGTTGTCGCTTATCGTATCTATATCATACGTAAGTCGTTCCTCCTTATTCATCGCCATCGTGTGTTAGCAGGAGGACTGATTACATTACTACAGTGCAACCACTTTTATACTTCGCTGGAAACAATTATGAATCGATCAAAGCCGATTCTATATCTACCTTCATTTATTGAAGAGTCTTTGGCTATGACTAGAAATCCATAACGATCCTTCCACGCTTCTGTGCAGACGTCTTTGAAAGCATCATATTTCATATCCATGTTGACGTGATCGTTGTATGCATGTCGTAAATTTAGATCGTCTTGTTTGAACAATATCAACAAGTTAGCGTTGTCACGCACCAATTGTTTCGGTATCTGGCTATATGTCTGACATAGATAGAATGTGTCCACACCGCTATGTCTCCCCATAGCAAAATACTTTCGAATATTGTTTTGTCTTTCACACGATACGTCATCGAATACGATAACAGAGTCGAGACCAGTGATTTCACTCGGTAGTGGGACTTCTTCGTTCTCGCTGTATGCGTGATAACCTAAACCTTCACCAGCGAGTGACTTCATCACTGTTTCTAGCATTCTGTATTTAGGCTGAAATAGTGATTTTGAAAACACGTATACATTGCGGAAACGTAGACCGTTGGCATCAAACAGTAGGTTGAATAGCACATTAGATTTCCCACAGGAACTTGGGCCCGTAACGATACAGCGAATACTGTTCGGTAATAGCGGACCATGTTTACGTTCAGCACTACCTTCGTCACCAGCCAAAAAGTCCATATCCTTTATTGGTAATTTGTTTGCTTGCTGTACAATCTTCATCTTTGTGAATACCGAAAGCATACTGTTTTCAGCACGTGCTGTCACCTTTTTATATTAGATCTTCCTTATGTATCCATGCATCGTGTTTACCATCGAAACCGAGCCAACGAACACGCACTCTGTCACCTTTGCGTTGTAACACCTTTTCCACTAGGTATACGTCGCCGACTTTGGACTTACTAATCTCGTGCTAGTAAAAGCCACCTTTCAACACTTTGTTCAGATGATCTTTTAGCAGATAAGTGACGGGGATGGTAGTGGATTGTACTTTATCCGCAGTGAATATTTCGTTAGTCCAATTTGGTGTATAACCTTTGGCGAACGTCATTTTGTGCTTACTTATACGAACACGGTCACCGACTTAAATTTGGGTGGTTTCGTTGGACTGATTTTAGGCGCTGTGTTCTTCCTTATTCGTTCCAACACTATATGTTCGTTGGCGTGATTTACTTGACTAGGTTTCATACCAATGGTTCTGTGTACGGTATTGTTGTACGATTTCAGTAATATAGGTAGTAGATCCACCCAGCGGTAGTGTCCTTGTTCGCTGAAAGCTCGATACATGTGTGACTTCAGTGTGCGATTAAAACGTTCCACTATGGAAGCTTTTTTCTCACTATAGGTTGACTAATGTTTCACAGTATACTTTTTTGGCAACGCTTGTACTGTGCTGTTGTAATACTCCTTCCCGTTGTCCGTCTGTAAATATTTCATACGGTTAGCAGTTAGTATAGGCTCTAGTGCGCGCGTTACTTCTTTTCCTGTCTTTGTTTTCAATGGTACAGCGTACGCGTACTTGCTAAACGCATTGATCACTGTCATCGTGTACTTGTACCCTTTGTTCACTCGAGCGTATGGTATCATCTTTACAAGATCCGCCTGGTACAAGTCGTGTAGACCCTTCAATTCAGCCGCACGCCTAACGAAATTCCTTCTAGCTGCTCTGTGTAGCTCTAGAGCTATAGTCTTGCGTGCGTTGTTCATGGTTTAAGATACACTAACATAATACCAGCGTTAAAAATACTATATATATGTATAACAGTTTCTTTGTTTTTCAGTATTCACTCTCTCGTCTGAATATCATCATGTCCGACCTTCAGCAGAATCCGGAACAACAACAACATCAGCAGGAACAGGAACATCCTCAACAAGGTAAAAATTTAAATACCAATTGGTACAGTTAAGAAATTGTCTCTCTCTATAATTATGTAGCAAACCAACTTGTTTGATATGAATTAACATATGATCAAACTTTGTCTAACATGTACAAGATAGTCTCTTGACATCGTTTAGAAGTTGACATGACGGAGAAAATTTTTCATGTTCCACCATAGGTATGTCACCTTCTCTCCAATGACCTAATTCAATTCCGCAACAAAAGCATTTAACTCTATCGTCTATGAATGACATACTATTTCCACAAACATCATAATTTAGCGGATAGTAGTAAAACCCGGCAAACGCTAACTCGTCGGGGCTGACAAACGTCACTTCCCAATACTTGAACGACTTTCTTCTTTCACTTTCAATGATAAAATCGGGAGTAGCTGCCATCTTCACAGTTTGCAATAAACTAACGTATTACTAACATGTACTATCTATTTATTTACCACAAACATGAATTTGTGTGTGTGTGTGCGCGTGTTATTCATCATTCCTATTAGCTAATACACATGTTTCTATTGTTTCAGTTATGACACGATTTTATATCGTACGAAACATCGATTTTAAATCGTATTAGAGGATCCCTCACAACATTTAATTACCTACCCGTGTACACGGACATGGGAGACCAAGATATATTATCGATAATGACTGAGGTGCGACCTTTATTGTGCAAGGATATTCTGGCAGAACAAGCACGTTTACGTATTATCAAATGGCATATTGCGTGCAGGATACGTTTCACTAAAACTGTGTTAGATGGTGACAGCGGCGAAGAAAAAGAGGTAACCAAAGACGCCGTCTTCCACGGACGTTGTCGTACTTTGCTCACGGACGACAACGACGAGTTGAATTGTCTACTTGACGAATCATACGACAAAATCATGAATAGCATATCCAATTTTACCCGTGACGGGAGCGGATGGTCGGTGGACGCTGTACTGAAGCTGGAACTGGTTGTTGGACGGTACCGGCCGCTAGCAGCGTCCTCCTACATTCCTACCCTGCGAAAACTCTCACTCACCAAGGCAGTAGTCAACATCAAGAACTCCCAAGATGAAATGTGTTTTCTATGGTCCGTTCTAGCCCACATACACCCTCAAGAAAGAGATAAAGAACGTGTTTCAAAATACCTCTCATTCATAAACACAATAAATATGTCCGGTATCGAGTACCCTGTTTTCATAAACTCAATTTCTAAATTTGAAACACAGAATCCCAATATTTCTATAAATGTTTTCGGCTATGATATAGAAGACAATATCAGAAACGAATCAAAAAATGAGGTTTATCCATTAAGAATTACCTCCAATAAGGACACATTACATCATGTTAATCTTTTACTTCTGTCCGATACAAATAGCCAAAAACACTACTGTCTTGTCAGTAGCATTAATAAATTGTTATTTTCCCTAACAAAATTCAATCGTAAATCATTTTACTGCGACTACTGCCTGCATCGTTTCTCCACAGAACATGGTCTGTCCGAACATCTCCCCTACTGTACACCTTATGGTGAACAGAAAACCACAATGCCCACAGAGGAGGAGAAGTTTATGTCATTTAAAAATTACGCACACTGTCTCAAAGTACCCTTTACCGTCTACGCCGACTTGGAGTCCCTTATCACCCCCCCCCCTTAAATCGTGTTCACCAGGTAACGACATCCCGACGACAGTGAAAGATTTAGGTGACTTCTACTCAGTTGATAGCAGTGGTGTCCGCCAGAAAATACCTTCTCCTCCTGTATCGTCCACATCATACGAAGCGATGCATATTCCGTCAGGTTTCTCCTATGCTATCTGTTAATACATTGTACATTGTACTTGCTCACGCGCAATCAGCCCAGCGCACTTACGTCATACGTCGCGGTGCAGCACTCGTTGCCCGCCGCTGCGTTTGTTAGTTAGTTATCACTCAACCTTCCAGCTGTGCGTTTGCACCCTTTCTTTCTAGCCAACCGCGGCAATATAAATTTAATAATGTACTTCTTATTCGATCGTTTCTCACTGTTACACATTATGTAGCTTGGCAATTAACGCCTCACGTTTGTATCTTGGCTATGTGCGCCTGACGTAATTGCGTGGGCCTGCGCTTCTTCATAATGCTCAAATAAACGCTACTTAAATCTGATCTTACAGTCCACTGATTTATTCAAAAAACATATTCTGACTCCTTACCAGCATCATTCAGTTTGCTATACTAACTCAAGAAAACTCGAGAGCGTTAAGCATTCAACATTTGGTCCTCCGAACCTGGATATTATTTTAGCCTTACAGGCAACATTTTGGCCCGAGCGACCGCACTTTTGCCCAGCGACAGCATTCTCGTCCAGCGGCATGCATCATATGGTCCTCCGGGCCGCGGATATATATTTCACGGACGTGACTAACTTCATGGACAATTCGTCTCATGCTTCAGTGTATTAAGCAGGCCTATCAGCATTTCTTTTTTTTCATGATTTAATTCAACAACTCGTTAATTATCACCTACATTTGGAACTCGTATCGCACGACATTGGGGACGTCATATCTCGCCAACTGGAGCATTTGAAGCATCATTGAAGCATATGAACACCTAGCACGTGGCATTCAGCATGTGGGAAAATCCAGAGCAGCCTATCTAGACAGGATTCGACCGCATCGGACATCACTGGACAGGCAGCGACCATGTCTACATAATCTATTCTTGGGTACCTAACACGACTACAAAGGTTTCGACTAGCTTTCGATGCCTTCTAGAACATGCCGATAAGTACCATTTCCACTGACTATGAACTCATGTTTTATATTAGTTTCAATTTGCATGATTCGCATATTTTTTCTTAATGGCATTAAAGTAAAAGAAGCAGTATTAAATTAATAATATAATTTTAAAGCAGTTTCATTTGAACATGAACTTGTAATTTTTTTGCGAACTCAACAAACATTTTTCTTTAATTGTAATTCGTACCTTTTCAAACAGCACTCACGTCATTAGTGATTATACTGCTATATTGTTTGTACTAACTAATTCAGAATTTATTATCATATAAAACTAGTTTAAGATGTGTTAAGTAAGGATTACCGTGTCGTTGCGTGACTCTATAATTTGAACTTCCTGCCTGGTCTTGCTCATCGCGTTGCATTAACTTGGTCTCTTGTATTATCATTTAAATTTTTTCTCTTTTTCCAATCATGGCGGATATGAAGGCGCTGATCAAAAAACGTGGCACGATCAAGGCCTCTATATCTCGCATAAATACATACTCAGACATTTTCGATCATGATACGCATGACCATCATGCACTAAAAATAAAGCTTCGCCACCTTATGAAGCTATCAGCCAAATATGATGAGATCCAAACAAAAATCGAGTCTGAGGAATTCGACTTTCCGTCCGCGAGCGATAGGGTTCAGATCGAAGATGACTTATGCAGCATAGAATGCAAATTGCAAAATTTAATAGACCATGCCGAGGAGATGAGCAGGAAGGCAACAAGTCCATCCGAAGTAGTCACATTCAGTACGCCTCCCATTCAGTTGCAACCGATTAAGCTACCCTGTTTCGCAGGTGATATAATTGAGTGGCAACATTTTTACAGCATGTTTTTGGAGTTAGTTCATGTCCGAACGGACCTGACTGGCATCCAAAAACTGCACTATTTGCACTTATCATTAAAAGACGAGGCGCTGAATGTCATAAAATCGCTCCCTGTCACGCACGAAAATTACACGGTGGCCATTGACTTGTTAAAGGCAAGGTACGACAGTAAATTAATTGTTACCACGTATCATGCGGCGAACGTCCTGGGCATGAAGCACATACAACGTGAGTCCGTGCTCAGTGTTTCTAAATTTATAGATGAGCTCACCGCCAATATAAATGCGCTGAACTCATTGAACCTACCAGTGAATACGTTTGAGCTTATTTTCGTGCATTTTCTCGCCCAAAAACTTGACGAGCATACGTGCAGGTTGTGGAAGGAAACTTTAGGCGAAAAACAGCTTCCGATTTACGATAATTTTATTAAGTTTTTAAATTCAAGACGTCAGCTGTTACAAAACATAAATGCACCGACTGCTTTGTCTGGCGGCAGACAGGTTAGCGATAATGCTTTTTATCGCAAGTCAACTAAACGCGCGGAGTTCACTGGGTCACTAATACACACTCAAACAAGCAATAATTTTTGTCAGCTGTGTCGTGGTAATCACAAACTGCTCGAATGCCCGCAATTTATAGCCCTACAACCTACGCAACGTAGAGAAGTGTTAATAAATAATAAACTCTGCCTGAATTGTACGCGATCGGGCCATGACAGCTCGCGTTGCCCTTCTAAATTTTCCTTCAAGGCATGCTCGAAAAGGCACCACACCATGCTCCATGCGTCGATAAATCATTCGAACAACAGGAACAATAAGCAATGTTCTTTGAAGCTACAGACGAATAAATCAATTTTATTGTCCACCGCCGTATGCACCACCACCGATCATGCCGGTAAAAGGCGCCCGGTAAGAATCCTGCTGGATTCAGGGTTGCAAGCCAATTTTTGTACTATGGGTTTCGCCCGCCGCATGGGCCTAAAACTAAACAAGTCCGAGCTGCCTATCACGGGCATAAATAACTCATTATGTCAAGCCAATTTTAGCACACGCGTGCGCCTGAACTCACGCTATAAGGACTTCACTTTAAATGTCCACTGCGCTGTTCTGCCCAGAATCACAAATAATCTTCCCACAGAATCCTTTGACATCGCATCGCTGAAAATTCCAAAGGAGATATTTTTAGCTGACCCGCAATTTAATAATTCGTAACAAATTGACATATTACTCGGGGCACAGTACTTTTGCAGTTAATTGAGTTGACTAAATTTGTTCGAAGTCCGCATTTTCCGACAATCCAGGATACTAAGCTAGGGTTTATACTCGCCGGGAATTTACCCTTCAACGTGGACATGACCAAACCGGTCTCCTCGTTCATGGCTCGTGACGACATTAATGATACTCGCATTAATTACCGCGCGCCAACCGCCAATCGCCAGCCGCCAACCGCGCCTCGGAGATACAGCAGCTCTCTACAAAGGGCAATTGGTATCATGTCGCCTCGCATGGCAATCCCGCGGGCATCCTATCCCGCGGCTGTTAACCCCGTTTGTTACACGGCCACCAGCAACGGTGGCATGGTCCTTACTGGTTCACGCCAACCTTTAGGTTAACTACTTGCTCCCAGGGTCACTCCCTCCAAGCCATTTTCAAAATGCGCCGTCGACTACGCCGGTCCTATGTTTCTACGTCAGGGCGGGCAGCGGTCCAAATCTTTTACAAAAGCTTATATTTCTCTTTCCATCTGCATGTCCACCAAGGCTATTCACCTTGAATTGGTTTCAGATTTGTCGGCAGACGACTTTTTAGCTGCCTTGGAACGTTTCGTATCCCGGAGGGGCATCCCCGAAAAAATATTTTCCGATAACGGTACCAATTTCCGTCGGGCTGGCACCATATTACACCAGCTATACAAGCTCTTCTAGCAGGACGAATTTCAAAGGGCCGCACAAGACTTCGCCAGTCCACGCGGAATTAAGTGGTCGTTCATACCTGCCTCAGCGCCCCATTTCGGTGGTTTGTGGGAGAGCGGCGTCACGAGCGTTAAGTTCCATTTGCGGCGCGTTATAGGCAATACGCCCCTGAACTTCGAAGAGTTCTCCACTGTCTTGACTCAGGTTGAAGCTTGTTTGAATTTGCGTCCCTTGTTCTCCATGTCAAATGATGCTGGGGATCCCAAGCCTTTGACTCCAGCTCATTTTTTGGTTGGTTCCCCCCTTACCGCGCTCCCGGAAGCCGATTACTCGGATACAAATATGGGTCGCTTGGGGAGATGGCAGCTGCTGCACAAATTTACCCGTTCTATATGGAAGAGTTGGTCTAGAGACTATCTGCACCAGCTGCAGCAGAGAAATATATGGAAAAGCCATTCCAAAAATTTATCTATAGGACAGTTAGTCCTTATCTTAGATGACAATACTCCACCATTGCTGTGGAAACGCGGTATTGTCACTCAGACTTATCCAGGGCAGGATTCGTTAGTACGTGTCGCGGACGTCCGGACTGCTAACGGCATTCTGCGTAGACCTATTCATAAGCTGTGCCCACTTCCGGTGGCATCAGACTGATTGACATCTCGGTGCTTCATGCCCGGGACATTGCCGGTCGAGCACATGCTCTACCATGCACATTTTACTAAGTACAATGTGGCTTATGTAACTTATGTTACTTATGTAATGTGTACCTATTTATGCACTTGTATTTATTTGTATCATTTAATGTACGCTATGTTGTGGTGCATTGGTGAACATTTAAAAGTTTCTCTTTTTCTTAGTGTGATGTCAATTATGGTGTACTGTGTGGTGCAGTGTATATTATTATACTAAATTTTTTGGGTATTTCTATTGTATATTATTATAGCAATTTTTTGTGTATATTTTTATTGTATATTATTATACTAAATTTTTTGGGTATTTCTATTGTATATTAGCATAGAAATTTTTTGTTGTATATTTTGTATTGTATATTATTATCGAAATTTTTTGGGGTATATTTCTATTGTATATTATGTAATAAAATAAATAAATAAGTTGTAAGTTGTAATGTGTTTAATTGGTGTGATTGGTGTGGCTCTCGACGTCTTACTGGCCTGAAACACTTCCTTAAGTTTCCCAGCTGGTCGAGTCCCAATGGTAGCAAGACCGGTCGAGTAGCGTAAAGTTGATGAAGGAATATATATGTTCAGCTTCGCCGAAAGTTTCAAAACAAAATTTATTGTTTTGAAGGAAATTTAAAAAAAATTTATGTTTATAAAAAAAATAATTAAAAAAAAATTTAATTTTATTAATTAATTAATTAGGATCAATTAATTAATATAGGGCTGTGAAGTTTTAAACAGTGTAATGCTCTTCTGAAAATTTTTATTAAAGTTTTAGTATAATTTAAATAATCTATCACCACTCATAAGACTGTCTGTAAACCAATCGATACTTGTTTACCTTTTTATTTTTTAGGTTATCTTCACTTACGGGTGGTAAAGTCCTTGTAGATTATCAATTAGAATTATATTATTGGTAATTAGTATTATTGAAGAAATAAAGAACTATTAAGTATTGAAAAGTATTAATGTTTTTTATTAAGTAATAGCAATATTGACTCTTATCGATTAGTATCGATCCTCAGGATATCGAAAAAAAAATTACAAGTATATGATATAAAAATTAAATAGGGTTCTTTAAACAGCCAGTTATTACCAAAGTCAGAGAAATCGGGCTAATATTTAAAAAGTATAACGTTACAATCAAATTAATAGTTATTAATAAACACAGACATTGAATAATAATTTGTAAATATAATAATTGTTTTCACCCAACAGCTGTTGAACTAAGAGGAGGCACTGAAATCGTCAAAGCAAATGGCCGCCGTGAAGTTAGTGAGATGTCATTCGTATATTGGACGTTCCAAATAAAAGATTTTCCTGTAGTATTCCTGTTCTGATGTCTGCGAATCTCTTGTAAAATGTTGTGTAGTGTCTAGTGTACTGTTTCTGAGTTGTATTTAGTGTATTCGTATAATTATTAGTTCAAACACTTTCCCCGATTCCATCACTAATTTGGGTTAATGTATTACACAGTTTTCTAGTGTTTTGTGGTGTTTTTCAGAGTAGATATGTATTGTTCTGTGTTTATGGAGTGTTTCTTGATTGTTTCTGTTATAATATGATAGTTTTTAGAAGTATTCCACAAGTCACTCGCGATTTCACAATAACGTACTATACATTCGCTTGGTATGTCTATTATAGGTTAGGTTATGCACGTTACCAAACGTATATCATGTTAACCGTTCAACTACCAATAATTAACTAACTGTTTCCTTCAGTTTCAATTAAACTCCTAGCCCATATAATATTATCCTTAACATTGTTCAAAAATATTTTCACATCCTGTGTACATTTTACTATTTCACTATATGAATGCCTAAACTTTGGTTATTTGTCAATTTTATTCACTAGATTTGATTTAAATAAATCTTTCAGTTCATTCTGGTTATTTTCAGATTAAATAATGCCATTTTATAGTGTTTTCTGTCCAAAAAATAGTAATTTCAGTTTGGTATACTCTGTTTGGAAGTCAAAACATTAAAATTTACTTCCTGTCATTATATAAATTCAGCCATTTTATCAGTTATATTTAATATTAATAATTCTATATTGTATTAAAAGGTTCCTATTCCCTTATTTTCTGGTAATTAATTGAATTAGTTGTATTCTGAAACATTATTCTGAAATATATGACTCCCATGTCTAAATTTCTGAGTTTAGTCATTTTCACATTTATTCATAATTCTGAATATAATTTATTAAAATTTCTCTAAATGGTATGTGCAATTATATGGCATGATCTCAAGTTTATTTTGTCTAAACCCCTTTTGTTTATTTGCATTTAATTGAGCAATTTCTCTGTTTTGATGAAGTTTGGTTTCCATTCTTTTGGCCTATGATTTTTTAACAATTTTTCTTACAAAATAATTTACAAACAATATATGATGTGTGATACCCTCTCTGACTTTTACAAATAGTATTATAAATTAAACATGTTTTTAAATTACACAAAAACAATTAGTATTGGTTACAATACAAACAATAGTTAAAACAAATAACGAATATTTTTTTTTTTAAATAAATGGTTGTCTTCAAATCAGACATTTTGCAACAAAATTCCCATTTCCAACATGTAAACATGGTTTATAAAAAAGGTTTTGTACTAACTAACATCTTAATTACTCTCTACTATTTACAAGTGGTAATTATTTTTATAGTTCTGATGTTAGTTGTTTCAGACCCAAACAAATGGCCTTATATCTAAAACATTTTTAAACATTCTTGTACTATATACATTAAAACCTTATATTTATATTCTTATTTCTAACTATTATTATAAGTAGGATTCTACAGTTTTTATACAGTCTTTTATACCTTGTCTTTGGGGAATTGTACCCTGTCATTAACAAATAAATAGTATGAACTGTTCAAAAAGCACTATGAAATCTGTTTTTCTTTTTTCATGTAAAACAAAAATGTTATTTTAAACAGATTCATGTCTTATGAACAACATATTGTCACCGTACACATTTTAAGTCATTGAAAAATGCATATTTCATTGCATCCAATGTTTGTGATTGCCAAGAATGAAACACAAGGTTCATTTTTTATAATACCCAAAACTATCACTGGTTCACTTTGCACTTATATATTATGTTAATGCTAAATGGTCGTATAGTCTTATTAACATAATAAATTGGTTAGCGTTTTTTCAATGGAGATTTGTTCCATGGGTACTATATTATTGTTTCATCTTAGTTCACAGGAAACTTTTACTTTATACACTCCTCTCTCTTAAATTTATATACATGTGGTTTTTATTTCGTTATACTTTTGTTTTTAGATATTTATTTTTGGGATATAGGGATTTGGGTGTCTTTTATAAGAGCATGACATCTTCTTCAGGATGCTGCCCTCTTCTTCTTTCTTCAGTCTTCTTTTCTCCTGCCTTCTGGGACTGGTATCTTCTCCATCTTCTTCTTGTTGCCATCAGGTTTCTTGGGATCTTCTCCATCTTCTTCTTTATTACAGAAATACACAACCTGTATTGGTTGATCTTGGCTTATTTTAGGGTTTCTCTTCTATTTATTCTTCCTCGTTGTGGGTTTGGTCATATTGTGTACTGCTTTGTTATTTACTATTTTACCTTCCTGGGTTATACCTTGAAAACCTTTGGTCATGATACTGGTCTTGGATGACTCATCACTAGTAACTCCTTTTACTTGAACTTGGATTTTCATTATAATAATGATTTCTTTCCACAGTTGCTATGAATTAATCTATTTATATTAGACTTAATGCTTTCTTCCAAATTTAAATATTATAACTTCATTATTCTAATGATCAATTGCCATTCAATATTATGCAAACATCTGTCACGCTACAGATTGCTCCCCTCCAGAAGTAATTATTTCAGACATGTTTATGGATGAAATAATTTCTTATGATAATTTCATCATTTCTTATAATTCATTTTCTTCTCCATTTGTATATCGACATTTTATAATTAGAGTTTAATTAATTTTATATATATAATTATTTGTTTTACTACTGATCCTTTTCGGATAGTTAGTGTCTTCTGAGATATATTATAATTGTAATACATTTTCTTTCTATATCAACTTCGTGTTGTATCCTTGGGATATTAATTCCCTAACATTCCCTATCACGTGGGCTGGGGCAGATCAGAGGGGCACTGTACGCTACTTCTCTGCTGGCCATACACCACTTCTATAAATTGAGTACAGGGGCATATCCATCCCTGCTCAAAAAACATAATGCTGCTGGAATTATCTTCAGTCAGTCATCGAATAAATAAATAAAAAGTAGTCTCATTTTCGACTAATAAAAATATCTTTGGATTCTCCACTTCGTAGTCTCTCAGATTATCTCACATTTTCTATCTTAATAAATCTTCATAATCATTATTATACTCATTACATATATATTTTTTCAAAACTCTTAACTTGTCTGCTATATTTATTTTAATTATGGTTGAAAACCTTTCTTTTAATAATTCTGGCTACTGTTTACAGTGTAACTCTCTTTCTTCTCCATCTGAATTCTCTTTATACTTTCTTCTGGTTACTCATAGTATTAGCATGGTCTTTATATATAGTCTTTCTTATTCATTATTTGAATGGTCTTAATATATTATATTTAATTTTTTAACATTGTATCTTTACATTAGATATACAGGTTGTTATATTGATCATTTTATTTAAACATTTTGGTTCTTTCCTTTCTCTTAGAAAGTTATTAATCCACCTTCGCATTCATTAACATTAATTCATTTATATCATATTTCATGTGGTATTGCTTCTCTTTGCATTTCATATAGGTCTTATTATTATCATTGGTTCAAAATCATCTTCTCCATATGTTTGGTATGAGTTGTTCTTCTTTGCTCTTAATTAACTGTTTTCATTATCGTTTCATAGGTAATTAGTCTCTTTGCTTCCAAATTTTTTCTTCTCAATTCAATTATAATTGACACTTAATTATTTTTTGGAACTTGGTTAGTTTTAATGTAAAGTTCAAACTATTCTTTTTATTTAATTGAAAAATATTTCTCATACATTCTTGTAATATGTTGATCTTATCTTGTTTCAAAGTACTGACGTTCTATCAACATTCAAATTCTGTTTAATTCATTTATTCCCAGAATTGTTTCATTCAGAAATGTTTATAGTACTGTTATCTTACTATTATTTCTGAATGTTTTGGTATTTTTCCAAAATCAAATTCTTCTTAATTATTTACCATAAAGTTTTCTCACAAACTTAGTTATAGTAAGTTGGTCTTACTTTATTTTTTTAAATTTTTTGTATAATTAAGTTCAAAATTCTCTCTCTTTCTCTTTCTTCCATAAAGTTTTGTTCTAAATTATCAGGTTGTAGTAAGAAGTACTTACATATTTTAGAATAAGTTATATTCAAAATTCTTTCTTTTTCTTTCTTCCATAAAGTTTGTTCCAAAATTATTAGGTTGTAGTAAGATGTACTTACATTATTTTTGAATTTTTTTTTTAAATTTAAATTCTAAATTCCTTTTTCTTATAATTCTCCAGAATGTTCTTCTCAAAATATTAGGTTGTAAGATGTACTTACATTATTTTAGGATTTTTAAAATAAAAATTCTAAATTCCTTCTTCTTATAATTCTCCAAAATGTTCTTCTCAAAATATTAGGTTGTAAGATGTACTTACATTATTTTAGGATTTTTTCAAAATAATAAAAATTCAAAATTCTAAATCTCACAACTCATTCTTCATAATATTTCTTCATAGAAGCTTGATTGTACACTCCTTTGATTTTTCCTGAAACGATTTCCTTCAACTCATATGTATTGTTATGCTTATCATTTACCACAACATATGGGCCAGTGTATAGTAATAGTAGTTTTTTGGTTATGCCTTCTAAGGTGCTAGGCAGCTCTCTATTTTTTAGGAGGACTTTTTCACCCTCTTTATATGTTACAATTCGCCCTATTGCCTTCTGGTATTTGGCTTGCCGTTTTTCCTGATCTTCTGCTACCTTATTGTAAAACTTCAACTGGTTGAATTTCCTATTGTTGTTCGTTGGAAATTCAATGATTTGTTCAATGTCTCGGGGAGTCGGCTTCTCATACATGGCTGAGTACGGTGGAATTCCTATAGCTGGATGGTGGGCGTAATTTAGGAATGTTTCTGTCGCTGCTAGGTACTCTTGCCACTTTTTCTGTTGGTTGTGACAGTACGTGCGTAATATCCTACCCACTTCTCTTAGTACTCTCTCAGCCGGATTGCTACTTGGGTGGTAGACTGATGTCTTATACGTTTTGACCCCAAGTGCTAATAAAGTGTCTCGCCATCTCCTCCCCTTAAACTGTGTACCATGGTCGGTAATAATAGAAGATGGTCTACCGATCTCTGGGATATACAAATCAATAATCACCGCCAAAACCTTTGCTGTTGTTGCCCGATTAACCGGATATAGCTTTATATACTTGGTGTAGTGATCCATTATGATTACCAAGTATTTATATCTGTGCCGACCACCGCTACGGGGAAATGGCCCGCATATATCCAAAAACACTTTTTCCAGTTTTGCATTGGAAGTTATCGGTATCATGATACCCTCTGTCTTTTCATTGTTTACTTTTGCACATTGGCAGATCTTACAGGACTTGAGGTATGTTCTCACCTTGCGGTTGATATTCTTGATCTTACAATTTTCCTCTAGAGCTTGTATCACTTTTAACGCTCCCATGTGACCATACCTGACATGGTAATCGATGATGACCTCCTTTTCTATTTGGTGCGGGATTATCACCTTCCATGTCTCATCGTCCAATGCGGTTTTTATGAATAAAATTCCCTTGTTAAGGTGGTAATATTTAGAAATGGTTTCATCATTGGCTTCCAAACGACTCACAATGTTTTTCAGCTTAGGATCAGACTGCTGATGGATTCTGATGTTTATTAACAAAGCTTGTAAATCGGCTCTGGTCGTGAATATGTTATAAATTTTTACTAAGCTCTCCTTCTCTCCCTCGAAAGTCTGATCTTCCAGATTTATACGTGACAACACATCCGCTACCACGTTCTTCTTTCCTGGAATGTATTCCCATTTCAGGTCATATTCTTGTAGGGCGAGTACCCACCTAGCCAATCGGCCGTGACTCAATTTGCACCTACGAAGGAACGAGATGGATTTATGATCAGTTCGCACCGTGACTTGATATCCGAGAATGTACGTCCGGAACTTGCTGCATGCGAACACCACGCTCAACAATTCCTTTTCTGTCACACTGTAGTTCTTTTCGCACTGGTTCAGTGTGCGACTAGCGAAGCTTATTACCAGATGTTGTCCCTCCTCATCTTCCTGGTATAATGTCGTTCCTAAGCTTAGATCACTAGCGTCACAGTTTAGAAAGAACGGTTTCTTAAAATCTGGGTGACGAAGTATCACACTCTCCAGAAACTTCTCTTTTATTAATCGAAAAGTAATATCTTGATCTTCACCCCAAGTCCATTTGTTTTTGGCAGATAACTGTGGTTGAAACTTGGCTGTCAACTCGGAATATCGGCTCTGAAACTTCCTGTAATAGTTACAGAGTCCGAGGAAAGATTGCAATTGTTTCCTGTTTCTTGGTTGCGGGAACCTCTGAATTGCCTCCACTTTCTCTGCTGATGGGGTAATACCTCTGTCGTCTAGGTTGAAGCCTAAGAATTGTACCTCGCGCGCTATGAACTTGGATTTCTCCAACTTCAATGTTATGTTGTTCTGCGCTAGTTTGTTTAGTACAAACTCCACTCTGTAACAGTGCTCTTCCCAGGTTCCGGATGTAATTAGTAAATCGTCAACATAGACGGTGGTAAATTGGAGCGCTTCTGGTCCCAAAATCTGGTCCATGCATGCCACAAATATGGCGACAGAATTGACAAGTCCGAAGGGCAGTCTCTTGAACTGGTAATTGCGCCCTTCGAAAATGAACGCTACGTATTGGCGGCTTTGTGGATGCAGCTCTACCTGCCAATAACCACAGACCGTATCCCAGGTGCTAATAAATCTAGTACCATGAAAACGCTTTAAGATTTCTTCTATTTCACCGGGAGAGGTTCTGTCATTCACAATTGTCTTATTCAACTCACGCGCATCTAAACAGAGCCGGACTTGTCCATCTTTCTTCGGAACAGCAATAATTGGACTAGTGTAAGGTGATTGACTAATCTCAATTATGTCGTTTTCAATCATCTTGTTTATCTCTGTTCTCACGGCTTCTTTGAGCGACTGCGCTATTGGATATGACCTCCGGTTAAACTCTACGTTTTCTTTAAAACGAAGTTGGCACTGGTAGTTTTTTACCTTCCCTGGTTCATCAGAAAACACCGCCTTGTATTTCTCATATATAGCGATTAGACGATCAGCCAGATGTGTTGGTATTTTCTTGTCATCGCTTCCGCACTGGAAATTCCGTATTTCTTGGATCTTAACTGACCATAAATCCTCTCCTCCATGATTGTATATTATGGGTTTATAAAGAGGGCTGTTTCTAATAACATTTATTTTACGAAGTTGTTGATGTATAGGGCTGGGAAGTATAGTTGTGCTTCCTACCAGATCTGCGGTCCATGTTACTCCGTCTGGGAAAAGTGATACTTTATTTAAATTAAGATCGATTACTGCCGAATATCTACGAAGAATATCGCAACCGACTAAGATGTCAAATGGTAATCCGGTGGCGATTAAAAATTCCATGTCTAAAGCTATATCACGGCTAACGACACTTAAGGAAACTTGCTTCCTGATGGTTTTATTTTGGCGACCAGTTGCACCTACCAATACAATGTTGTTGACTGGTAACATTGGCAAAGTTTTACCACATGTACTCTGTATTCTCTCCAACTCATTGGAGTTTATTATTGAAATATTAGCTCCTGTGTCTATCATTATTCTAGCGGGAACTCCTTCCACCTCCGCTGTTATATAAATTATCTCATTATTACTGTTGCTGAGACTCTTCTCGTTCTCTTCCAAAAGTTCAGTTCGTATGTCTTTCAAATAATGGTTACTGATAATAGTGATGTTTTTATCATTGTTTGCTTGTTGCAAATCATCCTTTTCTAACCCAGGAAGTATAAGCAGTAACGGGTCATCGTTGTTGATTACTGCCTCCTCTCGTTTAAAGCATTTTGGTCATTGTTTAAGTTATTGTTGACCGAGGCATCGTTCGGGAAACTCTGGTTTGTTTCCTGACGTTCTGTACCCTGGTTGATGTTTAACGCCCTGTTCGGTTGTCTGCCAAGATCTTCCAGGCTGGTACTTCGTCTTTCCTGTTCGTATCTTGGGCCGTCTCGTTCCGCACTCCTCCATCTTCGGTCGGCGCCGTGGAAGCTGCTCCTCCTCGGTTGATAATATCTCCTGGGTCCGCGATCTTCTGCTCTTATAAAATTTACCCTAGGGCGCGACACTCGGTTATTACTATTGCTATTATTATTATTACTAATATTATTATTATAGTAATTTCGGTTAGGTGGGTAAGGTCTGTCACCATTATTGTTGGGATATGGATTTCTCTGACTGTATGGAACATTATTATTTTGTTGATAAAAGTGGTTTCGATTATTTGGGTAGGGGTTGTTATTTCTCACGCCGTTAAAATTTCCGTTAAACTGGTTATTACGTGGCTGGTTGTTAGGGCCGTCGTAATTACTGGGCTGGTTCCGGTTATTTGTATGGTTATTGCCGTTATTGGGGTAAGTAGTCGGCCTTGCTTCTGGTCTCTCATTTCTCTTCCTGCTCTGCCGATAATACTCTTCATTCTCGTATCCCTCCAATAACTCAGTCATTCCCTGGATCGTCTTGATCTGACTACCTCTCCGGGCCCTGATAATGTCCTCATCATAGTGATAAGATATCTTATTCACTAAACATTCTTCTGGGATTGCTGGCTCAAGGTGCTTTGCCATACACACCTTCCCCAAGAAATATGCCGTCATACTGCTACCTAATTGTGACCTGTATCTTCCGTTACAAATATTGTCACGTATCAAGTTCTGGGTGGTCTCAGACCAGTATTTTGTCTTAAACATTTTCCGGAACTGTTGGTAGTCGGAAATTTCACTCCGGTTGGCCATCCACCAATTATCTGTAATGTCTCGGAAGGACTCGTCGAATATCTCCCTGCTATGGCTCCATTGGGTAATTTTATGCTTGGTCAAATATTCTTCTACCCTTGCCAGGAACTCCATCGGCTTGCGTTTGTACTGCCGGAAGTTGAGCCACTCTCGGCTTTCGTTGACGGGCAATCCGGTGAAATGAGTCGGTCTGTTTCTAATCGCTTCCATCTCCTCTCGGCTTTGTCGCACCTGACCGGTGATATTGGCCATGGTCTCTTGTATATCATTACATCGTTCTGTGACCTGGTTGCGTACTTTTCCGAATTCTTCTTGATTTTCCTTCCTCTGTTCTTCTACCTTCCTACGACTATGTTCTTCGATATTTGTGAACTTGATGTTCACCACTTCTTTAAACTCATTCACCTCCTTTTCGGTCTGGTTGCACTTTCCATCAATCTCTCGAATCTGTCGATTGACCATTATATTTTCTTCTTCCATCTTCTTATCCATCGCTTTTTTGTTAACCCTGATTGCCTTATTCATTTCTTCTCGCAACAATTCCATCCTTTCGTCCAGTTTGTCCAAATTCTCCTGATTTACCTCCCTTAACTCTTCTCTTAGAATTTGATTGTCTTCTCTCAATTCTTCCAATTTCTCCCCCATCTTCTCTTCCAACTTCCTGTTATCTTCTTTCAACTCTTCCTTCAATTGTCGGTTGTTTTTCTCTATCTTCTTCCTGGTTTCATCTATTTTCTGATTGGTATTTTCAATTTTATTAATCAACTCTTCTTTAGTCGCCTTGAATTCTTCCTTGAACGATTGGTTGTCTTCCTTCAATTCTTCCATGTTCTTGTTCATCCCAGTCAACTCTTCTTTTGTGGATTGATTATCCTTCTTCAATTCTTCTAATTTTTCTTCCATCTTCTCTTCCATCTTCTTGCTGTTTTCTTCCATCTTCTTCGTCAGGGACTGATTGTCTTCCTTCAATTCTTCTAACTTCTTCCCCATCTCTTCTTCCAACTTCTTGCTGTTTTCTTCCATCTTCTCTTCCATCTTCTTATTGGTTGCATCAATCTTCTTACCCAGGGACTGGTTGTCTTCCTTCAGCCCTTCCATGTTCTTGTTCACCCCACTTAATTCTTCTTTCAAGGACTGGTTATCACTCCCCATTTTCTTACTCATTTCCTTTATCATTCTCATCACATCTTGTATACTCCCCTCCTCCGTTCGTGTCGTCTTTTCCAATGGTTCCTTCTGGGCATTGACTTCCCCTGTTTGCGTGGGTATCTCCGGTTGTTCAGTTTGTTTGGATAACACCGGTGGCAATGAACTCTCCGCATCTACTGGCGTTGCCTCCTTATTGTCCATTTCCAACTCTATTTCTTTTTCGGCCTCCGCCGCCCGTTTCTTAGATGTCGCACGTCGTTGCATTTTCCCTTGTTGTTCTCTGGCTTTGTAGCTGTTGCCTAGCTCCAACTAGTGATTGGGCAGAATTTATTGGCCTTCCAATCGCTAATTAAAGCCCCTGAAGTTGTGCGCCAATTTGTAATAAAATAAATAAATAAGTTGTAAGTTGTAATGTGTTTAATTGGTGTGATTGGTGTGGCTCTCGACGTCTTACTGGCCTGAAACACTTCCTTAAGTTTCCCAGCTGGTCGAGTCCCAATGGTAGCAAGACCGGTCGAGTAGCGTAAAGTTGATGAAGGAATATATATGTTCAGCTTCGCCGAAAGTTTCAAAACAAAATTTATTGTTTTGAAGGAAATTTAAAAAAAATTTATGTTTATAAAAAAAATAATTAAAAAAAAATTTAATTTTATTAATTAATTAATTAGGATCAATTAATTAATATAGGGCTGTGAAGTTTTAAACAGTGTAATGCTCTTCTGAAAATTTTTATTAAAGTTTTAGTATAATTTAAATAATCTATCACCACTCATAAGACTGTCTGTAAACCAATCGATACTTGCTTACCTTTTTATTTTTTAGGTTATCTTCACTTACGGGTGGTAAAGTCCTTGTAGATTATCAATTAGAATTATATTATTGGTAATTAGTATTATTGAAGAAATAAAGAACTATTAAGTATTGAAAAGTATTAATGTTTTTTATTAAGTAATAGCAATATTGACTCTTATCGATTAGTATCGATCCTCAGGATATCGAAAAAAAAATTACAAGTATATGATATAAAAATTAAATAGGGTTCTTTAAACAGCCAGTTATTACCAAAGTCAGAGAAATCGGGCTAATATTTAAAAAGTATAACGTTACAATCAAATTAATAGTTATTAATAAACACAGACATTGAATAATAATTTGTAAATATAATAATTGTTTTCACCCAACAGCTGTTGAACTAAGAGGAGGCACTGAAATCGTCAAAGCAAATGGCCGCCGTGAAGTTAGTGAGATGTCATTCGTATATTGGACGTTCCAAATAAAAGATTTTCCTGTAGTATTCCTGTTCTGATGTCTGCGAATCTCTTGTAAAATGTTGTGTAGTGTCTAGTGTACTGTTTCTGAGTTGTATTTAGTGTATTCGTATAATTATTAGTTCAAACACTTTCCCCGATTCCATCACTAATTTGGGTTAATGTATTACACAGTTTTCTAGTGTTTTGTGGTGTTTTTCAGAGTAGATATGTATTGTTCTGTGTTTATGGAGTGTTTCTTGATTGTTTCTGTTATAATATGATAGTTTTTAGAAGTATTCCACAAGTCACTCGCGATTTCACAATAACGTACTATACATTCGCTTGGTATGTCTATTATAGGTTAGGTTATGCACGTTACCAAACGTATATCATGTTAACCGTTCAACTACCAATAATTAACTAACTGTTTCCTTCAGTTTCAATTAAACTCCTAGCCCATATAATATTATCCTTAACATTGTTCAAAAATATTTTCACATCCTGTGTACATTTTACTATTTCACTATATGAATGCCTAAACTTTGGTTATTTGTCAATTTTATTCACTAGATTTGATTTAAATAAATCTTTCAGTTCATTCTGGTTATTTTCAGATTAAATAATGCCATTTTATAGTGTTTTCTGTCCAAAAAATAGTAATTTCAGTTTGGTATACTCTGTTTGGAAGTCAAAACATTAAAATTTACTTCCTGTCATTATATAAATTCAGCCATTTTATCAGTTATATTTAATATTAATAATTCTATATTGTATTAAAAGGTTCCTATTCCCTTATTTTCTGGTAATTAATTGAATTAGTTGTATTCTGAAACATTATTCTGAAATATATGACTCCCATGTCTAAATTTCTGAGTTTAGTCATTTTCACATTTATTCATAATTCTGAATATAATTTATTAAAATCTCTCTAAATGGTATGTGCAATTATATGGCATGATCTCAAGTTTATTTTGTCTAAACCCCTTTTGTTTATTTGCATTTAATTGAGCAATTTCTCTGTTTTGATGAAGTTTGGTTTCCATTCTTTTGGCCTATGATTTTTTAACAATTTTTCTTACAAAATAATTTACAAACAATATATGATGTGTGATACCCTCTCTGACTTTTACAAATAGTATTATAAATTAAACATGTTTTTAAATTACACAAAAACAATTAGTATTGGTTACAATACAAACAATAGTTAAAACAAATAACGAATATTTTTTTTTTTAAATAAATGGTTGTCTTCAAATCAGACATTTTGCAACAAAATTCCCATTTCCAACATGTAAACATGGTTTATAAAAAAGGTTTTGTACTAACTAACATCTTAATTACTCTCTACTATTTACAAGTGGTAATTATTTTTATAGTTCTGATGTTAGTTGTTTCAGACCCAAACAAATGGCCTTATATCTAAAACATTTTTAAACATTCTTGTACTATATACATTAAAACCTTATATTTATATTCTTATTTCTAACTATTATTATAAGTAGGATTCTACAGTTTTTATACAGTCTTTTATACCTTGTCTTTGGGGAATTGTACCCTGTCATTAACAAATAAATAGTATGAACTGTTCAAAAAGCACTATGAAATCTGTTTTTCTTTTTTCATGTAAAACAAAAATGTTATTTTAAACAGATTCATGTCTTATGAACAACATATTGTCACCGTACACATTTTAAGTCATTGAAAAATGCATATTTCATTGCATCCAATGTTTGTGATTGCCAAGAATGAAACACAAGGTTCATTTTTTATAATACCCAAAACTATCACTGGTTCACTTTGCACTTATATATTATGTTAATGCTAAATGGTCGTATAGTCTTATTAACATAATAAATTGGTTAGCGTTTTTTCAATGGAGATTTGTTCCATGGGTACTATATTATTGTTTCATCTTAGTTCACAGGAAACTTTTACTTTATACACTCCTCTCTCTTAAATTTATATACATGTGGTTTTTATTTCGTTATACTTTTGTTTTTAGATATTTATTTTTGGGATATAGGGATTTGGGTGTCTTTTATAAGAGCATGACATCTTCTTCAGGATGCTGCCCTCTTCTTCTTTCTTCAGTCTTCTTTTCTCCTGCCTTCTGGGACTGGTATCTTCTCCATCTTCTTCTTGTTGCCATCAGGTTTCTTGGGATCTTCTCCATCTTCTTCTTTATTACAGAAATACACAACCTGTATTGGTTGATCTTGGCTTATTTTAGGGTTTCTCTTCTATTTATTCTTCCTCGTTGTGGGTTTGGTCATATTGTGTACTGCTTTGTTATTTACTATTTTACCTTCCTGGGTTATACCTTGAAAACCTTTGGTCATGATACTGGTCTTGGATGACTCATCACTAGTAACTCCTTTTACTTGAACTTGGATTTTCATTATAATAATGATTTCTTTCCACAGTTGCTATGAATTAATCTATTTATATTAGACTTAATGCTTTCTTCCAAATTTAAATATTATAACTTCATTATTCTAATGATCAATTGCCATTCAATATTATGCAAACATCTGTCACGCTACAATTATCATAGTGAATTTTTCAGGTATATTGCCTTGTATTATTGTGTAATACTGCTTATTATACGCTAAGTGTCACGCTGTTATTTTTAAATTTGTTGGATTTCTCTAATGATTGTGCAATGCCACCTACGATGTCCTTATTTCCATGTATTATTGTTATTATTGTTATTATGTCTTATCGCATATTCAAGCCTTTGGACTATTGTGACATATTATTTATTAAGCATTGATTAATAATGTATTTACACTTGTTTATATTATATTTGTATTTTTGCCAATATTCATGTACAATGTATTGCCGCATCTCTTAGATGTGTAACTTATTCATGTATACTTGTATGTTTTAAATAACTTGTTCTTTTTTTACTGCAAACTATGTCAAAATCGCCCGATTTTGGGCGGGCAGTATGTTAATACATTGTACATTGTACTTGCTCACGCGCAATCAGCCCAGCGCACTTACGTCATACGTCGCGGTGCAGCACTCGTTACCCGCCGCTGCGTTTGTTAGTTAGTTATCACTCAACCTTCCAGCTGTGTGTTTGCACCCTTCCTTTCTAGCCAGCCGCGGCAATATAAATTTAATAATGTACTTCTTATTCGATCGTTTCTCACTGCTACACATTATGTAGCTTGGCAATTAACGCCTCACGTTTGTATCTTGGCTATGTGCGCCTGACGTAATTGCGTGGGCCTGCGCTTCTTCATAATGCTCAAATAAACGCTACTTAAATCTGATCTTACAGTCCACTGATTTATTCAAAAAACATATTCTGACTTCTTACCAGCATCATTTAGTTTGCTATACTAACTCAAGAAAACTCGAGAGCGTTAAGCATTCAACACTATCGTTGATCACGCTCACAGTCTCTGGAGAGAGGTTAAAGTATATCGTGGTGAAAACGTTGTAGACACTTTCTTCTCGTGGTTGATGAAAGACGTCGAGGATATGATGAAGGTAATACGTCATAACGTAAAATTAATTATGTCCGATGATGACAATGTTGCGTTCACTAACGCCACCGTTTGCCATTTGTGTGAGCGCCCTTTGACAGACGCTTTAAGGTACGCAATCATTGTCATCTTGCGGGGAAATTCTTGGGAGCAGCCCACAATAGCTGTAATCTGAGCTACAAGATGCCACGTCATATCCCCGTCTTCTTTCACAACCTTCGTGGCTACGACTGTCTCCATGTAATGCAGGGTTTAGGAAAATATAAGGACCAACACGTATCCTGCGTTGCAACATCTAGTGAGCGTTACGTGTCGTTCTCCCTGGGTCCCTTGCGTTTCGTAAACTCTTTTCAATTTCTTAATCGCTCTCTGGACACACTCGTTACCAATCTGTCTACGTCCGGGAGCCAATTTCCTTTGCTTAGAGAGGAAATGCTTAGACGGGGTTTCGACGAACAGACCAATCTGCTCGTACGCAAGGGGTATACCCTTACGCTTACGTTGACAGTATTGATCGGTTCAGCGAAACAAGTCTACCTGCTCGTGAACACTTTGATAACCGGTTGATGGAATCGTCTATTTCGGACGCAGATTACGAGCACGCACATAACGTGTGGAGTGCATTCAATCTGCGTACGTTTGGAGATTACCATGATCTGTATTTGTTGACAGACGTAATGCTGCTGGCTGATGTCTTTGAAAGTTTTCGGGACATGGCCTTACGCGATTACTGTTTGGACCCGTGTCATTTTTACTCGCTTCCCGGTTTCGCTTGGAACGCGATGCTAAAAATGACAGGGGTCGAATTGTAGCTGTTGATAGATATAAATCAACATCTGTTTGTTGAGTCTGGGGTCCGCGGAGGCGTTGCTATGATATCCAACCGTCATGCCATCGCTAACAACCCTCTGATCCCAGATCAGTACGATGTTTCGAAACCGACCTCCTTCATTCTGTATACGGACTGTAACAATCTATATGGTGCAGCCATGTCGCAACCACTCCCTTACGCAGACTTCCGATGGCTCGATCGTAACGAAACCGAGTCTTTGGACGTACGTAATGTGAGTGATGATTCCGACATCGGGTACATCCTCGAGGTCGACCTACACTATCCTGATACACTACACGACCTGCATTCCGACTACCCGCTTGCACCTGTGCGCCGCCAACGCGTAACACCCGATATCCTTTCTCCCTTTTCCAAACGTTTACACGAGAGTATATACAGGTCATCGTATAACGAATCAGGGTCACAATGTCATCCGTAGAGAAGTTGTTAAAGACTTTGGAGGACAAACAAAATTACGTTCTCCATTATCGAAATTTGAAGTTGTATTTTAGTCTTGGTTTAGAGCTGAAAGCGACTCATAGGGTGTTGTGTTTAAAGCAAAGCGCTTGGTTGAAACCGTTTATCGATTTCAACACCCGCAAGAGGTAAGCAGCCGTCGACAGCTTTGAAAAAGACCTTTTCAAACTGATGAACAACGCCGTATACGGCAAGTCGCTGGAGAATGTACGGAAACATATAGACTTTGAACTAGTCTCAGATGAACGACGGCTTCAAAAACTAGTTTCCACACCTAGGCTGAAACGTATGATTCGTTACATGAACGATCTGGTGGGGCTCTCACTCCGTAAAAAATCCATCGTTCTTTCCCGTCCCGTGTATGTCGGCTTCACGGTGCTTGACGTTAGCAAAACGATAATGTATGACTTTCATTATCGTTATGCTGTCGGCAAGTACGGCCGTAACGTTAGATTGCTAATGACAGATACAGACAGTCTGATGTATAGTATTCAAACATCTGACATGTATGCAGACATGAAGGAGGACCTACAATTGTTTGACACATCGGATTACCCTACGTCTCATCCTTGTTATAGCCTTAAAAACAAAAAGGTTGTCGGACTGTTCAAGGATGAAACGTGTGGTCGTCCTGTTAGAGAATGCGTGGGTCTCCGAGTGAAATGTTATTCGTTCCTTGTGGCCCACGCAGATCCTAGCAAAGAGTGTCAAAAACGTGTATGTAAAGGTGTACCCCGAGTTGGGATTAAGAGGCGTCTACGACACGATATGTATCGCAAGTGTCTCACTGGTCATTGTCAGTTTTCTACCAGTGCGCTTTGTTTACGTAGCGATCATCATACGCTGTACACGATGCGCGTAAGTAAGCAAGCGTTGTCACCGTATGATGATAAGCGCTATATACTAGACAATGGTCGTGATACACTTGCGTACGGTCATTATCAAATACGTCGCATTAATATGGAGAACGATGACGACGACGACACCTCCCCACCTGCTAAAAAAATTTGTCTCCATGTATAGTACCCTCCAACACTTGTTTCTTTCGTCAGTTGATGTCTCTCGAAGCTTCAGTCCAGACGTCTGTAAACGTAAGTTCACATATTAATATCGCAACGATATTTGTGTGTTTAAACATAATATATATATATATTATAACTTAACTCCTTTTTGCGTGTTGTTGTGGTGTGTGAATGTATGAGCACCTACCTGCTGTCCGATCTTGCGGTTTTCTTCCGACTAGGGCGTGTGGATTTTGGATTTGATTTCGCAAGTATGTAAACTCAGGTGTATAACAACCACACACTGAATAAGTTATTTTAAAAGTGAAGAGTTTTGTGAGGTTGGTAGGCTCCGTAGTACAGCAATAAAATACAATGTGGGGTAATAAAACGGTGTTTATTACTCCAATGACACACAAGAATGAAATGCTTATATGGTTAACTATTGTTACAAACTAAACAATAAATAAATCTTGAATAATGTTTTCTGCATGATTAATAATTTTCAGAAGTTGAGCTCGTTATTTTGAAAGAGTTTATTTTAACTGAGAATTTAATTAATCAATTTACTTTACTTCAATTTAATTTCAATGTCTTTAAAATTTTGATTCTAATGAAATAAAAACTCTAAAGTTATTGGAAAATATTCAAAATAAAGTAGGCGTGACAATCTAGTTCACGTCCCTTTATTTACTTGTGATCTGACTCACGTATACTGCAGTATGAGCAAATTATTTAATTCTTTGTTAAGATTTGTATAGCGCTTTTTTTGTTTTATCTACTATTAATTCTTAACTAATGCTTATTAATTACTTATACTGGCTATACAGATTATCACACGTGAATAATTCTTATTTAACTAGAGTCTTTGCTTTCTGGCATCTGAATGATTTATATTACATTGATTTTAATTAAAAAAAGAAAGAAAAATTGATCTGTTGAAAAATAAATAACTTGATTTTGACTTTCCTGATTCTGAAGTGGATTGTAGAGGTGCTCCGGATGTCCCTCGCTGTCCTTGTCCAATCGGCTAGAGATAGTGATCTACTTGAGCGTCCTGGGTTTTGGCGGTGAGCTCGAAAATCAGCAACACTCTGCTCTCCTGCTATTTGATGAAGTTTTTACGTCTGTAGCTTTCTGCGAGAACTGCTTCACGTCCCTCGTCGATTCACGTTCCACGTCTGCGTGTGTGTGTGTCGTTTCGAGTTGTAGCTCTGCTTGTCAGCTGATTCGCAAACGGTTTAGACGGCCTCTCTGTCGTATTCTTGAAGTAATGTCTTGTAGTCTTGTAGATCTCTTGCATGCGTACGCCCACAGTTAACGTAGTGCACAATACGCTTGTTTGTTGAAGTGGAAGAGCATCTTGACTGGACGCTGTAATTACGAGTCGTTACAGTTGATCTGTTTTATGATGATCGTAATTAGGCGTTTTGACCACGTAGAGTCTTCAGATGAGTCTTCACAAAACTATGGTTTTGAGACGATCGAAGATATACGTCTGTTCTTCTTGAATACTGGCAGTAGAGTGTTTAATCAGCCCCAAAACTCCGCGTTGGTTCCAATTTCTTCGAATGATTTGATTGGCTGACACACTCTCCCTACTACACAACATTTGAATCACCTCAGCCCGTGAGAACGAAACTACTTTCCCACAGACGGACAATTTATATTATTATTAATATTCTTAACACAACGGAACTGAATTGTCGTTCCGGATTTCCTGTGGCACTTTTATGTTGCAATTATCTTGGCTGCAAGCCAATTTGTGCTAATTCTAAAATATACAATTTGTTGTCAATTGTTATAGCTATAACATATCAAAAGCTCTTTTATGGAGCTCAATTATTACGGAAGTTATTAACATAAAATTAATTAACTCTGTTATTATTTAATTATCTTGCATAAAATTCGCACACCCTATTATTAATATTTCGGCTAACATTTTGGTTATAATGGGTTTTCTTCTGAATTTACTGGTTTCCGAAATATTAATAATTGAAAGTTTGGGTGTGGTCGTATTCGTTACACAGTGAGTTGATTATGTAACAGCCGCGTGTGCACCTTGTACAATGCATTATTATGATCGCTATAACATATGAGTGGAGTTTCAACTATTAAAATTTATTTAAACATCAATATAGTATACCCTTAACATATAACTCCAAATTAATGATATTTGGTCCTGTTATAATATATACAGAGTTTGTAATGTGTGGTTTCTTTGTCTTACAGTATTATGAATAACACTGCAGTTATAATTGACTTCCAGTGCTTTTTCGACGACAACGGAAAATATATTGTGAAGGAACTGTCAATCATGGACGTTCTGAGATTTGCTGGTAGACATTGGATTTTCACTCCGCCTGATACATCCGTTACGAATCCAAAATACGCTAGGACAAACCACTGGTTAACGTCAAATTAGCAGACTTAGATGAAGCGAAGGAGAGAATCCGTACGACAATCTTGTTTCATTGTTAACATCACATACGCGTATATATAAATATGTGTTTGTGAAGGGTTTTGAGAAAAAACGTTTTTTACAATCAAAGATAATACACAATAATATCATCAATCTCGATGACTTTGGTTGTCCTAAAAACATACCGTATCTATTTCACGGAACAAAATGTCTTAGATATTTCAATTCTTCTGACCGATGTGCAAACTATAAAGTGCATGCTATTCGGGAATGGATGATTCATGATTTTTGCTTTAAACAAACATTTTTAATGTGAGCGCGACAAAATTTAGAAAGTAGATTACAGCGAATGATGACATTTATATCTCTAATTCTGTTGGGGGCATGTACATACATGCATAGCTGTAAGCGGTGACTATTTCCTTATGAAAGTGGAATGCGGACTTTCCTAATGACATTGTTATATTTTTTGTGTCTCTAATTTCGTCTGGGGGACATGTTCATACATGCAAAGCCGTAAATGAAAGTGGGACACAGACTTTTCTGATGACGACGTTACCACCACCACTATCACATTGTACTGTCCTTTTGTGTCGAATATTCTGTCATTGTTTGGTTCTCTCTCGATTGATACAGACGTGTTCACTAGCGTCTTTCTCTCTCTTCTAATAATGTCGTTTCTTGTAAAGTTTAATGCTGTAAGTGCTATCGAGTACAAGCGATGTTCAGAATTGTCAGTGAATAAAAAATATCCCATCATGGTCTTAACAAATGTGGACACAAAATATGGGAACTCTGTGCTTGCTACGTTGGAGGATGGCGACCACCGGTATCGTGTCTATCTTCCCATGAGGTATGCAGGTGTCTTCACGAATGAGGAGCTCAGACATATCAAGCCCAAAGAACTACATTTAGTGTATCGAGGGACGAGGAATCAAACAACACAGGTGGAGATTATGTCCTAACGTCGTTAGTAGCAATCGTGTTATCAAACAATTTATTGATGTGTATGTGTGTGTGTGTGTGTGTGTGTGTGTGTGTGTGTGTGTAGTTTCAACTCCCTGTACTTAAAACTTTAATAATTGAATTTGTATGTACGTGATAAATGTATCATTGATTCTAATTAGTATTTTTACAAAGTTTCGTTGAATAATATTTGGTTCGATTAGAAATTATTTGAAAGTACATTAACTTTATGAAAATGACACATACTTGAAAAAGTTTACTTACTTAACGCATTGAGTCTTTCTTTTCAGTGACTGTGCGTGTGCGTGTGATAATTGAATATTTATCCTTTCAGTGATTCTAATATCGACAGTATTGTTATGTTAGATAAGCTTCCGTGTAGACTGTATCTACAGGCGTCAAATTATTATTTATATCTTACAATGTCAAAAATTATTATTATTAATATTGTATTTATTTTATATAACAATGTTTGTTTGTGATATATATATATATATATATAAATAATCAATGTAAAAATGTATTTTTGAATAATTGTATTACAACGGTTTGTAAACTATATTTTAAGTTTGTGTACACTGGTGTAAATATATATTTAATCATTTAAAACAAATTGTGGTTTAAATAATTTAATTTATTTCGTTATAAACCTCTGAACATATAAGCAATTATTTTGTAAAGTACATTAACTTATGTGAAATGCTACATGGAAGAGAGACGCTGTCAACGATTAGAATGTGGGAATTTCTGCTGACGTCTACAGCAATACATTAAACTAGTATGATTATATTATTATTCATTGATGTACAAACAATTTACATAGCACACACACACACAAACAATAGACTAACATTTATTGTGAAGCCATCAACGTATGGATATCTACTTGTCATCTGTAACAGCACACGCACAGGTAATTACATTATAAACTAGGAATTTCATCCGACGTTTGCAGCTCTAGAGAGAGAGCGAGAGATGTTGTACAACAGATTTTTTGAGGAATAATATCGTGATCGATAACTGCGTCTAGAGATGTGAGACAGAGACGTTACATAAACACATAGAGACAGCAATACATTATTTCTGTTACATGTATACGGCGCATAAACATATGTCATGTGTGTGTATGTGATCGTAGTATGATTTTATTTCTTGACACAACCCTTTATCTTGAAAATATGATATTTAGTCGGGCGTTGTAAATAATTTTTTACAATATCACTTACTAAGTGTATCCCTGCAAAGGATATACGCCTTGCGTACAAGCAGATAACAATATGTAATTCCGTGTATAGTAATCAGAAATGTATTTAATGTAAAATATGTATTTCATTTATCTGCATACATCTATGTAGATTGAAATCTATGTACGAATCAATATGTAGACTGCTGAAAATGTAAATTCTCGGATTAATGTTTTGTCGGTTCGATTATTTCCTTAATTTGGTTAATTACGAAAATATTTTCAATATCGCTAACTTCTTAAAAGCTTTACACCAGCACAGTCAATGACCCTGTGTGTGTGTGTGTGCGTGCGTGCGCAGTTATTCTTACACAATTAGATCTCAGTACAAATTGGTTGAAATGACGAACGAGAGAGCGAGAGAGACAGAGAGAGAGAGAGAGAGAGAGAGAGAGAGAGAGAGACAATTTAATAATGCGTCTGCTCATATAGTTTGAATTTCCCACCACAGAAAAATGTTGGCAGATCTGTTCTATACACAATAATGCAAGATCGGTAACCCTGATCATATATTTTAATATACACTATAATACACATATCAAGTTTGAACCCATGCATAGGTTGGTAAACCTGATCATATAGATTTAATATACATTATAACACGCAACAAATTTGAACTCATGCAAAGGTTGGTAACCCTGATCATATATTTTAATATACACTATAATGCATCAAGTTGGAACCCCCCACGCATCTAGGCACAAACGGACTTGTCCGTTTTTCTTAGGAATAGCTACGATAGGGCTGGTGTATGGGGATTGGCTACTCTCTATAATGTCACGGTTAATCATCTTTGTTATTTCAGCTCTTACTGCTTCCTTTCGTGATTGCGCGATGGGGTATGACTTCCGGTTAAAGTCCACTGTGTCTCGGAACTGTAGAGTACACTGGAAGTTTTTTACTTTACCGGGCTCGTCAGAAAATACTGATTTATACTGTTCGTAAATGTTAATTAATTTGTTTGCTTGGTGTTCTTTGACCTGGGTAATTTCTTTATTTATTACCTCCCTGACTTCCAGTACTTCACACTCCGTCTGACGACATCTTTCGTCTACTTCCCTGATCTGTTGGTTTACAACAACTACCTCTTGTTCCAACTTTTTAACTACGGATTTCTTAGTGTCGTTTATTTTTCTATTCAATTCTTCTTTCGCCAACTCTATTCTCTCGTCTAACTTGTTCATGTTTTCCTGGTTGACGTCCCTTAGTTCTTCTCTCAGTAGTTGGTTTTCCTCTCTCAATTCTTCCAATCTCTCCCCCATTGTCTCTTCCATTTTCTTGTTATTTTCTCTTAATTCTTTTTTTAACTGTTGGTTGTCACTTTCTATCTTCTTACTGGTTTCTTCCATTTCTCTTCCATCTTCTTACTCAAGGATTGGTTGTTCTCCTTCAGATCTTCCATCTTCTTATTCAAGGATTGGTTGTCCTTTTTCCTTTCCCTGTTGTTTTCCTCCATCTTCTCTTCCAAATTCTTATTATTTCCTTCCATTTTCTTTTCCACCTTCTTACTGGTTTCCTCAACTCTCTTATTGGTATTTTCTATTTTATTACCCAATTCCTCCTTTGTGGATTTGAATTTTCGTAGGAACATTTCCATCATTCGGTCCAACTTTGTACTTTCTGTTGGTTGGGATCTCTCTAGCTCCTTCTCCTGGAGATTGACCTCCCCTGTTTGTGTTGGTACTTCTTGTTGTTCCTCTGGTGGTGCGGGTTGTTTAGGTTCCACCGGAGTTACTAGCACTTCTAGATCCTCCACGGGTGTTGCCTCCTTATCCCCCATGTCGACTTCCTTTTCGGCCTCTGCCGCCCTCTTCTTAGAAGTAGCTCATCGTTGCATTTTGCCTCCTTCTCTACTGTATAATCGCTGCCAAGCTTATTTAATTAAGCCCTCTAGTTGGACGCCAATTTGTAACAAATACAAATAAACTACGAGGTTCGTTAATAACCTTCTTGTTGTTCTTCAACGTTACGCTCCACTGTGGGGAGTGTCAATCGGTAACAAGCCGCTGTTCTTCTATGATAAGCCCCACTGTTGTGAGCGCCAATTTGTAACTAGACCTGTTTACACTGGTTAAAAATAAATATCATTTCTTTGTGTAGTTTCAAAGGAAAGATAAAAAAAAATTTTATTTAAAAAAAAAATTGTGTTCAAAAAAATTTTGTTTGTTTGTTTTGGTAATAAATTATAAATAATCCTGGTTCTGTGTTTTGTTTAAAATTTCAAAATTCTCTGAATTTATTTTGGTTAAATTTACACTTCTGGTAGATCTTAACTAAATCCGGAGTTAATCAGATTATCTTCTTGCTGTAATCGATTAGTGATTTTCAGCGCTGCTCCAGTATATCTCTTTCAGTCAAGATTCATCGTCTTCCAGTAAGTCCTATAGTTAATTAAATTCTTAATTTAAGATGTGAAATAATTATAAAGTCCAGATCATTGAAATAATTTGATTTATTAATAATAGTTCTGAAAAATCGATTTAAAATCGATGTTGAGCATATATTCGACTCTTTCACAGGGATATATCGATTTGCGATTACAGGTTATTTTTATATAAAATGTTGAAAAAGGTTCTTATTACGATTATATTTATATAGTCAGAGAAGGGTAGGCCTAGAAAGTATAACATGTACAAAAATATAAGTCTTAATAGTAAAAAATGACAATTCATTAATAATATATAATATTTTGTAGTATACAATTTATACCCAATCGTTGACTAGCGACTTCTTGTCTGGGTGGTACTTTGCATCACGGGAAAATCACAATGGCGGCATGCCTCGCTGTGGAATATTACTGCAACTTGATGGTTGGAAATTCTGATAATAAATTCCCTTTCACAACTGTTTTATTGGTCTCCGTGATAGTTGTATATTGTCTATTGTGTTGTTCTGGTATCCTGGATAAGTGTGCAGTGTTCACTAGTGTTAATTGTCTTATTTTATATGTATTCTATGTTTGCTGGTTATGATGAAAAATCGAAAGGTTGTTACGAAGTGAATTATTAATGTTAGGTTGTTTGTACGGTTTAATTGACTGGTATTGTGTTGTGTATTGTTTGTTCTCACTATTGTAGTATAGTATTTCACTGAATTTAAGTCAAAAAGTGTCAATTTAGGTAACTCTCGTTTTTCACTGATTTTCAACGTTTACTCCATTACAATCCGTTATACGGTTTTAGAACGCGATTGAGGATCAACCGTACCCGTTGAATGTTAACAAAGAACTAACTTACTTCCTTCGTCTTAGGAAATATCTTGCCAAGTTAATATTGGAAAAGTATTGTTAAAATAATTTTCATTTCCTATGTACATAATTATAAAGTACATTATATATGGAATATCTTTAGTTTATTAATCGCTTTCATGAACTATTAACCACATAATTGGTTTATTTATCTCATTCTGTTTAATTTGATATGTCATAGTCCATATTTGTTGAGATTTTTGTTAAAATTACCATATTTCTGTCTTTTTGGAAAAAAGGCCCAAAAACCTGTTTCCGTTCTTGTACACAATTTCTGCCATTTTAGGTGTTATTAATATAATTATAATAAATTTCAGATGGTCACAAATCTTTCCTTTCCTTAATACCTTATAAATTTAACATTTGAACTCTCTTTTAGTGATAATTTATTAATTTACTATTTCTCCTCTGAAATAGTTATTTTTTTATATTTCGAAAATCTTTAATAATTTATGACATTTTTCTATATTACTCTTTTAAATCATAGGATCATTTACAGTAGTTGTTAATTGACCTACCTTACATAAATCTTGTTAGTTTACATGGTTCATTGGTGAATTAACTGGTTTATATTAATTTTTGTGAATTCATTATTTGGCCTAGAGTTTAGTATTTCACATATATGGTTTTTTCAAATAAAGTTAATTCTACACCTCCTCTGACTTTTAAAAGTTAACATAACATGAAATAAAATTGTTTACATAATTATTGATATGTGTAGCATCTAATTCATGCTACTGTTACAAAAAATAATATTTGCCATTAATTAGCAGTCTTCAAAGTTAGACATGTTTGCTGAAACTATTTTGAACATACATTTAAAATATTTTACAAATTAATACAGCATCCATACCTAAACATTTTAATTTGTATGCATGCTGTTATATAACTAAAACATCTTACTCTAAATATAGCCCTTATTCTATTGGAACTCTTTTAATCTGGAGTTCATAGGCTTTGAACATTATCAGCCATTTAAACTTCTTAATTCTATTAAAACTTAATCTATTTTCAGTCCTTTCTGTTTATACTATTATTATCCAAAATCCCCTTGTACAGTAAACATTTCCCCCACATACTTTCTTTATTATTGGCATTTCTATGAATGTCTTGAGATAACAAAGTGACCTTATTTATAAGATATAGGAAATATTTTCCATTCTAATATTTCATTACCTGTTAATTATAAAATATAAAAGTTATTTTATAGCACTTTGTTTAAGTCATAGTTACACAACAACTTGAAGTTTATTACATTTAAAAACACTTCCACTGGTACACATTCACTGTTGGTTCTGACTTATATTTGAGTTTTATTATTCTCAGACCAGACCTTTAGTCATAATGGACTGTGAAGATTTGTTTATTTTTTACCATATAATAACTTTAGTTGGTGCACTTCTTATCATACTACTCAATACTTTTGTCTATAATTAATTACAATTTTATAAGGTTTTGGGGTGTTATACTTTCTGTAATGGTATTAACATTTGGTTTGGGGTTAATGGTAGTTAATAATAGGTTTTTATTGTGGTTCTTCCATCCTATTTCTTTCTTTCTTCTCGTCTTCCTTCTTGGGTTCCTTCTTGGGTAAACCAAGGTACTCAGTGTTATTTTGTCCGATGGTTGGTTCGGAGTATCTTCCTTATTATCTGCTTTTAAATTTCTTCTTCCTTCTTGGGTTTGGAGTATCTTCTTTATCACCTGATACTAACTTTACTCTTCTTTCTTCTTGTTTTTGGGGTATTATATTTATCACCTGCTCCTAATCTCCCTCTTCTCGTTTCTTCTGGTGTTTGGGGTACCTTGTTTATCACCTGCTCCTAATCTCCTGGGTAATCTCCTGATTTTTTAATATGAGTTTCCTTTATGTTATTTTCTTTGACTATTATGGTTGCATTTTTATTACTTAATTATTGTTTTTCTTTTATTGTGGTGTTTTTCTTTGAAGTTTAATTGAATTTCATTTGACATTCTTTGAGTATATGTAATTTAATTTTTTTTATGATCTTAATTGAATTAATTATTAGTGGAATATCTGTCATGCTACAACTGTAAACAGTGTGATAAGGTTTATCTGGGTGAAACAGGACGTACAGTAAGTTCGAAATTAGATTGAGAGAGCATGCGAGAGGAGAAGGAGACAGAACTACGAATTCGCACTACGCGAGACATTTTAGTGAAAGAGGGGGCATAGGTTTTTAGACCCAACAGAGAACGTCGAAATAGTAAGGTTAGAGAATAACATAAGTAAACGCAAATTGTATGAAGAATTACAAATATTAAAAGTAAGGAAAAATAATAGGAATGCGCTGATGAACATAAAGACTGAATTTAGTAATGAGGATATATTTTACTATATTTTGAAAGAGTAATGTATAAAAGGTGTAATACGGTTACAGGATATGTATTCAGAAGGTAGAAAGCTGTAGGAGATTTCTAGAGGGTAATGTATGCGACGAGGTCAAGTTGACTAAGTAAGGGGCGGGGCTAACAAGGACTGGGTGGTAAGTAATGCCTCCTATTGGTTGAATGTAACCGGTTATGCGTGGTAGGGTTAGTATATATATATAAAAGGGAAGTAGGTATAAGCTCGGATACGTACTCCAAGCTTGGAAACATGCCCATGTCCTGATGTTTCCCAAATCATCGAAATCCGCCAGACTAACATCGAATTACAGGCCCATATCGCTAACCACCGCAATCTCCAGGTTATTCGAAAAAATACTAGTCGCCACGATCCATCAGCATCTGAAAATCCACAACGTGCTACCCAGTACGCAGGAAGGTTTTCGCCCTGGGTACAATATCTATGACCAGCTGGTCAGGGTGATCAGCGCCATCCAGGAGAACTCTTACCTCAGACACCTAACCATCATAGCACTTCTCGACATCCGAAAAGCTTTTGACTCCGTCTGGCATAATGGCCTTAGATTTAAAACCCTCGGATGTCACTTCCCCCCAAACATCATAAAATGGCTTTCGCAGTTCCTGGATGGCCGAACAGCTCAAGTCCGAGTTAGCCAGCATCTATCGGAACCTTTCCAACTACACGCTGGTGTTCCCCAGGGCTCAGCCGTTAGCCCGCTACTATACATCATCATTACAAAAGACACACCTCCCCCCCCACCGCAGCTAACATACCCATCAGCAGGCCTGGCCCAATATGCAGATGATACAGCATACTGGGTCTCCCATCAACGTCACCAGCGAACTATCACACACCTGCAGGAGATGTTGCAAACTTTCTTTGAATACTGCAACACTTGGAGAATCACAGTAAACACGGACAAGACCCAACTTTGTGTTTTCAACCGTACAGGACGAAACATGAGTCACTGTTTTCAAAATCCAGTCCGTGTTGGCCTATCAAATATAATTCCGAAGCGTGACTGCAAATACCTTGGAGTCACCCTTGACACCACACTGACCTGGCGCCAACACATCAAGAAAACTAATGACCAAGCGCGAGTCCGAATCCGAGCACTACGCACACTTAGCACAAACGATCGCTGCTCCAGTGAACTTCTCAGCAGGATCTACACAACTTGCATCAGGCCTATAATTACGTATGTACACCCGATCCTGCTGACGACTGAGACCAACAAAATCGACTCATACAGAATCACAGAACGGCGGGCCCTGCGCCTCATCTACGCCGTCCTCCTATCACCAAAACCCCGAATACTACTTTATATGCCCTAAATAAACACTTCCCAGACCTGCACACATTCCTACACAAACTAAACTGGAAGTACGCAACGACAGCAAACACCCGATCAACATTACAAACCCTCCTCACCCCCCTCATAGACCTCGCCAAAATGCCCGGAGTAGAAGACGGTTTAGAAGGAAGTCACACTTCCTTCTAAACCGTCTTCTGACTCTTATGGATGAACCCCCGCCCAGGTTGCTACGTAGAAAACCACGCAACAGAAGGATTCCAGGACCCGTCTAGGGTTCACCTCTATCGTCATAGAAAAATTAAAATTATATGAAAAATTAAAATAAACAATAAAAATAACATAAAAAATAAAAAACTAAAACAACCAGTCCTCCTGCTTCTTCCTACAACTTCTACGTCGCAAAAAAAAAAAAAAAAACATGTCCAGCATCTCATCTCCCTACAGCGTCAACGTCTCAACGTCGTCGCTACCCATAAATAAATAAAAACAAAACCCTCCATTGGTAGCCCAATTAAAACACAACAACCTGTTCCTTAACCTGCCCATGCCCTTGACATCACGTCGACGCTTCTCAACAACTTTAGCGTCAATTGCTGCAAACAGAACTGGTATTACAGTCCGTAAGTTTGGCACTGATTACCCCACCACCCCCTCTCCTTGAGGCTGCAAACACCTAACACCAACATCCTCCCTATTCGCTAGTAACAACACCTTCTCATCGCCTGGTCATTGCTGGCGTACGCTTCCTACCCATATTACCATTTCCACATGGCTGAAGGGAGTTCGCTCCAAAACAGCCCGAGAGGACCAGTTGGCCCTCTCAAAAAAAAAAAAAAAAAAAATTGTAAGAACTTGATAATGGTTGCGAAACCGAAAGGCCTCGTTGGAGGGAAAATTGTACATAGCAGAGAAGCAACAAAATACGACAAATAAATCTAACTGTTAGTAGAGAGGAGAAAGACTTTTTATCATGAAATAACTATTTAAATATATAAATGAAATATTTTTATTTAAATATTGAGAATTCAAAATTAAATATTTCCTTTTATAAGAGGCTGTTACAAAGCATAAAGACACATTACACACATTATAAATCACCCATCAATAATATAAAAACTAAAAACATAAAAAACACATTTATGAACATAAATATAGTCTAAGAAAATGTTTGACTACTTGGGTGTCTGACATAAAATATTGAATTCAAATAATTAATTTAAATATTGCAAATCATATACAAAAATACCATGTAATACCTATATGTTACATAAAAAGGAAAAGTTTACTTGCAGTATTTTACTCAAAAATAATATTTACTTTAGTTCATATTGGTTATTCTGCACCCGTTTTAATTAAATAGAAAAATTATTATAAAACATATATTAAAATACATATTTCAATTATAATAATTATTTAAATTTTTGTATTTACGTTATCTACAATTACGTATTTATTTTTTCTTTATTTGTATCATGTTTTGGTCTTATTTTGTTCAACTTTATGAATCTATACAGCCTCTGTTTATGGACAAGAGATGGCGTGTCATTATCCATTCAAGATCATACATCTGATGGTTAACGTTACAATTCACCGTGATTGTTTTTGCAACTACGTCACACATACTCAGAACTTAATTGAATAATTTTGCATGAAACAACTTATTAAAGCCGGCCACGCACTAACCATCGCCGCTGGACGTCATAACGGACAGCAAGTCAAAAACGACAGTGCGTAGCTTTGAAAACCATTCGCACGTCGTGTATTTTTTGAAGGATGTGCTCGACAAAAAATGAGTCCAGCAAGACCATCAGCTCAAGCCGCACGACGTGGGAATGGATCGTGTGTATTGTTGACGGATGTCAAGAAATCGTGCATCGTGCACGATGTTTACTGTTTAATTTTACGTTACATTCATTCTTCAGTTTATATTTAATAAGTAACGATTCAGATAAAATTTCAGTTAATATTTAGTTTAGTTTATTTTTCGTTTACATAATACATTCAAATATCATTAGCAGTTATTATTAATTTGTTTTAATTACAATTCGTAATGGACCGTGAAATAACATCAAAATTTATCGAAAAATATAAATTAAATAGATGTCTGTGGGACGTATCCTCGGCAGATTATATGAATAATCAATAAAATGATTTTTACAAAACACAACGAGAACTAAAGAACGTCTAGCACCCTGGACGAGTTGCACGACAGTGTGGTACGCACATCCATCACCGACGTCGGGCATGCTGGAGAGCGGCGATGGATAGTGCGTGACCGCGAATCAAATGTTTGAGTGTCCGAACTAAATTTTAAAAGCTATAAATTAATGAACTGATAACTCTGTCGAAAAATTATATTACCTTTATAAAATTATTTAAATTTGACGCGACTTTTATTAAATCATAAAAAAAATCATAAAATCATAGTTATAAATAAAACCATAACCGTAATCATAGTTTTATAAAATCATAGTTAGCGACTCGCGTTAACTATGTCAGTCAATGGAGAACCAAAGCATGACGACATGGTTAGTGTTGTTGCCGTCGTGACATTACTGTCAGACTCGCAGCACAGCTGGCGGAACGTTTAGTACTGCGGCTCTGGTTAACGGTTACACTCTTCACACTGTTATTGCATTCTGTCTGACGCAGCAACGAAACCCGTTTCTGCATAACAACATTATTATTTTTGGCGTTTTTTTTTTACTAAAAGGTTAATGTTTTATTTTTAAAACCTTTGACAGAGACAAAAGACAACTTAAGGAAGATTAAATTATGTTAACTGTGGCGTACATAATTACTGTACTATTGCTAATAACATTGTTGCGAGGATCGTATACACTGTGATCTTACTAAGTGGAAATATGGAATACCGAAAAATCGGCAGATACAATTATTACTTATGAAACAGGACCAGTAATGTTACACCAGTTCTTCTAGTTATACGATTATTGAGTACAAATTATACACAATAAATAATAAAAGTTAACAAGTTAATTAAATTCACTAATCGGCAGTATATTACCTGTTATTTGATAACACTACATTAATACACGCCTGTAATCCCTTGTGTAAACAGTTCACAAAAGTGACTGCTGTCACACACTTCGGTCCTTTACGTACAGTTGCCGTCACCGCAAAGAGGACTATAATCCCTATAAGTATCTAGAATTGTTTACTTACGGTTTTTTGAATTCCGTATGACATTCATAATGAACCGTGAAGTTACCGGTAAGATTAGTAAGATTGGTAAGATAGGAGGAGCTGACGGACCAATGTGACGACTGACGACAGAGGAAGAGCGAGAGAGACAAACAGACAGACAGACAGACAGAGTATGCAGACTTGAGTCAGATTGTTGTCGCTGTAGGATGCTACAGGTATTCGGAGATGACGAGATAGTTCAAAATAGTAGGAGCTCGAGGACCGCACCTAACCAGTGTGAGACTGACGACAGCAGATAGACTGAGAAAGAGAGAGAGAGAGAGAGAGAGAGAGAGAGAGAGAGAGAGAGAGAGAGAGAGAGAGAGAGAGAGGTTGACAGACAGACAGACATAAAAGTGAGAGATAGACATAAGACGAATAGACAGTCAGATAGATAAATGGACAGACAGACAGAGACAGAGAGTAGATTCAAATGCATACACTCTTTAACATCTTGGTTATATGTATAATGTACATGCTGGGCTTCAACCAATGGCCATTTCATATGTGTCTTCTCTTCATATGGTCCAAACGTATACGTACTTTGTACTCTAATCAATGTGTACCAGATTTCCAATACTCTGTAACTAATACTAACACCACATTCTGTTATTGACCTAACCTAAGGTTGTAGTGTTTTATATTTTGTTTGTCCATTTTTAATATGTTTCGTCCTAAACGCTAAGTGTCAAAATTGGCAACTATTGTTTATTAATTTTTTTTATTAATGTCAAACGTTAATGAAGTAAATTAATTTTCCATATTTAAGTTCTTATTAATAACAATTGTATCTAATCTTTTCTTCCTAATAATAATAATGGCTCCCACGTATACCACCGAAGTAGCTTAGGAGAAAGCAGGTTAGGCTTATGTGAGCCGTACGGCATGCAAGGAAGGGAGTGTGGCCAACACTACGTGTCAGCCGCCCATTATTATACCCAGGATGTTATCCCAGGTACTCATTTTCAACAGGCTGAGTCGATCTGGGGGCTGAAAAACGCACCTTGATTTTATGGTGCGGGCCCGGGAATTGAACTCGGGACCTCTAGGTTAGTAGCCAGGTCTTTTCTTTCTACACAGTCTTGTAGAAATAAAATAATATTAATTTATTATTCATATTATAATACGACGATTTATATATAAAATTTTTATATAATTTATGACTACAATATTTTTTACTTCAAAAACTTAAACATAGTCTATATCCCGATCAGGTGATCCGTTCTTGTATTTGAAGTAAGCAGGTTTTACATATTTGAGAACGGACCTGAATAATTTAAACTAGACGTCAGAAGAAATCAAGAAGAGGGTAATTTCTGAAAACCAATCAAGCTTTGCAAATATCAACTTCTTTAGACTACAAAAAATCTCCTGGTCTACTAAAATGAATCTGTACACAAACACTAGTTAGACAAGTAGTAACAGCTTTATAAGAACTTGGACTCTTACAGCAACAGATATATCTACTTTAAAAGTGTTTGAATGAAAAATAATCAGGAAACATTATAGCCCTGTATAAGAAGGGCAAATCTGGAGAGTGAGGAACAACTATGGGATGGATACTATATTCAAATTAAGATCCATAATACTATTTATTAAGTCCAGAAGGATTGCCCGATTTGGTCGTGTAGAGAGATTGGGTTCAAACAGGCAGCCAAATAGAATACTGCATGGTGAGGCGGATAGGAAGACATAGAAGACGATGGCTGCAAGAAGTAAAAGCAGATTTGGGAAGGACTAAAATCAGGAATTGGAGACACCTTGCAGAAGAATGAAGTAATTCTTAGCGAATACTGGAGAAGCCAAGGACTGAAGCGCTTTGGAAGAAGAAAAACCGTTTTGTACTTTCTTCCATCGTTTTTAATGCAGCTTCTGCTCTTACAATAACAATGAATTAACCAACGAAATATTTACGTTAATAAGTATGAAGTTGATGATAACTTAGTTAGTTACAATAACGGCTTGTTTTTATATATCTTCTAAATAACTGTTTGTACATCTGTTTTCTTCTTTACATATATTACCTTCATTAAATCTTATTAAATACGACAAAAATTAAACTAAAAATTTGATACATCTTATCTTTTTTTCAAATTTTCGGGTGTAAGGTTATCGTCTATTGTTTGATTTTGTTGTTCACACAAGCTTTTTGGCTACACGTTTTTGGCAGTAAATGTCTTTATTCATTGGTTTTTCTCGACAAATACAGAATAGAGGGAAGATACGTCAGACATCTATCATAATACCCGACTAAAAAAAAATAAGCAAGATGGTTTGCTAAAAACAAACAAGCGTTCTGATATGCCAGTGCTAATACAAACAAACCATATGATATGCTAAGAAATCAAAAATTAAACATGTCCAAGACTTAATGTAAGGAGATAACACGTTGCTAGTTATCAGCACTGTCACTGGAAAGTTATAGAAAAACAGCCGCTTACGAAATAAAGAGTGATCAATGAACAGCCGGCACAAAACAATGGTCTCTGAAAGTAGCAAATACAGAGTTTATTTGATTTTTACTCAGTAAATTTTAATCAAAAGCCAAGATTACGCTGCACTCGTAAAAACTACAAACATACAAAGCTATAACCGTTTTGTTTCAAATTTTCTAAATGATCAACAAAGCACAAAATATTTTAAACGCTCTTAAAATACGAAATAATCCGCACAATCAAGTCGAGAACAGAATAGAGAACGTATTGTGTTTCAACGTGATAAGACTGGGAACTTAAATTCTGTTATATATTTAATCTGAAAACACTTACAAACTTTGCATCTGCAGGATACTGGTGAGTCATTTGCCTGTTAAGGAAATAATAAAATAACAGAATAATCCAATCTTCCATGTTTACTGCCAAATTGGAAGTTAAAATATAATCCTCCCTGCTTAAATGATTAAATATTGTCTTTATTCATGCGCCATGTTATTACAGATAAAACTGGATGCAAAAAACTTCACACAACATAAACGTTCATTCGTGTACGTTTGTAACAACAGTTTAGTACATGTGCTAGACGGATGAGACATTTTTTAGTGAGACATTCTTTCTTAATAATCTTTTATAATATTTTTAAGTTACAGCATTTACTATCAAAACTCAGGGAAATTAGTAAAGTGTAAATGATGACTGTATAATTATTTTCATTTTGGCTGTCTGTTTAAGTTGAGGTCTCTCCAAGAAATGAAAAAATTGGTAATTTGTGTTTTATCGCATTAAGTAATAAAACAATTCTATAAGAAATAATTAATAAATACTACTAAACAAGCAAAGAAAGAAGCTAAATTTTGGTGTAACGTACATATAAATTGATTTTTGTTATTTAATATTGTTGGATATCAAATTTTTTTGATGAAAAGTATTCAAATTTTTCAACGGACAATTTTGGGTAGGGTAGCCAATATAAGTGTGAGTAGGTCATTTTCCAGTAGTGATTTAAAATTGATGTAACAAAAACTAAGCATTGTCAAAATTGAATATGTATTTATAATGTGATCGACTGGCACTTCTTGACAAGTGCTGTGTCCGCTGACAACAAATATTTAAGCAGTTAGAACTGAATTGCCAAGACCGTACGATCAAACTGAACTGGATCGTACGTCCCCAGAAAGTAAAATAAATATCAAAAATTAAAAAAAATTGTGAAAATCTAGACTAAAAAATTGTAATCCAAATCTGAAAGTTCCGATTTCTTTGTCTTTATCGTATGACTGTGTGCTCCAGAATTGTTATATTACTAAACTATAACTAAACAAAAACCCAGCATCGTAGATTACATCAGGCTAGAACGCCTACATGGGCAGGATATACTGACCGGATAAGTTACATCAGAATACGTAAGAAAATAATGAAGGGACTGATTCTGAGCACCACAGAAGGGGAAGGATTAAAAACACGCTGCCAAGGCAACGCTGGGGGAGATGCTGAGACTCTAGGGTGAGGATTTGGCGAGAGAGGGCGGAAGATGAGGAGGTTGGGTCCAGTATACAAGGAAGGAAAAACATTATGTACTATCACTATTTAGTGATAAACGATAACAACAGGACGATAAACATTTCTAAACGTCTACACCGTTTAAACATCAGATATGACGGTTACAATAGAAACAAATTCTTCCCACATACACATCGACATCCGATGAGAAGAACACGACAGGAACAGTGCCTTGCGCGAACCAAACAGACCAATTATCAGAGCTCACCAAGCAAAACAAAAAATAAATTAGCACAAACAAACGCCTCGCTGTAAAAGGTATTGGAGACGAAAGATGTCAAACGCAAAGAGCGAAACAAAATTCCACGTAGTTAAATTCAACAGATGAAAAAGAATTGTAGTACACGAAGTTGTGTAATCCTACAAGAACACACACATACTTCATTTGCTTTTTCAAGTTTCTTGAATTGCTATGCACTTAGCAACTTAGAACGACCCGTTAATTCTCTCAAAGAAAGATTTCTAAATAAAATACTACATGTTGCTAACCGTCGTATCATGTGACTGTCTTTAAGCGCTTCGATGGCACTTCACTAATCTTCACTGATTCACCTATCTGTTACTGATTCATAAAATTAATTACCTGGTTTACAAAATACATATTCGTTTAATACTATTAGCAGTAACTATAATTACTACTAACCAATGTTTTTTATTTCTATTTGACTGCATTAATCATACAAACTATAAACTCTTCAAACTTAACCACAAAACCTGTTTTTCTGTCAGATATAGATGGTTAAAGTTAGTTTCCTTAAGTAGAGCGCTACTGTAATTAAAAGTGCCTTATGGATGCAGACAAAGCAGATGGCAGAAACTTGTGTAATACGTTTTACCGTGGAGTGTGCTGTATTTTGGTTACTGTGAGATAAGTGTTTTCATTGTCAGCACGTTCGTTTTTACACATTTTTATCGTTATGCTTTTATTAAAACGTGTTCTTAATATAATATTTATTGCCATTAAAACTGCTTACATTTAATTTTGCTGACATGCATAGTGTGGATGCATATCCTAACAAGGTTTTTAAAAGTAAAACGTGAATAAGATGGCATTTTCATATGTGTATATAAATACAAAGAAAATGTGTGTAATTGAACAATTATTGAATCATATATTTATTCAGATAATATTGATTTTCTGTTTCAAAAATGTGTACACATATCATTTTACTGCGTAGATTTCTTACATTTTTATCTACGCAAAGAAGGCTAATAAAAGTGATACCTTTAGAAAGATATAGACTGCCATTTTTTAAATAAATAAGGTCAATGTTTTACATTAATTTGTCACTCTAAAAGTTAAATATTTTTATAATAGTGTAACACCTGATTAAACATTTATTATTGTTTATCGCATCACAATTGTTTTGAAACACTTGGTAAGATACAAAACAAATTTAATAGGATAGGATATAACATTTACATTAATAAAACGAAACCGTAACACTGCACTTTTTGCTCTCTTGGGTCTAGTTAGTAAACAAAAATTAAAAAATATGCGCCTATTACCAATAGGTATCGACTCATTAATTCGGCCACGTTAAAGACTGGTGTGTCGTATTCCTCAATTTGTGTGCATTACTAATAAATAATGTTACTTTACCTACATTTTAACCTTAAATCCGTCAAATATTGTAATGTGACAGGATGAGGAAGGCCCAGAAAAATAAAACCACACTTAACGAAATAAAGTACTTAACTCCAACAGACAAACAGATAAAATAAATAAAACCCCAGAAGGAAACAAAGAAGTACAATACAATGTTTTATAATAGCTAATGTATTTTAATTGATAAGAAAATGACTGTAAACAATGTTTAAGTGTCGGAGTGAAATAATAAGTGAGAAATATTGGTCGTTATTCACACAGACAGGACTGTGAAGATTAATGATTTTTTTCAGTGAAATATAAGTGTAAGCACAACAAACCAAAAACAAAAGTGTAAACAAACAAAAGAGTATAGAAAATGTTTAGATAGTAATAATACTTATTCGAGGCATGTTTTAAAATTAATAGAATAATTGTCAGTTTTGATATTAGTTGTTGAGTCTCCCTATGTCTTTGTAACATTTAAGGTTTATTCAAAGGGAAAACACTACCAATTGTATCAATACAAATAGTGTATATAACATATTCATAGTAGGAAGAATTAAGTTAAATTGGCTTGAAATATTAATTTAATGACAGTTCATAATAGACTGATACTAGAAAAAGTATTAACATTAAGTATTAGACAATTGTTGGAAGTCTAATTTTGTTGTTTAATGTTAATTAGAGTTTGAGCCATAAGGGCATAATATTGTTTAAATATGTTTGTTTCATGTTTATGATTTTAGTTTTAACTCAGGGAATAATTATAATTAATCAAAATGTATTAAGCCAACAGGCTACATAATATTTATAAATTGGAACATTGTACAAAGGAAGTACCAAGATATAGGCCAATATCAACATAATATTATTGGCAAGCTAACAAATTATCAAATTACTGTAAATCAGTAACAAATAGTAAAATCACTAAGATAGACCTTATTTTTATAATGGTAATAACATTTAAAATAGATTACAGAAATGTAATATAATTTTGTAAAGGTCAAACTGCTTGAAGACATATAAAAGAGAATTTTGTAAAGATAAAAAAAATATATTAGGACACTCACACATATCAAGTGAGATATCAAAATGCTTGTCTTTCTATTAGGAAGAACACCTTCTAAATCAATTTAAGTCCAATTAAGTATTAATTAGGGAGTAATTGGAATATAAAATGTAAAAACTATATATTTTAAATAATCACATGACCCTTCACCCCAACGGTATTGACCAATAGGAATTTTGTTAATTTTGGTCAAGCTAGTTGAAAGAAAAAGAAAAACTCAACATTCTATTGTTAGACACGAAAGTATCCAGAACACCTCTATGCAGCTATGAGCCAAAAAGTATGACAAAGAATCAAATCTAAGTGGAATAAAAAAAATTATAAAACAAGAGAATCAAAATAGAAGGAAAAAATGAAGATAATATAAGTAATAATAAGTAAAAGAAGAACAAGTAAAAAAATAATATATTAAAAAAGAAATCAAAAAGTGAATAAATAACTCTGCAAGTTGGTGAGACTTAACCTTTTTATAATACTATTGTTACAACTACACAACACCAAAATTAAATCAACTAACACTTTTTCAATAGAACACTAGTGGAAAGAAAATAGAACTAACTTAAACACAGTGAACATTTTGTGTAAGTTATTTTATTTGAAAAAACTGGTGGTGAATACAATTCACACAGAATTAGTTGGACAACAAGCCGCCATCTTGAAATGTTACTTTGAATGCTGGGTAGAACCATAATGCATTGCATCGGCAATTGAATTGAATTATTATTTTGTCACACTTTAATAAAATTAAATTTGTTTGTATTAGTCAATAAGATTTAAATAATTGTAATGTATTGTACTTCTTGTGGGCATTTTCGAACTTTTCAATAGTAGTCTAAAGAACCCGGAGATTAATGTAATAACTAAAGGTGAGATAGAAATCGAATTGAGAAAAAGAGTCGATACGGGCAATTAACAACTTCGACCTTAGAGTCAGGGCCGCATTTACGCGCAGGCTATCTAGGCCGCACCACAAAGGGGGCCCGCACCACACACAAAAACTGTTTAAAAATTTTTATTTTGAATAGACTAAAATAAAAAAAAATGTCTTTGTTTTAATGCTGTGGTGCGGGGCCCTCTTATAATCATAAAAGACGTCGACGCAGTTATTTCGTGTGGACTAATTCGCCTGAACTCTTCAGTGGTCAACTGATATGAGTTCAGTCAGCATTCAGGAATCTCGATCGCTTGGAGTGGCGTGGGAACTGGAGGGGGAGCGGAGGAAGATAAGAGAAGGCTGTGATAAGTCGAGCGCTGTCTAAAAATAGATCAGTCGCTGTCTTCCTGTTTACATGCACGCATGAATAATTTGTATTGTGCTTTTAACCTTTCTCTATTGCATGTTTTGGTGATCGTAATCATCATTTATTATTTGTTTTATCTTAATATGTAGGCCTACTCTTTCATATTGTTATTAAAACGTTTTCATAACAACAAAGTAAAGCTATTAATGTAATAAGTCGTTTTTTTATTTACTCGTCTAATCTAGTATTATGGACCGCCATAAAATACAAACTAATCGCCATAAAAAGAAAGAGGAATTTAAAAGCGCAAGTGCCAAACGAAAGATTTCAAAAGAGAAAGAAAAGAAGAATGAAGAAGTTATAGCTAAGTCACGTCGTATGACCGATTATATGTATGATTATACACGTTCACCTGCCAGCCCGAGTTAGCCTCAAAACTTCGAAGACGGCGAAGTGGTAAGTTCAATAAAAATAATTACAGTATAAAAGTTGTCGAACGCCTAGGCAGTGGCGGATTTACGCATAGGCAAAGTAGGCAATTGCAATGCTGAAATTCAACGGCCACCCAGGCCATTATGTTGTTTTTATAGCAAAGACTTGTTCCGAGCATGGTTGTGTCAATTCTGAGGGCAAAATGACGGACGTTCCAAATTTGCATGCGTTTTCAACTACTAATTTTTGCCCTCCGATTTTACACAACCCTAGTTCCAAGTGCCACCCTAATTCATTCCATTATAATAAGAAATATTTCTGTACCTCGGAGGGATACAACACTATGTCCATTTTTTTCCATATTGACTTTATTACAGAGTTAAAATCAGCTTTTCTCATATTTCTTAGAGGAATAGAGCACTATGTCCAAAACCAGTTAGAACTGGATATAGCATGTTTTAAAACAACACCAAGTCCACTTTCATTTAGAGGGATAGAACACCATGTGGACTTGGTGTTTTATCCTTCTGAAGCATGTGAATTACTACTGGACATAGTGGTGTATACCTCTACACAGCCTGGCGGATTGTTAGTGAACTAAGAGTACTTTTGACAGTTCTGATGAGTTTACATAGTTGGATGTATTTTAAGTCATAATATTTGCTCTTTTTTAGTAATAGTAAGAATAATGAACCATAATTCTCGTGGGAGAAAGATTCTGGAACTATTGAAAAGTTCTAAAAAAGATTCTACTACAGGTAAGCTACTGTTTAGCTCATTATTTTTAATGTGATATACATAACCACAAATAGTTAATGTAATGTTTTGTTATGAACCTAAACTTCAAAATATTATTTTTTACATGTAATATTATAAGACTTGTTTTATTTCAGAACCAAATCATACAAACAGCAAGGATGTTGAAAATGAAGAGGATAATGGAGATGACTTGAGTTTCGACGAAGATGATGATGACTCTGATCGGGACAAAAATTATGAACCGCCAAGCTCTGAAACGGATTCCAGTGATGATGTCCCTGTATTTAATGAAATACAAAATGAGGTCAGTAGAAATAAAACTAGTGCTAAAACAAACTCAAATGGACATGAGCTACGTTTACTTGAGGAAGACTTATTTTTAAGCAGCGACAATGACAATATTGCAGGAAATCAAGTAGGCCTAGATTTGCAAGGAACAGTAGGCGTAAGGAGAAAACTGAAAAATAAATCTATTTCTACTCAGATAGGTAAAAAACGTGTCGTTCATACCAGTGAATGGGCATGTAATATTCAGAAACGTAAATATTCTGCAGGTGAAGAATATATTAGTAAAAAGGGTAAAGTTGTCCCTGCCAGAATTATTAAACCTCCTTGTTCTTGCAGACTGAAATGTTCTGAAAAATTATTACAAAGTGACAGACAGGAGATCTTTAATGCATACTGGAGTCAGGAGAAGGGAAATGACACAAAACGGCAATTCATTGTTTCATGTGTAGAGAAGCATAGTACTGTCCGTTCAAGAAAACGAGACCTTGCCTCCAATAAGTCAAAACAAAATACTCTACAATATTATTTTACAGTAAAAGGCATACGAACTAGAGTATGTAAACTTATGTTTTTAAATACACTATCTATATCAAACACCGTGGTAGTTAATGTTTTGAAAAATATTGAACCAGGTGGAATTGTAAAAACCGATCAAAGGGGTAAGCAAACTCCCGTCAATAAAACACATGATGACACTGTTGAAAGTGTAGTAAGACACATCTCTTCCTTCCCAAATTATAGCAGTCATTACACTAGGGAAAAGAGTGATATGAAGTATTTGGGTCCGCACCTGAACATAGAGAAAATGTATGAACTGTATGTAGAGGATTGTAATGAAAATGATTTCAACCCTTTGTTAATAGCTAAAAAATGGCTCTACTACGATGTGTTCAACAAAAAATTCAAGTTGAATTTCAAACCACCAGAAATAGACACGTGTGATACATGTGATTATTTTCAAGCAAAATTAAAAAATAATTTGACTCTAGATGAAAAAAATTCTATTGAGGAAGACCATAATGCACATCTGGATGAATCTAAATTAAGGTATGATTTAAAAAGCGAGGACACCAAAAGGGCTAACAATACCCTTAAGGTATTAACGGGTGATCTTCAAAAATGTTTGCCGTCACCCCTTATAACAAATTGCATAAGCTTTTACAAGAGAAAACTTTGGACGTTGAATTACACCCTTTTTGATTCTTCTGATTCGTCAGTCCATTGTATTATGTGGGACGAATCCAAAGGAGCTCGTGGCGGAAATGAAATCGGATCTGCATTACTGAAATGGGCAGATACCGTCATTCCTGGCAGTGACATTGAAGAAATCATTCTGTGGTCGGATAATTGTTACGGCCAGAATAAGAATATTAGTCTTATTATGTGTTTCTTTTGGATACTCAATAAGTATCCTCAAGTAAAAATCATCACTCAAAAGTTTCTACTAAAGGGCCACACGCATATGGAGGCGGATACTGTCCATGCGCTGATAGAGCGGAAGAGAAAAAAACTTAACAACATGACAATTCTAACGCCCTGGGATTGGCAGCAGTTAGTCAGACAAACCTCAATGAAATATACTGTGCATAATATGGAACTGGAAGATTTTAAAAATTTTAGGTCTTTGTACGATGTCAAAATATGTGAAAATCCGCCCTTTATTAACAGAAAAAAAGATGTCAACAAAGAACAAGTTCTTTTGTCAACCTGTGTTCAACTGCAAGTAAAACAGAACAGCATGGGAACTCTGTTTTTGAAAAGTAATTTTGCAAATGAAAACCAGGAGATTGACCTTGTTAGGTTTCGAAGGCGACACCTTACATTGCCAAATGATTTGCAACTGGTAACACAAAGTCCAATACCAATATCACAACAAAAGTATAATGATCTATTGGCATTACTACCATATGTTCCTACAGTTTGCCATGATTTTTATAAAAACTTAAAGCATACTAGTAATACCACTAGTGAGTACCCTGAAGGAGACTTACCTGATGATGACTGAGTTTTTTGCATCTAAAATACCATTTTGGTTGAATACATAGATGTATTATTTGTATTTGTAAAGAGAATTATAAATAAAATAGTTAAATACATTTTGTAAGTCAAATAGTATTGTGGTTGTTATTGAATATCCCACATTAGGTCTTATAGTACAATAACTTTATTAGAGGGATACAACACCATGTCCATTAAAAAGTAAAAAAAAACCGTAAAAAAGGTTTTTTTTTTATTTTATAACAACTGCATGATGTAAATAACAATAAGTAGAATGTTCTGGTAAAATATTGTTTCAACATCTCAATAAATAGCTGTGCCAATAACACTTTTTGTTGAAAAAAAGTTTAAAACTCCTCTCCTGTAAAGTTATGAAAATGGATATAGTGTTGTATCCCTCCGAGGTACAGATTTAAAAATATATTTTTTTAGTAACTTCGCTTATTTCATAAAGCGAATCATTCGTCATTTATTTTTCACGAGTTAATATCACTATAGAATAGTAATTAACTATTTTCATTGACCTCAGCCCTCAAAGACTGTTATCTATTAAAAAATGTAATTATGAAAACATAAACAAATAGAAGCGATTTTCTTGAAATTTTATTTCGTGTATTCTGAGACTGTTGTGTTTTGAAATGTAATGGAATTATCCAGCAGTACTAAGTGGTTACTGATTGTATATCAGTACAATGGATCTTCCTAATAATATTTTTCAAGTATATGAGCTTTGTAAATCAAAGGAAAAATGTATTCCTTTACTTAAAAATGTAAATATTTTACCAAAAGAAAAACAGTGTGAAAATGGTCACAAAATGCTGTTAAGTATTACGAACAGTCGTGAAAGGTGGCGTTGCCCTAAAACTGAATGCAGGAAAGATATTCAATTACGTTCAGATACTTGGTTGGATTTTTACACTCTAAAAGTTTAATGTTATTTTATTATTATTGTTAAAAAACACGCAAAAGTTGTTTTTGGAAAATTGGTTGTGTAAAAAAATTGTTTCTAGTTTACATTTATTTTAGCTTTAGATTGGTGATTGATAACAAACTTAAAACTGTAGACCTACTTAATAATTAATATTTTTTATATATTTTTTCAGGTTCCAGAAATTCCAGCAGAGGTTTCCGAGACATCACCAGCACCAGAGGGACCTGCTTTAAGTGAAAATGTTTGCTTGGAAAAAGACATTGGATTGTGACCGAAGTTTATGACACAAGGTATTATAGATTACTGCATAAAAATGGGCGCCACAGCACTTCAAAATTGTGACGGTGATCTATTTGACTGTAAATCTTTGAAGCAAAGTGATAGAAGTTCTGAAAGAAGTTTTACAAGAAAATGCCAAACAAGTTTTTTGAGCGGAAAACACGGAACGCTAAAACCATAAAACGTTCATAGCTCTGTTTTTCTCCTAGCAATGGACATGTCTACTGCTATGTATTCAAACTTTTTTCCCGAACACCCTCACAGTTTGCTCATGGTGGTTATTGTGATTGGAAAAATGCTGCCGCACGTCTGGTTGAACACGAAACTTCTAAAAACCATCTGAATGCTGTAACTGATTTTGCAGGACGCTCTAAAGAAGTGGGGCGTATTGATCAAGAACTGACACGACAAGCAGAAGATGTAGCAAAATACTGGCGAGAAGTTCTCAGGAGATTGATAAGTGTGATAGTTTATATCAGTGAAAGAGGTCTAGCATTTAGAGGTGAAAATCAGACACTTGGATCACCGAGAAACGGTAACTACCTGGGACTACTGGAGCTTATAGCAGAGTATGACGACTTTTTAAGCAATCACATAAAAAACAATGGAAACCGTGGAAGTGGTCACACAATCTACCTATCATCGACGATTTGCGAGGAAGTTGTGCAACTAATTGGCAAACGAGTTTTCAATGAGGTTATCTCTCGAATCAAGCAGTCAAAGTACTATTGCATATCATTAGACTCAACTCCAGACGAAGGTCACGTTGATCAGCTTACTTTGATTTTTAGATATTTAGAGAAACACATCCCTGTTGAAAGATTTGTAACATTCATGCCTAACCAGGGCTACAAAGCTAAAGACATGTTTCAAGGCTTGAACAAGTTTTTGAAAGAGAATGACATAGACATTAAGAACTACCGTGGTCAGTCTTATGATAACGCTTCTTCAATGAGCGGAAAGTACAGTGGCCTTCAAGCGATGGTACTGGCAGAAAATAATTTAGCAGTATGGGTACCTTGCGCTGGGCACTCACTCAATCTTGTAGTGCAGGCTGCTGCCGAGTGCTGTCTGAGTGCTGCAAGCTTTTTTGACTTTTTGGAAGAACTTTATTTATATTTTACGGCCTCGACTGGCAGATATGAATTTCTGACCAATTGCTTGAAAAAAGCAGAAATTGACAAACCCATTCTCGTGCCAAGAATGACAACAACAACACGTTGGTCATGCCGAGCAGATGCTACAAAAGCCCTCTTGCGAGGCTATAAAGAAATAAAAAATGCACTTTTTAAAATTTCAGAGGACAAAGAAGATTCAGGAAAATCACGTGTTACTGTTCTAAGTTTGCATAACAAAATGTCAAAGATGGAAACGGGGCTCTACACAGTATTTTGGGATGATATCTTGGGACAAGTAAACAAAACTAGTGAAACTGCAGAACCCTAGATTGGACGTGAACACAGCCGCCTCAGCACTGACATCGCTAACAAGCTTCATAGGAACAAAACGGGATAGCTTTGAAGAATATGAGGTGAAAGCTGCTGACTTAGCTGACTGCACTGAGTGTGAGAGTGAAACACGGAGCAACCGTAAAATAAACGTGCGTTTGGCACCTCTTGACTGTGTCCCAGTCCAAGCACCAGAAGTTAAGCTGACCCCATCAGAAAAATTTCTAACCCAGAGTTTCCTTCCTGTCATAGATCAATTTGAATCTTCATTGCGGCAGAGGCTTGAGGCATACAAATTAGTTGATATCCGTTTTGGGTTTCTCAACAAGTTGGATACACTTACTAATGAAGAGATAATTGCAGCAGCTCAAAACGTAGTAGAAACATATAACAATGACTTGACTTAGACGATCAACTGGGAAATGAACTGATTCAGTTCAAGGCTTTTTACCACGAGTTTCAAAAAGATGATGAGGAAAATGAAAAAGTCATTAGTCAGGAGAGGTGGATGTATAAACTCCTCCTAGAAAGAAACGTCAAAGATTGTTTTCCTAATATCGAAGTCGCTATAAAAATGTACATGTCACTTATGGTCACTAACTGCAGTGTAGAAAGGTCATTTTCAAAATTGAAGTTGACCAAAAACAGGCTTCGAACCTCCATGTTAGAAGACAGACTCAACGTTTTGGCTTTGCTCAGAATTGAAAGTGATATTTTAAGACAACTAAGTTATGAAGATATTATAAGTAGCTTCATTAGTACGAAGTGTAGGCGCAAACCAATTAGCCACTAAGCCATTTCCAAGTTGTTATATGTAGTAACTACAATTTAGTAGTAAATTGTACAACACAGTATTTTCATACATATTAGTGTCATAGTATTGTATAGTACTGTAATATTACTCTATTCACTACTGTTGTAATGTAACTTACTGTAGTATAGTATCGTCTTTTAACACACTGCTAATAAATTCATTTCACACCCAAACTTTCTGTTCTTTTTTTAATATAGTTGTTCATAGCAATGTTAATAAATCGTGTTGAATATCCTAATGATTTTCAATTCTTTCCATTTTTATGTCATCAATTCATTAACTTCTAAATACTATACAGTAACATTTTCTACAATTTAATAATAACCTTTAAATGTTTCTGTTTAGGTTTTTAGTTAGAAAATTGGTCTAAAATGCGATTTTTGCAGGTTAATTTTCAAAAAATTTCCGGATCCCCCGTTTTGCTGGGAGGTATTCCATACCGCCAGATCCCCGGTAGGGCCCGCACCACAGGTTCAGCCTAGGGGTCTACAGATCCTAAATACGGCCCTGCTTAGAGTCATTAAACTGAATTCATGAAAATAAATGTTATTAATTATTCCCAATTAATGGTAAATAAGTTTGTATTTCTAGAGTAAAATATAATTAAAGGTTATTGTTTAACAAAAGAAGAGTAAAACATTTTCGGCGATTCGAACTTCATCGTAAATAAATGATCACTAAGATAACCTCCAATAGGCAACTCGATACTACAATCGAATTCAAACATTGACAAGCCTAGTCCCGCCATACAAACGAAATAGTTTATAATAAATAATATGCAAATTACTTGCATAAATTAATTATCTTTTAATTATATAGACTTCTTTTAATTATGATTATCTAGTCGAATCTATTTTCTCGTGCCACGCATTGAATGCGTCATTAATACAATGAATAACTATTCTGATTATTTATAGCTCAACACTTGATATCATTTAATAATTAATATTGTAAATTCAATTTATATTACTGAGCAAAAGAAACTCTTAAAATTCTACTTTGTGATTTTATTTAAAAATTAAGTTAACATCTGGGTTATCTGTAGTAATAATAAACGCATATGTAGAATCAACTTAAATAACTAATTTATTTATCATTCATAGTAAGTTATAATCATACATATAAAACATCGATGTACCTGTAAATACATACATATTTTTATAAAAAAACAATTCAAGTTTAAATATTTGCTGAAACAAAGAAGACATACATACATACATAAATCATATGAGATAACAATTCATATTCTAATTATTGATGCGTTCATTAATCCCAGATAGTTTTTGTTAACATATTCGTTAACTATACTTTTAAATCTGATTTATATTCATTACGTTTCTTATAACTTCCCAGGGTAGGAATTCTTTGAAAGAATCAGGTCAGTAGCAGCAGCTTAATAGTATTAATTAAAATAATAGTTACTTGAGTTTTATGAAATATCCATTAGTATCCTGTGATGTCCGGTCTCGGTGGTGATGATGACATGAAGACACATCTCGTTGACTGCCGCTGATATCATAAACACTTGCACACACCCATGATCACTCGCGTCGAAGTACAGTTATGTAAATAAGTAATGTTTTAGCGTTCCTTTGAATAATTCATTTTACAATGAGTGTTGTATGTTCATGTTAACGTTACTGTTTATGTCTGTTCGCCACTTATATCACCCTTTTATCAATATATGTGTGATTAGATTAGTTAGTTCAATGTTTCATGTTCTATAACGTTTTAATGAGATGTAGTAATACTGGATAAATTTAAGTTCGTCTGTTTTGTACAATACATATGTGATGATATTTGTACGTGTTGCGATATTATTGTTCGCTTTAAATGATTACTATCTAAGTCCGTTACATCGCACTTCGAAATTCACTATTAAAAGTTTACTAAGTCTGACGATTTCACTAAGTCTGTTAATTTACGATTTGATGTACTAACTCCCGAAACTTGAGTTATACTCTCCGAACAATTAAAGTATACTACTTGAAAATTTAAGATATACTGGCTCCGAATTTAAAGTAAACTCTTGAAAAATTGAAATAAAACTGGCTTCGTCCCTGTGTTGGACATATAGTTTTATTAATTCGTCCCTACTCAAAATTTTGTCTCCCGCGCTGTTCACGCCTTCCTTACTCGTGATAGGTCAGTTTTTAGTTTTCCTGGAATAGTTTGTCCCACTATGTTAGGATTCTCCGTCATCGTTCTTCTGATACGTTCTTTGTTTTTGTTGCTATAGAAACTGTCCTCTCCACCAGTGTTTTTCGTAGCTCTGGTCTTCTGATAGGTTGCCAGACTTCCCCCGATTTTGTTCTGTCGAACGTTGACCTATTTCGTAGAATCTCTAGCTATTATACGCCTGTCGATCAATCTATTGTCTGACGTAAACGCAGTGTTTTTCTGAGTTGCCTTACATCTGTACTTGGGTCCGTCCGAAGTATTGTTCTCTCTTACACCCCTTTTTTGTAACTATTAATAATTTTGGACATCTGATAGCTGGTGAAGTCACCCCAACTTTCCACTCGTAAATTGCGTCTGACACTTAGACGTTATCTCCAGCTGAGTAACATGATTTGAGTTTTGTCCATTCTCTGCTCCACGTATTGTTTCTTAAAGTGCTGTACGTCCGTTCCTTTGTAAACATATTGTTTCCATTTTTTTCAGTACATCGTATACTGACGTAACTTGGCTGAACATCTGCTTCAATTCTCAGTACACGTGTGAGTGTCCTCGCCTGCATTGTTTCGGCTGTTGCGGGTAATAATTCTAAACTAAACTTTCCCTGTCATCTCGTACATCCAATTTCTATAGCCGAGTCGAATTTAGCGTCTTCCTATTGTCTAGTTAGCGACGCTGCTCTGACATCTTCTCATTACGCTTTATTTATTGCGTCAACTAGAAGTCGTTGACACAGCTCCGTGTGAACGCACTCCGTCGAGGAGAAAATTTAAAATTTTTTAAATTTTTGCTCGTTACAGTGTCTTCAATTTTGATTTGATGATGTGACCTTAGGGAACAACTCAAATCCAAATTCTGCGCCCTGTACGTCGCCTCACCATGTTTATCTTCCTCAGGGAGGGATATTACATGTTAACCTACTTTTAAAGACTTGTATTACAATTGGTGTACCCCCTTTTAGTTTTAAGTGTATTTACGAATTTATTGCTAGCTATCTGGAATGGCTGAACGCATTTAACATCATCGTATTTACATATCGGTAACATATAAGTACCTTATCTCTCTAATTACAAAACAAATCATAAATTCAATTAGTAATATGTACTTTAATTAATCAAATAATCCCTTTACCTTCTAGAATACTATTCACGCAATATAATATCAAACAAATCAATAGATTTAATGTAACGCTTTACATGAAACCAAAGAAAATCTCCTACACATATACATTTTATGCAGTACAAATAGTCCTACCAATAATTTGTTCTTAAAATGTTATTTAAAATTAGATTGATGATTAACATATCCGCTACTTTAGTTTTATTTATATTCATATTATTTGATCATTCATATACATACACATAATAAATTTTTTGCTAACGAGTTATTTACTTCGTTCTAACATAATTTAAATTCCTAACCTATCAACGATATACATTCACTTTAACAAAGTTTATTTACAATATAGTTTTTTTTATTTAATATCACTTATTTACTTTTAAGTGTCCTTTTTTTTCTTTTCACTTTGTCTCAATAATTTATTGCTATGTGAACAAGTAGTTGTAACTAAAATGTCCTTTGTATTCACTACAATACTTCATAAAATGTCACTCAAAACATTAATTCACACTTATTATCTAACATTTTATTAGTGGTTTATTAACTAAGTAAATTCTTAAGTTACACTTGACATTTAGATTACATATTTTCTTTTGGTTAAGCCAGCTTGAATGAGATGAGCGCGTCATTGACCCTACGTAGATGACTTATCACCATCAGCTAACTTGTTAAGATATGTTCTTCAGCTTTCTCCTTTTATATCACCTACTGTTTTCTGGCTCATAATATTTCTTCATTTGTTTTACATTGAATTTCCCTCGGATTTTGCTTTTGTCATCGCAATCGACGAGCTGGTATGTAGCATCTCCAAGAATTCGATGTACTTTGTATGGCCCACAGTATAGTTCACAAAATTTCTCAATCCTTTTCTGGATCGCGTCTGATTGATAACAGGTCCTTATTAACATCTTCTCACCAATTTGGAATTTTGTAATGGTTTTGGATTCATTACACAACTTAGCTTGCTTTTCCCTCTTCTCTTTCATCTTTACAAATATTTGGTTGTGGTCAGCTCCTTTAACTTGAAGTATGTCCTTGTCTAGGTATTTTTCCCAGACTCTTGTCGGTTTTTTGCCGAGCTGTGCCTCATAGGGTGTCACTTCTATAGTCTCGTGGTACGTCTCGTTAATGCAACTTTCAATTATAGGTACATAATGCGACCACTTTGTATGTTGGTCACAGACAAAGATCCTGAATAAATTTCCGAATTGTCTATTAATCCTTTCAGCCAGATTCGCACATGGGTTTCTAATTGCGGTGAATCTTGGTTGAATGTTTAATTCGTTTAAGCCGTTTAACCATTTTTTAGATGTGAACTGCGTTCCATTGTCAGTAAGAATTATTTTAGGACATCCCAACTCTTTACAATATTGGTGTACCCGCCTTAACGTGGCAGCGGTCGTTGCCCTCCTAAGTGTAAACAGTCGCACTATTTTGTGAAATTGTCTACAATGACGAACAAATACCTCACCCCGGCGGACGAGACGGGTAGTGGGCCAAAATAATCAGCGCTCACTAGGTCACCCTTCCCTAACGGGACAATGGCTTTCGTTCCACCAAATAGGGCTTTGTTACCTGCGTCTTTGCATTTTTGACACATGTCGCATGTCGTACGTAATTTTTCACCTTTTTCAACATACCGTCTATGGTAAAATGCTCTTGTAACAATTTTGTACATTTCTTCGCTCCTGGGTGTCCATACATCCGGTGTATTTCGGCAATTACTTCTCCGGATACACTGTTCGGTATGTACAGTTTCCATTCCCTCCTACGTAATCTATATAATTTCTCATTAACATATCTATAAAATTTACTTATTTCCTTATCTAAACATTTATCTTTAATCTTATCTATAATGGTCTTAAGCTTAGTATCTTCAAGTTGATATTTTCCAATATCCATAATTATCTTGCTTACTTTTCTATCCATCTTGATCATCAGGTGATTAATTAAATATTCGCACGTATTGTCGCTAATTTCTTCTAACGTGGCGTCTTCTGGGTTTCTGCTTAGAAGATCAGCAATAATGTTGTCCTTGCCCTTACAATGGACAATATCGAACTTGTATTCTTGGATACTTAAAATCCAGCGTGTTATTCGTGAGTTATTTAAATGGCATTTGTTCATAAAGGTCAATGCCTTATTATCCGTGATAATAGTTAAAGGTTGCCCTAATATATATATACGGAATTTTTCGAGACATCGTACAATACTCAAGAGCTCCTTTTCAGTGGTGTAGTAATTTCTTTCTGCACCCTTGAATGTTTTGCTAGTAAATTCTATAACTCCGATTTTTCCTTCCTCGTCCAGTTGATATAGCTGCCCGCCGTATGCAAAGTTGCTGGCGTCGCACTGCATGTAGTATCGTTGGTTTATCCGAGGAAACTTCAAGATAACTGTTCCTACAAATAGCTCTTTAACTTGTTGCAAACATTTGTTTAGTTCCGGTGTCCATGTGAATCTATGTCCTTTTCGTAATAATTCAAGTAACGGTCTGGTGGTTTCGGCGTATTTATCCGTAAAGCGGTTATAGAAATTTGTTAAGCCCAAGAAACCCTTTAGTTGCTTTTGGTTTCGAGGTGTTGGAAACTTCATAATTGCATCAATCTTCTCATCCGTTGCCTGTATTCCTTGCGTAGTTAAACGATATCTTAGGTATGCAATTTCTTGCATAAAGAATTGCGACTTATCCAAATTGATGGTCAAATTCGCTCTTCTTAAGTTAGTTAACAATAAATCCAAATGTGATAAATGTGTTTCTAAATATCCGGAATAACATAAGCAATCGTCTACATAAATAATGGTGTTTTTCTTAACGTCTTCTTACAATACTGTGTCCAATCCCTGGTTAGTGCAGCAGAACTGGTACTCAGTCCAAACGGCGTAACTGTGAAGCGATAACATTTGCCTTCGTACATAAAAGCGGTGATGTTCCGGCACTCTGGCTTCAGTGGTACTTGCCAGAAACTGCTAGTTAAGTCTACGGTGGATAAGTACTTCATTTCACAACATCTAGCCAAAATATCGTTTATTGGTGTGGCACCCTCGTAGTCCGGAATCGTCACGCTGTTCACCTTCCTCGCATCCAGACATAATCGTACTCTTCCGTCTTTCTTAATAACAGTAACAAGTGGGTTGATATAGGCGCTGTTGCATCGCTCAATGACCCCATACCGTAACATTCGTCTAATCTCATCATCCACCTTCCCTTTATATGCTAATGGGACAGGCCATCCTCTCTGGAAGTACGGTGTCCGGTCGGTGACTTGGAACTCGTGAACGTATCCTTCGATCCTTCCGGGGCACTCCCTGAATAAACTTCTATTCCTTACGAGAATCTCTCTTAATCTCATCAACATCCTTTTATCTCCGCAGTCAATACTCTCTACTTTCTTATCGATGTTCCGTATGATCTCTTCTTCTTCTTCTGTGTCCACCACCTCTATATGCATAATTGGCACTGTGCACGCCGCTTCGTCAGCCTCTCTTCTTAATTCGACGATCCTTTTTCCCATGTCAATGAGACATCCTGCTTCCTGGAGAAAATTAATTCCTAAGATACAAGGTTTTATTATATCTGGTATAATGAGAAACACACATTCATACTTAATCCCTTCGATATAAATGTCGCATAATATTTGCTTCCTTATTAATTTCGATTTATTGCCTACCGCGCTAACTATTAAAGTATTGGTCATCGGTAAAATTTCATAAGGTGCTATGTTATGTTTATTTTGATTAAACCAAGATTCGGACAATCCGGCAATAACGGATCCAGTGTCCAGCAAAGCTTGTACAGTAATACCATTGTTAAATTTTATAGTTATCTCTGGACATTTTATTACTCGTTGGACAATCTCCTCGTCATCATCGCATAACAAGTCGCTTCTTAAATCGGGTAGTATTATGTTAGTCTGATAACCATCCGTATTGTCGGCTATCCCCAGTGCGGTGTTGTTGTGTGTTTACAGGCGGTCTATCACCCCATGCCTTCTTTTGCGTTCCACTTGCTTTGTTCGAAACACTTTCACTTTCTTTGTAGGAATTTCTCCCCTCGTTCGCCGTCACATAACTCGATTCCCTATTATTTCTTGGATGAATTTGCGTATATTCTATAATTAAGGATTCAAAGTTTGGAATTGTCACAATTCCTCTCGTGACAACAGCGAGCTAAATCTCACGCCCAAAGTGACGCGCGATTCAACTGTTTGTCTGTCAGAGTAGGTGATAATTGTCTACTCTCCAATAATATGCGCTCTATATATTGGATCGCAGTAATTGGTCCACTCCAATCAAATCTACCCTATTCCAAATGATCTCGTATGCCGTCTTGCCGTTCTTGTCCCCAATATTTCTGTGAGAACGCTTCCTTAAACTCTTCAAAATTGGATATTTGGCTACGTATAACCCGCCACCAAATTCCGGCGTCTAATTCTGAATGCCTACCTATCCACTTGATATTATCAGTGGGGTAGTATAGTTCTTGTACCTCGGACAACTCCTTAAGAAATTCCATGGGGAATCTGTCAGTACCGTTATATTTAAGGTCATTGTGGTTAGATCCATTAACTCGGTTCAATGTACCACACTCACCTTCCATTAACTGTCTCTGTAGTCTCTCCTGGTTTTCTCTTACTTTTGTTAAATGGCATTTTAATTCTTCTATTCGCGTCGTCTTTTCTTTTGTGGTTTCGTCCAACTTCTGTTCCGTTGAACGCTGTCTTCCGTCAACTTCTTCCAATTTCTGCATCATGTCATTGTTTGTTTCGCTTTGTTCTTGTTGTTTCTGCCGTATGGTGTCATGTATCTCGGCCTTTAACTCTTCATGCTTCTTATTGGCGTCTTTGACGTGAGCATCAAATTTATTATGAATCTTTTTAACAGTCGTTTGGGTATTGTGTATCGCTACCATCCATTCTTGACGATCGTTTTCTCGTGTTTCTTGTATCTCTTCGTATTTCTTGTTCGCTTCTTCTCTCAATTCTCTTACTATATCATCTTGTTTCTTCTGTAGTTCGTTGATCTTCCCTTCCCAGGCCTGCTGGTATTCACGTATCTCGGACCGTATCTGCGTAAGCTGTTCCGCTGACTGTCGTTTAATCTCTTCCTTATGCTGGTCGAGCTTTTCGTTTTGTTTTTCTAATTTTTCGCTAATTACTCTATTTTCTTCTTGTTTCTCTAGTTTTTCACTAATTAATTTGTTACTTTCTTCTTGTTTTTTGCTACGTTCTTCTTGTTTTTCGCTCTGTTGTCGGATGAACTCCATCAACATTTGTAAACTTACGTCTTCTGGTTTTGACGTCTGTCCTCGCGCCCTAACTTCTGGACTCTCTACAGCGCTATTTGGTTCGCTAGGTGTGGTATTATCTTCCGTATTTACCGTACCTAACTGGTTATTAACGTCAAACTCTACGCTATCGAAATTGCTCGACATTTTTGCCTTCCTACGCGTAATCATTCAAACTGACTTATGATACTAATACTTATTTGATTTCTTATTCTATAACGCTACTTTGTCTACTTCTACTACTGCCTGATCTTTGTCAAACTTGTACGTTATAATTATTTTTATTACTACGTATAATGCCGTGCGGTTGGGCGCCATTAATATAATAAATAATATGCAAATTACTTGCATAAATTAATTATCTTTTAATTATATAGACTTCTTTTAATTATGATTATCTAGTCGAATCTATTTTCTCGTGCCACGCATTGGATGCGTCATTAATACAATGAATAACTATTCTGATTATTTATAGCTCAACACTTGATATCATTTAATAATTAATATTGTAAATTCAATTTATATTACTGAGCAAAAGAAACTCTTAAAATTCTACTTTGTGATTTTATTTAAAAATTAAGTTAACATCTGGGTTATCTGTAGTAATAATAAACGCATATGTAGAATCAACTTAAATAACTAATTTATTTATCATTCATAGTAAGTTATAATCACACATATAAAACATCGATGTACCTGTAAATACATACATATTTTTATAAAAAAACAATTCAAGTTTAAATATTTGCTGAAACAAAGAAGACATACATACATACATAAATCATATGAGATAACAATTCATATTCTAATTATTGATGCGTTCATTAATCCCAGATAGTTTTTGTTAACATATTCGTTAATTATACTTTTAAATCTGATTTATATTCATTACGTTTCTTATAACTTCCCAGGGTAGGAATTCTTTGAAAGAATCAGGTCAGTAGCAGCAGCTTAATAGTATTAATTAAAATAATAGTTACTTGAGTTTTATGAAATATCCATTAGTATCCTGTGATGTCCGGTCTCGGTGGTGATGATGACATGAAGACACATCTCGTTGACTGCCGCTGATATCACAAACACTTGCACACACCCATGATCACTCGCGTCGAAGTACAGTTATGTAAATAAGTAATGTTTTAGCGTTCGTTTGAATAATTCATTTTACAATGAGTGTTGTATGTTCATTTTAACGTTACTGTTTATGTCTGTTCGCCACTTATATCACCCTTTTATCAATATATGTGTGATTAGATTAGTTAGTTCAATGTTTCATGTTCTATAACGTTTTAATGAGATGTAGTAACACTGGATAAATTTAAGTTCGTCTGTTTTGTACAATACATGTGTGATGATATTTGTACGTGTTGCGATATTATTGTTCGCTTTAAATGATTACTATCTAAGTCCGTTACATCGCACTTCGAAATTCACTATTAAAAGTTTACTAAGTCTGACGATTTCACTAAGTCTGTTAATTTACGATTTGATGTACTAACTCCCGAAACTTGAGTTATACTCTCCGAACAATTAAAGTTTACTACTTGAAAATTTAAGATATATTGGCTCCGAATTTAAAGTAAACTCTTGAAAATTTGAAATAAAACTGGCTTCGTCCCTGTGTTGGACATATAGTTTTATTAATTCGTCCCTACTCAAAATTTAGTCTCCCGCGCTGTTCACGCCTTCCTTACTCGTGATAGGTCAGTTTTTAGTTTTCCTGGAATAGTTTGTCCCACTATGTTAGGATTCTCCGTCATCGTTCTTCTGATACGTTCTTTGTTTTTGTTGCTATAGAAACTGTCCTCTCCACCAGTGTTTTTCGTAGCTCTGGTCTTCTGATAGGTTGCCAGACATCCCCCGATTTTGTTCTGTCGAACGTTGACCTATTTCGTAGAATCTCTAGCTATTATACGCCTGTCGATCAATCTATTGTCTGACGTAAACGCAGTGTTTTTCTGAGTTGCCTTACATCTGTACTTGGGTCCGTCCGAAGTATTGTTCTCTCTTACACCCCTTTTTTGTAACTATTAATAATTTTGGACATCTGATAGCTGGTGAAGTCACCCCAACTTTCCACTCGTAAATTGCGTCTGACACTTAGACGTTATCTCCAGCTGAGTAACATGATTTGAGTTTTGTCCATTCTCTGCTCCACGTATTGTTTCTTAAAGTGCTGTACGTCCGTTCCTTTGTAAACATATTGTTTCCATTTTTTTGCAGTACATCGTATACTGACGTAACTTGGCTGAACATCTGCTTCAATTCTCAGTACACGTGTGAGTGTCCTCGCCTGCATTGTTTCGGCTGTTGCGGGTAATAATTCTAAACTAAACTTTCCCTGTCATCTCGTACATCCAATTTCTATAGCCGAGTCGAATTTAGCGTCTTCCTATTGTCTAGTTAGCGACGCTGCTCTGACATCTTCTCATTACGCTTTATTTATTGCGCCAACTAGAAGTCGTTGACACAGCTCCGTGTGAACGCACTCCGTCGAGGAGAAAATTTAAAATTTTTTAAATTTTTGCTCGTTACAAGATTATTAATTTTTTTTTACTAAATCATCAGGCAAATAAATAATAATTATTTTCTTTTTAAAAAATAAATAAAGAAAGAGGGATTAAGGGATAGTATTGCATTATTACGCTACGATAATTAAAATCGTTGATCGAAGTGAACTCTATAACTCGCCCAACCATCTGAAAGTTAATAATTTATTTTATTTTAAAATAAATAAAATTTAAATAAACCAAATCATATACAATGTAAAGTAAAAAACACAATATCAACATAATATATTATAAACGAAGGGGAGCAAGATTCGTACAGTTACAGATTAGCGCTTCCAACGCGAAGCGTAAACAACTTACAACTTACGATTTCAATTCAACTTAATTCAACTTTAATACAACATACCTAAAATAATCATAAAATAAGATATCCTCGTATAAACGAAACACGATTAGCTTTCACTACGTTACAATATATACAAAATATAACCTTATCTGACAAAAACTACCTATGATTTAGCTAAATGTTGTTAGTAGAACCGTAAAAGGTTAGTAGACAGAAGAGGTAGTATCATCTTTGGTTTCCACGTTCTCTATAAATCTACAAATGTATAAATAATTTTTTGGCTCGATGTAAAGCTTCCAAACATAGCAACAATAAATAAACAATTTACTATTGTAATACGGAACTAATAACTAATTAATGACAACTGACTGTAGTTAAACACAGCTGTATATATGGAACAAACCTCAGACGCTTCACGAATAATGACAACGAAAAGCAACTGATGCCTGTTTGACCCACAGTGTTAACAATAACTGTTTCCAGACCTGAAACATTCCATTTACAAATCTAGGATTTATTACCTACAGCCCTAATGTGTGTGACAAATTTTTATTGCCTGACGAAACTTCAAACTGCTTAAAGAATTGTGACCATCTCCTACAGTATATTATTAAAAAAAACTATCAAATTTTTCATCACGTTACTAAATTTATTATAGTTTCTGTTACAATACATTTAGTGTTTAATCTTTCTTAGTGTTGAAATTGTTAACAGTGCTTTTTATACTCGCAAGATGTATTACGATTTACGAAATTTAAACTCAAACAACAGGGTTTCTTATCTCTTACACGTTTTGTTGAACGTATGACTTTATCTGCGTGAGTTAACTTCGCCTGCAAAATGTTTGCATTTAAATTAAGTTAAATAAATATATTAGACGTAACTGTACAAACCAAGTGCTATCAAGGTATGTACTTTTATCTTTTATGAAATTGTGTCGTTTTAAAAAGTATGTATGTAACTTTTATTTGATTAATAATAATAATATATCGCTTCCGTAGACCGTGCGTTCTTACTTTTTTTAACAAACTTTTAGACAGTTCTTGTATCCAAGTAATTACGTCGGATAGGAAATGTAATGGTGCTTGAAAACAGTACAAGTAACCGTAGCTGTGCTTGTACTGTGAGAGGTACTCTCAGTAGCTCGGCCTCGTACTAGGGACAAAACAATTAGTTTAAAGAAAAATAAAACCGTGTGTTTTAGACCAGAAAAGTGTTACTACTAATGAGAACCAAAAACGTTTACGAGCAAGATACAAGTAGTTTATTTCGAAAAACCTGCTACTAATAACGAGAGCTTTTAATTTAATATTTTTGTGTGTTTTATTCTTCCAGACATACTAAACGAAATAATCAAGATTTGGTACACCAATGTTACTTGATCACTTCGGTACAAGGCATCTGTAGATAATTAAGTGACATTTAAACATGACAAAACTTATTGTGTTACAAGTCGTCAATGAAAAACCTTCTTCTTCGTCTTCTTCTTCTTTTTTCCTTGTCGTCGTTCCAGGTTGTTCTCATCGTCCACATACTTTCTCTTCGGTCTAATGTTCGTTGTCTTCCCCAACAGCTTTTCTTCAACAGTATTCAGAATAAGCCTATTATGTCTGAGCACAGGCTATAAAATTGCATCTCTTTCTGTTTCCTCGTTTGTAAGTTTTCTTTCCTGTTTTACTTTTCCAAAATTACTACATCTATTTCTATTTCTGCCACCTTGACCCCATCACCCTGCTCTGATCCGCACTGTACTCCCCCCCAGTCGAGCGTTCCACAGATTTAATCTGAAACTTCAGATGTTTCAGTATAAGAATATTGATAAGGAACTCAAAACTGCAAGAAATATTTAGGAAAAAAAATAATTTTTATCATATATCTCTTTGTTTCTGTGCTGTAAAATAATTAGTAGGTGTTGTTTCTTCTTTCTAACACAAAACAATGAAAACATAAACACTTAGGTCACAACTTAAACTGTCTACTAAATAATTTGTATAACTAAATAAAGCATTATATTGCTCTTCAAAAAATTAATTAGACACTACAACAAAAACTTTAGTAACCTTAATTTTATAAGCTCTGCGTCTAATCTCTTGAAATTAATCAATACTAAATATTTCAGTTAGCAGAAAAGTTTTTGTTGCAGCGCGCCAACGTGGTTATGTGAGACGGGCTTAGGTGGGACGTGGTTAGATGTTGACTTAACTGTCAGACACAGCGCACTGAATGATTTAATATACAATGATTTGATATGTGTAACAAATTAATATGTTACGTCTTATTTCTTTAAGCCTCACGTTGGATTCATCAATTTGTAACACGAACTTTAGTGTTACTGTGTTATTTAAATGTGTCGCTCTTTACTTTCTGCCCCACTGTCGGGTTCGTCAATTTGTAACACTCTATTTGTGTTGCGGGCACTTAAATTATATACGCCGCCCGTTGGAAAATTCAATTTGTTACCAATATATGTGTATTAACTACTTTCAACCACACCGTTGTTGTTGTAATTATGTTACTATTAATAAAATATGTTGAACGGCGAATGATTTTGTAATCTGCCGCTCGCTCCCACTATACGTACCGTTTCAATGACGTCACCCACCGTTGCCAACCGTTGTGGTGTCCGCTGTGCTCTGTGAACTTATTTTTTACATGGAACAGCCATAATAACGACGCAAATATAACTCCAAACATATATCTTTATAGAAACCATTAATTCAGTAAAGCATTGGTTAATTGTTTCTCGTTCCTTTTATGATAATCACAATTGTGGCAAAAATTTGTGTCTTCTTTACCAGTTGGTACAGTAGTTGCAATTCTTATTCAGTATTCAGACCAAAATAAAGCGTTGGTTATTATTTCTATTAAAATAAAATACCTCAGGGCGTATCTGGTTCGGGGATTACAATTAAACAAAATATTATTCTATAAATCAAAGTACAAATTTTACAGTTCAAGGATATTACAAAGTTTAGAGTGTAATGTGCACGCATGCAGTCGAATAGTGATTGCTAGTTATTATAGGTTATGTCCAGTTTATGTGTTTAATAGTTATTATTAAAATCAAAGGTTCTTGTGGTGTTTAAAAAGGTGTCAATCTCAATTCGTGTTATTAGTGAGTGTTCTTAGTGTTGGTATGATATGATGTCTGTAGCTTTAGTTGGTTAATTCTTAAAAAGTCGTGTATACAAAAGTTGGTGTTGATACAAAATATAATAAAATGTTCGAATTCACCAAATCCTCTTCTTCAAATGGTTCTTGGTCGAAGATAGGGCCCACGTCTGCTTCGGTCCTCCTCCCTGGTTCTTGAATCTTCTATTCAAATGCTGGATGTTCCTCACTCGGTTGTAATAATTCGTATTATGTATATCTATCTGTATTAACATGTCTGGAATGTGTTTTCACAGTTTATAGTTAATTATGTAAGACGTTTTACAAACGCGTCTGTACGCTATGATCGTTGTTAAAGAAGTCTCATTTTATTTATCCGAAATTTCTGGTTGCTAAGGGTAAACTTGGAATCTTGTTGGTTGATTCGGATATACATTGTCATGTAAATTCATTATTTCAATGTCTGAATTTGTTCAAAACCTTTAAATTAGTATAACTTTTCTGTACTGATTGGGAATTTAAAACTATTAGCAACATTATTTTGGTCTTTACATTTGTGACACATAGACACTAAACATGCCTACCTTTACTTAAGAAATACAGCTGTTACAATTTTGTTATTTGAATTTTTCTTAAATAGCTTAAAACGAATTATTTTGCTTCTATATTTGTAGTGTATACTATTAACTATCAATCTATTCATCCTTCAACATTTGTTTCACAAAATTCCTAACAGTATTATCTAAAATTTACAAAAGTTGGTTTTACATGGCTTCCTACAGTTTGCCATCCACAAAACATTTGCTACTCCATTTATTTGTTCAAAAAATGATCATCCTTATGTAACTACTGTCTGCTTTGTTATTTTTCTATTTCTCATTAATTTAGAATGGTTGGTTGCTTTCCTGGCTATCCTGATAACATCATTACATGAACAATAACAAAACAATATATAATCAAATCAATTTAGTGTCATGCCCACATGGCTATGACTTTTATGGACATTGAATAAATAAGTTAAAATTTCATTAAACATAAACAACTGTTTACCACTAGTAATAACACCTCCTTTCACTCCATCTTGCCTTGATAACTAATTAATTAATCCTTATTATTAATACATAACAAATATATTTGAAAACAAAAGAGTTGTACTCTAACTCAGACCTTCCAGCCTTGAGTTCAATGAACCATTAATATAAACAAAACACATATGTTTTTTCATTACTTAAATTATTCCTTAAAATTAAGTTTTATTGCAGTCCTTGCTGTTTTTGTTTTATTTCAGGGATGTAACCTTGATCACTGCACTACTTATTATATTATCTCATCACATTTATAGTCATATTACCTAATATTGTGAGATAAAAATAGCACTCACTTGGGATCATTTTTAGTATATTTTCATAATAAAATTACTTGCACTAGTCCACTGTTATTCTTTGATCTTATCTCTATTTGTTTTAATTAGTCTTATAAGATTAATAATCTTATTTATACAAGATTATTAAGATTAGTTTGTCCCATTATATAAATAATTTCCACTGGTTCACTTTTAATTCTACCTTTAGACACTTCTGTTACTGATTGTTTTGGTTTCACTGACACCTAATATTCAGCTACTTCCTTATCCATTAAAATATATTTAATATTACAATATATCGTATTGTGTTTCTATTTGTCACATTCAATGTTTTTGTATTTGGGTTTACATTTTTATTGTCATTAAAAGAACTTCACTCTTGTTATAAAATATTACTGTGAATAAGTTATTATTTGTTGTTTTCTGGACAACCTTATGACCATTATTTATTACAATTAGTTGTATGGTTCATGTATCTATAATAAGGTTTGTTATATTTTCATTACATCATTCAAATTAATCACTTACTAATATTTCTTTTTACATAGTATTGTATGTTTCGGCCTATTTTCCCTCAAATTGTATTTTGATTATCTTGATATTATGTTACATTGAATGAAACCATTTGTTTCCTTATAGCATTGATACATAATCTGTCTGTCTTTATAATACTTATTTGGTCATTATTTAAAGTTCATGTCTTAATCGGGGTTGAATGTATTTTGCATCACTTTGCCTGAATCAATAATTTGGGTACGGTCAGTTGTATTACTAGTCAGTCTGAAATAGTTATTCGTTCCTCTTCACTATCATCTTGAAAGATATTTTTCTTCTTGTTTAGCTTCTTATCCATTGTCTTCATTAAATCGGGTACGATATTAAGGTGTTCCAAATGTAATGTTACATACTACCCTGCCACCAAATTTGATTATTTTAATAAAATATTGTTTTTGTTGAAATTATCAATTATCTTATCCTTCATATTATCATTTGTTATTCTTTTTATGATCTGGTATACTTGTCTTTAATTATAAGTGTTCTATCACTGGAACATGTTACTTCCCTAACAAATTAATCACCATATATTTTGGAATCAGTCGGGGGGCTCTCTTGACCTAATACCCCGCTGTCCTTATAATACATAATACATAAATAATATCGATTGCTGGAGCTATCTCGTCAGTCAACCACATTTAATAATCACTAGTCTATTCACGACTAAATCAAATAAAAATAATATAATAATATATTCTTGGGATGGTTCACTCAGTTCAACTTCTCAGATCTAAATATTTCTTTCCATTGATTCTTTCATATGTTTATTTTCTTGTGGCGATATTAATAACATTTCTTATTCTCAATTGGTACTATCTTCTTTCCTTTTTTTATCAGTACTCCTTAATCTTCATTTTTCATTCACTATCTTCATTCAATTAAAACATAACAAGTATCTGTATCTATAGTTGTTGTTGATTCTCTCACAATCCTGATAGGTTATTTGTAGTAAATTCGTTTCTAGTCTTGTCTTATTTCCATCGTCGATTGTCTACATTTGTCTTTTCTTATTCATTTTATAGCACTAAGGTTTCTTCTGATTCATGGATGTTGCATCTTTCTTTTATATTCTAATAATAAGTTCATAATTATATTTAATAAGAGGTGCTTATTTTGTTTAGAATTTGGAAATTTATTCACATTTGTTTATTCACTTGATTCATAATAACATCATCAAAATGTACTGTAAGTTGTCCTTACTATTTATTTGAATTTTTTGATATTCCAATTTGTTTATTTTGGCTTCATTTAAAATTATATTCTGGATTAGTAAAGTTGGTAAGATGAGCTTACTATATTATTTGAATTTTGAGGTATTATAATAATAAATTCTTCAATTCCATATTAATTCTCTTAAATAATTAATTGTAAGTTGATCTTACTATTTTTTAGAATTTTGTGGTTTATTCAAATTTGTTTATTGGGTTCATAATACATTTTTAAGGAAACTTGGTTGTATGTTCCCTTAATCTTTTTTGTTTCCACATCACTAATGACATAAGTATTATTGTTATTGTTTTTTACAATAATATATGGTCCATTATACAGTAATAATAGCTTTTTTGCTATTCCTTCCTTAGAACTTGGCAATTTGCGGTTTTTTAACAATACTTTGTCTCCAATCTTGTACTGGATCATTTTCTGCTGACTGATTTTGTACTTTTTCCTTCTTCTCTCCATCTGTTCATTCAGTTTGCTGTGGAATCTCACGTTGTCGAACTGGTAAGCTGGGTTGTTTGGGAAGTTGATTATTTCACTAATTTCTCGGGGTGGTAGTCTTTCGTGCATTATGGTATATGGAGTATCTTGTATTGATTCATGGTAAGCTAAGTTGATAAAGCTTTCTGTTTGTGTAATGTATTCACTCCACTTCTGGTGTTTATCAAAACAATATGTCCTGAGGATACGGCCAACCTCCCTCAGTAGGCCTACTCTTTCCGCCGGGTTGCTATTTGGGTGATAGACAGATGTTTTATATGTCTTGACACCTAGGTCTAACAAAGTCTCCTTCCATACCCTTCCTCGAAACTGAGTTCCGTGATCAGTAATAATTGACCTTGGAGCTCCTAACTCTGGTATGTATTGTTGGATCACTATTTGCAGAATCTTTTTTGTAGTCGCCCGATTAATGGGGTATAGTTTTGTAAATTTGGAGTAATGGTCGAACATGATTATAATAAATTTATACTGTTTTCTCCCTCCACTACGAGGTAATGGTCCACACATATCTAAAAATACTCTCTCTAATTTACCAGTTGATGTAATTGGTTGCATCATTCCTTCTGTTTTTTCGTTATTGCATTTTGCCAATTGACAGATGTGACACTGCCGAATACATTCTCTAACTCTCCGGTTGATATTCTTAATGTAAGTGTGTTCCTCAAGTGCTTTCATTACTTTTAATGCACCCATATGCCCATATTGACTATGGTAGTCCAGTATTAATTCTGTTTCTAGAGCTTTAGGTATCACCACCTTCCATGAGCCTTGGTTATTATTTGGTTTGTAAAATAGTATGTCTTCATGTAGACAATAATATGCAGTAATTTTTTCATCCTGTTGGATCAGTCTTTGCCTAAAATTGTTGATTTTTGTATCCTCTGTTTGTTGTTGTGGAATTGATTTCATGATGTTTTCCAAATCTGATTTGTTTTTTATTATAGTATATACCTTGACTATTGTTTCTTTTTCCCCTTCAAAAGTTTGTTGTTCTATGTTAATCCGGGACAATATATCTGCAGCAATATTCTGTTTTCCTGGAACATACTCCCAATTTATATGGTATTCCTGTAGTGCGAGTATCCACCTTGCCTATCTTCCATGGTTAATCTTGCAATTTTTTAGGAAAGATATTGACTTATGATCGCTCCTCACAGTTATCGGGTATCCAAGAATATAGGTTCTGAATTTTCCACAAGCGAATACAACGCTTAATAACTCCTTTTCCGTTACACTATAATTGCGTTCACATTCATTAAGTATTCTGCTTGCAAAACTCACCACCTGATGGTCTCCCTCACTATCTTCTTGATATAATACAGATCCTAAACTTATATCACTGGCATCGCAGTTCATAAAGAAAGGTTGATTGAAATTAGGATGTTTTAATATAACTGAACTTAGGAAATTATGCTTGATCATTTGGAGTAAGTTGTCTTGTTCCTGTCCCCATGACCATTTGTTCTTAGAGGATAATTGTGGAGAAAACTTCGCTGTCATTTCAGAATAATTTCTCTGAAACTTCCTATATTAATTGCAAAGTCCCAGAAATAATTGAAGTTGCTTTTTATTTTTAGGACTTGGGAATTTCTGGATAGCTTCTATCTTTTCATTGGATGGTGTTATTCCTTGTCTTGTTAAGTTAAAACCCAGGAATTGGACTTCACTGGCAATAAGTTTGGATTTTTTAAGCTTTAGAGTAACGTTATTGTCTGATAATTTTTGTAATACTTGCCCTACTCTGTCACAATGGTCTTCCCAATTCACTGAAGTAATCAACAAGTCATCAACATAGACTGTGGTATATGGAATAGTATCTGGACCCAACACCTGGTCCATACATCTGACGAATACAGCTACTGAGTTTACAGTCCAAACGGTAGTCTCTTGAACTGGTAGTTCCTCCCTTCGAAAATAAAGGCGACGTACTTTCGACTATCTGGGTGTAACTCCACCTGCCAATACCCACAAACAGTATCCCAGGTGCTGATAAATTGTATGCCATTAAATGTTTTCAATATCTCCTCAATCTCTCCGGGAGATGTTCTGTCATTAACTATGATCTTATTGATCTCTCTAGCATCCAAACAGAGTCGTACTTTGCCATCTTTCTTGGGAACGGCTATTAACGGACTTGTATACGGGGAACAGCTATACTCAATAATATATTCTGCTATCATTTTGTCTAGTTCAGTCCTCACTGCTTCTTTTAATGCATAAGCAACGGGATATGATTTCTTATTAAAATTTACAGGCTCCTTGAATTGTAGTGTAAATTGATAATTTTTTACTTTGCCAGGTATATCAGAGAAAACATAGCCGTATTTATTATATATGAATATCAACTTTTCTATTTGTTGTGTGGTTAAATTACATTCATTTTGTTCTGACCGAAATTGTCGGATCTCTTCTAATTTTTCCAACCATAAACTATCTTTACTCCCAAAGTATTCCCTTCTTATATTCCCTGAAACATCTTGATTATTATTGAATTTTCTTATACTATTGCATGAAGGTACATTTCTAGTTTCTACTAATTTTGCTGTCCATTCTATATTATCCATTTTTAACGACACTATGGCCTATCTCATGTCAATTATTGCTGAGTATTTTCTCAAAATATCACAGCCTATTAGTAGATTAAATGGTAGATTACTAGCTATTAGAAAAATCATAGGTATAGCTACATTTCCGCTGGTTACTGTTAATGATACCTGTTTTCTTATTGACTTGTTTTGCCTTCCGGTGGCTCCGATTAAAATTATATTCTGAATTGGTAAAGTTGGTAAGATGACCTTACTATATTTTTGAATTTTGATGTATTCATTATTGTCGATTAATGACACGTTTGCGCCCGTATCTATCATGAATCTTGTGTCTAGTCTATTCACTTGGGCGATAATATAGGCGATCTCATTATTCGAACTATTGTGCGTTATCGTGTCTTCGTTCAGTAGTTCTTCTCTCACATTTTTTAAGAAGTGATTGTGCACTATCGTCATTGTATCGTCAGTCATTTTGTCTCGTCCTAGTAAGTACCCAAATTGTCGGTTCAGTGATGGGACCTGATGGTTTTTCACTGCCGCGGTCCGTTTAAATCAGGGCTGATCTCCTCAGTCCTGTTGTCTGGTTGACCGGGTCTGTCTCTATTTTGCAACTCTACCTCAATGGCGTTATTATCGAACGTCACTGAGTTTCTGTTATTCCTGTTGTCGTCACAGCTCCTACTTCGTCTATGTTCATCACGGTAGTGCTGGTTATTCTCCTCCTGAAAACTTCTCCCACGGTTCCCATTATAATTCGTTCGTCCCTGGTACGAACGTCTTCCCACATCTCTATTGTCAATGCTTACATAACTCACATGTCTACGATATGTTTGGTTTTGATTGTTATTATTGCCGTTATTATTCTGTCTGTATCGGTTATCGTTGTTGTTATAACCTCGGTTGTTCTGGTAATGGTGATCTCTGTCATTGTCACGCTGGTATCCATTATTATTATTATTTGTAGGAGAGCTACGGTAATAGTGGTTGTTGTTATTGTTGTTATTATTTCGTGGGTAGTTGTTATTGTTATTGTTGTTTTGGTAACCACGTTGATAGTGGTTACCGTTGTTGTTGTAACTATTGTTCGGTCTTTGCCCGTTGTTTTCATGTTGGGCGTCGCGGCGACCATTATTTCTATTTATTTCATCGATCCTTCGTCTGTACTGGAGGAAGTTCTTCTCCTGCTCCATCTCCGCTAATAATGTCGACATCTCCTCGATGGTTTGTATACGTCCGTTTATTCGGCCTCTCGTAATTTCCCCACCATAGTGGTAAGCTAATAGCCTCACTAAACATTCGGAAGGAATAGCAGGCTCTAAATGTCTGGCTATGTTTATTTTTCCAAGAAAATATGCGGTCGGAGTTTGCTTGCCGTGCAGGTCATATCGGCTCATTCGTATGTCACTTCTTATCATATGTTGCGTGGCATCGGACCAATACTTAGATTTGAATTGTTTTTTAAATTCTTGGAAGTTTTGTATACTCGGCCGCATCGCCGTCCACCAATTGTCGTAGACTTTTCTGAACATTTCGTCCAGCATACTCCTAATCACAAACCATCGGTCTTCTCCGGTTTTGGCTATTTTCTCTTCTACCCGTTCTAAGAATAGCATGGTTTCTTCTATAATTTTGGAAATCGATAACTTCTCGATTTTCCTCGCATGTTGTATGGGCACCGGTACATTGTCTGTTTTTTAGGGAATTAATTTCATCTCTATGGGCAGTTGTTTGGTCTTGTACTCGATTGAGACTAGTACTCATACCTTCTAATCTTTCCCCCATCACTGCTTGATTGGTTCGTATGTTTTCAATTCGTCCATTCGTTTCTTCCCGGACGCTCAGTATCTCTTGGTTCATCCGCTCACACTTTTCCTTGGTCTCGGATTCTACCCTTTTAATTTCAGTCACCGGTTCTTCTAGCTTCTTGCCCCATCCTTCCTGCAATTGCCGGTTATTAATTTCCATCTTGTTATTCCACTCTTCTTTTAATGACTATTTGTGTTCATCTAGTTTTTTCATGGTCTCTTGGTAATTTTCCTTCAATTCTTCCCTCAATGCTCTATTATTTGCGTCTATTTTCTCCTCCATTTTACTGCTATTCTCTTTCAATTCTCGGCTCAATTCCTCCTTTGTTTGTTTATTATCACTCTTTATTTCCTCCATCTTCTTACTCAAGTCTTCCTTCAATATTACTAAGTTCTTATTACTGTTCTCACTTAATTCTTCCTTCAATTCTTCCTTCAATTCTTCCATAGACTGTTTATTGTCCGTTTTTAATTCTTCCATTTTCTTATTAGTTTCTTCCATTTTCTTACTGAAATCTTCATGACTCTGTTTTAAGTATTCCATAATGCTCTTCATGTCAACGCTCTCTGTTGCTTTGTTCGGTTCTTGTCTATCTCCTTGGTCCTCTCTTATTATTGCTTCTACTTCCTCGACCGGTGTTGCTTCTTTGTCTTCCATGTTTAATTCGTATACTTTCTCGGTTTCGGCCACTCGTTTGCGCGATACTTCTCGCTTCCTCATTTTTGTTTATTTTTTGGTTTAACTATAAATTATAATTTAATTTATATTAAACTAAACGCCTCATACGTTGGTTCGCCAATTTGTAACAGTAAATATAACTTGTTGCGTTATGTTTTAATGTGTCGCTCTTTACTTTCTGCCCCACTGTCGGGTTCGTCAATTTGTAACACTCTATTTGTGTTGCGGGCACTTAAATTATATACGCCGCCCGTTGGAAAATTCAATTTGTTACCAATATATGTGTATTAAATACTTTCAACCACACCGTTGTTGTTGTAATTATGTTACTATTAATAAAATATGTTGAACGGCGAATGATTTTGTAATCTGCCGCTCGCTCCCACTATACGTACCGTTTCAATGACGTCACCCACCGTTGCCAACCGTTGTGGTGTCCGCTGTGCTCTGTGAACTTATTTTTTACATGGAACAGCCATAATAACGACGCAAATATAACTCCAAACATATATCTTTATAGAAACCATTTATTCAGTAAAGCATTGGTTAATTGTTTCTCGTTCCTTTTATGATAATCACAATTGTGGCAAAATGATGTGTCTTCTTTACCAGTTGGTACAGTAGTTGCAATTCTTATTCAGTATTCAGACCAAAATAAAGCGTTGGTTATTATTTCTATGAAAATAAAATACCTCAGGGCGTGTCTGGTTCGGGGATTACAATTAAACAAAATATTATTCTATAAATCAAAGTACAAATTTTACAGTTCAAGAATATTACAAAGTTTAGTGTGTAATGTGCACGCATGCAGTCGAATAGTGATTGCTAGTTATTATAGGTTATGTCCAGTTTATGTGTTTAATAGTTATTATTAAAATCAAAGGTTCTTGTGGTGTTTAAAAAGGTGTCAATCTCAATTCGTGTTATTAGTGAGTGTTCTTAGTGTTGGTATGATATGATGTCTGTAGCTTTAGTTGGTTAATTCTTAAAAAGTCGTGTATACAAAAGTTGGTGTTGATACATAATATAATAAAATGTTCGAATTCACCAAATCCTCTTCTTCAAATGGTTCTTGGTCGGCGATAGGGCCCACGTCTGCTTCGGTCCTCCTCCCTGGTTCTTGATTCTTCTATTCAAATGCTGGATGTTCCTCACTCGGTTGTAATAATTCGTATTATGTATATCTATCTGTATTAAGATGTCTGGAATGTGTTTTCACAGTTTATAGTTAATTATGTAAGACGTTTTACAAACGCGTCTGTACGCTATGATTGTTGTTAAAGAAGTCTCATTTTATTTATCCGAAATTTCTGGTTGCTAAGGGTAAACTTGGAATCTTGTTGGTTGATTCGGATATACATTGTCATGTAAATTCATTATTTCAATGTCTGAATTTGTTCAAAACTTTTAAATTAGTATAACTTTTCTGTACTGATTGGGAATTTAAAACTATTAGCAACATTATTTTGGTCTTTACATTTGTGACACATAGACACTAAACATGCCTACCTTTACTTAAGAAATACAGCTGTTACAATTTTGTTATTTGAATTTTTCTTAAATAGCTTAAAACGAATTATTTTGCTTCTATATTTGTAGTGTATACTATTAACTATCAATCTATTCATCCTTTAACATTTGTTTCACAAAATTCCTAACAGTATTATCTAAAATTTACAAAAGTTGGTTTTACATGGCTTCCTACAGTTTGCCATCCACAAAACATTTGCTACTCCATTTATTTGTTCAAAAAATGATCATCCTTATGTAACTACTGTCTGCTTTGTTATTTTCCTATTTCTCATTAATTTAGAATGGTTGGTTGCTTTCCTGGCTATCCTGATAACATCATTACATGAACAATAACAAAACAATATATAATCAAATCAATTTAGTGTCATGCCCACATGGCTATGACTTTTATGGACATTGAATAAATAAGTTAAAATTTCATTAAACATAAACAACTGTCTACCACTAGTAATAACACCTCCTTTCACTCCATCTTGCCTTGATAACTAATTAATTAATCCTTATTATTAATACATAACAAATATATTTGAAAACAAAAGAGTTGTACTCTAACTCAGACCTTCCAGCCTTGAGTTCAATGAACCATTAATATAAACAAAACACATATGTTTTTTCATTACTTAAATTATTCCTTAAAATTAAGTTTTATTGCAGTCCTTGCTGTTTTTGTTTTATTTCAGGGATGTAACCTTGATCACTGCACTACTTATTATATTATCTCATCACATTTATAGTCATATTACCTAATATTGTGAGATAAAAATAGCACTCACTTGGGATCATTTTTAGTATATTTTCATAATAAAATTACCTGCACTAGTCCACTGTTATTCTTTGATCTTATCTCTATTTGTTTTAATTAGTCTTATAAGATTAATAATCTTATTTATACAAGATTATTAAGATTAGTTTGTCCCATTATATAAATAATTTCCACTGGTTCACTTTTAATTCTACCTTTAGACACTTCTGTTACTGATTGTTTTGGTTTCACTGACACCTAATATTCAGCTACTTCCTTATCCATTAAAATATATTTAATATTACAATATATCGTATTGTGTTTCTATTTGTCACATTCAATGTTTTTGTATTTGGGTTTACATTTTTATTGTCATTAAAAGAACTTCACTCTTGTTATAAAATATTACTGTGAATAAGTTATTATTTGTTGTTTTCTGGACAACCTTATGACCATTATTTATTACAATTAGTTGTATGGTTCATGTATCTATAATAAGGTTTGTTATATTTTCATTACATCATTCAAATTAATCACTTACTAACATTTCTTTTTACATAGTATTGTATGTTTCGGCCTATTATCCCTCAAATTGTATTTTGATTATCTTGATATTATGATACATTGAATGAAACCATTTGTTTCCTTATAGCATTGATACATAATCTGTCTGTCTTTATAATACTTATTTGGTCATTATTTAAAGTTCATGTCTTAATCGGGGTTGAATGTATTTTGCATCACTTTGCCTGAATCAATAATTTGGGTACGGTCAGTTGTATTACTAGTCAGTCTGAAATAGTTATTCGTTCCTCTTCACTATCATCTTGAAAGATATTTTTCTTCTTGTTTAGCTTCTTATCCATTGTCTTCATTAAATCGGGTACGATATTAAGGTGTTCCAAATGTAATGTTACATATTTAATAGTAATGAAAAATGAAAAATATATTTTAGTACTCGTAAAGCAAAGATACGTAAACCATTTTCGACAGAAAAAGAAAAATAAGACAGTATTTAAAAAACTGAAATACTAAAGGTATTATGAACTAAACCGTATACACTATGCAGTATATTATAAAGTAAAATAATATTTCATAGACATGTTAGCAGCCATTAAAGGTCCTGGATGTCGGGAGATAGGGGAGATAGGATACAGTCATACGTTATGTCTCAAACGCGGAAGTACCCATTGTATTGTATGACACGTTACCTTTATAGACATGGAAGTCACAACGATACACATTCAAATTTTCAACATGATTCTGAAACAAAAATGTTATCTTGTTATGGGCGTGCTATTTATAATTTATTTTAATCCTTTTATTATAATATCATTCGTATGCAAGTTGTCAAAAATAATAGTTACTGCAATAACACCCGGCCCACCAATGTTTAATTTACTTAACCCTTATCCACTTCTTCCTGCGGGGAAGACGATGAGCCTTTGCCATCTCCTTTCTTAAATCTGTTCCTCTTTTAACTTGAGTCCAGTCGAGCCTTCTCTTCTTTAGAATGATACCCAACTCATTATTTTAGATTTTTCTTGTTCCTCCACGTTTTCTTGTGTTTCTCGTTCCCGTCTCCCAATATGGTTTTCAGACCTTTCCTGTCATCCATTCTCGCCACGTGACGAGGCCATCTCACCCGCTACACCTTAAATTTTTCAACTCTGCATACCTCTATCCTTTTTCACTCCTGATTTGTACAATTTTGTTATTCCTTAGATATTCCACAGCATCTTCATCTTACTTGCCGCCACACGCTTGGTCAAACCACCTGCCAACATCCACGCTTCACAACCATAAACATGCATGAGTACCAGAGCTGACTTATGTCAGCTTTTATTATCAAATTACCTGTTCTTATCCTGTTATTATCCTACGTTATTTCATTTCTCTGTCAACATTTTACCTTTGTCACTTTCTCTTTATTGAAGAAAGGTATGGCTTATACATGAGTCTACATAGTCTAATACTTACCAATTCAACTCGCTACTTCCATCTCTAATTTTTCTTCATTAATCCATTATTACCCTTAGATATTTTAATCTCCTCGCACTTATTTCCGTGTTCTGCATCATCAGCTTTACTTGTTCCGGTACATGTATCGTAAGTTACCACTTAAGGCTTTATTTATTTAAATTCTAAATTATATCTCTTTAAATCGATTATTAACTTGACGTTTGTCTAAGTTCAGATTCACTCCTTTTCTTTATGAATCCTAACAATGCCTTTGCTTTTTGGACATAAATAACTATTTGTTGTTTAGTAAACATACAACGACGCCTGAATTATGCAGGACGGTCTCATTTACCACGTTCCATTATTTTACTATTTTATCATATGTATAATACTTTATAATTAAAGTCCTACAAATCAGTTTAGTATGCATACGTTTTTGTTCTCCATATTTTAATAACGTTTAAATAACTTTGGAACTGTACTTTTTAATTTCAGTATTTTCCTCTTCAGCATGGTCAAACAGAGAAACGCGGTATGAGACAAACCAGATATCTTTATTAGCTTATTTTATAAACCAAAATATTCTGTGAGGTCAAATACTTGCATAAATTTAACACTCAAGTCTTAAAATCATTTTCACAGTGTCAGTGATACATTGTAACTGTGTCATTGTATCCCTTTACGGTCATGTGTTAGCGTATAACTAAAATCAAAATGGTCAACCAAACGAACCAAACCAACGGCAGTGTGTCGTGTTGTTGTGGCCGTGAGTCCATAAATTGACAAAGTAAAAATAAACTTCATGTTTCTTATTATTTAATATCTGTACACATTTTGTGTGGTAAAATATTTTAAGATTTTTAATAATTCGGTTTTTAAACATCACATTCAACTACAATTCAACTACATTCAAGTCACAGTGGTTTTCTCGGTGTCAGTGTCATATTGTCAATGTGTCATTGAGTCCTTTTGCGGTCATGTTCTGGCATGAGATAACTAACTATAAAATGACCAACGACTTGACCCAAAGGCATTGCGTCGTCTTGTTGTCGTCGCGATCCCATAAATTACGGGGTCACGAGGGAATTTTGCGACCTGGAAAACGGTGTAGCTCACACCCACACAACAGAGCGTGATAAATCCTGGTACAGTGACTGTGCTAAAAAATGAAAACATGAATTCTTTTAGCTCCGATTATCTTTCACTCAGAACAAAAGTATTTCTGTCTATATAGTGAAATGTAGAATGGTGTATTAATTAATATCAAATTTAGTATAACAATCGTTTTACTAAACACTTTTTCTCCAATTTACACTTAATGCACCGATCTTCCTAGACAAATATAAGTTATTTCACGTTTACCAAATCAAGAATAATAGTCATTTAAACTGGTTTACTTCCTTAGACTTATATACAAATATGTAATGTATATCTCTCTGCAACAATTACAAGCACAAATAAGCGCCATAACATAACTCGCTCTGGTAGTAAAAGCTATAAACATGAATTACTACTATTGTTACTAATTTTTCAAATATAACACGTAAGCACTATGTTAAATATTCTTAAGATATAAAATCTGCTAATTATCCGCAAGGCAGGAGCGAAATACACCACGTAATGTATATGGTATAATAAACATCAACTCTTGTACTGATAAAGCCGGGGAATGGAATGTGTATTGTTTATTTGAAAACGCTTACGGAGATCCTTTATATCTACAGGATATTAACAAAGTCGTTAGACTGATAAGCAAACACTAAATCATAAGTAGATAAGCTTAATGTAACCTTCGGGCCACGTTCGTTTCCGTGTTTATTGCTATAAAAAAGTCTTGAATAAAAGATCTTTACTTATAATAGTTTTAAAGGGTTAAGGGCACAGTTTTTAAGAGAACACTATGTTTCGGAATAAGATTTTGTGTTTTATTCGACTTTCCTACTTTACTATTTAGAAATTCTTTAATTATAATTTTTTTAATAGAGCTGTTAAATTTAGACCATCTAGATGTAATAATCGCTTTTATAGAAAATCTCGGGGCATGACGACTGACGAGCATGCAAAAATTGAAAGGTGTATGGACACAGTGAAACCCAGCACGACGTCTGATTTTTTACTGACAGAAAAAAAAATGTTGTCCACATAATTTACATTAATTATGTATTTCTAAAACAAACTAAAGAGGTCTTTACTTAAATTCGCGTATGTTAACTGTAACAAATCATTCAACTTATAAATCCCTGAAAGTTGCAACTTGTTTGTCTGACTGATATAAATGGCTAAAGTTGTATTCTCTAAGTAGAGCGCCATTCTCCCCGTACTTTAGATACGTTACTTGTCACCTATAGGGAAAGTTCTGTAATTATAAGTGTCTTATGAAACAGACGATGACGATTGTGTAGTAGGCCTATACTTTAAATATCTTATTGTGAATCATAGGACTCTATAAGTTTTTGCATTCCGTTAAGTGTCCATATTTTTTATACACAGTAAACTTATTTCTCGTTAAGCTTCTGATAAAAGTGTTGTAATATTCCGTCTATTATCACTAGTAACATGCTCACTTTATTTTTGCTTATACATAGTGCAGCAGAACACACGATATAAGTTTCATATAATAGGGATACTAATGCTGTAAACACATTCTCTGACGGCCATAGACGTTATAAATTGATTTCGTTCTTTTCTTTGTAAAGTAGTCATACGTTTTAAATTAAGATATGGATAAAAACGTGTGTTATGTCAAAATATTCATAATTTTGTACTCTTTTATGTCAAGTGAAATATTTGTGTGTAAGTGTGCGCATGCGCGTGTCATTAATATTTTTTTTAATAACTTCGTTAATAACTGACATTTCGTTTTGAAATTTGGACAGGGTATTGAAGGCTACATTTTTCGTGTACTCAGTTCTCCAAAACTATAATTTTTATATGCTTTTTTTAATGAAATCAGTTCTTTTTTTAACACATTATCTCTACGAGGGTAATAAAATTTGTAGATTAAATCTAGACAGGCCTTTGCAGAATCGAACAGAGTTTTATGTTGAAGTCTGTTTATCACAGTGACCATCTATGACGTTGCTAGATTTTCCACCAATCAGAAGGACTAAAATTTATTTGAGTCGGTACTCTGCAGAGTACGAATGGGGTAGTTCACTCCGAACTCTTGTCATAGAAAGACGTACTGACTGTCGCTAGTTTTTCGTGTCAGGACAAGTCTATTTCTATGAGACTTAGTGCTTTGGTCAACGGTACTAGTTCATCGTAGCCGTTAGCCATATCGAAGAACTCTATATAATATAAATAGATCTTATTTAGTGCTTTTGCGTGTACAGTGGAAGATTTCCGGTCCAGGGGCAGTAATACCGACCGTGGTATTTCTGGATGTAACGCGAGAACACTTGAAGAATCAGGAATTGTGAAAGCCAATTACACATGATCTATTTGTATCCAGTTAGAACACTGAGACTAAATTTATAAACAACAATAGTCCGATAACGCAGTGCGTGTTGTGCCGCTACTTTAAAGAAATAGTATAAAACCCCAGCGAGTGACACACGCTTTCTCAGATCATTAACAGACAGTACGTGAAATCCACACATCTCGCAACCGCAAATTTTACAAAGTTTAAGTAATGTTTTAAATCGAATTACGTAACTTAAAGTGCGATGGAACCGGCAGTACGTCGGTGAAAGTAATTAGGATATACACGAGTGATGTAAAAGACAATAATATCGTAAACTACGAGGAGTCGAAACGTCGTCGATGAACTTCAGGAAGTCCACGTAGAACTTCGACACATCCACGAGGGAAAAGACGAGGAGAGGAGAGGAAACACAGCAAAATACTAGAGGACGCAGGGACAGCCACACGCAGCTACATCCAGCCGTACATCACCACGACCAGAGGTCCATGTCAGAACTCAGCATCCATTAGACGGAGAGAGTAATTCCAAACGACGCAGAGACAGAGAAGGTGATACCGGAAGGGGATCCAAAACTCGAGAGTCCAGGTGACGGTAACAACAGTTAAATGATTGCAGAAATATGCAGGTGAAGTCAGACATTTATTCAATCTTATAAATGACCCTGAGGTCTATCAAAAGAAGGCTCTAGATTCCATATCCAAGTTTACATAAACTTTATTATTTTTTATTTGCATAATGAATAATTAATAAAAGTTCAGAGAATAATACATTATAACAAAGAACATAAAACTTATTAATCTCATAAATAAATGGTAATTAGAGAAACCATTTCTTTTTATATTTTTATATTATAATTAAATAATTAAAATCAAGTAACTGTAACGTAAAATCAAGTACGAAAGTTTACTTCAATTGTAGATTTTAATTAATTGAGACACTAGGAGTATAGTTAAATAAAGTAATAGAATGGTCTCTACTAGAATTTTTATAAATGTTTAATTATTTAATTTTTTAATTAAGTGGTACATAAAAAAAACCACACTTGCTAAGTCAATATTAATATTCAATATCGTACGTGTTAATCACGCATTGTAAGAATATATGTGTTATGTATTATATATCTGTGTAAATATTCAAGGTCATATATGTCTTCTTTTTGTGTATAATGTGTCTTAGACTATAAGAGATAAGATTTTACCACGTTATAATTATACAATATTCGTATAAGTGAATATAAGGGTTTCAATATTAGTTAACCCACACACTAATTAATAACATGACAATTTGCGTTTTTTAATTAATAAACAAAATGAATATAATTTTATTAACAAAGTCGTACTAATTTCACAACCAGTACTAAATCCTCTGTACTCTTTACTTGTAACTATATTCACGTGCTTATCCACCCTCAATTAACTACCAAAGCCTGCGACCTAGCTGGGAAACATCAAGGTAAACACTGCAGAAGAAGAGTATACCTTCGAGACGTGGGTAAGTGCGCACAAATGAGTAATAGCATATGTGCAAAAGTGAGTTGTTAAGAGTATCGTTGCAATATACATATATATATATATATATATTATAACGATACAACGTTATTAGATGTATGCGTGTCGTGCCACACGTTGACGGGTGATAAAATTATAACAATATAAATAACGTGTATGTGTAATTGGAGTTCAGGTGTAATTATAATAAGAGTAGCTCTTTTTATGAATCGTAATATGCTTCATTTATTACTTGAAACAAACATAAAAAAATAAGAATATAAAAATCATGATCAATACGCCATATGATATCCATTATCTATGGTTTCAAAGTGTCTTTACTATTCGTATTAACATTACAAACATATCTTAAATTCTAGATATTATATTATTAATTGTATTTAAACTTTTCCTCATTATATTAAGATTTCTTGCTTGCTCAGTCTAAATGTGTGCTTCCTTAAATATTATTACTACATTCTTATTCTATATTTTCTTCATACCTTTCTATGGCTTTAAAATCATTTTAACACATTTAATTTATTAATTTCAATGACTCTACGTTATGTGCTTTTATTAAGAAAAGTTAAATAATTTAATTACTAATTTCAATGACTCTACGTTATGTTCACTACGAAAAATAATTAAATAATTTTTTGATTACATATGAATTACATTAAATTTTATCTCTGTCTACATACTTATTATTTACGCTTACAAAAATGCTTTGTCTTTGTTTTCTCTTTTTTTTTATTAGAGTCTTTTAATGTCTTTCTCTTTGAAAATTATGTATTGGTTTTTCGTCACCTTAAATTCCGCAGAGTTGTCCCATGTCCTCCAGTGATTCCTTCGGTTCGATCCTCCTGGATGTCCTCTTGTCCTCGTCCTCCATGGTACATTGGCTGCTGTAGACTATGATGACATGTTGTTCTGGATCTGCAGCCTTTATTATAGAAACGTCTCTAGTCCTCTGCATCTCCTTCCACTGCTAGTCGTGTTCTCGTACTCTGTCAGGAGTTGATGTTCTTAGCTGGCGACTGCTTGTAACGTCCGACAATTTCTTCGTTACGGTACTTTTTTTATTATCGTTTTTATTACTTTAAATTAAAATCATTACCGTAATACTTTATAAGTTCAGCTACAAAAATCGTACTGATGTTAGATTTCTCGTCTAACTTCGTCCAAAATAGTTTAAAAAATTCGCGACTCGGACCGCATAGCGTACCGCCGCGACTGTGGTTTGTTAGAGAAGAAAGTTTGTCTCTCCTGGGCTTCTATTTATATCCACCCAGAAAACTGCACATGTCGATTCAGGAATCAGCCTGTCGACATTTGAAACATCGCATGATAGCCCCCACTCTCGTCTCATTTCACATAATTGCACTTTTTCGCAAATCGCACTGTTTAACGCAGATTTCACGGCGATAAAATAGTGTCTCATTTAATGACTTATGAGATGTGCAATTATCATGATGCTCACACTACTAGTATAATTATGATGCATTAAAAATCGCACTGGACTCGCACTGATTGTCCGAATTACGTAAAATTCGCACTGCACTCGTGTCCGATTTTTACACATTTTTAGATTTTACCTTCTCACTAACATTTATGGTTTCCTTAAAAATAATTATTTTCTTAATTTAGCATTGACTTGTGGGGTGAGATTGCAACTTTCACGATCAGACAGGCATCGCGCACACACATTATTTACAGCGTTCTGTTTCGTTACATAGTTCATAACCTACGAGTGCTAAATAAAAATTGTGAATCATTAAAAATAAGCAGAAGGGAATAACAGTGAATAAATAATAACCGTGATTAAGAAAGTGTGTGTTTAAAAAGGAAAGTATAGTGTTAAATTAAATTCTTAAAACGATGTATTAAATAATTATCAGAACCCAACCTGCAACACTTTCTATACATTTGTGAACTATTTATTGCACCAACACTGAACTAAAACACTAACACTTGTGTAACTATTTCATATTTAAGCAATTATTTCTTTGTATTTAAAATTTGGAAAAGTATAACCTTACAAGACACTGTTAACCTCAAAAGGACACTGTTTTGCAATTACGAACTGATCGTTATTTTAGTTATAAGATATCGTTTTGTTATATTATAGTTAACTTTATATTGTTATGTTTTATACTTCACAAGGGACATATTCGCTATAATTATTGTAGTCTAAAAGAATCCACGAGGTTATATTTTACATAACGTAAATTATTAACCTACGTCAGAGTTGCTGTACCAACCGCTGAGCGGATAAATTAAATAGCTGGGATAATTCAAATTAAGAAATATTTTATTTATTGTAAATTCAGAAGAAAGAAAAAGAATTTCAAAATAAAATAAAAGAATATTGAATGGAATGCATTTTGTATGATTAATTATTTCAATAATTAATAATTTTTCAATTTTACGAGTGCTAGCATTTTCATAAACAATGGAAGCATAAGTTGGCATTACCTTTTGTTTTGTGTGCCACGTGAGATTTAAATTATTAAACTAGGTGAGTAAATAGAAAATAAAATAAAGAACTTAATTAAACGAAAAATCAAGATAAAATTAAAAATTGTATAAAATTAATATTTGTTAATTGACCATTAAGAGTTAGCGCTTACACAGTGCGGCGAAAAGTAACAAAGAAAGTAACCAATTAATTAATAAATTATTTTAATTAAATAAAAATCATAGAAAAAATATAGAAACATATATTTGCACACAAGTAGAACGAAAGACTCAAATCATTTTCGCATATTACATGAATTGGCCCAAAAAAGTGGGGCTCTACATCTAAACATATCAACTCAAAATATTTGTTTTTATATTAAAATATATATTACAACAATACATATATTTGCATATTTACCCAGGGCAGTATTTTGTCAATAGTTAGTGTAAAAATAGTAGGATAAATATTTTTAAAATTTAGTGCGTAAAAGTACAGGCGTGCCATGCGGTAGCCTGTCGAAAGTGTACACCTGCTCGACAGAATTGTTACAGTGAAGTAGTATGTATGTGTATCTGAGTGTGCAATCCAGAATCAACTTGTATTATACTACGATGGGGGAAATCTCTGTGTGTTCGTATGAATTGTTGGTTTGTCTTATTAAATCAGGTATTGTAAGGGGGGGGGGGGCATTCCGGCTTCCCGCGCTAACCTAGCGATCAGCTGTTGTTGACGTGTGACGTCGCCGTGTGGAAGAACTACAGAGTACAGCGTTTGAGTTTAATTGCAAAGGGAGATTAGGTATTTAATTGTGGTCAGAATTAACAGAATTTTGTAGAATCCGTTCTTTTTGAGTATCGTTTTTGTTCTTTACAATCGTTTGAGTCTAAACAATTTAATTTTTGTAGCGTCATTGTATTTTTGTTTTGTTTTGTGTGAGTGTGTGTTGTGTTTTTATCTTATGTTACACATTGGAATATACGTATAGTTTGAAATGAATAAAAGTGGTAGCAGTAGTAATGCCTCTTGTGCTGTTGCGCAGTGTCATAATTAATATTGTTGCTTTAAGGAACCTGGTACCATATACCACCCGTTTCCAAAAAGCGAAGAGCTGAGACGTGTGTGGCTTTCTCGCTGTAAACGAACTGATAAATTTAATGTTAATACTGCCCGAGTATGTTCTAAGCACTTTCTCCCAGAAGATTACGAAAGGGATATGAAGAAATGAACTTCTTGGTTTACCGATAAGAAAAATTCTGCGGTTAAACGCTATTCCATCTCAGTATATTCCAAATTGGCACGGCAACTCAGATTCAAGCGAGATCACAACTCAGGTGTGTATGTCCTCAGTTTAAACATTGTAATACTATTTTAGTCAAATTTTATTAGCCAATATAACTCAGGCTATAAGTTTTCTCCCTGTTCCTAAATTGATTCTGGGTTTATAGGCCTACTGACTTATAAAGTAGGCCTATATCTGAATATCCTTACCCAAGCAGAATTTACACAGCAGACCTCGCATTACTGGATGGTGTGGACTGAATATGTATAGCCTTTAATTGAACGAGCGAAGCAAGTTTTCAGTTTTAACTCGCTTGTGTGATAGAATAATGACCATCAAACACGACTATCGCATCATGACCATAGTGCTCTACCACATAATTGCTGTACGCTTTCTATATACATTCGTAAATCTTTTGAGAAGGCCAGACCACTCTGTGTAGAAGATGGCCCCCATCAACTACATACTTGCAATTTTGTAGATGGAAATCCGAAATCTGTCTAAAAATAGAGTAAAGAGCAGATTTACGGGTCTTCCTCATACCGCTTTCATCAAACAATGACAATGGCACTGGGGATAACTCATATCCAAAATTTGAACATATTTCATTTTTGTCTTTCACAGTTCTAATCATTCTTTGATACAGGACTGTAGATGTCAAAGGTAACACAGTATCGTTTACTCTAGAGTGTGGGTTAACTGCAGAGAGTGCCAAAACTCTCGTTTTAAGCTTCAATTTGACATCATGAACGTTGTTTCCAGCATTCATTTTGACAATAACTGTGCCAACTTCTTCACTGCGATGACAGTTGATGCTTTCGTTCCTAGTAATACCTGTTGCTAGGAACATAACGTTATGATTTCTGGGAACCAGTGGTTGGTGATCTTTAAGCCACTTTTTGAAAATCCCCAGATCTTTTATATCACGTTTGACAGAAGAGTAGCATGCAAAAGAATGTTGATCACTCCCAGTGTACTCATGACTGACGAAGACTTCTAACTGAGAGCATATTTCAACACACACTGGCATTTCCAGTATCCATTGTGCTAAAGTGGATGGCGACACTCCTCTGCCATGGGTCAATCCCCCTGAAGTCTCCATAGATCTCATTAGAGTCAGTTCTATAGTCATACCTGACCATATACCTGCTCAAGCCTTTACTGATCTACGTATTGAGAAGTATACCTATTCAACGAATTCTTCATATTCAAAAGGAGTCAATTTGTCTTCGAGCTCAACCGTTTCCTGCAAACGGAACGGGTAATAAGTGCGCTGCTTTTGCATAATGTAAATGTCCAGCAGCATGAAACAAAGCGATCATGTGCCGCACACATTGAAGATGCAGATTCCAGTCGCATACGCGTTTAAATGTCGTTATTCTCATGGTGGTTTTACAATTGTAATATGTCTTTTGTATCAGGTAAAAACATATTTATTTATTTATTTATTTATTTACATCATGACAATACCTCAGTGTAACTAGAATAATATAAGGTAGGCCACTCCGGCCTATTACGCTCCCATTGGTTGCTTCTCTCTGACGTCGCCTTGTTGTGCCGGTGTTTGCCTAATCCGGCTGTCGAAGGTTTTAGAAAATTAATTTTAAAATAACGCGAACGCAAGGGTCAGTTAAAGCGACGAGATTTGTACGGCTCCGTTAAAACTGCGCGCGCACTCTTTGGGGAGGTTTGGCTGTTTGTTAGATTGTAGCTGCCTAATTCAGTCACCGACCGGCACTCAAGGAAACAGCAGACTCCTAATCCGAACAGATTGTACTATGCAGTTTTTTCTTCTACTCTGATGGCGGGATAAATTTACGAGACTTCCCGGTAAGCGATCATAGCATCTTATTGTGTGAGTCAAAAATAATTAAATTTAATTAACGAAATTTATGCAGCCGTATGAGAAAGACGAATGGTTTGGTGCGACCCGGCAGTTTGTATATTAAAAGATTATTTAATGTTCAGTATATACAGCTCATGTTCCTTTTATGATTATTGTATTGTAAGAGTCACTGTAATCGTTTCATAGAATGTTATATAAATTATAAGCTAAACTCAGTGCGTAGGCATGGAGTTGAATTATGCACGTACATGCACCAGATTGCTCGCGTGTTCTCTTTAATTAACTATGGCAGTAAAAATAACTTGTGAGACCACCCTTAGAGCAAACACTATTAATATTTTAGTTGTGTGCAACTGTGAGTGCCTTGAATGTGATCATTTTTTGGCAAATTGCAATAATTGTGCCACCACGTGGCAATCTAACCTGTTGGATTCTGTCGGCGCGTGTTAAGAGCGTGCAAGTAACTTTTACTCTACGCCTTTTAATAATATCTTTTATTTTGTGAATTAATCATCCCGTGGTAGACTTTATTACTCTTTAAGCAATTTGCAAAGAAATAATAACCTTTAATAAACTTTGTGAATTTATCTTGAGTTGGTTGAAGGCCCGTTCTGAGGTTATTTACCTGGGAACTTGGGTGGACATTTTTTATGAACATCATTTCTAATTTTTATGAATTACCAGGGTTCTCGCCTAAAGCCGGAGATGCTGGTCTTGCTGATAGAACTCCATCTTCATCAGCCATGAACCATCATATACACACCTGTTCGGAGGAGGGAGTCTGGTGAACCAACTCAAGATGCTTCTCATGCTCATAATTAAGGTGATATGAACTCTTTTATTTTTCGTTGGCCGGGCCTGCCGTGCTCCTGATTCACAGTTTAAATTTCTTTTGAAACCATGTGCCCACGTGGCTAGACAGTCTGCTATAGGGTGTGTCAGCTGAACATTATGTGACTTTAATAATTTAGCTTCATAAAACTAAGTACTATGTTTGTAATTGTGTGCTGCACTGGGGGAGCGTGCTAGAGATTTTGTTACACTTATATATTTTCACATATAGCCAATAGTCATTACTATGCTTACTACAAAATTTATGTCACATGTTAGGGGTTCTGTTCCGGCTGGTTCAGAACGGGGTTTATATTTTAATTTCATTTTGGTTTAACATGTAAGGGCTGGGGGGGGTTGCGTTTTCTTTTTTTTAGGCTGTTTTCGGGGGATAAAAGGGGACATAGTTTTTGCCAGCCACATGTTCATGCAGTTTAAGGCAGGTTTGATTCCTGTCACACATGGTTAAGTACAGGCTGGCGCGCTCCCACATCTGCTAGGATACAACAGTCAGTTATTATAAACTCATTTATATACAGCCATCCGGCTTTAACAGAAAAGACTTTCATATTTTTCTGGGCATATACTGATTAATTTTTCACCTTGTAAAAGCATATACTGATTAATTTTTCACCTTGTGAAAGCATATACTGATTAAGTTTTCACTTTGCAAAAGCATATACTGATTAATTTTTCACCTTGTAAAAGCATATACTGATACATGAATCCATCTGAATTTGTAAAACAAATTAACATTTTATAAACGCATAACAATTGCTCAAAATCAGGTGATGAAGTTTTTTTATGTTTTTTATTTTATGGGATGTCTAAGAAACTTAAAGAATTTCATATGCTCATGGTGGGCCAATTATCTGATGCTATCTATACATATGGGCGGTCCGGTCTCTTTTATGGTTTATGAGTGATTATCATCCTTTCGGGGGTTTTTCTTATTTATTTAAATTAATAGAAATTGATGAATGACGGTGACTGAAGGGCGAACATTTATGATTGCCGGTTTTAGGGCTTGGTAGAAACACTGCCTGTTGAGCATGCGTATTCCAAGGGTATTAGGTGTTTATAATATGTGTCTATAATTATGAGTGTATGTGTCTTTATGTTTCTGTACGTGTTGTCAATGTTAAGTGTTAGTCACAAAAAGGGGGAAAATTATATAATTACGGAAGGTTGTCGGATATACATATATATATGATAATTACTGATATACAGACCTTGTCTTTTGACACTATTAAGGATATGGGGCTTATTTTTTATTATGTATTTTGTGGGTTATTCCTGAGATTATATGACAATTATGTGATAATTTTGTGATTTACATGTAGCGAATTATGGGGTACAATAAAAGTTGTTATTGTTAAATTACAGCCGAGTTTCATTACAAGTCCCGTCATACTGGACCCAGCGCATTTTTGGCTTCTCTAGGCTCGGGCCTAGTTTTAAATAACTTGTGGCTTCTCTTTCAAAAAAAAATATAAATACAAAAAAAAATAAAATAAAATACAAAAAAAAATTTATATACAACATAAAAAGGAAAGATGTGTCACAAATAGTAGCAGAGAGCGTGGTTCATTCTAGGGTTGAACCCTTGGGTCCTTGGGTGTGACGGAGCTTGCAAACTCGGAGATACTATGCTATTGTTATGACATTGTTTTTTTTTAGGTATATGCCCGTGTAGGCTAGTTTAGGTCATATAACTTGTGAGTCTGGTCGCACCACTGGGGCGGGTATTTGTGTTCGGAAAATGTGATAGCTTGAACTGCCGGGGAGTCTCAAGCGTGGCCTGGGTGATAGAATGTTGCGGATTCAGGGTCGCAGTTTAGCGTGTGACATTAGCGGGATGCGGTATGGCCCGATCGGAAGTCGGTACCGTCACCGACTTAATTCCTGTTCACTTTTGATTACTAGTTTCCGAATTATGAATTCTGATTGCTAGTTGGTTTCTGTGAGTTATGTGTTGGTGAGACGTGTGTGTCGAATTGATGTTTGATGTTATGTGTGTTCAGTATTGTTGGTTGTTACTTGTCTCCTTCTGTGGTGTGAGTAGATGGTTCCGAAGTAGGCCAGGTCTCCGCAGCGCTAGAGAACCCGGGGGTCCACTTGATGGAAGAACAGTACTCAAGTTTTTCCTTTTCTTTTGTAAGTATGTTTTTGTGTTGGGTGTATTGTGTGATTCTGGCGGGGGTAGGTTACCAGAGACTACCCAACCCTATTTCCGGCATCCTCCAGAGACTTCCTGTGGTGGATGGAGAAGATGAGGGCCAATTGTTGGTTTTTCTGGACATCGTCCTGGAGTTGGCGGATTTTCCGGGGCTGTCCGATGATGTCCTCTTGTCCCTTATATACCCGTATTGCCGGGGTTCATTGGCTGAGCTGGTCACCGACACTCTGCGTCGTGGTGGCAGTATCGACTCTCTCCATGGGGAGGTGTTGGACTCTTTCATACCCCGTCGGCAACGTGAGCATTTGAAACATAACCGGTTCTATCGGGCACAGGCCAACGGGGAGGCGTTGGGGGACTTTGTGCAGGATATCCGTAAAAGTGCCCGGATTTTGAGGTTGGGGTTGCCCGAGAAGGAGATCGTTAGAATTATCTTAGAAGGGGTGACGCCCCAAGAGAGATCCCGTTTGGTGTTCGCGGACCGTCCCCGTTGTTTTGCGGACCTCGAACGGCTGTGTGTGGTTTCTAGAACGGTCCAGGGGATTGACGAGTCCCGTGAGCAAGTCGCACATGGTAAGATAAGACCCGGGAGGCATGGGGGGCGAATTGTTCCATCCTCATGCGGTATTGAAATTAAAATCATAAACTATTGTAGCGAGAGGCGCCGTCGTTCGCCTAATGTGACTTGTTTTAGGTGTGGTAGGTTGGGCCACATCAGACGATTTTGTACCGGGGTTGGGTCGAGTCCAACGTCCCTCCCCAAGGCGGCCAAGGTCATTCAGAAAAGGGTCAATGAGGGGAAGATATGTCGGAGGTCTTCCCCTACCTGTCGCGGGTCTTCTAAGGTACGCACCTCCAGGCAAGTTGTAGGTCCCAGTTCTTTGGGCTCAAGGTCCTCCAAACCATCTCTAGGCCCACTTCCGTATGCCCCTTCTTGCTGTTGGAGTTGAAGAAGAGTCAACTCAGAGCATTAGTTGACTCCGGATCAGCAAGATCAATCATTTCATCCAAGGTGTGCGAGGACCTTGAACGACAGGGTGTAATTAAAAGGTCGGAACAGTCTTCCGTGGTGTGCTGGACGGCATCCCAGGAAATTCTGCCCATTTCCCGGGTAGTTTCATTTAAGTTTAAAATCGAGGGATTTTCTTGGGTGTGGAGCTTTCTGGTTTCACCTGCTCTGGGAGTCGAATGCATTATTGGTGCCGATTTCATCTGCAAAAGTGGTCTCGTTATTGACATCCAAGAGCACCAATGTTATTTTAAATTTAATCGGGGAGTTGTTATCCCTTTCCTTGGATATCAGGGGATCAGGCAAGATATCCAAGAGGTTAAGTGCCCCGACACATCTAGAGACCACCTCTCCCAGTCCCAGCGGTCCGCATTAGATCAGTTGTGTGAGCGTTTCCCCACTGTATTAACTCCGGCCCTTGGGCTCACACATCTCTTGGAGTATAAGATTCGCCTAACGGACTCCAAGGTGGTGCGCTCCCACCCTTATAAATTTGCCCCTCCGAAGATGAGCATCTTGAGGGAGAAGGTTCAAGAGTTATTAGATCAAGGGGTGATTGAACCTTCACAGTCCAGTTATGCCAGTCCAGCGTTCCTAGTGCCCAAGCCTGGAGGTAAACATAGGATGGTCATCGACTACCGCAAGCTGAACGCTAACATTGAGGTAGATTCGGTCCCACTTCCTGACCTTCATTCCGCGTTCGATTGGTTCAGTGAGGCGAGGTATTTTACCATCATTGACCTCAATTCTGCATATCACCAGATTCCGTTGACGAAAGAAAGTAGGCCCTACACAGCATTCTGTGTTCCGTGGAACCTCTATCAGTACACTAGGGTTCCCATGGGTCTAGCGGTAGGGGCCCAAACACTCACCCGTTTACTTGACACCGTCTTTCACGATGTCAAGTTCAAGTACGTCTTCAATTATCTTGACGACTTGCTGGTGTACAGCAAGGGGTACGAGGAGCATTTGGGGCATCTCGAAGAGGTGATGTGCAGGTTGAGGGGTGCTGGCCTCACTGTCAATCCCGAAAAGGTGAAGTTTGCCCAGACACAAATTTCTTTCCTGGGCCACCTGATTTCCCATAGATGTGTCACTGTGGATCCTGAGCGAACACAGGGAATCAGGGACTTTCCCCCACCAAGGGATGCCAAAGGCATCGCGAGATTTGTGGGGATGGTCAATTTCTATCGGCGTTTTATTCCAAACGCGGCGGAGATCGCGGCACCGCTGAATGAACTCCGGAAAAAGGGCGCCAAGTTTGTAGGGGGGGAAAAACAACAGAAGGCTTTCGAGACACTGAAGGAAGCCACCATTTCCCCTCCAGTACTGAGAATGCCAGACTTCTTGAAGCCGTTCATACTCCAGACGGATGCGAGTTCGATTGCGCTCGGGGCGGTTCTGTCCCAAGTCGTTGATGGTGCTAGGCAGCCTGTGGCTTTCATTTCCCGAACGTTGACCCAGCAAGAACAAAAGTCTTCAGTCTATGAGCTAGAGTGTTTAGCTGTTGTATACGCTCTAGATAAGTTCAGGCGTTTTCTGGAACACGCTGAGTTCCTGCTCGAGACCGACAATCAGGCTCTCTCTTGGCTTCTTGCTCATTCCCGGCAACTGGGTAAAATTGGTAGATGGGTGGTCAAGATCTCATCCTTCAAGTTCAAAGTGCAACACATTAGGGGAACTCAAAATGTGGTTGCAGATGCTTTGTCACGCATGTTTTCCCAACCCAGTGAAGTCCAAACTGAGCAACCCTGTTCTGTTCTGCTAGACTTTCCGTTAGCCTTCACTGATGTGTTACCTCATCAGTTGAACGATGAAGAACTGGGTCCTATCATCCAGAATATAAAGGAGGGTAATGTGCAGGCCCCTTACTTCTTGTCCAAGGGCGTCCTGTGTTGTCGAGAAACAAAGGGACGTGCCCCTAAGATCGTGCTGCCTAGCAAGTTAGTGCCCATGGTCTTCAGCTATTATCACAATTCCCCAGTAGGAGGCCACAAGGGAATTTCGAAGACCATTTCGAGTATTAGGAAACACTTCATCTGGAAGGGCATGGATAGGGACATCGCAACCAGGGTCAAGAGTTGTCATCTGTGCGGCTTGAGCAAGCCTGCCCAGAACACAAAGTTGGGATTGTTGTCATCGGACGTGGCGAGCAGACCGATGGAGAAGCTATTCATAGACTACGTGGGACCTCTCCCGCGTAGCAAGTCAGGTAATTCTTACCTGCTTGTTTGCGTGGATGCTTTTTCGAAGTTTGCCTGGCTACTGCCCTTACGGCAGGCAACAGTCGTTTGACCATAAGCGCGCTTCAGAACCACATTTTTCAGCATTTCGGTCTTCCGACCATCATTGTCTCCGACAATGGTCCCCAGTTTATTTCGAGCGAGTGTCGGCGGATGTGTTTCGCCAGCGGAATCAGACATGTAACCACTTCTCCGTATTACCCACAGCCGTCCCATGCGGAGAGATTCAATAGGAATCTCAGGTCCGCACTCATTGCTTATCATGCAGAGCAACAGACAACCTGGGACCAGAATCTGAAGTGGTTACAGCTAGCCTTTAACACGGCCCTGCATGACAGTCATAAGGCCGTCCCCATTGAAATCATGTTTTGATTCTCGCCCGCACTCCCGTTGACTAACTTGTGGAATATTGATGATCTTCTGCCACGGGAGCCAGATAACGGAACTGCGGAGAGATGGAAGGAGGCTCGGAGGAATTTGCTGAGAGCGCACGAGCGCGTCCGTAGTCGGTACAATCAGGGGCGAATTCCAAATCCCTTTAAAGTAGGAGATTTGGGCTACTGCCAGAGCCACCCGATCAGCTCAGCTGCCGATAAAAGAGCCGCTAAATTGTGTTATCGTTGGTCGGGGCCATATCGGGTCCTGGGGTTCGCGTCGCCAGTGACGGCTCGGTTGGAAGAGATTATTACGCACATTTCAAAATTGAAACTGTGTAGAAGAGGGTAAACGGGCTGACAGGGGGGGGGTCTCTGTATGAGTAGGGAGGTGGTCATTTTGAAAGGGTGTGCTCCGGGGGCGTTATCGAGAATGATAGGGTAGCGGGTAGATGTTTCCCACAGTCCCACTGTAATCGTTTCATAGAATGTTATATAAATTATAAGCTAAACTCAGTGCGTAGGCATGGAGTTGAATTGTGCACGTACATGCACCAGATTGCTCGCGTGTTCTCTTTAATTAACTATGGCAGTAAAAATAACTTGTGAGACCACCCTTAGAGCAAACACTATTAATATTTTAGTTGTGTGCAACTGTGAGTGCCTTGAATGTGATCATTTTTTGGCAAATTGCAATAATTGTGCCACCACGTGGCAATCTAACCTGTTGGATTCTGTCGGCGCGTGTTAAGAGCGTGCAAGTAACTTTTACTCTATGCCTTTTAATAATATCTTTTATTTTGTGAATTAATCATCCCGTGGTAGACTTTATTACTCTTTAAGCAATTTTCAAAGAAATAATAACCTTTAATAAACTTTGTGAATTTATCTTGAGTTGGTTGAAGGCCCGTTCTGAGGTTATTTACCTGGGAACTTGGGTGGACATTTTTTATGAACAGCATTTCTAATTTTTATGAATTACCAGGGTTCTCGCCTAAAGCCGGAGATGCTGGTCTTGCTGATAGAACTCCATCTTCATCAGCCATGAACCATCATATACACACCTGTTCGGAGGAGGGAGTCTGGTGAACCAACTCAAGATGCTTCTCATGCTCATAATTAAGGTGATATGAACTCTTTTATTTTTCGTTGGCCGGGCCTGCCGTGCTCCTGATTCACAGTTTAAATTTCTTTTGAAACCATGTGCCCACGTGGCTAGACAGTCTGCTATAGGGTGTGTCAGCTGAACATTATATGACTTTAATAATTTAGCTTCATAAAACTAAGTACTATGTTTGTAATTGTGTGCTGCACTGGGGGAGCGTGCTAGAGATTTTGTTACACTTATATATTTTCACATATAGCCAATAGTCATTACTATGCTTACTACAAAATTTATGTCACATGTTAGGGGTTCTGTTCCGGCTGGTTCAGAACGGGGTTTATATTTTAATTTCATTTTGGTTTAACATGTAAGGGCTGGGGGGGTTGCGTTTTCTTTTTTTTAGGCTGTTTTCGGGGGATAAAAGGGGACATAGTTTTTGCCAGGCACATGTTCATGTAGTTTAAGGCAGGTTTGATTCCTGTCACACATGGTTAAGTACAGGCTGGCGCGCTCCCACATCTGCTAGGATACAACAGTCAGTTACTATAAACTCATTTATATACAGCCATCCGGCTTTAACAGAAAAGACTTTCATATTTTTCTGGGCATATACTGATTAATTTTTCACCTTGTGAAAGCATATACTGATTAAGTTTTCACTTTGCAAAAGCATATACTGATTAATTTTTCACCTTGTAAAAGCATATACTGATTAATTTTTCACTTTGTAAAAGCATATACTGATTAATTTTTCTACCTTGTAAAAGCATATACTGATACATGAATCCATCTGAATTTGTAAAACAAATTAACATTTTATAAACGCATAACAGTTGCTCAAAATCAGGTGATGAAGTTTTTTTATGTTTATTATTTTATGTGATGTCTAAGAAACTTAAAGAATTTCATATGCTCATGGTGGGACAATTATCTGATGCTATCTATACATATGGGCGGTCCGGTCTCTCTTATGGTTTATGAGTGATTATCATCCTTTCGGTGGTTTTTCTTATTTATTTAAATTAATGAAAATTTATGAATGACGGTGACTGAAGGGCGAACATTTATGATTGCCGGTTTTAGGGCTTGGTAGAAACACTGCCTGTTGAGCATGCGTATTCCAAGGGTATTAGGTGTTTATAATATGTGTCTATAATTATGAGTGTATGTGTCTTTATGTTTCTGTACGTGTTGTCAATGTTAAGTGTTAGTCACAAAAAGGGGGAAAATTATATAATTACGGAAGGTTGTCGGATATACATATATATATGATAATTACTGATATACAGACCTTGTCTTTTGACACTATTAAGGATATGGGGCTTATTTATTTATTATGTATTTTGTGGGTTATTCCTGAGATTATGTGACAATTATGTGATAATTTTGTGATTTACATGTAGCGAATTATGGGGTACAATAAAAGTTGTTATTGTTAAATTACACCCGAGTTTCATTGCAAGTCCCGTCATAATGGACCCAGCGCATTTTTGGCTTCTCTAGGCTCGGGCCTAGTTTTAAATAACTTGTGGCTTCTCTTTCAAAAAAAAAATATAAATACAAAAAAAAATAAAATAAAATAAAAAAAAATTTTATATACAACATAAAAAGGAAAGAGGGGTCACAGTGTGGAAGAAATACGCGCGAGTCTTAATTTACCAATGCAATCTTACCTGTGACAATGTCCTGCTTAACATCTCTCTGCTGTTTACACGAAATATTAACAATAATTGTAACGAGTTATTCATATAGAAAAAGGATTAAACAACAAGATTAAAAGGTTTGTGGCAAAACATAATGGTAAAATCTGTTTCTACATTTAATAGAAAAGTAAGCAAGTCTGCCCACATATAACATTGACAAAATGGCACAAGATGTAAAAATAAGTCGGAAAGGAGGCGATATATATATATATATATATATATATATATACACACTTAGCGCCGCACAATTTCTTTAACACACCCCAATTTTTACCCAGGGTATCTACAACAAATTTGGTGAATTTATATAAGTACATTTTTAGGTGTTGAAGTTACCTTGACCAAGTTATGGTGTGTCAGCGTACGAAAAACTTATACAAAATTTTATACATCGTATTTTTGAGGTACGCTGAAGCATCAGAACTAGATCGAAATATACAAATGTATATAATGAAATATGGGTACTTAGTCGGCCATATTGGCATTCGTAATAATTATTCTATAAAATGTTTAACATGTGTACAAAAGACAGACACTACAGAGGGAAGTGTGTTTTTATTCTGTTTAGTTGGTATAACGAAATATTGCGACCGGCCATTAGTTTAGTTGGCGCTGTGCGGTAACTTGTTTTCGTTTGTTAAGGTGTGTGGGACAGAATTTTGTTGTTCGTATGAAGTGTTTGCGATTGCAAGTCGAAGTAAAAAGATGTTGGAGGCGCTAGGAATAATAATGAAAGGTAAGATGATCATTTATTTAGTGTTTGTTGTCCGTTGTTTGTAGGAAATTAGCTGTTAGGTTATGTATGAATGTCTAGATTACTTTGGGTCTGTAACACTACCTGTTATAGACCCAACTATACATAATATCACTGTGTTCTGTCCAAAATTTAATAATGGAGCAAATTAGCATTCTAATTTAATTAACACAATATACCTAGGCTAACACCATGCGTTCTTATTGGAGTAAAAATTTAATTTTTTGTCTCCATAAATAGGTTCGACCGCCGTTTAAATTATTTTTCTCGTGTTTATATAACATAGAAGAATATAATAAAAATATATCAGCGCAATATCAGCATTGATGAGAATCTTCATAATTACCCAAGGGGTAATTAACTCATTAAAAAAAAAAAAGTCCCTGTAAGGCACTGACTGCAATTTAATTAAATAATTTTTCTTTATTATAGATACTCCTGTAAGTCTGACAATTACTACTCTAGCCTACCTATATTTGTGTAATGTATCCAATTTGTAAGTCATTTTATTCGTAAAATGTCGTCCTACCTAACACAAGATGATAGGCCTTACCATAATATATTTAATTTGAACTCTGCTCGTATTTAACTAGTTACATATTTTATTTAATTCTTCAGTCCAGCTATATTACTCTAAATATACTTTCAAATTCAGCATTTTTCAGAGAAACGTAATTACTTGATAAGATATGACTTACGGTAGAAAGTTAAGGTTAATTTTAAGACCTAATATAACAAAATTTATAATATAGGCCTATGTGTACTATATCCTCACTGAAGCAAACTGTTGTAATTGTTTGTACACATAGTTACTTTCATACCATTGTGTCCATTAAATTGTAATATATTTGTCATAAAAATTTTGTTTTAACACAGCTCTGCTTTAAAAATTAAGGGCTAACATTTGTCAGGTAAAAGAAAAATTGAAAAGAGAATTTGACCTGTGACTTCTTTAATTTTTGACTTAAACATGCATTTTAATCTCGATTAAATTTTTTAATAAAATTGTGCTGTTTTTAAATTTTATAATATTAACTTGCAGACAGAAAAGGTTTTGCTGGTGACTAAAGAAAGCATCGTTCTTTTATCTTATGTAAAATTTATTATTGCAGCAAGTCTGATTAAAGCTCACTAAACTAAAATTATCACTGCTTACAGCAGCAGGTTCTTAAACCCGATAATTGATGTAGGCCTATAGTGTTATTTTTATTTAATTTCTTATTATCTGTATTTATAATCTGTAACTTAATGTGTAGAATTGTATTTATATTGTTTAACCTCCTAAATGATACTCAACTAATATCACATGAAATTTTAAAAAATTAGTATCTTAATATTCTAAAATATTTTATGAGGTGTGTTATACTTAATAGTAGATTTAAATGATACAGAGTATGGATGAATTATCCGTAATGTATTTGCTAGTTATAATACCGTTATAATCAGGATTATATTATTCAATGTTAATCATTTGAACATTTTTTGTTTTTCGAGTTTGTATGATTATATTAGAAATCTTTTTCAGGAATCTTCAGTGCAGGGATGTAACCAAGCAATAGTGACTTGAGTTCATTTAAATTAATATAGATTACTATAAAATAACTACTAGATTATGCTGTAAATTTAATTTTTTTAGAAATTTACACAAAATCCATTAACTTTTTGTAAATTCATAGTGCTAACCTACAAATATTGTGCTAGGTTAAGAAAATAAATTATTCTCTTAATTATTAGCTTAATATTCTTAATTATTAAGTTAATGAAAAATTATGTATGAGTTTTGTAATGCTCTTTCAGGTTTCTCCTGAACTTTCCAGAATTGACTGGGAAAAAATGACTATTATTGCACCATCAGTAGTATCGACATCAGATGATATTGATGTGGAAAACATATGAAGTGTAGAAGGTAATATAATCAAAGCAATTTAGCCTATAGATAATTTAAAATTTTTTTTCTGTTTGTGAATTTTGTAACATTAGCATATTTGATTTAATGTTTGTTTCATAAGTAGTGTTAGGTTTACCTAAATTATCTTTACTTGACAAACTAGACTTGTATAGGTACTTTAAATCAATTAAGAAAATCAGCTTTGAATGTAGCACAATGAATTCATACCATATTTCATTAATGTTTTGTTTTCAAAGCATTTTTTTGTTTGGGCGTTAGCCTATTTAATTTGTGTTATGGCAAAGTTAATTTTCTGCATCAGGAATGTCCTATTTCATTGAGCAAGCTTTATAGGAGATTTTAAAGTTTGTGATAAAATAGCCATTAATGATTGTTTTGTCTTGTTAATGACAACAATATAAAGTTATTAACAGTCCCATTTACATTTTAAATGAGAAAATTTAGTAACATAGTAGTTGGAATCATTTTTAATTAGTAGTATTATAGGGTGTCAATGCTTTCAAATCAGGGGCTTCCTTTGGAAAGTATAATCATATGATAATTTTAATTCTTGGATTTCGTTGTCCATGACGTGTCCGTTACTTAACTAAATATCACTATAATATTGACGACTCGGAACACTAAGTTATTTATAAGTAAAAACGTAAAGTTTTACCTTACAGCCTAAACCGGCTTTCACCTATAGAAGGCTTCATCAGAGGCTGTCGTTAGTAGCGCTGCTCGTCTTGTTGTTGGCGACGAGATAGTGTTTCGAAAGATTGAAGCTGTGTGTGTGTGGTGAGATGTGTTCGAATAATGCGTGCGATTTGAATTGTGTCTGTTCGTTTAGGATGTCGTTTTTATTTGTTTTTGTGTGTTTGTATATTTCTAATTGTTCTAGAGTGTCTAGTTTTCGGCCTTTTGTCGACAATAACATGAACATACTACACGTACACACAAAAGGCCGAAAACTAGACACTCTAGAACAATTAGAAATATACAAACACACAAAAACAAATAAAAACGACATCCTAAACGAACAGACACAATTCAAATCGCACGCATTATTCGAACACATCTCACCACACACACACAGCTTCAATCTTTCGAAACACTATCTCGTCGCCAACAACAAGACGAGCAGCGCTACTGACGACAGCCTCTGATGAAGCCTTCTATAGGTGAAAGCCGGTTTAGGCTGTAAGGTAAAACTTTACGTTTTTACTTATAAAAAACGTAGTGTTCCGAGTCGTCAATATTATAGTGATATTTAGATAATTTTAAGATAAGTATTGTTAGAAGCTCTAAATAAGTTTGTTTATATTACTTTTTATATAAAGAGTTTTGGAAGCTGCTGGAAAAACAAAAGTTCTTAATACAGTACATAATTAATTTAATAACGTTATTTCCCATAAAATTGCAATTATTTCATTTAGTAATTTGCACTTTTGTTGATACTGGCAATGGTAATTATTTTTCTCTGTTAGCTAAAATTCTTTCTTTGTTACAGAGTCCATTATTGTAGAAGCTCTTATATCGCCAGATGGTTGTGCAAAATTTATAAGTTTGGAGGTAAATTTCTCCTTATAGAACTGCTGTATTCTTATATAGTTAACTCTCTCTGACCTCTATTTTGCACTATGAGGTGTACACTTATTTCCATTCTTATTTGGTATTCTTTTATCTCTTTCTACTATTATTTAGTTACAATAGTTTAATCATAGTAGTCTCTTTATAATTGGTTTAGTGTTTATTGTACACTGGTCTGTCCCTTAGTGTATATCATTGACTAACATTACTTACACCTGGTGTCACATGACAGGTGTTCTTAATTACGATTATAATACATTATGTCCTTTCTTATAATATTCTTATACTATTACAATAGTGGCATTACACCTTACTTGTGGTATAGACATTAACCTTTTACTTCTATTTGGTATTATAAAGTGGTTTTGTTCAAGTTTTACATAGATAATCCCCTTTTGGTCGGTTTTTGGTTCACTTTATTTACTTAAATTCTTATTTAAAATCCATTTTGGGTATTTTACTGTATATTGGTACCTGTAGAAAGCTTATCATTTCTTCTTGGTTTAAGGCACAAAACATTTTGGTTTAGGTAGGCTTTTCCTACTGATAGATGTGAATTTAGTTGAAATTTGTACCAACAATGTGTATGTTAGGTTGATACAAATTTACATTCTTTTAACCTTATTTTCTCAAATTTGGTTTTATTAATGATAACTAATAACTCTTTAGTTATTGCCTTTTCTTATCTTACATGATTGTTTGACTATTTGACTAATATTTGTTATTATTATGAGACAATTTTAATACCTCTTTATGTTACATGGGTGCTATGCATAACATGTTACTATGCTTTTATTCACAGATTCTGTTCAGTTAACAGTATAGTTACTTTCATTCTTTTATAACATATCTTGTCCTATACATTTATAATATTATCTGTTGTATATTGGTCATCTCAATTAGTCAGTTCTTGTCCATCTCTTCAATCTGTAAGTTGTTCAGTCATTGCATATATGGGTAAGATGTTCTATAGTTGACTGGCTCTTGGAATCTATATTTTATGCCATGGTTGTTAGGTGTCTTTCTCGTAGTATGTTTCTTCCTTGTCTTCATTGGTTCCTTACTGACCGAAAACTATTGGGTTGTTGGTTCCTGTGGCACAATCATTGTTTGGTGCATCTTCTTTTTCTTATAATGTTATTTCACTTGTTAGTTACCATTAGTTTTATTAACTCTTATTGTTGTGAGTTTATCCTTGGTGATGAGTAGCTCATGTAGTTTCATGCTTGGCCTTTTAGAAGAAACACTTGGTTTGTCTCTTTCACTCAATTATTGACATGTGTTAATATTTTGGGTTACTGAAATATTTGGGCTCATATGTCTTGTTACAACATTAACTGGTTGTAGGCATATAAACTTATACACTGTTGTGAGAATTGTACAAAAGTACCTTTAAGCTAATTTCAAAACACAACATTTCAGAATTAATCACATTTTTTTCACTTTATAGGCTATGTCACACCAAAAGAAAATGTACAGGTCACTTTCAACAACAGTTGACAACAGCTGACTGAATATTATCCGACGACAAAATACTAAACAGATGGGAGATAGTCACACAACCAACCATTTTGTATATAGTCTTTAAAATGAGATTTTTTTGCTTGTACACGGAAAACCTGGATCACTGTATTAAGATATATATTTTAGATATGTAGGTCAATTTATTAATTTTGAGCTATTAATTTAGCTAGTGCTAAGCTTTTAGTTATTTGTATGAAAAGTACAATTTTGTAGGCCAAGTAATAAATCCAACTATGATTCTGAAAAATTGTCACGGGTAGCAAAATAAAAATAATAATAATTCACCGATAATGACGTTTTACAGAATCGTGATAAACATAAAATTACTTTTGATAGTGATCCCATGCTCATCCCAAGTTGAAACTTTCAAAATATGTAGAGGAAAACAGTATCTTTCACATATATTTTTTTGAGAATTTTAAAAATACAGTTTTTCAAAATTCAGTAAATTCAATAATGATGTGTTTATAAAAAATATATATATTTTCAACTAATTATGTTTTATATCATATGAAAGCCCTTTAAAAGAGCTTTCAAATGAACTCGATGTCATTGTTCTAGCTTAATTAGAACACAAGTTGTGAACAAATCAATATTGTTGTGCAAGTCAAAAATTTTATTTTTTTTTCATTTTTGAGCACCCATTACTCAGTAACCTTTCGTCAGAAAAATGTGAAAAAATTGATTTGTGTTACTATTTATGAATACTACATGCATACTTAATTTCAAATAAATCTAAGAGGGTCAGGTTGTAGCACTTGTTGATTTGACACGGAATATCTCTTAAATGTAACTTGAAGTTTTCATTTTGTTGTAAACATACCAGTCTAGTTTTTCTATTTATAGTTTTTGCTATTTTTTTTTTTTTATAATTTGAACTAATTGAACCCGTAATCAATCCTACACTCCCTCGCAGAAAAACCTATATTTAGTTCATTTATATTATCATCTGAGTTTAGTTATGTTTGATGTAATAAATAAAATGTTTATTTCATCAAAGGTGTTTTACTTCCATGTTCCTTAAGGAAATGGAAGTATGGTGATGGCAAAAAAAATCGTGTTCGAGATTATTGCAGATTCTGATTGTACTACACTCAAAACATGAAAAAAAGGCGTTTTTCGAAAAGTGTGTGTGTGTGTGTGTGTGTGTGTGTGTGTGTGTGTGTGTGTGTGTGTGTGTGTGTAGATTTTTTTCTATGGCAAACGATAACAGCCGCAAATTCAAACAGAATCAAATAATTTTTTGCATAGAGCCCTGATTTGTAGAGTACTCGCGACCTGTTGTTTTTGGTGAAGATCGGTTGAGGGAAGGGGGTAGTTTACCAGCAACGGTTTTTTTTTTATCAAGGGTAATTTTGATTGTTTGGCAAACGATACAGCCGCAAATTCAAACAGAATCAAATAATGTTTCGCATACAGCCCTGAATTGTAGAGTTCTCAAGATCTGTTGATTTTGGTAAAGATCGGTTAAGGGGAAGGGGTAGTTTACCTGCAACGTTTTATGTTTTAACAAGGGTATTTTCTATGGCAAACGATAACAGCCGCAAATTCAAACATAATCAAATGATGTTTTGCATACAGCCCTGTATTGTAGAGTTCTCAATACCTATTGGTGTTGGTGAAGATCGGTTAAGGGAAAGGGGTAGTTTACCAGCAACATTTTATGTTTTAACAAGGGTAATTTTTTATATGACGAACGATAACTGCCGTAAATTCAAACAGAATCAACTAGGTTTTTGAATACCTTTTTGAACTAAAGAGAACTCAAGGTCTGTTGATTTTGTTGAAGATCGGTTAAGGGAAGGGGTAGTTTATCAGCAACGTTTTATGTTTTAAAAAGGGTAATTTTTTTATGACGAACGATAACTGCCGAAAATTCAATGAGAATCAAATAATTTTTTGCACCCTTTCCTGAGTTGCAGAGAGCTCAAGGTCTATTGATTTTGGTGAAGATCGGTTAAGGGAAAGGGGTAGTTTACCTGCTACATTTTATGTTGTAACAAGAGAAATGTTTCCATGACGAACGATAACTGCCGCACATTCAAACAGAATCAAATATTTTTTGCATGCTTCCCTGAATTGTAGAGGACGGAAGGTCTATTGATTTTGGAGAAGATCGGTTAAGAGAAAGGGGTAGTTTACCTGAAACATTTTATGATTTAACAAGAGTAAAGTACTTAATTTTTATAAATAAATTATCCTGATAAGAAGCTCATAGTAATCCACTGTAGAAACGTAGATGAAATATCTATAAATGAAGAAGTTAGGTGAACGGGGTGGGGGTAATTTTCTATTATTAAAAATTATACTTGAAGTTGGAGGTAAAGTTAAACTTGCAACAAAGAAGTAGTTTTTTGTTAAAATTGCTTCCCGGGCTCTTTAGCCGTAGTCCAATGTTTTCTGCAAAACCAGACTTTTCGGCAGTGCCATCGACTGCCATCATCGGTGAAAATCGAGTGCGAAAACGTATACGTTAGTGGTATACGTTAGTGGTATACGTTAGTGGTATACGTTAGTGACCATAGTACTGTGGTTAATGCTGAAGCAATAAGTAGAAAGACGTAGTTTCTATGGAAATATTTCATTTCGAATATGATTTTAAATATAAATCTTAGAACATGGAAGTCATGTATGGTTCTCCATACCGATATTTTACTTTTGTAATTATGTTCTTGTAAATAAATATTCTATGTACTTTATTAATGTAATCTTATAGTTACTGATAAAGTAACAAAGCCCAAATGTATGTGTGGTATTTTTGTTGTAATAATATTTGTCTGATATGTATTATTTTTGCAATGTTTTTATGTATCTTCTCTGAAGAAATAATTTGTTCATTATCCTTAATATTTATGAATTATTGATACCATAGAATGAAACTGTTTTGTATAAATTTTGTAATAAAAATCAATGTATTTGGAAGTCATTTTTTATCACTAACCTATTGAAAATAACACATTCCTTGTGCAATGCAAGTAGGCCTACCAAATACCTACCGAAAATGATAAATCCCCAATTTTTGATAGAATATTTGATTTTTGTTGCCATCAGAATTTTACTTTGATTTTACTTTCATGTTCCATAAGGAAATGGAAGTATGGTGATGGCAAAAAAATTCGTGTTATAGATTTTTGCAGATTCTGATTGTACTACCCTCAAAACATGAAAAAAAGTAATTTTTCGAAAAGTGTCTGTGTGTCTGTCTAGATTTTTTATGGCAAACGATAAGAGCCGCAAATTCAAACAGAATCAAATAATTTTTTGCATACAGCCATGAATTGTGGAGTATTCAAGACCTATTGTTTTTTGTGAAGATCGGTTAAGATAAAGGGGTAGTTTACCTGCAATATTTTATGTTGTAACAAGAGAAATTTTTTCATGATGAACGATAACTGCCGTAAATTCAAAAGAATCAGATATTTTTTTACATATGTGCCCGAGTTATAGAGGACTCAAGGCCTATTGATTTTGGTGAAGATCGGTTACGGGGAAAGGGTAGTTTACCAGAAACATTTTTTTGTTGTAACGTAATAGTTTACCTGATAATTTTTTGTATATATGTACTACGTTATTGGCAACAAAGAAGCAGTTTGTTTTTAAAATTCCTTCCCGGCCTGTTTGGCCGTAGACCAATGTTTTCTGCAAACCCAGACGTTTCGGCAGTGCCATCGACTTCCATCATCAGTGAAAATCAAGTGCGATAACGTGAGGTGGTATACGTTATTGCCCACAGTAAGTGGCTGAAGCAGTAAGTAGAAAGAAGTAGTTTCAATGGAAATATTTCATTTCGAAAATGATTTTAAATATAAATCTTAGAACATGGAAGTCGTGTATGATTCTCCATACCAATATTTTGTTCCTAAGTGTGCTATTAAGTATTATGAATCTTCTCCATGTCAAGGTATAGGATTACAGCCTGTTTTGCCTTCACTGAAGGCATCTCTTTTCCTTGCCCTACCTATATCTCGTCTTCCCTGAGGTCTGTATCTTATTACTTGTTTAGGTAGTCCCATGTTTTCCATTCTCTTGATATCCTGCCTCTATTTTATTTGTCCTTCCCTTATTCTGCCGGCTATAGAATATACAATGAACTTGGTTCTTACATTTTCATTTCATATTTGATATCTAAGGGTTTGTATTATGAATACTCGACACAATATTTTTCTTGTTAGATTCGAAGTTTTAAGTAATTTTCTCTTAAAAAGTGTGTATGAACATTTTAGCACGACGAGATCGTCTGTTTTATTATTATTCTTAACGTTTTGGTTTTTTATTATTAATTTTTGGTTTATTGATTTATTCTACCCAATTCAATCTATTATTGAATCCGATATGAATAAATCGGTTTACTTACTCTTTGACGTCGTTTATTAATTTTGTTTAAATAAATTAGAATGTTTTTTGTTCCATTTCTTGAGTTCGATTCTGAAGAAGTTGCGTCGACTCTTCTATTATTAGCTGCGGTGAGTTGCTCTGTACTTTCCTGTATAGACACTAACATAAACACAACATGTACATGATACTTACTATTATACTAACATTAATAGTTAATAACATTTTATTATGGCCAATGCATACTGCATTGGTCATTGTCACTTCTGATAGTGTCCTTTTTCTTCATCTTGTGGTTTGATTACCTTAACTATAGTTTGTTAAGTGAGTTTACTATACTTTAGGAAGTTACCTTTTTATATGGGTTGTAATCCTATCAAATTATTCTCATTATTTGTTCATCATGCATCCATTCTATGGCAAGCATATAGTTATAATATACAACAATGGATTATTGTCGGTTTTGTGTTTCTGTATTACATTTGATTTATTTGACTTTATGTAGTACTGGTATATCTATTGGTTATTATTAGATTACATTTTGTTTATCTTTTACAGTCTTTACTATTGGTAATTAGTGGTTATTTCTAATATCAATTCCACTTTACAATTGGTCATTGGTGTTTTGGACATAGTCCTCTTTTCATGTCTACACATAATTTAGCTAAGAACTTATCTTATTATTATTCATTCTCTTTGTTACTTTTTATGTTCAATAATTCATTCTTATTGATTATTGTTTGTATTACATTGTCAAGGAAGGTATTCCCTTAATAAGTTTGGTCAGTGTCAATTTTTTTACAGCTTAGGGGTTTAAATCATGTTGTTTATTCCATTTATTCTTTCTTCTTTTACAATAATTCTTTTATTGTCATATGTTAGTTCATTATAATTCATGTTATCTCCCTTTTTTGTGTTTGATCTGGATATTTTCTTCTTCTCTTCACCGATTCCTTCCTCCCTCTTAATAAGTTTCTTCATGGCGTTGTTTTCACTGGTTTCCTTCTCACGGTTAATAGGTTTCTTCTTGATTTTGTCTATAATGGGTTTCCTTCTCACTGTTTGATCTATTGGGTAATTATGTATGTCGTCTCGTCGTTAGTCTTGCTTTATCTTCTTTACTTGCACATTTACTGGTAATTCCTTCTTCATTTTAATTCACTTGGTTTTGGCTTATGATACTTCCTTTTTTATCCATGATCGTATGCTTGACCTTGTAGGTATTCTTAATTGTAGTGGCTTTCAACTTATTTGTGGTACGCTGGTGTTGGTAGTGTTATATGTACCATTACAACATACAAAAATTTGACAGATATTTTTGTCAAAAAAACTTTTATGATATATTGTGTACAAATACACATATAAAGGTATTTTTGCCACAAAAAACGTTTACGATATATTGTGTATAAATACACATATAAAGGTATACAATACATTTGATTTGTTTAACAGTCATTATAAGACAGTATTACCATATAGGGGAGAGCAGAGAGACATAAGTTGATATTTGTACTTCTTCAAGTGTCCCTTAGTCGCAGCACCTCTGCAACTGTATAACGTTTTTGTTATAGCTTGTAGTACGTGCTCCTCCAGTCTGATTATAGCAGTGTACAGTAAAATGAGCCTTTGTTCCCTTTTGTATTTTAGAACGTGTAAAGCAACCTTTTTGTCACTAATTTGCTATGGGTGTTTACAGCTATGTACTTTGTTGGACCCATGGTAAGTGTACAATTGAATCATACTAATACAAAAGCAATGTGGCAGCATGAGGGCAAGTTATGTTTCTCTATAACTTTTAAAAGAAAATTAATTCATAACCTAACAGATCTCAGAAATAATTATGTGTCAGTTACTTGTGATCCTATAATAAAGATTACGTGTTTATTAAATCCTAAAAAACTAAAATTTTTAAAATGATAATAGTAATAATGGCTCCTTTTTATGCCGCCTAGGAAATTTAGGAGATAGAATAGGTTGCCTAAAGTGAGTGTTCGACACACGCACTAAAGGTAGAGTGGCCAGCAGCACTACAATTCAGCCACTAATTTTAAAATTAAAGGTGTACCTTCAATTTCACCAGAAGGAAAGTGGTATGTTGGTACAATGTAAGTAAAACATTTTGTTCTGTTTTCTTTTTTTCATATTTGGTTCAAACGTACAAGTGAAAAACTTTCTGGGGCGATGTAGCTCACAAACCCTACAAAGACTCAGCGTTTTCCACAACTTGTATTTAGGAAAGAACAAAAAGAAAAATCAGATTTCTGTGTTATGATCTGCACTATTCTGTTAGTTATTATGGTTTGTACCCTAAGAATATTCGTATGTTAGCCTCCGAATACGTGTTTGCAAATAATGTCGATTTTCTGGTAAACTGGGCCGGTAAAAGATTGTTTTACTGGCTTCATGCAGCGACATTCAAGGTTGTCTTTTAGAGAGGCTGAAGCAACAAGTTTTGCAATAGCATTTAGTTTTAATAAACATAACATAAAACTTTCTTCAATATTGGAATTCTGTGATAAGTCGCCTTCATTTTTATTGTCACAATATTTGGAATGTGAAGGAAACCAGGCAGCATAACAACAGTGCACTGTCCTAACAAAGTTGTCAGTTTGAAGGGAAATAAACAAGTCAGCAGGGTTACCCCTTTGGAAAACGGTGAAACCAGTGGTATTTTCATAGATGGCAGCTGGAAACCACCATTTATCGTTATATCCCCAGAGTGTTATGTAGATATCACTTTGATTATTTATGGACCAGCAGGTTGTATTGGAGTAGCACATCCATCAAGATAAATTACAGCCTCTCTTTTTTTACTATTTATGAAACAGTTTACACCTCATACCCGTTACAATCTGACTTCAGCCATTAGACAAGTGTTTATATGGCCTGTTTCGGTGCAGCCGCTGAGAGCTGGATGACAATAAACCCAGGTAAAACCATGACATACCTGGGCTAGCAAAAGATACTCTTTCAAAGGCAGCTACACCATCTAACTGACAGCAGGTTTTAGTGCAACTGGAATTTGGCCATTAAATGAAAATATATTCAGTATCGAAGAGTTTCTGTGTTCACCTGTAATTGACAGAGAGATAGGAGACAAAAGTAATTATGAAGGAAGATTAACACCAACAAAAGATTGTCAAGAGACCACAGTAGCCGGACCTCCCACGTCGGGAATAAACGAGACATCTGCTAATACCTTATCACAATTGACACCAGAATAAATTCGCCCTTATCCGAAAGCGACTGCAAAAATAAAATAAAAATGCGCCAAGAAGAAAAAGTCAAGTATTCTCACTAACTCCTATTAAAAAAGCAATTCGTATTGAAGAGGAGGCATGACAAAAGAAACAACGATCAAAACGGAAACTAATCATGAACGATAAAACGAAGGCGATTTATGGACTGTATAGAAACGGTCAATCAAACTCTCCAAGACTTAAGAAATTATAACAAATTAGTGGGTAGCGTAACTTTTGTTATTTCAGAGGATTCTCGCTAGAGATTACCGGTAACTGCAAGAGGAACTCGCGCTGATATTGTCTCAGTGTGTTTAAAGTCCTCGGCGATGTGGAATGCTATTCAGACTAAATTTGCAAAGCAATATGAGAGCCCATTTAGGAGGAGGAGATGGTGATTTTTCTATAAACTTACTGCACCTCGGTGACGGTAGTGTTTCTAATGACGATAGCTTCACAGAAATTGACGAAAAACTGGGACATAGTAAATAGTACAACTGTATTAATTGCTAAATTCTGTGCAAAACGTCAAGTGTTTACTTGATAAAAATTACAAGTGGTCATTCCCAAAGAATCGAATCTGTGAAGGAAAATAATGATACAAGTTTGGAAACATTTTCTGGGGATAATAAAAAGTCCGAAGAATCTATTAACACCGTATTTAATATTGAAAATATAGTGTACTATCTCCAAGAATTTTTGAATTCTTTAAATCAATCTTGCATTCCGCCACAACGGTTCATTCTAAAGGTTGGCACTCCAACAATGTTGTTGAAAAATTTACATCCTCCGAACGTTTGCATAATACAAAATGCAGGTGACACGGGAATTTCTGTGTCAAGTAGGTAATAGCGTTATTATCGACTCAAAAGCCCTCTTCACACACACATTCGAATCAGTAGGCTACTGGTTGTTAGCATTACCTGTTTAAGCCTACCTGGTGTAATTACCAACTTATAAATTGTAACATTCTTTACTTTAGTACACACTTGAAGGAAATTAACAGTTTCGAAATTACATCCGTTCCATTTACATAATTTTCATTAAACCTACTTAATATGTAGTAGTAGACGATAAGCTTTTCCAGGTTTTACTAGTACTTGACCTACAACGGTCTGATCTCCTACACTCAGTGCCTCTGTCTTTAACGATCACTGCTTTTTTTTACATAATAATTTTCCCATTCCTGCATAGAATTTACCCGCTCGCACAGAAGGCAACAGAATTTAGTGAATCCAAGCTGCAATCGAAGTAAAACTACGTTACTTTCACATCTCCGTAAGTATGCCACGAATATCCGTCATACTGAATTCTGCTCAACAAACGTTTCATACTATCACATGACTCCGACATGTAAGCAGTAAGTTATAAACTGAAGGGATTGGTGACCATTTATTTTCAGTGTGAAGTAGTACTGCTTGCGAATTAACCTGTGAGGGTCAGGGCCGCATTTACGCGCAGGCTATCTAGGTTGCAGCCTATGGGCCCGCACCACAAAAAAAACTGTTTAAAAATTTTAATTTTGAATAGACTAAAACAAAAAATGTCTTTGTTTTAATACCGTGGTGGGCCCCTTATAATCATAAAAGACGTCGACGCAGTTACTTCGTGTGGACTAATTCGGCTGAACTCTTCAGTGGTCAACTGATATGAGTGAGTCAGCATTCAGGAAACTCGATCGCTTGGCGTCGCGTGGGAACTAGAGGGGGTTTCTCTTGGACCTGCTTTAAGTGAAAATGTTTGCTTGGAAAATGACATTGGATTGTGGCCGGAGTTTATGACACAAGGTAATATAGATTACTGCATAAAAATGGGCGCCACAGCACTTCAAAATTGTGACGGTGATCTATTTGACTGTAAATCTGTACACAGTATTTTGGGATGATATCTTGGGACAAGTAAACAAAACTAGTGAAACTCTGCAGAACCCTAGATTGGAAGTGAACACAGCCGCCTCAGCACTGACATCGCTAACAAGCTTCATAGGAACAAAACGGGATAGCTTTGAAGAATATGAGGTGAAAGCTGCTGAGTTAACTGATTGCACTGATTATGAGAGTGAAACACGGCGCAACCGCAAAATAAACGTGCGTTTGGCACCTCTTGACTGTCCCAGTCCAAGCACCAGAAGGTTAAGCTGACGCCATCAGAAAAATTTCGAACCCAGAGTTTCCTTCCTGTCATAGATCAATTTGAATCTTCATTGCGGCAGAGCTTGAGGCATACAAACTAGTTGATACCCGTTTTGGGTTTCTCAACAAGTTGGATACACTTACTAATGAAGAGATAATTGCAGCAGCTAAAAACTTAGTAGAAACATATAACAATGACTTAGACGATCAATTGGGAAATGAACTGATTCAGTTCAACGCTTTTTACCATGAGTTTCAAAAAGATGAGGAAAATGAAAAAATCATTAGTCAGTTGAGGTGGATGTACAAACTCCTCCTAGAAAGAAACGTGAGAGATTGTTTTCCTAATATGGAGGTCGCTCTAAGAATGCACCTGTCACTTATGGTCACTAACTTTAGTGGAGAAAGGTCATTTTCAAAATTAAAGTTGATCAAAAACAGGCTTCGAACCTCCATGTTAGAAGACAGGCTCAACGTTTTGGCTTTGCTCAGCATTGAAAGTGAGATTTTAAGACAACTAATTTATGAAGATATAAGTAGATTCATTAGTATGAAGTGTAGGCGCAAACCAATTAGCCACTAAGCCATTTCCAAGTTAAGTTATATGTAGTAACTACAATTTAGTAGTAAATTGTACACACAGTATTTTCATACATATTAGTGTCATAGTATTGTATAGTACTGTAATATTACTCTACTCACTACTGTAGTAATGTAATTTACTGTAGTATAGTATCGTCTTTTAACACACTGCTAATAAATTCATTTCACACCCAAACTTTGTGTCCTTTTTTAATATAGTTGTTCATAGCAATGTTAATAAATCGTGTTGAACATCTTAATGATTTTCAATTCTTTTCATTTTTATGTCATCAATTCATTAACTTCTAAATACTGTACAGTAACATTTTCTACAATTTAGTAATAACCTTTAAATGTTTCTGTTTAGGTTTTTAGTTAGAAAATTGCTCTAAAATTCGATTTTTGAAGGTTAATTTTCAAAAAAATTCCGGACCCCCCGTTTTACTGGGGGGTATGGAATACTCCCCAGACTCCCGGTAGGGTCTGCACCACAGGTTCAGCCTATGGGGTCTACAGATCCTAAATACGGCCCTGGTGAGAGTCTATAAAAAACTAAGTTACCAAAAACTGCTTGGTAATTTTCAGTTACCAAATCTAGCTTGTGTACAGTGAAATCAAGTTAATATTTAGATTATATAATGAAAAACAAAAAGGGTGGGAAGGGTTGACTTTTTTGTAAAAAGAAATTAATTATTTAATTATAAAAATTATGTTTACAGATAATTATGGAATTATTAAAAATGGAGTAAAATCAATAGGTTAAAAAAAGTTCGTAGAAGTCTTGAGAGGAGGGAACGTTAGAAAACTGTTTATGTTATGAATGCTTAAGCCTACAAATCGTGATAGTTGTTATTATTATTATATTATTACTATAAAACAACATTTGTATTATTTTAATACAGACAGGAGTGAATACAGCCTTCGAATGAATTAGTAGTACGAACGCGTCAGCCTGCCAACAGACATTAGATCTGTATATTTATGTGTCGTCAAAACAGTAGTAATTTTTGTAAACATAGACTGTTGTGTCATTACGACATTAAGAATGTTGTTGGCGTGAATTTGATTAATGCGACAGATTTTTTTATCTCTGCCCTTGTTTCTCTCTGATAGTCCTCTCACTCACTCACTCTCTCTCTCTCTCTCTCTCTCTCTCTCTCTCTCTCTCTCTCGCGCGCACACACACACGCATGCACGCGCGCCAACCCGTAGAGTTTCTTCTTTTTCTTGTCAACAATTTCAGTGTTACACACAATCCCTCACTGTCCTTTATCTGCCCCCTCGCACTTTGTTAATTTCTCCCATATAATATCTAATACTACTATATAATACGTAATAATAATAATAATCAAGGTGTATTTATATCATGTTTCGTCTTCGACGCGTGGGGTCATGCTCTTCTAGTACCATATGTTTAATTTCTCCATTTATCGATTTACGTATAGTAGTATTAAGAGCTAAGGGCACGTCTACTTTGAAATTCTGAGCGGGGGGAGGGAAATGAAAAATCAGCTGTTAACATGTAATCACTGCTGGTGTCGCGTCAACTTAAGGTGTTGGCAACATAAATGTGGCGTTTTAGTTTCGTTGGTAATTAAAGTGTTAATATTATTATCTCAGTCCAGCTTGTGCTATTATCAGCGTTTTCTTGGTCCTACTAAAAATAGAAAGTAATTGTAAGTACAAGTAAAAAAAGTACAGTCTAAAAATTAAATGTAGAATATTGAACATCGTATTGTTACGACGGTCTACTGATCGTCGTATGGTACAGTGGAAAACAAAATACAAGACACCAATTAAGTCACTAATCACCAGCTTAAATTATCACAATTATACAGTTTGTAATCAACAAGATAGTCTCTTGCAACAAATCAATTAAAAATTGTTCACACGCAATAATAATGTCAACTAATATAAAAGACAATTACTGTATTGTATTACAATTGTCCCGCACAATTATAAAACACTTCGCTACAATTACTTCGAACAGCACTCGATTCAATCGCAACTCAAACTGAACTGAGCGTCGCTGAGTACTTGTATTTATACCCGATAAGGTTCCAGAATATTCGCTAAAAGGCGTCTACTACAAAACACTAGAACGTAATTGATTGCGGCCTTGAACACAGCACGCGCGGATCGGTATGGTCTCGTTGCGGATTCATGACACGTGCCACGTAATTGTCCATCTCAAAGTAGCAGCAATGTGTACGCACATACACATTACAGCCGGATTCCACTGGAATAGCCGATAAACACGTAGATTGTTCTGCAATGTCGTAACAGTATGTTAGGCCTATAACGTTTTCGTTCTGTTTACAACGAAAGGAAAAAAGGTCAGTTATTTCGCCGACTAGATCCCATGTATCGTTGATCTGTTTCTTCATTTCCCTGTTCCACCAATTTTCAATTTTGGGATTAATAGACATTAGGTTTGGAAAAAATTAAAACGATTTTGTTTTTTCCTTGCCATAATTAAATACATTTATTTTGTTTAGTATTAAAATCTGTTCGCAAGTAAACTAATACAAACCACACCTCCCCAGACAGTTGGTCCTAATTACTGACGATAAAAATATAGATGGGAAAATTATTGCGTACAGTAATTGCGTAGCGTAAGCGGGTATTTACACAGTCCACATTGCGATAAGAGCTGGCAGCGCAAGGGTTTCAGTTTTGACTCCCCAATAGTAGAGGAAAGCAACAGGAAAATACCGAGAGACTCGAGTGCGCACTCATGTAATGCGGACATGTGTAGAACTGTTTTAATATTTGCAATTTTGATGTTTAACGACCTCACTTTGAGTGATTTTTTTATTCTGAAGACAAAACATGTTTCGAAACGCGTAAAGATATTCAATCGAACGCAACACGAAGTCACACGACGGAAGAAATAAGGTAAATATTATACAGAATTTTTATAATATTAATACAGAAATATTATATATATATATATATATTATTTGTAAATGCAAATGTTAGTGTTTAACACATTATTCAGGTTTGTAAGGAGCTAGGACAGGTTAATGTCGTGTAATTCCCCGTTTCAGAGGCAGTACTGTGCGAAACCAGAAACGGTGCGGCATCCTCTTCGCTCGCAACGTGTATAACTCTGTCCTCTTCTTCGGCACACCCGCGAGCGTATATAAGAAAAAGAGCACAGTAATAAACCAAAATTGAATAGCCTTTGTTACGACGATGCAAATTTACGATTGATTTATGGATAGTTGGGCTGAAAATAATAACTGCGAACTTGACAAAACCCATAAACATTGCAGATGCAGACCAAGCGTAGGCACATACTACGTCCTGCTCGACGAATGGTTGACCATAAATAAACAAAGCATTTTGTACATCTTGTCAGTAAATATAATAATTTACTGTAAATCTGAAAATTGTAGCTTACTGGAAAACTGTAATAACAAAACTTTAATGCAGTTAGAATGTAAACAATGTCATCTCGTGGTAGAGGCGTATTTACGGGAGGGATGAACTAGACCGGACCCCCGAGAGGGTTGAGAAAATTGACGAATGGTGTTAATATCTTAATGTTTAGGTTCTTCTATTATTTTTTCAGCTAGCAACTTTTTTACTTCCATGTTTTGTAAGGAATGGAAGTATGGTTATCGCGAAAAACATCGTGTTCGAGATAAGGGTAGATTCTGATTGTACTACCCTCAAAACATGAAGAAAAATCATTTTCTTTGTTCAGATTCCTTACCACGGCTATTGTTCTCAACATTGGGTGCAAGGTATAATTACTTTCTGTCTGTAGAACATCTATTCAGTCTTGTTTGTGATTCTCTTTAGCAAACAGTAGGTGTGAATATTGTGTTTACAATGGCACAGAATCCGAGAAGGAAGTTATGGAATTATTGATGATGAGTAGTGACGAGGAAGACAACATTTTCTCAGACAAAGATATGGATGCTCCCGGGCCTTCTCATAATCGTTCAACACCACGTGCAGCTTCATCAGAAAATGAAACATCAGCAGGAGAAGATGATGATGATGAAGAAGAAGAAGAAGAAGAAGAAGAAGAGGTAAGAAATCTTCAGAAGCGAAAAAGAATTTACGATTGGTCGGCCAACAGTCCTGCGACAAAACGTCACTCTTTTGATAAAGCAGTTAGCGGATTACGAATTAGTTTCGAAGACACGGCAACTCACTTAGATTTTTTTAAATACTTTTCCCCTTAGAATTTATTTCTGTCATTTGCACAGAATTAAATAATTATTACAAATTTGTTACCGCAAAATTGACATTAATATCCCGATTGTCCCGATGGAAAGATATAGAGCCTGCAGAATTTAATTTCTTCTTGGCGTGTTCACTTCTGATGCCAGGAGTAAACAAATTAGAAATAGACGAATATTGGGCAAAGGATTTGCTATTACTGACGCCGATATTTCCCCAAATTATGTCTAGGGACCGATTCAAACTAATTTTGCGACTTTTACATTTTTGTGACAATTCTACCCCTACTCAAGATAGCCTTGTAGAAATACGGCTTATTGTCGAACACACAAGAAAAAAATTTAGAGAGGCCTTAAATCCATTTGAAAATTTAGTAATTGACGAAAGTTTGTTGCTATTCAAGCGGGCGCACCTCAGATACGGCCTGTCCGCAAACCTCCGGTATAGAAATACTTTTGGAATTTTGTCATCCCTCTCTCAGGTAGCAAAAGGCCTAGTGTCCGCAAATCTCCGGAAATAGCTTGTGTTCGCAAATCTCCGTGTCCGCATCTCTCCGGTATTCGTTTAGATAACCTCGGTATGATACTGTCGGGTTCGTTCGCCTCACTGCAGCTACATACACTTCTTCGTCTATATATTCTTAAACTGTAGGGTATTTTGCGTCCTGTTAAAATAGAAACAGTGCTCCGTTTGAAAGGACAGGCAAGAAGATCAAATTCTTTGGAAGTATTTTTGGTCGTTAGAAATCTAATACCAAAGATTGTTTGTCGTAGACTAACAAAAATAGAGTGGGCATAAAGTGAATGGAAGAAGCAAAACGGTACAGAAGAGATACAGCGATACTCTCTAGAGTGTCTTTCCAGAACTCGTGTCACCCCGGTCTATAGTAATCACTGACTGTTCGAGAGGGATCAGGTAGTTTATAAATGGAAACTTCAGCCACTTTCTTGCACATAAAAATGTATAATAATAGTAGGCCAGAAAATCATAGGAGTCCAAACACAAAACTTTGAATGCCTGGGATCATAGTCAAAGAGAGACATCCGGAAAAGAATACCGTACATATAAAGATCGGAGAATACTTCAAAGGATCGGTGTCACAACATTCAAGACCTACGTAAATAAAGATGAATTGTAAATATTTCACGAATCCAGCAAGGAATTACTTTTTGATATAATGAAACCAATTAAAAAGAGTTATTTCTCCTATTTATCCTTAACGATTACATAATAATTAAACATATAAAAGTATTAAAAAGTTAAAATAAAAATTAAATAAGAAACGTGAGATGACAGTCATATGTACATGTGCCTGTCCAAGGTAGTGTGGTGTGCGTGTTTGTTTAATCATTCCTTGTGTTCGTATAGACTACACATTCATACTTGAGTAATCTGTTTGTAGCAGTGTAACATTTCAACAAACACTTAAAGAGGCGCGCTTTGGGTGCAGTCGCAGAAGGACCTGCCGTGCTAACTTAATGAAAATAAAAGGAAATTAATAGTGAGGTAGTCATGTTTAATTAAAGGTAGTAGTGAGGTTTGTCCCTATTAGTGAGATAGATGGGGAAAATTGACAGGGAAAGAGTGAGGGGGGAGAAGAGAGAGGGGGGAGAGAGAATTACGAATTTTTAATTATTCTCATTCATACCGAATATCATTTGTAAGAATATAGTTATTCAGTTATTGGTATACAGTAGTACCGAAGCAACATGTTTCAAGTTGACTCCCATCCGTTGGAAATTTATTCACCATTCTGATTAAAATCATAAAAATTTCTACAAGTACCAATAATATAAATAACAACCTGCAGAAGCAGAAGAGTTTATATCTACGGAAAAAGTGAGTTTGGAATAGATGAATACATATTATAACAAATAAAAAAGAATAATATATTGAAAACCTAGTCGACGAAAAATTACGTACCAGATGCTAGATGAAAACAACAATGAAGATGAGATCAGACAACTGTTGAAGAGAAGAGAGCTAATTTTGTATCAATAAATTCCGTTCAACAGTACTTAAACAAAACATTATGGGCAAATATTTAATTAAGTTATAAATAATTTACAAAGGAAATATCATGTAGGCGGCATATATATTTACGTCTTGTTGCAATGTGACGGCTCTTGCAAAGTACCAAAAGGTATTTTAAGCCACAGAACAATAAACGAATAAACTTAAGGTTACACGATATATTCCATATTGCTAGGTTAACATGCAAACTGAAAATACACATGGGAATCAACATGACCTTAAAACAATACTCGCTTTTTATGAAAACCACGTAAGAAAGCCAACTAGAAGGAACGCGGGCTGCTATACATAGTCTACATCCCTTTTTTACGTTTTCCGTCCAGTGAAGTTTTCGAGATTTTACTGTATAATATAAACTAATATTGGCTGACTAACGAATAAACAAATCTTGTTTTCATTTGTTAACACTTTTTTCCTTTGTTTATTTAGCATTCAGAAATAACCGTATTTTACACTTTACATTGTCTGTTGCTGTTTTGTTAATAAACGTTTATAGTCTTTATATTAAATGTTATTTTGTTACAGGCTACGCATTGTATAGACTATAGGCCTACACATGAAACGGTATATATTTCCTAACTATGGCTTTTATTTCTTTAAATGGTAAACGAAAAAACGAATTAATATTATTATCTAACTTATGAATGAAAATTGATGTAATTGCACTGTAAATTAAGAAATATAATAATTTGTAGTTAGTGCATTTCTTCTTTACGTCGTGGTATATAGATACTATCCCATATTCAAAACAGCGAAACCCATATTCAAAACAGCGAAAATGAAGTGTTGGTACGAATATTGGGAAAGTACCCAAAAATGTATAAACATTGTTGTATGTGTTATATTCCAAGCTGTTCGGCCGTGGTCGATTGCTTAAATTCTCGTGTCTAAACGTTTAGGCGCAAGAACATAAACAATCAACCACGGCCTAGCAGCCCAGAATACAATAGTTTTAACAATGTCGATCCCGGACGTAACAGCCTTTGTAGCAAATTTAAGTAACAGCTGCAGTCTGTTGTAATGTTACATTAATTATATTTTTGCTTTTCGTATATCACAGTGAGCAGTAATCTAATTTGTTTGAAATAATACGTGAAGGCTTATATATTAAGAATTAATTTTTTTTTTTATAGTTTCCGTAACTTGCTTGTAAAATAATTAGGTATCCAAAAGGTAAGTTACATATTTTAATAGCAACTTATAAGTTCCTCATCCTCGGTTTTATCCTTTCTTCAAAATTTACCACTTCTTAATTGCGGATAAATTATTTAACGTAATAATCGTTTCACCAAAGACTGTTTGGATCCTGTTAATAAAACTCTTGAGTCTGCTGCACATAATCCTCGCTTTTGGTTCATGTTTCGTTAACTTTCTACATTACAATAAGTTTAATTATTTTCAAGTTCCTTATAAGTAGCCAACTGTAGTAAACATCATGTACTTTGACCTCTCTCTCACTCTCTCTCTCTCTCTCTCTCTCTCTCCTCTCTCTCTCTCTCTCTCTCTCTCTCTCTCTCTCTCTCTCTCTCTCTCTCTCTCTCTCTCTCTCTCTCTTTCTATTACTCTTGTTCTTCTCAATAACTGTATCTCAGGAAGTCTGAACGTAACAGTTCTTAAGTAAACTTCATATGACTTAACGTGCAAAATCTTAAACATCATTTGGGCTTCAGTTATGTTATAATTTTGTAAGAAAGCTTTACAAAATACTTTTTACACTGCTTCTGTATACGAAACTAGGTGCAGGTATGTAATCAAATTTTTAAGTAGGCCTATTTATTCTAACACTGTTACAGTTTCTTGAAAACGCCGTATGTAAACAAACATTAAAACTTAGTAATAAGGTTTATCAAACTACTATTTTTCTTGGATGCATTAACGCAAATCAGTAATCTAGAGACCAATTTTATATTGAAAAATCGATGTCTAATAAACGGAAATTGATATGCAAAAATCCATCGGTTAAGAAAATAAAGTAAACTTGGTTAGTAACAAATAATTTTGGCAAAAATTTTTAATTTGATATAGGCTATAATTGATTCCAATTTTATTACAATCTGAGAAATGAAGCCAAATAGATTTTCATAAACGTTGGTCTAGTAACAAAAAAAGTTTCATTCTTAAGCGCACAATATTATAATTTCCCTTTCATCCCGGAAAAAAGACTGTATTAAGCTACTATCATACTTGTCTAGTCTACACTATTTAATGGGTATATTATATGTTTCACAAAAATTGATTATCTTACACATGGTTTTAATATATCACTAAACTTTGCGAAAAGTCTGAGTGAAAAGAATTATATACACAACGATTGTTGTTAATACAGGTCTTAATTCGTTTCAAAATTTATAGATAAATAAAAAATTCAAATTATCACATATATTGTGTGGTGTATAAAATAAATTGTAATAATCCTTTCTAATATGATTACTTAAGCCATAATATCCGAAGTTGGACCGTTCCTTTATTCTTCTGTAGCCTCCTACATTCTTGCATATCTGCTGTCATATTCGCGTCTCACAGTCATAGTAGACAGTAGGCTATAATATTATACCTTTTTTTGCGTTGTCTGAGACTTGTCTCAGAGGATAAGACTCAGGCTGATCTGGAGCAAGCACCCTTCCGCCGATTGGAGATTTAGAGGAGTCGCACGCCAGCGCAGCGCGGACCGGTGGCGATGTAGGTGGAGGCATTCAGGATAGAGTGTAGTGTATGGATGTGTATTTGTGTGTTTACGTAGTGTGCAGAGCCAAATGGGTGATGGAAGAGCCATAATAAAAGTATAAGTCAAACGACAGCCAAGACGAGGTCGAGTAACGCAGGACGCCAAAGCTGGAGGGAGGTGTCAGAGAGGCGTCAAGGTAAGGCGGGGAGGCACAAAGGAGAGGGATAAAGACCGGATAGGTAGATAGGAAAATTTAAGATGTTAAGTGATCAAGAAGGAAGCCAGGTGTAGTAAGTATGACGAAGAGACTTAATTATTTCTATTTCTCCGTTGGCGGGGGTTTCTGGGAGGAGGTCCATCGGGAATGGTGAGGAGACGGTTTATGACAAAGGAAGGTCTGCGGGAGTTACAGGTAGTATTAATATTATACAATACCTCCTTCACATTTAAGTTGAGGAATTCCAATCAGCCTTCCGTTGCGTTACTTCTCTCTTGAGCCCTTGATCTAATTCGTTGCCTGCTCTTTATTGCAGCTGTAATATCTCCTTCGTTTTATAATTCGTAACGTTAAATATTCTTCCTCACCCTGGAATTTTCCATTCTCTTTTACTAATTTCTTTTCACTTCATAAGACTTTTCTATACAAAAAAGTTATAAGGTCGGGGATTAGCAACCAAACGGCATTGTTTAAAAACATTAATCTACAAGTTTCTTTTCTATAGTTCATCGTACACACCCTTGCGAGATAAAAATAACTACACGGTAGTTTCTTTCGCAATTTTTCGCATTATTTTGAGACAATCGACTGGTGATTTAGAGATAAATACTTAATATTAATGGGGTCTCATACATTTTATATTATATCTGTTTTCTATCCTACTGATAGAATTAGAAAAACGGTAGCTATCTCTCTTTTCCTTTTAAAAGCACAATACATATTAATTTACCAAGTAGCAGTTTTCTTCTTCATTTAAAATTTCTATCAAATCTACTGTATATTGGACAAAACAGAAGGGGAAACATACGTGCTTACAAGGTAGTGTAAACATCCTGTAATGCTGTCAAATCAAAATACAAAGGAAGGGGAAGTGAATACTGTAATGAGTAGCCCCTACATTCATATTTATGCAGGTGTAGGTGATGATAAAGAAACACCTAAATATATATATATATATATATATATATATATATATATATATATATGATTAGAAGTACGTACAAGAAGGAGTACTATCACATTTACAACACATAGATTCGAAATATGAATTTGGCGTGTTCGCACCTCTAGCTGTTGCCTGTAAAGAGCATAATCCCTAAACACAAGTTTTTGTTTTATTTAGGAGAAAGAAACTGTTTTCCACTAAAAACATTAAAATTATTCATTGTCTCTAAAATTGCACATAATTCACCTAATTCGAGGCCTAGCTTAGGAGCTAATTAGTAGATAGCAAGAGAGGGTAACGAAAAGAAAGTGTCAGGAGAGGTTGAAATGAGATTGACAGGCTCACATGCAGACAAAGGGAGAGAGTAAGTATCTGTATGTGTGTGTGTGTGTGTGTGTTTAGGCTATATAGTTTTACAAACACTGCATATGTTTATGATACGAATTGCTGTTTTAATTCACATGCGTCAGATATTAGGCAACATTCATTTACGCTACGTAGCGTGCCCGAGTTTACGTTTTTGCGTATAACAGTAAACTATTTGTAGAATTTGATTAATGAGACAGATTTCTTTATCTCTGCCCTTGTTTCTCTCTGTCCCATAAACCAGAAAAATTATTGGGTCACTTGTGTGAAAGAAGAAACTTTAATTTATTTACCTTATAACAATTCCCCCTAAATAAAAGGGAAATCCCCAAATTCATATTTCGAAGCCACCTGTTGTAGTTAAAACGGTATTTATCTTGGATACATACGTTTAATCTCATACAAACGTTTTTATGTGTGTTCCCATCAGCACCGACACACCTGTACAGGCTTCTCCATATTTTTCTACACCTGTCCAAATATGACTATACTGATTACAATAGTAATTTCTTCTGCGGTTTGTTTATGACCATAAGATATGTCTTTATAGTTCCTTTTAAATACCATTATTTTCTGCTCATTCGTACAAAACTTTTAATTGTTGAATGTGCCAATTCTGATAATCTTTGCCAAACCCAAATATTAATGTTATACGGCGTCACCTTATTATGTAGCAAACAAAATTAGAACAAATCACTGTTATTTTAGCAATAGCTTTTTTAAGGAGCCCAGAGTAGGCCTACTAGTAGGCCTATACCTACCCGACACACACACATTTGAAGGATCAGTATTTTGTCTTGGTGTTCACTCTCCCAGCTGAGATACCCATGTTTTTAGGGACCAGGAACTCGCATTTGAACTTCTATCATCAGCTACATAATGTAAATCCTAGATAAATGTACAACCCTATGCTCTAAAAGCCTAAGCTATGGTACCCACAATCATCTACGTTTTACTAAAATAATGGTTGCAAGTTAAATTTTTTGATTCATGTTGATGCTTTTGTCTCGAAGAAACCAGGTAAATTAATCTGCTTTTCGTATCCGGCCGACGATGGTGTGCTCCCACTTACGAACAGTGGCACTTGCAACTCGTTTCACTTGCGAACACTCATGTAGATAAGACACGTAATTAATTTTGATACGTGAGAGTACGTCCCACTTGCGAACACACAAACAACGATGTATGTACATCCACCCTGTATTGTGTTTATGTTTTTATAATTCGTTAAATGCATTTTTTGTTACCAACTACGTTTACCAAGTTACAATTTTTATAAAACGCGCGCGCGCACACACACACACATACACACTTGCATAGCCGCTCCCTCACTCTCTCTCTCTCTCTAAATTAAAAAGGAAGGTTATTTTTTATTTATTTTTATTAGCCAACTTGTAGAACGGACGACGTGATCTTGAGAAACATCCCAACATCAGAATCTTTTTCATATCCTTTAGTTTATCCAATTCAGTATACTTTTTCGTCCTTTTCATAGCTTAAAAATTTCAGTCCATCGTTACATCGTGTTCTGAATAGATTTCTCTGCCTCAGATTATAAACATTTGATAATGTTTTTTATTCTTGGATGTGGTCTTCCAACGTGGCTGTTTAGTTTCTGATGCGTGCTTGTACGGTATTATTCATTGTATGACGTCGGAAGTAGCAGTTCCGTAACTCCTGTGGCACTAATCATTGTCTAGCTATTGTTCTACGAAACAATTAAAGAATTAATCGAGTTTCTCTTCCTCTGGAACTTGACCATGGATATACTGCCAGCCACATTCTACATCTTTTCGAAGGAAAGCAAGTATAGCACACATTAGGATTTTTGTGCTCCCTAAGTCATTTGAATGTGTATACTCGTGCAAAGTGACTACTGCAGCTTTTGAATTTTCCATTCATGAAAAATTACTTTTAATCTTTCAAACTCTCTTTTCTATTGATTTAACCAAAAATCGGGAGCTTAGCTTGCACAACGTCTTCGCCCGGACGGAAACTACTCTCGTCAATTTTCAAACCGGGACAATTGACAAACTGGCCGGGACCCCGGGATCAGGTCGTCAAACCGGGACAATCCCGGTCAAACCGGGACGTATGGTAAGCCTATTTATACATGTATTTATCGGTTTTCAATATTGATGTGAGCATTGTACTGTAGAATTAGGAAGCGATTGTAGAGAACGAATCACGATTATCAAATGATATACGGTATTCCTTTTAGTTCAACAATTCCGTCATCTCGTCTCCGGTACTTTGGAAAACCATTGTTATTTTCAATAGTTTAACGTAAAATGTTGCACGGTTATTATGTGTAAATATTCCATCTATCATGCAAGGAACATTAGGATTACGAGATCTACAAGATCCATGTATCATTCGAGATAACAATTTTATGAATCCTTGGAAAACTGACTGGGTCAGGTATTTCTCCGCACAAAACTTAGGATAAGCAAGAGGTAGTGTATTAACTTTTTAAATTGTATATTATTATTATTTTTATTATGTTTTTACTATAAAATATTCATATTATTTTAATATGATTTTCTGGAACACGTTTGGTGGAAACGTAAAAACAGACAGCTGATAAATAAGAGGTTGCGAGTTCAGACGTAGATGTGTATATATGTGTCAGCCAAAACAGTATGTTTTGTAAACGTACACGTCTGTCATTACAACATTAAGAATGTTATTTGACCTTGAGTAGGTACTCGTGTTGACGGGAATGAGAAATCTTGTCTCTGTGCTGGAGACCTGTGGTGTTAACGCTGAATAGACACAACAGATATCACTGTACATAGCAGTGGCTGCCGTATATTAACCATTTCTGAGTTCGCGATACCACAACTCAGATTAAACTGTGCACAATGTTTGTAGAAAATACGGACGTGTGTGACGTAGACGCCAGTTTGCAAAATGCATAATCGTTCCCGCCAGAAATGTAATCACGTCTCTCGTTTATCTTGTCTCAGCCAAATAAACATTACTATGCGTTTACCATGTTCCAGTGTCCTTCTTATTTCATAAACACTTGAGAAATTTTATTGTTTCTTACAGAGGCAACCTTAGAGGTGTCCGGCAGGTGTAAATGTACATAACCTCCTTGGCTCATTCTTTAATAAAAATAAGGGAAAGAAATAGAACGAATAAGGAGAGAGAGAGAGAGAGAGAGAGAGAGAGAGAGAGAGAGAGAGAGAGAGAGAGAGAGAGAAAGTGAGACAGAGGTACACAGACAGAGAGGAGCTGTTTCGTTAATCAGGGTAAAATTATATGCAAATTTTGAGAAGGACCGGTGTCCTAGGCCAATGAAAACTTAGCTAAAAACATTAAAAATACGAAATATATACAGTGTACACAAAATCTGAGGTGTACAAAACATATAAAAGACATGTCATAAGATTTATTTAACAGAAGAAATAATCGGAGTGGGCGAATGGTAGGAATAAATATGTAATTTAAACAATCCCTTTTAATAATAAATGGTTTTATAATAATTATGTTCAATACATATAGGCCTAAGTGTGTAAAACGAATTCCCTACAAGAGTTTTAAAGAGTTAATGAAGATTTGTCTTAAATTTTTTCAGAGTTACATAATTATTATTTGTTAAAATATACATATATTTTATTCAGAAAATATTAGATATTTGTATTTAATCTTTTATTTTATTTTATTTTTATTTACCGAGAATAGTTACTATTTATAGAAAACCGTAGCAAAAAATATTTGTAATAAAAGTCTATCTGTATTCATGCTTTTACCAGTACAGGTACAACCTGTCATATCCGGACTAATATGGCGACCGGCCGATCCGGATATGGAAAAATCCGGATATCACAAGGTCATTTATAAATACCGTATTTTCTCGCATAATTAACGCGAGAAAATACTTTTTTGACGAAAAATACCGGCGAAAATTTCGGGTGCGTAAATTATTCAAGGATTTCAGATATACCCAAATTTCATTTGAAATTTATTGACATTTAAAAGATACATTAAATATACTGTTTATACACAAAATCAGTTCAACTCATTGAAGTTATCGTCATTTGGCGTAAAATTACGGTTGAGTTTTCTTCTGAACAATCAAATAGAGTACATTAGGCAAGTTGGAGTTAATGATGTTAATAATAAGATAGAGCAAACTAATAAATAATCAATTTTTTTATACCGAGGAGGGGTATATATAACGATTCATAATATGTCGTCATATCTGAGCGTTAATTGAAAGGGGACAGGCTGTGCGCCGTACGCTAGACAGAGAGCGTATAATAAGCAACTATCTCACTCTAACTTCGTCACAGTGAAGCTCGCGGTCGGATCAGAGATGAATTTTATTCAATTCATTTTTGAAGTTCAACCTGCGATAACTTCAAAACCAATAAATATACAGCAATTCTGAAAACTGCATTGTGTTCAGTAATTAAAGATCTATAAGTATCCAAGATCTCAATTAATATAATTAACAATTACAGAAGATACACAGAAGAAGAACGTGTTTTTTAGACGTTTCTATTGGTTTAGCACTTGCATTTGTACACTGTACTCTTTAAAATACAAAAAGTAAAATTGGTTAAAAAGTTTTACTTACAGTACGCCTACATCAGTTTTTGAAAAAGTTTGTGATTCGGCTGCTTCAAACAATGCACACGTTTTTTGGAAGCCATGAAGCCAAAGTGAGTCGACCTAATGCCGCTGCCCCAGACTCAGTTGCCCCAAATAAAGTATTTCAATTGTAAAAACTTAAAAATATTCCAAAATAGTGAACCATATCGCAGAATGACGTAAGTGTAGTGAAGAAAAAGTGGTGATCAGCCAAAACATCAATAGTAATTTCTTTACATCCCTAACCATTTCGCTAACCAAAATTGCAAAAATTAGTTTGGAGATACGTCCGGATATGGGAGGTTCCGGAATTCACAGGTCCGGATGTGACAGGTTGTACTGTACGTTTTAACTACATATTATACTAATGTACAATGAAGATATACTTATTATATCTTTATTTAGTATATAGTTATTTACGCGTCAAGAAAAGAACGTGTGAATAAAGTGATCACAACATTTTATACCTTATATGTTTTCTGTCATTGAAAGATTAACCCACTTTTTAATAACAGCGTTGAAAAATAGTTGATTACGTCTTTCAAAGATTATTTTTACTACGGTACTGAAATTAAAAATAGCTAAGATCGTATACAGGAATTAAACGTAGGCGACTGGAAGCAGTAATTGTATAAACAGCCGAGACACACCAGCTGCTAATATTGCAGCAATTGCTTACGTTCAATAGACTTGGCAACGTTGTGACCTTCGTGACTTTATATACATTTTGTGGCAACACTGTGCATATTTTTTATCACTAAAAGCTAAACCGATTTCCGTGATAAAATAGTAATGCCTTTTTTTAAACGTGTGAGTCATTTGTAACGACCAAGTTAACAGGGTAATTATTATAATACTACCCTTATCCCCGTAGTATCTTAATGGTATAATATATTACGTTCCTGAAATAATAACGCATGGATATGATTTAATAACATAATGGTTTAATCTCTGTAACATAAATTCAAATTATTGGAAAATTCCATTCGATACATACGGTTGTCACAATCTATATTTATCTCAGGATTTAATAACTAAATAATTTTAATATATTTCGTGGGAATTCTTGTGGCTGCTACGAAAAGTTCCTTTACATGTTAATTAACAATAGAGAGTACCTTTACAAACAATATATTACTTATAAACTAAAAAATTACAAAAATTATATATTAAGTTACATACAAGTTTTGACGATATTCAATACGCTTCGTAAAAGCATGTAGGTTAGAGTAACGTCAACATCATGACTATTTGTCCGTATCAGAAAATAATGTAGTTTATTAATGTGTACAATAAATGTTTTCCTTGTAATCACTGTTCGCTTAGATATGGAATTTGGTTGCACTTTAAAATGTTTACTAGTGATTAGTGTTAGTGTAAATTGTTATATTGTCTAGTGGCTGTTCCTTGTTGGATAAAAATATTGTCAAATTATACTTTACACATCTAGACGATATTCTGAAGGTTTTCTGGTATATTCTGAAATTTTTTCTTGATTGTGTTTATTACTTGTTCATGAAAATTGTAGTGGAAGGATTATTATCTTCGATGATGGTCTTTCAGATCTTCTTTCACAAACGGGTTATCTATTTTTATATTTTTTTTTAATTACATCTAGACACGCACTATTCAACTGTTTTCCATCACAATTAACAATTAAGTCTTATTTCTTCTTTTTTAGTCATAGAACTCATACAAATTTCTTAAATTTTGATTGGTCATTTATGTACAGGTTAAATGTTATAGGATCAACACCCATTACCTACTTTATATTTTATAAATTACCCTTAATAGATAATTTTATTATTATACTCTAATGATACATGCAATGTTTATACAATTATTAATTAGACAATTATAAACAATTTGATACTAAACATGCCTCAGTTTATAACTGTAAAACCTTATTAATTTGAATTTCTATGATATGTGGTGGAACAATTTGTTATAGTTGATTGTAATTTCTACTTTAATTACCTGAGATAAATATATTTACATAAATTAACTGGTGACATAAAATCTTATAACATACAACAAAACTCTTAATAATAATAATTGTTTTTGACAGTTTTAGTTTATTTATACTCCTAAACTATTGTCTGTATGATAAACTAAATTTCTGTCTAATAATAACAATAAAACACTTTTCATACAAAAATAATTAACACTGTTTAACAGTAGTCTGTGTCACTATTTATATTATGTCACTCATATAACTGTAAGGTTTGTGTCCCTTTTTCTATCCTTAAAATATGTCGATACAATTTTGTTAATACAATTTTAATTTATGATTAGGTACTTGGGTTTGGTTGTTATTCAGGGTAAGTTGATTATTTAGGCTTACTAGGTTTATTTATTTAATTTTTTGTCTGTTTACTGCCCTATTCTACTGGGTTATTTCTGGGTTTCTTGATAATATTATATAAGTCAAACCAACTAGGTTTCCTTTAATTTGCTTTCAATTATTATTTCTTGTTTCTTCTCTGGATCGGATTTCACTATTATTTACTATTCTTTTGTAACATTTGTTTCGTTACAAATTGCCTCCCTTCAGAAGTAATTATTTCTGAACACTTCATTAGGTGTGAGGACATAATTACTTATGTTATTTTACCTTTTCTTCCTCATGATATTTTTTCATGGATTGTTGATTATAATTGCCCTTGATCTTCTTTGAAATGGGGTCGGTTAATTCGTACGTGTTGTTGTTGTTGTTTTTTGTTATGGTGTAGGGTCCAACGTATAGTAATAATAATTTCTTTGATATCCCTTCTAGAGTGCTAGGCAATTCCCTGTTCTTTAACAAAACTTTCTCTCCTACTTTATATTTAATTATTTTACCCTTTATTTTCTGATATTTATTTCTGCGTTTTTCCAGATTTTCCATCACCTGATTATAGAATTTTAATTTATTAAATTGGTACGGTGGAGACTTAGGAAATTTAATCAATTCTTGGATCTCTCTGGGTGGTTGTTTTTCATACATGGCAGTGTATGGAGTGCAATTTATAGATGGATGATAAGCCAAGTTTAAAAAATCTTCTGTGGCTGATAAGTAATCAGGCCACTTCCTTTGTTGTTGATGACAATAGGTTCTTAAGATTCTACCAACCTCTCTCAGTATTCTTTCTGATGGATTGCTACTGGGGTGGTATACGGAGGTCTTATAGCTTTTGATGTTCAGTTCTAACAATGTGTTCTTCCATTTTCTGCCTCGAAACTGTGTACCATGGACTGTAACTATTGAAACAGGTATGCCTATTTTTGGAATGTATTGAGTAGTTATTACTTCAAGAATTTTCTGCGTAGTTGCTCGACTGATTGGATACAATTTGGTGAATTTGGTGAAGTGGTCCATAATGATTATAAGGTATTTATACCGGCTTCTACCTTCACTCCTAGGAAATGGTCCACATATGTCAATGAATAATTTTTCCAATTTTGGTTCTGACGATATAGGTATCTTTACACCTTCCCTTCGTTCATTATTAATTTTGACCAATTGACAGATATGACAGGGTTTTATATAATTTTGTACCTTCCTGTGTATGTTCTTAATATAACAATTCTCCTCCAATGCTTTCACTACCTTTACTGTACCCATATGTCCGTATCTTATGTGATGTTCCAACACTAGTTCTTTCTCCATGATTCTGGGAATGATTACCTTCCAGACTTCTTGGTTCAATGTATTTTTTATAAATAAAATTCCTTCTTGTTCACAATAGAATTGGTTTATTGAAGAGTTTTGGTTCGCCATACGTTCCTTGATTTTTATTAATTTTGGGTCTAATAACTGATTAGCTCTGATATTTTGTAATAATGCCTCCAAATCAGATCTACTTTTGAGAATGTTGTACACCTTGATAATCCTTTCTTTCTCACCCTCAAATGTCTGGGTGTCCAGGTTTATTCGAGATAACACGTCTCCTATCACGTTTTGACTCCCTGAAATATATTCCCATTTGATATTATACTCCTGCAAGGCGAGTATCCACCTTGTAAGCCTTCCATGACTCAGCTTACAATTTCTTAAAAATGAGATGGACTTATGATCTGTTCTGACAGTTACAGGATATCCCAAAATGTACGTTCGGAATTTACTACAAGCAAAGACTATGCTTAATAGTTCCTTTTCCGTAACATTATACCTTCTCTCTCAGTGGTTTAACACACGACTGGCAAAACTGATGACTAAATGGTTTCCTTCTGTGTCTTCTTGGTACAATACCGTCGCAAGACTGACATCACTTGCGTTACAGTTCAAAAAGAATGGGTGATCAAAATTTGGATGATGAAGGATTACTGTCTCTAAGAATTTATCCTTTATCTGTTGTAGTATCGCATCCTGTTCATGTCCCCATGTCCATTTGTTTTTGGAAGACAGCTGTTCCTGAAATTTAGATGTCAATGCGGAATAATTGCGATGGAACTTCCGGTAGTAATTACACAGTCCTAAGAAGGATTGGAGTTGCCTCTTATTCTTTGGTTGTGGGAACTTCTGGATTGCAGTAACCTTTTCTTGTGATGGGGAAATACCTTGTTCAGTCAAATTGAAACCTAAAAATTGAACCTCCTTCGCTATTAATTGGGATTTTTCGAGTTTTAGTGTTATGTTGTTCTCTGCTAACTTATTCAATACATATTCCACCCTGTGACAATGTTCCTCCCAGTTGGATGAGGTAATCAACAGGTCGTCTACATAAACTGTGGTGAATTGTAGCGCTTCCTGACCCAATACTTGATCCATACATCGTACAAAAATTGCTACCGAATTGATTAATCCAAATGGCAATCTTTTAAACTGGTAGTTTCTACCCTCGAAAATAAAAGCCATTTATTTTCGACTCATCGGGTGCAACTCCACCTGCCAGTAACCACAAACTGTGTCCCAGGTACTGATAAAGTTTGTACCATGAAATTTCTTTAGAATTTCTTCTATTTCTCCAGGTGACGTGCGATCATTTACTATATGTTTATTTATTTCTCGGGCATCCAAGCAAAGTCGAACCTGCCCGTTCTTCTTCTGAATTGCCACTATTGGGCTAGTATATGGTGATTGGCTATGCTCAATTATATCATTTAACAACATTTTATTAATTTCAGCTCTAACCGCCTCCTTCAATGAATATGGTATAGGATAGGATTTTCTGTGGAATTCTGCTGGTTCTTTAAATTGTATTCTACCCTGATAGTTTTTTACTTTTCCTGGTTTTTCTGAAAATACATGTTTATACTTCTTATATATTATAATGAGATCTTCTACTTGTTTTACTGTCAAATTATTTGTGCCTTGGTGTCTAAACTCTCTTATCTCCTGTAATTTACTGTTCCACAGGTCTTCATTTGTCATATTATAGATTATTTTTCTGCAATGGGTGTCATTATTTAAAAAATTTAATTCCCTAACTTGGTGATGGGTACGGTTCAGAGGGGCACCATCGCTTCCTATTAACTCTGCCGTCCACATAACACCTTCTGAGTTCAAGGACACCTTCTCCTTGCTCAAATCAATAATGGCTGAATATTTCCTCAGCATATCGCATCCGAGTAATAATTCGAATGGTAGGCCGATTGCGACCAAACATATAATATTAATTGTAACACCTTTGCTTTCTATTTCCAATGACACTTGTTTTCTCACTGTTTTATTTTTACGCCCAGTGGCACCTATTAAAATTACATTATTGACAGGTAAGGTAGGTATTATATTTTTACTTTGTTTCTGTATTCTCTCCAGTTCAGCGTCGTTAATAAGTGATACATTTGCACCAGTATCTATCATTATTCGTGTAGGAATTCCTTCAATTTGAGCGGTTATGTATAAAATTTCATTATGCTGGTTGATTCTACTTGTCACCGTTTCCTCCAACAGTTCTTCTCGAAGATTTTTCAAATAATAATTGTAAGTAATAATAAAATTTTGACTATCCGTCCTTAAACTTTGGTTGTTGTTATGCTTCAAAATTCTTTTATTTTCCATAATTAGTTTTTCATAATTAGTTGGTAGTAATTTGTTATTACTGTGTTTTTGAATTTGGTGGTTTTTGTACCCAGTAGTTAGTAGCAGTAAGGGGTCGTGAGGGTTTATTACTGCCTCACTCCGTTTAAATTAAGGCTATCATGATTACTTTCCGGGCATGATTGTTGATTTGCCTGGAATGGTGTACTGGTTCCTGGTTGTTCAACCTCTCGGTTGTCTAATTGTTCACTTCCCCTTGATTCTCGGAAGTCCTCCTGGCTTCTACTTCTTACTCGGTTATAATGGTGACTCATCCCTCTGGGATTTCCTCTTTGATCATAACTGTTATTAAAACTGTTCCTCCGAGGTTGATGGTATCTCCAGTAATCCCCTTCTTCTGCACTGATATAATTTATTCGGGGTCGGTACGGACGATTATTATTATAATTACCCTGATTATTATTGTTATTAACTCCTGAGTTACTCCTAAAATTATTATAATTTTGGTTTGTTCGGTAGTTATTATAATTATTATTATTTCTATTACCGGGATGGTAATTTTGATTGGGCCTGTTGTTATTATTATTGTTAATTGGGTTTCGATTGAAGTTTGCTGGTTGGTTATTATTTGGGGTAAAATTTTGGTTGTAATTACGATCGTTGACATAACTATTCCGGTTATTCATGTTATTATATTGATTATGATTCATACCATGGTTATTATTTTTTTAACCGCACTGATCCGTTCGTTGTCTGCTTCTTTTGTAGTAACTCTCGTGTTCATAATTTTCTAATAAGTCAGCCATTGCGTGGACCGTTTTAATCTGGCTTCCCAGGCGTTCTCTGGCAATTCCTGTGTCATAATGGTATGCCATTTTAGTTACTAGGGATTCTTCTGGTATTCTTGGCTCTAGGTGTCTCGCCAAACACACCTTTCCCCAGAAGTAAGTAGTTGGAGATGTACCTCTATTTCCATAATATCTTCCCTGACAAATGTTGTCCCTTATAATATTTTGTATCGCTTCGGACCAGTATTTTTCTTTAAACAGTTTTTTAAATTGAGCGTAGTCCACTATCTCATTCCTGGTTGCTGTCCACCAGTTGTCCGTAATCTCCCTAAACGCTCATCCAACATTTCTCTAATCGAGCTCCAGATAGTTATTCGATGTTTATTAAAATGTTCCTCAATTCTGGCCAGGAATTCCATGGGGTTTCTGCGATAATTTTTGAAATTAATCCCTTCCCTGGTTTCATTTGTGGAAACATGAGTAATATTATTTGGTCTGGTTCTAATTAACTCAATTTATTCTTGATTTTGGCGTACTTGACCAGTTAAATTATTCACCGTAGTGTTAATATTGTCACACCTTTCTCCGGTTTGTTTTTGTAAATTCACTAAATTTTCTTGTTCCTTTTGTATTCCTTCTATTTGAATACGACTATTTTCTTGGACTTGGTCTATTCTGGTATTTATCACTGCTTTATTTTGTATAATGGTTTCGTTAGCTTTTCTTAATCTCTCATTAATGTCAGCTGTTTCTTGCTTCCTTTCCTCATCGATTTTGTCCATCTTCTGGCTAATTGTATCATTGACCTGTTCAATTCTACCATTAATTCTTCTTAAATTCTCTTCATTGATTCGTCTGAACTCTTCCTTCATTTGGTTATTATTTTCACTTATAGTTTGCCTTAAAGTTTCATTAATACTTTCCTTAATACTGTCAATTTTTTCATTGGTTTGTCTATTGCTTTCCTTAATGCTGTCTATTTTGTCATTCATTATTTTATTATTCTCTTCGAATTTGTCATTAATTTGCCTCAAGTTCTCATTCATTTGTCTATTGTTTTCATCTGTATTCCTGTTAATACTGTCTATTTTCTCGTTTGTACTGTCCATCCTCTCATTCATTTGTTTTATTAAATTTTCACTCATTTTCTCATTTTGTATCCTTGAGTTCTCGTTAATCTCTTCCTTCATATCGTCTATTTTCTCGTTTGTTTGTCTGTTATCTTCCTTGATACTATCAATTTTCTCATTCGTTTGCTTGTTTTGTTCCTCCATTTGTTTTAATAAGTTTTGACTCAAAATTTCATTTTGTTTCTTTGAGTTTTCCGTGAATTCTTCCTTGATGTTCTTCAAATCTTCCTTCATTTCTTCCTTCTGCTTCTTAAAATTGTCATTCGTTTCTTCCTTATTTCTGTCCATTTTTTCACTCATACTATTCATTAATTCCATTAATTTTATAAGATTCGGGTCTCCCCTATCTTCCTTTCTTGCTAACGTCTCCACATCCTCCACCGATGTTACTTCTTTCTCTTCCATCCTGACTTCTTTCTCTGCCTCCTTCGTCCGTTTCAATGATGTAGCCCTCTTACGCACCTTTATTATTTCTTGGAACTTATAGCAGTCGCCAGCTAAAAATTAGGAAATTAATTTGCTTGTTTCAATTTCTTCACCTAATATTCCCTCATTTCAGCCTCACTAGTTGGTGCGCCAATTTATAATACTACCCTTATCCCCGTAGTATCTTAATGGTATAATATATTACGTTCCTGAAATAATAACGCATGGATATGATTTAATAACATAATGGTTTAATCTGTGTAACATAAATTCAAATTATTGGAAAATTCCATTCGATACATACGGTTGTCACAATCTATATTTATCTCAGGATTTAATAACTAAATAATTTTAATATATTTCGTGGGAATTCTTTTGGCTGCTACGAAAAGTTCCTTTACATGTTAATTAACAATAGAGAGTACCTTTACAAACAATATATTACTTATAAACTAAAAAATTACAAAAATTATATATTAAGTTACATACAAGTTTTGACGATATTCAATACGCTTCGTAAAAGCATGTAGGTTAGAGTAACGTCAACATCATGACTATTTGTCCGTATCAGAAAATAATGTAGTTTATTAATGTGTACAATAAATGTTTTCCTTGTAATCACTGTTCGCTTAGATATGGAATTTGGTTGCACTTTAAAATGTTTACTAGTGATTAGTGTTAGTGTAAATTGTTATATTGTCTAGTGGCTGTTCCTTGTTGGATAAAAATATTGTCAAATTATACTTTACACATCTAGACGATATTCTGAAAGTTTTCTGGTATATTCTGAAATTTTTTCTTGATTGTGTGTATTACTTGTTCATGAAAATTGTAGTGGAAGGATTATTATCTTCGATGATGGTCTTTCAGATCTTCTTTCACAAACGGGTTATCTATTTTTATATTTTTTTTTAATTACATCTAGACACGCACTATTCAACTGTTTTCCATCACAATTAACAATTAAGTCTTATTTCTTCTTTTTTAGTCATAGAACTCATACAAATTTCTTAAATTTTGATTGGTCATTTATGTACAGGTTAAATGTTATAGGATCAACACCCATTACCTACTTTATATTTTATAAATTACCCTTAATAGATAATTTTATTATTATACTCTAATGATACATGCAATGTTTATACAATTATTAATTAGACAATTATAAACAATTTGATACTAAACATGCCTCAGTTTATAACTGTAAAACCTTATTAATTTGAATTTCTATGATATGTGGTGGAACAATTTGTTATGGTTGATTGTAATTTCTACTTTAACTACCTGAGATAAATATATTTACATAAATTAACTGGTGACATAAAATCTTATAACATACAACAAAACTCTTAATAATAATAATTGTTTTTGACAGTTTTAGTTTATTTATACTCCTAAACTATTGTCTGTATGATAAACTAAAATTCTGTCTAATAATAACAATAAAACACTTTTCATACAAAAATAATTAACACTGTTTAACAGTAGTCTGTGTCACTATTTATATTATGTCACTCATATAACTGTAAGGTTTGTGTCCCTTTTTCTATCCTTAAAATATGTCGATACAATTTTGTTAATACAATTTTAATTTATGATTAGGTACTTGGGTTTGGTTGTTATTCAGGGTAAGTTGATTATTTAGGCTTACTAGGTTTATTTATTTAATTTTTTGTCTGTTTACTGCCCTATTCTACTGGGTTATTTCTGGGTTTCTTGATAATATTATATAAGTCAAACCAACTAGGTTTCCTTTAATTTGCTTTCAATTATTATTTCTTGTTTCTTCTCTGGATCGGATTTCACTATTATTTACTATTCTTTTGTAACATTTGTTTCGTTACATTATTATTCAACTTTTTTCAACAAACTATCTTGAAACGGATATATATTTTTACGGTTTTTTATGCTGATTACGAATATGTAAGAATAAAATGTCAAAGCTTACTCATAACTTTTATATATGGGGTCTCAAAAAGATCAACTTCTCTGGTCAAAACTTGCATGTTTAGGTAATGATGGATAAACGTGATTTTATAATTGTAGCATAACGGAAATTTTGCCTTATTTACAATTTAATACTACCTAGAAAATGAAAGGAAGAAGCAATCTGTATAAGTGTCACGTTTTTAATTCCTATTTGTGCTGTGGAATGTTGTAATTATTTAATTTGATAACTTTTAAGTAATTATAGCACCTATTATAAGACTGTGTTACTGGAAAAGTAATGAGTGCACTGTTTCGCAGAAACGTTAATTTTATAAGTATTGATTTCTCTGGCATTCAATAATCCTGTTTGCACTGTCTTCAGATCGCTATCCCTGGATCATCGTAACAATAGGCCTACTATACTGATATCAGCAATTGACTATGTATACAACAGGAAACGGGTAGTGACTACATCCCTCCCGCAGCAAACAGGAGACCCCTCAGAATTAACGACAGGGAACAGCTCGTCAGTAACCATCTGCAGACACGAAACATGCATTTTCAAGATGCAACAAAGTCCGAGATTTATTACTGCTCCCTGTGTGGTAGTATTATATTGTTTGATGATAACGTCAATTAGAATAAAAAACGTTAACCATTTTCTGCGAGGGGTTTCCAATTCTTCAAAACGGTTCCTATCATGTTTTTACACTTGTTTTAAGTTTTTTTTTTTTTTAATTCTGTTCAGTTGATTGTGGTAGACATCATTTTATTTTATTTGAACGGCTGTTGCCAATTTTTGTGTTTACAGTGAGTATTGTGCTTCACGAAATTTAAACAAACAAGAGGATCTTTTCTTTATACGTTTATCAACTATTTTATTACACGTTATGAGTTTTTTTAGTTTGTAAAAGCTACATATAAATTCTTTGTAAAGTTATATTTAATATTTCTAATAACTTTACCTCAAGATGTTTTTCCGTTATTTGGAACATGTTTCGGGACACTTAGTGTTCCCATCCTTAGCCTTCTTAATTTTCAATCTTGTGGAGTACTTGTGTGTTGGTTGGTTGTTGTTATGGTTTCCTGTTGGTTTTTGGTATTTTAAATTGGTATTATTGTGTGTGATTATGGTGTGTATATTAGTATTTTGTGTACTTTCGATGTTGAGTGCTTTGAAAATTGTGTCATTTTTTGTATTGATTTGTATTTTTTCAGGTATTTGTTTGTTTTGTGTTTGTATATTTGTAAATTTTCTTATATCTTCATTATGGTACCTTTGTGTAGTATGTGTTTTTTTAGTGTCATGTTGGTTATGTGTGGGAATTCATGTCTAGTGTTTATTGCATGTGTGGCCAAATTAGATTTATATATTTCTGTTTTTTTTTTATGCGTTTAGATGTTCAAAATAACGTTTTTTCAGTTGCTTTTTGTTTGTCCTATGTAACATTTATTGCAATCTTGGCATTCAGTTTTGTATATACCATTGGTTGTTGTATTATCTTTGTTGTGTGGGTTATTTAGTTTTTGTAAATCATTTTTATTAGTTTTGTATGCTATTTTAATGTCTTTGTTTTTAAATAGTTTTGTTGGCTTTGTCATTTTATGATTTATTTATGTGAATGTAGCCCATTTTTTATTGTTGTTATTATTTATGTGTTCTTAATTTCGATAAATGAGGTAAAGTTATTATAAATATTAAATATATGAGGTAAATTATTTGAGTTTGTAAAAGTATTTGTATTTTTTGAGGTAAAAGTGTTTGAATTTGTAAGCTTAATAGGCCTACTTTTATTGCGAAAACGGAAAAAGTTATCAGTTAAAAATGGACGCTACAAACGAATTGACAAAGTTTAACATGTCAAAAACAATATCTGACATGTCAGTTTACCGTCTACTATAAATACCTCCGGCAATATTGAACGATCATCAGACACAAGAAATCTTTCATACGAGGTCACCCATTCAGGTTTCCGTCGTCCTATTGTATATTATTGTAATTTTTATATAGTGGTGTGCAACAGTGATCATTCTATTGTATATTAGTCTCTTTAAATTAATATCAGTAAAATATTAATTCTTTGAAGCCTATTCCAGTTTTTACAATAATAATAACAAAATAACTATAGTAATAATAAAACTACATTTAATGCTGTGTAAGAAATATAAAAATACGGAGTTATAATACAAAAAATGAGGCAAAACAGCAGATTGGTCAGTAATGGTGTTTGCAAGGGAAACTATTTTTGTCATATGTGAAGGTAAAGGAAAGCGGTGAATCTTTGAGTTAACAATAGTGTTACGACGGTCTCAGTGATCATGTGGTACTGTGAAAAAAATACAAGACACCAACTAAGTCACTAATCACTAGCTTTAATTTATCACAAATAACAGTTTGTAATGAACAAGTTATTCAACAAGATTATACTCGTACAATAATTCAAGTCAATTTGTCTACACCAATAATAATGCCAACTAATAGAGTCCCGCACAATAATCACTTTTTATTAATAACCACTTGATCGCACTTAGTAATCGCCCGACGTAAACTGAACTGATCTGACCGTCGCTAGATGCTTATACTTATACCCCGCTGAGATGCTAGAATAATCTGTCACTTTTTCTATGACATGTTAAACAAGCACTCTCGAATCCACTAGAAACAGTGTCACTGTCTGGCCTTGAACACAGTGCCCGACCGCTACGGTCTGGAATAGCCTCGATTGTTGACGCATGATAAGTGTCACGAAATTGTCTTTCATCACAAAACAGCAATATGTACGCACACAAGCATTACAGCTGGGCTCTGCTGGGACAGCCGAGAAAAGAGTAGAACAACTCACTCAATTGTTCGAGCATGTTTCGTTGCGTAACAATAGTAAGATGAGCCCATATGGGTCGCGTATGGTATAAGAGCAGCAGATTGCTTATAAATCAGGAAATTAAATAAGACAAACAATAAAAATATAGTGAAATGCATTAAAATACAAAAGCTAAGACGAATTGGGCTGATAAAAAGAAAAAATGAGAAATATATTTTAAATAAAATTCTTAAAGAAGAAGGTACAGGAAAAGAGCAAGAGTCACTAAAAGGTAAGACGAGACAAGGACATCAAATGTTAAACGTCTTGAAAGTTACTAGAATCTGAGACAGGAAGGAGTACACAGAGGTTGTTGAGAAGGGAAGAAGGCATGTTAAACGAGATAGAAAGGGATAAAGTGAGCGTGAAGTGACCCAATTGTCTCCATGCAACGGTTATAACGTTTGTCACGCCTTGAACGATCAACAGGAATCCACGAAGTCCCATAGAAGGCTAAAATGCCTGGTAAAAAGTACTGGCGAGTACGTTCCAGGCACGCCTCTACCAGTCTAATGATACATGAATAGTTCTAAGTAATGTTAAAAGCTAAAAATGAGACCGGATACGGATAGCCGTATCCATTTGAACTGTCTGTAAACCGACCGTTTAATCTTTCGATAAGACAGTGTAACTGCCAAGTATTTAATTCTCATTTGTGTTGTGGCATACCCTATTTATTCAAGTTGGTGACTCTTATTACTGGCTGCGTATAGTGCGTATTAAAACATTGTATGACTAGGAGAATTATTGTCACGAATGCTGTTGTTCCATAAATGTATTAATTTTGTGGAAATCAATTCTCTGATGTTCAGTAATTTATTCCGGAGATTTTTACTATCCACGCAGCACTCCTTGTAACAATACTATTTTTATACTGATATCATCTATTGGCTATGACCTAGCTGATTACGTCCGTACCGCAGCCAATCTCACGCGCCTCATGATTAACGACAAGCAACAGGTGATTCGATAACTATCTGCAGACACAAAACATTGCATTTTCAAGTCTCAACAAAGCCTGATTTATTACTCCTCTCTGTCTGATAATATTTTAATACCTGATGATAACTTCAATTAGCAGAAAGAACTGTAACCACCTTCTACAATGTATTATAAATAGAAACAAGAAAATAGTTCCCATAGTTCTTTTATGTTTGTCTTTGTACTCTGTTGAGTCAATTATGTAGGCATAATTTTATTCTATTTTAATAGTTTTTGTTAGGTTTTTGTATTTACAGTGTGTATTGTTCTTTATGGAACTTAAATGAACAAGATTATCTTTTCTTTATTCGTTTATCACCTATTCAATTAACTGTTAATGGTTTTTTAAATCCGTAAAAGCTACAAATAAAAACATTTTAAGGCTAAATTCTTTCTTTTCCTTATATATTCTTTGCAGATCAATGGTCATAAGTTAGGGTGTTACTAATTAGCTGTTCAGAATAGCGGTTATTGATTTCTGAAGTAGTTAAAAATGAAATTACTTCTCAACATTATTATAAAGTGTATTATATTATATTATACGTTCTTAAAAACTTTACCAATATAGCGACTTTTAAGAATTCAGATTCTCCCTTGTGAACCTTAAATCTGTGGAGTAATACAGATGCTCAAGTTAAATAACATCGCCATAGTTATTCGTTTCGTGAAAAGAATGGTATTTTTCATACCTCCAGTATGAAGAATCTTACATTTCTCATGGCATTTTATGAGCCAAAAGATGCTAAAAGATGTTTACTACAGTATACATTAAATCCAACGTATTACAGTCCTGTCTCAAGAATACTTTTACTAAAAGTCAGCTACGCTAACGAAAATTGTCACGACACATTTTAAATATTGATAGTCGGTAATGGCTATCTGAATCAGATTATTTAAACTGCGTACAATGCCAACGAGCATGCGCTTGTGTGTGTGTATTGGGAGAAAATATTTTTCTACTCACACGTTATTACAAACAAACGAGATTAATAAAAGAGAATATGTTTACCTAATAGTTCCAAAGTTTAACAAAATTTACATGATCGGAAAAACGCCTAATGATTGTCTTGAAAACGTCCTATCTAATGTAGATCGAGTAAATGGAAACAAAACATACTGGTCAGGTTTAGAAAATAACGTTTATTTTGTAAAATATAGGTTTCTCATTCATTGTAAGGAATATAAAACTAACACAAATACAGTATAAGTAATACTAATCCCCCGGTATATATACTGTAAACGTAAAATTAAAGAAATGTTTAAACAAAATGTTTGTTGTTCCTAATCAAATAATTTCTTTTGTCTACCTTTACGCTGCCCACCGAGACGGAGTGTTATTATCCATTCACATTTTCTACTGTTCTTAATGTAACAATTCAACGTGATAGTTTTTCACTATTAAATCACATATATTTGGAACATAACTGAATAATATTGCCTGAAACAACCTACTAACACGCGTTTGGTTGAGTGTCCAAACGAAATTTTCATATCTACTAGAGTAATAAATAGATCACTCTACCGAAAAATTATTTTAGCTGAATAACATCATTAACATTTTACACACGACATTTATAAAGTTACGTTTACCCTTTGCAGCGAACTGCTGTTAACTATTTCAGTCAGTAGAAAAGAAAATGAAGACGTGGCGGAGGCGTCGTTGACATTACTGTCAAGCGCAGCACAGCTGACTGGAACGTTTAGTACTGCGGCTCTGATTAACGGTTATACACTTCACACCGTTATTGCTTTCTGACATAACAACGAAAACCGTTCTGCATAACAAAATTATTATTATTTTCAGCGTTTTTTACGAAAAAGTTAAAGCTTGTTTCTCCAACCTTTGACAGAGGCGAAATACAACTCAAGACAGACTAAATTACGTTAACAGTGGCGTACACAATTACTGTACTGTTGCCAATAACATTGTTACGAGGATCGCACATTAAATTATCTTAATACAGTAAAATAAATTATTGGATACCAGAGATATCGATACTTGCAATGTTTATTTATGAAGCAATAACTCGCGTCTTACACCGGTTCTTTTAATTACACGATTATCCGCATTAGATATAATAAATAATAAAATTAACAAAGTTAATTGAATTCACTAACCGGCTGCACATTGCCTGTTCTCTGATAACACTACATTTATACACACCTGTAATCCCTTGTGTAAACAATTCACAGAAGCGACTGCTGTCACACACATTTGGTCTTTTATAATCGCCGTCTACCCAAAGTGATTATAATCACCTTAAGCAGTAAGGTTTGTTTACTTGTCTTTCTGAAACACTGTATAGCATTCATAATGAATCGTTAAGTTTCGGTTATTTAAGCAGCACGTGTTATACGATAACTAACTAGGATAGTAAACCTGCTATAATAATACGCTTCAGTCCACAAGTACACACAGCATTTACGACGCGCCCCAGTTAGTATTGCAGGTTGCATCAAGTATTACAAGGAGACGTATTTTAGTACAAATATCATTGTTCTACAAAAATGATACTAAATTATTTCAGTTTGTCTGGTACTGAATAATTTATTCCACTATTTCAAGATCCACACGATCCTCCTGGCAATATTATTGTAACACTGATATTACGACCAATTACTCTGTTTACAACTATATTGTGCAGAGTAACGTCTCTGCAACTCCTCCACTAAACTATTTTATATACCATTTAGGGAAGGGGAATTCCACAGTAATGGTGAGCGTCGCTCATGGGAGACGATCCGTACTAAGATGTGTTCAAACCAACAACACGTACACTGTGAGCTGACAACATGCTTTCGTATTTCCAGATTCATTACTGAAAAAAAATATCGTGAAGATAATCAAGTAATTTTCAAGCTAAACATAACACGTAAATTATGTGTAAATTACAAGAAAAATATATTAAATGGTGTTTAAAATGTTAGAAAGGTTTTAAATTAAATTAACTTATAATGTCTTTTTGTATATTCTACTTAGATTCTTAAGTTTTTTGTAAAAGTGATTTCTACTAAGGCTTAAGTTTTTTGTAAAAGTGATTTCATAGAATCTTTTCTTGTTTACGTTCAATGACAACACAGTTTCAAATATCACGTTATGAATAAAGAGTTTATTCTGAGAAAAGTGTTTAAACTGTAGTATTTTAACTTAATATAACTTCTAATAATATTATCATCGTAAAATATTTTTTCTCTCTCTCTCCAATGGCGCTACAGCCCAATTTGAGCCCTGGCCTCCTCCAGTTTATGCCTCCAGGCATCCCTCTCCTTTGCCATTCTTTTCCAATTGTCGATATGTAGCAGCGATCTTGAGTCTTCGCTCACTTCATCTTCCCATCTCCTTCTGGGTCTAAATACCTAAGAGGGGGATATAAACCCCGTACCAACTTATGCAGAAACGACAAAGGCCAAATCTTAAGTGGACAGCGCCACTATAAAATTTACTTGGAGAAATTATTTCCTCCACCTATTGGGAGAACAACCTGATGATAATGCAAGCAAGACAGGCACGGAACATCTAAACCAAAATCAAGAAAGCGAATTAGAAGACACCCCCCATCCAACGCTGGATGAGGTTTTTATGGCCATTGAAGAAATGAGAAAAAATAAAGCCCCAGGTATAGACGGTATCCCGGCAGAAATATTTAAAGAAGGAGGACACACCCTCACACAAAACTACACAGTCTGATATTAGAGATATTGAATATGGAGGAAATTCCTGTAGATTGGAAAAAATCAATAACATGTCCGATATACAAGGAAGGTGACAATTTAAATTGTAAAAATTATAGAGGCATCTCGCTGCTGTGTGTGGGCTACAAAATATTCACCTGGATAGTAAGTAGAAGAATAAGTATTTAAACAGAAGGTATTATAGGAGAGTATCAGGCAGGATTCAGACCAGGAAGATCCACCATTGATCATCTGTTCTGTGTTAAACAAACCCTAGCTAAAGCATGGGAGCATGGCGTTGACGTTCATCAGATTTTTGAACTTTAGACAGGCGTATGACTGTATAAATAGAGAAAAACTGTACACAATATTACATGAGTTTGGCATACCAAATAAATTGGTAAAACTAATCCAAGCTACAATGGGCCACACACAAGCGTTCGTTCGTATTCAAGGCCAACTAACAGACCCTTTTGAAATAACAAGGGGATTAAAACAAGGAGACGGGCTGGCCCCGGTTCTCTTTAACATATGCATGGAATATGTTATAAGGAAAATGTCCTCCAACGCTTGCAATTTACTATTTAATAAGTCTACACAAATTGCAGCATATGCCGATGACGTGACTCTAATGGGACGGCTATCAATACAGACAAAACCAAAGCTATGACCCAAACAAGAAAACGTCGAATAGCACAGAATCTAACAATTGGAGAGGAAAACATTGAGATGGTGGAAAGATTTACATATTTGGGAGTGGAGATGACAAGGGACGGCAGCGAGGAAGGAGAGATAAGAAGAAGAGTCACACTAGCAAACAAAGCTTACTTCTCTTTGTCACAAGTATTTCGGTCAAAAGAGATACATAGGGCCGTAAAAATCCGAATATATAAAACTATTATCCGACCAATAGCCACCTATGGCGCAGAAACCTGGATAATGACAGAAAAAATAACAAACTTTCTCAACACCTTTGAAAGAAAAATTTTAAAAACAATTTTAGGCCCAATTAACGAGAATGGAGTGTGGCGGATACGTTTCAATCATGAGCTTTATCAGCTGTATAAAGAGCCCACAATAACAACATATATAAAAATCCAAAGGCTCCGTTGGGCAAGGCACCTAGTTAGAATGGAGAGGAGCAGAGCACCTAACCGAGTGTTCAACGGAAGAATGGAAGGCCGCCGTCCAGTTGGAAAAAAACATTTTTTAGTCCGTGATTATTTACTCGTTACCCTCCCATGTTTGCAAGTCTGTGCATACAATAAAAACCGTCTATAAGTCTTCAACAGCTTCTCTGCTAGTAGCTCTTCTCTTGATTTCTAAAGAAACTATGTTACTGACAATTGTAAGAATGCTTTCTTTGTCTGAAGCGATCCTTCTTTGTTCTTCTCTCACTTAAAGCTAGATGCATTAATGCGTCAATAGAAACACACTGTTTCTAAATCGAATCTCAAGAACATTATAAAAGAGCTTTTGTTTGAGTCCTTTCACTACTTTTTGAGAGAAATATCTTCACTCTAATCCGGATATAGAGAAATAATATAACAGATATAAGAATAGTATAACAGAGACACCATAATTATTACTACATATTACTACTGCAACGTAAGCATTTAACACATATTGAAAATATTAATTTGATACTGTGATTATTTTTTATTAGACATGACTACAGAATAGAATCTACTAAGCTATTGATCTATTTTAGTCGCCCGGCTAATAATCGAGAGGGATTTGGTTTGATTCCCGGGCGCATCATGAAATCAAAAATGTTTTTTAAGCCCCAGATCAATTCAGCCTGTGGAAATGAGTACCTGGCATAACAGGCTGGGGTAATAATGGATAGTTGAAACGTAGTGATGGCTCCGAACGATTCGCACAAGGCACCCTAATGTAACGTATTGCTGCGTTACAAATCCAGGGAACCCATCTTAACTAAGCTCCGTCAATTAGATGGGCTGCCTACGTTGTAACAAAATGTATCCACAAATAATTAACTTAACAAATTTACTTACTAACTGTGTAAGGAAACAAGGGAAGGTATACTATTGATTTACGCACTCATTATATGTGTGTGACAAGACGACTTCTCTTTATTTGACAACTTTTAAAAACATTTACTGACAAATCTCATGACATTACGAATTAAACTAAAGTTATTTGAATGCTTTCTTTAAACTTTGGGATCAAAATTGATTCTATTTAGCTATACCTCGGATCCGGTTAACCTTCGGTACTTTGTCATTAAAACTTTTAGTTATACTCAATTCATGATATTAGCTTGCAAGACCTTTTGTTTTTTCTTTATTTATTATTCCATTTGAAGAATGGTATTATTACTTGAATTATACTACGATACATTAACATATAAACTGTTACAACGTATGATGTTTGAATAGTTACATTAAACTCTTAGATTTAATCTTTTAATCTTTACAAAGTTAATAGTCTCTGAAAAGTCTCTTTTAAGGTGTGTTGTGTAACAAATATTAGTAACCCTCGATAGACAGGCTATCGAGTCACCTTTAAATTGGTATGTAGAAACCTCGTCCTGGGGTGTCCGTCTTGGGAATCCTTAATAGCGCCGTCATCATCTCGGTCTGGTCTTCGTCATTAAAGGGCTCAAAAGTCCGCAGGGTAGATTGAACCTTCTACGATGATACTGGTAGATTCTCGGATGTCCTGATCTGCATATTCTGTCGGGTCTACTAGAGTTTGTAGGTTCTGGTAGTTCACATCTCCAGGTATGATGTTGGAAGTGTTGTTAGTTCTTGAAGTTAGCAGTCATCTTGTTTTACACCATTTTTATATTTCGTGTTATACTTTAAGTCTCTTGTTTTTTACATAACTATACTGATTAATACATAACATATGCTTTCAGCAGCAATTTCTTGTATACAACATTAAAGTAAAACAAAAGTATCGGCAACATAGTGTAAGAGCTTTTGCTCGTACGTCTGCACTGCATGAAGTCAACATAGCGAGAGAGCGATTATTTGCTCGCTTCAACTGGTACCTAACAAATGGTAGAGGGGCAATTACTCCGCGAGAATATAGTTCCTAACTATCTTTAAGTAAACATTTTTATTTATACAAACTCTCCCTAAATAAATATACATAATTTAAATAAGTTGTTTTAGCGACTATCTGTGTCTTCAGATTTTTAATTATTAACATTAGGTTTTTTTATCTTATTCTAAATTCCAGACGACTCGGGAGACATGTCGAGTCCGGAATTAACAGGTCAGCGCCTGATAACACCAAAGGGTTAAATACGACAATAATAACTATTTACAATTTGTCTTTTTATTAAAGTTTCTTTGGGCTTATTAATTACTTCTTCCTCTCATACTGAGTACATACAGGTTTTTTATGTTATTATAGTGAGATTTAAATGGCTTACTGGCTCGCAACCTTAATTTTTAAAATTTCTTTATTTTTTTATTATTGTTACAATTTAAATCGTCACAGACTCCACCGCTTAATTTGCACGTTACGGTTTTTTTTTTTGTCTAACTCACAATTGGGGACTGGGGTATGTATGGTGTCAGTGTGTGAAGTTATTTATTATTACTATTATTATTTATTATTATTGCACAGTTTGTTTTCTCTAATTCTCTTTAAATGATCTTGTTCATTTAAATGATCGCCTTCGTGAAATTCCCTTTTTCTCACTTCTTACAGTACTAACTTACATTTTAATCTTAATACTAATTTCCAAACCTTAGATTGGAAAGATCCCTACTTATCCGTAACTCACAACATCGTGGCCCGACTGACACCAGCTTACTCTAACTACTCAAGTTAGCTTTCAGCATTTATTAATGATCTTTGGCACCTTTCTGCCCTATCATTACACCTTTCAGTCGGCGCCGTTGTGACCTGTTACGTTACACGTATTATCACTTCTTGATTATATATCATAAACTTATTTCTAATGTAATCTAAAGAGGATCCCATACTCCACTCTAGATTACTGTTTTGAGAGAAGCGGTATCTCACGAAGATAATTCTCTTTTATCTCTTTAACAATATCTAAACAAACTATGCGGAAGGGGAGACACTTTACACAATGCATAGTAATGCACACTAGGGGTGTTTTTCAATTGTTTAGGCTAGCACCGGTTTATCACAATAGGGAGGGTGCGTGGCTGCTTAGTACAATTCCTAACACGCTTTATTTTCTCTAACTTGCCACCACTGGGGTGTTTACACTATGTAACGTTACTGACCATTACACTTCACACAATTTAGTTTAAATCAAGATTTATTTAGCCTTATTATTTAATCAAATATTATTATTCACTTATTATTACTTTCTTTACTATTTATTAATTACTTTGGGGAATTTAAGAAACGCACCTAGAACTATTTACTATCTAACTACCATATTTATTTAGCACACTTCAATTATTATTATAAATTTATTATTATTATGTCACTACATTATTTAATTGTCGTCACGGGGAAAATACTTGAACTACTATACTTTACACATTTATTATACATATATAGGATAAATTCTTAAGTAATTAATTTACATAATTTAGAAAAGAACAATTTCTCTTCTAAGGGAGAGACAGAAATTCCACACACATATTTATCAAGTTAAATAGCCGATTAGCTGTTTTCTGCAATGTAGGTCACCCTCTGTATTTAGTTAACAAAGGAAGGTTGAGCGTGTGTGAGAATGGGGTTTGCTTTTACATATTATTGTCTACACAATGCGACTGAATAACACCAACGACCGGTATAAACAGGAGAAGGGGAGTGCAGACGCTAGGGTGAATCTTATTCAACAACTCTATTATTATTACGCTTGGTAACACTTTGACTCCCTTCATTCATATATTTTCCCAATTAAATAAATTAATTATTTTGTTCACAATTTCAAATTACGAACTTCTACTTAATTACCTGGGTCCTACATTAAGTGCATGCTCTTGCTTAATGAGCATTAATATTAACCAAGTAATTTTCACTTTTTTTTTATAACACACATTGGTGTATGGCTAACATATACTGTGCAGAAGTATTCAAGAAACAACAGGTCATGGATTGTCGTAAACAAACCTGTTTCAGATTGTCCAGTTGACCAAAATTGTAATTTTTGGTCACAATTCATGTATGCAAGTAGGTACATGCATATATCTTCATACAATGTTATTTTGGCTTCTACTGACTATCATTTACATATTTTTGTAAAATATTATATATGTTTTGAAAATTAAATTTACATTAATTAAATTCTCTGAGTGCATAGATCAATAACTGAATACAAAAATTAACCAAGCAAAGTGCCCCACTTTTGTTTACGTGTCACGATGCTTACAACACCTTTATAAAAATTAGCAGAGTGGCGCAATTTTGTATTGTTTCGCCGCGTTACAAATCCAGGAAACCTATCTTAACTAAGCTCCGTCAATTAGATGGGCTGCCTACGTTGTAACAAAATGTATCCACAAATAATTAACTTAACAAATTTACTTACTAACTGTGTAAGGAAACAAGGGAAGGTATACTATTGATTCACGCACTCATTATATGTGTGTGACAAGACGACTTCTCTTTATTTGACAACTTTTAAAAACATTTACTGACAGATCCCATGACATTACGAATTAAACTAAAGTTATTTGAATGCTTTCTTTAAACTTTGGGATCAAAATTGATTCTATTTAGCTATACCTCGGATCTGGGTAACCTTCGGTACTTTGTCATTAAAACTTTTAGTTATACTCAATTCATGATATTAGCTTGCAAGACCTTTTGTTTTTTCTTTATTTATTATTCCATTTGAAGAATGGTATTATTACTTGAATTATACTACGATACATTAACATATAAACTGTTACAACGTATGATGTTTGAATAGTTACATTAAACTCTTAGATTTAATCTTTTAATCTTTACAAAGTTAATAGTCTCTGAAAAGTCTCTTTTAAGGTGTGTTGTGTAACAAATATTAGTAACCCTCGATAGACAGGCTATTGAGTCACCTTTAAATTGGTATGTAGAAACCTCGTCCTGGGGTGTCCGTCTTGGGAATCCTTAATAGCGCCGTCATCATCTCGGTCTGATCTTCGTCATTAAAGGGCTCAAAAGTCCGCAGGGTAGATTGAACCTTCTACGATGATACTGGTAGATTCTCGGATGTCCTGATCTGCATATTCTGTCGGGTCTACTAGAGTTTGTAGGTTCTGGTAGTTCACATCTCCAGGTATGCTGTTGGAAGTGTTGTTAGTTCTTGAAGTTAGCAGTCATCTTGTTTTACACCATTTTTATATTTCGTGTTATACTTTAAGTCTCTTGTTTTTTACATAACTATACTGATTAATACATAACATATGCTTTCAGCAGCAATTTCTTGTATACAACATTAAAGTAAAACAAAAGTATCGGCAACATAGTGTAAGAGCTTTTGCTCGTACGTCTGCACTGCATGAAGTCAACATAGCGAGAGAGCGATTATTTGCTCGCTTCAACTGGTACCTAACAAATGGTAGAGGGGCAATTACTCCGCGAGAATATAGTTCCTAACTATCTTTAAGTAAACATTTTTATTTATACAAACTCTCCCTAAATAAATATACATAATTTAAATAAGTTGTTTTAGCGACTATCTGTGTCTTCAGATTTTTAATTATTAACATTAGGTTTTTTTATCTTATTCTAAATTCCAGACGACTCGGGAGACATGTCGAGTCCGGAATTAACAGGTCAGCGCCTGATAACACCAAAGGGTTAAATACGACAATAATAACTATTTACAATTTGTCTTTTTATTAAAGTTTCTTTGGGCTTATTAATTACTTCTTCCTCTCATACTGAGTACATACAGGTTTTTTATGTTATTATAGTGAGATTTAAATGGCTTACTGGCTCGCAACCTTAATTTTTAAAATTTCTTTATTTTTTTATTATTGTTACAATTTAAATCGTCACACTAACTTGTATAATAACTAGACTACTTAGGCGATGTAAAGGGAGCCATTATTACTATGACCACACAATGTTTGTTGTTTTTACTTCTGTATAGTTTTGAAAATATTTCATTTAAAATAAAACTAATAGAAATTCAACATACGAATTCAAAAAATATATTTTCACCTATTATTTTGAAAACAATTACTAAACCATGAAAATTATACGTCAGAAATTATTAAACAATTAAGTCAACCGATTAATCGATACAATCGATGTATCGACTTTTAGTACAGGTAAAGTAGATATGTTATAGGAAAAAATCCTATAATGTCTTTTCAGTGATATACAAAAATTTGCAATGTCGTTAGCCTTTTGTCAGCATAGTTTCAAACAATACAGTTTCCAACTCCCCGTACAAACAGTTTGTTAACACCTGGCATTAACGATTAAAGCTAGCGTGTGCTGATAACGTTAAAGCTAATAATACAACTGGTGACGGTTCAATTTTCCTTTATAATTCAAAAGAATACCGTTCCCAAGCACGACGAGACACTTTGTAAGTCATAAATTCGCCAGATTTGGAAAGCTAACGAACTTGGAGTTAACCGGATAAAAATTTATCTACACAACGTAGTAAAGTTGTCAAAAAGTTTGCAACTCTGAAGACAGTACCACTAGTGAACTAAATCACTTTTAAAATATAGACACTGTAGGAATGTTTGTCTTAATTTGTTTACAGACACTTTAGTAAGATTTATTTTCTTACTTTCACATTTTTTTGTTCAGTAGCTATATAATGTTATAAATTTCTTAAATTACTATTTCTACTGTTTATACAAACAGTCACTGTTCCGCTTGTATCATAATAGTGAATTGAAGAAATATTTTAACAGTGTTAAGTCTTTTGACAAATAAGTGTCCTTTTACGAGTTTTAAACGAAATCAAACATACTTAAAAAAAAAATAAAACACATTAACAAAGAATCGAATAGTATTTTATTATTCAGGAAAGACAAGTAGATGTATCTTAATAATAATTATATTAGTTTAACTAAGGCGACGTTAGTTAAATTTGATTTTAACATTTACAATATCGTTGACTAAAATTTTAAAGTTGAAATAAGAAATCTAATTACTTTCTTTCCTACACCCGCCTGGCTTTGTTTTATTTCATCCAACATCTTAAGAAATGTAACTTCTTAAAAACTTGTCCGTACTTTTATTAGTTGAGACTGTTGTTTCTCGTGTATGCGCTTACTTTTATTTCAGCAAGACTTCAAATTTTTAAACCAACCAAAACATATAAATCAAACAATGGCACAAACATTCCATCCGATTTAATTAGATACCAAATCAATTTAAGCAATTTAAGTCAATAAAAAAGAAGAAAAAGAATTTCAGAGAATGGAGTAAGTAACGAAGAGAAGGCAATTAAATAAATAAAATTTATAAAGAATGATAGTTGCAGCCTCTTGAAATATTTAAAATCTGTTACTGAGCTTCTTTGTCCAACATGACTACCGTCTTTTGGTCTTTTGGTCTACACTAGACACTTCCTTTCTCATCTCTAATTGCAATTATTCTATACAGATTCTTTTCATTCACTCTATCCGATTCCTTGTGTATTGACGAATCTTCTTACGTTATCACGGTATCTTATTAACTGATATTATGTACAGTTCGCTCTTAGTCTATACGTTGCTTTGTTGTCCCATAAATCTTCCTCAAACTCTATCATTCTACAACATACTCCAAGGCCTCACCACCAAATGTTGAGTCACTGTTAACTTATCGGCTTAGATTGTTGGTAGTGACCTACATTTTTCATTTTAAATTTTATAGGTGTGGTAGCCACTGAGCAATCATTATCTTGTTCAGCAATATTATTTATTCAATTTACCCTAGACACCAGATGCGCACTTTTAAGCGTATAATTATCAATTGTTATATTACCTGATTTACCTGATTACTCTTTTGCGGTCTTGACAATCCCACAATTACATTTTGGGCTCGTCATTTGTTAGCCGGACGCTTGACACTTCAGAAACAGTAATTTATAGAATTAAAAACTAAACTTCCTAACGAGCTGGAAAAATATCTATAACTTTGCAAAGAGCTATAACAAAACTATTATAATAAAATCATAGTAATTCTAAAATGCAGAAATCAAGTTATCCAGTTGCGGTGTAAGACATTGCTCTGTGCACGTCTCTCAGTTTACTCTGGATAAATTCTGAAGCAAAAACCGTCTGAATTCGACATCCAATGAGAAATAAAACAAATCCGACTTACTTTATTAAATTCTTCCGACACCATTTACCACAATCGATTCCCTCTTTTGCCGCATGTAGGCACTACTTATTTGATCTCTTTTATATAATTATATTCATTTCTTAAACAATGGTAGAGAATATACTTCAATAATATTGTCACTTCAAACGTTAAAGTTGTATCGTTTAAATATTTTTTGAAATGCATCACAGTGAACTTAATATTACTTCATAATAACAATAACTTTCCGTTTGTTACTTTTCAGAGCTCATAATCTTTTGTAGCGTAAAAATAAATAATCTATTTACGCGTTATTTTTTGTGTGTTTATTTATACGAGGCCTACTCAAAAATAGCTTCAGCACAACAGATTCTTAGTCCCTTCCAAAGGACTTCACAAATTTCTCTCTTTTTTCCTACCACTTCTCGGAACAATGTGTAAAGTCCTCTTTTGTAATCGTCAATAGTTGTCTAGTCCCAGTTTCCTGAATCTCGCCCGCCGTCTAAAATCGCCTCCCTATCAACGGCGATTTTAACTTTCGAAACAGCAAGAAGCTACAGAGATCCAAATCAGAACTGTAGGACGGTTGAGAAACCTGTGTGATGCGACGTTTCGTCACAAAATCCTGTAGGCCTATCATAATACGCAGGCTCATTATCATAGTGAAGGTGCCAGTCACCTCTTGTCCACAACTGCTTCAGGTTTCTTCTCACTGCGTCCCACAGCCTACAAAGAAATTTTTACACTTTTCCTTAGTTAATGGTTGCTCTAGAAAAGCGTACTCCTATCTTTATGGTCGACAAAACAGTCTACATGGACTTTGTCTCTCTTGCAGAATGTGGATCACTTTCTATGGATTCCTAGCCATCTTGAAACCGTCAATATCTTACTTTAATTTGATCACTGCTCATGTAATCCTACCCGAAGGGCCTGTTAATCATTTCAATGACTTCCGTGGATCAATGCCCAAGTTCATCAAGCAAGTCGTGATCCAAATTCCCTAATCTACTCTCTCAGTCACTCTGAATCCGACGGTCACACAAATCATGAGATTACTTAATGGTGTCTCACTGCCGAATGAGGGATGCGACAGAAACCTGACTGTTCATGCGTGCGCGGTAAGGTCTCGTGTAACTGGCTGCATAGTTTTCTGAAGGTCACAGGATCACAGGTCACATGACGCGTTTCGATATATTCAAAATGGCTGTATACTTTTCTGCCAGTGATGGTATACATAAAATACATTACTTATCGTAATAATTTAAGTAAATTCTTTTAAATGGCATAATTTACGAGTAACAATTTATGGTGTATTAAATGCAACAGTCAGCTCCGTTGCTTCCAGATAGTATACGTTCCAAATTTTGAAATGTACAAAGTATTGCACATATTATGACTAATATGCACATTAAACACAAAACGCCTGCGACCACTTTTCATTTTTAAGAAACAAAAATAATTTAAAACTATTGTGAATATCTAAAAATTATTGTATATCATGATGAACGACAGAGATCACCGAAATGAGGATGTTAAGAAGAATATTAAATACAACACGACAAGACAGTACACATGCAAAGTAACACCCGTAACGAACTGGATAAACGAAAGTGACAACAACTGTAGAACGACTATGTCGACAGAATGGATGAAGAGAGGTAATCACTCAAAGACGCCAGGTAATCGTTCAATAGTTAGAAGATAGTATACGACGGAGGAACTGCACAGAATATCGGAATTTGATGTATCTCGTAAATCAAGAAAACAAGAAGCAGAAGAAGTCGGTGACGACGACGACGACGTAATTATTTAAACAAGCAATGAGTCCGGAAGAACGAACTAATTGTATACACATTTATAATGCAAATGTATTATTGTTATAAAATAACAAAAATTTTTGTTTCTTATTTAGATTTAAAACAATTAAAATTATTATAAAATATTACATAAGAACTGTTAAATCAATGTTATAATAATAGTAGTATTCTGTCTGGTAGCTTGGTGGTGGTATCGATCAGATACGCAGAGCATCTTGCAAAACGAAGGGAACAAAACACTTAACGTTCTGGACAAAACCAGTAACATAAATCTACCTGACTTGTTTCTCATACAATAGACAGTACTAACGTCTAAACAACAGTAATTGTGTTCGACTGGGTTTATAAGACGTTCTGTGTCTGCACATTTATTTAATTTGTAATTTGAACGTCTAAAACGCTTCTTACGTATTAGTAGGCTATAACTAGTGACAGATCTTTGACGTACAATTATAATAAATTGTTTATACATAAATTACATGTTCCTTATTACAGTTTTTTCTTATAATATTCAATTATTTATGATGTAAATGCACGTGATAATTGTTTTTTTAATATTTGTTCTGTTACTACTGATTTACGTCTAATAAAGTTAGATAAAAGAATTTTCTTGTTGGCAAACGTGTTAAGCAGGTGCATGCTGTTCCGCTTACTTCTCAGAATATAGATTAAGGTGATTGGAAGCCCTTGAAGTGTGGTGCTAACGGAGAATATTGCAAATCTCATGGGTAGAGAAAGGATCAAATGAGAAATTTCAAGCGAGAACCGTAAGACGCGATAACATTAGAGTCAGAACCAATTTAGAAAAGGCAAGGATTGGAAAATTAAAAAATAATAATAATTCGTTTATATGTCTGCGTTATGAATAAAGAAGTCAGTTTGGAGGTAATCAAGCGCCAGATAATAATTGGGAAATCGGTAATAATAAGATTGAATAAAATGTCCAGATAAAATAACATCTTTGTTTCTCAGGATGAAAGTACTTGTGTTTTCAAAGATCGCGTAAAGATTACAATCTTGAGCTCTGTACTACCGCAAACCGACGTAGAAATAAAGCTTTCAAAATCTTCACCTTTATAAAAATGTTAAAAATACCGTGGCTTTCGCGTACATTAGTTTTGCGTGAACTGAAAAATAAACGATTTAAACCACCTGCTACCAACTACACAAAGCCAACTTCGGACGTTCTTCACCCATATCTTGTATAAGATGAAACTGATGTAGACGTAACGATTAGAACAGATGAGGACGGTCGACCAAGCTACAATACTGAAATGGCAAACAGTGGATAGTGTCACGAGAACGGCGGCGACATAACAGCATTGTATCTACATAACTGCTCTGTAGATACAATGGGCCACGACATTCGGAAACGAAAAACGACGACGAGAACGAAGAAGAACACGAACAAAAAGCTGGTGAAAATTGAACGCTAACTAATGGTTACCATATTGAAGTTGCGTATGTCTACTGAAGTATGCGTATTGTGTGTCTGCTGTATTGAAAACTGTGTTATGAGCTTTCTAAAACATTAGCAATAAAACATTCTTTCTTTAAAAGGAAAGATTTATAAGTTGTCAAAGTGTAAAAAAGTTTCCAAATTTTCCAATCATGAAATCTTTTTAAATCTAAGCCACGTTTTGGCTGGTAAAGTGCGCAACCGCAAAAACTATATCTATTAATATCCTAGTATAGGTAAGCAAGTGAGTGATTCTCTTCTTTCTCACAGAAGACCCCTAACTGCGGTAAAAGTGTTATTACTGTTTCAATGTTATATTAACTTAGTACATAAGATTTTAAGATGTATAGGTATATATTAAGATACATTATAGGACATGAAAAGGTTAACATGGTATGAACACGTCTAGAGGATCTCAAATAAAAAATTTGAGATCACAAACCCCAAGTGAGTAAATAGTGGCCATCTCCAAGTAGGCGAAAAAAGAGTTAGGCCGAAGAACACATAGGGAGCAATGCGGGATACAAGACTCGCTGATCAGGATTATCAGGATAAACAAAGGTGAAATGTATGAATCGAGAGGACAACACAAAATATCTCGCTGTAATAAAATGTAAGGAACTAATTAATTCATTTTGACTGTTTATGTCAAAGCCACTACCCTTCTAAATAATGTTTAATGTATTATAAACAGCCTGCATTTTAACAAATGCTGTCGTCTGCAAACGTATGTACTGGGCTAATTCACATGATTAAATTTATGTCACTTAGCGACAAGTGTTTCCGACAGCAGATTATAAAGTATCCGTTTGTCTGCTGTCACACGCTGATATGAATTCGATGTCTGAGATTAAATATTTTTGTCTTCGTCAGACTCTGAATTCAGCGTCAGCAAATTGAATCGAAACTCACGTAATAGGAAGATTACTCACGAGGTTTATCTTAAAGCTTTCCTTTCTCCGTTCACTTTAGTAAAATCGTACTCACATGCCTTACTAAAGTGCGTTTTATCTTATTAGTATAAAAAGTGTTCTAGCACGTGTGTCTAAATTTAAATACAGTATTTAGGCTTTGATATTTCTTATATGCTTCTTCTATACCATCTGGCGTTTGTCGCACCGCAGCTCAATGTTTGTCTCCAGTCTTGCGTTTGAGCGTTGTGAACAAGTCCTAAGGTTGGGTTTCACTTGATATTTGTTCAAATCTCAGTCTTTTGCGGGTATCTCTGCCTAGCGCCATTGAGGAAGGCCATCGTGGGCACAACCGAAAAGTCTGCTTTTGTTTATTGTGTATCTTGTTGTTAAGTTTGTTACATAGTTCATGGATAATGTTGTTACCATGGAGCAAATTTTCGGTAACAAGTATACTTTTAATAATGATGGACCACGACGTAACAACCCAGTAGCTGTTTACCAGTAGATACCTGCCGTTAAAGCCTGCTTTCTCTAGCCTATATTTAAAGGAGCTTTATGTTCACCTGTATTATATGATTTGTTGTTGATGATAATGATGACGACGACGACGACGGATGACGACGACGACGACGACGACGATGATGATGATGGCGATGATGATGATGATGATGATGATGATGATGATGATGATGATGATGGTGGTGGTGGTGGTGGTGGTGGTGGTGGTCACGATGACTACGACGGTGGTGGTGGTGGTGGTGGTGGTGGTGGTGGTGGTGGTGGTGGTGGTGGTGGTGGTGGTGACGACGACGACGATGATAATGATGAGTTTACAGATCATTTTAATTATTGATTATACATTAGTGTTTAAATTAAAAATTAAATATACTAGTACCTATAATCAATAACAATCATCTCAAAATTTATTTTACAATCATGCTATAAGTGAGTTCTTTTTTCTACAAATTATAAAGTTCAGTTTAAAGGTATTATTTAGAGTGTACTCGTAAACACTTCTCTGGTTGTAGAGGATACGGCGATGGATGGCCTGACGTAGAGGTGAGATGTCAACCCCAGTTCCTCATCAGTGTTCACTCCTGATATAAATATCTACGTCAGAACACAACTGCGGTAGTTGGAAGCCGCTTCAGACAAGGAGAAACCGAGAATAAACTCAATCTGCCAGAATAATGTTTTCCCTTTATTTCAACACGCAAACAGATTAAAAAAATATTTATTTAAGCCAAACTTCAGAACAGCGTAGGCTTTATATAAAAATACTTGAAACGTAAGAAAGGTTTCGTCTTGGGAGTTAAACAAATAATTTAGACAACAGTACATATCGTCGGCCTAGCCTACACCAAACTATCTACTCGATTGCCTAAATTTGAATAACAGAAAAATATAAAAATAAGTACGAAGGAAAACCAAACCACAAGACAAAGACAGATAGCATTCACGCAACGCACACACAGCAGCAATCATCGAACAAACGAAACAAGGAACAATTTTATGAACTTGGTTAAATTACATTAACTCAAACCGTGCGTTGCCAATAGCAAGTAGACGTAAACTCAAGAGTTTTAAACGATAAGCATATTGCAGTACATAGGAACCCACACACACGAACTGGGTCAAACAAACGGCGACTCGCTCTCAAGTGCATTCACTTTTATATACCAGCTGGCACTGCAATATCGTGAAATGTCTCTTTACCTCGTTACTGTTAAGTATGGAATTCTATAGGTAGGCTTTGTCCAGGCGGATCTGGGTCAAGGAAAAAGGGTTAAGAGACTTTCGATTGCAATACCAGATGATACTACTGCACTATAATACAACACTAGAGCAGGTCAGAAGTGTAGAAATAATATTGGTATTGATATTTAGATATTATTCGAAAGATTTTGTACTCTTTCCATTGCGAAAGTATCTTCACGAAATCCTAGATTTCCACTTCCACTTGTATCCGCTATAACGTGATTTATCTAATGTAATGAATTCTCCCGTTCATTAAAAACTAATTTCTTATGGCTATATAATTTAAATTATATAAAGTGATGGTAACATTATTTTTAACAACACAACAGAGGCACACACACACACAGGCTGAGGGCTGTTGATTAATTTGCGTAGTTCGTCAAGTAAGTGACTAACACGTTTATTAATATTCGAAAATCATACAAATAAATACGGTTTGTTATATTATTTATTTTACTAAATAAATTAATTCTTTTAAACTTTTATAAAAGAGGAAAAAGTAAAGTGGTCAGACAAGGTGACAAATGAAGAAGTCATAAAAACGTGAACTAGAAGATATCAATTCTGAATACAGTTCGTCACAGGATCCCACACATCCTGAGATGAAATTCCCTGCTCCATGATGTCATGGACAAAATCAAGGTACTCTAAGCCTTTGAAGACGAAGAATTCAGCTGATGGACGGAGTAAATGAGAAAAGGAATACTGGAGGAAACTAATAATAAGATAATAGTAAATAATTACCTTTATCCGTCTAGTGTCCCCTGCTTTCAACGTATATTGCGCGCTTCGGAACAAAAGTTGCATCATCTGATTATTGTTCCTTCAAGGCGTTTAGCATCAAAATAAAATTACTTAAAAAACTACAGATTACTAACTACTAGCGGATATAAAGCTTCTTAATAGATATCTTAATTGGGAAATAAAAATAGAAAATAGAAAAGTTCCAGGGAAATAAATCTAAACAAAATACATGTCAACCAATCACAGTACCATTCTTCCTAAAATTATAACTAACACCTTTAAAAAATAGATTTAATCATTATCCTACGCACAAATAATAAGATCAAAAAAATACTTAGTCCAAAAATTTCTAGGCCGCTAGAAGAAAACAGATATGTACAAAATAACATACAGTGACCGTGATAGATTTTATATAGGCAAACAGGAAAACCTTTCATAAAACGGTTTAAAACATCTTCCTAAAAGAGATATTGCTAAAACGAAATACAATTTTGCACATCATCTAATGAATGAAAACCATAACTACATACACTTCAATACACATTTTAAACTACTACATATATGTAAGAAAAGTAATTGCATGGATATTAGAGAGGAATATGAAACATATAAGGCGTCCAAAATCAAAAGCGCAAGCACTTTGAAGCTATTCTTTCTAAGAACGACGAAGCGGACAACTATATGCCACCTGTGCTAGGGGAACATGAACACATCGAGCCTCCTGATGAAGATGATGTGATAGCTGCAATAGGAAGCCTTAAAAACAACAAAGCTCCCGGTTCTGATGATCTTCCTGCGGAGGTTTTCAAAAACGGTGGCTCAAAGCTGGTTAAAACCCTTCAAGGCCTTGTCATTGATATATAGATAGAGGAAAAACTGCCAACACCCTGGCAGAAGACAGTTATATGTCCGGTTTATAAAAAGGGGGGGTCAACTAGACTGTAACAATTACAGAAGCATTTCTCTTCTCCCTGTAGCGTATAAAATAATGTCCCATATATTGTACCAAAAACTGCTTCCACGTGCTGATCAGGTGATTGGTCAATATCAGTGCGGATTTAGAAGAGGAAAATACCAAGTTTTTACACTCCGACAAATTCTGGAGAAAGGTACGGAACATAAGCTACAAACCCATCACCTCTTCATAGATTTCAGAAATGCATACGATAGCATTGATAGAAAAGAACTTTAGACTGCTCTTGAAGAACTAGGCATAACAAAGAAATTAACAAGATTGTGTAGCATGACAATGCTAGCATGGTGAGGATTCAGAATGACTTATCAGGAGAGTGTGACTATGGAAAGGGAGTCCTCCATATTATAACTTACCGGGATCGTACCCTTGATTAAATTTATTTAATATTGTTATAAATAATTATTTTTAATTATCGTTTTATTTAAATCTTGTTTTTTGTTTTAATTATTTTTATATAATGGTTTAATTATTGTAATCTGTTTTTTTTAATCTTCAGAAGCACTGTGGAACCCTCTTGACGTTCCGTCGCAATTCCGTTAATCTAAATTGTAGTTTTACTATAATAATGTTGTTTTGACTAGTTTGTAACACAATTACAACTTGCACGTACCTTTAGTGTAGAACTGGTAGCTTGTGTCTGTCTGAACTGGTTGTCCAAATTGTCTTTATGCCATAAAACAACTGATCAGTCAAAACAGTAGATTAGCACTGTTTAAAAGTAAGTGAGCTAAGTTTGGGTTATTTGGGCGCCATATGGAATCTAGGTTGTTATCCCATAAAATATTTTTAAAATTGAATAAACGAAATAATTTTATTTAATATTGTTAAATTGTTCACTTGACTTTACTATGAAATTAATTTAATTTAATAATTATTCTCTTGTTATTGTTTATAAATTTGAATGGCTGGCGCTTCACACGGCCATGTTGCCAACTTAACTGTTTGAGTGGCTTGAATTTACAACTCTTTTAAATAAGACAAAATTACTAAAAATTACTTCAATAAGTTAGTACAACGTTTGTTAATTAAGATATTACTGTTTTATTACTCACTGAGTGCTTTTTTTATTATATACATACAACTAAACAATGATTTAGTGATTACAATTGACCTGGCATATTTCTCTGGTAACTCAGCAGGTTGGCAATGTTGACTCTAATTAAAAACTTATTTTTCTTCAAATTTCTTTTATCTCAAGGGTGAATCCTTTCGAGCTACAGAACAAAACTAACATGCCTCGAGTTACGATGCTTTACAAATATTTTGCTTAGTAGGTTAGACACCTTTAGAAATTCAGACCTATTAACAAAATGTTCGTCTGACCTTTACGATTTTTGAGGTTAACTAGGGTTAGCAAAAATCATCAATTCTTGTATTGGAATTAAATAATTCCTTTTTAAAAAAGTGTTTATAATGATTATTTCTTATTGTGTTATTGTATGGTGTTTCGTACATAGGTGTATTTATGCTGAATTAGGTTTAATAATAATAAAATAATAATTGAACACTGTTCAATTATGTTTTGCACTGTACTCCCTGCTTAATAATCTTTCTTGATTATTATTTATTCACTATTCGATCTCAATTCACTGCTCATACACTTTCACATTCCGCGGAGAACAATTAATACTTCTTGCTGTTATTTACTCTGGTTAGGAACCACTACTAACATCGTTCTGAATGTTTCGAACTACTGGTTAAATAATACTGATATCGTCATAATTCACTGTATAATGTAAGTAATTTCTTCTCTGCTGTTGTTCAATAATTATTTTAATTGAAATTTTGATGTGGAGCTTCTGTTGTATCTGTCGAGATTGAATTCAGAAATGTGTCTCTCGTTCCATCGAACGCGTTCCTTATATAGTCGCCTCAGATTCTGTCCGGCGTTGACAATGAATTTTCGCATCTAATTTTCTGATTGGTCCAAAATTACGTCACTATGCGGTCATTCTAAAAATAACTTTTACATAATCGCTCTAAGCGTGGGTATATCGTTGTTGTTAGTATTACTCGTACCTTTCAAAAATGCACAAATTTTATCTTATTTATGTCTGTTTCTCATTTATTCTAGTTACAAATTTTGATCTATTACTAGCATCGTATTGCTCGTTCCTTGCTGGTTATTTTGAGATGAATAGCGGCCAGTTTGGATCCATTTTTAATTAATAAACTACATCTTATGGATAGCCTATCTTAAAACATTGCTTTCTTACGAACGTCTTCTGCTACAATTTGCAGATTCTGTGGCTGTATCTTTTAACATTTAATAAACAATCGTTTTTTACAACATTGACCACAATTAAAATATTTAAATTAACATATTATTCCATAAATTTGCTGTATCCAGCGGAACATTAATAATGCTTATAACATAATTCATTATTACCATTAAATGGCTTGGTTCTGATATCATTAATCATTCAAAATTACCCTTACTTCCTATAATTATTTTAATTAAACTATTCTGGTGATAATACACCTTTTACTTACTTGTTATTCATATTTTTCTATACTCTGTATAGTATGGTCTCTTCATTATATATGATTCTTAATTTCATAATCTCATTTATTATTATTTATTTGTCTAATCATTTCAAGTTTCTTTTTATAATTACAATATTTCTTCAGTATGCACTCTACATAGTTTGTTGTGAGTCATATTAATTGTTATGTTTTTATTTCTGTATTTATTATAGACACTTTGCCATTTGTTCTGATTTTCTTATAAATCATGTGCTAGGTATTACACAATAATATTGTTAATTGGCATTTTGATCCTAGCCATTATTCTGATCTTTTATTACATTATTTATTATTCATTAAGTTACTTTAACTCATCTTAGGTAATTCCCTTACCTTTCACAATTCATAATAAGGTTTTGTTCACCTTACCTTATAATACATCTTTTTACAAAATTAACAGGCTTATAACATTTTTAAATACATAAAGTTCTTTACATTGTTGATTAGATTTGATATCATTTATAATTAGAATATATACTATTTGTTCTTTCATTAATTTTTCTTTAGTCATTATCTATTATGCCTTAGCATACCTTTCTTTCAAGGTTGATTTAACACATTGTTGATTACACTTTGTTAATCTCATTTTAATTGTTCAATTATCATAATTTATCTACTATTTATTATTGTCAACATTGTAACGTACCAAAATAACATACAAAATGTCTAATACGTCAAATAGAAGAATAACATGAACATATTTCATCAAGCATGGAAGAAGGAACAGGAGAAAAAAATCAAATGTGTATCTACAAATAAATAATATTAAAACAACCCAACGAAGAAGAAAGAAGAGTAATAAGAATATATCATCGAGTATAAAGAAGAAAGAGAAAATACCATGAGTCAATATAATACGTTAGCATCCAGGCCCAATAGATCAAAATAGTGAGGGGATATGCCGAAAGTGATTATCATCATAAGAAGGAGACAGGTCAAATACAATCACCATAGTGAGAAAACAGACTAATTTGTTATAATAATGAAATAAATATAGGACAATGACTACCATAATAATGAATGAAAATGTGGAAGAATATAACTATATTCAGTGAACATGAATTATTACAAATAATGTGTAACCAAGAAAAGCACCAAAAGTGACAAACAACTAACCAGAAGAAGAAGAAGAAGAAGAAGAGGAAGAAATGTACCACGAAGAATGAAGATTATGTATGACCAGTACAAGACATCAACATTCACAAAATATGGAAAGCATCACGATCAATGTAGTGACCAGAATAAGTATAATTATTATTGGATATTTAATAATAAAAGACCAAGTGTTGAACATCAATAAGTGATCACAAACAATGACAGTGAATGCTTAGTATAAGTGTAACAACAAATGATATAATAGCATTTACCCCAAGTAAACAGCACAGACAATATTAGTGAATTGTTTATAACTGAGGGAAGTGAATAACCATTTATAAGTGAAAGAATCAACGATTAACAAGTGAAATGCACAAACAATTAATGTACCAAGTTTAATCCAAGATTGTAAAACTACAGATATAATCAGTAAGACCACCAAATATATGATACAGAAAAGTGAATTAATTGTTCATAGGGATCAACAATAAAAGCTTTATAATCCTTGATATGAAATGTGCCTGAATGTCATAGCAACACAGGACAAAATGTAGATGAATGTCAAGACATATAAGTAGTGAATAAACTAATTTGTTGAATATAAACAAGTCAATGTACCAAAGCCTAGATACAACCCACCAAAATATGTAACATAATTAGATTAAGAAACCAAGTATTATTGTATAAACATATAGTGTAAAATGTGTACAAAATGTGTAAAACATAATAATAAACCATTGTAATAACATCCCATAATGACATGACAGTATTTGAGATGAATACTGTAAAAACTATGAAGCATACTGTTGTCAAACAAATGACACATAACCTCACATGAACTGGACCTACAACATAGAATCATATACAATAATTAAACAAAGTAGTTATCCATAATTGTTTCAAATAGAGACCAAATAAGAATAAATATACAAAACAATGAATACCATATGAACTGAAGGACACAACAAATGAGTCAGATTAAATATAATAACAATAAACCAATTAGACAGAATACGTGACAAGAGAGTTAGTCAAAAAACATTGACAAAACTTGTAAAGAGAATGTAAGAAATGTTACCAGTAGTTAGAGAAATGTTCAATACTACTATGAGAACACCTCACAAGTATTATACAAATAATTTAATGACTGGAATTTAATAAACTAACTAACTGCAATCATAGGACTAGGTGTAAATAACCACCATACAAGAACTTAAAGAGATTTCAGATAACAAAAAGTTAGTGAATCCACTAAACTAACCATGTACAACATTTGTACACAATTTTGATTATTAACAATGTATCTAATATGTAGTAAAATAACTAAATAAGAGTGACAAAATGGCGAGATGAGAGCATAATGTATTTTGAACCATACTATATATGTAAACAAAATAACATTTTACCAGAATAAAGTATTAGCAAATGTATACAGATGTACCTAATAATGTTATAGTATAAAAAATATGTAGTAGAATAAGGGATAATAGTGATATAAGTAAATATAAACAATCGGGCATAGTTGGCTTATACGCCATTAGTACATTTTGTTTAAACTGTAAATATATTATTATTATGTATTAGCATAGATGAGAAATGGACTCAAAATGTTTAGTCATAAGTATTAAGATGTAATTACAACAAAATATAGTGAAAAGGACTTATTTGTGTTAAGAACCACTATATGAGTTTTGAAGAAAGTGAAGTGAATTATTAATGGACGGAATTATTACTTGTTTGGACTTAAAATAAAGACGCAAGTGTCCGCAATTTAATGCCACTATCCAAATGACGATCTGACTAATAATAAGAAACTTATAGCCATTATAAGATTTTCGATCATTTTCGAATGTCAATGTACACGTCTTAAATAGTCTCCAACCCGAAGCAGAGACACTATGAAATTAAAATGTTTGTTTAACCAAGACCTTTGGGGTAGAGAGTATGACTTTCTAAACCAATGGAATGACTCAATTTCACCAGACGAAAAGAGACGCTTTAGCGAGATGAATTAATTGTCTTTCAACACCCGAAGCGAGAGGAGCGTGTGACAGTCATCAAGACATACTTTTAAAATGTGCGCGTACCCCAGTAACGTAGTCATATATAACCTATACTGAACACCCTATTATCGTGTGACAGTGTAGTGAGTGTATAGTGAAACAAAAGACATGACCAGTGTATAATAAAGGTCATGTTATGTGAAGGAAACAGGGAGTATTATACGTTAACAATTTTAAAACATATTGATAAAATAATTCTCGTTAGTTGAACGAAAATTATTGTTGACTGCACTAGTCAAGTAAACACGCTTGAGTGCATCATCGATAACGATGAATAATTATCAGAATGAAATGAATAAAGTTCTCGTCCAACTTAATGACGATAATTAATTAAACGATGTTATATTTTGTATTTAAAGAATAATAAATAAAAGCGGAATCAATATTAAGTACCGCACACCATTACTCGTAAATATAGTCGCTTATTTGACTATGATTTTAAGTCTTAAAAAAAAATAATAACTTATTATGCGAGAACTATCATTACTGCTAATTCTACATCCTATTACTAATAAATAAAGTGTTTGTAAGAGATAGTATTAAGATTTTTATATGATATTAAGTATTCTAACTTATAACTTACTCTCATCTAGGTAAACTAACCTATAACCAAAACGTATTTGGTTGTCACAGAGAATCACTTCTGTCATAAATGATTTCTATAAATGGAATCAATAATAAGAGTTTTTCAATTTTTTTCTCATTGCAGTTCATAATAATAGTAAAAAGTAAACCAGTAATATTGTTTTAATAGTGCAAAGTTAAAAGCACGTGTTTACGAATCTTAGCTTCACAAGGCACAAGCCGACCGTACGATAGTACGATAGTATTGACTATCGTATTGAGGTTAATAATTTTTAAATTTTGTTCTTTTTAATTATAATAAATAAGTAAATATTGTTATTTATTAACACATCTTTATATCTTGTATTATGTATATTGTAGAGTGACAGAAAATCCACTACATTTTACGTCATATGAAATCATAAAGTTTAATTACACCAACAAATGTTATAATAATATTGAATGACATTTAAATAAATCAGAGGAATGAACCACAATAAAGTAAAAATCCTCACTACATAATATATAAAAACCACTGTTTTAAAAACCAAAGAAAGAATCGAAGCAACTCATCAACTCATAGTATAATACCAGTAAGTTACCCAGGAAGCTCAGAGCAGTAAACCAGTTATATAAGACCATATCAAAGAAAAAAGAGACTCAATTAAAGAGTGGTGAATACCAAAATACCCTAAAAACAAGAAGAGGGAAGAATAAAGTTTGTGAACAGGAAGAAAACAATACCCTGAAACCTATATAGAAGAATAAAGCCACAGTGAATAAATTAAATACTCCAAACTAAACCTCAGTCGTGATAACACCAAGTACCTTGGTTTACCCAAGAACGGAAGGAAGACCAGAAGAGTGAAGACTAGACGAGGGACAAGAATGAAGACTAGAAGAGGGACAAGATTGAATACCAGAAGGAAGATACGAAGAAGGACAAGAAAGAAGACAGGAGGAGAGGAAGAAATAGTATGAAAGAAACACCGTTGTAAAACCTATTATTATATAAACTACTATCAATCCCAAACCCACAAAAACTATGCAAAAGAAAGTATAACATACCCAAAATCTTATAAAATGTAATTATTGAGAAAACTAAAGTGCTGTATAGCGTTATAAGAAGTGCACCGGCTAAAGCTATTGTGTAATAAAGAAAATAAACTAGTCTTAACGGTCCATGATTACTAAAGGTCTGGTCTGAGATAATAAGACTCAAAATATCAGAACCAACAGTGAAAGTGAATTTGAGTAAGTGTTGTTTTTTAAAAAAAAGCAATAAACTTAAAGTTGGTGATACTATAACTTAGTAGTATGCTATATCACAACTTTAAAATCTAATAATAAACAGCATAATAAAATAATAAAATGGAAGGTTTCCAGTATTTTATTATTTTAATGTAAATCTTTATTTACAAGACATTTGTAAAAAATGATAATAAATAGAGTATGGGAGTTAATGTTTACTGATGTAGGGGATCACAATAATAATGGTTTAAACCAGAAAGGACTGGTACTAATATAGTATAAATAAGTGTAACATGTTTAAATAGACTGTTATTTCACAGTCCTAAAATCAATGTGTTAAATAAATGTATTTGTAAGGTTTATTAGAAAATAAGATTTATGTTATGTGTTTTAAAAAGAATTATGTTTGATAAATAATAACCTACATACCAGTAATAATGTTCTAATAGGTATGCTATGTTAGCTCAAAAATAGTTAAAAGATATATGTTCAAACCATATCTGCAATATGTTCAATTGTGCAGATTGCTAAACCATGTTCATAATTATTTATTTTAATAACTGTAGTGTTAATTAACTACTACACAACACAATAAGTTATAAATCATGTTATTTTCATATAATTGTAATTATGTAAAGTCAGAGGAGGAATTAAGTTTAAATTATTTGAGAAAGAAAGATATATAAAATTCTAAAATCTAGGCCATTTGGTGAAATCAGAGAACCAATATAAAATAGTATAACTCACTTATAAATCCTGTAAACTACCAAACTTTATATAAGATAACACAATTAAACACTACTAGGAATGATCCTATGAATTAAAATGATAATAAGGAAATATACCTTAACATTTTGTAAATTGTCAAAATATATAAATTAATTAATTTTAAAGAGCAATGTCAAATTTACAGATTAACACAAAAAACCAGTTCAAAGGTGTAATTTATATGTATTTGAGGAAAGGAAGATGAATATGACTAATTAAAATTTATTATAATAGTATTAATAATATTTAAATGGAGGGGGTTTTGTATAAAGACGGAAATCCAATTTTGAGCCTATATTTCCATAAAGTAAAGAAATTTGTTAATTTCCACAAAATATCTACAGATATGGACTATAATACATCAATTTAAAGGGAATGAGATGATTAAACCAATAATAAGGTTAATAATTCATAAAAGTGAGAAATAAAATAGATAAATTCCATACACAATGTAATATTTTATCATATGTATGGGAAGTCGAAAAATGTTAACAATACTTTTTCAGAGATTAACTGGGCAAGAATTATGACCAAGTTAATTAGTCTTTTGTTGAATATCAAGCTGGACAGTTGTGTGAAGAACGTTTCTTAAAATCGAATTGAAAATGATACTAGTGTTTAGCCATTGAAATCAGTGAAACGAGAGTTAGGCGAATTAAACACTTTTAAAAGCTAAAGCTGTTAATACATTCACGACAATAGTGAAAACAAACACTTAACTACATAATACGAGTGATAGAAACAAGTAAAACACTATATCTCAACTGATATATTCTGAAATTCCTAACCATAACTTGAAAACGTAACCGCAGAAGTTGAACACATAGAAAATAGACTAACTAACACCAGTTTACACAGCACATTTCACCAGAATACACCAAATAGATTAACAGACATATTACACCAGTGCGGGGACATTTTAAACCTTAATAAAAGGAATTTTATTGTGATTTTCTGACACCACGCATATGCTGTGACTTAGTCCAACTCGAGTAGCGGCCATCTTGAAAACGAAACCTGCTTACTACATCGCAGTCACTGACGTCACATCAGTCTTCATTGGTTCGACAAAACATTTATTCTAATATTATATACTGAATTATTTAAAATACTATTGAATAGTAATTATTGTATTTATATTTTTAATTGTTAATGTTATACTTTCTCGTCACCCTTCTCTGACTATTAATTCTAATCGCTCAAAGAACCTGTCTTTTAATATAATATAACATAAAATTTTGTTCTGTATGACACAATCGATAATTCCCGAGACAGAGTCGATAATTGCTCTCCATCGATAAAATATCGATTATTTATTTAAAATTGTCAATAAATCTTTATATTTCCATTATTTTGTATCTGTACTTATTTCACAGTGTAATTTAAGGGTATTTATAAGGCTGAAGGAATTAAGTGAGAAGAATATATTCTATTTTGAACAAGATATTGGACCAGTCAGAAAAGTCACCAATCGATTATTACCTGGAGTTAATCTATTTAACTCCAGACTTGGTGCAAATCTTCAAGAAGTGCTCGACGGTCAATAAATACCTACCTGTTATTAAAATTTTACCAGAACCTTTTAAAAAACAGATTTATCTCTTATACATACCTCTATAAACATAAACAAAATTATTTTATTATTTGAAAATTCTATAATTAGTGAATTTTCCGTATACATTTTATTCTTTTGTAACGACCGGCATACAGCGGTCTGGTGACCAAGTGGCTAACCCAAACAGTGGGACTTGAAAAGATTACAGCTACATACAAGCGTATTGTTACAAAGTGGCTTCCATCGCGGGGCTTGAACGAGGCAGACGTCTCGTATTGTTACAAAGTGGCGTCCAACTTAGAGGGCTTGAATAGATAAGCCTGGCAGCGATTATCCAGTCTGGAAGAAGGGCAACAACGATAAAGCAAAATGGCAGAATTTACACCAAAAGAGAGTGAGATGATGGACAAAATAATAGAATTAATGAGGGAGATGATAGATGATAACCGACAATGGCGAGAGGAAATGGTGAAAGAAAACAGACGGTTCAACCGAGAATGGATCAAGGAACTGGGAGAGGACAGATTAAAGGGAGAAGAATTAAGAAAGGAGAAGACCGAAGAAATAAAAAATGATAGCCAACCAGAACCAGAAGAAGTAATAAATGATAAAACGCAGGAACAAGTAATGGTAGTACCTGAAATTGAAACTAACCGAAACCAGGAAGATATTAAACCAAGGAAAAGGAGAATGTATCCAAGAAATGTAATAAAAACAAAGGAAGAAATAGAAATGCTGAACCAGGGTTTAATGGATGTCAATAATATTCCAATTACCGACCATGAAGAAATCAGGAATTCCAGAAATTACGGAAGGAGATTAAAAATAATATTACAAATAATGTACCACCAAACAGTAGTTTACCAATGGGGAAGGACCAGAGGTAAACGGAATACTACATGTGGACTAGATCAGTTCCAGTGCGGAACTAAACAGTGTATTTCAGAAAGATGGAAATATAACATCTTATCAGACTGTGTCGATGGCACTGGTGAATCACCAGAGTGTGTTCCATCAGTGCGCCATCCAGGACTATTCCAGTGTACAATTACACAAAAATGTATACCTTCCGGATGGATATGTGATGATGAACCAGATTACGGGGATTCAGAGAAGCAAATAATTGATAAACCAGATGAAGACCATCACAGATATTTTTCAGGTCATACAGCATATGGACCAGAGACATATTGGAATATAAGACAATATAATAATGGGAACAATACTAATTACCATGATAATAATAATACGGGTCCCAACCAGCAAAACCCGAACCGACCCTCTGATGGTTATCAGGGTAACCACAATCCCTACCCTAATAACGTAAATAGTCAGAGAAGCCCCAATTATGGTAATAGTCCTTACCCTAATAATGCTAACCGTGCGGGTCCAAATAATGGTAATTTTAATAATAATAGGTATCCTCGCCCTAGAGTGAACTTTATACGAGCTGAAGACAATCGTCAACGAAGAAACTACTATCAGCGGCGTAACAGTTTCCATAAGGAGGAGGATCGTTGGAGAAGCCTAGAACGGGACCAACCAAGGTACTATCCGGCACGAAGGAGTAACAGCTTAGATGAACCTGAACGGAACATGAACCGAAACCAACCATCTAACCCTTATACGGAGCGGACAGCAACCACTCAAGGTTTACCGACCAACACTCCGGTCGGACCTAACCGAGATAACAGTGAGAATGAAAATTGGGTAGTAGTCGGGGAATATCCTAGTCACAAAATACTGCATAACGAACCAAAAAACGACGGAGGACCCCGAATAGCTCAAGTCAACCATATCAAAGCAGAAGGTAGTCAAAAACCTAAAAAGGAAAGGAAGGAGAATGATTACTCCAAGATTAACATTGATAAGTTTGGATCTGATAAGGATCCATACGGATACATAATGAGGTGGTAAAAGGGATGGATGTCATGATAACCGACAACGGCAAAACCACCACAAAGAAGATGAAAATAATTACCACTGAGGAAAAATGAGAAGAAGAAGGGACAAAGAACCAAAATGGGAATTTAAGAAATAAATTAATTAAGAAACTACACCTTATAAAGGAACTATGAGCAACAATGCACTATAATAAAAAGCATCCACCTGGGTATAAAGAAAAAATAATAATAAGAAATACGTTTGACTAAAGACAAGAAAAGAGTCATACAATATTTATGAAACTAATATGATATGTTTACCATATAATTATGAAAACTATTACAATCATTTATGAAAAGTCTATGTGGCAGTAACATAAGAAGAAGTTAGAATAACTAACCAAATTCTAAAAACAATGTGAGCCCATTACATACAATTTATTTGAGAAAAAACATTTTGGAAGAAGATATATAAGATAGAATTTAAAATCCTCAAAATTCTAAAATACATGTAAGCTAACCTTATATAAAGATTATTGGAGAAGGAACATTTTGAAAGAAGAATAACAAGAAGAATTTAGAATATAAAACCAGTCAAATTCTAAAACAAAGGTAAGCCCATCTTACATAAAAAAGATATTTGAAGAAAATTTTATGGCGATGATAGAAGAAGAATTAGAATTTAAATTTCCCAAAATTCTAAAATACGTAAGCTCAACTTACATAAAAAATATTTGAAGGAAATTTTATGGCAATGATAGAAAAGGAGTTTAGAATTAAAAAAAACCTCTAAATTCTAAACACAATATAAGCCAATCTTAAATCAAGATTATTTAAAGGAAAACCATTAAGAAGATATATAAAACAGAATTTTGAATGTAACCCATCAAAATTCTAAAAACAAAGGTAAGCCCATCTTACATAAAAAATATTTGAAGAAAATTTTATGGCAATGATAGAAGAAGAATTAGAATTTGAAAACCTCTAAATTCTAAACACAATATAAGCCAATTATATACAATTTATTTGAAGGAAATTATTTGAAAAGAAGAATAATATAAGAAGAGTTTGGACTTAATCAGCCAAATTCTAAAAAGAAATATAAGCACATATTACCTACAATTCTTAGAAAATTTTATGGCAATGATAGAAGAAGAATTTTGAATGTATAAACCTCTAAATTCTAAACACAATATAAGCCAATTATATACAATTTATTTGAAGGAAATTATTTGAAAAGAAGAATAATATAAGAAGAGTTTGGACTTAATCAGCCAAATTCTAAAAAGAAATATAAGCACATATTACCTACAATTCTTAGAAAATTTTATGGCAATGATAGAAGAAGAATTTTGAATGTATATACCTCTAAATTTTAAACACAATATAAGCCAATTATATACAATTTATTTGAAGGAAATTATTTGAAAAGAAGAATAATATAAGAAGAGTTTGGACTAAAACAACCAAATTCTAAAACATACGTAAGATCACCTTACATACCAATTATTTAAGAAAAACTTTATGGCAAGAATAGAAGAGAAGAAGTTTAAAAACATTACCAGCCAAATTCTAAAAAGAAATATAAGCACATATTACCTACAATTATTAGAAAATTTTATGGCAAGAATATAAGATTAGAATTTAAAATCCGCAAAATTCTAAAATACATGTAAGCCATCTTACATAAAAAATGTTTAAAGGAAATTTTATGGCAATGATAGAAGAAGAATTAGAATTTAAAAACCTCTAAATTCTAATAACAATGTAAGCCATTTACATACAATTTATTTGAAGAGAAACATTTTGACAATAATACCAAGAGAGTTTAGAGAAATAAAACCAGCCAAAACACATATAAGCCCACCTTACATACAAATTATTTGAGAAAACTTTATGGAATAATATAAGAAGAGTGAATTTTGAATTATGTATAAATCAAGTTTCCCAAACCAAGTATAAGTACAACTTACCAACCAATTATAAATAAAACACTATGGTGAGATAAACTGAAGAGATTTCATACCATATTTATGGTAAGCATAAAAGATAATTACCATGGTAACAAAGGATCATAATGGGATGAAGAAAGGAGACAGATTTAGAATTAAAACAAATAATTCTGGACAATATGATCATATCTAAGTTCAATATGAAGAGTTAAAACCTTTCCATAAAATGATGATAAAGGAAATAAAAAAGAAAAATTTCTTTAATACGATTTGAGTGATTGAATACAATAAAGTACAACAACTTCTTTGGAATTATGAGAGAATGAAACTTTGAAGTGGTATGAGGAGAAATTATGACCTCATTATGAAATTAATAAAAAACCATCAATCGCAACTATAATAATAATGACAGGAATAATGTGAAAATAATGTCAAAGATTTATGTAATTAAACGAATTAATATAAAATGATTTATGAATTAAATATCAATTATGATAATGACAGTTCTAAAAATTCTAGAAAATAGAACAAGTGGAAATTTAAGAACGAAGAAACAGTCTAAAAATGTCATAAAGATATGCTACTATAAATAATGCAGATTATAATAGAAAAACCAGAAGGTAATAAAGAATTTATAACCAAAAGATTTATATGATAAGAAAAGTTGAAAAATGTAATAATAGAAGAGCTTCCTACCATAATATCAAATGAAAGAAACATGCAGATAATGAGTCAGAAGAACAACTGAGATAGAAATATTAAAATCTCTGAGAAGTATAATAAGTAATAAGTGAAGTATCCCAAAGATATTTTTTAAATAGTAACAAATGTGTACTATTATGAATAATTTTTTTTAATCTGTCTGATGATAATTCCAGCAGGATTAATATGTTTTTTGAGCAGAGATGATTTGCCTCTGTACTCAAATATGTGTGAAGTATTGGACAGCAGAGGAAAGTAGCGTACAGTGCCTCTCTGAACTAAACCAGCTCACAAAGTAGGGAACGATAGGGAGAAAATATCCCAAGGAGAAAATACTAAGAAGAAATATAAAAATGAAATAATAAATATGAAACTCAGATGACTATTACTATCAAGGAAGATCAAGTGAGAATGATATAAACTCAAATATAAATAAGAAAATTTTAAAATGGAAGGAAGTCCAAAATAATAACAAACCTTGAATAATTATCATAAGCAATTGTTTCAGACAAAGCAAGTATAGTCTGAAAAAATTACTTCTGGAGAAGGGCATTCTGTAGCGTGACAGAAAATCCACTACATTTTACGTCATGTGAAATCATAAAGTTTAATTACACCAACAAATGTTATAATAATATTGAATGACATTTAAATAAATCAGAGGAATGAACCACAATAAAGTAAAAATCCTCACTACATAATACATAAAAACCACTGTTTTAAAAACCAAAGAAAGAATCGAAGCAACTCATCAACTCATAGTATAATACCAGTAAGTTACCCAGGAAGCTCAGAGCAGTAAACCAGTTATATAAGACCATATGAAAGAAAAAAGAGACTCAATTAAAGAGTGGTGAATACCAAAATACCCTAAAAACAAGAAGAGGGAAGAATAAAGTTTGTGAACAGGAAGAAAACAATACCCTGAAACCTATATAGAAGAATAAAGCCACAGTGAATAAATTAAATACTCCAAACTAAACCTCAGTCGTGATAACACCAAGTACCTTGGTTTACCCAAGAACGGAAGGAAGACCAGAAGAGTGAAGACTATGTATTTGAGGAAAGGAAGAGGAATATGACTAATTAAAATTTATTATAATAGTATTAATAATATTTAAATGGAGGGGATTTTGTATAAAGACGGAAATCCAATTTTGAGCCTATATTTCCATAAAGTAAAGAAATTTGTTAATTTCCACAAAATATCTACAGATATGGACTATAATACATCAATTTAAAGGGAATGAGATGATTAAACCAATAATAAGGTTAATAATTCATAAAAGTGAGAAATAAAATAGATAAATTCCATACATAATGTAATATTTTATCATATGTATGGGAAGTCGAAAAATGTTAACAATACTTTTTCAGAGATTAACTGGGCAAGAATTATGACCAAGTTAATTAGTCTTTTGTTGAATATCAAGCTGGACAGTTGTGTGAAGAACGTTTCTTAAAATCGAATTGAAAATGATACTAGTGTTTAGCCATTGAAATCAGTGAAACGAGAGTTAGGCGAATTAAACACTTTTAAAAGCTAAAGCTGTTAATACATTCACGACAATAGTGAAAACAAACACTTAACTACATAATACGAGTGATAGAAACAAGTAAAACACTATATCTCAACTGATATATTCTGAAATTCCTAACCATAACTTGAAAACGTAACCGCAGAAGTTGAACACATAGAAAATAAACTAACTAACACCAGTTTACACAGCACACTTCACCAGAATACACCAAATAGATTAACAGACATATTACACCAGTGCGGGGACATTTTAAACCTTAATAAAAGGAATTTTATTGTGATTTTCTGACACCACGCATATGCTGTGACTTAGTCCAACTCGAGTAGCGGCCATCTTGAAAACGAAACCTGCTTACTACATCGCAGTCACTGACGTCACATCAGTCTTCATTGGTTCGACAAAACATTTATTCTAATATTATATACTGAATTATTTAAAATACTATTGAATAGTAATTATTGTATTTATATTTTTAATTGTTAATGTTATACTTTCTCGTCACCCTTCTCTGACTATTAATTCTAATCGCTCAAAGAACCTGTCTTTTAATATAATATAACATAAAATTTTGTTCTGTATGACACAATCGATAATTCCCGAGACAGAGTCGATAATTGCTCTCCATCGATAAAATATCGATTATTTATTTAAAATTGTCAATAAATCTTTATATTTCCATTATTTTGTATCTGTACTTATTTCACAGTGTAATTTAAGGGTATTTATAAGGCTGAAGGAATTAAGTGAGAAGAATATATTCTATTTTGAACAAGATATTGGACCAGTCAGAAAAGTCACCAATCGATTATTACCTGGAGTTAATCTATTTAACTCCAGACTTGGTGCAAATCTTCAAGAAGTGCTCGACGGTCAATAAATACCTACCTGTTATTAAAATTTTACCAGAACCTTTTAAAAAACAGATTTATCTCTTATACATACCTCTATAAACATAAACAAAATTATTTTATTATTTGAAAATTCTATAATTAGTGAATTTTTCGTATACATTTTATTCTTTTGTAACGACCGGCATACAGCGGTCTGGTGACCAAGTGGCTAACCCAAACAGTGGGACTTGAAAAGATTACAGCTACATACAAGCGTATTGTTACAAAGTGGCTTCCATCGCGGGGCTTGAACGAGGCAGACGTCTCGTATTGTTACAATATTCAAAGGATTCACGAAAATTGGTAATACTAATGACCAAAGTGAACATAACCTAATTTACCATATTATCGTACATTGTAACAGTGTTACCAGCCTTGAGCTGAAGAAGTCTCAGTATTTATTTAACTTGTTGTTGTTTTTTAAAAATCATTATTAATTGTTTTAAAGGAGTTTTTACTAAATTCCACTAATGCTAATAAAAACCTCAATTTATTACCAGTGGATATAGAGTCTTCATTTCTATAAAATAGAAGTAAATAACTTATTTTTTAGAAACAATTATTTCACAAGGTGGCGGCAATATTCGAATGATTGATATTGGAATATTCAATTTACAATTGAATATCAGTGTTATTTAATTTAAGGTGCATTTATCGATATTCAAACGAAATATCTGTGTGTTATAAATGTATTTACAGTGAGATAGAATCGCCCATTGAGAAGATTGAAGACATTCACGGATGGTAAGTGGGGAGGTGAATACAGCGAATTATTAGTGATCTTAATCCTCTTTTAAACATGAACATTAATTTTAATTTACCATTACTAATTAATTATATTAAATACTAAACAACCACACGACAACGTGAGAGTGTACAACAACAACAACACTACTAATTTAAAAACATACTAATTTAAAATTAAGAAACATTTAAAAACCATCCATCCAACACAAAAGTTTTATTACAACATGATACTTCATTTTCTTTCTTAGGCTAGTTATTTCTTTTTAATTGCTCATCTAATGTGCTGTTTACTTTACTGTAATGTATTTTTAAATATAAGTTATTCCACCTTTCATTTGGTTATGGTGTTTTATTTTGTCTATTTGTGTTATTTTCACTTAACTAATCTATTGGAGAACTAGTCTTTGTCAATGTCTCAGTCTATTCGTCAGTTTATTTTGTGTTGTCATTGAATGCTGTTTGTAGATTTACTACTTGTTATCATCCCTTCTTGCTACTCAGCTAGTTTATTACTATGGAACAGTTTGTACTGTTACAATATATAACATAGTATATATACATCTATGCTGTCAGCACGAGTTATGGCAATGCTGTCGCCAAGGCGGAGCTCCGCACTTACTTACTCTGTGACTATCTTGACCACGTGGGTGCAAGCTGTGCTGTATTGTAGTGCTAGAGCACAACTTTGAATCGCGAGCCGGTTCATTTGGCAACCAAGGTGAGTGTGACGAGGCGACGACATCACTTCCGCTTTAGTCTGTTCAAAAGGTGACCCGGAGTATAGAATGCTTCTAATGTTCTTACCAGCCTTATTGCAACCTATGTTTGTTCACAATGTGAAACACTGTACTTACTCATTGCAGTGTTGGTACCCTGCACTGTTGGTACTCGTTTTTTTTGCGTTGGTAGTATTCGGGAACCAGGTAACGTTAAAATAATGTCGTGTTTTCTGTTACATTTCTCCTGTGTTTTCTTTTTTGTAGTTTAGTTTGATTAAACGTTTCTTGAAAAGTAAGTAGTGAAAAATTGAACAGTAGTGACGGGGACAGTGATTACAAGCAATGATTCTGAGGATTCATCAGGAAATGACTTGGCTGCCGCTCGTCAGTAAATTTATGAGGTGAAGCCGGAACAAACTAATATGAGGGCCAAACGTTTGCTGAGCTAACTCCCAATAAACTAAAAGTATTTTTGGCTCTTGCTATTTTACAAAGAGTTATAAAGTCTTGCATATGAAGTGCAGCAGTACTAATCCAGAAATCCTGAGATTATGCCACTTTTTTCTTCAAGCTATTTCGTTTCGCCATTTGAAACAAATCAATTAGTTACTGCATTTTTCTAATAATGCTAAATACAGTTCTCAAACTCACCCTTATCCAAAGCTAACTAACATTTAGCTTATTTTGAAAAAACTAAATTTTTTATATCAAAGTAGCCTTACTCCTGACAGAGATGTAACGATTGATGAAAGCTTGCTATTGCTCAAAGGACAGTTGTTCTAGACGCAGTACATTCCACTAAAATCTGCTCGTTTTGGGATAACAAGCTACATGTGAGCCAAAAAGTAGATATGTATTGAGTATCACTATATATGGTAAAAAGCAGCAATTCGTAATGCTGACGGGCAACAGCTTGCGTTTTCAACTAAAATAGTTATGTCACTAATGGGGGTTACTATGTAACTTCGACAACTTTTATGCTTCACCACAGCTTGTTGACCTACTCATTTTGCAGAAGACATATGTATAGTACGGTCAAGTTTAACTGAAAAGAAATACTAAATGAAATGATAAAAAGAAACTGAAGAAAAGAAAAAAGAGATACAGTCGGTTTGCAAAGGGAAAAGTAGACATGTGGTAAGATGAAAACCCGTTTTACATCAACCTTTTATCGTACAGTAAAAGTGTTAGGAACTGAGAAAAGACTAGAAAAATGAGTCTAGATGTGAGTTGCATGTAAAATACAATGGGCAGGGTAGGCACAGTAAAGCAGATCCTCGACTATTGAACACAATGCGTCCCCGAAAGTGAAAGTAAGTGTCCATAAGTCAAGTACTGTACAATACGTAATGTCTGCATTTACTGTAGGTGTAATGTATACGGTGCTGTAAATTAGTATAATCGGTTCTACAACTGCAATACACTGTACTGTAATGAAATCGAATATTATTCTCGCTTAAACTTACAGCATATGACTTCTCTTAGTTCAAAAATACATAATATAGAAACATGCTAAACTAATCACTTTCATACATTAGTAAAGTTTATAAACAGTGTTTGTGGAACAGCCCACTGCACAGTCTTATAGTATAAAAAAATTAATGACTTTAACACTTTGTATTCTTTATACCAATAGATTAATAATAATTATAAAGACCATAGTAGCGGGAATAATAACGAATATTATAATACCATAACAATAACGTACTTGTCTTGACGCTTACTGACCTCCGTCAGTGTTTGAAAGTCCGAAACTGTAGTACAAAACTTTAATAACAGGTATTCATTTTAAATGTCCAAAAGAGCGAAATGTAGGTAAGTCGAATGTCCGAAAGTAGAGGACTTCCTGTATATCAACACCGTTTTGACTACTCGACTCCGGAAAAACAGGAGAAAAGTATTATAAGAAAATATTTTTTCAGCTTTTGTACTTACCTTTATGAAACTCGTAGAGTCTACACGTCATATCTGGAGGGACTTTGAGTCCTCTTTTGAACAGGCTTTTCCTTATTGAGAAAGGTATTGAACCGCGGCATTCAGAGGCAATGAAACCAAATCATCGACGCCCGGAAACTAAGCCCAGAAACCATGAATCCACTGAGATTAACAGAACTCCATTTCCTTGACTACATTCCAGCTATGGAAAAAAGACTAACCCTACTCGCCAGTGTTCTGCGTGATGCGAATAGCAAGAGAATATAGCATGAGTCTCGGTTTTACTGTCCTGACTGAGTGTCGCGCCGTGATTCCGCGTCTACCATACAGTGGCTACGCAAACCCTTTAAGATACTTTTTTCAGGAACTGTAAACACGTTATGATTGCTAAAAGGATGAGCAGAATCTTTAAATCACCTCCTTGCTCTTTAATCTAGCATTGTGCAAGGTAATGTAGAATCTTAATACTAATGGAAATATTACTTACGGCTAAAACGAATTCATGGCTATGCAGATGATATTTTTTCCAGGAATATGACAACTCTTGTAGAATCTTCCATTGTCTGAAGAGACTGTCATAGTGCCCTGAAAAACAAACAAAAACTAAATATATAAAAATGAGTGCATCACAGGCACGAAGAGCTATACAAAATTGTAAAATAAGGGATTATACATTTTACATTATCACCCATTAGATTTTCACTTTAAACCAATATCTTGTATGATATTTTTGTGTTTGTTTTCATAGTTTTCTCTCATATTGTATAATACATTAGACTTTTTGGAATTTCATGGTATGTTAATTATAAATGAACCTTCCGTAGCTTGCCCGAGTTATTTCGGAATAATCCGAATTACATTATAAAAGATAAGAATGTTTTAATGAATAAAACAAATTATACATTCATTACCTTAGAAATACGTGCAAAAATGTCTTATGTATTAATTTTATATTACAAAAATATATTTTAACCATCGAGCATTTATAATATAAGGGTATTATATCCAAACGAAATAACTCGAGGTAATCTAAGACAGTTTTTATTTTGTAAAATTTTGTTAAATTTACATTTTGAATTTTTATCTCTAACGGCATGCTGTAAACTTCTAAATTCTAAATAAATAAAGTACCTTGGTATTGATGATTTCTGCAATAAAAACGTGGACCGTTAAGCAGTTAAACAATGACGTTGAACTTATATGTTACTTTCTGTATATGGCTACGTCATGTATGTAAAAGTCGGTGAAACGCACTGACTAGTGTAGATGAAACCCAACAAATATTGACATCCATTCCTTTTGCATTTGTTTTATACCATTTCGTCGGGATTCATAACTTGATATTGAATTCAAACATTTCAGACCAAAATTTTAATATTGAATAAAAATAAATATGTATTCATTTGGGTTTGCGTGTCGGGAATACAACAGCCGCGTTGTCACAGTGCAATGCAGATTTATTTTAAACCTTCCTCAACGTTATTTGATGTATTCAACGTTACGACATCGGATCAGATAAACACTCGAATCCCAGTAAACTGACTGTACACCTACGAACGCACACACATTATCGCAGAGAAATGACAGCACAGAAAATGTATGTACGTTAATCATTCCATTCCAGTGTCCTCAGTGGGTAAGCTTTTCGTCCAATTTATAAGTCTGAATACACTTCGAATTATAATAACGTGAATTTAAACTGTTATTGTGGAAAAATTAATTGGTGCAATAAGAGTATTATAGGAAATAAGTCGAGAATTTTACATTTTTACCGATATCTTGTGGATTGCGGTTTGAACACAGTGAAATGCTACATTAAATGGCAGAGAAATCGGCAGTCACAAATTGTATTAACATTTTTATAAATCACAGTCTCATATTCTTCACAGACTCGTATATACGTCTTTAAAACGTATTATTTTTACTCATACACGTAACAAAAGTTTCTCTTTTTTTTCTTCATTGTAGGATTAGGTTATATAAACGTGTTCCACGCCCATTACACCTTCGAACGACCCATGTCTTATCCAGTCTTTATTCCGGGTCTGATTTGGTTACTGTAAATATCTATAAGTTTTACATGAACAGGTTACTGGTCTGTTGTACAATCCCCTACAAAAAGAGCCAGAGAGACTCCTCTATTAGAGTTACCACACCTTAACAGAGTTACCACACCTGTTTTAGGGCCCAGGAAACTCGCCCTCATCCTTCTCTTTCTCAGATACGATTTGATGGCTTTGTATCTGTTATTCTAATACTAGATGTTTCTTAGTATTTTCGGTGCTCACCTATTGGCATCAGGGAACATCCTAAGACTTTCCCAAATTAAGAACTTAGAGTAAAAGTTCCTGGCCCTCAAATTCTCCAATACAATTGGGGTCTGGAAAGAACAACTGTCAGTTAAGAGAGGCTATACAGGAAAGATTAAAGAAGAGCTCTCACCCAAGACAAGTTGGAGCAACGTGAGACTCCAGCTAGGGCACACTGGGTTTGCCTATCCCGTATCCATAAGATATAGACCCCTGATGGACCCCTGATAACAAACGTTATCAATTGAAATCATTGGTCTGTAGTTTGCAATCACACAGATAACTAGATCTTGGATCTGTATGACTTAAAATAGTAGGTAGGTGTCATGCATTCATGACCTAAAAACTACCAAAACGATGATCTTGTTTTAACGTCCGGTTCTGACGCCTTACCCGGGGTGAACAGCTATAGTCGTGCAGGCAGGAATTTCGTGGGCAGTGGTTGTTATTTAAAAAACCCCAGGTGTTTAACTAACTCTAAATTTTATTTTATGGACAAGTCAAATATCCTTAAAAATAGTCATCACATTGTTCTCAAGCCTTTTAAAATTTACGTTGTTTAAGTGAACCAGTAATTAAGCAAACGTGTTTGTAAAAAGTGACATTAAATTATTACAAAACCAAAGTGGAAATTTACATATCAAAGTAAAGAGATAAACTACAAAATTACTACAGTATATTCTATTTGAGAACGTTACTAAACGTAATTTTTAATGACTGAATTATACACTTAACGAAGAATCTTTACAAGTATCAAAATAATTATGAAAAAATTGGGGCGTATGTATAATTACGCTTTTGCTGAAGTTCCATCCTGTGCACAGCAGGAAACAACTAACTCAAAAATTAGAAGTCTCCGATTTGTAAATACTGTAGTGAGAGAATGAATTAGTGACACAGTGAGAGTAAGGCCTCAGCGCTCTTCGTCAGTTTTATACCCCTTGTGACGTCTGGATTCCAAAATACTAACCCCAAGTTTCAGCCAATCAGAGCTAGAGCTTATATGCGCTGGTAATCGTACAGGTCAATAGAAGTTAAAAAAAGCGACGCTGGTTATGGCAAACCATTAACAGAAACTGACAATAAGACAGTTTTTATGTCTGTAGTGGCTCTCTCTCTCTCTCTCTCTCTCTCTCTCTCTCTCTCTGCGCGTATCATGATAATGCTTGGTTAACTGACTTCCCTCACTTTCATTGCACAATCGTCTCGATTAGTTTTTTCTCATTACAATATACAGGGTGATTTACGAAGAAACGGAAATACTTCGGGAGATGAATCTACATCGAAAAATAAGAAAAAAAGTTCATATAAACATAGGTCCGGAAATGCTTCGTTAGCGAGTTACGGCTAGCGAAAAATTTCTCCCGGGTTTCGGTTCCCCCGGGTAAATGAAGACTTTCTGAAATTCTGGGAAGGGGCGAATTCTGCTGTTTCTTATGGTTTTTGACCTGAAAAATCGAATACAACAGGTCGCAGAACTGTATCTCCCATACGTTTTCATGATATCCGACGTAAAACAGAAAAATCTTTGCCTAAAACCAAATTTTGGAAAATTGGAAACAATTGGAATTTTTTGTTGATTTTTATTGACTTTATTTACACCATTTTTCTCAGAATTAAATTCTTTACAAGGTTTGTTTTCAACTTTTATGCATTTATTAGTCATTTAACAAAGTTATGGTACTTCTAACCTAACCAAGAGAAAGAGAGAAGAACAAGGCCACGGCGCCTGTCCAAGGTCAATGCACCGCTCAGCTGTTATAATGGGGGGGGGTGAATATATTGCATACCACCACATACGAGCGTTATACTGACCTACTCATTATTATGTGTCATTTAACTGATGTAAATTAAGGTTAAGCTAGTATAATATTATTTTTATTTGTCTAGAACAAATACTGTAGACAAAAATTTAATAAATAAATATTTATTAAGTTTTTTTTTCAAGCAGAGGAATAATGCAACGATACAGCCTTATGCTGTATTGAGCATTGATTTAAATAAATATAACATTTGTAAAATTATTATAAGTTTGGGGTAAATGGACAGGTCTGGGATTGTAAAAATGTTTCATTGTTCTACTAGGGAAGAAATTAACCTGTTCCAACAGGCAAAGAACACCTGCTCGATTGTATGTGTGTTACGCGTGTATCTTGTGTGTGTTAGTGATGCATGTTGTAACGTCACAAAACGTTCCATAAAAGAAATCATTTATATAGTAAGTTAGCATAAGAGGAAAGTGAAGTGAACAGTATCGAACCCGAGTAGTCCCAAAAAATGGTGTAATTTTGTATAATAATTATTTCTATCAACTTGAAAAAACGACCAAACTATGACTAAGACAAAACCCCATATATATTATTAAAGTGAATAAGAGTGAAAAAACCATAAGACACTATAAGAGAGAGAAATAATGTCAGAATCAACCAAAATAATGTCAATAATTATTAAGTTTTATAACTATGAATAGAGTATTAAAAACTATTTTTTGTGAATGAATGGACATGATCCATTATTATATTATGTGATGTAAATAAAATAAATGTATTAAATGATTTAAATACATTATTAGAAAGAGTCTAAGTTAGAATAAAAATGATATATTTGTTATGACAAAAAATATTAATGTGTTGGATTTGAGACCATACACCAAGATTTCATGAAAAAAATTAATTATTATCAGATTTAAATACAAACTATATGTAATTATCAAGCAGACAATAGTGAACAATTTATCTTAAATAAAGGAAGCTGTCAAATGAATAAAAAGCAGTCAAAATAGCCAAAAACAGTGTTAACTAAAAACATGTAATAGGCATCTAATATTGTATAATTTATGAATTTAATGTTACCAAAATGCAACCAAACTGTATTAGAAAGCTGTAATATGATATAAAGCAACTATACTAATATACCTGACCAACTTTAACATTGTAATAGTCAAGTTAGCAAAATATTTACTTATACCATGTATGGCTGAAGCCCATCATCCAGTACAAAAATAATCATATCTGGCTAAATACTTACATAATACTAACACAAATAAGATAGAAAGGTACAATACATCAGTATACCTTAATAAGAAACAAACTCAGTTGAAAGTAAAGTCAATTCTAAAAGAATTTAACTAATTAGAGTGAGATTTGTCACGCCATAAAAAAGGACATCTCAAGACCAATCAATGATGCTATGTCATCTTGTGATAAATATAATATATGTACAAAGTAACCAGGTATCACAAAAGATAGACAAAATAATAAACTCTGTGTGTATAGTGGTGAAATAATACATATATTAAAGAAAAAGACTAATCATTGTATTAGAAAACTGACAAGAATCTAGGCCATGAGCAGAGGCCATATAAAATTGTATTTATTTGTGTTTTATTTATGTTAAAATTTGTTTATTTTGTTGTAGGAAAGTAGTAGTATTAGATGTTCAGCTTGTGGAAGGAACTTTGTAACTCCACAACAATTTTTGTTATAAAAAATGAGTTTTCAATGACAACAACTCAAGGTGAGGGTTGTATATTGTATTGTTTATTAGACTTAAGTTAATTAGAAACCAATCATATTTAGTATCGCTACATTCAGTTAAAAACAGGGAATCTAAATGTATTAATGGCATACAAATTGTGAGTACTAATGTAAAACTGTTTGATAAATACCAGTGTAAATTTTGAAATATCCTTTGTATGAAGAATAAGAAATTCGTTCTAAAAGCTTCTACGGAAGTGAAAATTGTTCTATGACATTCCATTTCGTTTATTCTCGAACATTCTAGAAAGAATTTTTACACAAATATACCGGAAGTCGATGAAAACAGTCATCCTGAATTAGTATAAAAGCGAGACCAAATTCGACCGAAAAAACACTTGAAACTTGAACTCCAGAACTGATGCATCTCACACAACACTGATCCACGCAGCTAAGGCGAAACCGAAGAGGCGAGAAATCGACAAGACACGGCAGGAAGGCTTTTCCCGTACATAGACATACCGACTGACTTAACCTCAACGAGAATCTTCGCCAGAAGTATCGCTGAAATAGAGCAGCGATACGGCAAATTTTAATAGAAATCACGCAGCCAGAACGTCGACGGCCCAGGAGGAACCAAATATTTAAATAGAGAACGAATTCTGCTGTGTTCGCATTGACTGACTAACGTGACAATAATTCCCCCAACGTAAACATACAATACACAAAGCCTTCCTCAACACTGCATGGGAATCAGCGCTGCGGTGGCCGATTTCTGAATCAACGCTAAACAGATGATTCGTAGCGGCGGCGTTTGAACGATATTCTACTGCCAAACGTTTTTACAAAAGTGCGGAAAAAGTAAACGATCGCAAAATTTGACTTTAAATAGATTCAGTGTACACCCGAAGAGGCGAGATTGAGAATCTACCCGAAAGGAGTGTCCAGTGCGAGAATAAATAACCATTGGAACGTGAGTTACCAAAATTAAAGTCATTTGTTACCTGGTTACATTTATCACACAGTTGTACTTCACACGCCACACATACACCTTCAAATCACTTAGTTTTTTCTTGTAAGGCATCTAATTGATATGTCTTGGTAGTTCAAAGGAGTCACGTCCTGAGAGTAAAGATTTTTCACATATTAAACTCATGCTTTTCAACTGAGTCAAAATCTGAAATATACTAGCCGATACTTGATTGTATATATAAAAAATTGTCAATAATAATAACTTGTAAAATTTTTTTTCTCCGCAATTTTATAATTTTTATGAATGATAGTCCTTCAGACGATTTGTTTTTTTTTTTTTTAAAGAATCATTAAACTTAACTGATTTTTCCAAGCTAAACTGACTTGTTTAAATTTTTTCGTAGATTTAAAAATTTTTATCAATCACATTTACTTTTTTTTTCTTGGAACAAACGTTTCCAAGTGGCGCCCACAAAGAGCATAGTATTAAGTTGTGTTACAGGACTACATCACTGCAGAGGATCCAGTCAACAGAGTAAGTAACAAAAGTGCGCGGAGGTAACGCCCGACAAATTACAACACAAACATTTAAATCAACACCCTTTTCTTATCTGTTATAAATTGGCAGCCCAACTAGTGAGGCTTGAAAAAGACGGAACAAGCCCGGCAACTACCAACAGATCAAAATGCCGCAACCAAAGGGAAAAAAGGTGAAGAAGACTGTGGAACCCGAGTTAAGTGTGGAAGACGGAGAGGCAGTACAGGTCGAGGAAACGGAATTAGAACCGCCCACACTAGAAATGGAAAGACCGGTACAAACGGCAGAGGAATTAGAAGAACAAACGGGAGAAGAACCCATACAAATGGTAGAACAAACAGAGAATCCCGAACCAGAGAAAATAACAGGGAACGTTGACGCTAATGTAATAATGATAATGTTCCAAACGCTAAACGAAAATATGAACAAAAATAAGCAAAGTAATGAGGAAATGTTCCAAAAAATGCAAGAAACAAACAAAAATACTAAGGCGGAAATAATAGAATCCATGAATAAAAATAGACGGGAAGATAAGGAGGAGAATAATAAAAACAGGCTGGAAGATAAAGAGAAATTAGACAAAAACATAGAATCTTTAAAGAAGGATATAACCGAGAAAATAGATGACAATGGGAAGAAACTGGAGATATTTCAGGAGGAGAATAAAAAAGTATAGAGTCCCTGAAAAAAGAAATTAGCATAAAATACGAAACAGTAAACAAAACGATCAATGATAATAAAATCGATAATGACAGGAAGGTCGAAAACATGGAGAAACAGTTGGAAAGGTTACGGGAGGGAAACAATACACGTTTCGAAAATATAGAGGAACAAGCAGTAGAGACCAAACAAGATGTTAGAAAGCTTGAAAACATGGTAAGGCAGAACCAAGACGCCATCATGCAGGAGGTGGGAGAAGTCCAGCACATCGCTAACAGGCTGGACGAACAAATAAAAACTAACAAAAATAGCATACTGGAAATAGACCAGAGAGAGAAAAACCTTCAGGAAAGATTAGAGGCGCTGAGAGACACACCAATACTAAACACTCATACGTGTCATGGTGAAAACAGGGAAGTAATCAACTTCCAGGACTATCGACGAAACCCAATGGAATTTTTGGAAAGAATGGAGGAGGTTATTGGGAGAAGTAGAGAAACAAGGTGGGACAGGATAAGAGAGATGCTTGACGAGAAGTTTAAAAATACTAAGGATAACTGGTGGATAGCGGTACGACCCGAAATAACGAATTTAACAGAGTTTAAACGCCAGTTTAAGGAAAAGTATTGGTCAGAGACCGCACAAAACAGGGTAAGAATGGACATTTTCTATGGCAAATACGACGCGTCCTATGGACAGTCCCCGACGTCTTATTTCCTGGGAAAGGTATGTTTAGCACGGAAGTTGATACCGCCGATCCCAGAAGAATGTTTGGTAAGGCAGTTAGCTGGACATTACAGCTATGGTATCAAGGATGCCCAATTATACCAACAGATTAGCAAAATAGCCGATCTGGCCAAATTATTGGAAAATTGCGAATCCACAGGAAGGTTCCAGGATTACCAACCCCCCAATCATAAGGTAGAGTACAACAACAATAATAACGGACCAAACCGGAATGGAGGCGGGAACGGTAATAATCTAAACACCAATAATCAGAGTAATAATATCCCACCAAATGGCAGAAATGATAACACTCAGGGCCCAATTAACCGCAACTATCCGGGACCAAACAGAGGTAATTACACCGGGAATAACTACAGTAGGAACTTCCACCAGGGAAACGGTTATCGCGGGAATAATTATAGAGGAAGTAATTATGGTCAACGTAATGGTTATCGCAACGGGGGAAACCAAGGAGGAGGCGATAGGAGAAACCAAAATGAATATAGGCCCCAGGTAAATTATACATTGGCCAATAACCGACGGCCATATCCACCTAATGTACCCACTTACATGTTTTACCCACAACAGGCGCCAGCTAGCCAGGGTAACACGGCGAATAGCCAACCTATTAACGGTAATCCCGAGGTCAGACAGGAAACACAGACGGGTCAGCAACCCAATGTTCCGGAAGACCGGGCCAATGAGACAGTGGCTCATTTAAACTAAACGCGGCAGTGAAAAAGGAAAACCGCCCTTCACTGAACCAATATTATGGGGTGACAAACGACGAACATAGACAGGACAAAGACGGGACTAGGATAAGGATAAATAATTATCTAAAAGATATTAGAGAGGAGTTATTAGAAGAAGGTGACGATATTATTAAAGATAGTAACCAAGGGAACAATAGTATCGTGCAGATTAAAGCATATATCAATGGCATAGAAGCGATACTACTCATTGACACGGGGTCAAATGTGTCACTTATCGATAGCATTGAGTTAGAGCGGATTAAACAAAATAGTAATTTACCAATACCCACTCTACCGATAAATAACATTATTTTAGTCGGAGCAACGGGGAGGCAAAATAAATCAATAAAGAAACAGGTGTCATTAGAGATGACTAGTAATGGGGTAACAATACCAATAGGGTTATTAGTGGCGAGTAATTTACCTATGAGTATACTAATAGGCTGCGATATACTTAGGCCATACAATGCTGTAATAGATTTGGAAAGTAAGGTGATAACTTTTAAGACTAACAAGGGGATTTGGACCAATAATTTAATCGATGTCCAAGGAAGTGGTACAGACAATACACCTTATCAAGCGATAGTGAACCATTATTATTGTACCGATCGTCCAATCAATATGCCTATATATCAGGAGGAAAACCCAGAGTTGTGGTTAGAAAAGTTAGAAGAAATACGGGATTTCCAAAGGACGAAAGCAAGGGGTCTGGTCAGCGAAAAACAGGCGGAACAATTAATCGAGGTATACAACCATTATAAACACATATTCTCGAACGCTCCAGGTAAAGCCAGAGATTATCAGTGCACCATAAAATTCAAAACTCCGGTGGAATTTAACAGGAAATCGTACCCGATCGCATACTCGCTAAAGAATGAAGTCAGGGAAGAATTGAACAGGATGATAGAGGACGACATAATCGAGTATAGTCATTCGCCCTTTACCAGCCCAATCATAGCGGTGCCAAAAAAGAACGGAAAGGTACGTATATGTCTCGATGCTAGGGAGATTAACAAAATGATTGTTAACGACCGCACATCACCTGGGGAGATAGAGGAGATATTAAAAAAGTTCCACGGAATCAAATATATAAGCTCATGGGATACGGTATGCGGATACTGGCAGATAGAACTCCACCCTGATAGTAGGAAATATATGGCATTCATATTCGAGGGCAGAAACTATCAGTTTAAGCGGTTACCTTTTGGCTTAATAAATTCTGTGGCGGTGTTTGTAAAGATAATGGACAGAATATTGGGGCAGGAAGTACTGAAGTTTACGACAGTGTACGTCGACGACCTACTGGTGACTTCAGCGAATTGGGACGACCATTGTAATAGGGTTGAACAGGTGCTACAGAAATTATCAGAGAATAATATCACCCTCAAATTAGACAAGTACCAATTCATTGCAAATGAGGTGAAATTTTTAGGATTTAATTTAACAGAACAAGGGATTACTCCATCCAAGGAAAAGGTAGAGGCCATACAGAAGTTCCCCACCCCAAAGAATAGGAAACAGCTGCAGTCATTTTTAGGAATCTGCAACTATTACAGAAAGTTTCGGTCCAATTACTCAGAACTAACTGCCAGGTTCCAAAAGCAGTTATCAGCTAAAGACAAATGGACTTGGGGACCAGAGCAAGATGGAGTGCTCAATATCATAAAGGAAAAGTTTTTAGAAACCGTAATGTTGCATCATCCCGACTTTACAAAACCATTTTTTCTAAACTGCGATGCCAGTAACGTGAGTTTAGGTGCAGCCCTCTATCAGGAAGATCAGGACGGTAACCATTTAGTAATTAGCTTTGCTAGCCGCGTGCTGAACAGTTGCGAACGAAACTACAATACTACCGAAAAAGAACTGTTGAGTGTAGTTTTCGCATGCGGTAAAATTAGGACATATATATTAGGGTACCCCATAACAGTTAGAAGCGACCACAAATCTATATCATTTTTAAAGCATTGTAAACTGAACCACGGAAGGCTGACTAGATGGGTTTTGACCTTGCAAGAGTACAATATCACATGGGAATATATACCCGGCAAACAGAACGTAGCCGCCGACGTCTTATCTCGCGTCAATATACCAGACCAAACCTTTGACGGCGAAAAGGAACAATTAGCCAAGGTTTACCACATTATTAAGAGCAGGGAGGATTTAAAAGATATTTTGCACGAAATAAAGTCACAACAAGAGGCCGATCCGAAATTAGGAGATATTAGAAAAAGGGTACAGGAAGGCGATGAGGTCATAAACAGATTTTATTGTATACACGACGACACTTTGTTTATTAGGAATACCCCGCAACAAGAGAATTGGAAATTAGTGATTCCACCAGCGATAGAGAGACCGCTAATAATCGACTATCACGATAGGTACGGACATATGGGTGCCCTTAAAGTAAGGAAGGCATTGGAAGAGCAAACATACATCAAGGGGATGAATAAGAAGGTGCAACTGGCGATACAGTCGTGCGATATTTGTCAAAAAGTAAAGTGTGATAACGAGAGGAAGGAAGGGGTCATGATACCCATATTATCTACCGAAAAATTGGAAAAGGTATTTCTCGATATCTGCGGACCCTTTCCACGCAGCGCTGGGAGACACCGATATAAATTTATCATAATCATTTTCGACCACTTTAGCAAGTATACAAAGCTATACCCAATAACTAGGGCAACGACCAGGAAAATAATAGACATAATAATCAAGCGTTATATAATGGAAGTGGGCCGACCGTATTCTATAATTACGGACCACGGTACTCAGTTTAGGGGAAAACTTTGGAAGGAAAGCTTGGGAGAACACGGAATAAAAACGTACAAGACGTCCGTATATCACCCGAATAGTAACCCAGCCGAGAGAGTGTTAAGGGAGGTAGGACGGTTACTAAGAACATACTGACATAACGAGCAGAAAAGATGGCATGAATATGTAGCCTCTACCGAGGATTTCCTCAATTTCTCGCATCACAATACCATCGAGATGTCGCCATACACAGTTATGTTCGAAAGACCCCCACCACGAGAGATAAAAGAAATTATTAATTTTCCCGACGAACCCGCATACCAATTCGAAGGGGCAAAATTTTATAATAAGGTGTTAGAAAAAACGGAACAGCAGCGGAAAAGATATATCAAATCACAGCCTAAGGCAATTAAATATGAGGTAGGTGAAAAGGTGTTAGTTAAAAATAGAGAATTGCCCAGTGCTATACAAGGCATAACGAGGAAATTGCTACTCTTATATACAGGGCCTTTCACGATAACCAGAGACAATAAAAACAATACCTACGAGGTAACTGACACAATTAGGAACAAGGTAAAAGGTACGTATAACCAGACTACATAAAAAAGTACCATGATTAAAAAAAAATCGCAAGTCGAATACTCAATCAGTGACCAAGTACCATGACCAATCATTTTGCATTGAATAGTGGGGCGTCTTTGCACCCGTGGCTTATTGCAGCTTCCGGGACGTGCCCGATGGCTGCCAGAAGAAAACAGTGCTGGACTTTCAATAGAAGGTGGCCTAAAATATGCGGGAGGGACACGCCAACCAGTTAACTGAGAAGGCGGCGGAAATTTTTTCAATTTTATATTTATGGAGGTATCGTGTCATGGTAACACTGCTGCCGATCGCGGGGCGAACGGCAGATGCCGCACGCGCCCGGCCCGGCGAGCAGGCGCCTTGTAGCGCCGGACGGTCCCCGCGAGGCAGGGATCCGCCGTGTCTTTGGCATCGGTAACAACGCCAAGCAGTCTGAAAATCAACTTACTTGGGGAAGGTATCTGACTGGGTTGGATGGTAACAAGGAGATAGAATTGCTCGGGAACCTAAATTAGAGCAAACAGAATTACGGGGGGTCGTCTAAGATCGCCCGAGGGCGTTTAACACGTATAGCGGGAGGTGGTTCAGACGTGCTGATAGAGCGGAGATAAGGAAAGGAGGAGGTCGCTGCAGAAGCAAAAAGAGTTTCGGCAAGCGACCGGACAAAATCGGCAAGGGTAGGAACTCGAAGGCCTCCACGAATGACATCATTTCTCACAAACCATGGAGACCCCGACAAGGATCTGAGGGTACGGGCCTGGAAAGCTTCCAGCCTACACTTGTTAGTGGTCGACACAAGCGACCACCATGCGGGAGCAGCATAGGTCAATATTGACCGGAGAAACAAAAGATAGATAGTAACTTTAGTGCGCAAAGCCAGGCGGTTGCGGCACGAGAGCATGGGAAATATTTTGGCTCGGACGCCTCGAGCTTTGGTGAGGGTAGCAGTCACGTGGCCGTTGAAGCTAAGGCGCTGGTCTAGCCGAACGCCCAAATACTTCACCGACTTTTGCCAGGCGATAGGCCTCCCTTCGAGGGAGAGGGCCTGGCATCGGGAAGTGGACTTGCTGGTGAAACAGATCGCCTCGGATTTCTCCGCGTTGATCAGCACCCGCCACTTCCTTAGCCAGGCCGGAAGCAGATTCAACTGACGCTGCAGCTTTGAACACGCAATTCGCGGGGACAGGGAGCTGCAGTAATACATTGCGTCGTCAGCGAATAGAGATAACGTGACTCCAGGAATAACAGGCAGGTCGTTCGTGTACACTAGGTACAGAACGGGGCCGAGGACAGATCCCTGCGGAACGCCAGCGGCGACGGGTCGAACTGATGAACAGGACCCTTCGACGCTAACCCTGAAGGTACGATCACTGAGGTATGACCGCAAGAAATGCACAATGGACGGTGGGATGGGGGAGTGAGCAAGTTTGTAGAGAAGACCTTCGTGCCAGACTTTGTCGAAGGCCTTACTCACGTCCAACAAGACAGCGCCCGTAGACTCTCTCTTGTTGGCGGCGTCGGACAATGCTGTGACAACTCGGACGAGTTGTAAAGTTGTCGAGTGCTCTCTACGGAACCCGAACTGTTCGCTCCGAATAAAATTATCCAGCAGCGGCCAGATGCGGGCGAGTAGGAGACGCTCAAACACCTTTGAGATTACTGGCAACAATGATATGGGGCGATAGCTGCCTGCAAGCATTCGAGGCTTGCCGGGCTTGGGTATCATGCTGATGTTGGCATTTTTCCACAGGCGGGGGAAGTATTGCAGCCGGAGACTGGAGTTGAACAGATCCAGGACCAATTCAACGCCCGAGGCCGGGAGATGTTGCAAAGCTGCGGCCCCGATCCGATCAGGACCAGGGGCGCGACGTCGGTTTAGTCGACAGATAGACGAAACTAGTTCGTCCCTGTCGAAGAGAGCGGGAGGGTCAGGTGGAGGGCGGGAAAAATAACCAGATAGGAAGTCTCGAACCACTACCGAGAAGGCAGGGTCCGAGACGCCTCCATGAACGGTGAATTGAGTCTCCATGCAGTCGGCGAAGACCTCTGCCTTGCCTTCCGGTGAAGAAACAATGCCGTTCGGGGTGTTAAGCGGGTTGCGAGTACGCTTCTCGCGGGTAAGGCGACTCGTCGCTCTCCAGACGGAGGCTGGGTCGACTTCAAGGGACTCAAGGTATGAGTCCCACTGATCAGAGTTTACGTCCCGCAAAAGTTGCTGGACGTAAAGAGACTGGGCCTGAAACCGTCGTTTGACGGCGGGATCTCGGGTTCGTTGCCATCTGCGGCGGAGCTTGCGCCGAAGCCAGATGGCGTGGATAACTTCCGGTTGAAGGGCCGATTTGCGATTCACCTCTACGTTGTATGTGTGTCGATCCATGACACCTTGGACCAACTCCTGAAGATGAGTGGCACGGAGATCCAGATCGTCACGAGTGGCGATCGGGTCCGCTGGGACAGATGGTAACCTTCGAGATAGCTCGTCGTGATAGGAGCGCCAGTTGACCCTCCTAGCAGGACCAGCGGGAAGTCGGGGTGAAGCCGACACATCTCGAACAGTTATTAGAAGGGGATTGTGATCAGACGAGAGGTCTGACACTGACGAGACCTGGATGTTATGGGCCACGTTCCTGACTACAACTACATCAAGAACGTCCGGTCTGTGACCGGCATAGTGGAAGTGGGTAGGATCATCAGGGCCGATGACGTGCGTATCCGGGTCGTCTAGGACGAACCGGCGGAGTGATCTGCCGTAGGCGTTGGTAGCCCTACTGTTCCAAGAAGGATGTTTGGCGTTGAAGTCGCCGGCTGCAATTGTCGAGATTGGGTGGTCGAGGAGAGCGTTCCACTCCTCAGGCGGGGGCGGCGGGCTCAGGCCAGGCCGGAGATACGCGGAAACAATGCGCAACTCCGAGCTGCCTGCGTCCACCGCCACCGCGCAACCTTCGATGAGTCGAGTAGTTAGGGGGGGTAGTGGCCTGTGGGATATCCGCCTGTGGACCAGAATCGCCGTACCCCCTTTCGGGGGTTGGCGCGGCTGTCGGGGACGATCCTGACGATAACAAGTGTAAGAAGGAAGTGAGAATCGATGGTAGGGGGCTAGATGGGTTTCGGAGAGAAGCACGACATCAACGTCGTACTCCACGACGAAAGCCGCCAGCTCAGATCGACGAGAGGAAACGCCATCGGCGTTCCAAGCGACGATCCGCAGGGATCTAGCCATTGAGGGGGAGGAGAGGGAAGAGAGCAGAGAGAGATTGGAATACTAACATTAGCACGGTAGAGGTGTCAGGAGCAGACCTGATGCTTTCAACAAGGTGAGTGGCCCAAGCCGTCAGGGGATCCGCTGGAGCCCGAGAAAGTTCCCGGGACCCGCGCGGACGTTCCTGAGGAACTTCGGCCAGGACTACAGATGGCGCTGGGTTAGCGGACTGAACTTTGGTCTGCTCGCGCGGAGGTTGGGAGATGACAGGGGCGGGAGAGTCCCGCTGAGGTTGGGCAGGACGAGCCTGCTGATGTCGTCGGCCGGGAGTCCGGCGACGAGAGCGCTTTTTGGTGCCCTTGCGGGCGGAAGTGGTTGACGATGATGGCTTAGCAGCAACCGCTGCGTAGGAAGGGCCGGGCGCTCCGGCAGGCGCCGGGAGTGGAGCCGTCGCAGGCGCCGCCGGAGCGACGCCTGCAGGCGGGACTGAGACCGCGGGAGCGACAGGAGTCGCTGCCGGGGCCTTGACAGATGTACCGGAGAGAGGGGGGAAGACCTCTCGCCGATTAGGGGCCGGGCCAGCTACACGACGCTGCGCGCCAGGGCGCGCAGATCGCTGCTGTCTTTCCGCCTCGATATATTTAATACAACCCCGGTAACTAGCCGGATGGGCGCCCTTGCAGTTGCAGCAGTACGGGACAAAACCCGGCACACGAGGCTTATCACAGCCACGGTGAGGGTCGCCGCACCGCACGCAACGTACCATGACCAAATACCAAAGTCAAATACAGCATCATATGGAAGGTACCTTGACTAAACATGTCAACGTATATTTACCAACTTACCCGTACTTAGAGAAGGAGAGAGATTATTATAAATAAATATTACGAGAAGGACACCTTACACCAAAGGCATAATGATATATATATAAAATATAGATTTATTTCCAATAGCCATGTCAACGTATATTTACCAGCTTACCCGTACTTAGAGAAGGAGAGAGATTATTATTAATGATTATTACGAGATGGACACATTCCATCATAGGCAAGATTTATTTCCAATAGCCATGTCAACGTATATTTACCAGCTTACCCGTACTTATAGAAGGAGAGAGATTATTATTAATAAATATTACGAGATGGACACTTAGTAAAGGAGAAAAGAAGGAGAAATACTGTCATATATTTGATATTTAAATGGAAATGATAAATGAAAATAAAAAAAAAGGGAAAACAGTGTGTTACATAAGGAGGTAATGATGAATATGAATATAGCTATTAACATTGAATGATTTTAAACGATAATTTTAACATGCGGAGAACGATATATTAATATAATTGTGAATTAATCAGAAGAGTTTAAGAAAGGGAATTTATGTGTAGGAGCCTATGATCTTTGAATATTGTATTTTTTTTTTATTATTATTATTATTATTTGTTGCAAAGGTGCAATTATTATTTTCTGAACAGGGATGTGTTGCCTCTGATTTCCAACTAATAATATAATGATAATCCAACCAACTAAATAATGATAATCCAACTCCCAACCCTCTATGTAATTGATAGGGAATTACATCAAAGGTTAATTATATAACATCAAGGTAAAAAGGAAAGGAATAGGTGATACGACAAAGAACGAACTAGGAATATTGAGTTGGATTAATATTTTAAAGGAGTAGTACAGGAATTTAATTATAAGATAAAAGAATGAGATATAAAGAAGATAATAAAGGGTTAATATAGAGATGATAATTTCATCAAAACCAAAGATACGTTTTTCCAAAATTATCAATTTTAACGGAGAGGCATATGTAACGTCACAAAACGTTCCATAAAAGAAATCATTTATATAGTAAGTTAGCATAAGAGGAAAGTGAAGTGAACAGTATCGAACCCGAGTAGTCCCAAAAAATTGTGTAATTTTGTATAATAATTATTTCTATCAACTTGAAAAAACGACCAAACTATGACTAAGACAAAACCCCATATATATTATTAAAGTGAATAAGAGTGAAAAATCCATAAGACACTATAAGAGAGAGAAATAATGTCAGAATCAACCAAAATAATGTCAATAATTATTAAGTTTTATAACTATGAATAGAATATTAAAAACTATTTTTTGTGAATGAATGGACATGATCCATTATTATATTATGTGATGTAAATAAAATAAATGTATTAAATGATTTAAATACATTATTAGAAAGAGTCTAAGTTAGAATAAAAATGATATATTTGTTATGACAAAAAATATTAATGTGTTGGATTTGAGACCATACACCAAGATTTCATGAAAAAAATTAATTATTATCAGATTTAAATAAAAACTATATGCAATTGTCAAGCAGACAATAGTGAACAATTTATCTTAAATACAGGAAGCTGTCAAATGAATAAAAAGCAGTCAAAATAGCCAAAAACAGTGTTAACTAAAAACATGTAATAGGCATCTAATATTGTATAATTTATGAATTTAATGTTACCAAAATGCAACCAAACTGTATTAGAAAGCTGTAATATGATATAAAGCAACTATACTAATATACCTGACCAACTTTAACATTGTAATAGTCAAGTTAGCAAAATATTTACTTATACCATGTATGGCTGAAACCCATCATCCAGTACAAAAATAATCATATCTGGCTAAATACTTACATAATACTAACAAAAATAAGATAGAAAGGTACAATACATCAGTATACCTTAACAAGAAACAAACTCAGTTGAAAGTAAAGTCAATTCTAAAAGAATTTAACTAATTAGAGTGAGATTTGTCACGCCATAAAAAAGGGCATCTCAAGACCAATCAATGATGCTATGTCATCTTGTGATAAATATAATATATGTACAAAGTAACCAGGTATCACAAAAGATAGACAAAATAATAAACTTTGTGTGTATAGTGGTGAAATAATACATATATTAAAGAAAAAGACTAATCATTGTATTAGAAAACTGACAAGAATCTAGGCCATGAGCAGAGGCCATATAAAATTGTATTTATTTGTGTTTTATTTATGTTAAAATTTGTTTATTTTGTTGTAGGAATGTAGTAGTATTAGATGTTCAGCTTGTGGAAGGAACTTTGTAACTCCACAACAATTTTTGTTATAAAAAATGAGTTTTCAATGACAACAACTCAAGGTGAGGGTTGTATATTGTATTGTTTATTAGACTTAAGTTAATTAGAAACCAATCATATTTAGTATCGCTACATTCAGTTAAAAACAGGGAATCTAAATGTATTAATGGCATACAAATTGTGAGTACTAATGTAAAACTGTTTGATAAATACCAGTGTAAATTTTGAAATATCCTTTGTATGAAGAATAAGAAATTCGTTCTAAAAGCTTCTACGGAAGTGAAAATTGTTCTATGACATTCCATTTCGTTTATTCTCGAACATTCTAGAAAGAATTTTTACACAAATATACCGGAAGTCGATGAAAACAGTCATCCTGAATTAGTATAAAAGCGAGACCAAATTCGACCGAAAAAACACTTGAAACTTGAACTCCAGAACTGATGCATCTCACACAACACTGATCCACGCAGCTAAGGCGAAACCGAAGAGGCGAGAAATCGACAAGACACGGCAGGAAGGCTTTTCCCGTACATAGACATACCGACTGACTTAACCTCAACGAGAATCTTCGCCAGAAGTATCGCTGAAATAGAGCAGCGATACGGCAAATTTTAATAGAAATCACACAGGCAGAACGTCGACGGCCCAGGAGGGACCAAATATTTAAATAGAGAACGAATTCTGCTGTGTTCGCATTGACTGACTAACGTGACAATAATTCCCCCTAACGTAAACATACAATACACAAAGCCTTCCTCAACACTGCATGGGAATCAGCGCTGCGGTGGCCGATTTCTGAATCAACGCTAAACAGATGATTCGTAGCGGCGGCGTTTGAACGATATTCTACTGCCAAACGTTTTTACAAAAGTGCGGAAAAAGTAAACGATCGCAAAATTTGACTTTAAATAGATTCAGTGTACACCCGAAGAGGCGAGATTGAGAATCTACCCGAAAGGAGTGTCCAGTGCGAGAATAAATAACCATTGGAACGTGAGTTACCAAAATTAAAGTCATTTGTTACCTGGTTACATTTATCACACAGTTGTACTTCACACACCACACATACACCTTCAAATCACTTAGTTTTTTCTTGTAAGGCATCTAATTGATATGTCTTGGTAGTTCAAAGGTGTCACGTCCTGAGAGTAAAGATTTTTCACATATTAAACTCATGCTTTTCAACTGAGTCAAAATCTGAAAAATACTAGCCGATACTTGATTGTATATATAAAAAATTGTCAATAATAATAACTTGTAAAATTTTTTTTCTCCGCAATTTTATAATTTTTATGAATGATAGTCCTTCAGACGATTTGTTTTTTTTTTTTTTAAAGAATCATTAAACTTAACTGATTTTTCCAAGCTAAACTGGCTTGTTTAAATTTTTTCGTAGATTTAAAAATTTTTATCAATCACATTTACTTTTTTTTTCTTGGAACAAACGTTTCCAAGTGGCGCCCACAAAGAGCATAGTATTAAGTTGTGTTACAGGACTACATCACTGCAGAGGATCCAGTCAACAGAGTAAGTAACAAAAGTGCGCGGAGGTAACGCCCGACAAATTACAACACAAACATTTAAATCAACACCCTTTTCTTATCTGTTATAATGTACAGACAGGAATCTCAGCTACCCTCTCTAATTAATTACTAAAATAATTATTTTAATTAACTGTGTGAAAACTAATTAGTGTATACCCCAAAACACCTCAAAACCCCAAAACAAAAGGCACCAAAGTGTGTGTAAATTTTATAGGTATCCACAGTAAGAAAATGACGTTAATAGGACACACTACGCGAAGTCAGTGCGAAATAAATGTGCCAAAAATACGCAAATTACACTAAGACGCTCAAATTAATACACTGAGTGCTTAGTCAAATTAGCTATGATTTGTGCTATCTCAATTCCGTACAAAACATTGCCATTTGCAAAAAATTGCAAATATATGAAACCGTTCGGGAGTGGGGGCTATCATGTGATCTGCAGGTTTCGACAGGATAATTTCGAAACCAACAGGTGCGGAACCTCGAGAGGGTATAAATTAAGGGTTCGACTGGAAGCCTTTCTCTTCTTTTCAAAACACAGTTGCAGTCGGACATGCTGTCCGTCGGCAGAACAGTTTTATTTTATTATAAGTCTCACCTACGAACGAATAAAGACGTTCTGTAATTATGTTTACACTATTTCGGGAAACCTTAGAGTACCGGGACCGTTTAAGTCAGCAAGAGGATCTACCGAGAAGCTACAAAAAGCGACGCGAGATGCTGGACGTTAGGAGATGCTTTTTAGACGCCTAACAGCCGAACGACAGCCTCCTCGCAGCAGCTAGTAATTCTCTGGAATGGACCACACACTGCTGGAGAACGACGCTGGACTCTGGACAATGCTGGACCCCGTCAATAAGTCGTAAGGTCATCAAAACTCGAGGTGACATGCATAATGCATTTATAAATGATATTTTTTTAAAGAGCTCTTAAAGACTATATAAAGTGACAATGAATTAAAACAAAAAAGTTTATAATTAGAAAGAATGTAATAGAGTTTTATGTAAATTTATTAGTCGTAAGAATGAGCGATCGCATATAGATAAATATAAATATAGAAGAAAAAAAAGAGAGAGTTTAATTTTGAGATAGTATATTTTTTTTATCAAAGTAAAATAATTGAAATGATTTGATATTTGCATTTAGTAGAAAAGAATAATTTAAATTTTGAATATGAAACAAATGCCAGTCTAAGTGTAAACAATATAATTTTAAATTATTTAAAAAAAAAAAGGAAACATTGGTATAGACTGAACAAGTTGAGGTCAGATATGAAATAAATGAATTCAATTAAAAAATAAACTTAATTACATTTAAAAATTAATTTTTTTATTAAATCAATTTGCATAAATGTCTAGATTAAGATTATTAACATATCTAGAGGTAAAAGTGTTTTAAATGTGTGTAACACCGTATAGCTTAAGAGATGAACTTAATAATGAGTGATATCTGATCGAAGATTATTAACAATGTTTTATTATTTATAATGCTTGTTCAAACAATAAAAATGAAATTTTAACTACTCATAAATTTACTACTCTTATTATAGTTACACCTGGTATTGTTATATTTATTTACAACCTGCATATACAAAAGGTATCGTTGTATAATTTTGGCGTCCCAAAGAACGTGGGGCCACATAAATTATAGTATATCAAAGATATGTTATGTATCGTTGTATAATTTTGGCGCTCCAAAATCGTGGTGCTCCACAAATTTAAATTACATTATATAATTTGTTACGTTATATAATTTTGTCGCCCGTTAACTTGGGGCTCGACACGCCAACATTTAATAATTAATGTATGCTCTATGATTACCAGTGTTCGATAATTTATATGATATAACTAATATTATATTTAATTAATTTTGTATGGTAGTTATTTTTTAATTGTGTGTGTATTGTATTGTAATAATGCAACTGGCGCCCACCGCAATAAACAGGTGTAATTGTAACATGAGTAGATAAAAATAAATAAATAATAACAATTAAACAATAAATAAATAAAAGCTCGCATACGGTTCACCAATAATAAATTATAAATAAATATTTTTATAATATTAAAATATTTTTATAATATAAAATTATTTTAATACACTATGGCAGCACCAGAAGGCTTAAATATGGAAGCACTTCAAACCATGATGCGTGCCTGGGTGGACGAATTATGTACAAACCAAAAAGAAGGAAATAGAAAGCAAATAGAAGAGTTTCAAGAATTTAATACAAAGCAAATACGAAAGAATAGGGAAGAATCTAAAGCCGAATTCAAAGAACTAAAGAGGGCTAATAAAGAATTTAAAGCTGAATTAGCGAAAACTAATGAACAAATACAAAAGAATAGCGAAGAAAGTAGGGCCGAATTTAAAGAGTTTAAAGAGCAACTGACTACAAAACTCGAAGAAACTAATACAAGAATAGAAATATTAGAAGCTAGAGTAGAACAGTCGCTAAATGAACAAGCTATAAAGATAGAGAATAGGTTTAAAGATCATAAAACAGAATGGTCGAAAGAATTAAAAGAAAGTATTAAACAATTAGCTGAACACTGAAATGACGAGTTTAGAGTTTCAAAGCAGGAACAAGATGTGAGGATTAGAACAGTTAGTGAACAAATCCGGGAAAACATCAATAAAACGCAGGAAATAGAAGCCCGAACGATGACGTTGGAAACTGCTGTAGTAGAGTCTGCAAAATCCACCAAGGACTACTCAGGTGAAATGAACACACTTAAGGAAGATCTACGTGGAGAAGTAGAACGTCTGAGAACGGAGATAAAGAAACAACCGGCGCAGACAATAATGTTCACTGCATCCATAGAAGAAAGAAGTAAGATAACCTTTGCAGGTAACAAAGGGGAAAATAGCATGGAATGTTTGGCGAATATCGAGAGAGAAAGTGAAAAAATGGGAAGTATGAGTGACGACGAGGAGAAAGTGAGTTTTGTCACCCGTCATTTAAGAGATTCTGCAAGTCAATGGTACTCCATAATTCGAGACAATATAACCACGTATCAGCAATTCAGAGAAGCATTCGGAAATAGGTATTGGAATATCCACACTCAAAGTACGTGACCAATTGGAGTATGGTAAATATAATCCGCATGGACGCCAGAGTATTGAGCAGTACACTATACCGCAAATTGAACGCGTAAAACATTTAAAACCAAAATTTTCTGAGTATGAGATAGTGTCTAAGTTGTCTTACCATTTCCATAGAGATATTCAGTTAGCTGTATATATGCAGAGTGTCAAAACGATCGAACAATTCTTAATACTTGTCACTCAATCACAAAATATTAACAAGAGTAACACTTCACCACACAATCAACAAACACGCATTAATTATCACGCTAGTTACGACCGTAGTGATAAACCACGAGAACGTGACGATACGCAAAACCGTGATAATTATAAGCGAAATTATACGCCGCCAACACACAATGTAAAGCAAAACACAGCTGTGAATAACGCACGCGACGTACAGAATGAACAACACGCTGAGAGAAACGTGCGCGATACAAATTGGAAGAAAAAGTTTTGTAAACCATATGACCGCACCGTAACCACAATGCAGAGCAAGAGAGGGAGCGCAGATGAGGAAATAAAAGTGAGACAGCAACAGGGGCATGTTCAACCATCCTGTTCCCGCGACACAAAACAATGACGGAGAAACAGGACGTGCGGCTACACAATAAACAATATATATCCGTGCGATGTGAGAAATGAGTTATTAGACACCGACAGGAAGGTGACACCAGATCAACAAGAAATAAATTATACTATAATTAATGTACGAATTAATGGATGTAGAATTAAAATGTTAATCGATACAGGTAGCCAATTAACTGTACTAAACAATAAGGGGGTACAACAACATAAAAAATATTTTAAACAAACGGCTATTTTACCTGTCAATAATATAAATGTTATTACAGCCATGAATAAGAGAGAAAAGGTTAGACAGCAAGCTTACGTAACTTTAAATTGTAAGGACTTAGAAATAACATATCCTATGATCATAATGAATAAACTTATATATGATGGAATTATTGGAATAGATTTATTAAGTACTTTAAGTGCAAGGATTGATATTAATAACAATAAGATTTTATGTAATTATAAGGATGTTCTTTATGAATTAATTATGAATGAAAATGAAGAAAATTGTGAGGTAAGTGGAAAACCTATTGTCGTATCCAAGCCACGTATACGATATGCACCTACTCAGCATGCTAATACAGCCGAAGAAGGAATGTCATCTCAAGAAGAAGAGAAGTTATTTAAATTAATAGAAGAGTATAACGAAGTATTCAGCGATGTACCGACGCAGACCAGTCTATGAACACGCTATTATGGTATCAGACCCTACAAAATTTGTCAGACGAACGTACCCAATACCCATGAAGTACGACATGAAGTACGAGGGAGAAGTTGAACTGGAAATACGACGGATGATAGAAAATAACATCATTGAGCGGTCGAACAGCAACTTTCTTAATCCTCTAGTTGTAGTAAAGAAGAAGAGTGGAGAAGTACGTTTATGCCTGGACATGAGGAGTTTGAATAGCGTCGTTCTACGTGAATTCGATTGTGCACCACCTGCGGACGAGTTATTTGCAAAGTGTGAAGGAGCACGTTATTTGACTAAGTTGGATTTACGGTCGAGTTTTTGGCAAATTCCAATTAGAAGAGAAGATAGAAAATACACCGCCTTCCTATACAAAAATAAATGCTACCAACACAAGGTAGTTCCCTTTGGTTTGAGCACGAGTTTGGCTGCGATTGTAAAATGTCTGGAGAAAGCATTAGGACCAGAAGTGGAGCCTTACACCATAGTGTTCGTGGATGATATCTTGGTAGTATCAAAAACACTTGACGAACACTTTGAACATCTTAACACTATATTCCACAAGGTTAGGGAAGCCCAAATAACCCTTAACCTAGACAAGTGCGAATTCATAAAATCCTCAATCCAATTCCTAGGTCATATTATTTCATCCTCAGGTATTCAACCCGATCCCATAAAGATATCCAGTATTACCGATTTCCCTACAGCTGAGAACATTAAAGGGTTACGAGCATTTTTGGGGCTCACAGGATACTATAGAAGATTCTCACAACAATATGCAGAAAGAACACAACCGTTGCATGGAGTTAACAAAGAAATATCGCAAATGGAAGTGAGAGCAGAAACATCAAGATGCCTTCGACTAAGTCAAGAAGTTATTCATTGAAAACATAATGCTTCATCATCCACAGCGAGATGGAAGTTTCGTTATCTACGCAGACGCTAGCGACTACGCGTGTAGAAGTGTACTGTATCAACAAGATGCTACAGGAGAACACCGTGTCATTGCATATGCCAGTAGAGTATTCAAAGGAGCAGAGAAGCAGTACTCTACATCTGAGAAGGAGATACTTGATATAGTATACGCCCTGAAACAGTTTCGATATTATATTTACGGAACGCATTTTGAAATACATACGGACCATCAAGCGTTATCATTTCTATTAAAATGTAAAGTAACCAACGCTCGATTATTACGATGGATCCTAGCAATCGGTGAGTATTCCTTTACTATAAAATATTGTAAAGGGAAAGATAATTTTATAGCCGATACCTTGAGTAGATACGTCACAGAAGAGTGTGAAGGGGTCTACGAAAATAACCATAATGAGCTACAACTGTTACCTATTTAATTTACTGCTGATAATGATGTTAAACACATGCTGAAGAATCTAGCTCAACAACAAGACTTAGATGATGCTACGAGAGGATTTAAGCTACGAGATCAGCTACCAGACCATTACAAGGTACAAAATGGAGTCTTATATAAAGTAATGATGCAAGATTGGAAGGTAGTATTAACAAATGATATGTTGCATAAATTGATTCGACCAACACACAAACGTTTAGCACATGCTGCTGCACTTAAATGTTACTTAAGCCTACGTGAAGATTTCACCATCAATAATATATTCAGGAAGATTAAAAACGAAAGTAAGAAATGTTATGTGTGTCAAACAGCAAAAGGACCGAATCTACATACCTATGTGGGAATGCAGAGTATCCAGAAGGACCATAAAGGAGAGCTAATTGCAGTGGATTTTTTGTGACCACTTCCAAGATCAAGTCGTGGAGTGAAACACATACTTGTTTCTATTGATGTATTTTCCAAAGCCATCCATCTGTATCCAATTATGCGACCCACAACTACAGTTGTTTTGAAAATACTCTTGCAGAAATACATTCCTGCATTTGGTAAAATGAAGAAGGTACTTAGCGACCAACGAGTGCAGTTCCAAAGCGATGTATGGGAGAAGACTCTTCGTGAAATGGAATCCAACCTGTACTCACATCAGTACGACACCCACAGGGAAATCTCGCGCGGAAAGAGTAAATAAAGAGTTAGGTAAATATCTACGAATCTACTGTCACGACCAAAATAACAAATGGGCAGAATATTAACCTTTCTTTGAAAAAGCAATAAATGAAAATTATAGCGAAGCAACAAGTTATACGCCAATCGAGCTAGATGAAGACAAAAAAAACCTATTAGATTCTGGACCAAATATGTAAGCAACCAAAGAATCAAAATGTACCTATTCCATTAAGTGTAAAGGTGGAGTACGATAAACAACGCATCATTGAACAAGGTAACAAGAGGAAAGAAAAGTTCAATAAAACACATAAATTACAACAGTTTGACGTAGGAGAACAAATTCTGTTGAAAGCTAATCCCGTCGGAAAACGCATTGACAACACGGCGAAGAAATTCTTTCGGTTGTACAACGGACCTTATACGTTGAAACAACGCGTGGGAATACACACGTTCATCGTATACGACGAGAGCAAAGAAAAGGACATCGGCAAAGATCATGCGACGTCATTCAAGAAATTCTACGTATGAATAGCGAGAAGAGAAAGAGAGAAGAACAAGGCCACGGCGCCTGTCCAAGGTCAATGCACCGCTCAGCTGTTATAATGGGGGCGGTGAATATATTGCATACCACCACAGATGAGAGTTATACTGACCTACACATTATTATGTGTCATTTAACTGATGTAAATTAAGGTTAAACTAGTATAGGCCTAATATTATTTTTATTTGTCTAGAACAAATACTGTAGGCAAAAATTTAATAAATAAATATTTATTAAATGTTTTTTTTCAAGCAGAGGAATAATGCAACGATACAACCATATGCTGTATTGAGCATTGATTTAAATAAATATAACATTTGTAAAATTATTATAAGTTTGGGGTAAATGGACAGGTCTGGGATTGTAAAAATGTTTCATTGTTATACTAGGGGAGAAATTAACCTGTTCCAACAGGCAAAGAACACCTGCTCGATTGTATGTGTGTTACGCGTGTATCTTGTGTGTGTTAACGATGCATGTACAGACAGGAATCTCAGCTACCCTCACTAATTAATTACTAAAATAATTATTTTAACTCACTATGTGAAAACTAATTAGTGTATAAACAAACAAAAGGCACCAAAATGTGTGTAAATTTTATATGTATCCACAGTAAGAAAATGACGTTAATAGGACACACTACGCGAAGTCAGTGCGAAATAAATGTGCCAAAAATACGCAAATTACACTAAGACGCTCAAATTAATACACTGAGTGCTTAATCAAATTAGCTATGATTTGTGCTATCTCAATTCCGTACAAAACATTGCCATTTGCAAAAAATTGCAAATATATGAAACCGTTCGGGAGTGGGGGCTATCATGTGATCTGCAGGTTTCGACAGGATAATTTCGGAACCAACAGGTGCGGAACCTCGAGAGGGTATAAATTAAGGGTTCAACTGGAAGCCTTTCTCTTCTTTTCAAAACACAGTTGCAGTCGGACATGCTGTCCGTCGGCAGAACAGTTTTATTTTATTATAAGTCTCACCTACGAACGAATAAAGACGTTCTGTAATTATGTTTACACTATTTCGGGAAACGTAGAGTACCGGGACCGTTTAAGTCAGCAAGAGGATCTACCGAGAAGCTACAAAAAGCGACGCGAGATGCTGGACGTTAGGAGATGCTTTTTAGACGCCTAACAGCCGAACGACAGCCTCCTCGCAGCAGCTAGTAATTCTCTGGAACGGACCACACACTGCTGGAGAACGACGCTGGACTCTGGACAATGCTGGACCCCGTCAATAAGTCGTAAGGTCATCAAAACTCGAGGTGACATGCATAATGCATTTATAAATGATATTTTTTTAAAGAGCTCTTAAAGACTATATAAAGTGACAATGAATTAAAACAAAAAAGTTTATAATTAGAAAGAATGTAATAGAGTTTTATGTAAATTTATTAGTCGTAAGAATGAGCGATCGCATATAGATAAATATAAATATAGAAGAAAAAAAAGAGAGAGTTTAATTTTGAGATAGTATATTTTTTTTATCAAAGTAAAATAATTGAAATGATTTGATATTTGCATTTAGTAGAAAAGAATAATTTAAATTTTGAATATGAAACAAATGCCAGTCTAAGTGTAAACAATATAATTTTAAATTATTTAAAAAAAAAAAGGAAACATTGGTATAGACTGAACAAGTTGAGGTCAGATATGAAATAAATGAATTCAATTAAAAAATAAACTTAATTACATTTAAAAATTAATTTTTTTATTAAATCAATTTGCATAAATGTCTAGATTAAGATTATTAACATATCTAGAGGTAAGAGTGTTTTAAATATGTGTAACACCATATAGCTTAAGAGATGAACTTAATAATGAGTGATATCTTATCGAAGATTATTAACAATGTTTTATTATTTATAATGCTTGTTAAAACAATAAACATGAAATTTTAATTACTCATAAATTTACTACTCTTATTATAGTTACACCTGGTATTTTTATAATTATTTACAACCTGTATATACAAAAGGTATCGTTGTATAATTTTGGCGTCCCAACGAACGTGGGGCCACATAAATTACAGTATATCAAAGATATGTTATGTATCGTTTTATAATTTTGGCGCTCCAAAATCGTGGGGCTCCACAAATTTAAATTACATTATATAATTTCTTACGTTATAATATATATATATATTTATTTATTTGTGTGTGTGTGTGTGTGTGTGTGTGTATATATTACAACGATACAAATTAAAACTGCATAGATTTAAATTATTACAACAGTGTCCTATATCTGGGAGGTAGGAAAATTTATTAAATTGAAACGTTAAGATTACTATTGTCTTATTACTTTATAATATAAAATTGTTTATTAAAAATTTGTCTTTCAATAATTGAATCTATGGGCTTGTTTTACAACTATGTTACTTGTTACGTTGAAGTCCACTGTTTGCATAACCTCTCGACGCCCCGCACGCAGTTCGACTGGATCACTGCAACTCTGCACGTTGACCGTTCCAAGATGATCTAACGCTGACAATTTATGCTGAAATTTCACGTCTTTGCGCACACGCACGCTGCGACATGAACTGTTATTGTTTATGATTTTAATTTATTCAATCTCAGGGATTAAAACTGGGTAAAATAGATCGTGTATTGATCTTACACAAACTCCGGTTTCTTGAAGTGTTCTCGCGTAACTATCAAAATATCTCGGCAGATATTTTGCCCCTACTCCGGAAAATCTTCCACTGTACGCAGAAAGCACTAGCATGATCTATTTATTATTTGAGTTCTCTAAGTGATAATGGTTACGAAGAACTCGAACCGTGAACCAACTTCTAATTCTACAGGAAAACGACCTGCCTTGTCACGAAAAACTCGTAGCAGCGAGTATGTCTTTCCATAACGAGTCTTTGGAAGGACCTGAGCGGTCCGTCCGCTGAAAGCGTCCGTCTCAAATAAATTTTAGACCCTCTGATTGGTTGAAGCTTTAGCAAAGTCACCGATGAGAACACAGATAGACTGAAATCAGGCTTAAACTCTGTCCGATTCTCCAAAGGTCTGTCTAGATTTAATCTACAAATTTTATTACTTTCTAGGAGAATAAAAGAAGATTGACTTCATAAAAAAAATATATAAAAATTATAGTTGTGGAGAATTGATTATATGGAGCTTATAACCATGAGAATACTCTGTCCAAGTTTCAGAACGAAATGTTAATTTTCCTCGAAGTTATTAAATAAAATGTAAATCACACGCGCACCCGCGCACTTACACACAAATATTTCACATGACATAAATGAGAATAAAGTTATGAAACTTTTGACATAACATACTTTTTTAAACACAGCTTGTTTCTAAACTTATGACTACTTTACAAAGAAAGAACAAAATCAATTTAAAACATGTCTATGGCCATCAGAAAATGTTATATAGCATTAGTATTCCACTTAAATGAACTTCATATCCTGTGTACTGTTGCAGGATTATCCCATCCACATATAAAAAAAAATTGTTTACATGTTCACAAATTTTTTTTAACATAAAACAAATAATATATGTCTTCCAAAAATATAAATAAGACAAAACCAAATAAATAAATACTTTTCCCAAAACTAAATTATATCAATTCTGTTTGACATTTCCATTTTGACAGAAGAAACATAAACAATTACACGTGGTCAGATTCTGAATACTATGCCCTCACAAGATAAGCCATAATAGCATTTGATGACGTCATGTCTCCTTATCTAACATTCCAGACATTGACCCATATATTCCGACATCTCATCTCTCTTTCTTAAATACATTTGTTTTTTTTTTATACAATTTGTTTCAATACAGTCATACATCATATGCCCTGATACACATGAACTGTTTATTCTTTAACGTAATATTTGCGTAAAGATAATGCATGGAATTTACCAATAGTACGGTTAGTTGTAGGATTAGTAACAATGTAAGTATTTTTACCAACTAGCTCAGATAATAAGAAAGGTCCATTATATAACCTAAAGAATTTAGCAGCTGTGTTATCTTCACGACGACCAACGTTTAACGATTTTAGAAGAACCATCTCGTCTACTTTGAATGTTAGAAGTTTATGTTCCGCATTAAACTTTTCTGTGCGTTCCTCTGCACTCTTTTTAATACGTCTTCTAGCTTTTAAACGCTTAACTTTGTTTGGAACAGGCAAGTTTTGTGTGGCATCTCGCTTTACATATTCATCCCATACACGTTCAGGCATTGTTCCAGATTGTAGCTCCTTAGGTGTGAAACCAGTCGTATCGTTGTAATTCCCATTGATGGCTTGCTCGAAAAACTCGAGATATTCGGGCCATTTACTCTGACTGGTATTACAGTACGTCCTGAATAGTCGTCCTAATTCCCTATTTATCCTCTCCGCAAGATTACCTTGAGGTCTCCGGATCGCCGTCAATACTGCCTGTATGTGATGCTTCTCAAGCTCAGATTGCCATTTCTTATTTTGAAATTGCTTACATTGATCCGATAATATATTTTTAACATGCCCATATTTTGGAACATATTTTTCAAGAATTACCTGAAGAACTGCCTCAGTTGTTGGTCGGCCAATAGCATACAAACTAACATGCTTGGAGAAAGCGTCTGTAGAAACTACAAGATTCCTCATTCCACTAGCTGCACGTGGTAGTGGTCCTAGAAAATCAATACATAGCAATTCATTTTTATCACGTGTTACAATATTACCCATTTCAACGTAGGTATGCTGGTTGGGATAGTTTGATGTGTGACAAGTATGGCAGGTTCATAGTATAGATTTTATTTTTCTAGACATGTTCAGCCAGATAAAGTCTTCTCTAAGTGTTAAGTAGCACTTATATGCACCCGCATGTTCTAGACTCTCATGACATGCCCAAGTCAGGTCCTCAACGATGTTATCTGGAACCGTGATTTTCCATTGCCCATCAATAAGCTTGTATAATGTATTATTAACAATTTGGTATTTAGGGTTCTCCCTTTCTTTAATTTCTTGACTAATTTTCTGTAATTTTTCATCTCGTTGTTGTTCGATACTAATGTTTTTAAGTTGGGTTTTTAAATTATCGGGTAAAACATACTTAATTGCTAAAATTTGTATTTCATTTTTAGTCGCAGAATAGTTTACTTGCTCTACTGGAGGATAACGACTTACAGTGTCAGCCATTTTATTTTCATTTGCCTTACAGTATTTTATACTAAAGTCGAACGCATCAAAACTTGCGATTTTCGTAAAACTGGGCACACATGTCCACACTTTACCCAACAGGACCTTGTTGTTTTTGAGATTGATCACCCCAAAAATAGGATGGAGAGCCAAAATGTGAAAAAATAGCATAATCCCGTGCGAGGTATCACTTTAGTGGGAATTGAACCAGAACCGCAATCTGAATATAGTATTCATTTTTGAAATTTTCAAAGTTTCTGGACGTCAGAGCCTAAAACATTGGCGAATGTTTTGATAAAATCGCAAAAATACATCTGGCATATTAAGTTGGAGCAATTTTGACTAAAATCTGAATGTAATGTTCAGTTTTAAAATTTCAAAATTTTGGACTCTAGGAACCAGTAAAAATATCATTTTTTTTTTTTTTAATTTAAAATCCAACTGGGTGTTCAATTAAAAGGAATTGTATCCAACTCTGATATCTTAAAAGGAATTGTATCCAACTCTGATATCTTAAAAGGAATTGTATCCAACTCTGATATCTTAAAAGGAATTGTAACCCAAATCCGAATGTCCCTAAGTGTTAGTGTTTATTGTATAGTTGTGTGTTTTACAGTTGTTAAGTTACTAAAGAAATATTAGGGTAATCGGAATGTTTGTAATTTTTCCGTAATTGGAAAATTGTCTAATAACGAAATTTATGTAATAATAAATGTACTTCGTTCCAAATAGTGAGCGAGTTCTGCAGTTCAGGGAGCTTAGGCGTACCAGTTAATCATAATGAGGCAAATATATTAAAAAAGAGTCTCATGTACGATATTTAAAGATTATTGTAAGATAGTTGAACATGTAATATAGTCTACACTTAAACTTTTGAGCTAAGCAGAAGTAGGCCTACTTCAGGAGTAGACGCTGTGAGCACGCTACTAGTGTAAAAGCAGAAGATAAAAGATAAAACAAGACATTTAAATATTCTAAGAGAAACAATTTAAATGAACAGCTCCGCGCAAAGAAGACATAAACTTGAGCAAGACTAATTTTTACTTCCACGTTCCGAAAGGAAATAGAAGTATGGTGATCGCGAAAAAATCGTGTTCGAGATAAGGGTTGATTCTTATTATACTACCCTCAAAAAATGAAGAAAAGCCATTTTTCGAAAAGTGTCTTTGTGTGTGTGTGTGTGTGTGTGTGTGTGTGTGTGTGTGTGTGTGTGTGTGTGTGTGTGTGTGTGTGTGTGTGTGTGTGTGTGTGTGTGTGTGTGTGTGTGTGTGTGTGTGTGTGTGTGTGTGTGTGTGTCTACGTGTCTGTGCGTCTGTATGTAGATTTTTCCTGTTGCGAACAATAACTGCCACATACCCGAGTTGTAGAGGCCTATTGATTTTGGTGAAGATCGTTTAAGGGGGATGGGTAGTTTACCTGCAACGTTTTGCGTTTTAACAAGAGTAAAGTACTTAATTTTCATAAATAAAGATTCTGAAAAGAAGGTCACGATAATCCGTTGTAGAAAGGTAGATGAAATATCTATAAATGAGAAGAGTAGTTGAAAGGGGACGGGGTAATTTTCTATAAACGAAAATGGTAGTTGAAGGGGGAGGGGTAATTTTTTCAAAAATTACCTTCCTGGTATCTAATAAACTACTTCATTTTGAAGGATAAGATACGTTAGTATTACATATAATGAAACTGTTACTCAATAAAAGTGTAAATATCAAAAATTGGGTTGTTAGGTTAATTGGGAGAGGTAGTTTACCTGCATTGTTTTGTATTTTAACAAGAGTAAAGTACTTAATTTTGAAAAATAAGTGCCCCGAAAATAATGTCATATTAATCCACTGTAAAATGCTAAATAAGATAATTATAAATGTAGTGGGTAGTTGAAGGGAGAGGTATTGATTTTTTTTAAATCGCTGTGCTGATATCAAGTAAAGTCCGAGTATTTAATTTTGAAGGATAAGATACCTTAGAAATTACATATGATAAACCTATTACTCTATGAAAGTGTAAATATCATTAATGGTGGCGATCGGTTGAGGAGGAGGGATGATTATCTGTTTAGTTCATTTTCTTTATAACAAATAACTAACATTATATTAACATAACATTATATTAAACGACTACCCCATGATAACAAAAATATGTATAAATAGTGAAAATAGTTTGAGCGTGGGGAATATTTTTTTAGAAATTATCAAATCGAATTCAAGTAAATCTTAGATATTAAATCGAATTCAAGTAAGTGATTTTAAATATACATCTTAGAACATGGAAGTCATGTATGATTCTCCATACCGACATTTTTTACTTTAGGGCACCATGAGCTAAAAATGGAAGTCAGTATTTTAAAAATATTTTAAAAGTTTATGTGAGGCACCAAATTATGAAGCATTTTATTCAAAATACAAACAAACTCGGTGTCTTTAATAATGTGATAAAATTAATATCTTTCAACATCCGTAGTCAATTTTGAAGCACATACAAAAACGGTTGTAAAGTATGTTTTTAAAAAGAACTTTGCAAACTGACTTGTTATCAGTTACATACGTGTATTCATGAAAAGTATTCCATACAGGCCAAACATACACATACCTAAAAGCTAGACGAGTAAATTATCTGTCGTTTGAGTATTATGATTATAAATTTAACTTAAAAAAAATAAATGCAGTGGTCACTATTTTTAGTATTTATCATAGTCATAACAGTCAAAAATGTAATAATTATTGACTGCTTTACAATTGTTATTTATAAAATATGGCAATTATTAATATAGTAAGTTATTTATGGCTTTTGTAATTTCCTTTTACTTTTTATTTTTTTAAAGATTCAGCAAAACCTCCATTATCCGTAGTAAGTACGTATAATATTATGTCCCAGGTTACATCCTCATAATGTTTCTAGGCTAACGCTAAGAATTATACATACAAATAACTTTACTCAAAACTTTAAACAATAAAATTAAATTTGGTTTTATCTAATAATAAATTTGTTTCGTTCAAAATAGTGAGCGAGCTCTATAGCTCAAGGACCTTATTAGTTGTAATTTGCTGACATCCGATATTTCGCATTGAATGTTGTATAATTAAGAAGAATAATGTGACACGAGTGTTGTTTAGGAATAGTGTTGTCAAAGCTTTTGAATATTTATTTATTTGGTATTCAAAAGTTTATTCCACTACTGTGAGATCACTGTTTACGAGATTCTCTTTCAAACTGTACGATCCTGTTGTAGTGTGTGCTGACATGTAGATATCGCGTTATTACTTATTACTTATCGCGTCGTTACATTAGACGCATTTTTGTACTGCCCAACAGTAGGTACATGGAGTTGGATCGGCTCAAACTTGAGCCGAACAAAGTGCACAGCCCGACAGATGAATGCCATATAAAGTAAGATTATAATATTGACCTATGCCAGCGTTTCGTTCGATCGTCATGAGATAAATTAATAATAATCGTTTTCTTAATCATATGAAAGCTTGACTCTTTAGAAATGTATGTATTATACGTACATTACAGAATCTATTACCATGTTACAAGTGTGTGTGTGTGTGTGTGTGTGTGTGTGTGTGTGTGTGTGTGTGTGTGTGTGTGTGTGTGTGTGTGTGTGTGTGTGTGTGTGTGTGTGTGTGTGTGTGTGTGTGTGTGTGTGTGTGTGTGTGTGTGTGTGTGTGTGTGTGTGTGTGTGTGTGTGTGTGTGTGTGAACAACATATTTGTACAAGTCAACGTATGTATAAATCGGTTGTGTGAAGGCGGGTCACGTCTGGTTTGCGTTTGCTGCGTAGTCACCGTCTAGACGCCAGTACATTATCTCTGACAGTCGTCTGTCTGTTTGGCAAATACATCCAGCTACATCCAGCTTCCTGTGTCTACTGTCTGTCTCACGTTTACCGCTTAGCATATACCTATATGTATTTAAGCCAAACGATATACTGTTTTGTTTTACAGTAAAGTTTTTCTTTTATTATTTATTTATTTTTATTACAACTGAGTACTACCCATCTATAAATTACTATTTATATTCTATACTTGTTAATTTTTTGAATACCAAATAATATTACATGAAAAATTTTTTAAGTTTTAATGAAAAGACGAACGTGAAAGCAGGAATATTTGAAAGAACAGCTTAAGGACGACAGGAATCAAGTAATTACGTAACAGATAACTGAAAGTATCAGTATACACAAAATAGGAGTTGGAATAATAAACAAAAACAATCATAATATAATAAGAAATTGATAAAAAACCAAATTCATAAAAGTCCATTACTTTCCGACGGATGTGTATCAGTCTGTCAAGTATTAGGCAGAAATGGAAAACCACTAGGCAGAACAAGGACAGGGGTCTTTGACCTGGCCATTGTACAGTGGTGGAGAAGTAACAAAGGTTGTTTGTTGCGATGTTTGTTTTACGCATTCTGGTAGGAGTTAGGATATATAACGGAAACTAGGTGTATTATTGCGTTTACTCCGATCTGATGATAAGCCTAGAGATTTGAAAGCGCTTCGGCAAATACATAAATTAGTGGTTTGCAATATATAGTGTAGGGTAAAAAGTAGAAGTCGTTGCACACAATGTCACGTAGATGTAGCCTACATAAAACAGACACACACATTCTGACATATGAAAAGTTACAGTTATATCTTCTATCATTTGAGAGATCTTCCTAGAGTCCGACATCGGCGCCGCAGCGTTGCTGAATCTTCCCATTTCGGCTGGGGTTGCACAGCGTCTGCCTACAGACAGCATATAACTTTAACACCTCAGTCAGCACCAGCTTTGCCGTCTCGGCTGCGCTGAAACTCAGAGCATGGGAAACTGCGAGATGTGCAACGTCTAATTGCGGGTGCCCTGAGTCCGCTCTGAAGTGCCAACCCATTGTTACGGACGACTCGCCTCCGGGCAGTGGGTCTCTAAGCTCCTTGTGCCGAGCGAACGACCGCGCTGCACTTTATGAACCTGCCGTTCATTGGGCTCCGGCCTGGACAACGCAAACAAACCAGGATGCGAGACGCCCCGTGCATCTTTTGTCTGTCTGTCTATTTGTCTGTATCACCGATCTCCCGGGTTTCGGTTCCCCCGGGTAAATGAAGACTTTCTGAAATTCTGGGAAGGGGCGAATTCTGCTGTTTCTTATGGTTTTTGACCTGAAAAATCGAATACAACAGGTCGCAGAACTGTATCTCCCATACGTTTTCATGATATCCGACGTAAAACAGAAAAATCTTTGCCTAAAACCAAATTTTGGAAAATTGGAAACAATTGGAATTTTTTGTTGATTTTTATTGACTTTATTTACACCATTTTTCTCAGAATTAAATTCTTTACAAGGTTTGTTTTCAACTTTTATGCATTTATTAGTCATTTAACAAAGTTATGGTACTTCTAACCTAACCAAGAGAAAGAGAGAAGAACAAGGCCACGGCGCCTGTCCAAGGTCAATGCACCGCTCAGCTGTTATAATGGGGGGGGTGAATATATTGCATACCACCACATACGAGCGTTATACTGACCTACTCATTATTATGTGTCATTTAACTGATGTAAATTAAGGTTAAGCTAGTATAATATTATTTTTATTTGTCTAGAACAAATACTGTAGACAAAAATTTAATAAATAAATATTTATTAAGTTTTTTTTTTCAAGCAGAGGAATAATGCAACGATACAGCCTTATGCTGTATTGAGCATTGATTTAAATAAATATAACATTTGTAAAATTATTATAAGTTTGGGGTAAATGGACAGGTCTGGGATTGTAAAAATGTTTCATTGTTCTACTAGGGAAGAAATTAACCTGTTCCAACAGGCAAAGAACACCTGCTCGATTGTATGTGTGTTACGCGTGTATCTTGTGTGTGTTAGTGATGCATGTTGTAACGTCACAAACCGTTCCATAAAAGAAATCATTTATATAGTAAGTTAGCATAAGAGGAAAGTGAAGTGAACAGTATCGAACCCGAGTAGTCCCAAAAAATTGTGTAATTTTGTATAATAATTATTTCTATCAACTTGAAAAAACGACCAAACTATGACTAAGACAAAACCCCATATATATTATTAAAGTGAATAAGAGTGAAAAAACCATAAGACACTATAAGAGAGAGAAATAATGTCAGAATCAACCAAAATAATGTCAATAATTATTAAGTTTTATAACTATGAATAGAGTGTTAAAAACTATTTTTTGTGAATGAATGGACATGATCCATTATTATATTATGTGATGTAAATAAAATAAATGTATTAAATGATTTAAATACATTATTAGAAAGAGTCTAAGATAGAATAAAAATGATATATTTGTTATGACAAAAAATATTAATGTGTTGGATTTGAGACCATACACCAAGATTTCATGAAAAAAATTAATTATTATCAGATTTAAATACAAACTATATGTAATTATCAAGCAGACAATAGTGAACAATTTATCTTAAATAAAGGAAGCTGTCAAATGAATAAAAAGCAGTCAAAATAGCCAAAAACAGTGTTAACTAAAAACATGTAATAGGCATCTAATATTGTATAATTTATGAATTTAATGTTACCAAAATGCAACCAAACTGTATTAGAAAGCTGTAATATGATATAAAGCAACTATACTAATATACCTGACCAACTTTAACATTGTAATAGTCAAGTTAGCAAAATATTTACTTATACCATGTATGGCTGAAGCCCATCATCCAGTACAAAAATAATCATATCTGGCTAAATACTTACATAATACTAACAAAAATAAGATAGAAAGGTACAATACATCAGTATACCTTAATAAGAAACAAACTCAGTTGAAAGTAAAGTCAATTCTAAAAGAATTTAACTAATTAGAGTCAGATTTGTCACGCCATAAAAAAGGACATCTCAAGACCAATCAATGATGCTATGTCATCTTGTGATAAATATAATATATGTACAAAGTAACCAGGTATCACAAAAGATAGACAAAATAATAAACTCTGTGTGTATAGTGGTGAAATAATACATATATTAAAGAAAAAGACTAATCATTGTATTAGAAAACTGACAAGAATCTAGGCCATGAGCGGAGGCCATATAAAATTGTATTTATTTGTGTTTTATTTATGTTAAAATTTGTTTATTTTGTTGTAGGAAAGTAGTAGTATTAGATGTTCAGCTTGTGGAAGGAACTTTGTAACTCCACAACAATTTTTGTTATAAAAAATGAGTTTTCAATGACAACAACTCAAGGTGAGGGTTGTATATTGTATTGTTTATTAGACTTAAGTTAATTAGAAACCAATCATATTTAGTATCGCTACATTCAGTTAAAAACAGGGAATCTAAATGTATTAATGGCATACAAATTGTGAGTACTAATGTAAAACTGTTTGATAAATACCAGTGTAAATTTTGAAATATCCTTTGTATGAAGAATAAGAAATTCGTTCTAAAAGCTTCTACGGAAGTGAAAATTGTTCTATGACATTCCATTTCGTTTATTCTCGAACATTCTAGAAAGAATTTTTACACAAATATACCGGAAGTCGATGAAAACAGTCATCCTGAATTAGTATAAAAGCGAGACCAAATTCGACCGAAAAAACACTTGAAACTTGAACTACAGAACTGATGCATCTCACACAACACTGATCCACGCAGCTAAGGCGAAACCGAAGAGGCGAGAAATCGACAAGACACGGCAGGAAGGCTTTTCCCGTACATAGACATACCGACTGACTTAACCTCAACGAGAATCTTCGCCAGAAGTATCGCTGAAATAGAGCAGCGATACGGCAAATTTTAATAGAAATCACGCAGCCAGAACGTCGACGGCCCAGGAGGAACCAAATATTTAAATAGAGAACGAATTCTGCTGTGTTCGCATTGACTGACTAACGTGACAATAATTCCCCCAACGTAAACATACAATACACAAAGCCTTCCTCAACACTGCATGGGAATCAGCGCTGCGGTGGCCGATTTCTGAATCAACGCTAAACAGATGATTCGTAGCGGCGGCGTTTGAACGATATTCTACTGCCAAACGTTTTTACAAAAGTGCGGAAAAAGTAAACGATCGCAAAATTTGACTTTAAATAGATTCAGTGTACACCCGAAGAGGCGAGATTGAGAATCTACCCGAAAGGAGTGTCCAGTGTGAGAATAAATAACCATTGGAACGTGAGTTACCAAAATTAAAGTCATTTGTTACCTGGTTACATTTATCACACAGTTGTACTTCACACGCCACACATACACCTTCAAATCACTTAGTTTTTTCTTGTAAGGCATCTAATTGATATGTCTTGGTAGTTCAAAGGAGTCACGTCCTGAGAGTAAAGATTTTTCACATATTAAACTCATGCTTTTCAACTGAGTCAAAATCTGAAATATACTAGCCGATACTTGATTGTATATATAAAAAATTGTCAATAATAATAACTTGTAAAATTTTTTTTTCTCCGCAATTTTATAATTTTTATGAATGATAGTCCTTCAGACGATTTGTTTTTTTTTTTTTTAAAGAATCATTAAACTTAACTGATTTTTCCAAGCTAAACTGACTTGTTTAAATTTTTTCGTAGATTTAAAAATTTTTATCAATCACATTTACTTTTTTTTTCTTGGAACAAACGTTTCCAAGTGGCGCCCACAAAGAGCATAGTATTAAGTTGTGTTACAGGACTACATCACTGCAGAGGATCCAGTCAACAGAGTAAGTAACAAAAGTGCGCGGAGGTAACGCCCGACAAATTACAACACAAACATTTAAATCAACACCCTTTTCTTATCTGTTATAAATTGGCAGCCCAACTAGTGAGGCTTGAAAAAGACGGAACAAGCCCGGCAACTACCAACAGATCAAAATGCCGCAACCAAAGGGAAAAAAGGTGAAGAAGACTGTGGAACCCGAGTTAAGTGTGGAAGACGGAGAGGCAGTACAGGTCGAGGAAACGGAATTAGAACCGCCCACACTAGAAATGGAAAGACCGGTACAAACGGCAGAGGACTTAGAAGAACAAACGGGAGAAGAACCCATACAAATGGTAGAACAAACAGAGAATCCCGAACCAGAGAAAATAACAGGGAACGTTGACGCTAATGTAATAATGATAATGTTCCAAACGCTAAACGAAAATATGAACAAAAATAAGCAAAGTAATGAGGAAATGTTCCAAAAAATGCAAGAAACAAACAAAAATACTAAGGCGGAAATAATAGAATCCATGAATAAAAATAGACGGGAAGATAAGGAGGAGAATAATAAAAACAGGCTCGAAGATAAAGAGAAATTAGACAAAAACATAGAATCTTTAAAGAAGGATATAACCGAGAAAATAGATGACAATGGGAAGAAACTGGAGATATTTCAGGAGGAGAATAAAAAAAGTATAGAGTCCCTGAAAAAAGAAATTAGCATAAAATACGAAACAGTAAACAAAACGATCAATGATAATAAAATCGATAATGACAGGAAGGTCGAAAACATGGAGAAACAGTTGGAAAGGTTACGGGAGGGAAACAATACACGTTTCGAAAATATAGAGGAACAAGCAGTAGAGACCAAACAAGATGTTAGAAAGCTTGAAAACATGGTAAGGCAGAACCAAGACGCCATCATGCAGGAGGTGGGAGAAGTCCAGCACATCGCTAACAGGCTGGACGAACAAATAAAAACTAACAAAAATAGCATACTGGAAATAGACCAGAGAGAGAAAAACCTGCAGGAAAGATTAGAGGCGCTGAGAGACACACCAATACTAAACACTCATACGTGTCATGGTGAAAACAGGGAAGTAATCAACTTCCAGGACTATCGACGAAACCCAATGGAATTTTTGGAAAGAATGGAGGAGGTTATTGGGAGAAGTAGAGAAACAAGGTGGGACAGGATAAGAGAGATGCTTGACGAGAAGTTTAAAAATACTAAGGATAACTGGTGGATAGCGGTACGACCCGAAATAACGAATTTAACAGAGTTTAAACGCCAGTTTAAGGAAAAGTATTGGTCAGAGACCGCACAAAACAGGGTAAGAATGGACATTTTCTATGGCAAATACGACGCGTCCTATGGACAGTCCCCGACGTCTTATTTCCTGGGAAAGGTATGTTTAGCACGGAAGTTGATACCGCCGATCCCAGAAGAATGTTTGGTAAGGCAGTTAGCTGGACATTACAGCTATGGTATCAAGGATGCCCAATTATACCAACAGATTAGCAAAATAGCCGATCTGGCCAAATTATTGGAAAATTGCGAATCCACAGGAAGGTTCCAGGATTACCAACCCCCCAATCGTAAGGTAGAGTACAACAACAATAATAACGGACCAAACCGGAATGGAGGCGGGAACGGTAATAATCTAAACACCAATAATCAGAGTAAAAATATCCCACCAAAGGGCCGAAATGGTAACACTCAGGGCCCAATTAACCGCAACTATCCGGGACCAAACAGAGGTAATTACACCGGGAATAACTACAGTAGGAACTTCCACCAGGGAAACGGTTATCGCGGGAATAATTATAGAGGAAGTAATTATAGTCAACGTGATGGTTATCGTAACGGGGGAGGCCAAGGAGGAGGCGATAGGAGAAACCAAAATGAATATAGGCCCCAGGTAAATTATACATTGGCCAATAACCGACGGCCATATCCACCTAATGTACCCACTTACATGTTTTACCCACAACAGGCGCCAGCTAGCCAGGGTAACACGGCGAATAGCCAACCTATTAACGGTAATCCCGAGGTCAGGCAGGAAACACAGACGGGTCAGCAACCCAATGTTCCGGAAGACCGGGCCAATGAGACAGTGGCTCATTTAAACTAAACGCGGCAGTGAAAAAGGAAAACCGCCCTTCACTGAACCAATATTATGGGTTGACAAACGACGAACATAGACAGGACAAAGACGGGACTAGGATAAGGATAAATAATTATCTAAAAGATATTAGAGAGGAGTTATTAGAAGAAGGTGACGATATCATTAAAGATAGTAACCAAGGGAACAATAGTATCGTGCAGATTAAAGCATATATCAATGGCATAGAAGCGATACTACTCATTGACACGGGGTCAAATGTGTCACTTATCGATAGCATTGAGTTAGAGCGGATTAAACAAAATAGTAATTTACCAATACCCACTCTACCGATAAATAACATTATTTTAGTCGGAGCAACGGGGAGGCAAAAAAAATCAATAAAGAAACAGGTGTCATTAGAGATGACTAGTAATGGGGTAACAATACCAATAGGGTTATTAGTGGCGAGTAATTTACCTATGAGTATACTAATAGGCTGCGATATACTTAGGCCATACAATGCTGTAATAGATTTGGAAAGTAAGGTGATAACTTTTAAGACTAACAAGGGGATTTGGACCAATAATTTAATCGATGTCCAAGGAAGTGGTACAGACAATACACCTTATCAAGCGATAGTGAACCATTATTATTGTACCGATCGTCCAATCAATATGCCTATATATCAGGAGGAAAACCCAGAGTTGTGGTTAGAAAAGTTAGAAGAAATACGGGATTTCCAAAGGACGAAAGCAAGGGGTCTGGTCAGCGAAAAACAGGCGGAACAATTAATCGAGGTATACAACAATTATAAACACATATTCTCGAACGCTCCAGGTAAAGCCAGAGATTATCAGTGCACCATAAAATATAAAACTCCGGTGGAATTTAACAGGAAATCGTACCCGATCGCATACTCGCTAAAGAATGAAGTCAGGGAAGAATTGAACAGGATGATAGAGGACGACATAATCGAGTATAGTCATTCGCCCTTTACCAGCCCAATCATAGCGGTGCCAAAAAAGAACGGAAAGGTACGTATATGTCTCGATGCTAGGGAGATTAACAAAATGATTGTTAACGACCGCACATCACCTGGGGAGATAGAGGAGATATTAAAAAAGTTCCACGGAATCAAATATATAAGCTCATGGGATACGGTATGCGGATACTGGCAGATAGAACTCCACCCTGATAGTAGGAAATATATGGCATTCATATTCGAGGGCAGAAACTATCAGTTTAAGCGGTTACCTTTTGGCTTAATAAATTCTGTGGCGGTGTTTGTAAAGATAATGGACAGAATATTGGGGCAGGAAGTACTGAAGTTTACGACAGTGTACGTCGACGACCTACTGGTGACTTCAGCGAATTGGGACGACCATTGTAATAGGGTTGAACAGGTGCTACAGAAATTATCAGAGAATAATATCACCCTCAAATTAGACAAGTACCAATTCATTGCAAATGAGGTGAAATTTTTAGGATTTAATTTAACAGAACAAGGGATTACTCCATCCAAGGAAAAGGTAGAGGCCATACAGAAGTTCCCCACCCCAAAGAATAGGAAACAGCTGCAGTCATTTTTAGGAATCTGCAACTATTACAGAAAGTTTCGGTCCAATTACTCAGAACTAACTGCCAGGTTCCAAAAGCAGTTATCAGCTAAAGACAAATGGACTTGGGGACCAGAGCAAGATGGAGTGCTCAATATCATAAAGGAAAAGTTTTTAGAAACCGTAATGTTGCATCATCCCGACTTTACAAAACCATTTTTTCTAAACTGCGATGCCAGTAACGTGAGTTTAGGTGCAGCCCTCTATCAGGAAGATCAGGACGGTAACCATTTAGTAATTAGCTTTGCTAGCCGCGTGCTGAACAGTTGCGAACGAAACTACAATACTACCGAAAAAGAACTGTTGAGTGTAGTTTTCGCATGCGGTAAAATTAGGACATATATATTAGGGTACCCCATAACAGTTAGAAGCGACCACAAATCTATATCATTTTTAAAGCATTGTAAACTGAACCACGGAAGGCTGACTAGATGGGTTTTGACCTTGCAAGAGTACAATATCACATGGGAATATATACCCGGCAAACAGAACGTAGCCGCCGACGTCTTATCTCGCGTCAATATACCAGACCAAACCTTTGACGGCGAAAAGGAACAATTAGCCAAGGTTTACCACATTATTAAGAGCAGGGAGGATTTAAAAGATATTTTGCACGAAATAAAGTCACAACAAGAGGCCGATCCGAAATTAGGAGATATTAGAAAAAGGGTACAGGAAGGCGATGAGGTCATAAACAGATTTTATTGTATACACGACGACACTTTGTTTATTAGGAATACCCCGCAACAAGAGAATTGGAAATTAGTGATTCCACCAGCGATAGAGAGACCGCTAATAATCGACTATCACGATAGGTACGGACATATGGGTGCCCTTAAAGTAAGGAAGGCATTGGAAGAGCAAACATACATCAAGGGGATGAATAAGAAGGTGCAACTGGCGATACAGTCGTGCGATATTTGTCAAAAAGTAAAGTGTGATAACGAGAGGAAGGAAGGGGTCATGATACCCATATTATCTACCGAAAAATTGGAAAAGGTATTTCTCGATATCTGCGGACCCTTTCCACGCAGCGCTGGGAGACACCGATATAAATTTATCATAATCATTTTCGACCACTTTAGCAAGTATACAAAGCTATACCCAATAACTAGGGCAACGACCAGGAAAATAATAGACATAATAATCAAGCGTTATATAATGGAAGTGGGCCGACCGTATTCTATAATTACGGACCACGGTACTCAGTTTAGGGGAAAACTTTGGAAGGAAAGCTTGGGAGAACACGGAATAAAAACGTACAAGACGTCCGTATATCACCCGAATAGTAACCCAGCCGAGAGAGTGTTAAGGGAGGTAGGACGGTTACTAAGAACATACTGACATAACGAGCAGAAAAGATGGCATGAATATGTAGCCTCTACCGAGGATTTCCTCAATTTCTCGCATCACAATACCATCGAGATGTCGCCATACACAGTTATGTTCGAAAGACCCCCACCACGAGAGATAAAAGAAATTATTAATTTTCCCGACGAACCCGCATACCAATTCGAAGGGGCAAAATTTTATAATAAGGTGTTAGAAAAAACGGAACAGCAGCGGAAAAGATATATCAAATCACAGCCTAAGGCAATTAAATATGAGGTAGGTGAAAAGGTGTTAGTTAAAAATAGAGAATTGCCCAGTGCTATACAAGGCATAACGAGGAAATTGCTACTCTTATATACAGGGCCTTTCACGATAACCAGAGACAATAAAAACAATACCTACGAGGTAACTGACACAATTAGGTACAAGGTAAAAGGTACGTATAACCAGACTTCATTAAAAAAGTACCATGATTAAAAAAAAATCGCAAGTCGAATACTCAATCAGTGACCAAGTACCATGACCAAATACCAAAGTCAAATACAGCATCATATGGAAGGTACCTTGACTAAACATGTCAACGTATATTTACCAACTTACCCGTACTTAGAGAAGAGATTATTATAAATAAATATTACGAGAAGGACACCTTACACCAAAGGCATAATGATATATATATAAAATATAGATTTATTTCCAATAGCCATGTCAACGTATATTTACCAGCTTACCCGTACTTAGAGAAGGAGAGAGATTATTATTAATGAATATTACGAGATGGACACATTCCATCATAGGCAAGATTTATTTCCAATAGCCATGTCAACGTATATTTACCAGCTTACCCGTACTTATAGAAGGAGAGAGATTATTATTAATAAATATTACGAGATGGACACTTAGTAAAGGAGAAAAGAAGGAGAAATACTGTCATATATTTGATATTTAAATGGAAATGATAAATGAAAATAAAAAAAAGGGAAAACAGTGTGTTACATAAGGAGGTAATGATGAATATGAATATAGCTATTAACATTGAATGATTTTAAACGATAATTTTAACATGCGGAGAACGATATATTAATATAATTGTGAATTAATCAGAAGAGTTTAAGAAAGGGAATTTATGTGTAGGAGCCTATGATCTTTGAATATTGTATTTTTTTTTTTTTTTTATTATTATTATTTGTTGCAAAGGTGCAATTATTATTTTCTGAACAGGGATGTGTTGCCTCTGATTTCAGTAGTTATAGACAGGAAGGGACAGAGAATGTATGCCATAGCGAGCCACTCTGACTCCCAACCCTCTATGTAATTGATAGGGAATTACATCAAAGATTAATTATATAACATCAAGGTAAAAAGGAAAGGAATAGGTGATACGACAAAGAACGAACTAGGAATATTGAGTTGGATTAATATTTTAAAGGAGTAGTACAGGAATTTAATTATAAGATAAAAGAATGAGATATAAAGAAGATAATAAAGGGTTAATATAGAGATGATAATTTCATCAAAACCAAAGATACGTTTTTCCAAAATTATCAATTTTAACGGAGAGGCATATGTAACGTCACAAAACGTTCCATAAAAGAAATCATTTATATAGTAAGTTAGCATAAGAGGAAAGTGAAGTGAACAGTATCGAACCCGAGTAGTCCCAAAAAATTGTGTAATTTTGTATAATAATTATTTCTATCAACTTGAAAAAACGACCAAACTATGACTAAGACAAAACCCCATATATATTATTAAAGTGAATAAGAGTGAAAAATCCATAAGACACTATAAGAGAGAGAAATAATGTCAGAATCAACCAAAATAATGTCAATAATTATTAAGTTTTATAACTATGAATAGAGTATTAAAAACTATTTTTTGTGAATGAATGGACATGATCCATTATTATATTATGTGATGTAAATAAAATAAATGTATTAAATGATTTAAATACATTATTAGAAAGAGTCTAAGTTAGAATAAAAATGATATATTTGTTATGACAAAAAATATTAATGTGTTGGATTTGAGACCATACACCAAGATTTCATGAAAAAAATTAATTATTATCGGATTTAAATAAAAACTATATGTCATTGTCAAGCAGACAATAGTGAACAATTTATCTTAAATAAAGGAAGCTGTCAAATGAATAACAAGCAGTCAAAATAGCCAAAAACAGTGTTAACTAAAAACATGTAATAGGCATCTAATATTGTATAATTTATGAATTTAATGTTACCAAAATGCAACCAAACTGTATTAGAAAGCTGTAATATGATATAAAGCAACTATACTAATATACCTGACCAACTTTAACATTGTAATAGTCAAGTTAGCAAAATATTTACTTATACCATGTATGGCTGAAACCCATCATCCAGTACAAAAATAATCATATCTGGCTAAATACTTACATAATACTAACAAAAATAAGATAGAAAGGTACAATACATCAGTATACCTTAACAAGAAACAAACTCAGTTGAAAGTAAAGTCAATTCTAAAAGAATTTAACTAATTAGAGTGAGATTTGTCACGCTATAAAAAAGGACATCTCAAGACCAATCAATGATGCTATGTCATCTTGTGATAAATATAATATATGTACAAAGTAACCAGGTATCACAAAAGATAGACAAAATAATAAACTTTGTGTGTATAGTGGTGAAATAATACATATATTAAAGAAAAAGACTAATCATTGTATTAGAAAACTGACAAGAATCTAGGCCATGAGCAGAGGCCATATAAAATTGTATTTATTTGTGTTTTATTTATGTTAAAATTTGTTTATTTTGTTGTAGGAAAGTAGTAGTATTAGATGTTCAGCTTGTGGAAGGAACTTTGTAACTCCACAACAATTTTTGTTATAAAAAATGAGTTTTCAATGACAACAACTCAAGGTGAGGGTTGTATATTGTATTGTTTATTAAACTTAAGTTAATTAGAAACCAATCATATTTAGTATCGCTACATTCAGTTAAAAACAGGGAATCTAAATGTATTAATGGCATACAAATTGTGAGTACTAATGTAAAACTGTTTGATAAATACCAGTGTAAATTTTGAAATATCCTTTGTATGAAGAATAAGAAATTCGTTCTAAAAGCTTCTACGGAAGTGAAAATTGTTCTATGACATTCCATTTCGTTTATTCTCGAACATTCTAGAAAGAATTTTTACACAAATATACCGGAAGTCGATGAAAACAGTCATCCTGAATTAGTATAAAAGCGAGACCAAATTCGACCGAAAAAACACTTGAAACTTGAACTCCAGAACTGATGCATCTCACACAACACTGATCCACGCAGCTAAGGCGAAACCGAAGAGGCGAGAAATCGACAAGACACGGCAGGAAGGCTTTTCCCGTACATAGACATACCGACTGACTTAACCTCAACGAGAATCTTCGCCAGAAGTATCGCTGAAATAGAGCAGCGATACGGCAAATTTTAATAGAAATCACACAGCCAGAACGTCGACGGCCCAGGAGGGACCAAATATTTAAATAGAGAACGAATTCTGCTGTGTTCGCATTGACTGACTAACGTGACAATAATTCCCCCTAACGTAAACATACAATACACAAAGCCTTCCTCAACACTGCATGGGAATCAGCGCTGCGGTGGCCGATTTCTGAATCAACGCTAAACAGATGATTCGTAGCGGCGGCGTTTGAACGATATTCTACTGCCAAACGTTTTTACAAAAGTGCGGAAAAAGTAAACGATCGCAAAATTTGACTTTAAATAGATTCAGTGTACACCCGAAGAGGCGAGATTGAGAATCTACCCGAAAGGAGTGTCCAGTGCGAGAATAAATAACCATTGGAACGTGAGTTACCAAAATTAAAGTCATTTGTTACCTGGTTACATTTATCACACAGTTGTACTTCACACGCCACACATACACCTTCAAATCACTTAGTTTTTTCTTGTAAGGCATCTAATTGATATGTCTTGGTAGTTCAAAGGTGTCACGTCCTGAGAGTAAAGATTTTTCACATATTAAACTCATGCTTTTCAACTGAGTCAAAATCTGAAAAATACTAGCCGATACTTGATTGTATATATAAAAAATTGTCAATAATAATAACTTGTCAAATTTTTTTTCTCCGCAATTTTATAATTTTTATGAATGATAGTCCTTCAGACGATTTGTTTGTTTTTTTTTTTAAAGAATCATTAAACTTAACTGATTTTTCCAAGCTAAACTGGCTTGTTTAAATTTTTTCGTAGATTTAAAAATTTTTATCAATCACATTTACTTTTTTTTTCTTGGAACAAACGTTTCCAAGTGGCGCCCACAAAGAGCATAGTATTAAGTTGTGTTACAGGACTACATCACTGCAGAGGATCCAGTCAACAGAGTAAGTAACAAAAGTGCGCGGAGGTAACGCCCGACAAATTACAACACAAACATTTAAATCAACACCCTTTTCTTATCTGGTATAATGTACAGACAGGAATCTCAGCTACCCTCTCTAATTAATTACTAAAATAATTATTTTAATTAACTGTGTGAAAACTAATTAGTGTATACCCCAAAACACCTCAAAACCCCAAAACAAAAGGCACCAAAGTGTGTGTAAATTTTATAGGTATCCACAGTAAGAAAATGACGTTAATAGGACACACTACGCGAAGTCAGTGCGAAATAAATGTGCCAAAAATACGCAAATTACACTAAGACGCTCAAATTAATACACTGAGTGCTTAATCAAATTAGCTATGATTTGTGCTATCTCAATTCCGTACAAAACATTGCCATTTGCAAAAAATTGCAAATATATGAAACCGTTCGGGAGTGGGGGCTATCATGTGATCTGCAGGTTTCGACAGGATAATTTCGAAACCAACAGGTGCGGAACCTCGAGAGGGTTTAAATTAAGGGTTCGACTGGAAGCCTTTCTCTTCTTTTCAAAACACAGTTGCAGTCGGACATGCTGTCCGTCGGCAGAACAGTTTTATTTTATTATAAGTCTCACCTACGAACGAATAAAGACGTTCTGTAATTATGTTTACACTATTTCGGGAAACGTAGAGTACCGGGACCGTTTAAGTCAGCAAGAGGATCTACCGAGAAGCTACAAAAAGCGACGCGAGATGCTGGACGTTAGGAGATGCTTTTTAGACGCCTAACAGCCGAACGACAGCCTCCTCGCAGCAGCTAGTAATTCTCTGGAATGGACCACACACTGCTGGAGAACGACGCTGGACTCTGGACAATGCTGGACCCCGTCAATAAGTCGTAAGGTCATCAAAACTCGAGGTGACATGCATAATGCATTTATAAATGATATTTTTTTAAAGAGCTCTTAAAGACTATATAAAGTGACAATGAATTAAAACAAAAAAGTTTATAATTAGAAAGAATGTAATAGAGTTTTATGTAAATTTATTAGTCGTAAGAATGAGCGATCGCATATAGATAAATATAAATATAGAAGAAAAAAAAGAGAGAGTTTAATTTTGAGATAGTATATTTTTTTTATCAAAGTAAAATATTTGAAATGATTTGATATTTGCATTTAGTAGAAAAGAATAATTTAAATTTTGAATATGAAACAAATGCCAGTCTAAGTGTAAACAATATAATTTTAAATTATTTAAAAAAAAAAGGAAACATTGGTATAGACTGAACAAGTTGAGGTCAGATATGAAATAAATGAATTCAATTAAAAAATAAACTTAATTACATTTAAAAATTAATTTTTTTATTAAATCAATTTGCATAAATGTCTAGATTAAGATTATTAACATATCTAGAGGTAAAAGTGTTTTAAATGTGTGTAACACCGTATAGCTTAAGAGATGAACTTAATAATGAGTGATATCTGATCGAAGATTATTAACAATGTTTTATTATTTATAATGCTTGTTCAAACAATAAAAATGAAATTTTAACTACTCATAAATTTACTACTCTTATTATAGTTACACCTGGTATTGTTATAATTATTTACAACCTGCATATACAAAAGGTATCGTTGTATAATTTTGGCGTCCCAACGAACGTGGGGCCACTTAAATTATAGTATATCTAAGATATGTTATGTATCGTTGTATAATTTTGGCGCTCCAAAATCGTGGTGCTCCACAAATTTAAATTACATTATATAATTTGTTACGTTATATAATTTTGTCGCCCGTTAACTTGGGGCTCGACACGCCAACATTTAATAATTAATGTATGCTCTATGATTACCAGTGTTCGATAATTTATATGATATAACTAATATTATATTTAATTAATTTTGTATGGTAGTTATTTTTTAATTGTGTGTGTATTGTATTGTAATAATGCAACTGGCGCCCACCGCAATAAACAGGTGTAATTGTAACATGAGTAGATAAAAATAAATAAATAATAACAATTAAACAATAAATAAATAAAAGCTCGCATACGGTTCACCAATAATAAATTATAAATAAATATTTTTATAATATTAAAATATTTTTATAATATAAAATTATTTTAATACACTATGGCAGCACCAGAAGGCTTAAATATGGAAGCACTTCAAACCATGATGCGTGCCTGGGTGGACGAATTATGTACAAACCAAAAAGAAGGAAATAGAAAGCAAATAGAAGAGTTTCAAGAATTTAATACAAAGCAAATACGAAAGAATAGGGAAGAATCTAAAGCCGAATTCAAAGAACTAAAGAGGGCTAATAAAGAATTTAAAGCTGAATTAGCGAAAACTAATGAACAAATACAAAAGAATAGCGAAGAAAGTAGGGCCGAATTTAAAGAGTTTAAAGAGCAACTGACTACAAAACTCGAAGAAACTAATACAAGAATAGAAATATTAGAAGCTAGAGTAGAACAGTCGCTAAATGAACAAGCTATAAAGATAGAGAATAGGTTTAAAGATCATAAAACAGAATGGTCGAAAGAATTAAAAGAAAGTATTAAACAATTAGCTGAACACTGAAATGACGAGTTTAGAGTTTCAAAGCAGGAACAAGATGTGAGGATTAGAACTGTTAGTGAACAAATCCGGGAAAACATCAATAAAACGCAGGAAATAGAAGCCCGAACGATGACGTTGGAAACTGCTGTAGTAGAGTCTGCAAAATCCACCAAGGACTACTCAGGTGAAATGAACACACTTAAGGAAGATCTACGTGGAGAAGTAGAACGTCTGAGAACGGAGATAAAGAAACAACCGGCGCAGACAATAATGTTCACTGCATCCATAGAAGAAAGAAGTAAGATAACCTTTGCAGGTAACAAAGGGGAAAATAGCATGGAATGTTTGGCGAATATCGAGAGAGAAAGTGAAAAAATGGGAAGTATGAGTGACGACGAGGAGAAAGTGAGTTTTGTCACCCGTCATTTAAGAGATTCTGCAAGTCAATGGTACTCCATAATTCGAGACAATATAACCACGTATCAGCAATTCAGAGAAGCATTCGGAAATAGGTATTGGAATATCCACACTCAAAGTACGTGACCAATTGGAGTATGGTAAATATAATCCGCATGGACGCCAGAGTATTGAGCAGTACACTATAGCGCAAATTGAACGCGTAAAACATTTAAAACCAAAATTTTCTGAGTATGAGATAGTGTCTAAGTTGTCTTACCATTTCCATAGAGATATTCAGTTAGCTGTATATATGCAGAGTGTCAAAACGATCGAACAATTCTTAATACTTGTCACTCAATCACAAAATATTAACAAGAGTAACACTTCACCACACAATCAACAAACACGCATTAATTATCACGCTAGTTACGACCGTAGTGATAAACCACGAGAACGTGACGATACGCAAAACCGTGATAATTATAAGCGAAATTATACGCCGCCAACACACAATGTAAAGCAAAACACAGCTGTGAATAACGCACGCGACGTACAGAATGAACAACACGCTGAGAGAAACGTGCGCGATACAAATTGGAAGAAAAAGTTTTGTAAACCATATGACCGCACCGTAACCACAATGCAGAGCAAGAGAGGGAGCGCAGATGAGGAAATAAAAGTGAGACAGCAACAGGGGCATGTTCAACCATCCTGTTCCCGCGACACAAAACAATGACGGAGAAACAGGACGTGCGGCTACACAATAAACAATATATATCCGTGCGATGTGAGAAATGAGTTATTAGACACCGACAGGAAGGTGACACCAGATCAACAAGAAATAAATTATACTATAATTAATGTACGAATTAATGGATGTAGAATTAAAATGTTAATCGATACAGGTAGCCAATTAACTGTACTAAACAATAAGGGGGTACAACAACATAAAAAATATTTTAAACAAACGGCTATTTTACCTGTCAATAATATAAATGTTATTACAGCCATGAATAAGAGAGAAAAGGTTAGACAGCAAGCTTACGTAACTTTAAATTGTAAGGACTTAGAAATAACATATCCTATGATCATAATGAATAAACTTATATATGATGGAATTATTGGAATAGATTTATTAAGTACTTTAAGTGCAAGGATTGATATTAATAACAATAAGATTTTATGTAATTATAAGGATGTTCTTTATGAATTAATTATGAATGAAAATGAAGAAAATTGTGAGGTAAGTGGAAAACCTATTGTCGTATCCAAGCCACGTATACGATATGCACCTACTCAGCATGCTAATACAGCCGAAGAAGGAATGTCATCTCAAGAAGAAGAGAAGTTATTTAAATTAATAGAAGAGTATAACGAAGTATTCAGCGATGTACCGACGCAGACCAGTCTATGAACACGCTATTATGGTATCAGACCCTACAAAATTTGTCAGACGAACGTACCCAATACCCATGAAGTACGACATGAAGTACGAGGGAGAAGTTGAACTGGAAATACGACGGATGATAGAAAATAACATCATTGAGCGGTCGAACAGCAACTTTCTTAATCCTCTAGTTGTAGTAAAGAAGAAGAGTGGAGAAGTACGTTTATGCCTGGACATGAGGAGTTTGAATAGCGTCGTTCTACGTGAATTCGATTGTGCACCACCTGCGGACGAGTTATTTGCAAAGTGTGAAGGAGCACGTTATTTGACTAAGTTGGATTTACGGTCGAGTTTTTGGCAAATTCCAATTAGAAGAGAAGATAGAAAATACACCGCCTTCCTATACAAAAATAAATGCTACCAACACAAGGTAGTTCCCTTTGGTTTGAGCACGAGTTTGGCTGCGATTGTAAAATGTCTGGAGAAAGCATTAGGACCAGAAGTGGAGCCTTACACCATAGTGTTCGTGGATGATATCTTGGTAGTATCAAAAACACTTGACGAACACTTTGAACATCTTAACACTATATTCCACAAGGTTAGGGAAGCCCAAATAACCCTTAACCTAGACAAGTGCGAATTCATAAAATCCTCAATCCAATTCCTAGGTCATATTATTTCATCCTCAGGTATTCAACCCGATCCCATAAAGATATCCAGTATTACCGATTTCCCTACAGCTGAGAACATTAAAGGGTTACGAGCATTTTTGGGGCTCACAGGATACTATAGAAGATTCTCACAACAATATGCAGAAAGAACACAACCGTTGCATGGAGTTAACAAAGAAATATCGCAAATGGAAGTGAGAGCAGAAACATCAAGATGCCTTCGACTAAGTCAAGAAGTTATTCATTGAAAACATAATGCTTCATCATCCACAGCGAGATGGAAGTTTCGTTATCTACGCAGACGCTAGCGACTACGCGTGTAGAAGTGTACTGTATCAACAAGATGCTACAGGAGAACACCGTGTCATTGCATATGCCAGTAGAGTATTCAAAGGAGCAGAGAAGCAGTACTCTACATCTGAGAAGGAGATACTTGATATAGTATACGCCCTGAAACAGTTTCGATATTATATTTACGGAACGCATTTTGAAATACATACGGACCATCAAGCGTTATCATTTCTATTAAAATGTAAAGTAACCAACGCTCGATTATTACGATGGATCCTAGCAATCGGTGAGTATTCCTTTACTATAAAATATTGTAAAGGGAAAGATAATTTTATAGCCGATACCTTGAGTAGATACGTCACAGAAGAGTGTGAAGGGGTCTACGAAAATAACCATAATGAGCTACAACTGTTACCTATTTAATTTACTGCTGATAATGATGTTAAACACATGCTGAAGAATCTAGCTCAACAACAAGACTTAGATGATGCTACGAGAGGATTTAAGCTACGAGATCAGCTACCAGACCATTACAAGGTACAAAATGGAGTCTTATATAAAGTAATGATGCAAGATTGGAAGGTAGTATTAACAAATGATATGTTGCATAAATTGATTCGACCAACACACAAACGTTTAGCACATGCTGCTGCACTTAAATGTTACTTAAGCCTACGTGAAGATTTCACCATCAATAATATATTCAGGAAGATTAAAAACGAAAGTAAGAAATGTTATGTGTGTCAAACAGCAAAAGGACCGAATCTACATACCTATGTGGGAATGCAGAGTATCCAGAAGGACCATAAAGGAGAGCTAATTGCAGTGGATTTTTTGTGACCACTTCCAAGATCAAGTCGTGGAGTGAAACACATACTTGTTTCTATTGATGTATTTTCCAAAGCCATCCATCTGTATCCAATTATGCGACCCACAACTACAGTTGTTTTGAAAATACTCTTGCAGAAATACATTCCTGCATTTGGTAAAATGAAGAAGGTACTTAGCGACCAACGAGTGCAGTTCCAAAGCGATGTATGGGAGAAGACTCTTCGTGAAATGGAATCCAACCTGTACTCACATCAGTACGACACCCACAGGGAAATCTCGCGCGGAAAGAGTAAATAAAGAGTTAGGTAAATATCTACGAATCTACTGTCACGACCAAAATAACAAATGGGCAGAATATTAACCTTTCTTTGAAAAAGCAATAAATGAAAATTACAGCGAAGCAACAAGTTATACGCCAATCGAGCTAGATGAAGACAAAAAAAACCTATTAGATTCTGGACCAAATATGTAAGCAACCAAAGAATCAAAATGTACCTATTCCATTAAGTGTAAAGGTGGAGTACGATAAACAACGCATCATTGAACAAGGTAACAAGAGGAAAGAAAAGTTCAATAAAACACATAAATTACAACAGTTCGACGTAGGAGAACAAATTCTGTTGAAAGCTAATCCCGTCGGAAAACGCATTGACAACACGGCGAAGAAATTCTTTCGGTTGTACAACGGACCTTATACGTTGAAACAACGCGTGGGAATACACACGTTCATCGTATACGACGAGAGCAAAGAAAAGGACATCGGCAAAGATCATGCGACGTCATTCAAGAAATTCTACGTATGAATAGCGAGAAGAGAAAGAGAGAAGAACAAGGCCACGGCGCCTGTCCAAGGTCAATGCACCGCTCAGCTGTTATAATGGGGGCGGTGAATATATTGCATACCACCACAGACGAGAGTTATACTGACCTACACATTATTATGTGTCATTTAACTGATGTACATTAAGGTTAAACTAGTATAATATTATTTTTATTTGTCTAGAACAAATACTGTAGGCAAAAATTTAATAAATAAATATTTATTAAATTTTTTTTTCAAGCAGAGGAATAATGCAACGATACAACCATATGCTGTATTGAGCATTGATTTAAATAAATATAACATTTGTAAAATTATTATAAGTTTGGGGTAAATGGACAGGTCTGGGATTGTAAAAATGTTTCATTGTTATACTAGGGGAGAAATTAACCTGTTCCAACAGGCAAAGAACACCTGCTCGATTGTATGTGTGTTACGCGTGTATCTTGTGTGTGTTAACGATGCATGTACAGACAGGAATCTCAGCTACCCTCTCTAATTAATTACTAAAATAATTATTTTAACTCACTATGTGAAAACTAATTAGTGTATAAACAAACAAAAGGCACCAAAATGTGTGTAAATTTTATATGTATCCACAGTAAGAAAATGACGTTAATAGGACACACTACGCGAAGTCAGTGCGAAATAAATGTGCCAAAAATACGCAAATTACACTAAGACGCTCAAATTAATACACTGAGTGCTTAATCAAATTAGCTATGATTTGTGCTATCTCAATTCCGTACAAAACATTGCCATTTGCAAAAAATTGCAAATATATGAAACCGTTCGGGAGTGGGGGCTATCATGTGATCTGCAGGTTTCGACAGGATAATTTCGGAACCAACAGGTGCGGAACCTCGAGAGGGTATAAATTAAGGGTTCAACTGGAAGCCTTTCTCTTCTTTTCAAAACACAGTTGCAGTCGGACATGCTGTCCGTCGGCAGAACAGTTTTATTTTATTATAAGTCTCACCTACGAACGAATAAAGACGTTCTGTAATTATGTTTACATTATTTCGGGAAACGTAGAGTACCGGGACCGTTTAAGTCAGCAAGAGGATCTACCGAGAAGCTACAAAAAGCGACGCGAGATGCTGGACGTTAGGAGATGCTTTTTAGACGCCTAACAGCCGAACGACAGCCTCCTCGCAGCAGCTAGTAATTCTCTGGAATGGACCACACACTGCTGGAGAACGACGCTGGACTCTGGACAATGCTGGACCCCGTCAATAAGTCGTAAGGTCATCAAAACTCGAGGTGACATGCATAATGCATTTATAAATGATATTTTTTTAAAGAGCTCTTAAAGACTATATAAAGTGACAATGAATTAAAACAAAAAAGTTTATAATTAGAAAGAATGTAATAGAGTTTTATGTAAATTTATTAGTCGTAAGAATGAGCGATCGCATATAGATAAATATAAATATAGAAGAAAAAAAAGAGAGAGTTTAATTTTGAGATAGTATATTTTTTTTATCAAAGTAAAATAACTGAAATGATTTGATATTTGCATTTAGTAGAAAAGAATAATTTAAATTTTGAATATGAAACAAATGCCAGTCTAAGTGTAAACAATATAATTTTAAATTATTTAAAAAAAAAAGGAAACATTGGTATAGACTGAACAAGTTGAGGTCAGATATGAAATAAATGAATTCAATTAAAAAATAAACTTAATTACATTTAAAAATTAATTTTTTTATTAAATCAATTTGCATAAATGTCTAGATTAAGATTATTAACATATCTAGAGGTAAGAGTGTTTTAAATATGTGTAACACCATATAGCTTAAGAGATGAACTTAATAATGAGTGATATCTTATCGAAGATTATTAACAATGTTTTATTATTTATAATGCTTGTTAAAACAATAAACATGAAATTTTAATTACTCATAAATTTACTACTCTTATTATAGTTACACCTGGTATTGTTATAATTATTTACAACCTGTATATACAAAAGGTATCGTTGTATAATTTTGGCGTCCCAACGAACGTGGGGCCACATAAATTACAGTATATCAAAGATATGTTATGTATCGTTTTATAATTTTGGCGCTCCAAAATCGTGGGGCTCCACAAATTTAAATTACATTATATAATTTCTTACGTTATAATATATATATATATTTATTTATTTGTGTGTGTGTGTGTGTGTGTGTGTATATATTACAACGATACAAATTAAAACTGCATAGATTTAAATTATTACAACAGTGTCCTATATCTGGGAGGTAGGAAAATTTATTAAATTGAAACGTTAAGATTACTATTGTCTTATTACTTTATAATATAAAATTGTTTATTAAAAATTTGTCTTTCAATAATTGAATCTATGGGCTTGTTTTACAACTATGTTACTTGTTACGTTGAAGTCCACTGTTTGCATAACCTCTCGACGCCCCGCACGCAGTTCGACTGGATCACTGCAACTCTGCACGTTGACCGTTCCAAGATGATCTAACGCTGACAATTTATGTTGAAATTTCACGTCTTTGCGCACACGCACGCTGCGACATGAACTGTTATTGTTTATGATTTTAATTTATTCAATCTCAGGGATTAAAACTGGGTAAAATAGATCGTGTATTGATCTTACACAAACTCCGGTTTCTTGAAGTGTTCTCGCGTAACTATCAAAATATCTCGGCAGATATTTTGCCCCTACTCCGGAAAATCTTCCACTGTACGCAGAAAGCACTAGCATGATCTATTTATTATTTGAGTTCTCTAAGTGATAATGGTTACGAAGAACTCGAACCGTGAACCAACTTCTAATTCTACAGGAAAACGACCTGCCTTGTCACGAAAAACTCGTAGCAGCGAGTATGTCTTTCCATAACGAGTCTTTGGAAGGACCTGAGCGGTCCGTCCGCTGAAAGCGTCCGTCTCAAATAAATTTTAGACCCTCTGATTGGTTGAAGCTTTAGCAAAGTCACCGATGAGAACACAGATAGACTGAAATCAGGCTTAAACTCTGTCCGATTCTCCAAAGGTCTGTCTAGATTTAATCTACAAATTTTATTACTTTCTAGGAGAATAAAAGAAGATTGACTTCATAAAAAAAATATATAAAAATTATAGTTGTGGAGAATTGATTATATGGAGCTTATAACCATGAGAATACTCTGTCCAAGTTTCAGAACGAAATGTTAATTTTCCTCGAAGTTATTAAATAAAATGTAAATCACACGCGCACCCGCGCACTTACACACAAATATTTCACATGACATAAATGAGAATAAAGTTATGAAACTTTTGACATAACATACTTTTTTAAACACAGCTTGTTTCTAAACTTATGACTACTTTACAAAGAAAGAACAAAATCAATTTAAAACATGTCTATGGCCATCAGAAAATGTTATATAGCATTAGTATTCCACTTAAATGAACTTCATATCCTGTGTACTGTTGCAGGATTATCCCATCCACATATAAAAAAAAATTGTTTACATGTTCACAAATTTTTTTTAACATAAAACAAATAATATATGTCTTCCAAAAATATAAATAAGACAAAACCAAATAAATAAATACTTTTCCCAAAACTAAATTATATCAATTCTGTTTGACATTTCCATTTTGACAGAAGAAACATAAACAATTACACGTGGTCAGATTCTGAATACTATGCCCTCACAAGATAAGCCATAATAGCATTTGATGACGTCATGTCTCCTTATCTAACATTCCAGACATTGACCCATATATTCCGACATCTCATCTCTCTTTCTTAAATACATTTGTTTTTTTTTTATACAATTTGTTTCAATACAGTCATACATCATATGCCCTGATACACATGAACTGTTTATTCTTTAACGTAATATTTGCGTAAAGATAATGCATGGAATTTACCAATAGTACGGTTAGTTGTAGGATTAGTAACAATGTAAGTATTTTTACCAACTAGCTCAGATAATAAGAAAGGTCCATTATATAACCTAAAGAATTTAGCAGCTGTGTTATCTTCACGACGACCAACGTTTAACGATTTTAGAAGAACCATCTCGTCTACTTTGAATGTTAGAAGTTTATGTTCCGCATTAAACTTTTCTGTGCGTTCCTCTGCACTCTTTTTAATACGTCTTCTAGCTTTTAAACGCTTAACTTTGTTTGGAACAGGCAAGTTTTGTGTGGCATCTCGCTTTACATATTCATCCCATACACGTTCAGGCATTGTTCCAGATTGTAGCTCCTTAGGTGTGAAACCAGTCGTATCGTTGTAATTCCCATTGATGGCTTGCTCGAAAAACTCGAGATATTCGGGCCATTTACTCTGACTGGTATTACAGTACGTCCTGAATAGTCGTCCTAATTCCCTATTTATCCTCTCCGCAAGATTACCTTGAGGTCTCCGGATCGCCGTCAATACTGCCTGTATGTGATGCTTCTCAAGCTCAGATTGCCATTTCTTATTTTGAAATTGCTTACATTGATCCGATAATATATTTTTAACATGCCCATATTTTGGAACATATTTTTCAAGAATTACCTGAAGAACTGCCTCAGTTGTTGGTCGGCCAATAGCATACAAACTAACATGCTTGGAGAAAGCGTCTGTAGAAACTACAAGATTCCTCATTCCACTAGCTGCACGTGGTAGTGGTCCTAGAAAATCAATACATAGCAATTCATTTTTATCACGTGTTACAATATTACCCATTTCAACGTAGGTATGCTGGTTGGGATAGTTTGATGTGTGACAAGTATGGCAGGTTCATAGTATAGATTTTATTTTTCTAGACATGTTCAGCCAGATAAAGTCTTCTCTAAGTGTTAAGTAGCACTTATATGCACCCGCATGTTCTAGACTCTCATGACATGCCCAAGTCAGGTCCTCAACGATGTTATCTGGAACCGTGATTTTCCATTGCCCATCAATAAGCTTGTATAATGTATTATTAACAATTTGGTATTTAGGGTTCTCCCTTTCTTTAATTTCTTGACTAATTTTCTGTAATTTTTCATCTCGTTGTTGTTCGATACTAATGTTTTTAAGTTGGGTTTTTAAATTATCGGGTAAAACATACTTAATTGCTAAAATTTGTATTTCATTTTTAGTCGCAGAATAGTTTACTTGCTCTACTGGAGGATAACGACTTACAGTGTCAGCCATTTTATTTTCATTTGCCTTACAGTATTTTATACTAAAGTCGAACGCATCAAAACTTGCGATTTTCGTAAAACTGGGCACACATGTCCACACTTTACCCAACAGGACCTTGTTGTTTTTGAGATTGATCACCCCAAAAATAGGATGGAGAGCCAAAATGTGAAAAAATAGCATAATCCCGTCCGAGGTATCACTTTAGTGGGAATTGAACCAGAACCGCAATCTGAATATAGTATTCATTTTTGAAATTTTCAAAGTTTCTGGACGTCAGAGCCTAAAACATTGGCGAATGTTTTGATAAAATCGCAAAAATACATGTGGCATATTAAGTTGGAGCAATTTTGACTAAAATCTGAATGTAATGTAAAATACAGTTTTAAAATTTCAAAATTTTGGACTCTAGGAACCAGTAAAAATATCATTTTTTTTTTTTTAAGTTAAAATCCAACTGGGTGTTCAATTAAAAGGAATTGTATCCAACTCTGATATCTTAAAAGGAATTGTATCCAACTCTGATATCTTAAAAGGAATTGTATCCAACTCTGATATCTTAAAAGGAATTGTAACCCAAATCCGAATGTTCCTAAGTGTTAGTGTTTATTGTATAATTGTGTGTTTTACAGTTGTTAAGTTACTAAAGAAATATTAGGGTAATCGGAATGTTTGTAATTTTTTCCGTAATTGGAAAATTGTCTAATAACGAAATTTATGTAATAATAAATGTACTTCGTTCCAAATAGTGAGCGAGTTCTGCAGTTCAGGGAGCTTAGGCGTACCAGTTAATCATAATGAGGCAAATATATTAAAAAAGAGTCTCATGTACGATATTTAAAGATTATTGTAAGATAGTTGAACATGTAATATAGTCTACACTTAAACTTTTGAGCTAAGCAGAAGTAGGCCTACTTCAGGAGTAGACGCTGTGAGCACGCTACTAGTGTAAAAGCAGAAGATAAAAGATAAAACAAGACATTTAAATATTCTAAGAGAAACAATTTAAATGAACAGCTCCGCGCAAAGAAGACATAAACTTGAGCAAGACTAATTTTTACTTCCACGTTCCGAAAGGAAATAGAAGTATGGTGATCGCGAAAAAATCGTGTTCGAGATAAGGGTTGATTCTTATTATACTACCCTCAAAAAATGAAGAAAAGCCATTTTTCGAAAAGTGTCTTTGTGTGTGTGTGTGTGTGTGTGTGTGTGTGTGTACGTGTCTGTGCGTCTGTATGTAGATTTTTCCTGTTGCGAACAATAACTGCCACATACCCGAGTTGTAGAGGCCTATTGATTTTGGTGAAGATCGTTTAAGGGGGATGGGTAGTTTACCTGCAACGTTTTGCGTTTTAACAAGAGTAAAGTACTTAATTTTCATAAATAAAGATTCTGAAAAGAAGGTCACGATAATCCGTTGTAGAAAGGTAGATGAAATATCTGTAAATGAGAAGAGTAGTTGAAAGGGGACGGGGTAATTTTCTATAAACGAAAATGGTAGTTGAAGGGGGAGGGGTAATTTTTTCAAAAATTACCTTCCTGGTATCTAATAAACTACTTCATTTTGAAGGATAAGATACGTTAGTATTACATATAATGAAACTGTTACTCAATAAAAGTGTAAATATCAAAAATTGGGTTGTTAGGTTAATTGGGAGAGGTAGTTTACCTGCATTGTTTTGTATTTTAACAAGAGTAAAGTACTTAATTTTGAAAAATAAGTGCCCCGAAAATAATGTCATATTAATCCACTGTAAAATGCTAAATAAGATAATTATAAATGTAGTGGGTAGTTGAAGGGAGAGGTATTGATTTTTTTTAAATCGCTGTGCTGATATCAAGTAAAGTCCGAGTATTTAATTTTGAAGGATAAGATACCTTAGAAATTACATATGATAAACCTATTACTCTATGAAAGTGTAAATATCATTAATGGTGGCGATCGGTTGAGGAGGAGGGATGATTATCTGTTTAGTTCATTTTCTTTATAACAAATAACTAACATTATATTAACATAACATTATATTAAACGACTACCCCATGATAACAAAAATATGTATAAATAGTGAAAATAGTTTGAGCGTGGGGAATATTTTTTTAGAAATTATCAAATCGAATTCAAGTAAATCTTAGATATTAAATCGAATTCAAGTAAGTGATTTTAAATATACATCTTAGAACATGGAAGTCATGTATGATTCTCCATACCGACATTTTTTACTTTAGGGCACCATGAGCTAAAAATGGAAGTCAGTATTTTAAAAATATTTTAAAAGTTTATGTGAGGCACCAAATTATGAAGCATTTTATTCAAAATACAAACAAACTCGGTGTCTTTAATAATGTGATAAAATTAATATCTTTCAACATCCGTAGTCAATTTTGAAGCGCATACAAAAACGGTTGTAAAGTATGTTTTTAAAAAGAACTTTGCAAACTGACTTGTTATCAGTTACATACGTGTATTCATGAAAAGTATTCCATACAGGCCAAACATACACATACCTAAAAGCTAGACGAGTAAATTATCTGTCGTTTGAGTATTATGATTATAAATTTAACTTAAAAAAAATAAATGCAGTGGTCACTATTTTTAGTATTTATCATAGTCATAACAGTCAAAAATGTAATAATTATTGACTGCTTTACAATTGTTATTTATAAAATATAGCAATTATTAATATAGTAAGTTATTTATGGCTTTTGTAATTTCCTTTTACTTTTTATTTTTTTAAAGATTCAGCAAAACCTCCATTATCCGTAGTAAGTACGTATAATATTATGTCCCAGGTTACATCCTCATAATGTTTCTAGGCTAACGCTAAGAATTATACATACAAATAACTTTACTCAAAACTTTAAACAATAAAATTAAATTTGGTTTTATCTAATAATAAATTTGTTTCGTTCAAAATAGTGAGCGAGCTCTATAGCTCAAGGACCTTATTAGTTGTAATTTGCTGACATCCGATATTCCGCATTGAATGTTGTATAATTAAGAAGAATAATGTGACACGAGTGTTGTTTAGGAATAGTGTTGTCAAAGCTTTTGAATATTTATTTATTTGGTATTCAAAAGTTTATTCCACTACTGTGAGATCACTGTTTACGAGATTCTCTTTCAAACTGTACGATCCTGTTGTAGTGTGTGCTGACATGTAGATATCGCGTTATTACTTATTACTTATCGCGTCGTTACATTAGACGCATTTTTGTACTGCCCAACAGTAGGTACATGGAGTTGGATCGGCTCAAACTTGAGCCGAACAAAGTGCACAGCCCGACAGATGAATGCCATATAAAGTAAGATTATAATATTGACCTATGCCAGCGTTTCGTTCGATCGTCATGAGATAAATTAATAATAATCGTTTTCTTAATCATATGAAAGCTTGACTCTTTAGAAATGTATGTATTATACGTACATTACAGAATCTATTACCATGTTACAAGTGTGTGTGTGTGTGTGTGTGTGTGTGTGTGTGTGTGTGTGTGTGTGTGTGTGTGTGTGTGTGTGTGTGTGTGTGTGTGTGTGTGTGTGTGTGTGTGTGTGTGTGTGTGTGTGTGTGTGTGTGTGTGTGTGTGTGTGTGTGTGTGTGTGTGTGTGTGTGTGTGTGAACAACATATTTGTACAAGTCAACGTATGTATAAATCGGTTGTGTGAAGGCGGGTCTCGTCTGGTTTGCGTTTGCTGCGTAGTCACCGTCTATACCCTGATTAACGAAAGAAAGTGACTGGCGGAGCGGCCGCGCGGCGACCGAGTTTGTAGTAAAAACATTCCACTTTATAACCTCGTGGAAACGTAAAATACAGGGCGAGAAATGTCTAATGAACTGTATTTTAATCATCAATTAAAGACGTTTTTAACAAACTTTTCTAATTTTTAAAATCTCTTTTCAATAAATTTACATTGTGAGTTAAAGAAAAAAATACACGAATTTGAATTAAAAAATTAGGGTTTATCGTTTTTATTACGTAAGAACTCAGAGGTTAAGCATCGGAAAAAAATTTCTTGTAGACAAATGGTAGTCCACCTTCTTTAGTACAATATATCAAAAATTGAGATTCCTACGATTAAAATTAACGACGTTATTAATTTTTTCCGAATGTCCTGTTAACTCAGTTGTTAAAAGTTGTACACGAATGAGATTTGCGTGACGCTCTCTTTAGATAACTAAATCTAGAAGACATATACAACTTACACCTTGTACGTGATAGGAATACTACAATGGATTAATATATAAAGTGAATTTCACAGAGAGCAATGCGTGGCGCTCTGCGGCGGAAGTACAGTCAGAACCTATTGGACCCATTTTATTCGCGCGCTACCGTCATTCCCGTACAGCGTCTCGGCCTCTCCTTTATAACAAATAGCACACGCTTCCAGGAAAACTGAACCGTTATACGCACACTAAGGGTAAGGGAAATTTCCAGCTTTCAGTTTAGTTGATGTGGTGGTTGAGTGATGTCCGGTTGTTGGTTATCTTTATTTTAAGTGTTAGTTTCTTGTGCTTTCATTATAAATTGACGTGTTTTTAAGTTATTTTGTGTGAATATACTTCGGTGGCTGAGCATGGAGCAACGTAACGAGGCTGAACCAAGGAAACATAGGGGAAGACCTAGGACTCGAACTCCAAAGAAAAGACAAACTTCGGGCCGAGGCGTACCTATGAAAGGACAGTCAAGAGAAATTGTGTGCAAAGTGCGGGAATATTTTGATAGAGAAAAGGCGAACAAAGGTCCTTTGATTCCGGTTAATAATGCAATACAGCGAACTGCAGATGCTCTGAAAATACATAAAAATACAGTTCTGCGAGTTTGCAAGGAAAAAGAATTGAAAGAAATACAAGATGACAGTAATAGCCAACTTTCAACTCCGGGCAAACAGAGGAAACGGGAGAAAACTGTGACAAAACTTGACACTTTTCAGGAAGACGCTATACGAAGACATGTATATCAATATTACATAAGAAAAGAATATCCCACTTTGAAAAAACTTTTATCATCGTTGGAAAATGAAGAGCTGTTTAATGGCAGTCTGTCTTCGCTTAGAAACGTGCTAAAAGGTTTAGGATTTACGTGGAGAAAATTTTCGGGCAGAAAAGTGATTATGGAGAGAAGCGATGTCGCTGCCTGGAGGTGTCGTTTTCTTCGCCAAATCAAAGACGAGAATTTCGATAATATAATTTGGCTCGATGAGACCTGGGTCAATGCTGGGCATTGTTTGAAACAAGGATGGACTGATGAGTCACTTCAGGGGACAATGTTAACACCTATAGGGAAAGGTGAACGATTAATAATATGTCATGCAGGTTCTTCAAAAGGGTTTGTTCCAAATTCCCTTCTACTATTTAAATCGAAAAAAACCGGTGACTACCATGAAGATATGGATCACGACAAATTCTTCGGTTGGTGTTCTGAAACTTTGCTAAATAACCTAGAAGAGCCTGCAGTAATAGTCATGGACAATGCTCCCTACCATTCTAAGCAAATTGATAAAGCTCCCAGAAGCAAAGATAAAAAAGCTGACATACTTGCATGGCTGGATAGGAAAAATATTCAATCTACAACCGACTTGAAAAAATCAGAACTTTTGGAATTAGTGAAATGGCACAAGCCCCAGAACAAAAGGTATTTTGTTGATGAATTGATAGAGAGCAGAGGTCACAAAGTGATAAGGCTACCACCTTACCATTGCCATCTTAACGCCATTGAGCTTATATGGGCTCAGGTTAAGGGGTATGTTGCCGAAAACAACAAAATGTTTACTTTAAAAGAAGTTGAACGACTGACTAAAGACGGATTTAATCGAATTACTGCTGAGAGGTGGGAGCAAGTAGTGGACCACACCAAAAAAGTTATTATCGATGCATGGAATAACGAAGGACTAATGGAAGAAGCTGTGGAGGAAATGATTATATCCGTGGAAGACAGCAGTAGCTCCGAGGATGATAATTGTTCAGAAGATGATAATAGTGATGACGATCCAATGGAGGGTATCAGAGAACTTTCGTTTGAAGACTACTAACTCACAGCTATAAGTGTTTTTTATAGTGTTTTAATAGTGTATTTTTATGATTTATACACATATTTTATGAGCGGATTCCATAAAAGCTGAAGAACACTACAATACTTGTAAGTACCGTACTGTATTTATTATTTATTTGTCAATGCTAATAACAAGTAATTTACTAATTGTTTTTACATTTCAATTACATTATAACAGTAAAATACTGTTATAATTATGCAATATCTGGTAGACCGAGCTTTGCTCGGTAGTTTTAAACTGTAAACTATATTTCATAGTTAAATAATTAGTTATTGAGAAATTTGAATGGCATTAACAATTTCCCAGTAATTACATTGCACTTCAATTAGTAGTATTAAAGCTGATCACAAAACAAAAACAGTTTATTAACAAGAAAACAATAAATACCGTACCGCAAAAGAGTAATAAACAATCATTCAAGACTGTTATAAAAAGCATGTAGTTCAACTAAACCACAAAAGTCTGGTCAGATGTACGTTTTTGACAGATCTCCAGGTAGAAGATTAGATTAAATAAGTAGACAGATAACTAAGTATATACTTATGAGAGATTGGTGACTCGTAGTAAGTTGGCTATGTGTCAATGTGTGAGCCGTGAGCGTATGCACCACTTTCTTTGGGCTGTTACTGTACCTTGACTCGATCGCGCGCCGTTGAGCGATGTTAGTTCTAATTTTCCTATATTAACTAAATTGCGGTTATATTTCGTAATATTTGAAGGTTACATACCACTTTGTATTGATGAATACAATTTTGTTATGTTTATTGTGAAAAAACACAATGAAAAAAATTATTAATAACGGAGTTAACAGTACATTCGGAAAAAATTAATAACGTCGTTAATATTAATCGTAGGAATCTCAATTTTTGATATATTGTACTAAAGAAGGTGGACTACCATTTGTCTACAAGAAATTTTTTTCCGATGCTTAACCTCTGAGTTCTTACGTAATAAAAACGACAAACCCTAATTTTTTAATTCAAATTCGTGTATTTTTTTCTTTAACTCACAATGTAAATTTATTGAAAAGAGATTTTAAAAATTAGAAAAGTTTGTTAAAAACGTCTTTAATTGATGATTAAAATACAGTTCATTAGACATTTCTCGCCCTGTATTTTACGTTTCCACGAGGTTATAAAGTGGAATGTTTTTACTACAAACTCGGTCGCCGCGCGGCCGCTCCGCCAGTCACTTTCTTTCGTTAATCAGGGTATAGACGCCAGTACATTATCTCTGACAGTCGTCTGTCTGTTTGGCAAATACATCCAGCTACATCCAGCTTCCTGTGTCTACTGTCTGTCTCACGTTTACCGCTTAGCATATACCTATATGTATTTAAGCCAAACGATATACTGTTTTGTTTTACAGTAAAGTTTTTCTTTTATTATTTATTTATTTTTATTACAACTGAGTACTACCCATCTATAAATTACTATTTATATTCTATACTTGTTAATTTTTTGAATACCAAATAATATTACATGAAAATTTTTTTAAGTTTTAATGAAAAGACGAACGTGAAAGCAGGAATATTTGAAAGAACAGCTTAAGGACGACAGGAATCAAGTAATTACGTAACAGATAACTGAAAGTATCAGTATACACAAAATAGGAGTTGGAATAATAAACAAAAACAATCATAATATAATAAGAAATTGATAAAAAACCAAATTCATAAACGTCCATTACTTTCCGACGGATGTGTATCAGTCTGTCAAGTATTAGGCAGAAATGGAAAACCACTAGGCAGAACAAGGACAGGGGTCTTTGACCTGGCCATTGTACAGTGGTGGAGAAGTAACAAAGGTTGTTTGTTGCGATGTTTGTTTTACGCATTCTGGTAGGAGTTAGGATATATAACGGAAACTAGGTGTATTATTGCGTTTACTCCGATCTGATTATAAGCCTAGAGATTTGAAAGCGCTTCGGCAAATACATAAATTAGTGGTTTGCAATATATAGTGTAGGGTAAAAAGTAGAAGTCGTTGCACACAATGTCACGTAGATGTAGCCTACATAAAACAGACACACACATTCAGACATATGAAAAGTTACAGTTATATCTTCTATCATTTGAGAGATCTTCCTAGAGTCCGACATCGGCGCCGCAGCGTTGCTGAATCTTCCCATTTCGGCTGGGGTTGCACAGCGTCTGCCTACAGACAGCATATAACTTTAACACCTCAGTCAGCACCAGCTTTGCCGTCTCGGCTGCGCTGAAACTCAGAGCATGGGAAACTGCGAGATGTGCAACGTCTAATTGCGGGTGCCCTGAGTCCGCTCTGAAGTGCCAACCCATTGTTACGGACGACTCGCCTCCGGGCAGTGGGTCTCTAAGCTCCTTGTGCCGAGCGAACGACCGCGCTGCACTTTATGAACCTGCCGTTCATTGGGCTCCGGCCTGGACAACGCAAACAAACCAGGATGCGAGACGCCCCGTGCATCTTTTGTCTGTCTGTCTATTTGTCTGTATCACCGATGAACCGACATCTGGTTTATGGCACCAGCCGCGCTAGGGTGTTCAGAGAAGCCTCCAGTCCTAGAGGAGTCCTAGTTCGTGTACTGGAGTAGTAATTCCACCATTCAAAAATGAATCCAGTTTACCGGTCACAACGATAGCCTGACTACAGAATTTATTTTCCCGCCTCTGCCTTGAATCATCCGCGGATCTGAAAGCACATTTTTGGCGGTAGTGTGGAAAACTCGCTAAGTTTGTCAACGTTTTCGACGATGTCTAGAGATGTTTCCGGACCAGAGGAATGCAAGAACACATCCCAATGCAGAAATTCTGTCGAATAGGTTGTCGGAAAAGGTAAAGTATTACCCTACTACTTCGGAAGTCTCCTAAAAAGAAGCGACCGCAGGAGTTATTAGACGAGTCTTTTACGTTGGCTCCGGAACGTTGTCTGTCAGTTAGTGTGTAAAGATGCTTTGGGGACTTGTACATTCGTGCCACATTGCTATTTGATAATATACCAAATTTTATTGCGTAATCAACAAATCGGTTAGAGGACAATTAGTCTATTATGTATTCTATTTAACCTTATTAATATTCTAGCCCCAGCTTCCTAATGATAGCTGTTAACGCGAAATATTTGCCGAAACGCACTTTTTCTTTAATCCTTTCAATAACTAAATTTACACCGTGCATTATTAAATGCTTGTTTAGATGACAGTAATTTGAAAACTGACTTGTGGTAAGGTTATTCAGATGCGTACTTGTCTCGTAAAATACAGTAGAACAATATTTCACATTCCCTTTCTACTACGTGTTGTTATCCCATTAACCCTGAGATTACAGCTTGTCAAATCACATTATATGCGCCGAACAAACATCAAGCTTGTAAACAAATAATGTAAGCCTAGATGTTTATTCAACTACAGTTTACACCAAACTCATCTTCCATTTTTATGAATTTCTGTCATTAGCAGATATTCTCTCTTGCATTTTGTGCAACCAATCGTGTCCGTTAACTGACAAAAAGATAATATTTCTTAATGTTTTCAGTTAATGAATCTTCATCGTTTCTTTTACAGCATGTGTACCGTTGCTACACAGCATAAAAGCTCACAAAAATCACAGTATTTTTGCAGATTATATCCAGCTACTGATTGCATGAAGTTTGCCATTTAATAGTTCGTTAATATATCTCATTTCAGTTTGTAGGTAGCGGCTAGAAACTTCTTTTTACAGAAGAGTGAAACCGCTTGGATAAGTGCTTCTCTTACTAAGATACTCTAAACCGATAAATCTTCAAACTTAAAAATCTTATTAGAACCTCTAAACTAGGAATCCTTTATAGCAGTGGTGTATACTAGTTTCAGATTTAGGGAATTCTGTTCACTGAGGTCGATGTCTAATCATTAGTATATACATAATATACGATAGGCTATACAATTTCTAATTGCACTATTCCTATTGCGATATTTCCTACAGTTGCATTATTCCTATGCGCGTATACCTGTATATAGAATTAATAATGACATAATGGCACAATTAGTTCTTTATTATGATTCGGGAGCATATTAAAAAATCTGAGTATTTTCTAAACAGAACTTCACACTTAATCATTTCCACTGTTTGTAATTGGCAGGCGCTGCTTGTATTTGAAAACAGTAAACTTAAGTAAGTAAGAGTTTAGTCACTGATTTATTAGATTCTGTGGTTTGTTCTAGTGACCTAAATGCTGCATTCCAAACCAGAAATCCGAATTCAACAATCCGAATATGAACGTGACCTGAATATTTGTTCACATTTAAATACACCTGTGGCTTTGTCTCAAATACAATACCAAGCCCAGCCAATGTTATAATACAGCAGATGAGATTAAAAAAAAAGGCAATTGAACACCATCGTTCTCCAGACTTAATAGTCTGCTGAAAAGTTAATTAATTACATAATATAACTAACTAGAAATACTTACTCAAGAAAAATAACTATTATTATAATTGCTGAGAAAATTTGAATAAGAAGTAAAAATACAATAAAACAAATAATAAACAAAATAAAAATATTAACAAACAATGAACGCAAAAAAAATTTGTCTTATAAAACAGTATAATGACGCAGCAGTTTTTGCGATGCCGTTAGCGGACTCGGACCAGTAGTATCGCCACCACACTGCTCTTCTGGTCCTTCGCGACCTCTCAATTACTTTACCTCACACGTTTTAGTTTCAGCTCACAATAACAACACGCGCCGTACTACATCGATTTTAATCGTGATATATTTTTGTAAACAGAGACAAATGGAGTTCTCATATCAGAGAATTCGTTTAAAATTCGACTGTGTATGTGTGTTAAAATTTAATGTACTGTTAAAGACATGTAAATCTTTATGAACTGTTGAAATTTTGTATATAGCGTATTGTAGAGCACTGATTTAATGCTGAAGAGAAACCTCAAGATTGAGGATTATCCTCAAATTTAATGTTTCACTGCCTAATTATTGAACATAATTTATATTTGAATTAAGCAGTTCTTGATTTATCTTTGATGACGGTTAGTAATCTCTCACAACTATCTCAACACTATCAAATCTTCAAACTTTCTCTACGGTCTCTCTCTCTCTCTCTATCTCTCTCTCTCTCTCTCTCTCTCTCTCTCTCTCTCTATCTCTCTCTCTCCTCTCTCTCTCTCTATCTCTCCCTCTTCTCTTTCTCTTCACACGAATTATTATCTTACTCCCAAGGAACTTCTTCTTCTTCTTCTTCTTCTTCTTCTTCTTCTTCTTCTTCTTCTTCTTCTTCTTCTTCTTCTTCTTCTTCTTCTTCTTCTTCTTCTTCTTCTTCTTCTTCACTCTACGGGTTAGCCATTAGTTAACCTGTACCGAACCCATCTTCTCCTCGGTCTACCAACATCCCTTGTCCCATTAGGTTCATATTTCAAGGAATATATTGGAACACCATATACAACAGGCAGGAAATGTACACTGAATTTGTAACCGCATGGTTAATTGATGGCATGTATTTGATGGTTTATGACATGACACGGTTAACTGATGGTTTTATGTATGTCATGATAATAATATATCTATCAATTCATTTTCCTTTGTTTATTCTAATGAAATTTGCAACGATCAGGATATTTACAGGTAAGGCTGTGTTCTGTTATGTATCTTCAGATTTAATATTATATCTACAGTACTACTTGAAATTCTCTATTGAGTGTTTATGGTAAATTTAAATTTTCGCGTTTACTGTGCTGTATAACTACAATGCAAAAAAGCATTTTCACAAAAATTGTATACTTTTAGATATTAAAAAAAAAATGGGTGTGTTGTGGAACACACGCCAAAAGCGACCACTTCTGTTCCGAGTGGCGAGTGAACTGATTCAACATGTAAAAGGTTGCTCGTATGTATTTAAAGTAAGAATGATTTTTGTATAAAGAATTAAGACTCAAATAAGAATAAATGGTAATTATGTGAGACGAAGACATAGTAGTGTTTATATGTATTTTATTGTAAGAAATCGATGTTTACAATGAACATAAATAGAATCATATCACACGTTTTATTTTTAGTGTACATACATAAACAGACACTATGTAACAAATAATTTTTTCCATTGTTACAATATGATTTATGCAATATTTATTTAAAAAGTAGAATGTAAAAAGTACTATATACTTTTATTATAGTTATACATAATATTATTATAGATTATATTATATATTTATAATATAATAATTTAATTTTTTTAATATTATAAAATAGCTAAATAAGTAAAATGAATTTTGAAACAAAGAAACTTACCGCCAAATTTAATATAAAAACCAGAATTGAACTCACGGATTAATTAAAAAACGTACAATGTAAATAGATATACAAAATTATACTCCTTTGAAATTTTAAAGATTCATTGACGACACTATAAATATTATATTAAAAAATAGATGTCGCTGATTTTAAATTGTTTTTATGAATTAAACAACTGGAAACTTGTGTAAATTAAGTTGGTAATGAACAATGTACAAGAAACAGAAATTTGAAAGTATTCAGTTTAATCTTTCAGCATGTAAGTATATTTTATTTTATCAGAAATAAAATTATTTTTAGTATTTACGTTATTCTTGTAACAGTATTTAAACATTTATAATATCCTCAATTTCTTTTTAATATTACGCTTAAAGTGGGGAAATTTTGGGTAGCTATATGGGGAAAAGAGGTTTGATTGACCTGGCAACACTGCTTTTTCGTTTCATTTATTTCGGTACACGTTTAGTTACACGTTTTGTTACGCGTTGAATCAGTTACTGGCCTAGGAGCGTGAGGTGTACGGGGTGAGCCGGGCACCATAGGGCAGTAGGTATATAAAGATTTCACTTTAATAACAATTTATTGGTAGTAGAACATAGAAGTATGTTTTCAAACTAACTAAAGACAACTATTTTTTCTCCTTCGTATAAATTTCTAGACACGTTTTGAAGATAACAGCTTATTCTAAGTCAAAAAGGGCTGAGAATATCATGTTGATGACCATGTCTTTTAAATTTTCTGAATGCATTTTCCACATATATTTTTTTAGCAGTTTCATTAATAAAGTTTTTTCTTCAAATAAAAAAAGAAGTATTTCACGTAGCAATCTCCATGATGCCACAAGCCCCTGGATTTTGTGTTTGAAGATCACTAGTTCAGCATGTGTGTTTCTCTCGTATCTGTAACCAACATAGCAACCGTTGGGGTTTATTTCCAATTAATACAGCTGGGGTTATGACAGTGGGTTGGCAAGCTAAAGCAATAATGTCGGACATTTATTTCAACGTTTGACAGCGGCAGCCAGTTAAGGGGGCTAAAACTCGGTCAGACAAACAATTTTGGTACAGCCCAATCAGTGACATTTACCCGATGCTCGATTTTACAAAATGTATGAGGGTGTGTAAGTTACTACAGAAATACTCTTGTAATCCCATCTACCAGAATTTCGTATTAAGACTAACTTTTTGTGATTAATTAGACTAAATGAAACCGGATGATGTTTTTAATTTTTTTAACGAAGTAACACATTTGGGATCTTATCCTATAATATAAGAAAAACTATAAAAAAACATTTGTGGTAATATTTGTTCGTAACTAAAAAAGTTATGAGCAAATTATCAGTTGGTTATCTAAGCGATATCATTGTCAGCAAATTAAATGAAATAAAAATTTAAATAAATTTTCCTGCTTCTTCTTCTTTTACTTATCCTTCTTTTTCTTCTTTCTTCGCTTCTTTTCTTCTCCTCCTCCTCCACCTGCTTCTAATTCAGACTGTCCAACCTATACTTTTCTTTTATTTATACCTCATTTATAAATAAATATAAATTAAACACACTGACCGCAAACCTAGGTCAGTGTGTTTCAGCCTTCTCCATTGAAGATGGACGTCGAAGGCAAGGCCGAAACATTTGAACCCAACAATCGTGGACCATGGCCTTACATCTCGGCAAGCCGTGGCTCTGATAACATTGAAACCGGCCATTAAAGCCTCAAACAGAATCGGATTTGTGTTAAAATTCCCTTCACTCTGACACCCGGCTGCATTTTTACAATTTTTTCAAATTTTTGATCCCATTTTTAGGTCTATAGTCAAAAAGTCTTGTAATTTGTAAAAGTGTTTGTACATTCAGATTTTTGTTATTTTTTTTTTAGTTTTCCTTATGGAACATGGAAGTATGGTGATGCCAAAAAAATCGTGTTCGAGATAATTGCAGATTCTGATTGTACTACCCTCAAAACATGAAAAAAAGTCATTTTTCAAAAAGTGTCTGTGTGTGTCTGTCTGTAGATTTTTTTTTTGGCAAACGATAAGAGCCGCAAATTCAAACAGAATCAAATACTTTTTTGCATGCAGTCCTGAATTGTAGAGTACTCAAGACATACTGTTTTTGGTGAAGATTGGTTAAGGGGAAGGGGTAGTTTACCAGCAACATTTTATGTTTTAACAAGGGTAATTTTTCTATGACGAACGATAACTGCCGCACATTCACACAGAATAAAATACTTTTTTCCATAGCTTCCTAAATTATAGAGAACTCAAGGTCTGTTGATTTTGGTGAAGATCAGTTAAGAGAAAAGGGTAGTTTACCTGCAACGTTTTATGTTTATAAAGGTTAATTTTTTTTATGACGCATGATAACTGCCGCATATTAAAAGAGAATCAAATAATGTTTTGCATACATTCCTGAATTTCTAAGTACTCAAGGTCTGTTGATTTTGTTGAAGATCGGTTAAGGTAAAGGGGTAGTTTACTTGCAACATTTTATGTTTTAACAAGTGTAACTTTTTCTATGACGAACGATAACTGCCGCACATTCAAACAGAATCAAATATTTGTTAGCATACATTTCTGAATTGTAAAGGGCTAAAGGTCTATTGATTTTGGTGAAGATCGGTTAAGGGAAAGGGGTAGTTTACCAGCAACATTTTATGTGATAACAAGGGTAATTTTTTCTATGACGAACGATGACTGCCGTAAATTCAAACAGAATCAAATAATGTTTTGCATACTTACCTAAATTGGAGAGATCTCAAGGTTTGTTGATTTTGGTGAAGATCGGTTAAGGGAAAGGGGTAGTTTATCTGCAACATTTTATGTTGTAACAAGAGAAATTTTTCCATGACGAACGGTAACTGCCGTAAATTCAAACAGAATCAAATAATGTTTTAAATATGTGCCTGAGTTGTAGAGGACTAAAGGTCTGTTGATTTTTGTGAAGATTGGTTACGGGGAAAGGGTGGAAACCTGAAACATTTTTTGTTGTAACAAGAGTAAAGTACTTAATTTTGATAAATAAAGTATTCTGATCAGAAGATCTTAATAATCCACTGTATAAACGTGGATGAAATATCTATAAATGAAGAGGCTAGTTGAAAGGGGTGGGGGTAATTTTCTATAAATGAAAATTATAGTTGAAGGGGGAGGGGATAATTTTTTATATATGTACTACGTTATCGGCAACAAAGAAGTAGTTTGTTGTTAAAATTCCTTCCCGGCCTGTTTGGCCGTAGACCAATGTCTTCTGCAAAACCAGACGTTTCGGCAGTGCCATCGACTGCCATCATCAGTGCAAATCGAGTGCGATAACGTGAGGTCGTATACGTTAGTGACCACAGTACTGTGGTTAAGGCTGAAGCAGTAAGTAGAACGAAGTAGTTTCTATGGAAATATTTCATTTCGAAAATAATTTTAAATATAAATCTTAGAACATGGAAGTCATGTATAGTTCTCCATACCGATATTTTATGTCACATTTTGCGATTTTTTAAAAATTGTCATCCACTTTCCCCTGGCAACCCAACATTTTTTAATTTCCTAAAATGAACACTATATTCAAATTGTGGTTAAAATTCCTTTTTTGTGATACCCCCACACATGGATTTGTAGAATGTTTTTCATAATGTTAACCCCCACACATTTTTGCTCCCTGCGCCCGCCCCCTACTTTTGGGGGGATTAAGCTCAAAACAGTAGAATGTTTTAGATTAAGAAATAGACACGCAAGTTTTACGAGAATCGATTGATTCGTTTAAAAGTTATCGTGAGATATACCCCAGATAGATACACACACAAACAAACGAATGCCAAAACTGAGAACTAGGTTTCGCTCGTTCAAAGATCGTTACCATTGGTTTCTTTTCTTGAGAAAAGCGAAAAAAGGAGATTACGCTGAAGATACAAGAAAAGTACTGTAGCCGGTAACACAAAATGCATACACAGGAAGCAGAGGAGCACGACCTATTCAAATATTTTACAATATTCGTAATAGCTAAAGCAAGCAAATGGAATTCGCGACAAGAATGCTTCTGACGTCTCGTGACAAGAAACCAACGCTGAAATGCAATTCAATTCTCGCTCTCTACAAAAAAATTATTTTCAGAACTCGTGTATAATGTTCATACGTTCGTGATGTAAACACAATAGATGTTTTCATCTTTCAAAGTCATCAGACGTTTCATGCGACAGATATGTTATTAGTTTTCCTTCGAACACCAGTAAACAAACAAATTTAGAATACTGTTACAATTATGGTGTAGCTCATGAACTTGGAACTGTGTAATAAATTATTAAATGCCATGAAATGAATACTCAAAAGTTTTATTTATACGTCCTACAAACCAATCTCACTCGTTTTACATTAATTGCCTATGTGTCTATAAAACTTCCAACCACCCTACAGCTAAGTCTAATATAACACTAACAATGATATAATGTCTTAATACTACACAAACATAAGATCCAAGCCAGAGACAAAACAAAAACCGAATTATTGAACAAGGTGCACAAATAAAGGAAAACTGTAAGAGGTACAAACAAAAATACTTCACTTAAAAATAACTAAGCCGGCTTTTAAAACGTCAGTTCTTCTCTGTTCCTAAATGTGTTTCAGTCGCAGTAGTTTATTTTAATCAAAATTTAATCCTCTTTACCTAAGCGAAATTCAGTCAAGCGTTTTCTCCTTTATACAGGACTTTAGTGTTTAACCTTCGACAGCCCCTCGGCGCCTCCAGAAACACTTGACGTCTTTGTCATTAAATAAAAGTTAAAGTCCTACTTAAACAATACAATCAGTTTTGTCCTATTATTTTTCTTTATTCCATTGACATGTTAACGTACCTTTTACCATTCCCGTACATCTTGTTATTTTGTTAATCCTCTATTCATAATAGACAATTGTTAAACTAAATAAGGCAAATTTAAACAATACAGACATATATAAATGGTTTATAAGTAAATACACACAAACTGGTTGCTTGGCAACAACAGAGGGAGAGATGAGAAGTTAGAACTCCAGGACGGGCGGGAGATAAAGGGAACAAAATATATAAAGGCAATAATAACCAAGATCGGAATCCGAGAAGATAAGAAGAAACGGCTTGCAACAAATATCTTCTTCAGATTGTTATGAACCTGTATCAAATAAATTAATCTACTATTCTGAGGGAGGAATGCTTGTTGCAATAGTAAGTAAAATGTTTATGAGAAGAATATGACACTAAGCTACTAATCTGGAGGCCTAGGTTTTCTCTGACCAGTACCATAAAAGTACTTGTAGTGGGTTACACGTTAATTTCAAAATTATCTTAAATGTATTTATCTTAATAATATGATTATGTTTTATAATGTGAATTACAAAAATCTTAATAAAATCTTTCAAAGCAATTTACAAAATTTTTATATACATAAACACAGACACGCGCATACACACACATAAACTAAACTATATTCTTGTCCAAGCCACCTTGAAATCTTAATGAATAACGGTGTTATGTTTTTAATTAGCGTCTATGGAACACACTCACACGCTCACTCGACTACCTTATCTTAACGACAATTACGCACTTTCATATATCGCACTACATATTTGCACTTAATAATAATGTATTTATAAAATCTACATAACAAAATTCTTTACGAACTAAAGTACAGAGTCCCACAGGCAACTCTACACACTTCATATATTCCCTTAATTATCATATAGCCTAGTTTATTTCGAGCAAGTATAGATCTCATCAGAAACATATTTTATGCAACAATGCACGAAATCTCATATGTGTACACAATGCACGAAAGGAGATTCCGGAGGAAGGTGTTGACGCGAAGGTGGCCGGGTGGCTCAGTGGTAGTCAGCTCACTTTTAATGGTGTTGGTTAGTCAATTCTGCGCCGCTGGATCGATTGAACTCGAGGCAGTCAAACCCCGTCTACAGTAATTTGGGAAATACCAAAGTCTGGCTGAGGTAGGCGGACCGTAGTCAATAACAAAGCGACATCTACACCTAAACACACAACACCCCCTCCGCTACTTGCAGCTAGTCAGTGTAAGTAGTCAAATGCAGACATTTTCTGTCTTACAGTGGTATGGTGTGAATTATACCACGGCTAGAAAGTGCAACAGGCTATAGCAACAGGCTAATGCTTAACGAAAGGTGATGATGATGATGACGACGACGACGACGACGACGACGACGACGATGATGATGATGATGATTATGATGATGATGATGATGATGATTGTACATAGTAGGTACCAAAAGAGAAAAAAGGTGTTCTACTGACGTCAAAAATTATTTTATGCATAATAAGCTATAAACAACACAGCAATTAGTTTCTAGCCAAATGAATAATGCTTTTTTTTTTTGCCAGTGCTACTGCAACGGTAGCGGAGGTTACCGTAATCTGTGCAATGTAATGTTATACCTTTAAGTTACAAGTATTATATAAAATTAAGTAGATATCAAATGATGTGTGGAAAAATGTAAAGAACATTGAAACTATTTGTAATAACTGACATTTCGAGATTTATCGATAAACACATTAGTATAGAATATATTCTCACGTAGGCTTCCGCGACCGGTGTCCCTAGCGTTTTTGAAATCTTCTTCCGTTATGGACCGTGTCAAAAATGTCTTGTATCACACAGACCTAATATGAATCATATTAATATGAATAAAACATTGTCATAAAAGGCATTTTTGACGCGGTACATACCGGAAGAAGACTTCAAAAACGTAATGAGTATAGAAGTTTGACAACTATAAATAGTCCGCATTAAACTAACGTACTTACATGACGTATTATATTAACGTGTTGTAGAGTGGAAACAGAATAACAGACAAAAATGAAGTATTTAATTACAAACTTTAATCAGACACAAACAACAGTTAGAAATCAACAAAGGCACTTTTATACAATAATTCAAGTTAAATTTGTCCAACACACAGTAATAAACGTCACTTTATTATAGTTTCGTACTAATTAACATAGTAATCACCTCCCACCTGTCACAATAGCAAACACTTTAAACTTCACTCTATTATTGCTGGTCTAAAACTGAACTGGCCCGCTTCGAAATCCAGTACAGTACTTATACCTCGCCGCCTTGCATTGTAGCGACATAGCGGGCCTGGATGCTGGTCGAGTAGTAGAGTAACATCTGGAAGGGACACGAACAATCTCGATCAAACCAGAACGTTACGCAACTCTGCCTCGCAGAATGATCTCCAAACGACTGGAACAGCCTTGCGCGCCCCGGCATACCAAGAGTCACGTAAACATTCAGCAATGCAGTACTATTTATTTCCTCAATATATAACAATCTAAAATCTCCAGTTAAAATAGCGAATAATCCCCAGTTAATATTTTGGCTAAAATATGAAAAGTTTTGTGGAAATAACAAATTTTTATTCGAATTAATAAATCCATAAAAATTTGTAATGAAAAATTCGCCTTTCTATCTTCCTGTCTATCTATATATCAAAAATCAACTAATAACAGCCAGTTTGTGTACGAGTTTGATTTTTATGTTTAAATTAGTATTAAACAATTTCTCCTCACAAACCACATCAGATGAAACTTTGTAAAAATCCTCACTTCAAAACTATTAAATATCTGACTTGTAAAATTAATAACAATGAATGTTTTCTTCCTGTCGCAAAAACTCTTTGACATGACTTCAAAATTGTCCTCATTATTTAAAAAAATAAACTAACGATACTGAGAATCCTCTCAGCACTTCACATCATAACGATTGTTGAAGATAGAGGCCATTGGGGAAACATTCAGAACTTCTTACCAGCACCCAAAATCGTGTAACATGCCGTTCAAAAAAATATACGACGAAAAAGAGGAGCAAGGAAAACTTTTATATATACTCTAATTTAAATAAAAATATGATATGAAAATTGTGTATCAAATGTTACCATCTTGAAGAAAAATATTATTTATATAACTCTTCTTAAATTACCTTAATTGCAACAATGTGTTTAATCACGAAGCGGTATTAACCAACAGCAAGAAGAAGAATATGGGAGACTTGTAATTAAATAGGAACATATCTAACGCACTGTAAAACTATGACAAAACGACGAAACTTTTTAATGAAAAATAAGATAATCTGTTTCAGACTACTCAACTGAAGTAATGTGGAACAACATTCACAGTTATTAAGTGTTAACGGAAAATATTCCTGCGTTAATAAACAAATTAGTTTCCAGACGAATAAAGCTTAATAAAAACTGTTTAATTAGACGGAAATTTTAAGCTAATAAAAAAATTAATCAGAACGTAATTTTAAGTAGTTTTCTAATACATTATGCTCTGAATTCACTTGAAACGTAATAGAACTTATAAAATTAATATAACACAAAAAGCATAATATTTCAGATAATAATAACAAACTCTTCTTTGTATCCCCGAAGTAGCTTAGGCAACGTTCATTCATTATTACTCTATGGTGCGCTCTGTTGGAGACAGTGGTACGGGCCACTTACCCATCCACGAAAAAAGAAATATGTAGAACTTAGATTGCTGTTTTCTGTTGGTGCATAAGATCGGCTCTCTTACAACTACAATCTCATGATCAGAACGGATTCATGGCCTTTATGTAGGGAAAGCAACAAGCTGATTTCTGCACACAAGCTACTCTCCACTGATATAAATTTGTTAATTGTAAAATAAATATGGTCACACAAATTCACTACATAGCCTTTCGCAGCAGATGGCTTCTTCTTCTTTCTTTGGTGTTACAACCCTGAGTATGTTTTAGTCTCCTGTCTTATAGACATCACCGTCTCTCTGTCCTCAGCAGCTCTTCTCAAGCAGAATCCACTATCTTTAACTGCCAATCCCGTCTACATCTGCCAGCCACCTCGTCCTCGTTTTTCTTTTCATCTGATATCAATGGTCTTTACTCTGTTATTTTTCTTATATTAATTTTTGGTTAATTTCCATTAGATGAACATGATCTTGTCGGTTTATCTTTTTTGATTTAATGACTTTGAGTACGTCTATGACATACATACGTCTATATTAAAATTTGTTTAACCCGCAGTTCTTAATCTTAATCCGACATTAACTTTAATCGGTACCGAAAGGTTTTGTTGCAAAAAATAATTAAACGTAAAGTATATTTTTATAATGATGCACGAATTTAAGTAACTTACACAAAATAGGAATGGACCGTTTTCAGAATACCTATTTTTATATTAATATCGCTATTTAAAAAAAAAGGAAGAAACGCTATTTGGATAAACGTAAATTATAATTTATAAATAGTCAGAAACAGTTACTGTACAAGGTGTTCAATTTAGGTCTGGAATATCTAGATAGTACTGTTAATAATGTGTTAATAAATTAGTTATTAGAAGCCAGACCGCAGCTGTTGCAACTAAATAAATATTCTTATACATCTTCGTCCAAATGATGTCCTTTTTTCAACAGTAAATAAGAGGAGAATGTTACCTAATTCGTGTGTAATTGATCAGTATTAAAAGAGTATCGTTTAAATATTAAAAAAAAATCTGTGTTACATGTTAAAGAGACAAAAGACTTGCTAAATGGCAAATGGCAGTAACATCTGAATGAATGCTGTAAATCAGCACAACCATATCGGTGTGAACTAGTTACAGAATTTAATTAATAAGGTGTATGGTGTAAAAATGTAGCGTTATTTATCATGAGAGCAGTTTCTGATGTGTTATCTTGTTCTTCCGGACTACTCTGTTTACTTCATTTTTATGTGATGATTGCATTAAAACTTTAAAAGCTTGACTTATATGTTTTTAAACAGAATCAGTTCATCATAAGTTATACTATCTCCTAAAGCTGTACGGTGCTTGTATGCACTTTTATAATTCAATAATTTTAGTTTCTTTAATAATCATTGTTGAGTCTACAAATGTATTAAATAGTATACAACTCCTTAGACGGTTTTTGACCAGCAGTATTGTGTTGTAGTTAGTAATGTAACCCTCTTTTTATTTGTGTGGGAGTTTTATGAATTTTTTTTTAAGAAAAAAGGGGTTACTTAATATTTAAGACTAGGCTGAGGGCCTAGAAGGAAGCATAAAGTGTGCTGGGTCCAATGAGACGGAACTTGCAATTAATACTCTCTGTTAACAAGCAAGATAACAACCTTTATTGGGGCCTAGACGATTACACATAATTTAACATACACGATACATATAAATCACAGATACAATTATATATATATTTACAGGGCCTATGGGCAACCTGTATAGTTTCATCAAAATACAATAACCCCCAAAATTACTCAAAAGGCAATTGGCCATCATAATAAGAAAACACAATTTACAAGTTTAAAATGCCTTGTGAACAGCCTGTATAGTTTTATGAAAATACAGTACAATAAACCAAAATTACTTAAAAGGCAATTGGCCATAATAATAAGAAAATACAATTTATAAATTTAAAATGCCTGTAAACAGCCTGTATAGTTTTATCAAAATACAATAACCACCGAAATTAATTAAAAGGCAATTGGCCATAATAATAAGAAAATACAATTTATAACTTTAAAGAAAATAACCTGGATTGGCCCGGCCGCTGACATGTTCCACACGGCATCCAAAAAGGCAATTAACCATTACAAAATTTAGGAACAACCCCCCCCCCTCCAAGCCAGACAGGGTAGAAGAAGGCTGGACAAGAGCCAGACCCTACATAAGGTAACATGTCCGGGAGCTTGCATAGATTTGAACAAACAGGTGACTACCCCTGATATTAAAATGTAACCTGACCTAATAGCGGATTAAGGAAAACTCCCAACCCTTTTATGAAATACGAAAACAATTATGTGCGAAAAAATTCGAGATTATAAACAACACTAGACCAGCCGGTCCAGATCTACATGTTACATACTGCACCTACCTACTTAACTAACATACCAGCACCCAAACTTCTACAAACCCATTCAGTACCAAGGTAAAAAAATAATGTATAGCATAAAAAATTAATGAGCGCTGGTCACATGCCAGCGTAGGACCTACAATTGCTCTCGAGACTAATTACACATCAAAGCAATGTTACATGAAAGTTTGCATGCAATATTATGTCCAGCTGGGTACGCGCACAACTGAAATGGTTTTATGCTGTAGTAAGTCAATTAAGTAGAACTTGAGTTCTTGTAGATGGTTAACGCACGATATCTGTTGTTTTATACAAAGGCCAAATTTATCTAAATATTGGATGAATATCACCTTGTTTTATGCCGATGATTCCCAGGTGGACTTCTGCCTTGGTGTACTGTCACTAGGTCATGATGAAGGTGGTTACGGTTGCATCCTTACTTTTTTTTTCCTCCGGCAGGCGAGAAACGAGAGTCTGTATGTGTCGTCAGTTCAGGACATGGTAGAAGATGGGATTTCTACCATGCTATGGTCAAGTCTTCGTCGCTCCGGGACCCCTAGGCATGAATAGTAATTAATTGACTGACAAAATAAATCGCTCCCGAGAATAACACACATGTACAACTGCCAAACCTTGTATTGACAAAATCAATCATGAATCAAACGCTTGCCACCATTGACCATTTACACTGATTTCTTTATAATTAGGTGTAACTTTCTTTCTTAAATTAATGATTCACACACAAGGCCTCAATGCCTCATTATTTGGTTTAATTTACAACGCACCCCCACATGCGTATGCACGGTTAACGTTCTTCGACATGTTATAAGTTTATAATGGACACGTGCTCTCACAATCACTTCATCACCGTTCCCCAGAATTACATAACTTTTACACCTCTTTTAACATGGGCAATTACTATTACTAAATACATATGTATAAGGCTGTTTCAGTGGTTAAATAAATCAAGATATATGACAATGAACATACTTTAGGTCACACGCACACGAGCCATGCCTATCAAACATTATCCGTTCACATCTACGCCAATTATTGTTTAAATTAGTACTTTTTACAAGCAAATGAATACTATATATATAATTTACTTACCGGAGGTCTGTAAAAGTCTACCTACACATGATAGGTTAGAAAATACAAGAATTAACCAAAACTCTGTCTGCTGAAGGAAAAGGCTGTTTACACTTCTGTAGATGACGGCCAACTGAAAAATTTTGCAATCAGCAGACCCGGATTAGAGAACACAATTGCCTGCTTCCGCTAACAGATGGCGCAAGCGTGCAGTAACGCAAAACACGGCGCTTGCTGAACATCGCGAAATAATAAGATCGCAATTCATATTTATAAATTATAATTTTATACTGTCGCCCGGTTTCTTTGAAAAACCACGGCATAGTAATATGACATTCACCGTTTTCCGACTTTTCTTGGACCGGTTAAAATTCGTTGTCATAATTTTTTGTTGGACACTTTTTATTATATTCATTTCTTTTATGTAATCTACACGTACTACGTCTGCTCTTATGACGGTTCTCTACATTTCTTTAATTTTTAATTGCGGCTTCATATTTTAGATCTTAGTAGTGTATTATTCAATATCTTTTGCGTTTAGAGCTCCAATTTGTGTTTAGAACAGACACCAGGTAAAAGCAATTCAGTTCCAAACGTAAACACGTCTACTTTAAACAAAATGTTGTTTTTTATTATTTTTCCAGAAGTTAACAAATATTTATTTCGGTTGTGTTAACTGAAAAACCAGAATGAGATGACTCACGCTTAATTTACATAAATCATTTAGACTTTTGCCAACTTTTCATAGGATATCAACGTAGGCTTGTACGTGGTTGCTCATATTTATGGCCTTCCTTTCACTCAGTAGTTATCCAGTTACCGAATTTAATAATAGAATAAATAAGAATTCTAATGGCTTAACAACTTGATTCAATGAGCTGCTGTTTTAAATCGGGTCTATTTCCTATGTACAATGGCCATTAGTGGTGGTTAAATTATCTGAAATAATCGGACTAGTTTTTTGGTATTATTCCCATTTATGTTTGGTTTTCTGCTCGGATTTGAATAAACCCTTAACGTTTCTGCATGTCCATCCTGTGATTGTGTCACTTTTAAACATTTGTTGCAGAGCATGGATATCTTCAATGTCAGGTGTGGTGGAATGTAAACCAGATTGTTAATTGCTAGCTACTTCTTTCGTATACTTGTTAATTGTTCTATATATGAAACCGGAAACAACCTTGTAAGCCAGTCTTTTTGCAGTAAGACCCAGTTCACGATTTGCCAAGACTCGGCAAAAGCTACAGTAAAAAGTAATAAGAAAATATGATAGCATAAGTTATGGGTAAATGATTTGAGTATGGAATATCTTGCTAAACGTCCTATTTATAGCCGATTACTCATCACATTATCAATTATTGACCAACTGTTTTTCTGTTGTTTTTTTTTTCATTATTTGCATCAACAGAAACATTGTTAATATTTTGAAAATTAAACGATTAAAGTGTGGAAAAGTAACACATCGTCTTAAACGGCTCCTTAACGACAAGAAAAACGTAAACCTCTCAGAACGTTACGTTGCAAGCATAACGATATCTAAGTAGAGCACAGCGGTGGAAGTCACAGTATAAATAAGAGTCTAGAGGAATGTTGAGGTGAATCGATATCCAATTACTGAGGTGGTTTGCTTCTCGCCTGATGTATTCTCTTACTGTCTCACGCGACACGAAACGCGGCAACGTCATTCACCATCTCTTCACAGTCAGATACTACTCGTATACAGATAACCCGTACTTTGTATCAATCAAACTATATTTTACATGTTTATTATTAATCAATAATAAATTATCCACACTGTAGCAACAAATTTTATTTTAATGAAAACACAGAACTTTCAAGATGATACTTTTCGTCGGCGCTGTGTCGTTTCAGTCTGTGTAGGGCTTGTATGATATTACTGTTAATCTTTGTATTATCATCAGAGCCGCCGCTACCATTTATGCGAACTGGAGACGGCAAATCAAAGGGACGGCCGTAGACTGCTCCTGAAAGAAGACACCAAGTTCATATCAGTAGATACTGTGAAGTTACATTAAAGTTATCGAATTTACTATATTCTTTTGTTAGCATTGGCATAGCATAATCAGCGCTTATAATTGTCAGCGTCAGCCTTCGTTTTGATTTCAAAGCCAATGTATAGATATTGTTGTGCGACGTTTATCTGTACGTCTCCATTTTTATTTGTAGTCTCTTTAAACTTTTGAGCCTGCCCGATATGTAATTTTTATTCATATTCTGCTTTGGTGAACAAGTATCTTTATCAACTTCTGTTTGAAACAACGATATACTATAAAACTTAATCAGTAATAACAATTTGTAAATTATCCTTAAAACATTTGCAAGTACGGTACGGCATTGCTTCCAAGCTCGGTTTGGCGATGTAATTTCAGATTCTATAAGGCTGAGATCGTAAAAGAAAGTTGGCGATCACTGAGAAGGGGAGGAATAAGAGAGAAACATGTTTGTGTTATGTGGAATGTGAATGTAACACATAAGAGGATGAGTAAAGGGAAAAACATTAAACTCACCTGTAACTTTCACGCTGCTGCTGTTATTATTTTTAAGGAAAAAGTACAAGATCTGTTGGAAAACGTACTAGAACACTAAAAATTTAGAGAAAGTACTAGATCTAATCGAAAGTACTAGCGGTGGTCATCCTGTGCCCTACCGGCGATCGTTCTCAAGACGACAGAGGTATTCAACGCCAGGGCCGGCTCAAGGCAAAAATTTCACCCGGGCAAGCGAGCTTTCCGCCGCCCTGTCCCCCCCCCCAAAAAACTTAACAAACAGGAAATGACACAACTAGGACTCTACATTTTATAAGAATATTTTAGCCTTGTATGAATTTAATTGATTTGTTATCTTTATGGAATACAATTGCAGTTTATTTCATTAAAAATTGTGTTACATTATTGCAATAATGTATTTTTATGTTCGGTTATCTTAGGCTTATTTCGGGTGATCAGTAGTATGAAATACAGGCTAAATTATTCGTTTCTTTTTAAATGATTTTTAAATGAATCAATAGTATTAAGGCCTAAATCAAACTCAGGAAGAGCAAATGGGTTCGGTAAAATAGCTACAAATGACTAAGTGTATCGACTATCGACAATATTTATTGTAATCTTACAAAAAAGTTGGTATAAAAAATTCAAAATTACAATTAACTGTAGGTTACTCAATTTCAAAATAACAAAGGTACTTTACGGCAAATTTTTTTTTCTGCAAAATCTTTTATAACAGAGTCAATGTCTATTTCTTTTAGAATATCAAATTCAATTGAGATAAGGGAAAGTCCTACAAGAAATTCTTGTGCCATACTTGATCTTAAATAATTTTTAATTTTGAAAAAGATCTCTCCCCAGACGCTACACTTACTGGAAGTGTTAATACAATTCTCAAAGCTATATTTACATTTGGAAAATTTTCAGCTAAAGAGTTGTTCATGATGAACTTAAGGATGTCTTCTGGCTTGTTGCCACAGTCTTCGGGTAACAGAGTCAGAAGTACTAGAAGTTCTTGGTGCAGCTGGTGTCCTTCAATATCTCGGTGCTCCCCATCGGTCAAAGCTATCTGTAGGTCTGCACATTTTTGTAGCAATGTGTTCTTATCTTCATTTTTGATGTTATAAAGAAAGCCAAATACATAATTGTGGCTGGATAGCTGTGAAAATCTCTCCTCAAGTGAGTTTATTGCGCAGTCCAACAAACAGAAATAAAAATTGGTCATGAATGCTCTTTTTGGGTCTGAGACTGGCTCGTCAGCTGTTTCATAGTGAAATTTGCGTTTGACCCTTCTTGGACGTACTTGAGATTCAATTGGGAATGTGGCTTCGGTTTCAAGTGTTTCTGCAATCTCCCTGGCATCAACAAGTACTTCCTTAAAACCCTTCTCCGTTCTTCTTTTCTCAAAATATTCTTTCACTTTAGAAATTAGCTCAACTGCTTTTGCAATGTTCATATCTTCTTTTTGCAGCTGTTTGCTGATAATATTTATCCTGAAAAGTATTTCATGCCATACAACCAAGGAGCAGATAAACTTAAAGCTCTTTAGCTTGCTAGCCAGACCCAAGGCAGTACTCTTTCCATAGCCATCGATCGATGAGTCAGTAGATAACTCAAGTTGAGTATCGTATATTTCTCCTGTCTGGTAACAAAAAGGAGCAACTGCATTAATGCGACTCTCCCATCGAGTGTCGCATATTGGTTTAACTGTTAGTGATGTAACATGTTTTCTTAACACAGACCACCGGTGAGTTGAGGCAGAACATAATATGTATACTTCCTGCACAACCATGAAAAAGTTTACAGCCTCACTACAGGATAAAGCAGAGTCGTTTACCACTAAGTTCAGCGAATGTGCACTGCAAGGTATAAAAATCCTCGAGGGTTCAAAGTTAGAATTCTGTTCTGCGTTCCTGCGTTTTTCCCCACCATGTTTGCACCATTGTCGTACCCTTGCCCACGCATATTTTTTAAAGGTATTTTCATAACATTTAACTTGGACAAAAGAATGTTTGTCATAGATTCTCCTGTTGAAGATGCAATTGGGATAAACCCCAAAAAATGTTCTTTGGGGCAGGGGTCTTTACCTGGTTCACAACTTACAAAACGTATAATCAAAGTCATTTGCTGAATGTGGCTTTGATCAGGCATACAGTCCAAAATAATAGCATAGTAAGTCCACTTCTGTACATTATGTAGTATTCGTTGTCGTATCATTGATCCTATTACTTCGATCACTTCATTTTGGATATTCTTCCCTAGGTAATGTACATAAGATTCTTTTGAAGTAATCCTACGTAAGTGTTCAGCAATTATGATGTCAAATTTCCCTACAAACTCTAACAGTTTCAGAAAATTCCCATTGTTTCTGTCATACAGCTTGTCTGACGCACCCCGAAATGCCAGATTCTGTGAACCAAGAAACTCAATCACGTACACAATGCGTTTGAAAACTTCCTTCCAGCGTTCAACTTCATTCATGATCATTTTCTGGTGTTCTGCATCAATCGTTTTGTTCACACGCAGCCTCGTAGAACATTCCTTCCAGAACTGGAATGCCCGCATATGTCCTGGTGATCTTTCGTGTTCTGACAGTAGTTCAGACATGTGCTTCCAGTCGGAGTACCCAGTCTCTGAAGACAGAGATGTTCGTATTGTGCTAAACAGTCGGCAGCAAAAGCAAAATATGACGTCTTTTGATACAGAATATATAAGCCAGGGACGTGAAACCTCTTCACCATTGCGCATTCGCCTACGATAATTGTTGACGCTAAAACAGCGACCATCTTTGTTTACAGGAAAGTCAGTGTCACTAATATGTCACTTCATTTTCAGTATCATGGGACTGCGGGGACTGAGTTTTGTCGTCCACCTAACAAAGAGTTTTTATTAATTTCACGACACTGTAAACTTTCACAGAACAAAATAACTGTAGTAACACCATTTAAAAATTTTTTTTATCATGGAGTGTTAATTTGTATGATATAATGTCTAATAATTAGCTCAACATAAACATGCGTTTTTTCAAATGTAAGACATTTTTAACATTTAAGGGTTGATGATTTCTAAATCGTAAATGTAATAGATAAGCACAGTACAAGAGAATTAGCTGAGTGCATAAGTAAGTCAAGAACGCCTTAGATTTCATCTTTAATTTCAAAAATCCTAATACTCCACATTTTATCTTAGAAATGCACCTCACTAATCCTGTATTGCTGTATTTATCTTAGATAACGACTGGCTTACGTATCTACGGACCCATTATAGTAAATTGTGAATACTAATATTCGCAACATTACAATATTGTGAAATAAATAAAACTAGGCTACACGAGGAAATAGGTTACTGCTGATTTTGAATTTCTGATTACTGGTAATTATCGTATTTTAGAATGCATTATTTTTATTACATTTTAAAGCAAGCCTTCAATAATTTTAATAAAGGCAAAAGTGTTTTGTTTTATGTACAGTATTTATTCCAGTTTAATATTAAAATCCAAATTTTCGTGCATGTAATGTAACTGTGCTCAGCACTGTTAACAAATAACAATAAAATTTTATTAGCTTACCTCAGACAGAAAAAATGTTGGTGCATGTGGTTCTGAGGGAAGTACCGTAACGAAACGTTTTAACGCTGAAGCTTGTTTTTGAGCTTCAGAAGTCTGCTGCAATTTTCTTTTTCTATAGAAAAAACCTGAGTGTCTCTTTTTATCAGCCATTCCTAATTCCTACCAAAACAATCTTTATAAAACCACTGACACAGACAGATACAGTGTTGTTAAACCACACAAAAACATTAACGGTGGAACACAACGGTCGGACTGAAAGGCTTTATATGACGCACAACACACCATCTGCTTGACTTACTACTACAAGTGCGACTGATGTCAAGCGAGCATCTGTATATTAGCCTGCACGCGCAGGCGCATCTCGGCCATCGAGTCATTTCACCCCCTCCCGCGACCGTAGTCGAATCGAACTGCGAAAGTGACTCACCTTCGTGCGTGCACAGGCCTGTATTATCGTTCGTACATCAAACGAAATAGACTCAGTCACAGGCCCACTTTTCTAAGCTACTGTTGCCGCCCTGGCGCCCTCCTCCCACCTGCCTCTCGTAAGATTTGTTTTGTATTGGTTTTTAAGTTTTTAAAAACATACGATACTGTTGTAAATTTGTTGTTGTGGTAATCCATGGTTTTACTATAATTAGTAAACTGGGAACACGCAGAAAATTTTTTCTAAATCACCGATCGTAAAACATTTTTTTGTTCCGCTTGGCGCCCCTAACTTCGCGGCGCCCCGGGCGGCCGCCCGGGTCGCCCGGGCCTTAAGCCGTTACTGGTTGGCAGGGACTGGTAAATTCATCACATGACATTAAATACGATATTGTAAACACATTAGGCTTATAAACAACATATTGCGTTCATATTAAATTAATTATTAGGAGTTATGATGTGCCAGGAAACATTTAGTATACAAACAATATTTTCTCACTTTGCCGGCCCTCCAGCTCTGCGCCTGGGGCACATGCCCCCTTTACTCTCCCATGGTTGCAGCCTTGGCTTTTTAACAACATTTACTCTTTGATGGTTTAAGCTTGTTAGTGAATGATTCGGTTGCTCAGTAGACCAGTGGGTATGGCACCTGGCTACTAATCTAGAGGTCCCGGGTTCAATTCCCGGGCCCGCACCATAAAATCAAGGTGCGTTTTTTTCAGCCCCAGGTCGACTCAGCCTGTTGAAAATGAGTACCTGGGATAACATCCTGGGGATAATAATGGGCGGCTGAAGCGTAGTGCTGGCCACACTGCCTTCCTTGTATGCCGTACGGCTCACATTAGGCAGCCTACCCTGCCTACTCCTAAGCTACTTCGGTGGTATACATGGGAGTCATTATTATTATTAGTGAATGATTATCGGGTAAGCCTAAGTTCCTTTTTAATGCTTTAGTTTAATTTGCAGGTACATCTGAAGATGACCACAATTTTTTTTAGTTGTTGAAATGTGTAATTAAATACCGACAATCCCTTCTAATAATATAACCCCAACATTAGAAGGTAAACTTTCTTGATATTTGTTAACCATTGGTTTTTGAAAATCTAACTTGATCTTGGTACAACTGCGTAGTAACATGTTTCTACTTTTTTCTCTTTGCTGTAGGAGTAACACATAGAGGATAAGCCTTTTAGTTATGAAATTTTTAACGTATTTCAACAATAAAAATCTTCTGTTACATTTATCCCGCGTTTAGCCACATAAACACGGCTAATTTTTACTTCCATGTTCCATAAGGAAATGGAAGTATGGTGATGGCGATGGTAATGGTGAGAGTCTGTGTCTCTGTGTGTCTATCTGTGTGTAGACTTTTTTTCTATGGCAAATGATAACAGCCGCACATTCAAACAGAATCAAATAATTGTATGCATACATCCCTGAACTGTAGAGGACTCAAGGCTTATTGATTTTTGTAAAGATCGGTTAAAGGGAAAGGGGTAGTTTACCTGCAACATTTTATGTTGTAACAAGAGAAATTTTTCCATGACGAACGGTAACTGCCGTAAATTCAAAGAGAATCAAATAATGTTTTACATATGTGCCTGAGTTGTAGAGGACTCAAGGCCTATTGATTTTGGTGAAGATCGGTTACGGGAAAAGGCTAGTTTACCGGCAACGTTTTATGTTTTAACAAGAGTAAAGAACTTAATTTTTATAAATAAAGTATCATGAAAAGAAGATCATAATAATCCACTGTAGAACGTAGATAAAATATCTACAAATGTAGATCCTAGTTGAAGGGGGTGGGGGTAATTTTCTATAAATGAAAATGACAGCTGAAGGGAGGGGATAATTTTTAATTATTTTCATGTGTGCTACGTTATCGGCAACAAAGAAATACTTTGTTTTTAAAACTCCTTCCTGGGCTGTTTAGAGTGGTCCAATGTTTTCTAGAAAACCAGACGTTTCGGCAGTGTTATCGACTGTCATCATCACTGAAAATCTAGTGCGTTAACGTGAGTTGGTAGTCTGAGTGACCACAGTGTTGTGGTTAAGGGTGATGAAAGAAGTAGTTTCTATGGAAATATTTCATTTCGAAAATGATTTTAAATATAAATCTTAGACCATGGAAATCATTTACGGTTCTCCATACCGATATTTCTAAGTATGGCGTGTTGAACATCTACAAAGCAGTTTAGCTGTATTGGATACACTGAACAGCGTATTTCATTTCTTAGAAACATTTTATTTAATTATAAAACTATTTATTATGTTGTAATACAAAGAACTTTGTTGTCCACTACCCATAAAACTTTCGCTGTTTTGTGGTTTTCATATTATTTTTTAAAACTACCCCAACGTTAGTAATTAAATTTAATATTTAACCTTCCAAATCCGCGCCAATCCACTGTAACATCACACACGTATGTTACATTTTAAACGAGAACATTTCAAAATACTGCATAGCCTATATATCAACAACAGAACATGTTTAGACATGTTTATCAATAAAAGCTGTTTGTTAGCAAAAAACATGGAATTTGAGCCGACTTGTGTACTTGTCGGTAACGTCCTTCAACTTGATCTAAGTATCGTTTAAATCACGGATACTAGAATACACGGTAGGGGTCACGGGGTGTGTGCGCAGTAGCAAGCCGCGCCGCTGACGTCACCGCGAACCCAGCCATCGCTGAGTAGCCCGCCACTGCCATAACCTATTGTGTTGTCACTGCGTTTATGAGTGAATACAAGGTTGTTTACGTGAGTGTGAATTCTTATCCGTGACTGACGGTTAAGTGCAGAGTTACGCTGCAGTTATCAGTGTATTGAGGGGTTTTTGAGAGTAAGTTTGAAGTTGTTTTGAGTGAAAAATAATGGTTTGTTGTGCGATCGCGGCAGACAAGGAAGTAAGTTAGGAATTAATTTTCATACATTTCCTAAGAACAATGAGACGAAACAAAAATGGATAAATGCTTGTAAACGTGCCGATTCGTTTTCAGTTGATAATGCTCGTGTGTGCTCAATACATTTTGCTGATTCTGATTATGAAAGGGATTTGAAAAGTGAACTGTTGAACCTTCCTCCGAAACGCAAGTTGAAGCTTGATGCTGTTCCAACTCTACATCTCCCATCCTCCAGTGTTGATTTACGGGGTAGTAATGAGCCTAATAATGAGAGAAAATTTCGGGCACAAAAACGAAGTTACCGTAAAGAAGTAGAAGAGATTTTTCAGGTAAATATATTACCAACTAATGAAGAAACTGCTAGTAGAGAAAACATCAACTATGAAAACAAACAATGCTGTAAATGCGAAACTGTGGGCTTCTGTCAAAAGTTAGAAATTATGGAGAAAGAAATAAAAGAACTTAGGCAAAAGAATACAAATTTACAGGATCGTCTCTCTCGGTGTAATGATGAGTTACTTAAAACAAAACATTCGCTAAAAGTGGTTGAGGGTTCTTTTTCTGACTGTCAACAACAAGTGGTTATGAAAGGACGGTGCACTAATTGGTCATCTGAAGATATTGCAAAGGCTGCGACTTTACGTTGTATATCTTATAAAGCGTTATATTTTGTCAGGGATGTATTAAAATATCCTCTTTCTAGTGAAGTGACTATTAAAAGAAGACTCAGGCAGTTTAGCGTTCCACCAAGTTTTATTGATTTAAGCCTTACTGTCATGAAAACCAAATCAAAGCTACTAACTACATTTGAAAAAGACGTAATTCTTAGCTTTGATGAAATGAAAGTTAACAGTGACTTATGTTTTGACCAGGTAGAGGAGATTATCAGAGGACCCCACAACAATGCCCAAGTTGCGGTCATCAGAAGTTTAGTAGGAAAATGGATGCAGCCCATTTATTATAACTTTGACACGGCCGTTTCGAAGGACTTGTTGACTGAAATGATTAAAGTCGTAGGAAATGTTGAATTTAAAGTGAGAGCAATTGTGTGTGATATGGGGCCATCAAACAGAAAACTTATAGGGAATCTAAAGGTTACATTTGATGACTCAGGATTCGAAAATCCATCAAATCAAAACAGAAAAGTATGGGTTTTTTGTGATGTGCCTCATGCCTTAAAACTGTTAAGGAATCATCTGCTTGACGATGGTTATCGACTTAAATCTGGTAGTTTGCTACAAAAGAAGCGTTCATTAAGTTAGTTGAACTTCAAGACACCGGCGTAGATTTACAATACGCTCATAAACTAACAATGAACCATTTGCTTGTTGCTGGTACGGAAAGGCAAAATGTAAGGAAAGGAGCTGAGCTGTTTTCTCTCACTGTAGGACAACCCATCTGTCATAACCTTCCTGAGTTCAGTTATGTTGGTGAGGCTGTAAAGGTCATAAACAATGGATTTGATGTGCTGAACTCCAGAGCTCCTGTTGATGGATATAAATTAAAAAGTGCATACGGAAATTGTTTACCAGAACAAGATGGCGCGTTAGACAAGCTGTATGACCTCATTCTCACAATGAGAGTATTAAAACACATACCAAAAGGAAATGAGAAGAAAGAAAAGAGTAATCAAAAAAAAAGAAAAGAAACCTATTGATGATTTGCTCCCTTTTCAGAAAGGGTTTTTAATGTCTATAAACAGTCTACGCTCTTTGTTTAAGGAGTTCACATTAGAAGGCTACACGTACGTCATGTCATCAAGATGCAACCAGGATATACTTGAGAGTTACTTTTCTAAAGTAAGAGGATTAGGGAGATTCTACGATCACCCTTTGCCTACCACCGTCTCCGAAAGAATCAAGTCTTTGATTTTGAGCCGTAATGCGAGGGAACTCATATCAGGTGGCACATGCAAGAATGAGAAAGAAATTGATATTTTAAGTGCTAATACTTTGTCGGAAACTGAAGATACGACTGTAGAACCGTCATCTTCTAAGAAGTAAGACACTTCATGTCTACAGGAAAGCTTAGACAGCGAGTGCGAGAACAAGGAGGTTGAAGAAATCATTTCAGAAGTGGGCGACATTTTTGAGAATTGCACCGAATACAAAGAGGAAAATGTTCCAGATTTGAGGGAAAATGTTGAGTTGTTAGAGATGATTGCAGGATATGTTGCTTATAGAGTTAAACGTAAACACCCCAAATTAGCACATTTGTATGGTAACATAACTGAACACGTAAATTTTTCAGGAAAGAACTGGCTTCAAACAATTTCAAGAGGATCTTTAATGAAGCCAACTGAACGGTTAATGGAATTCGATTTGAAAATGGAAAGAGAATTTCAACGATTCCACGGCAATTCACTGATGGTAACCCAAAAGTTTTTGTAAGATTAAAGGACATTATAAACACGAAATATCCAGGAATAGAGGACTTTGCTGTGATGTGTTTTGTAAGGACCCGTACTTTCATCAGAATGAAAGCTATCAACAAGAAAAAAAAAATGCAAAGGTAATAAGCGAACTGAGGGCGAACAAAGACAAAAAGTGAAGAAAATGAAAAAAGTTGCAACATAACTTTCCAGAATAAAGAAAAGGAAACACGTTAGCCTAATACAGTTAAAGGCTTTGGTGTGAAAGTAGAAAAATTGATTTATATTATGAATATAAATATAATTGATATGTACAATTTGTAAAGAAAAATTAAAATTTACTGTTTTAAAGAGTTTAAAATGACATTATTGGGGGTTTCTCCTGTCCAGGTCTATGTGGTCTAAGCCTGTGCGAGCCTCTTCCCCCAGCAAAAAAAAGTAGTGCCCTCCGAGATGGTGAAAGAGGTTGACGTCCTTCGGAGGGTTTATACTAGCATTTCACCGACCATAGAAAAAATATATTTGTTTATTTAACTAATAAATAACTTAGTAATAATAATAATACACTAAAACATGAAAAATCTCGATTATATTCACAATCGTGTACGAGTTAAACATGTGCGCGCGGTGTGCCTATAAGATTCTATGCGGTGCGGCGAGGCGAGTGGGTACGCGGTGACGTCACCGCTCACAGCCCACCTGCGCGTGACCCCTACCGTGTATTCTAGTATCCGTGGTTTAAATGAACTCGATTCGTCTTACCGTCACGCATAGTCACCGCTATCCCAACATCAGTACCTCTGCGGTTGATAGAAGTATCTTAGCGTTGTCAATATTTTGTCGTCAGTTGACATTTTATTTTGACATCTCTCCTAAATTTCATAGAAAGCACATTCTACGTACGTATATATGTATTATTCGTGCTTTGTATAAATAGCATATTGTGCCGCATAAAAAAGGTGTTATATTTGTGTGTGGCGCACGTGTATTCATCGTTGCCATGTGTCAGAAACGGTCAAGGCTACCTACAGTATTTTATAACCAGTAGAGTACAGTGTTTATTTTCATTCCACGTGTTGCAACTACTCCCTACTGAACAATTGAGTAAATCTTTCTCTATGAAGCTGTGAGAAAAAAAACGCGCGTACACATACACACATACACACACACACACACACACACATATATATATATATATATATTGTAACGAATAGATGTTGGACGTCCGTCTCGTTTAAGCCCCGCGATGGAAGCCAATCTGTAACGAATAGATTCTGTCGTCTCTGTTCTTATGTATATATTGTGTGTTCGCCTCACACGGGTATCGTTACATCAATGTTTTGCGCTAACGAAATCCGCAGCGATGTTTCAAGTTACCAGTACAACGCGAGTGGAAAACTTACCTGTTATTCCATAGGGGTTTATGAATCCTGGGTGGCGCCAAATTGTTTATTTAAAACAATTAAATTAATAAATAACGTGACAAAAGTGTTTTAAGCTATGACAGCCGGGAGTATTCGAATTTGTTCCCGCCTTCGTACGACCTACTGAATCAAGCAGGTAGTTTGTCGAGTTGCAGCGTGAGCGCTGGCCGTCAATTCTGGAAGTTCGCTAAAATGCACAAATTATACAATACACTTCCCTATGAAATAAAAACAATGGTTCCACTCTGTACTAGTTTCTTTAATTATTGATTGGTAATATTCAGTTTGACAAGAAAATTATATTTGGTTATTCAACAGTAATTGCACCGACAATTGATATGAGACAATCTCTCTAGGGTTTGGCGAAATCGATTTTGGAACGATTCATACGGCCTAAGATGGCTACAGTTTAGTTTGTTTACAATCTGTTCCGTTTAAAATCTAGGTTCTTTTGATTATGAGAAAAACATGAATTATGATTACAATAAAAAGCACTACCTTACATTATTCGTACTTAAATAATATAATGTGTAGCTACAATTTGTTTCTGCTGTGTAGTAAAGTGTGTTTCAAAAGTTGCAGTTTAACATTAGGTTATTTTCTTAATTAATAAATTTTTAGTGTTTATTTATTTTACTTAATCTTTGAAATAAATTATATTCAGTTTATATTGAGAGTTCAGATAACTGTGAGAAATATTTAAAGTGAGTTTATTTCAGGAAATTGGGTAATTCAATGATACTTATTAAATCAGAAGGCTTGTGATAAAACCGTTGTTCAGGTAAAGTAGAATAGTCATCAATTTTGAATGATTTGGGCTGCTGGCATCTTTTTCATGTTAGTTGTGGTAATGTCTTCATTTAATTTTTTATTCAAATTGGTCCTTGGCATCAGTTCAATGTCATTGCTCCTCGTCTTCTTCTTACTTGTTCATGTTTTTGAATTTTGACTACTTTTTATACATTTTAAATGAAAATTTAGGCCATTCAAAATCAGGCGTCTAATCTGCATGAGCGTCACTTATAGAGTACCATAAATTAACGGAAAATTCGTAACCAACGTCAGTTGTCATGGTTATAAATTAATCCTGATTGGTTAATCTTGGCTAATAACCATTGTTATCAAATTTGAATTTTTATTCAAAATTACTGTATATCTTCTGAATGATTTTATTCTTCTGTCTCCCTTACTGAGTATTAAATATTATCACTACTGTTATTATTTCCTCTCAAAGATTGTTTTGATATCCCATAAGGTTGGGTTCTATAAAATATTAATGTTTGTACAATTATGTTAATATTTGTTAATTACATTTCTCTTATAATTTAAGTTCTTATTTTAACATTTTCCTTTTAATATGATTTACAAATTATCCTTGGCTGGTTACTCGCCTTGGATTTGTTAATTTCCTTGTTGTTTTATACAATTTGTAGTTATTTGTTTTTGACAGTTAGGCATTTCATAGGCCCTAGTAGCTATTGATTATATTTACTTATTTTATACAAATTATATCTCATTTTATTCTAATGTGTTTTGTTTTGTTATTATAATTGATTGGTATGATGTGTTTTGGATCTGAATTTATACTATTTGTAGGTTTCTATTATTTTCTACCTCGTGGCTTGTTAATTATTTCCTAACTGATTTTCCAGTGTAATTGTATCTGTATTGATTCACCTTCTTATTTATCTATTTTGCCCTTGTTAACAATATGGCTATTACTTACTATTAATACATAACATCTAGGCCTATGGTCTGTACAATTCCTCCAGCCATATCCTATTCATAACTTTAATTAAACAATTTTTTAACAGTTATTAGGTAAAGTTTGTTTACAATTCATTTCATTCTTTATTATTGTTTGGGTGATAAACATCATCACACCATTTAAACTTCCTTAATTGATTATCCCTTATAACCTGGGGTGTTTATTGATTTCATTTTTAATTTCTTATTTCTTAAATAATATCTACCTTCTATCCATGGTAACACCAACTGTTTACCCTTCATGGGATTCTCCCTTTTAAATACTATTGTATACTATTAAACTTAATTTCTTTAACAATAAGATTATTTTTTAAATAATACTGTCATCATCACTCTTCAGTGTTCATTTCATGTTATTAAGTGTTTACATCTAATACTATCATTAATAACATTCTTAATTATTAATATGGCTCACCATTAATAATTTAGTGTTTATTATAGCTTATTTATTAAATGTTTTTTATTTATCACTTTATTTCCTAATTATTTTGGAGGTTTTACACTTTCACTTTTGCACTTTTTAATGTTTCATTTTAAGTGTTTATAAATGGGTAATCCCTATAATTACTTTTTCTTTGTCACTTAGTTAATTTTATTTTCTCACCATCTCACTATCTCTCTCTTTATAAATATTATCTATACTATTAACAAGTTTATGTCTTTATAGAGTTTTTTTATCACATCTAGCTCTAATTCTTGGGTTAGTGTACTTCTATTTTTCATATTACTTTATTGGGTTTTATCAAATCATTTACATTTATCTTTGAATCGATAATAATACTTATTTTTTACATTGGTTAGTTATTGGTTTCGTTTCCAATTCCACTTGAGTGTACCATTTCTCCTTTTCATATTCTATATTATTTGTTTGTGTCTTATGATTTGGTTTAACTTTATTTCCTTTACACTTGGTTTGTTTCATGTTCATTTTCCTCCTTCTTCCCCCTTTCATCTTATTTTGTTTCATTTTATTTTGGTTTTCCCTTTCTCATTTGGTTTTATTTTATTTTTGTTTGTATGGAGTCATTCTCTTCCTTCAATTGGTTTCCTTCTTATTTGGTTTCGTCTTTTCCCTTCTTCTTTTGGTTCTTTTTATTTGGTCAATCACTTCCTTATTTGGTTTCGTCTTTTCCCTTCTTCTTTTGGTTCTTTTTATTTGATCAATCACTTGGGTTAGGTCATGTCGTCGTTTGTCGCGTCATTGTCATTATATTTTATTTTAAACATTTTATTTTATACGAATTATTTTTTATATTGTAGATTCATCTTTTTTATCCCTGGTATTGGGGTGGCTTATTTGTGTTGTAATATAATATACATATATATTGTAAGGGTACATATCTTCAACATACATTTATGAAGCAACATGATAAGAATAAAATACTAAATGATTAACACTATGAAAAAAAAAAGGATGAGTCAGAGATAAAGGAATGGGTAATTAACATAAGTATGCGATCAAACGGATAAAGGTAATAATAAAAGTAACCTCTGATAAGAGAAATGTAGCCAGCAACACAACAAAACTTGAAAAAACGATAGTACAGTGCGATTTAACCAAAATAACCCAATAGATATGGTAAGTGAGTAGGTAGAACAAGCCCCAACACCAGTGAAAGGATATATAAAATAAATAAAATAAGTGAGTAGGTAGAACAAGCCCCAACCCCAGTGATAGGACATATAAATGAAATCAAAGGAGAAGGTGAATGAAAAGGAAACAAACAATATATAAATGAAATAAAATTAGAAGGAATGAAAAGACACAAACGAATAATATAGAACAGAAAAGGAGAAATGTTACACTCAAATAAATTAATGAAAAAGAAACCAATAAATAATAAATGTAAATGATAATTATTAGTATCAACTAATTAATCAATGTAAATGATAAGTATGAAAACCCAATGAAGTAATGACAAACTAAAAGTACACTAACCAAATAAATAGAGAGCAAATATTATAAATCACTCTATAATGAGATGAACTTGTTAACAGTATAACTAACCATTGTAAAGTGAGAGGTAGTTAGTGAACATGAGTAAGTGAGAACAAGAATTTTATGTTAGGGAATACCCACTAGTAACACTTAAATAATATAAAAAGTACAAAGTGACAGTGTAAACTCCCAGAATAAATAGAAACCCTATTGATAGGTATAAACACCTAATAATCAGTGATAAACACTAAAAGTTAAAGGTGAACAGTGTTAGTAAATAAGGATATTGTTATTATTAGGATTAAGATTAATTATAGATGAGGAATACAAGGATATTCAGGGAAAAAATCCCAGGAAGAGTCAAAATGTTAGTGTTACCATGGTTAGCTAGTAAAGATTAGAATAGAAAAATATAGTAAAGAATAGAAAGGCAAAATCAATAAATATACTAGGTTCTAAGGGATAGTTAATTAGCTAAAGTAAATGACGTGATGATGCTTATCACCAAAAAATAAACAAGAAGTAACAAATTGTAAACAAGAGTAGCATAATAACTGTTAAAGAATTGTTTGATTAAGTTTATGAGTAGGAATATGGCTGAGAGAGTTATACAGACCATAAACCTAAATGTTATGTTATATTTTATAGAGAATAGTAAATAATACACCAATTATAAACAATGGCAATATAGATAAGAAAAAAGATGAATTCATGCAAAAATAATAATACTAGAAAAGCAGTTAGAAAATAATAGACAAACCATGATTTTGTAAAATAATGAAAAAATATACAATTATAATAAAACAGACACAAAACAATTCAACAAATAACCATTCAATTATAACACAAAACAAAACATGTATAAGGGTAAAATGATATGTAATTTGTATAATATAAGAAAATATAGCCAATTACTACATAGGCCTATGAAATGCCTAACTGTAAAGAAAACCAAAAACAGCAAATTGTAAGAAATTAACTATGACATTTGCAAATCCAAGGCAAGTAACTAGTCAATGATAATTAATGGATCATATTAAGAGATAAATGTTAAATTAAGGACATAAAATAAGAAAGAAATGTAATTAAATAATATCCACATAACTGTCAAAACATAATGCATAAGCAAACCCAGCTTTGTGGGATGTCAAAATGATCTTTGAAAGAAAATACGAACAGTTGTGATAATATTTCATACATAGAGAAGAAGACAGAAGAATAATAGCAATCAGAAAATATTTAATCATTTTGAATAAAATTTCAGATATTATAACAATGGGCTTAAGCCATGAATAGCCAATCAGAACCAATCAGTTACCATGACAACTAAACGTTATTTATGAATATTCCGTTAGAAACGATTAGTCCATTATTGAAGCCCAAAAGGAATAGACGCCAAGCCGTAAATGACTCAGTTTTTAATTTAAAACAATCAAAAGTAACCGAATTTATTAAAATGAAGAACCAAACGATCTGATGAGGGACTAATACATTCAACCTAGGCAACAGACCAGATTAATTAACTCCAAATTAATTAATTTAAATCAACTTATACGGAAAAGAAGCCAGGCGTCATTAAATTCCAAGATGATTGAAGATTGATGAACAAACGATGACCCAACCTAATTCAACTGAATGACAATACACCTCAAGTCGACTGATTGATAAGTATTGCTGACTTACTCGAATTTAAAAATTTTAATTCTCTTAAAATTTTTTCACAACACTTTGAACTCTCACTATAAACTGATGATCTTATTTCTTTCAAAGATTAATTAAAAAATAAAACACCAAACTTATGTGAACGATAAAAATAACCTGTACAAAAATTACAAACTTTTGAAACACACTTTATAACACTCCAAGAACAAATTGTAATTACCCCTTATAGTATATAAGTACCAGTAATGTAAGGTAGTGTACTTTATTGTAATCATAACTGGTCCTTTTTTGTAAACCAAAAGAATCCAGATTTATTGAACGAAAATTGTAAAAAGTAAACATTCTATAGACGCCATGTCTGACTAACTAAAATCGTTCAAAAATCGATTTCGCCAAGCCTTGAGAATAATTGTCTCACTGTCTTTAGTTTAGTTTAGTTTAGTTTAGATGAAAATATGGCTTTCTTTCACCTTATTAGTAGTATATCAACAACAGAAGTGAAATCCTCAACGTACCCTCCTGGTCCTGGTCCTGAGTCCTTTACTGGTAAATCCTTCGTAGATGTGTAGTCCCTAGTCCGTTCCTCGTCCTCCGTACTCCTCTCAGAATTCAGATGACTCGTCCTCTACGTCTGGGGTTTGTGCCATGAAGTGTGCTGCTTCCTCGTCCTCCGTATTGGTCTCTGGCTGCTACTGCGGTTGAATACAAGTGATGCTGTTGTCCGCAATCGCTTCCCACCGCCGCTGTAGTTTGACGAAAATATGTTGTCGTCCAGCAGAGCCTCTGGCCGCATCAGTGGTCGAACAAGGAAGAGCTGTCGTTCGGCAGAGCCTCCGGCCGCTGCGGTTGTTGAACAAGGAAAAGCTTGAGGCTGGTGTGTGTCGGGTATTTATAGTCTAGGGAGCAGAATGCCTGTTTCGACAATTCTCTGCAGGAATGGTTTTGTCGTGGTGTCACTTTTACAATCACGAATATTCATACACTTTTGCACTTGTTTTCGCAATATACGAAACCTTTTTGCGAATTACCCAATCTTCATTCGGTAGGTAATTTTTATGTGTATAAGCGTGTGTTGACGGTTTTTTATTATCTCACTTATTATGGGATTTATTGATATTTAATTTGACTACATTCGCACTTTTTATTATTTTTGCACACTTTTTCGTACACACGTGCGTCTTTATACAATACACACAGTGGTGTATTTGGTTTTGTAATAGTGTTTACACACTCATCATGATTTAAATAATTCAGCATTTTATTAGCGTTTATTTAGGGTAGACGTTTTGCATGAATCAACCAGTCTCACACACACACGCCAGATAAACGTGTACACAGACGCAACTGTGTATGCCGTGATCGACTTGTATCGACAGGCAGATTCATTGCTTCCCTAATACAGCTTTTGCATCCAGACTTATTGTTATTACTAACAATATCGATTAATTATTTAAATTATAGTAATTACCTTAATTGCCTTACGACTTATGCAATTCACAGTACCCTACACATTTGTACTGTTGCATTATTTCGCTGCTTAATAAAGAAAAATTTAATAACTTGTTTATTAAATTTTTGCCTTTTTTTAACATTTGACAAATTTTTCACAGTACGTTTTAAACAATACAATATTTGTTTATCTTAATAATGTTCATAATAATGAATAACTCTTATTCAATTTCCCCTTATGTGTGGTGGGCTGAACAAAATTATTTCCCTCCTCCCTACATCTTGACTTGGTGTGTGGTTCCGTAACATCCGCTTTAAGGTGCGTTCTCCTTTATTTGTCACAGTGACCTAGTTATTTATTCGTAGAATTTTCTTAAAGAACTGGCATGGTATTTGCCCAATTCCTTCCGTCTTGTGTCATCATATACAATGAAAGTTTGTTTGCCAACTGTCTCAGCAAAGTGTAAGGTCCATCATACAATCTGAAGAATTTCTTCGCAGTATTATCAATACGTTTTCCCATTGGATTGGTCTTCAACAATATTTTCTCTCCCACCTTAAATTTCTGCAACTTGTGAGTTCTATTGAATCGTTCAATTCTCTTATTACCTTTTTCCATTATTCTTCTTTTCACATGCTCCATCTTAATGCTCAATGGTATTGGTAAGTTCAGATTTGCAGGTTTGTGAATATACGTATTCCAAAACCGTTTGGGTTGGCAATCTTGTTCAATCTCAGTTGGTGTGTAGCTCGTTGCTTCGCTGTAATTCTCATTAATGGCTTTCTCAAAGAATGGTAAATACTCTGCCCATTTATTATGTTGATTATGGCAGTAAATACGTAGGTACTTACCCAATTCTTTATTCACTCTCTCGGCTAAATTTCCCTGTGGATGTCTAATGGATGTGAGTATGGGTTGAATTCCATTTTCTCCTAATATTCTATTCCATACCTCACTTTGAAATTGCACTCCTTGATTTCTAAGAATCCTCTTCATCTTACCATGTATTGGAATATATTTTTGCAACAAAATTTTTAGGACAGCTTTCGTTGTGGGTTGCACAATAGGATACAAATGAACTGCCTTTGAAAACACGTCTATACAGACTAGTATGTGTTTAACCCCCGACTTGATCGTGGTAATGGGCCTAAGAAATCCACTGCAATTAATTCCTCCTTCGCTTCCTTCTGTATACTTTGCATTTCCACATAGGTGTGAAGATTAGGTTGCTTAGCAGTCTGGCAATCATAACACATCTTCAATTCATTTTTAATTTTTCTAAACATGTTATTAATAGTAAAGTCTTCTCTAAGGGATAAATAACATTTTAATGCCGATGCATGAGCTAAGCTTTCATGCGTTGGTGTTATCATTTGAAGCAACATCTTGTTAGTTAACATTACTTTCCAATCATGTCTTATTGATTTAAAAAGAATGTTGCTATGTATCTTATATTGAGCTGGTAGCTGAGATTGACTTTTTAAAGCTCGTAACCTAATATCTTGGTCCTGTTCTTCAGCTAGATTTAATAAATAGCATTTAGTTTCGTTGCTAGCTTCGAATCGTATGGGTAATAAACGTACTTCATTACCTTCTATCTTGTAGATCTCCTCACATTTTTCTGTAACGAACTGCGTTCTTCTTTATTTGTAGATCTCCTCACATTCTTTTGGCTAAAATTCATTTTACCGTACACAAGAGTTCATTATAATACCTTGTAACCCCTCTTTCAAACCTTTAGACTTTATAAAAAAAACCCTTTTCATCTTTTTTTTTTTTTTTTTTTTGAAAGAGGGGCCTCCAGTTATTTAAAACTAGGCAAGAGCCTAGAGAAGCCAACATTGCGCTGGGTCTTGCAATGACGGGACTTGCAATTAAACTCGAAGGCTAAACAACAATAACAAACTTTATTAGCAATACCAAATTCAGACATTCAATGTATCCTTAATTGAATTAAAAAATTTCATTTTAAAACACCTTACTCAACTCCCTAACATTATCACATTCTGAAAATATAAACAGGTAACATCATAGTTCATAGTTAAATAATTTCTCATCAATACACATAAATACCACATCAATCAATATACCTACATGAATACACATAAAACACACATACCTATATATATATGTACATATATCGCACACACATGTTCACCTGGCAGACAGCCTATATATATATACTGTATATATTTTCACCATACCTCAGGATAATATGAGACCAGTATCTGTCACCAAGACCCCCATCCCAAACTCCCGTAAACGGATAAAGTACCCAGCCTGCTTTAAAAACTTTTCATTTAAAACAAAATCCATTAACTCGTCGGATTATAACAGAGTTACAACAAAGGACATTATTAGAAGTATTCAAAATTTAGGAATGTTCACCCAAATATTAATGTGCCATCGCAAGGTCAACATGACTGCACGGTCTTATAAAATGTATAACAAATTTGTAATTGAGAAGTAAGAATCGGTAGTGTGCTCATATTAACAATTCAACAATTAATGCACTGGCTATGGCAGTAAAGAAATGATAAAAATTTACTTATTACTGAATTATCAAACAGCTGACCTAAATTTAAAAAGTATAATAAAATTTATAATTACAAAGTAAGAACCGGTAGTGTGCTCATATTAACAATTCAACAATTAATGCACTGGCTATGGCAGTAAAGAAATGATAAAAATTTACTTATTACTGAATTACCAAACAGCTGACATAAATTTAAAAAGTATAATAAAATTTATAATTACAAATAAGAACCGGTAGTGTGCTCATATTAACAATTCAACAATTAATGCACTGGCTATGGCAGTAAAGAAATGATAAAAATTTACTTATTACTGAATTATCAAACTGCCCACATAAATAAAAAATTGTATAAAAACAATTTTAATTAAGAAAAATTTATAATATAAAACTTGATAAAACATATTTGAGTCGTTCATACAGAATTGGGTAGACCTCAGGCAAGGCCATGCGCCAAACCAGTTGCAACAAAATTTAACAAGTCAGAAACCTGTGGATGACCGCACCGACAGGTGATGATGACAGGTCAAAGCACCCCCAAACCTCTAAATAATCTTAAAAAGCAAAACCCATATAAATCTATGAATACCATCAAGAAAATGCCCGACCAAGTAATGCAAGTATAATTAACAGCCCTACAAATCAGTAACCTTAAGTTACGCACACTTTTGCAATGAAAGAAAATTTTAACAGCAAAATCGGGTGACGCATGACCCCGTCCGGGTTTACACTTACTCTGGTGGGGGGGGGGGTAAGCATTTGAAAAATGAATCTGACAAAAGTTATAATCACTAAATGTCCCGCTGGACTCGTGCACAAACAAAATCATTTAACTGGAGCTGTTCCAGGAATTAAATCACAAGTTCTACATTGTAGCGGCCCAAAAATATTTCTGAAAGGTATAAATGTCACCTGGCTAAGTCCGTCACAAAACCTCAGGTAATCGCAGCGTGTAGTTCATGTCCTCCTCCCGGCGGCTCAGACGGAAAATCGCTAGTTTAATGCCATTGGTGGCGGATGATCGGCCACCAGCTGGAGTGAATCAGGAGATCGGCTTAAATCAGGAACCCGGAGAGTCGCTGAGCGATTATTTATGCATAGCAGATAGACAATTTAAAGATCCAAATCTCACTGCAGCCAGGAGGAGTACGACTGTCCAATTCAAGCGCTGTAAGTGAACTGCCTAAGCGTGCACAGAAAAATTAACTACGCCGCCTCGATCCCAGAGCGCGCGCGGATCAACATAGCGAAAGTAATGATAACGTAGTCGCACCGCTAAGATAATTAATTAACGTGTACAGCAATGACCGTAACATCATTAACTAGAAAATAGCCGAGTTATTCCAAAACTCGGCACACCCCCACTCCAAAAGGGCAACATGGTTGCCCCAACTGGAACTCAGTGGTACCCCGCAATGTACCACCCTTACAGTCATACTCGAGTTGCTATCGGTGTTCCCACCAGCCATGGCTTGGATCCCACAACGATCAATAAACAAATTCAACCACTATAAACAACGAAACAGCAACAGCACACTATCACTCTCCATCAGAACCTTCAAAACAGGGGAAACTGACAATCTCGAGGACCACAATGTAAGTGCACCTTCAGCGTAATTTTTTCTTTTTTTTTTTTACGGGAGGGGTAGGAAAATTGGGAAGATGAAACGGGGCAAGGATCATTGAAGGTCACGAGCGAGGACTAAGGGTAAGGACATGGTTCCCTCCGAAAAGGAGAATGACTGGAGAAAACCAAGGCTCGCGTGGGCAGGGGCGCAACCCTGAAGTAGACGAACACCACTGGGACTGTGGGGAACATCTACCCGCTACCTGTTAACCGCTTCTTCTCACCTTTCTGTGACGGACTTTAGGTACTCGTTCCTTTCGGACACCACTTTCTGAGAAATTATCTCGCGTTGAGCTGTACTGGCTGGTTTCCTCTGAATCAGAATCAAGGCAACTTACCTCACTACTTTCACCCCGATTTGGATTATCCTCATCATCTAACTCCTCTGCTTCTGCCTTCCCTGCTTCTCTTTCTTCCACTTCTTCTTTTCTTCCTCTTCCGCAATTTCCCCTTTTTCGTCCCCATAATCCAAATCAACCTCATGACACTGCACCTCCTCACCACCTTCCAGTTGCTCGCCTGATCCATCTTCAACAGCATCTTCTCCCAGCTCCTCACTGATTTCTGCATCGCCCTCGTCACCAGCTCCTTCACAAACTTGTTCACTAACCTCCTCTCCAATCTCATTTTCACCAACACGTTCATCATCAACATCATCGCCATCACATCCACTACCACCATCCGAACACTGCACATCCTCATCCTCTTCTAGTTGCTCCTCTGGTCCGCATGAAACTTCTTTCCGTTCTTCGGAATCTTCTACACTACTTACAGAAGGCGTCTGCACATCTTCACACCCTACATCATTCTCACTCGCACACTCCACAACGCTGCCACCAAATTTCTCCTCAACTTCTACCTCATCTCCTGCAACGACAGCGGCATGGACATCCCCTTGTCCATCCGCAACCTCAGAAACACTTGCAGCCTGGACATCCCTGTGTCCTTCCGCAAACTCCGACTCTTCAGTCTCCCTAACACCTACAACTATACCCGCCTGTGCAGCATCTGCAGACCGCTCTTTTGCCTCTTCCTTCGATTCCACTCCTTCACCACTCTCAGCAACTACAACGTTCTCAACATTTTCCACCCTGGAATCCAGCTGTCCAGGTTCATGTGCAATGACTAAATTAATTTCTACTGGCGATGGTAAAGCTACACCATCAAGTGACTTCTCATTTCCCTGTGTAGACGATGAGGATGTTACAGGATCTGGATCCCTCATGAACAATACCGGAACAAATTCTGCGGCATCTGGATTCAACCATGACGTCCTCTCTGAGTCCTGTAATACCGTATTAACAGACGTTTTCTTGTCGTCTTGTGTTGATCCCCCGAAGCCATTCCGCTTTTCTTCTTCCGCTTCACCTTCTTCATCCACTACTGTATTAGGCACTTGCGATTCAACTGGAACCTTTAAAGTTTCCTTTTTCTCCGAATAGTAATAACGCCTTGCTACAGGCTCCCTACTTGCCGATGTTTGCTCCCTAACATAATTTCTTCTTCCCCGGTTAAATTCATTCTTCTTTGTTTTCGGTGCTGTAGCTGTTGTTACCGTCTTCTCACTTGCCACCCCCTTGTAGCCTCCATTACTTCCGGAATATTCAGTTTTTCTGACAGTCTCTTGTGTTCTCCTCCAACCACCATGTTTGTCCTTTTTACCTCTTCCTAACAAACCACTGGAGTATTGGACATCTGCAGCAGCCCTTCCCCGGGACTCGTCCCCTGCCTGGACAGCACTAGAAACCACACACAGCCGTTCAAGTTCCGCAAAACAACGTGGACGGTCCGCAAATATCAAACGAGATCTCTCTTGGGGATTCAGTCCTTCCAGAATTGCTTGTATAACTTCTGTCTCGGGCAACCCCAACCTTAACATCCGGGCAGCTTTCCGTATATCGTGCACGAAGTCCCCTAACGCCTCTCTGTTGGCCTGTAGGCGATAGAATAACTCAAACTTAAGCTGGGCACGTCGTCGAATGGGTAGGAAGAAGTTCAACACCTCCCCATGGAAAGCGTCAACACTGTCACCCCGACGCAGAGTGTTGGTGACCAGCTCATCCAACGGACCCCGGCAATACGGGTATATAAGAGACAAGACCTCCCCATCGGACACCCCCGGGAAATCTGCCAACTGCAGCACCAGGTCCAAGAAAACCAGCAGCTGGTCCTCATCAAATCCATTCACCACCGGAAATTTCTGGAGAACGCCTGAAATGGGGTGGGGCAACTTCTGATAGCATACCGCCGCCAGAATTGCACAATTCACAACAAACAACAATAAAACAAATCCTCACTAAACACCTAACACAACATGACCTACAAAAACTGAAAAACTTGAGTACTAACTCTCTTCCATCAAGTGGACCCCCGGGTTCCCTAGCGCTGCGAAAACCTGATCCACTCCAGAACCAACTCTCCGTCAGCCACCACTCTCAAGAGGAGAAACACATCAAAACACTAACACAGAACAACAATACACACCACCGAACAACTCTGGCCTATTTTAACATTTGGCTATCATTATTCTTTTTACTTAATTTTGTTATTATGTTGTTTTATGCAATTATTTTGTATTTGTATTGTTCCTTGGTTTGTTATTTTATGTTTACTTATCTTTTTCTATCACTGTTTACTGTTATTTGTGGATATTTTACAATTTTGGTTCACATAGTTTGAGGCCTACCCTGACCTATCCTTATTACATGGTTTTTGTTTTAATTTTACTCTTATTACTAGTTTTTTATCGTTTTGTTTTGGGTAGTTTACATTAATTATTGATTTACATTCCTTAGTATATGGCTATTACAGTTTCTCTGACATTTTACTGCTTTTTATAACTAATTTTATAACTTTAACATGATCTGTTCCTTATGCTTTTATCCCCATTAATATAACTTATTCTTAATACTATTTCAACAATTTTAACATTTGAACATTTCTACTATCACTATCATCTTCTCTGCATTTCCTTATAACATCATTACAATAACAACATTTAAACATTTAACATATAACTTTAGCATTTAAACATTCATTTCTCTTTTTTGATCTACCCTTCCTTTGTACCATGTCATTGGTGTAAAGTTTGGCTTAGTTCTTTTAATTATTACTTCTAACTAAAAACAATATTACTTTGACTAATATTAATTTGTTTTTTATATTGACTAACAATCTAATCTAATGATATTAGTTCCTTTTCCCTACTAAACTCCCTAATTATTCACTTATTTGAGTGTTTTTATATATGTTTTTGTGGTTTAATTTTAACTCTAGTTATCCACTTTCCCTTTGCACTCTCACTTCCAGATGAGTTCTTGTTTATAATTATTTATGTTTGTTTATCCTTTGGGTTACACTGGCACTTTGTAAAGTTTCACAGTACTTTAGTTTTTACAGTGGTTATTCCATATTATTTAATTTCTTTACACTAATTCACTTTGGTGTGATCACCCTTATTATAATGTTAATTGCTAATTCACTTCCTACTCCTATCATGCACTCTTGGTTCATTTTAGTTTGATTATTGGTATGTTATTTATTATATTTCACTTTTGCTCTTTGTATCATAGTGTGTGTGTGTTTTATTGTTTGTTTAATCCTTTATTTTTCTATATTTACTTAATTACTATTACAATATTTTCTTTGGGCTTGTACTTTCAATGATTAATGGTACATTTAATAATACTTTCTTACTTCATGTGTTTATTTCATTTCTTTTGTCATTGGGCCAATCACTTGGGTTGAGTCATTGTCATTTGTCTCGTATACGTTAAAGTCTTTTAATTTTTCTTTATTTAAAATGTTAATTCTTCTTTATTTTCATGCCTTTTACTTTATATATCTTCTCTGGTATTGGGGCTGCTTTTGGTATCGTAACAATATGCATTACTTTCTAATAAAAATTCACTAATTACTTTATCAACTTAAATATCAAAAATTATAGATTCCAAATTATAGCTTCTAAGTTACTGATCAAAATTATAGTTAAACATTCTTAAACATTAGATTAATTATTATACAAAGAATATTTACATTTGTACAAATTATTTATTTATATTTGAATTGAAAATATAATTACTCTTTTTACTTCGATAATTATTGCCTTTGAGTGAGTCTCGGTTTAAAAGTACATGGTTGTTTGTCACCTTATTGTTGTGGTAAATCGGCAGCGTGTCCTCTTCGGTCCTAGGTCCTTGATACTGGATGCTCCTTTGTCGTCCTGGAGTCCTGGTCCTTCGTCCGTCGGATTCTCGTACGCTGGATTACGCAGCGTATTCTCGTACGCTGCATAGTTTATATGCAGTAGCATGTACTTGGCTTCTCCCTCGTCCCCCGTCATGGCCTTAGGTTGCAAGTGCTCACACGAAAATGATGTGTAGTGTAACGGTCCTTGGAAGAAGGCCGTTATTAAAAATTTGAAAAATGGCCACTTGGACTAGACGGAAGCAAAAAATGGCTGAAACCAATCTTGACAGGACTTGCAATAAAACAATCAGTTAACAGTAACAACCCTTTTTTTTATTGGTGCTTACTCATCTTACAATCAAAACATATTATACTCAAACACTTGAATATGAACAGTCAATATAATCAACAAGTAAAAGTTTCATGCTACTGGCAATAACTAATTATTCAGTATTCAAAAACAGTATTTACAATTGACTTCTTGTATACTTCATACCAGTTCTTAATTTTCATTTTATGAACAAATGTGTATGCATATATACATTCAGTGCATATCAATCACAATCGCCAATACTGATACCAATAAAATAATCCAAGCGTAGCAGATGGATCCTTTTAGCACCATTTAAAAAACATATATATCACAAGTCTATATCCGCCTGACTAGTTCTAACCAAATTTTAATTGTTCTGAATATGAAAACATTGTATATGTGTAGGCTTTTTATACCAATTATTATATACATGTATACAGTCTGTCTCAATGAAAATTGCTAATAGCAGTAACAACCAAAAATTATCAAGTAGTATAACAAGTGGATACGTTTTTACATAGTTAAGAATATAAATGTTGATACGTAGTTGTAACAAAGTTTCGATCATTATAAAAAAGAAAATACGGTTTATGTGCACGTTTTTACATCAATAAACATATATGTATATATATTAGAACGATACATATCATATATAATTTATTTTGTGGAGCCCCTTCGTTCGTGGGGTGCAACAATTATACTACGTTACAACATTATGTGTTATATAACGATACCTTTTATGTATGCTGGTTGTATAGCGATACCAGGTGTAATTATAATAAGAGTAGTAGATTTATGAGTAGTTAAAATTTCATGTTTATTTTTTTAACAAGCATTATAAATAATAAACATTGTTAATAATCTCCGATCAAGATATCACTCGTTAATAAGTGTTTATCTCTTAAGCTATTCGGTGTTACACACATTTAAAACACTCTTATATCTAGACATGTTAATAATCTTAATCTAGACATTTATTCAATGTGATTTACTAAAACAAAATAAAATTTAAATGTAATTTTAATTGAATTCATTTACTCAGATCTGACCTAAGCTTTCTCAGTCTATGCCGATGTTTTTTTTAAATTAAATTCAAAATTATATTATTTACTCAAGACTGGCATTTGTTTCATATTAAAAATTTAAATTATTCTCTTCTACAAAATGCAAATGTCAAATCTTTTCAATTATTTTACTTTGATAAGAAAAATATACTACCTCAAAATTAAACTCTCTTTTTTTTCTATATTTCTCTACATGCGATCGCTCATTCTTACGACTAAAATATTTACCTAAGACACTATTACATTATTTCCAATTACAAACCTTTTTTGTTTTGATTCATTGTCTCTTTATATAGTCTTTATGAGCTCTTTAAAACAAAAACCATTTCTAAATGCATTATGAATGTCACCTCGAGTTTTGATGACCTTACGACTGATTGACGGGGTCCAGAGTTGGGTTTCCGTTACTCCTGGCTTGGCGTGGTCCTGGATATGTCCAGAGTCCAGCGTCGTTCTCTAGTAGTGTGTGGTCCGTCCCAGGGAATTACTATCTGCTCCGAGGTGGATCTCGTACGGCTGTTAGGCATTTCAAAAGCATCTCCTAACGTCTAGCATCTCGTGTCGCTCTTGTAGCTTCTCTGTTGATACTCTTGCTGACTTAAACGGTCCCGGTACTCTACGTTTCACGAAATAGTGTAAACATAATTACAGAACGTCTTTATTCATTCGTAGATGAGACTTATAACAAAATAAACTGTTCTGCCGACGGACACCATGTCCGACTGCAACAGTGTTTTGAAAAGAAGAGAAGGGCTTCCAGTCGAACCCTTAATTTATACCCTCTCGAGATTCCGCACCTGTTGGTTTCGAAATTATCATGTCGAGACCTGCAGGTCACATGATAGTCCCCACTCCCGAACCTTTTCATATATTTGCAATTTTTTGCAAATGGCAATGTTTTGTACGGAATCGAGATAGCACAAATCATAGCTAATTTGGTTAAGCACTCAGTGTATTAATTTGAGCGTCTTAGTGTAATTTACGTATTTTTGGCACATTTATTTCGCACTGACTTCGCGTAGTGCATCTTATTAACGTCATGTTCTTACTGTGGATAACTATAAAATTTACACACACTTTGGTGCCTTTTGTTTGTTTATACACTAATTAGTTTTCACACAGTGAATTAAAATAATTATTTTAGTAATTAATTGGAGAGGGTAGCTGAGATTCCTGTCTCTACATGCATCACTAACACACACAAGATACACGCGTAACACACATACAATCGAGCAGATGTTCTTTGCCTGTTGGAACAGGTTAATTTCTCCCCTAGTATAAGAATGAAACGTTTTTACAATCCCAGACCTGTCCATTTACCCCAAACCTATAATAATTTACAAATTTTATATTTATTTAAATCAATGCTTAATACAGCATATGGCTGTATCGTTGCATTATTCCTCTACTTAAAAAAAAATTTATTAAATATTTATTTATTAAATTTTTGTCTACAGTATTTGTTCAAATAAAAATAATATTATACTAGCTTAACTTAGTTTACATCAGTTAAACGACACATAATAATGAGTAGGTCAGTATAACTCTCGCCGGTGGGGATATGCAATATTTTCACCCCCCCCCCCCATTATACAGCTGAGCTGTGCGTTGACCTTCTTTATTTTATCATATGCAGGATTGTATTTCTGCAAGAGTATTTTTCAAAACAACTTTAGTTGTGGGTCGCATAATTGGATACAGATGGACGGCTTTGAAAAATACATCAATACAAACAAGTATGTGTTTCACTCCACGACTTGATCTTGGAAGTGGTCCCAAAAAACCACTGCACTTAGCTTTCCCTTATTTTCTGTCTGGATGCTCTGCACTTCTACGTATTTATGCCATCTTTCACTCTGTAATTTTACATTTCCTTAATCATAACATTCCTACCTTCGTTCCTTAACCCTTTTCTTACCCCATTATTCCAATCTTCATTTTTACATTTCTTAACATTTTTTACATTACTTATATAATACATTAACTTTCCTTACCCTTTGTTACATTTCGTTAACATTACCTTCCTGATCGCTCATAATTTTCTTCATTCTTACCATGTACTGAAATATACTTCCGTACAGAATACTCTTTTTAGCTTCGTAGTGTGTCGCATTATCGGCTACAGATGACTGCCTTAGAAACACGTTTATATCCAGACTTTTATGTGCTTAACTCACTCGATGTGTTAATCGTAGTATTTGAGCTCTAAGTAATCTCTGCCCTTGACTTTCACTATCGCTTTCTTCTGTGTCCTTGCATTTCCACTAAGGTATGAAGTTTTCGCTTGATCAGCCATTCTAACACTTATAACATTTATTTATCATTTTAACCCTTTCTTCATGTTAATAACAACATCGATACTAACAGTCCTTTCATTTCTTAACATATTTTTAACACATTAGCATTCCTCAACATTAATCACACATTTCTTACCTTTCTTTTAACAATAATATTCCTTTTATTTAGCATAACATTTCTTTATTATTTAATTCCTTAACATTTTCTTTTCAATTATAACATTTTCTTAAATATAATTTCTAACCTTTTTACACATATTATTCCTTCTTATTTAACTCCTTTTTTATTAACATTCCTTCTTAATTAATTCTTTATCTTATGAATAACTAACAGTAGTATTGTTTTTAAATAATTATTTATTTTCCGGCATTGAGTGTGGTTCAATTTATACTCTCCCTAGTTTAAGTTAACAAACAATGCATTGTGTTGTTTGACCAGCTGCCGGACATTGTTTCCTGTGCCGTATAGTCGCTGACACTTAACATTTCCGTCTCGTTATTGAGCGTACTTACCGTGTGAACGTTTTGTTTTGACCGTGTACCTCACCTGTTTGTACGGCAAGAATTTTTCTTTAGTTGACAGCCACAAATAACCTCTCTCTCTCTTTCTACCTTTTCCTCTCTCATTCTCACTGCTGCGCCCCTCTTGTCGGACGCATTCCTTATGTTCAGTTTGTATGCGGCCTATATAACAGCTGTCGACGGTTTTTTCATTCGTCGTTTATGATAATCTCTGTAGTGTTTACCATTATAATTATTGTGATTATCATTATAATTATCGTTCAATCGATAATTGCTGTGCGTACCCTCGTCACGTGTGATTTGTTTCAATTGTGTTACTTTTTAATTGTTCTGCTAGTGTGTGTGTAACCAACACTTTGGATATTTTCGCCAACGCGGTATGCTTGTTTAATTTTTATTTTGCATTCTCCCTTAGTGTTAATTATTGCATTAGAATAATTGTCAGTAATTATGAACGTCTGTTCTCTCTTATTGTCAATTACAATTGTTTGTTCATATTGTTTTGTTTCAATTGTAATTTTTACTGCCGCTATACGCGTATTTATTTCTTCCAGTTTTGTAGTCAGTTGCTCTTTAAACTCTTTAAATTCGGCCCTACTTTCTTCTCTATTCTTTTGTATTTGTTCATTAGTTTTCGCTAATTCAGCTTTAAATTCTTCATTAGACCTCTTTAATTCTTTGAATTCGGCTTTAGATTCTTCTCTATTCTTTTGCATTTGCTTTGTATTAAATTCTTTTAACTCTTCTATTTGCTTTCTATTTTCACTCTTTTTGATTTGTACTTAATTCGTCCACCCAGGCACGCAACATGGTTTGTAGTGCTTCCATATTTAAGCCTTCTGGTGCTGCCATAGTGAATTATTATTAAAATAATTATTTATAATTTATTATTGGTGAATCGTATGCGAGCTTTTATTTATTTATTGTTCAATTATTATTATTTATTTATTTTTATCTACTCATGTTACAATTACACCTGCTTATTGGGGTGGGCGCCAGTTGCGTTATCACAATACAATACACACAACAATTTTAAAATAACTAACATACAAAAATAATTAAAATATAATATTAGTTGTAACATATAAATTATCAAAGACTGGTAATGATAGAGCATACATTATTAAATGTAGGCGTGTCGTGTTCCACGTTCATGGAGGACATTTCTATAGAACGATAAATATCATATATAATTTATTTTGTGGAGCCCCTTCGTTCGTGGGGTGCAACAATTATACTACGTTACAACTTTATGTGTTATATAACGATACCTTTTATGTATGCAGGTTGTATAGCGATACCAGGTGTAATTATAATAAGGGTAGTAGATTTATGAGTAGTTAAAATTTCATGTTTATTGTTGGTTAAACTTTGTACTTGTTTAAACTTTGTACTTAGAATGTCTGCATTGCGGTGGGTGCAGTGACGTCATTTCTCCCCCGCCAAACTGCTGTCGGCTTGTATTACAGGCTCGCAACAGTCAAATCTAGTTAGTTAATTGCAAGACTCCGGATGGGCAACAAGCCTTTAGTTCGCCAGCCGCGGCTACATAATTATTTTCAATATCTCAAAATTTTAGCATGATCATCATGCGCTAATACTTAGGCGATTTCGGCCTATATTCACGATTATGGTTTTCAATATTTAATTCTACCTTATTTCTCAGGCATTGATGCCGCGATATACTGCACGCGCCATGCAACTATTTTCTAACAATTTTCAATAAACGATTAACTCAAGAACATATACAGTCCACTTCGTTATTTCATTTCTTACCAGTCAAACTCATCACTTAACGTTATAAGACCAACTCAAGATTACTTCGAGAGCGTCTAAGACGTAACAATTGTTTTAACAAGCATTATAAATAATAAACATTGTTAATAATCTCCGATCAAAATATCACTCGTTATTAAGTGTTGATCTCTTAAGCTATTTAGTGTTACACACATTTAAAACACTCTTATATCTATACATGTTAATAATCTTAATCTAGACATTTATTCAATGTGATTTACTAAAACAAAATTAAACTCCAGGCTTGGCGTGGTCCTGGATATGTCCAGAGTCCAGCGTCGTTCTCCAGTAGTGTGTGGTCCGTCCCAGAGAATTACTATCTGCTGCGAGGTGGATCTCGTACGGCTGTTAGGCATTTCAAAAGCATCTCCTAACATCTAGCATCTCGTGTCGCTGTTGTAGCTTCTCTCTTGATACTCTTGCTGACTTAAACGGTCCCGGTACTCTACGTTTCCCGTAATATTGTAAACATAATTACTGAACGTCTTTATTCGTTCATAGATGAGACTTATAACAAAATAAACTGTTCTGTCGGCGGACAGCGTGTCCGACTGCAACTGTGTTTTGAAAAGAAGAGAAGGGCTTCCAGTCGAACCCTTAATTTATACCCTCTCGAGATTCCGCACCTGTTGGTTTCGAAATTATCCTGTCGAGACCTGCAGATCACATGATAGTCCCCACTCCCAAACCTTTTAATATATTTGCAATTTTTGCAAATGGCAATGTTTTGTACGGAATCGAGATAGCACAAATCATAGCTAATTTGGTTAAGCACTCACTGTATTAATTTGAGCGTCTTAGTGTAATTTGCGTACTTTTGGCACATTTATTTCCCACTGACTTCGCGTAGTGTGTCCTATTAACGTCATTTTCTTACTGTGGATAACTATAAAATTTACACACACTTTGGTGCCTTTTTTTGTTTATACACTAATTAGTTTTCACACAGTGAATTAAAATAATTATTTTAGTAATTAATTGGGGAGGGTAGCTGAAATTCCTGTCTCTACATGCATCACTAACACACACAAGATACACGTGTAATACACATACAATCGAGCAGGTGTTCTTTGCCTGTTGGAACAGGTTAATTTCTCCCCTGGTATAACAATGAAACATTTTTAAAATCCCAGACCTGTCCATTTACCCTAAACTTATAATAATTTACAAATTTTATATTTATTTAAATCAATGCTTAATACAGCATATGGCTGTATCGTTGCAATATATATAAATTCAATCTCTATTAATGCATTGCCAATACTAATAACGATAATAATCAATTGAGCAATATAGAAGGTAGGTCCTTTAACACAGCCAATATTCTAAATGACAGACATATATCTATCCACAAGACTAATTGTTCTAATTTTATTCATCAAAATATACAAGTACTGTTCAGATGTATACTTTCTTTATGAAATGAAAAACCGTGTGGTGTTGTGGTCGAGATTTTATAATCGGATAATCGGAATCGGCCCACCTGCACATTTGGAGACTCGGCAATACCCGTTAGATCCTGTGAAGAAAGGTGGGGTGAGGTTGATGTTAGTTCCGGAGTCCTGCTCGTTTCCTTCTATGCAGCTGTCGTTTGATGTTGAGGAGCATCTCTAAGCCTGACGGCGATGGGGAGCGTTCCAGTCTACAGCTCTGACGATGTGACGGTTGTAGTTGTCATCATCAGGTCATTCGCCTCTCTTTTGGCCTGTGCGAGAACCCTAGAAAAAGTTTCACATGTAGAATGCCGTCGGGAAATATAACTACCCCCAATCTCATTCGCCCCAGCACAAAGAAAACACACACACCCTGTGGAAATTTTGATCCACACTATCACTCTGTTATTAGCTATATTGCTCAGTGTAATCACGAAGTTTGAAATTCACATTTACGTTTAAATTAACATTTACACAATTCAAAGCCTTTACATTTACTTACTTTTACTTTTTACTTTTAGATTACTTCTTTTACCTTTTAGGTTTATCTTTAATCTCTCTAACAGTTAAGTACAATTACCACGTGCTCGCCCATCTACCGAAAGTAAAATATGAGTCACACTCATACAAAATTGTCATGCATTCTCCCCTTAATTAAACCGAATTAAATACATAACCCCCAATGCGTACATAACATTGAATAAAGAATTATCCTCACCTAAGACACTTTATAAATTACGAGTCCATAGTAGTTGAACCCCTTGCTTGCCACGCCGCCAGACCTCGAAGTGTTCCGTCGAAGGATGGAGAAGAAAATGAGAGTGAGACATGGTTTCTTTAAAGCATGAGGCCACAGAAAAATATCCAGTTGCAATCTGTCAATCAGCTGATTAGCCGCCCACGCAATTACATCGTCGCGAAACGGTCGCGGCGCACTGAATCTCGTTACCGTTCGCCGGAGCGGCATTTAGATAATGACGACCTTGGCTGTCTTCTGCTACGACGTCACGGCGCGATACTTTAAACTCGCCGGGGCAATACATTTGCCACGGCATAGTAGTCGTGAAGTCCGTGACTGCTGCTGTGGTTGAGATATAAACGTTGTTGTCTCTAAGCAGGGTCTCTGGCTGTAGTAGTCGATCAAGAAATAGTTGTACTTGTCGAGCAGAGCCTCCGGCCGCTACAATGGTTGATTGAGGAAGAGAATGATGTTAGCGCGTCTCCTGTATTTATACCTAGGGCGCTAAAATAATGTTTCCATAATATTCTGCATGTCAGAGACTGTCGTGGCGTCACTTCTCACACACGATTCTTGTCACACTTAATTCACCTGTTTCGCGATTTGTGAAGTCTTTTGCACATTACCCGATATTCATTCTGTCGGTAATTCTTATGTGTTCACCATGTACCAACTGTTTTTCTTTATCTTAATTAACATAAGTTCTATTTATTTTTATTTTCCTGTAATTACACTTTTATCCTTTTTACACTATTTTTTATATACATATGCGTCTTATTTTTATACACATTTTGGTGTATTTGGTTTTGTGCTATTATGCACACAATCTTTACAAATTAAATAAATTCAAATAATTGATAGCGTTCCTTAAGGGTTGACGCTTTTCAGGAATGGACAGGTCTCACGCACACATCTAAGATACGTGTGTACACACAGACAGAGCAGCTGGCGTGTTCCACCTGTTACAACATGAAAGTTTGGTTGTTCATATAGCAATCTGAACTATTATTATTAACAATATGAATTATTTATTTATTTTAATTAATTATTTTAATTACTTTGTGTAATGCACAGTACCCTATACATTTGTACTGTTGTAATAGATATATGTAAGATAAATATAACATATATATTTTAACTATTAGAATGTTTTCTGACATTTGAAAAATTTATACTGTGTGTGTGTGTGTGTGTGTGTGTGTGTGTGTGTGTGTGTGATAACTTTTTATCAAATACAGACGTTAATAAACGTAAAAATGTCTTAAGTCTCTTCTATGCAAGCAAAACGACGTTTCTCGCATACTGACTTTAAGTTCAATCTATCTCTCCAGTTGTCCTGTTCCAGATTACGATGTTCTGTCACCTAAGTCACTCCACCATTACGGAGTCGTCCTCATTTTGTTTTGCTATCAGCTGCAATTCCCATAATTTGAAGGCGACATTTCTTTCGGAATTTGAATAAAAGAATTTAAAATAATTCTTCTAAGTCGTTTCCTAGAAACATCTTCTTCTTCTTCTTCTTCTTCTTCTTCTTCTTCTTCTTCTTCTTCTTCTTCTTTTTCTTATTTTTTATTAGTGAATAGGTGAATTTCACTTCCCAACGCTTTCTAGTTCTTCATATACTTCATTGTCCAACAGGCTTGTATTGCCAAACTTACTTAAGTAACCTGTCATACGTCGTCCTATTCATGAGCAATCAAAGTACAGAAACGCCAAAAAACAAGTAACAAAAACTTCCTTACACATAGCCTTCAATAAAACTTGCCGAAAACACAACATCATACCAACACACGCACAAGTTACAATAAAACAAAACACACATACAGCACTTCAAACCAAACGAAAATTAGACCAAATAACATAATCAATTATTTATACCATAAAAAAGACACACTCAACAGACAGGCATACAACTTACACATGAAACTTACACAAATATTACACCACACAGAACTTGAAAATGTAATACAACACACGCAAGACAACATAGAAAAACTCAAATTGACAATACAAGATCGACACAACAACAAAATAACGAACCTCACAAAACGCGCAATAGAATCAATCCCTGAACCGGCACACAATTTCCACACACGCACAGTAAATTCAACTAATGTTAATTTCACAACAGATGAAATGGATTTATTAAAAAGGGACTGAAACATAATTTGAAAAACACTACAACTAACAACAAAAACCACAATAGACACATACGTGACATAATCATAGACACAGAAACAGCTGTACAAAACACGCATATTAATGACCAGGACCCAATACGTCACGACATAAAACGTAAGCTCCAACGCACACATATACAACCAAAAAGACACAGCAACGAAATAAAAACGCTTAACAATGTAAAACAAAAGTTGCATGAACACAACATAACAATATTAAAAGCTGATAAAGTGAACATAAACGTCATAATAGACAAACATCAACTGAACACTAAAATTGAAAATTTCTTCAACGAAAATAATATAACGGAAATAAATAAATACCCCACACTAAAATTTCAAAAACAGAAAATTTATAAATAACACAAAACATATAATCAAACCAGAAAGCACCAAATACCTTAAACAAAAAAAAACCTAACCCCCCTATACTAAATGCATTACCAAAAATACACAAACCTAACATTCCGATCAGACCATTAATAAACAACACACAAGCTCCCTCCCACAAAATCACCAAACACCTAGACAAAATAATCAGAGAAAACATTAATCTCAGTAACAACACATCTATCAAAAACAACATCGACCTAGTCAAGAAAACTGAACACATCCACATCCCACACAACTCAACACTAGCATCTTTTGATATAACCAATTTATACACCAATGTCCCAATTCAAGAAACCATACAAACACTAGAACAGTTACTCAGACAAAACAACACACCTGAAACACACATACAAGAGATCATCACACTTACCAAAATAATAACTGAGCAAAATTACTTTACATACGATAACAAGATATACACACAAACAGACGGTCTCCCGATGGGATTCCCCATATCAGGAATACTGGCAGAAATATATATACACAACATAGAACAGAACCACATAATAAACAACAACAAATACACCAACAAAATCATTTACTGGCACAGGTGTAGATGACATATTACTTTAATTCAAAGGCAACACAAGACAAGTTGAAATCTTCCACAAATACATAAACACAATACACCACAAATTAAAATTTACACTGGAAATAGAACGAAACAATAGTATAAATTTTCTAAACCTAACAATTAACAAAACTAACGATACACACACGTACAAAATATACAGGAAACCTACCACAACCGATATGGTTATACACAACACATCAAACCACCCAACACAACATAAACATGCTGCCTTCAACCATATGCTCCATAGACTAACTAAAATACCCTTAAGTAAACAAGATTATACTGACGAACTCAACACAATCAAATACATAGCAATGAAAAACGGATACAACCCAAATTTAATAAACAAACTACACAAACGCATCAAAAACAAAAACAACAAAACACAAAATACCATCAACACACAACACAATAAATACATCACACTCACATACCATAACTCCAACACACACAAACTTGCCAACACATTCAGAAAACACAAGTACAAAATAGCATACAGAACTAACAATACCATCAAAAAACACATCAACGATACAAACACGGACATAGACAAATACAATAGAACAGGTGTTTACAAATTAAATTGTAATAACTGCAATAGTTTCTACATAGGCCAGACGGGAAGATCTTTTCATCCCGTTACTCTGACACTTAAAAGCCTTATCCAACAACAATATACATTTTGCGTTTGCCACACACATACACACACATAACCATAGCTACACCAACATAGATACTAATCTTGAAATATTACACTACTTACCCAAAGGTCGAAAACTCAACACAGCAGAACAATATGAAATATACTAACACCACACAACACAACCAAACAACATACTTATCGACCAATTACAATATAAATCACATACACTTTTCGACACAATTATACAAAAAACAAACAATAATTTGGATCCCCGCGCCAATCCCCTTCCTCTACACACCACCCCCACTATACCTTCCAAGCAATAACCGTTACAAAGACTTGAATCTGCAGCCTGACAGCGTGAAGCGACTCGGGCAACTTCGTTACTGTTCGTCCGCCGCTATTGTCTACTCTGTCGTCAACCCACACTCCACACTTGTGTATAAGTGTGTAATGAAATCCACGTATTTTTATCCAAATCTGGGTTTTCCTGTGTGCATAGCGGATGAATTGAATATTAAAATGAATATTGATTGTGGTCACAGTTAAATATTAAAACATAATATAGAATTAATTTAACCATATTGTTGTACTCCATTTATTACCCTGAATTGTAGTTTTTGTTTTAGCCTTTGATTCCACCAGAAACAAACAATTTCACTGGCTCCCCAGATAAATATGAACCTTTTGACTACATCGTCGCATTAGTATATGAAATATACGTTTATTAAGAAAATTTATTTTATACTGTTTTGCCGGTTTTTAAGTTCAGTTTTTTGTACTCACAATGTTGGTTTTGATATATGCTGCTGTAATCAATTGCTTGCGGTAAAACTCTTTACATGTGCACTAACTTCGCAGGTTGGTTTCGTATTTATCTGGAGTCAATTTAATCAATTATTTTTGTTTCTGGAGTGATAAACGCTGAAACAAAATATACGATTCAGGGTAATAATAGGTATGTAAGAAATGGTAGGATATGAATTTATTCTCAATTGTGTTTATTATTTATCTTCGAGAATAATATAATTACCTTTATAACATAGGAAGTTAAAATTTGTACAGTTGTTCTACTAATAACATTTGTCTGCTAGAATTACAAAAATGTTTTAAAAACTGACCGAAATAAAAATCCAAGGTTTTAGTGAGATTAATGTTTTCTCTGATTATTTTGTCTAGGTGTTTGGTGATTTTGTGGGAGGGAGCTTGTGTGTTGTTTATTAATGGTCTGATCGGAATGTTAGGTTTGTGTATTTTTGGTAATGCATTTAGTATAGGGGGGTTAGGTTTTTTTTTGTTTAAGTTATTTGGTGCTTTCTGGTTTGATTATATGTTTTGTGTTATTTATAAATTTTCTGTTTTTGAAATTTTAGTGTGGGGTATTTATTTATTTCCGTTATATTATTTTCGTTGAAGAAATTTTCAATTTTAGTGTTCAGTTGATGTTTGTCTATTATGACGTTTATGTTCACTTTATCAGCTTTTAATATTGTTATGTTGTGTTCATGCAACTTTTGTTTTACATTGTTAAGCGTTTTTATTTCGTTGCTGTGTCTTTTTGGTTGTATATGTGTGCGTTGGAGCTTACGTTTTATGTCGTGACGTATTGGGTCCTGGTCATTAATATGCGTGTTTTGTACAGCTGTTTCTGTGTCTATGATTATGTCACGTATGTGTCTATTGTGGTTTTTGTTGTTAGTTGTAGTGTTTTTCAAATTATGTTTCAGTCCCTTTTTAATAAATCCATTTCATCTGTTGTGAAATTAACATTAGTTGAATTTACTGTGCGTGTGTGGAAATTGTGTGCCGGTTCAGGGATTGATTCTATTGCGCGTTTTGTGAGGTTCGTTATTTTGTTGTTGTGTCGATCTTGTATTGTCAATTTGAGTTTTTCTATGTTGTCTTGCGTGTGTTGTATTACATTTTCAAGTTCTGTGTGGTGTAATATTTGTGTAAGTTTCATGTGTAAGTTGTATGCCTGTCTGTTGAGTGTGTCTTTTTTATGGTATAAATAATTGATTATGTTATTTGGTCTAATTTTCGTTTGGTTTGAAGTGCTGTATGTGTGTTTTGTTTTATTGTAACTTGTGCGTGTGTTGGTATGATGTTGTGTTTTCGGCAAGTTTTATTGAAGGCTATGTGTAAGGAAGTTTTTGTTACTTGTTTTTTGGCGTTTCTGTACTTTGATTGCTCATGAATAGGACGACGTATGACAGGTTACTTAAGTAAGTTTGGCAATACAAGCCTGTTGGACAATGAAGTATATGAAGAACTAGAAAGCGTTGGGAAGTGAAATTCACCTATTCACTAATAAAAAATAAGAAAAAGAAGAAGAAGAAGAAGAAGAAGAAGAAGAAGAAGAAGAAGAAGAAGAAGAAGAAGAAGAAGAAGAAGAAGAAGAAGAAGAAGAAGAAGAAGAAGAAGATGTTTCTAGGAAACGACTTAGAAGAATTATTTTAAATTCTTTTATTCAAATTCCGAAAGAAATGTCGCCTTCAAATTATGGGAATTGCAGCTGATAGCAAAACAAAATGAGGACGACTCCGTAATGGTGGAGTGACTTAGGTGACAGAACATCGTAATCTGGAACAGGACAACTGGAGAGATAGATTGAACTTAAAGTCAGTATGCGAGAAACGTCGTTTTGCTTGCATAGAAGAGACTTAAGACATTTTTACGTTTATTAACGTCTGTATTTGATAAAAAGTTATCACACACACACACACACACACACACACACACACACACACACACACAGTATAAATTTTTCAAATGTCAGAAAACATTCTAATAGTTAAAATATATATGTTATATTTATCTTACATATATCTATTACAACAGTACAAATGTATAGGGTACTGTGCATTACACAAAGTAATTAAAATAATTAATTAAAATAAATAAATAATTCATATTGTTAATAATAATAGTTCAGATTGCTATATGAACAACCAAACTTTCATGTTGTAACAGGTGGAACACGCCAGCTGCTCTGTCTGTGTGTACACACGTATCTTAGATGTGTGCGTGAGACCTGTCCATTCCTGAAAAGCGTCAACCCTTAAGGAACGCTATCAATTATTTGAATTTATTTAATTTGTAAAGATTGTGTGCATAATAGCACAAAACCAAATACACCAAAATGTGTATAAAAATAAGACGCATATGTATATAAAAAATAGTGTAAAAAGGATAAAAGTGTAATTACAGGAAAATAAAAATAAATAGAACTTATGTTAATTAAGATAAAGAAAAACAGTTGGTACATGGTGAACACATAAGAATTACCGACAGAATGAATATCGGGTAATGTGCAAAAGACTTCACAAATCGCGAAACAGGTGAATTAAGTGTGACAAGAATCGTGTGTGAGAAGTGACGCCACGACAGTCTCTGACATGCAGAATATTATGGAAACATTATTTTAGCGCCCTAGGTATAAATACAGGAGACGCGCTAACATCATTCTCTTCCTCAATCAACCATTGTAGCGGCCGGAGGCTCTGCTCGACAAGTACAACTATTTCTTGATCGACTACTACAGCCAGAGACCCTGCTTAGAGACAACAACGTTTATATCTCAACCACAGCAGCAGTCACGGACTTCACGACTACTATGCCGTGGCAAATGTATTGCCCCGGCGAGTTTAAAGTATCGCGCCGTGACGTCGTAGCAGAAGACAGCCAAGGTCGTCATTATCTAAATGCCGCTCCGGCGAACGGTAACGAGATTCAGTGCGCCGCGACCGTTTCGCGACGATGTAATTGCGTGGGCGGCTAATCAGCTGATTGACAGATTGCAACTGGATATTTTTCTGTGGCCTCATGCTTTAAAGAAACCATGTCTCACTCTCATTTTCTTCTCCATCCTTCGACGGAACACTTCGAGGTCTGGCGGCGTGGCAAGCAAGGGGTTCAACTACTATGGACTCGTAATTTATAAAGTGTCTTAGGTGAGGATAATTCTTTATTCAATGTTATGTACGCATTGGGGGTTATGTATTTAATTCGGTTTAATTAAGGGGAGAATGCATGACAATTTTGTATGAGTGTGACTCATATTTTACTTTCGGTAGATGGGCGAGCACGTGGTAATTGTACTTAACTGTTAGAGAGATTAAAGATAAACCTAAAAGGTAAAAGAAGTAATCTAAAAGTAAAAAGTAAAAGTAAGTAAATGTAAAGGCTTTGAATTGTGTAAATGTTAATTTAAACGTAAATGTGAATTTCAAACTTCGTGATTACACTGAGCAATATAGCTAATAACAGAGTGATAGTGTGGATCAAAATTTCCACAGGGTGTGTGTGTTTTCTTTGTGCTGGGGCGAATGAGATTGGGGGTAGTTATATTTCCCGACGGCATTCTACATGTGAAACTTTTTCTAGGGTTCTCGCACAGGCCAAAAGAGAGGCGAATGACCTGATGATGACAACTACAACCGTCACATCGTCAGAGCTGTAGACTGGAACGCTCCCCATCGCCGTCAGGCTTAGAGATGCTCCTCAACATCAAACGACAGCTGCATAGAAGGAAACGAGCAGGACTCCGGAACTAACATCAACCTCACCCCACCTTTCTTCACAGGATCTAACGGGTATTGCCGAGTCTCCAAATGTGCAGGTGGGCCGATTCCGATTATCCGATTATAAAATCTCGACCACAACACCACACGGTTTTTCATTTCATAAAGAAAGTATACATCTGAACAGTACTTGTATATTTTGATGAATAAAATTAGAACAATTAGTCTTGTGGATAGATATATGTCTGTCATTTAGAATATTGGCTGTGTTAAAGGACCTACCTTCTATATTGCTCAATTGATTATTATCGTTATTAGTATTGGCAATGCATTAATAGAGATTGAATTTATATATATTGCAACGATACAGCCATATGCTGTATTAAGCATTGATTTAAATAAATATAAAATTTGTAAATTATTATAAGTTTAGGGTAAATGGACAGGTCTGGGATTTTAAAAATGTTTCATTGTTATACCAGGGGAGAAATTAACCTGTTCCAACAGGCAAAGAACACCTGCTCGATTGTATGTGTATTACACGTGTATCTTGTGTGTGTTAGTGATGCATGTAGAGACAGGAATTTCAGCTACCCTCCCCAATTAATTACTAAAATAATTATTTTAATTCACTGTGTGAAAACTAATTAGTGTATAAACAAAAAAAGGCACCAAAGTGTGTGTAAATTTTATAGTTATCCACAGTAAGAAAATGACGTTAATAGGACACACTACGCGAAGTCAGTGGGAAATAAATGTGCCAAAAGTACGCAAATTACACTAAGACGCTCAAATTAATACAGTGAGTGCTTAACCAAATTAGCTATGATTTGTGCTATCTCGATTCCGTACAAAACATTGCCATTTGCAAAAATTGCAAATATATTAAAAGGTTTGGGAGTGGGGACTATCATGTGATCTGCAGGTCTCGACAGGATAATTTCGAAACCAACAGGTGCGGAATCTCGAGAGGGTATAAATTAAGGGTTCGACTGGAAGCCCTTCTCTTCTTTTCAAAACACAGTTGCAGTCGGACACGCTGTCCGCCGACAGAACAGTTTATTTTGTTATAAGTCTCATCTATGAACGAATAAAGACGTTCAGTAATTATGTTTACAATATTACGGGAAACGTAGAGTACCGGGACCGTTTAAGTCAGCAAGAGTATCAAGAGAGAAGCTACAACAGCGACACGAGATGCTAGATGTTAGGAGATGCTTTTGAAATGCCTAACAGCCGTACGAGATCCACCTCGCAGCAGATAGTAATTCTCTGGGACGGACCACACACTACTGGAGAACGACGCTGGACTCTGGACATATCCAGGACCACGCCAAGCCTGGAGTTTAATTTTGTTTTAGTAAATCACATTGAATAAATGTCTAGATTAAGATTATTAACATGTATAGATATAAGAGTGTTTTAAATGTGTGTAACACTAAATAGCTTAAGAGATCAACACTTAATAACGAGTGATATTTTGATCGGAGATTATTAACAATGTTTATTATTTATAATGCTTGTTAAAACAATTGTTACGTCTTAGACGCTCTCGAAGTAATCTTGAGTTGGTCTTATAACGTTAAGTGATGAGTTTGACTGGTAAGAAATGAAATAACGAAGTGGACTGTATATGTTCTTGAGTTAATCGTTTATTGAAAATTGTTAGAAAATAGTTGCATGGCGCGTGCAGTATATCGCGGCATCAATGCCTGAGAAATAAGGTAGAATTAAATATTGAAAACCATAATCGTGAATATAGGCCGAAATCGCCTAAGTATTAGCGCATGATGATCATGCTAAAATTTTGAGATATTGAAAATAATTATGTAGCCGCGGCTGGCGAACTAAAGGCTTGTTGCCCATCCGGAGTCTTGCAATTAACTAACTAGATTTGACTGTTGCGAGCCTGTAATACAAGCCGACAGCAGTTTGGCGGGGGAGAAATGACGTCACTGCACCCACCGCAATGCAGACATTCTAAGTACAAAGTTTAAACAAGTACAAAGTTTAACCAACAATAAACATGAAATTTTAACTACTCATAAATCTACTACCCTTATTATAATTACACCTGGTATCGCTATACAACCTGCATACATAAAAGGTATCGTTATATAACACATAAAGTTGTAACGTAGTATAATTGTTGCACCCCACGAACGAAGGGGCTCCACAAAATAAATTATATATGATATTTATCGTTCTATAGAAATGTCCTCCATGAACGTGGAACACGACACGCCTACATTTAATAATGTATGCTCTATCATTACCAGTCTTTGATAATTTATATGTTACAACTAATATTATATTTTAATTATTTTTGTATGTTAGTTATTTTAAAATTGTTGTGTGTATTGTATTGTGATAACGCAACTGGCGCCCACCCCAATAAGCAGGTGTAATTGTAACATGAGTAGATAAAAATAAATAAATAATAATAATTGAACAATAAATAAATAAAAGCTCGCATACGATTCACCAATAATAAATTATAAATAATTATTTTAATAATAATTCACTATGGCAGCACCAGAAGGCTTAAATATGGAAGCACTACAAACCATGTTGCGTGCCTGGGTGGACGAATTAAGTACAAATCAAAAAGAGTGAAAATAGAAAGCAAATAGAAGAGTTAAAAGAATTTAATACAAAGCAAATGCAAAAGAATAGAGAAGAATCTCTCGCATCACAATACCATCGAGATGTCGCCATATACGGTTATGTTCGAAAGACCCCCACCACGAGAGATAAAAGAAATTATTAATTTTCCCGACGAACCCGCATACCAATTTGAAGGGGCAAAATTTTATAATAAGGTGTTAGAAAAAACGGAACAGCAGCGGAAAAAATATATCAAATCACAGCCTAAGGCAATTAAATATGAGGTAGGTGAAAAGGTGTTAGTTAAAAATAGAGAATTGCCCAGTGCTATACAAGGCATAACGAGGAAATTGCTACTCTTATATACAGGGCCTTTCACGATAACCAGAGACAATAAAAACAATACCTACGAGGTAACTGACACAATTAGGAACAAGGTAAAAGGAACGTATAACCAGACTTCATTAAAAAAGTACCATGATTAAAAAATCGCAAGTCGAATACTCAATCAGTGACCAAGTACCATGACCAAAGACCCAAGTCAAATACAGCACCATAGAGAAGGTACCTTGACTAAACATGTCAACGTGAATTTTTTAACTTAGCCATAATTAGAAAGGAGATAGAGATTTTAAAATAAATATAAATATTATTGTATAATGATTGTTATTAATAAATATTACGAGAAGGACACCTTACACCAAAGGCATAAAGATATATATAAAATATAGATTTATTTCCAATAGCCATGTCAACGTATATTTACCAGCTTACCCGTACTTATAGAAGGAGAATGATTATTATTAATAAATATTACGAGAAGGACACCTAGTAAAGGAGAAAGAAGGAGAAATACTGTCATATATTTGATACTAAATGGAAATGATAAATGAAAAAAAAGGAAAACAGTGTGTTACATAAGGAGGTAATGATGAATATGAATATAGCTATTAACATTGAATGATTTTAAACGATAATTTAACCTGCGGAGAACGATATATTAATATAATTGTGAATTAATCAGAAGAGTTTAAGAAAGGGAATTTATGTGTAGGAGCCTATGATCTTTGAATATTGTATTTTTTTTTTATTATTATTATTATTATTATTTGTTGCAAAGGTGCAATTATTATTTTCTGAACAGGGATGTGTTGCCTCTGATTTCAGTAGTGATAGACAGGAAGGGACAGAGAATGTATGCCATAGCGAGCCACTCTGACTCCCAACCCTCTATGTAAGTTAGGGAATTGATAGGGATTTATATCAAAGATTAATTATAAAACATCAAGGTAAAAAGGAAAGGAATAGGTGATACGACAAAGAACGAACTAGGAATATTGAGTTGGATTAATATATTAAAGGAGTAGTACAGGAATTTAATTATAAGATAAAAGAATGAGATATAAAGAAGCTAATAAAGGGTTATTATAGAGATGATAATTTCATCAAAACCAAAGATATGTTTTTCCAAAATTATCAACTTTAACGGTGAGGCATATGTAGCGTCACAGAACGTTCCATAAAAAGAAATCATTTATATAGTAAGTTAGCATAAGAGGAAAGTGAAGTGAACAGTATCGAACCCAAGTAGTCCCAAAAATTGTGTAATTTTGTAAAATAATTATTTCTATCAACTTGAAAAAACACCCAAACTATGACTAAGACAAAACCCCATATATATTATTAAAGTGAATGAGAGTGAAAAAACCATAAGACACTACAAGAGAGAGAAATAATGTCAGAATCCACCAGAAGAAAGTCAATAATTATTAAGTTTTATAACTATGAATATAGTATTAAAAACTATTTTTTGTGAATAAATGGACATGATCCATCATTATATTATGTGATGTAAATAAAATAAATGTATTAAATGACTTAAATACATTATTAGAAAGAGTTTAAGTTAAAATAAAAATTGTATATTTGCAATGACAAAAAATATTAATGTGTTGGATTTGAGACCATACACCAAGATTTCATGAAAAAATTAATTATTATCAGATTTAAATAAAAACTATATGTAATTGTCAAGCAACCAATAGTGAACAGTTTATCTTAAATAAAGGAAGCTGTCAAATGAATAAAAAGCAGCCAAAATAGCCAAAAACAGTGTTAACTAAAAACATGTAATAGGCATCTAATATTGTATAATTTATGAACTTAATGTTGCCAAAATGCAACCAAACTGTATTAGAAAGCTGTAATATGATATGGAGCAACTATACTAATATACCTGACCAACTTTAACATTGTAATAGTCAAGTCAGCAAAATATTTACTTATACCATGTATGGCTGAAGCCAACTATTCAGTACAAAAATAATCATATCTGGCAAAATACTTACAGAATACTAACAAAAATAAGATAGAAAGGTACAATACATCAAAATACCTTAATAAGAAATAAACTCAGTTGAAAGTAAAATCAATTCTAAAAGAATTTAACTATTTAGAGTGAGATTTGTCACACCATAAAAAAATGACATCTCAAGACAATCAATGATGCTATGTCATCTTGTGATAAATATAATATATGTACAAAGTAACCAGGTATCACAAAAGATAGACAAAATAATAAACTCTGTGTGTATAGTGGTGAAATAATACATATATTAAGGAAAAAGACTAATCATTGTATTAGAAAACTGACAAGAACCTAGGCCATGAGCAGAGGCCATATAAAATTGTATTTATTTGTGTTTTATTGATGTTAAAATTTGTTTATTTTGTTGTAGGAGAGTAGTAGTAGTAGTAGATGTCCAGCTTGTGAAGGGAACTTTATAACTCCACAACAATTTTTGTTATAAATATTGAGTTTTTAATGACTACAACTCAAGGTGAGGGTTGTAAATTGTAATGTTTGTTAGACTTAAGTTAATTAGATACCAATCATATTTAGTATCGCTAGATTCAGTAAAAAACAAGGAATCTAAATACATTAATGGCATACAAATTGTAAGTACTAATGTGAAACTGTTTGATAAATACCAGTGTAAATTTTGAAATATCCATTGTATGAAGAATAAGAAATTCGTTCTAAAAGCTTCTACGGAAGTGAAAATTGTTCTATGACATTCCATTTCGTTTATTCTCGAACAATCTAGAAAGAATTTTACACAAATATACCGGAAGTCGACGAAAACAGTCATCCCGATTTAGTATAAAAGCGAGACAAAATTTGACCAAAAAACACTTGAAGATTGAACGCCAGAACTGATGCATCTCACACAACACTGATCAACGCAGCTAAGGCGAGACCGAGAGGCGAAAAATCGACAAGACACGGCAGGAAGGCTTTTCCCGTACATAGACATACCCGACTGACTTAACCTCAACGAGGTTATCAAGCACGTGAATTTGTTTGTTCTGCGAATGAATACTTTAACAGAGAGAGGGACAACAAAGGACCATTTTTCCTTCAACATTAGTTCTTGAACGGACCTCTGCGGCATTAAAAATATGCAAGAACACAGTTACAAAAATTTGGATTGAGGAAAAGAAGGAAACTGGTGAGGAGGATATTTAAAATTAGAAGCACAGAAGGAAAAAAAAGAAAATTGAAAAACGTCTATCAAAACTTGACACATTTCATACTGACGCGAATCGTCGACATATTTGTGATTATTTCTGCCGGAAAAAACACCAGTACTGAGAAAACGTCTAGTCTCGTTAAAAGATACTGATTTATTTCATGCCAGTATGTCAGTATGTTATTTCTTCTGACGATTTTGAAAGGGATTAGCCTTACACACAACAAGATAGAAGGTGTTGACTGTTATCAGAGACGGAAGATATTACTGCTTGATGGTAATAAAGGAAGTGATTTAAGTAGAGTGTTTTCGTTATCTCCAAAACTTTAAAAAGTTTTAAATTTTTCCGAATTTTGAAGAAACAGTTTCTTGATTATCTACAAACATCTTTATACAGAAAAGTAATATCATCATAATATATAATACACTATATTTATCAATACAGTTCTTTCTTCCAAAAACAATAACTATAATAATACTGTATAAAATAATACACTAATCTTTTCTTTTCAAAGCATAAAATAATTACAAGATGCTTTTTCTTGAATTTGACTTCTATGAAAAAAATATTGAATCTAACGACATACGTTATAACGAAAAGAAATTATAGTGGGTGTTGTAATATGTCGGGCGTTACCTCCGCGCACTTTTGTTACTTACCCTGTTGACTGGATCCTCTGCAGTGATGTAGTCCTGTAACACAACTTAAAACTATGCTTTTTGTGGGCGCCACTTGGAAACGTTTGTTCCAAGAAAAATTAAATGTGATTGATAAAATTTTTAAATCTACGAAAAAATTTAAACAAGTCAGTTTAGCTTTGAAAAATCAGTTATGTTTAATAGTTCTTTAAAAACAACAAACAAATCGTCTGAAGGACTATCATTCATAAAAATTATAAAATTGCAGAGAAAAAATTTTACAAGTTATTATTATTGACAATTTTTATATGTCCAATCAAGTATCGGCTAGTATTTCAGATTCTGACTCAGTTGACAAGCATGAATTTAATATGTGAAAAAACTTTACTCTCAGGACGTGACTCCTTTGAACTACCAAGACATATCAATTAGATGCCTTACAAGAAAAAACTAAGTGATTTGAAGATGTGTGTGTGGCGTGTAAAGTACAACTGTGTGATAAATGTAACCAGGTAACAATGATTTTAATTTTGGTAACTCACGTTCCAATGGTCGTTTATTCTCTCACTGGACACTTCCTTCGGGTAGTTTCTCGATCTCGCCTCTTCGGGTGTACACTGAATCTATTTAAAGTCAATTTTTTCGATCGTTACTTTTTCCGCACTTTTGTCAAAACGTTTGGCAGTAAAATCTCGTTCAAACGCCGCCACTACGAATCATCTGTTTAGCGTTGATTCAGAAATCTGCTACCGCAGCGCTGATCCCCATGCAGTTTTGAGGAAGGCTTAGATGTATTGTTTGTTTACGTTCGGGGGAATTATTTGTCACGTTAGTCAGTCAATGCGAACACAGCAGAATTCGTTCTCTATTAAATGTTTGGGACCCTCCTGGGCCGTCGACGTTCTGGCTGCGTGCTTTCTATTAAAATTTGCCGTATCGCTGCTCTATTTCAGCGATACTTTTTGGCGACTCTCGTTGAGGTTAAGTCAGTCGGGTATGTCTATGTACGGGAAAAGCCTTCCTGCCGTGTCTTGTCGATTTTTCGCCTCTCGGTCTCGCCTTAGCTGCGTTGATCAGTGTTGTGTGAGATGCATCAGTTCTGGCGTTCAATCTTCAAGTGTTTTTTGGTCAAATTTTGTCTCGCTTTTATACTAAATCGGGATGACTGTTTTCGTCGACTTCCGGTATATTTGTGTAAAATTCTTTCTAGATTGTTCGAGAATAAACGAAATGGAATGTCATAGAACAATTTTCACTTCCGTAGAAGCTTTTAGAACGAATTTCTTATTCTTCATACAATGGATATTTCAAAATTTACACTGGTATTTATCAAACAGTTTCACATTAGTACTTACAATTTGTATGCCATTAATGTATTTAGATTCCTTGTTTTTTACTGAATCTAGCGATACTAAATATGATTGGTATCTAATTAACTTAAGTCTAACAAACATTACAATTTACAACCCTCACCTTGAGTTGTAGTCATTAAAAACTCAATATTATTAATAAAAATTGTTGTGGAGTTATAAAGTTCCCTTCACAAGCTGGACATCTACTACTACTACTCTCCTACAACAAAATAAACAAATTTTAACATCAATAAAACACAAATAAATACAATTTTATATGGCCTCTGCTCATGGCCTAGGTTCTTGTCAGTTTTCTAATACAATGATTAGTCTTTTTCCTTAATATATGTATTATTTCACCACTATACACACAGAGTTTATTATTTTGTCTATCTTTTGTGATACCTGGTTACTTTGTACATATATTATATTTATCACAAGATGACATAGCATCATTGATTGTCTTGAGATGTCATTTTTTTATGGTGTGACAAATCTCACTCTAAATAGTTAAATTCTTTTAGAATTGATTTTACTTTCAACTGAGTTTATTTCTTATTAAGGTATTTTGATGTATTGTACCTTTCTATCTTATTTTTGTTAGTATTCTGTAAGTATTTTGCTAGATATGATTATTTTTGTACTGAATAGTTGGCTTCAGCCATACATGGTATAAGTAAATATTTTGCTGACTTGACTATTACAATGTTAAAGTTGGTCAGGTATATTAGTATAGTTGCTCCATATCATATTACAGCTTTCTAATACAGTTTGGTTGCATTTTGGCAACATTAAGTTCATAAATTATACAATATTAGATGCCTATTACATGTTTTTAGTTAACACTGTTTTTGGCTATTTTGGCTGCTTTTTATTCATTTGACAGCTTCCTTTATTTAAGATAAACTGTTCACTATTGTTTGCTTGACAATTACATATAGTTTTTATTTAAATCTGATAATAATTAATTTTTTCATGAAATCTTGGTGTATGGTCTCAAATCCAACACATTAATATTTTTTGTCATTGCAAATATACAATTTTTATTTTAACTTAAACTCTTTCTAATAATGTATTTAAGTCATTTAATACATTTATTTTATTTACATCACATAATATAATGATGGATCATGTCCATTTATTCACAAAAAATAGTTTTTAATACTATATTCATAGTTATAAAACTTAATAATTATTGACTTTCTTCTGGTGGATTCTGACATTATTTCTCTCTCTTGTAGTGTCTTATGGTTTTTTCACTCTCATTCACTTTAATAATATATATGGGGTTTTGTCTTAGTCATAGTTTGGTTGTTTTTTCAAGTTGATAGAAATAATTATTTTACAAAATTACACAATTTTTGGGACTACTTGGGTTCGATACTGTTCACTTCACTTTCCTCTTATGCTAACTTACTATATAAATGATTTCTTTTTATGGAACGTTCTGTGACGCTACATATGCCTCACCGTTAAAGTTGATAATTTTGGAAAAACATATCTTTGGTTTTGATGAAATTATCATCTCTATAATAACCCTTTATTAGCTTCTTTATATCTCATTCTTTTATCTTATAATTAAATTCCTGTACTACTCCTTTAATATATTAATCCAACTCAATATTCCTAGTTCGTTCTTTGTCGTATCACCTATTCCTTTCCTTTTTACCTTGATGTTTTATAATTAATCTTTGATATAAATCCCTATCAATTCCCTAACTTACATAGAGGGTTGGGAGTCAGAGTGGCTCGCTATGGCATACATTCTCTGTCCCTTCCTGTCTATCACTACTGAAATCAGAGGCAACACATCCCTGTTCAGAAAATAATAATTGCACCTTTGCAACAAATAATAATAATAATAATAATAAAAAAAAAAATACAATATTCAAAGATCATAGGCTCCTACACATAAATTCCCTTTCTTAAACTCTTCTGATTAATTCACAATTATATTAATATATCGTTCTCCGCAGGTTAAATTATCGTTTAAAATCATTCAATGTTAATAGCTATATTCATATTCATCATTACCTCCTTATGTAACACACTGTTTTCCTTTTTTTTCATTTATCATTTCCATTTAGTATCAAATATATGACAGTATTTCTCCTTCTTTCTCCTTTACTAGGTGTCCTTCTCGTAATATTTATTAATAATAATCATTCTCCTTCTATAAGTACGGGTAAGCTGGTAAATATACGTTGACATGGCTATTGGAAATAAATCTATATTTTATATATATCTTTATGCCTTTGGTGTAAGGTGTCCTTCTCGTAATATTTATTAATAACAATCATTATACAATAATATTTATATTTATTTTAAAATCTCTATCTCCTTTCTAATTATGGCTAAGTTAAAAAATTCACGTTGACATGTTTAGTCAAGGTACCTTCTCTATGATGCTGTATTTGACTTGGGTCTTTGGTCATGGTACTTGGTCACTGATTGAGTATTCGACTTGCGATTTTTTAATCATGGTACTTTTTTAATGAAGTCTGGTTATACGTTCCTTTTACCTTGTTCCTAATTGTGTCACGCAGTGTCGTGGCGTACGTGGAATCCCAGCAATTCCAGTACCACACCTTCTCGACCAAACACGTGAAGCCTCTGTCGCTTGTCCTCAGAGGCTTGGACGTGGAATCCCCTCTGGAGGAAATACTCGATGAGCTGCGCGAGCTGGGCTATCCTGTTCGCGCGGTCCATCGGGTGTTTACTCCTGCCGGACCAAGGCGTCCAATTCCTCTGGTCCGCATCCTGGTGGAGAATAGCGAGGCAGGCACTAGCCTACTCACACTTACGCGGCTTTTTGGTTTCCGCGTAAAAGTGGAAAGAAGCCGCGCTCCCGGGGTTCTGCCTCAGTGTCACAGGTGCCAACGCTTCGGGCACCACTCCGACTCTTGTTCAAACGCTCCGGCGTGCGTGAGGTGTTCTCTCCCTCACGCCTCCAAACTTTGCGATGCACCTGCATTCAAAAGATGCATCAACTGCGGCGGGAGTCACCCCGCCAACTACCGGGCATGTCCGGTGTTTCAGCAGGAGCTCGAGAGGCGAAAGCCGAAAGGGCGCCTGCCACCACCGAGGCATCCGGTAGCTGGTTCCAGACCTGCAACCGAGCAGCCAGGCCCTGCGCCTCCTGCTACGGCTGCCGTGTCTTCCGCCCCAGCTTCAAACAGGCAACAGAAGCGATCTAAAGGCCCGAAGCAAACACCTGTATCACAGGCAACTCCACCTCAGGCTCCTTCACAGGCCCCTGTCCCGCCTCAGGCGAAAAAGCGCCGTAACCTCGTGGCATCTAAAAGTGAGACCACTCAGCCAACAGAAAACATCTCGGTTGTGGAGCCTGAGCCTTCTCAATCCCCCCCAGCAACGGAGAATCCTGCCCCTGCTTCAGAAGCAGCCTCGCCTGACCTCCCGCCCCCGCGGTTTCCCAACGCAGGCAAAAAGAAGCGGCATAGAAAGCCCCGTGGCGCTAGATCCCGGGCTCCTGCCAACCCGGCCGCACAGTCCAGACAGCCTGCACAGCGCGCGAAGTCCGACGCAATCGCATCTGTCCCTCTTCCTAGCACCTCCGCTAGAGGTGCTACACCTGGCCCCAAGAAACCCCTGGCTTCCACCAATCCCCCGATTGATAAGCCTCGGCGCTCTTATGCGCACGCAGTCTCCGGGCAATCTGCCTCAAGAACCGTTCCTGACGACTACCAGGTCGTCAAAGACTTCCTTGCTGAGTTCGACCTCAGCAAAGTCGCCCAGACCTTCAGGTCCATCCGCTCCCGCTTGGAGACTGCCGACATAACTGAGAGATTCATGCTCTTGGTGGAAGCCGCCACTTGTGTAGGTCTTCTATGAGTCGGGTCCTCAAACGAGATCTCTCGATTCTTTCCTGGAACGCCAACGGGTTGTCCAACAAGATCCAGGAACTCCAAGAATTACTGGCCCGACTCAAACCCGATGTAGTACTTCTCAATGAGACCCACTTGACTCCTGCGAGTCGGTTACGACTGGCCAACTATGTGTGCTATCGAAACGACAGACCGGGCACTGCTGGTGGCGGTACTGCCGTCGCGGTGAGGCTCACTCTCGAGCATCACCGAGTCGTCTTGCCTGCAATGACTCACCTCGAAGGCACCGCTGTGGAGTTGTTAAACACTCTAGGCGGTGTACAGATGGTAGCGGCGTATAAACCGCCGCAAAAAGAGCTCCTTCACCCCGATCTAGCTGTCGCGTTCGATGCACACAGGAGGGTCATCATGGCCGGCGATCTGAACTGTAAACATCGCGATTGGAACAGTCGCTTGACTGCCCCAAACGGGAAACGTTTACGCAGGTTTGCCGATTCTCGCAGGATACAAGTGATTGGGCCTACCCAACCTACGTTCTACCCCTCACAACGCAACGCGGCTCCCGATGTCTTGGACATAGCGGTGATTCAAGGAATTGACTGTCCGGTCCATGTGTCCGCGCTAACGGAACTATCGTCAGATCATCTCCCCATCCTGATACACGTCGCTACCCAGCACGTCGTACGCAGAGATGTCAGGAAGGTGGTAGAATGGGATCGCTATGGCCCGGCGTTAAGTCGCCGATTGCCAGACGCGGGACCACTCGAAACCTTCCGCCAAGTCGACGAGGCAGTTGCCGCGTTTGATGCGGCAGTCGTATCTGCGATCGACGCGTCTTCCAGAATGAAGCCTGGCGTCACGCCCCACTGGCAGCGGATCCCAGAGGAGACGAGTGCTCTCGCTTGCGAGAGAAATCGCCTCCGGAGACGCTGGCAGCGGACCCGTGATCCGGCCGACAAGGCAGCGTACAACCGGGCGACCGGCATTTTACGTCGTGAAATGCAGGCCTACCGGAGACGCTGTTGGGAACTCGCCGTGGCCCAGGCAGGGGACGGATCGGACGAAAGTAGCCCTTACCGGATACCTTCGGCGTTGGTAGGGAAGAGGCGCCGGCCTCGCATCCCGGCCATTGCTGGACCTTTCGGTCAAATCCTGGCTCGCCCGGAGGCGAAGGCCGAGTACTTGGGCGCGTGTTTTGAGCGACAGTTCGCACCTAACCCGCCCATGGACTGGGACTTCGACGAAGAAGTCGAGAACGAAGTGGAAGACTTTCTGTCTCTTCCGATCACTACGGAGCCCGAACCCATTACTAGGGAAGAGGTCACAGATCGGCTCGTTGCACTCGTGCCAAGAAAAGCTCCTGGCCCGGACGGCGTCTCGAACGCCGCTCTTACTCGACTCCCGGAGCGAGGAGTACTTTTCTTGGTCGCGCTGTTCAACGCGTGTCTTAGACTGGCCTATTTTCCCCAGAAATGGCGTAAGGCGACGGTTATAGTGATCCCGAAGCAGGGAAAGGACGCTTCCCGTCCCGGCAACCTCCGGCCAATTAGTCTACTGTCAGCCACGTCAAAGGTCCTCGAACGTCTCGTACAACGGAGAGTACTAGATCATCTACGAAATTTCGATGTACTGGTCCCCGAACAGTTCGGCTTCCGTGTGGGGCATTCCACCACTCATCAACTGATGAGACTGGTGGAATACATCACGGACGCCGGGTGTCGGAAAGAGCAGACTGTCGCCTGTTTCCTAGATGTGGAAAAGGCCTTTGATAGTGTCTGGCACGACGGGCTCTTGTTCAAGCTCCGGGAAATCCAGCTCCCAGATTGCTACCTTCGCTTGATTGCTAGCTTTCTGACGGAGAGGACTTTCTGCGTGCGAATAGACGACCACGTCTCTTCCGAGAGACGTATCACAGCCGGGGTACCTCAAGGTAGCGTGCTAGGGCCTCTCCTGTTCTCCGTGTATGTCAACGACGCACCCAGAGAGCCTGGAGTCCAGATGGCTTTGTTTGCCGACGACACGGCGGTCTATACCGCCGATCGGAACGCAGACTTTGCTATCCCACGACTTCAGCGCGCACTCGATGCGTATTCGACGTGGACGGAAAGCTGGAAAGTTGCCGTCAACGAAACCAAGAGCTCCGCGGTGCTATTCACAAAGCGCCGGAAAGAACCGCGAGGCCGAGTGAGACTCGGTAGAACGTACCTGCCCTGGTCGAGGGAAGTTAAGTACCTCGGTGTCCACCTAGATCGTCGGCTCACCTGGCGTACCCACGCTGAGACGATGCGAAGGAAAGCGTCCGCTCGTCTCGGTCAACTGTTTCCGATACTTGCCAACAAGGCTATGACCCGCAAGCTGGGTAAGTTGATTGTCAACGCGTATCTGTTGCCGATCATTACCTACGCTCTTCCCGTCTGGGGTTACCTCGCAACCGTTCATAAAAGAAGGTTGCAAAGCGTTCTCGATAGAGGGCTTCGGCTAGCGGCCAAAGTCCCCTATCGGTTTTCTTCTCGTCTCCTGAGAAGAGGACTCGGTGTCCGCTCCTTGGATGACACCGCAAGGCGACTTGCACGTAAATTTTACGTCCGAGCTGCGAGGACCCAGACAAACCCACTCATAGCTGGCCTTGGCAGGTACCGAATACGTCCAGGTGAATCTTGGAAACGGCCTCGACAAATACTGTACTAGTCGACCTAGTACGAGCATGTCGTTGTAACGACCAATAAAATTTAATTAATCACTATTCCGTCTGGACAGGACCACTAGGCAGGAGCCCCTCATAGGAGGCTCGGTACTAGGATACCATTGGGTCGTCTCACGACGCACAACCCAACAGCTCTGACCTGGGGTAATTGTGTCAGTTACCTCGTAGGTATTGTTTTTATTGTCTCTGGTTATCGTGAAAGGCCCTGTATATAAGAGTAGCAATTTCCTCGTTATGCCTTGTATAGCACTGGGCAATTCTCTATTTTTAACTAACACCTTTTCACCTACCTCATATTTAATTGCCTTAGGCTGTGATTTGATATATTTTTTCCGCTGCTGTTCCGTTTTTTCTAACACCTTATTATAAAATTTTGCCCCTTCAAATTGGTATGCGGGTTCGTCGGGAAAATTAATAATTTCTTTTATCTCTCGTGGTGGGGGTCTTTCGAACATAACCGTATATGGCGACATCTCGATGGTATTGTGATGCGAGAAATTGAGAAAATCCTCGGTAGAGGCTACATATTCATGCCATCTTTTCTGCTCGTTATGGCAGTATGTTCTTAGCAACCGTCCTACCTCCCTTAACACTCTCTCGGCTGGGTTACTATTCGGGTGATATACGGACGTCTTGTACGTTTTTATTCCGTGTTCTCCCAAGCTTTCCTTCCAAAGTTTTCCCCTAAACTGAGTACCGTGGTCCGTAACTATAGAATACAGTCGGCCCACTTCCATTATATAACGTTTGATTATTATGTCTATTATTTTCCTGGTCGTTGCTCTAGTTATTGGATATAGCTTTGTATACTTGCTAAAGTGGTCGAAAATGATTACGATAAATTTATATCGGTGTCTCCCACCGCTGCGTGGAAAGGGTCCGCAGATATCGAGAAATACCTTTTCCAATTTTTCGGTAGATAATATGGGTATCATGACCCCTTCCTTCCTTTCGTTATCACACTTAACTTTTTGACAAATATCGCACGACCGTATCGCCAGTTGCACCTTCTTATTCATCCCCTTGATGTATGTTTGCTCTTCCAATGCCTTCCTTACTTTAAGGGCACCCATATGTCCGTACCTCTCGTGATAGTCGATTATTAGCGGTCTCTCTATCGCTGGTGGAATCACTAATTTCCAACTCTCCTGGTGCGGGGTAATCCTAATAAATAAAGTGTCGTCGTGAATACAATAAAATCTGTTTATGACCTCATCGCCTTCCTGTACCCTTTTTCTAATATCTCCTAATTTCGGATCTGCCTCTTGTTGTGACTTTATTTCGTGCAAAATATCTTTTAAATCCTCCCTGCTCTTAATAATGTGATAAACCTTGGCTAATTGTTCCTTTTCGCCGTCAAAGGTTTGGTCTGGTATATTGACGCGAGATAAGACGTCGGCGGCTACGTTCTGTTTGCCGGGTATATATTCCCATGTGATATTGTACTCTTGCAAGGCCAAAACCCATCTAGTCAGCCTTCCATGGTTCAGTTTACAATGCTTTAAAAATGATATAGATTTGTGGTCGCTTCTAACTGTTATGGGGTACCCTAATATATATGTCCTGAATTTACCGCATGCGAAAACTACACTCAACAGTTCTTTTTCGGTAGTATTGTAGTTTCGTTCGCAACTGTTCAGCACGCGGCTAGCAAAGCTAATTACTAAATGGTTACCGTCCTGATCTTCCTGATAGAGGGCTGCACCTAAACTCACGTTACTGGCATCGCAGTTTAGAAAAAATGGTTTTGTAAAGTCGGGATGATGCAACATTACTGTTTCTAAAAACTTTTCCTTTATGATATTGAGCACTCCATCTTGCTCTGGTCCCCAAGTCCATTTGTCTTTAGCTGATAACTGCTTTTGGAACCTGGCAGTTAATTCTGAGTAATTGGACCGAAACTTTCTGTAATAGTTGCAAATTCCTAAAAATGACTGCAGCTGTTTCCTATTCTTTGGGGTGGGGAACTTCTGTATGGCCTCTACCTTTTCCTTGGATGGAGTAATCCCTTGTTCTGTTAAATTAAATCCTAAAAATTTCACCTCATTTGCAATGAATTGGGACTTGTCTAATTTGAGGGTGATATTATTCTCCGATAATTTCTGTAGCACCTGTTCAACCCTATTACAATGGTCGTCCCAATTTGCTGAAGTCACCAGTAGGTCGTCGACGTACACTGTCGTAAACTTCAGTACTTCCTGCCCCAATATTCTGTCCATTATCTTTACAAACACCGCCACAGAATTTATTAAGCCAAAAGGTAACCGCTTAAACTGATAGTTTCTGCCCTCGAATATGAATGCCATATATTTCCTACTATCAGGGTGGAGTTCTATCTGCCAGTAACCGCATACCGTATCCCATGAGCTTATATATCTGATTCCGTGGAACTTTTTTAATATCTCCTCTATCTCCCCAGGTGAGGTGCGGTCGTTAACAATCATTTTGTTAATCTCCCTAGCATCGAGACATATACGTACCTTTCCGTTCTTTTTTGGCACCGCTATGATTGGGCTGGTTAATGGCGAATGACTATACTCGATTATGTCGTCCTCTATCATCCTGTTCAATTCTTCCCTGACTTCGTTCTTTAGCGAGTATGCGATCGGGTACGATTTCCTGTTAAATTCCACCGGAGTTTTCAATTTTATGGTGCACTGATAATCTCTGGCTTTTCCTGGATCGTTCGAGAATATGTGTTTATAATGATTGTATACCTCGACCAATTGTTCCGCCTGTTTTTTCGCTGACCAGACCCCTTGCTTTCGTCCTTTGGAAATCCCGTATTTCTTTTAATTTTTCTAACCACAACTCTGGGTTTTCCTCCTGATATAATGGCATATTGATTGGACGATCGGCACAATAATAATGGTTCACTATCGCTTGATAAGGTGTATTGTCTGTACCACTTCCTTGGACATCGATCAAATTACTGGTCCAAATCCCCTTGTTAGTCTTAAAAGTTATCACCTTACTCTCCAAATCTATCACAGCATTGTATGGCCTAAGTATATCGCAGCCTATTAGTATACTCATGGGTAAATTACTCGCCACTAATAACCCTATTGGTATTGTTACCCCATTACTAGTCATCTCTAATGACACCTGTTTCTTTATTGATTTATTTTGCCTCCCCGTTGCTCCGACTAAAACAATGTTATTTATCGGTAGAGTGGGTATTGGTAAATTACTATGTTGCTTAATCCGCTCTAACTCAATGCTATCAATAAGTGACACATTTGACCCCGTGTCAATGAGTAGTATCGCTTCTATGCCGTTGATATATGCTTTAATCTGCACGATACTATTATTCCCTTGGTTACTATTTTTAATGATATCGTCACCTTCTTCTAATAACTCCTCTCTAATATCCTTAAGGTAATTATTTATTCTTAATATAGTCCCGTCTTTGTCCTGTCTATGTTCGTCGTTCGTCACCCCATAATATTGGTTCAGTGAAGGGCGGTTTTCCTTTTTCACTGCCGCGTTTAGTTTAAATGAGCCACTGTCTCATTGGCCCGGTCTCCCGGAACATTGGGTTGCTGACCCGTCTGTGTTTCCGGCCTGACCTCGGGATTACCGTTAATAGGTTGGCTATTCGCCGTGTTACCCTGGCTACCTGACGCCTGTTGTGGGTAAAACATGTAAGTGGGTACATTAGGTGGATATGGCCGTCGGTTATTGGCCATTGTATAATTTACCTGGGGCCTGTACTCATTTTGGTTTCTCCTATCGCTTCCTCCTTGGTTTCCCCCGTTGCGATAACCATTACGTTGACCAAAATTACTTCCTCTATAATTATTCCCGCGATAACCATTTCCCTGGTGGAAGTTCCTACCGTAGTTATTCCTGGTGTAATTACCTCTGTTTGGTCCCGGATAGTTGCGGTTGATTGGGCCCTGAGTGGTATCATTTCGGCCATTTGGTGGGATATTATTATTCTGATTATTGGTGTTTAGATTATTACCGTTCCCACCTCCATTCCGGTTTGGTCCGTTATTATTGTTGTTGTACTCTACCTTACGATTGGGGGGTTGGTAATCCTGGAACCTTCCTGTGGATTCGCAATTTTCCAATAATTTGGCCAGATCGGCTATTTTGCTAATCTGTTGGTATAATTGGGCATCCTTGATCCCATAGCTGTAATGTCCAGCTAATTGCCTTACCAAACATTCTTCTGGGATCGGCGGTATCAACTTCCGTGCTAAACATACCTTTCCCAGGAAATAAGACGTCGGGGACTGTCCATAGGACGCGTCGTATTTGCCATAGAAAATGTCCATTCTTACCCTGTTTTGTGCGGTCTCTGACCAATACTTTTCCTTAAACTGGCGTTTAAACTCTGCCAAATTCGTTATTTCGGGTCGTACCGCTATCCACCAGTTATCCTTAGTATTTTTAAATGTCTCGTCAAGCATCTCTCTTATCCTGTCCCACCTTGTTTCTCTACTTCTCCCAATAACCTCCTCCATTCTTTCCAAAAATTCCATTGGGTTTCGTCGGTAGTCCTGGAAGTTGATTACTTCCCTGTTTTCACCATGACACGTATGCGTATTACACGTGTTTAGTATTGGTGTGTCTCTCAGCGCCTCTAATCTTTCCTGCAGGTTTTTCTCTCTCTGGTCTATTTCCAGTATACTATTTTTGTTAGATTTTATTTGTTCGTCCAGCCTGTTAGCGATGTGCTGGACTTCTCCTACCTCCTGCATGATGGCGTCTTGGTTCTGCCTTACCTTGTTTTCGAGATTTCTAACATCTTGTTTGGTCTCTACTGTTTGCTCCTCTATACTTTCGAAACGTGTATTGTTTCCCTCCCGTAACCTTTCCAACTGTTTCTCCATATTCTCGACCTTCCTGTCACTATCAATTTTATTATCATCGATCTTTTTGGTTACTGTTTCGTATTTTATGCTAATTTCCTTTTTCAGGGACTCTATGCTTTTTTTGTTCTCCTCCTGAAATATCTCCAGTTTTTTCCCATTATCATTTATTTTCTCGGTTATATCCTCCCTTAAGGATTCTATGTTTTTGTCTAATTTCCCCATATTTTTATTATTCTCCTCCTTGCCTTCCTGTCTATTTTTATTCATATTTTTGTTCATTTCTTCCATTTTTTGGAACATTTGCTCATTACTTTTTTTATTCTCCTCCTTGTCTTCCTGTCTATTTCTATTATTCTCTTCCTTATCTTCCCGTCTGTTTTTATTCATTTCTTGGAGCATCACCATTATTGCACTCATGTCAACGCTTGCTGTTATTTTTTCTGGTTCGGGTTTGTCTGTTTGTTCTACCATTTGTATGGGTTCTTCTCCCGTTTGTTCTTCTAATTCGTCTGCCGTTTGTACCGGTCTTTCCATTTCTAGTGTGGGCGGTTCTAATTCCGTTTCCTCCATTTGTACTGCCTCTCCGTCTTCCACACTTAACTCGGGTTCCACAGTCTTCTTCACCTTTTTTCCCTTTGGTTGCGGCATTTTAATATGTTGGTAGTTGCCGGGCTTGTTACGTCTTTTTCAAGCCCCACGTTGGGCGCCAATTTATAACGAAAAGAAATTATAGTGGGTGTTGTAATATGTCGGGCGTTACCTCCGCGCACTTTTGTTACTTACCCTGTTGACTGGATCCTCTGCAGTGATGTAGTCCTGTAACACAACTTAAAACTATGCTTTTTGTGGGCGCCACTTGGAAACGTTTGCTCCAAGAAAAATTAAATGTGATTGATAAAATTTTTAAATCTACGAAAAAATTTAAACAAGTCAGTTTAGCTTTGAAAAATCAGTTATGTTTAATAGTTCTTTAAAAACAACAAACAAATCGTCTGAAGGACTATCATTCATAAAAATTATAAAATTGCAGAGAAAAAATTTTACAAGTTATTATTATTGACAATTTTTATATGTCCAATCAAGTATCGGCTAGTATTTCAGATTCTGACTCAGTTGACAAGCATGAATTTAATATGTGAAAAAACTTTACTCTCAGGACGTGACTCCTTTGAACTACCAAGACATATCAATTAGATGCCTTACAAGAAAAAACTAAGTGATTTGAAGATGTATGTGTGGCGTGTAAAGTACAACTGTGTGATAAATGTAACCAGGTAACAATGATTTTAATTTTGGTAACTCACGTTCCAATGGTCGTTTATTCTCTCACTGGACACTTCCTTCGGGTAGTTTCTCGATCTCGCCTCTTCGGGTGTACACTGAATCTATTTAAAGTCAATTTTTTCGATCGTTACTTTTTCCGCACTTTTGTCAAAACGTTTGGCAGTAAAATCTCGTTCAAACGCCGCCACTACGAATCATCTGTTTAGCGTTGATTCAGAAATCTGCCACCGCAGCGCTGATCCCCATGCAGTTTTGAGGAAGGCTTAGATGTATTGTTTGTTTACGTTCGGGGGAATTATTTGTCACGTTAGTCAGTCAATGCGAACACAGCAGAATTCGTTCTCTATTAAATGTTTGGGACCCTCCTGGGCCGTCGACGTTCTGGCTGCGTGCTTTCTATTAAAATTTGCCGTATCGCTGCTCTATTTCAGCGATACTTTTTGGCGACTCTCGTTGAGGTTAAGTCAGTCGGGTATGTCTATGTACGGGAAAAGCCTTCCTGCCGTGTCTTGTCGATTTTTCGCCTCTCGGTCTCGCCTTAGCTGCGTTGATCAGTGTTGTGTGAGATGCATCAGTTCTGGCGTTCAATCTTCAAGTGTTTTTTGGTCAAATTTTGTCTCGCTTTTATACTAAATCGGGATGACTGTTTTCGTCGACTTCCGGTATATTTGTGTAAAATTCTTTCTAGATTGTTCGAGAATAAACGAAATGGAATGTCATAGAACAATTTTCACTTCCGTAGAAGCTTTTAGAACGAATTTCTTATTCTTCATACAATGGATATTTCAAAATTTACACTGGTATTTATCAAACAGTTTCACATTAGTACTTACAATTTGTATGCCATTAATGTATTTAGATTCCTTGTTTTTTACTGAATCTAGCGATACTAAATATGATTGGTATCTAATTAACTTAAGTCTAACAAACATTACAATTTACAACCCTCACCTTGAGTTGTAGTCATTAAAAACTCAATATTATTAATAAAAATTGTTGTGGAGTTATAAAGTTCCCTTCACAAGCTGGACATCTACTACTACTACTACTCTCCTACAACAAAATAAACAAATTTTAACATCAATAAAACACAAATAAATACAATTTTATATGGCCTCTGCTCATGGCCTAGGTTCTTGTCAGTTTTCTAATACAATGATTAGTCTTTTTCCTTAATATATGTATTATTTCACCACTATACACACAGAGTTTATTATTTTGTCTATCTTTTGTGATACCTGGTTACTTTGTACATATATTATATTTATCACAAGATGACATAGCATCATTGATTGTCTTGAGATGTCATTTTTTTATGGTGTGACAAATCTCACTCTAAATAGTTAAATTCTTTTAGAATTGATTTTACTTTCAACTGAGTTTATTTCTTATTAAGGTATTTTGATGTATTGTACCTTTCTATCTTATTTTTGTTAGTATTCTGTAAGTATTTTGCCAGATATGATTATTTTTGTACTGAATAGTTGGCTTCAGCCATACATGGTATAAGTAAATATTTTGCTGACTTGACTATTACAATGTTAAAGTTGGTCAGGTATATTAGTATAGTTGCTCCATATCATATTACAGCTTTCTAATACAGTTTGGTTGCATTTTGGCAACATTAAGTTCATAAATTATACAATATTAGATGCCTATTACATGTTTTTAGTTAACACTGTTTTTGGCTATTTTGGCTGCTTTTTATTCATTTGACAGCTTCCTTTATTTAAGATAAACTGTTCACTATTGTTTGCTTGACAATTACATATAGTTTTTATTTAAATCTGATAATAATTAATTTTTTCATGAAATCTTGGTGTATGGTCTCAAATCCAACACATTAATATTTTTTGTCATTGCAAATATACAATTTTTATTTTAACTTAAACTCTTTCTAATAATGTATTTAAGTCATTTAATACATTTATTTTATTTACATCACATAATATAATGATGGATCATGTCCATTTATTCACAAAAAATAGTTTTTAATACTATATTCATAGTTATAAAACTTAATAATTATTGACTTTCTTCTGGTGGATTCTGACATTATTTCTCTCTCTTGTAGTGTCTTATGGTTTTTTCACTCTTATTCACTTTAATAATATATATGGGGTTTTGTCTTAGTCATAGTTGGGTTGTTTTTTCAAGTTGATAGAAATAATTATTTTACAAAATTACACAATTTTTGGGACTACTTGGGTTCGATACTGTTCACTTCACTTTCCTCTTATGCTAACTTACTATATAAATGATTTCTTTTTATGGAACGTTCTGTGACGCTACAACGTAAATGTAAAGATAGATAATTACCACTATATTTTTTGTTTAAGAAGCAATTCATTAATTAAATTAACAATATAGCCTAAACAGTAAAATAATCAAACAATATAGTTTTAGGTTTTTAATTAGTGCCATAGGTTACCACAGTGCCACTGATTGATTATAGTGGGTTGTCATAATGACTGAACACAGCGAGCAGCCCGCATAGCAATCAACGGACCGTGGACTCGATTCGTCGTTTTGCATGCAAACATTGAGTAGCGTGCTATTTGTAGCTCACTTCGTATTACATTATTGACAGACACGTCCCCTTACGCAGTCAGCAACATGGTAGATATTACTAGTTATTCTGCTTTGTTTACCTTCATCGCCGCAACATATCATACAGTTCAAAAAATAAAACTAAATAATTTAAAAAATATTGTGGATTGAATTCTTTTTCATTAATGCGAGATTATTAACGCTTATAAGATATTAAAATGTTTGTTTTAAACAACGGTAAGCAGTTAAATGTATCACTCTAATTTTTCTCATTTTATTCAGCCATCTATAAGTCATTTGTCATGAAAGCAAAGACAGTCTGTTTGCTATCGATGGTTGACAGTCGTAATTCATTTATTATTTCTGTCTCCACGTTCTTTAGCTAGTATGGAAACAACAATTTTCCTTTGATAAATTCGAGCCACGGTTAAGATTTAAGACATGCGGTAGGTCTTGTAAGCGGATGTGTCTGTGTGTGAATTTAACTTTTAAAATACTATAAATACTTACTTTTAAACGTCTATGGTCCCTATACAAAGCGGTTAATGGAATTTTATATTAGCAGGTGTCACACGTATTACACGTATTACAGCTAGTATAAAAATCAACGGAAGACCTGTTAACAATGTTAGATATGCTGTTGAAACAATAATTATTCCTATCAGTAATATTTTAGTGCTAATGATAGAAATAATTCATAGAAATAATAATGTCCATAATCTTACAAAGACAAAATATTAGTATATGATTATCAGTAAATCTTTTTTTAACGTACATAAAGCTCATGTAATTAACATCATTGAATGAGCAAATAAATAATAAATGTCAGTATTTATGCCCAATCTTGAATCAAGTGCGTAATCGTACTCTTGAAGTGTATAGAAACGGCAACGACTGCATTTATAAAACTGAAAACACTTCGTGTCTCACGGATAAAAGCCTGAATCTAAGTTTGAAGATTCGTATGGTACGTCTGTTCAATCTTACTCTACGGCGCAGAGACTTGGACGCTAAGGAATAGTATTAGGCATTTTGAATTTTAGATGTATCAAAGATTTTTCGTAATGTTAACAGATGGTTGACAAGGAATGTAACCGAATGTTTGTATTCAGAAGAGAAAGTTGCAGGACTTTGTGATGTTTTAGGAGTACGAATATGTTGCAACTACTACAACTTACTTTTCTAGGTAAAATCGATGCCAGAAGAAGAATTTTATGAATGAAGAACCTATGAAAATTGTTCTATTGCCATAAGAATACACTTATCCAGGTCCACATAATTATGATGATTGCCAACCTCCGCCGGAAGAGAGATGATATCATTAGCACTAAAAACAAACACAAACACTACAAATCAATCGTTAGTAATTGACGTACAAATTTTTTCTTGATCGGACAGCTTGTTTTACTCCACTATGTTCCAGCAGTAAATATTAGAAACCGATATGTACATATTTCGGTTTTTGCAGGAGTATCAATTTTTGTTTACCCAAAACATCATCATCATTGGCTCGACAGGCCTTAGTGGGCCCGGGCCTTTTTCAGAAAATTTTGTCATTCTTCTCTTTTCTTAATCACAGTCTTCCAGTTTCTAATTTCAAGAGTCCTAATGTCCTGACTCACTCCGTTCATCCATCTCAGTTTTTGCCTTCCAACTTTCCTTTTACCCTCTGGGTTTGCATCAAACATCTCCCAGCAACTCTGCGTACATTAATCAAAGTGACCACATCAGGTCCATCATACAAATTATAAAGTTTTAAATTACATTTTTTCTTCCAGGCTCCCCTCTCTTCCACTGGACCAAACATTTGCCTGAGGATCCTCCCCTCGAACAAATTTACTTGCCTCTCATCTGATCTAGGCAGCGTCCATGTCTCTGATCTGATGCATTATTTAGTACTGGGCGCACTAGGACCTTATACATCAATACCTTGATCTTCCTTTGTATTAACTGAGAATTTAGATGTTTTCAGTTAGATGTTCCCTGCACACTCCTATTTGCTAACAAAATACGCTTTCGAATTTCCACACTAATATTATTTTTACAGTTAATTTCTGAGCCGAGGAAGGTACAGATATGTATTATATTGAATTTATAAGACCCTATTTCTAAATTTTTAGGGCTCACACAACAGTCTTTTCTTGTCACTGGGATATACTTTGTTGTTTTTCTTGTTTTTCCCTGATTGATCTGCAGATGCATTCTTGTCGCAGCTTTCTCCAATTTCACAAAGACTTCCATCATAGCTGCTTTTGTTTTTGCTATAATGTCGACGTCATTTGCATAAGCCAGAATTAGAACTGACTTATAAAAGATGTTTCTTTTTGTGTTAATATCTGAGTCTCTAATAATATTCTCTAAAGCAATATTAAAAAGAAAGCAAGCTAAAGAATCTCCTTGTTGGACCCCTTTCCCCGAATACACAGGGTCCGATAGCCTATTCTGGATTTTTACATGAAATTGAGTGTTCTTCATTCTGGCCTTAACTAGGGCGATCAACTTTTCTGGTATTTCCAACTCAGCCATTCCTGAATACAAATATTCCCTACCTATACTATCATAAGCCGATCTAAAATCAATAAAGAGATGATGTGTCTCTATTCAATACTCGCCTAATTTCTCAGTAATCTGGCGTAAGGTAAAAATCTGGTCGTTTGTTGTCCTGTCTTGACGGAATCCGCACTGATAATCTTCTATCGCCTTCTCTACAAACGATGCCAGTCTCCCAAACAAAAATTGAAGAATGCTCTATATGCAGTACTTACGGAAAAAGACTGATTCCTCTATAGTAGCACAGTCCAAAATATCACCTTTCTTGTGGATGAGTCATATAACACTTAGATTCCATTCGTCTAGAACGGTTTCTTCATTCCATATCTTTTATCATTAATTGATATAAACGCTTAAGTTAAACTGCGCCAATAATTCTCCTTGGATTATGTCTATCCCTGTTGCTTTGTTGTTCCTCACTTTGTTAACAGCAAGTTCCACCTCCTTTATAGTTGGTGCTGTTACTTCAATTTCTAATCTCCCTTGCGTTACTACAGCAACCTCCTCCAATTCAAACTCAATGGAGCCATTAAGCAGTTCATCAAAATGTTGCGACCATCGCTACCTAATATTTCTCCATCCTTGTTTTTGAATAATGTTGTTCTAGGTTGGAATTCTTTCCGACTCTTATTTAACCTTTGGTAAAAGGCTTTACTTTCATTCATTCTTCTTAGGTGTTCCAATTTCATTAGTTCTTGTCTTCCATATTCCCTTTTTTCCTTTTATGCAATCTTTTTTCCTCTCTTCTTCTTTGCGGTATTCCTTCACTGCGTTTCTCGTGTGATTCCTTTGAAACATTGTTTTATATGATTCAATTTATAACGTCTCTCCTGTTAAGACATTATAACATAGGGAACCAGTTTAATTGTTTGCTGTTAATTAAACTAGCTGCCGTAGTTAGTAAAAATTACTTACCAACAAATTATGACAATGTATATATCAGGAATTTGTCCAAGGTTAGATAAATTTATTCACTCTCTGGATATTAGCGAAAATATCTCTTTATTGTTGTATCTTAACTACGGATATAAACATAATAGCTTTAATGGTCATCTTTTTGTTTTTACTTTACTTTACTTTTAAAAGAAAATTCTTATAGATTCTGCATTAAATATTCTTTAAATTTTTACTCTTAGTATCTCAAAATCATACAGCTGTGTATTACGTTGATTACCACGGGTCCGGGTTCTAACTTTATAATATTCTAACATACTTTAACATCATCCAAACTATTTGAAGAATAGTCTGATGTAATTTCATATTAACTTTACCTTTAAGATTTATTAGGTTATTACTATAGCATTACAGAAACTACAAACATTAATATGCTAATATTTATGTGATCTAAAAGTCTTTACAAGAAATTTTACTGTTTTTTTTGTTGAGGTTGTTAAAACAATGAATGCGCAGAAGTTGTGGTTTAGTGTCACCTGAGTATAACGTGAGTCTGCGGCTGGCGGTCGAGATGATCCTCTTCAGTAGGTTTCCTGGGTGTAATTTGTTGTCCGTCTGGATCCTCCATTTAGTTGGTTGTTTCTGAATTGTGGTCTAGGTCATGACGCTGGGATTCTGCTACTTGGAGTTTGTACAGTTGTTGTCGTAACTTCTCTCCTGGCGTTGGTGTTCACTTTTCACATTTAATTCCTTTTTATTTTAACAGCACTGATGTTATTTTTACATGGTATGGAACATATCTTACCACTTACTTTTCATAAAGAGATGTGTCGGCTAAGTTTTTATTTATTAATAAAATTTTTTAATATCTGAACTACATTACTAGTTTTTAAGCTTCATTTCGCTTTCGCTACATGTGTATTAATTAAATGAGAAGCACTAACTTCTTGTTACATCGGTTTTAGCGACATAAACGTAAGTTTCACTTCACGACACATTTTCGAGCTGCTTACATGTCAGAGATTCTATGTCGACTGGCATTAGTTTAGGGGCAGTGAGTATGGAAGCGGGCGCAGTTTACACGCTGAGAAAAGTAGTTCCTACTTTATTATTATTAATTGTCCATTAATTAACTACTATAAATTATCCTACCTTTTCTTAGTTAGGAGTTAGGTATTTCATTTATTATTATTACGTCTTTTATTTAAATAGAAGGTTTATTAGTTTTCGCTTAATAACAGTGTACTTTGCATGTTCGTACTAGCTTTTTTGCAAGCTGATACAGGTATCTGGGTACAGAGGGAGGGTGGATTATACTCTCACTTGTTATAAGAACAAAAAAATTAATTTGTGCTATTTAAATTGCCTTTAAATCGCCACATCCTCCTCCACTTAAAAGAGATCGACGGGGTGGCGTTAGTTTATTAAAGGATATCTATGAAATACAATAATATTTGGCATGGAACCTAGTGTTGAAATTTCTCTCCACCAGGTTATTTCGATCCATCATTAGATTCTCTTACATACTATACAAAATACTTAAAATCTAATATATATATATATATATATATATATATATATATATATATATATATACAACACATAAAATACACAAATACATAAATCTACCTTATTTCTATTTCTTAAATCTACTACCGGTTTTTTTGCTTAGTTTCTTCACTCGTATTAAAGAGTTACACTCATGAGTAAGTTTCGTCATATTTCAGGTATTCCCATGTGTATCGGTTTACATTCTTACAGATATACAGTATTGCTGTAGGGTTAAAGTTTCTCTAACTTTCTTACAGAAAGGTTTTCGCATTTGATAAAGGTGCGAAATATTTATAATCTTCAACGCGTCGCATCGCTGGTTATTTTAACTTCTTGTTGTTGTCGACTACTCCTCTTAATTTCTCGTTTTGTCTTTCTCTTAGTCGCACACGTGAACTACAATTTAGTGTATTATTACTATCGTGTTCATCTTAAAGATTAACATGTTATAGGTTATTAATAATAATAACGTATTGTAATAATAATAGAATTACCTTTAATTTACTGCAGTAGAGGTTTGTTGTTCGTCAGCTGACTTCTCATTATTTATTTTATTCTCCCAGGACATTAGCTAAGGTTAATCAGGGCTCGCTAGTATTCGTACGAGGTGTTTGAGTTTATACTCAATTACGATATAGGATGTTGCAAAATCTTATTGTATTCCTGTATAAAATATAGGCAACCTATTTTATTCTTAATACTTATGTAGTATTCTTGGTTTACTATCTTTCTCGTAGTCGTGCTTCTTTATTTTCACACGAAAACAAATTTTTTATTTGAGACACATGACTTCTGCGAACGTAATTGTCTGTATTGGGTTCGTACAGCGCTACTGTCACGGGGGTGATGAACTTGTGAATCTTGTAGGGGCCACACCATCGGTATGATAGTTTGGAAGTGGTCCTATCAACGGCTTTACTCGTAGGGCGAGTTTTATACATGACTAAATCACCTACGTTGTACTTTATTTTCCTATTATTCTGCTCATGATATTTCCGCGATTTTTGTAGATTCGCTCTCAAATTTGCGCGAGCTTCGTTCCATATTTTCCTTATATTATTCCCATTTATTTCGCGGGGCAATAACTCATGAATTTTCCACTTTATGGTTAACGGGTGGTTCGGTTTATACTTGTACAGTAAATCAAATGGTGTTGATTTATGTCCTTCATGATACGCCGAGTTGAAGGCAAATTGTATCCATGATAGATTTTGATCCCACGCTGTCTGATCTTTAGCGTGATAAGATATTAAGGCTGATTTTAGGTTTCGCAAGTATCTCTCAGCTAGGTTTCCTTGCGGTCGGTACTCTGTGACTGTAATATGATTTATTCCTAATTTAAAACACATGTCATTAAATTCTTTCGATTTAAACTGAGGTCCATTGTCAGATACTAGGTGTACTGGTGTACTGTAATCTTTAAATAGTCTCTCTTGTAGAATCTTTAATGTCGTAGATGCTAAGGCAAGTCTCATAGGGTACATCCACACGAATTTAGTGAAGGAGTCCACGCAAATTAATAGCATAGTATTTCCTGACTTAGAACGGGGATAAGGTCCAGAAAAGTCTATGTATATCTTTGAGAAGGGTGTTGTGGGGATTTCTGGGATTAATTTTCCTACTTGACTGATTCTTGCTGGCCTGCTCAGGGCACAGATTTCGCATTGTTTCACGAACTTAGTTATTTCACTGTTCATGTTTTCCCAATGATATTCCTTGCGAATACGATGTATTGTTTTCCTAATTCCCATATGAGATCCAATGGTTGATGAGTGGTAGTATTCCATTAGCATAGGTTTAATAATTTCCGGGGCGATTATTCTCAGTGACTTTCCGTTAGCCTTTTTAAAACCAAGTACTCGTTTACTCAAGGTATATTTGTCAGAATAATTTCCTTTATCTATTTGTTCTATTATTTTATACAATTTCGGATCTTGTTGTTGGTGATGTGCTATATCCTTAAATGCAAGGGGGAATTCTGTTATTAGCGTATTAACAGTAGTGGTTTCCACATTGTCTTCGCCAGGTCTGGTACAGGGTAGTTGGAACATGCGGGATAATGTATCGGCGACTACATTTTGGGTACCACGAATATGTTGTACTTTGAACTTGTAGCAATTTAATCTTAACACCCATCTTCCGATACGACCTAACTGTTTTGGGAGGTTCAATAACCATGACAAAGGTTGGTTGTCGGATGTATTATATCTTTATGGTTAAAAATTGTACTACCTATCACCACATTTCTTGAAGAGGCAAAATTTGTAAGTCTAGTTCTATTATCATTAGATACATTATGCACACTAAATTTCCCAATAACTGGTTTAAATATCTCTTCTTTCCCCACCTTAGCATTCATGTCTTCAATTATTATTTTACAATCCCTTCTTGAACACTTACTATATGCATTCTCTAATTCATCATAAAAATCATCATTCTCGTCGTAATTTTTTTCTTCTGTCGGAGCGTACGCACATATTAGACTATAGTTAAAAAACCGACCCTTGACTCTCAGAGAACAAATTCTATGCAATTTAGCTTGGAAATCCATTATAAGCTGTTTCTTTTTTTTGAGACTATAAAACCTGTTCCGAACATATGATTTTTCTTCTAGAAACTATAGAATACTGTGTGGCCTCTCTTCTCTATAATTCCTTCTCCAATCGATCTCATCTCCTGAATGGCTGTGATGTCCAGACTATAGCTATCCAACTGCTTCAGGAGCATTTTCAGAGATCCACGCTGGTACAATGACAAAACATTCCATGATCCAATTCTCAAGTCCTTTTAACATTTGCTACGTCTCTTCCCAAAGATAAGTCCGGCTATTTCTTCTTCTGATTTCGTAACAATACCATTTTCCCGAATAGGGTCGTCAACCCTAAGCCCAACTCCCAACCTAGAGGGCCAGAAACTTTGATTTTGGGGTTTTCTTTCCTTAGTCACGCTGCCTTCATCTCGGCTATAGAGTCCTGTCAACCCTCGCAGTTCACTTGCCGTACCACTGCCCTCCAGTTCCGCCTGGTGATGTTCAGCTATGGGCCCAGCTGACTACTACCGTCTTCGGCCCCATGCCAATACTGGTGGATACTGCTATCCTCTACCAGGGATGTTTCTCGACTTCCCAGACTAGATCCGTACTGTTCTACGAAAACAGGGTCACCTCGTGTAGGACGTGGCTCGCAACTCTTGTACTAGGCACCTCGCAGTACAGTCTTAGCTAGGTAGAAGCTAGGGGCTCCATTGGGGCGCCATCACTTCCTCCAACACTAAGACTTGTGACGACCAGTGCCCAGTCAACCCGAAGCAAAGGTGCTACCTCTCCAAGTTCCCTTGACTCCACCCAAAACATAGTATTCTGAATTTAATATAATAAAATTTTAGTCTCCAGCTGCTGCGCACAAAGGACTATGATATATTAGTCAAACATAAGGCTAGGAGCTGCCTCACCGTATACTTCCAGCCCACTCTAACATGTGCAAACATCACAAAAATTTATATTGACACTAAAACTGTGCCATCTTTGGCTTCATAACGATAGAATTAACATTTGTAACTGCTTCTGTTTTTATTCGGCGGGAGTGCTACAATTATGTAATTTTTAGTGGAATAGGTTTATATGAGTACGATATAGCTTTATACAGTACTGTCACACATGGAGATAGGCAACATGTGAGGGCTGGCTAGCACATTGTCGATGTTTCTGGTGGCTATAACTAGAGCCTTTAGTAAGTTGCGTATTGCAAACCGAAGCGGTAAGATGTGTCAGTTGTGACTTTGCAACTCAATGCGTGTTACTAGATACCGTTATTTAGTTCCATGTGTTAATTGTTAATTACTATGTGCGTACGTTTGTAATTGGTGACTTTTATTATTTACTGTGCCAGTGAGTAATGGACAATTATTAAGTTTTGTACACTAGAATAGAATATTCTTTAGAAAATACTAGAACTACAATACAAAAATTGATTTATACCAGTGTCTTTGTATATAAAACTGTCATTAATCTGTCAGTAACGATTTTTTTAGTAATTAATTATTTATTTGCTGCTTAAAGAACACAAACCTTGCGACATTATACACTTTAATAAGTTATAAAAAATTCTACACATTTAAGTTGCTTGGCCGTTTACCCTATATGTTTGTTTTTCTGACCGCACCTTCTGTTTAACTGAAGCCTATACATGGAAATGATCTAATGGACACTTCTTCCAACCGAGTAACAGTTGAGCCTTTCCTTGACGAGAAGTTACATTGTAAATTAACGAAGTTATTTACAAATAAGTATAATAATTGTTTAATAAAATTTTTATTATTTATTTATTTTTTATATAATTAATTAATTTGATTTTTAATGATTTATTGGTTTTTATTGTTTTATGATTATGGTTCAATTAATAAAAATATTAGTTAATAATTGGGTATGATTTGGTGAAGAAATATTTGTTTCTCCGCGTTAAACAGAAGGTCGATTATTACATATTCCAAAATTATTCAAATTAAATTATTATATAACAAGGATTCTTTGAACTGTCGAAATAGTCGGGAAAGGCAAGAGAATTCAATACTTAAATTATAAAAACTTATTCATTAACAGACAACAATAATAAAATATAGTATATAGAAAATTAAGATCCAAACCAGCTGACTGTTCTGACGTCACTCCGTCCCCTCCAGGTTGGATATCGTTCGACTCGAAATGACAAGATGGCTGCCTTCGTGAGTTGTTCTACGCTGAAAATCAGACTCCGAGATTTCCTTCAAATAAACGTAGCAGTTGATTAATTCCTCTTCTGTGATGCCGCTATTGGAATATCCACAAGTTGTAGTGTTTAGTTTTAGTCCTCCACTGGATTTCGTTCGGTAATAGGTGTATAGTGTCGAATGGTCCTTTTCAATCAATTGCTTGTTGTATGAGGTTAATTTTATTATTCAATCGTGTCCATACGTTCTGATAGCTAGATTTAGTGGTGTTTAATTTAGCTTTAATATTCCAATGACTGTTTTAATTGTATTCATTAATTTACAGTATATTATTTATTCTTTTATACTACCATAATATATCTTAGTTCGAGTTAGTTAAAATTTTAATTCATTCGTTTTATTTAAATATACTCTGACACGTCCGTTCTGCTTGGCGTTTAACAATCAACTAACTATATTTGTTTCTTCATATAGAAAATTCTGTAAGATTTTGGTCTCATTTCTCATTTATAATTTACCTTATAATTTCCGTCAAGTGACGTCTAGCGTAATTTGTGCTGGGTTACGCGTTTCAGGCCATATGACCCATCTTCAGACCTTCACTTCAAAGGAGCTCGTTATATAATAAAATCCATATTAAAACAAACACATAATAAACAAATACGTAAAATACAATGAATGAACATATTATAAGCGTACTATTAACCGACACGGTGCACTGCGTGTAGCACGTCAAGACTGTCTTGGAGTGAAGGTCTGAAGATGGGTCATATGGCCTGAAACGCGTAACCCAGCACAAATTACGCTAGACGTCAATTGACGGAAATTATAAGGTAAATTATAATTATCATACAGTGAATTGGACCGCATTAATTATGTTTAAATCATTTCTCATTGTTCGTTATCAGCTGTTTTCCTAATTACCAATTCAGTTTTATAGAAATAAATGACATTTTTTATATTTTACTGGCTATAAATTATTTGTTTAGTACTTTTATGGAATTCTAATTACATAAAGATATTTCTGCTTTTATTTTATACAAGCTAATATTAAACTTGGCCTATTTTGGTTTGAATTAAGTTCCTGAATTACATTCCTTGAAATTTACCTCTAGGCCTTATTATTATTCACATAATTACTCATTAAATGGTTTACAATATGTTTTATGTTACAATTTTCCTCAAATACGATTACTAATTAAATTATTGTAATTTGCTTTTTCTACCTGGCTATTATTCTAAACATTTAATAATTTATTTGTATATTACTAGTACTTGCTTTACTGATTATGCATTATCTTGTACAGTCACAATTTAAGTCAATTTTACAGTCTGATTCTTTTAATCACTAGTATAGGTTGTTGTTATAATTATGATAAAGTACTTGTATTCTAAATGGGATAATTTATATCAATTTGGTTTGTTTCTATTAAATTATTTCCTCTGATTTGATTACAGGGTCTGTACAATAATGTTGGTATTTGTAGTGTGGGAATTATATTGATGCAAGGTTGGCTAATCTGATTCATAATCTAATTCTGCTTGCTACCGCAGATATGACGACACAGTGCTCTGAGCTTTCAAATACAACAGACGATAGCTACGCTTGTTGTGTTTCGCCTGTCGGCTTAATTATTTTCATGTCGACATATTACGTAGGGCCTTAGGCCTAAATTATTTCATGTTTTCTTCTAGTGTTGCATAATTGCGTTTCATTTCGCAAGTGTAATTTTCTTTTATAATGTAATTTTTCTCAGACGTCATGATGCCTGAAGGCTTAGCTAACCTTCATCAAATCTAAATTAATTTGTACCATTTACGGACAATAAATGTGTTAAAATACAGTCCACTTATCTACCATTATTTTCATGTTCCTAGCCAATTTAACTCCACGACATTATTAAAATGCTTAGCTAGGAATCTACACGTCAAAATTTTTAGTTCAACATCTATATTAATCACTCACAATTCTTAACATTTTTTGGTCCTCCGGGCCGGATTTATCATTCAACCTTCTTTTACAACCTTATACCTTGCGAAGCGGCTTCTCACTTAATCATTTTGTAATGCAATTTCTGGCCATCACGGGCGATTCAGTATGTTCACTGATCCGACCGTGTCGGTATTTATTTCAACGCTTCTTTCGTCGCTGAGATTGGACTTCATAGACAGCACCATAGTATATAAACAATCCACGTGTGAACGCCTACACGCCAGGTTTTGAGCGGTTTCAAGTTGTGAGAATATTCATCCATCCAGTCCGTGCGTGTCTACCATCTGCTGCACGGCCGCAACGCTGCAAGACGCCTCACCGAATACACGACATCAATATCATCAATGAAAGGTGCGTAAAAAATGACGGAAGAAAGAAAGTGTTAGTTAAAAAGAGAGGCGGCTTAAAGTCTGCCATAGTGAGAATTAATTCTGCAATAGTTAACATTGATAAAAATAGCAATACCAAGCATTTTTTAAGTGTAAGACTTGAAAGTTTAAAAAGTTTGTCAATAAAATACGATGAGGTCCAGTCTGAGATCGAACTAATTTCTAGAGACATAAATACTGCCCAAGAGGACAGAGCCGAGGTTGAAGAGCTTTTGTATTCAACCGAGGCTAAGATTTTACAACTATTAGACACTTTCAACATCCAGACTGAATCTCAAACATTAAGTAGCAATATTCAATTAAAACCTATCAAGCTGCCCTGCTTCACAGGTAACATTCTCGAATGGCAGCACTTCTATTCAATATTTTTAGACTTGGTAGATACTAGATCAGACTTAACCTCAGTACAAAAATTACACTACTTACATTCACCTCTTAAAAATGAACGACTAGATTTAATCAAGGCTTTGCTTATTTGTCACGAAAATTATTCAATAGCGTTAAGTTTGCTGTCCGCTAGATATGACAATAAATTCATATTAGCCAAATACTATATTCAAAATTTATTAGAAGTAAAATCTACAACTAAGGACTCTGTACAGAGCTTAGCAGAATTTACAAATGCCATAACGTCTTCTGTCAATTCTCTGACAGCCATGCAATTGTCAGTAGATTCATATGAACTTATTGTCATTCAGCTATTGTCAACAAATCTTGATCATTCCACCTTTAAACTATGAAAAGAATCTATAGATTCTGAAAATCTTCCCAATTTCCAGAATTTTGTACAATTTCTAAATGCCCGTAGGCAGTAACGGCTTAAGGCCGGGGCGCCGCGAAGTTAGGGGCGCCAAGCGGAACGAAAAAATGTTTTACGATCGGTGATTTAGAATAAATTTTCTGCGTGTTCCCAGTTTACTAATTATAGTAAAACCATGGATTACCACAACAACAAATTTACAACAGTACCGTATGTTTTTAAAAACTTAAAAACCAATACAAAACAAATCTTACGAGAGGCAGGTGGGAGGAGGGCGCCAGGGCGGCAACAGTAGCTTAGAAAAGTGGGCCTGTGACTGAGTCTATTTCGTTTGAGGTACGAACGATAATACAGGCCTGTGCGCGCACGAAGGTGAGTCACTTTCGCAGTTCGATTCGACTACGGTCGCGGGAGGGGGTGAAATGACTCGATGGCCGAGATGCGCCTGCGCGTACAGGCTAATATACAGACGCTCGCTTGACATCAGTCGCACTTGTACTAGTAAGTCAAGCTGATGGTGTGTTGTGCGTCATGTAAAACCTTTCAGTCCGACCGTTGTGTTCCGCCGTTAATGTTTTTGTGTGGTTTAACAATACTGTATCTGTCTGTGTCAGTGGTTTTATAAAGATTGTTTTGGTAGGAATTAGGAATGGCTGATAAAAAGAGACACTCAGGTTTTTTCTATAGAAAAAGAAAATTGCAGCAGACTTCTGAAGCTCAAAAACAAGCTTCAGCGTTAAAACGTTTCGTTACGGTACTTCCCTCAGAACCACATGCACCAACATTTTTTCTGTCTGAGGTAAGCTAATAAAATTTTATTGTTATTTGTTAACAGTGCTGAGCACAGTTACATTACATGCACGAAAATTTGGATTTTAATATTAAACTGGAATAAATACTGTACATAAAACAAAACACTTTTGCCTTTATTAAAATTATTGAAGGCTTGCTTTAAAATGTAATAAAAATAATGCATTCTAAAATACGATAATTACCAGTAATCAGAAATTCAAAATCAGCAGTAACCTATTTCCTCGTGTAGCCTAGTTTTATTTATTTCACAATATTGTAATGTTGCGAATATTAGTATTCACAATTTACTATAATGGGTCCGTAGATACGTAAGCCAGTCGTTATCTAAGATAAATACAGCAATACAGGATTAGTGAGGTGCATTTCTAAGATAAAATGTGGAGTATTGGGATTTTTGAAATTAAAGATGAAATCTAAGGCGTTCTTGACTTACTTATGCACTCAGCTAATTCTCTTGTACTGTGCTTTTCTATTACATTTACGATTTAGAAATCATCAACCCTTAAATTTTAAAAATCTCTTACATTTGAAAAAACGCATGTTTATGTTGAGCTAATTATTACACATTATATCATACAAATTAACACTCCGTGATAAAAAAAAATTTTTTAAATGGTGTTACTACAATTATTTTGTTCTGTGAAAGTCTACAGTGTCGTGAAATTAATGAAAACTCTTTGTTAGGTGGACGACAAAACTCAGTCCCCGCAGTCCCATGATACTGAAAATGAAGAAAAAAACGACAATGTGAAGGGAGTTGAATCTCATTCTGATTCTGAGTCAGCGATTGCGGAAGAATCTTTTAAGGTAATTTTTTTATAAACTTAAAATGACAAAGTTGAAAATATTGAGTTTACAACATGCTACAGTCAAGTTTTAGCAGATAGGCTAGGCTTATTATGCCAATTGAATAAATCGTGTAAATTTAACAAACAAATTTGCGTCCCAATTTTTTGAAGCTTCTAAATGATTTTGTACTTTTTGCTAATAATACTCCTTAGTTTTTGTTGTCTTTTTCAGGTTTCTCTAGATTAAATAATATCCCATGACCCTAGAGAGTGGCCAGTGAACTTAAGTGCCAAAGACAGTGACATCCTCGTCCAACGTGGGCCAGAACAAATTAGTGACACTGACTTTCCTGTAAACAAAGATGGTCGCTGTTTTAGTGTCAACAATTATCGTAGGCGAATGAGCAATGGTGAAGAGGTTTCACGTCCCTGGCTTATATATTCTGTATCAAAAGACATCATATTTTGCTTTTGCTGCCGACTGTTTAGCACAATACGAACATCTCTGTCTTCAGAGACTGGGTACTCCGACTGGAAGCACATGTCTGAACTACTGTCAGAACACGAAAGATCACCAGGACATATGCGGGCATTCCAGTTCTGGAAGGAATGTTCTACGAGGCTGCGTGTGAACAAAACGATTGATGCAGAACACCAGAAAATGATCATGAATGAAGTTGAACGCTGGAAGGAAGTTTTCAAACGTATTGTGTACGTGATTGAGTTTCTTGGTTCACAGAATCTGGCATTTCGGGGTGCGTCAGACAAGCTGTATGACAGAAACAATGGGAATTTCCTGAAACTGTTAGAGTTTGTAGGGAAATTTGACATCATAATTGCTGAACACTTACGTAGGATTACTTCAAAAGAATCTTATGCACATTACCTAGGGAAGAATATCCAAAATGAAGTGATCGAAGTAATAGGATCAATGATACGACAACGAATACTACATAATGTACAGAAGTGGACTTACTATGCTATTATTTTGGACTGTACGCCTGATCAAAGCCACATTCAGCAAATGACTTTGATTATACGTTTTGTAAGTTGTGAACCAGGTAAAGACCCCTGCCCCAAAGAACATTTTTTGGGGTTTATCCCAATTGCATCTTCAACAGGAGAATCTATGACAAACATTCTTTTGTCCAAGTTAAATGTTATGAAAATACCTTTAAAAAATATGCGTGGGCAAGGGTACGACAATGGTGCAAATATGGTGGGGAAAAACGCAGGAATCCAGAACAGAATTCTAACTTTAAACCCTCGCGGATTTTTAAACCTTGCAGTGCACATTCGCTGAACTTAGTGGTAAACGACTCTGCTTTATCCTGTAGTGAGGCTGTAAACTTTTTCATGGTTGTGCAGGAAGTATACATATTATGTTCTGCCTCAACTCACCGGTGGTCTGTGTTAAGAAAACATGTTACATCACTAACAGTTAAACCAATATGCGACACTCGATGGGAGAGTCGCATTAATGCAGTTGCTCCTTTTTGTTACCAGACAGGAGAAATATACGATACTCTACTTGAGTTATCTACTGACTCATCGATCGATGGCTATGGAAAGAGTACTGCCTTGGGTCTGGCTAGCAAGCTAAAGAGCTTTAAGTTTATCTGCTCCTTGGTTGTATGGCATGAAATACTTTTCAGGATAAATATTATCAGCAAACAGCTGCAAAAAGAAGATATGAACATTGCAAAAGCAGTTGAGCTAATTTCTAAAGTGAAAGAATATTTTGAGAAAAGAAGAACGGAGAAGGGTTTTAAGGAAGTACTTGTTGATGCCAAGGAGATTGCAGAAACACTTGAAACCGAAGCCACTTTCCCAACTGAATCTCAAGTACGTCCAAGAAGGGTCAAACGCAAATTTCACTATGAAACAGCTGACGAGCCAGTCTCAGACCCAAAAAGAGCATTCATGACCAATTTTTATTTCTGTTTGTTGGACTGCGCAATAAACTCACTTGAGGAGAGATTTTCACAGCTATCCAGCCACAGTTATGTATTTGGCTTTCTTTATAACATCAAAAATGAAGATAAGAACACATTGCTACAGAGATGTGCAGACCTACAGATAGCTTTGACCGATGGGGAGCACCGAGATATTGAAGGACACCAGTTGCACCAAGAACTTCTAGTACTTCTGACTCTGTTACCCGAAGACTGTGGCAACAAGCCAGAAGACATCTTTAAGTTTATCACGAACAACTCTTTAGCTGAAAATTTTCCAAATGTAAATATAGCTTTGAGAATTGTATTAACACTTCCAGTAAGTGTAGCGTCTGGGGAGAGATCTTTTTCAAAATTAAAATTATTTAAGATCAAGTATGGCACAAGAATTTCTTGTAGGACTTTCCCTTATCTCAATTGAATTTGATATTCTAAAAGAAATAAACATTGACTCTGTTTTAAAAGATTTTGCAGAAAAAAAAAGTTGCCGTAAAGTACCTTTGTGATTTTGAAATTGAGTAACCTACAGTTAATTGTAATTTTGAATTTTTTATACCAACTTTTTTGTAAGATTACAATAAATATTGTCGATAGTCGATACACTTAGTCATTTGTAGCTATTTTACCGAACCCATTTGCTCTTCCTGAGTTTGATTTAGGCCTTAATACTATTGATTCATTTAAAAATCATTTAAAAAGAAACGAATAATTTAGCCTGTATTTCATACTACTGATCACCCCAAATAAGCCTAAGATAACCGAACATAAAAATACATTTTTGCAATAATGTAACACAATTTTTAATGAAATAAACTGCAATTTATTCCATAAAGATAACAAATAAATTAAATTCATACAAGGCTAAAATATTCTTATAAAATGTAGAGTCCTAGTTGTGTCATTTCCTGTATGTTAAGTTTTTTTGTGGGGCGGACAGGGCGGCGGAAAGCTCGCTTGCCCGGGTGAAATTTTTGCCTTGAGCCGGCCCTGCCCGTAGGCAACTATTAGAAAACACGTTAATTAGAAAACACAACTAAGGACTCTGTACAGAGCTTAGCAGAATTTACAAATGCCATAACGTCTTCTGTCAATTCTCTGTCAGCCATGCAATTGTCAGTAGATTCATTTGAACTTATTGTCATACAGCTATTGTTAACAAAACTTGATCATTCCACCTTTAAACTATGGAAAGAATCTATAAATTCTGAAAATCTTCCCAATTTCCAGAATTTTGTACAATTTCTAAATGCCCGTAGGCAACTATTAGAAAACACGTTACCGCTGGAAGCTGGGCAGCAGCTTAACAAACCGATTCTAAAATGTAACCATAAGTCTGAAAAATCTAAGTTACGAAACTCTGCTGGCAGCACTGTATTTAAAAGCTATCATTCTACTTCAAATAATTATTCGTGCCTATACTGCAAGGCAAGTCACCCAATTTATATGTGTGACAAATTTCGCGATTTGAGCGTATCGGAATGAGGGCAATTTATACTAAAGCACAAATGCTGCACTAATTGTTTGAGACCAGATCATTTTTCTCCTAATTGTAAGGTCAAGCATTCGTGTAAGGTCTGTTCCAGACGGCACCATACACTACTTCATATAAATAAGGAATTAAATTACAGTCCTGCCAGCAGTAGTAATTACTGCTCATTTAAATTGCAATCAGCGAACAATGTTATCTTATCTACAGCTGTCGTATTTGTTATCGACCGCGCTGGTAACAAGCAACTTGCGCGAATCCTACTAGATGCAGGATCGCAAGTTAATTTTTGTACTGCATCATTTGCCAAAAAATTGCAACTTAATTTAACCAAATCTAATATACCAATCACAGGTATTAATAATGCAACATGTTGCGCTACTAATTTGGTATCAGTTTGTATTGTTTCCCGTTATCAGAATTTTACTTTTGTAATAATACGATAAATATTAAATATAAAAATAAATAAAAGGTTGATGTATGTAGATTGTGCTCTCCTGTAAGTCCCACTGGTTGTGCTAGCTGATTTTGTAATAAAACGATATTGCAAAATATAGCTTAATTTATAATATGTGTAGTACGTAGCTAATATCTTCTTGTCTTCTAAGCTCCCACTGTTGACCTTCGCTTTTGTAATACAACCCTACTATAATTGTAATTGTATAGTGTTCTGGTATAATATTATCCAGGATAATTTTTATGGTGTGTATGTTCAGTAGTGACGTTCCGCTCTGGGAATCGTCGATTTGGTAAAGTTCCTGGTCTTTGTTATTGGTAATTGGGATGTTATTACCATCAATTAAATAAAGTGTATTTTGCTGTGTAGCAAATTGAAATAAAATATAAATTTAAAATTTATATTTATAAAAAAAAAATAATTTCGGAACAAATATTTTCGAGGTATTTATGTGCTTAATAATAGGAATAAATTGAGGTTGTGGATCGTAATTATAATTATAATAGTAAGGTATTTAATTTGGTAATAAATTTCTGTTCGGTAAATTTGTTAAAAAGATAATCCAATTAACTTCAAGTTAGGCGAAAACGGCTCTCTTCTTCTTACTCTTGAAATGTTGTAGTTTCGCATATACTGCCTTTAAAGATTATCTATTTTTCTTGGTTAATTAATGATTATGTCCTTTTATAAGAGAAATCAACTCCAATTTACCAAAAAACAGACAAATACGTTTATTAAATACAATAATAAGGTTGGTCGATTAATTAATCGAAGTTACAAGCCATATCGAGTTCTTGCTCAGGTCGGTCGATATTAGAAGTTTTACAATTGTATTATTTAAACAGGTTCTTTGAACGGTTATTTATATAAAAAGCCAGAGAAGGTCAGGGACATGAAAGTATAACACTTACAATTCAAAAAAAAAGGTCTTAAATTTAAACAATATACTGGTAATTATTAATAATAAAAGTTTATATATAATTTTGTTCAAACCAGAAAGCAGCATAGTCGTCTCTAATGGAGGTGACGAAATGGGATCAGAATGGCCGCCTGACGCATGCGCGTTGAAAGCTTCTAATGTAAACAACGTACTTGTTGAGATAATATGTCCCTTCTTTGGTTAAATGTTCTTCACTACGGTATATGATCTTCTGGGGTATAGTTTATTGTCACTGTTGTTAGATGGAAACGTTCACTTGGTGTAAAAATGTTGTTAAATAAGTATATCAACTGGTGTTTATGTGTCAGTTAACCTCGAATTTTCACTTGGTGTTTGATGCGATTTCAGTGTTATTTCAATGTAATTGGTTATATGTGATTTCGTTTATAGGTGTTATGTAGTTCGTGGGTCAACTTCACCACTTCACTTTCATTAAAATAGTTAAAAATTTAATTTACATAAAATGATTCAGAACTCCGTTGTAGCATAACGTCCATTAAAGGTTGGTTCAAACAAATATTCACGAGAAGTGCTCTCTTCGAGGTATAATAATGAACTGTCTGTATTTTCTTCATCTCATGAAAAACTTAGCCTATATAATATAGTTCAGACATTGTTAAAAATTGCCATAACTTCCGACACGTTTTAAAATAGTACACTATGTTCATAAAGTAAATTCGTTATTACTTAACTGTTTGCAATATAAAATACATATTCGTTTTCACTATTCTAATCTACTTATTTTGATAGTAATTAAGTTAGTATTACAAAGTTTTATCTGAAAATTATTTCTTATAATTTTCTGGGAGGTAGGCCTAAAATTATACTTCCCTGTCTTCTATGTAAATAATAGCCATTTTAACTAATATAATTATTATTCTATGAAATCTGAAATTTGTATAATTATCAATTCTCACTTATTTTATGGCAATTTAGTATACTAATGATGGTTTTTTAATATAATTCAGTTGTATATGACTCCCCTTCTGATAAAGTTAGTGAACCTATTTCAGTTTCAAATGGTATTTCATTATACAAATAAATAATTTTACTCATAGAATGACCATATCTTTAGAAAGCCTTATTTACATAGTATTTAATATGTTGGGTGTATCTTGCCTAAATATTGTCAGTTTGACTGGTTTATAAGATTAGGTTTATTAATTATTCTGCATTTTAACTTTATTATATTGCCTAGATTTGAATTGTGGCTATTTGCAGAATGTTTTACTAATGTAATTATTTTATTTCCTTCTCTGACTTCTGACTCTGATATATTTGATTAAAAATTAGTTCTCTGATCTGGCATAACAGTAATTATAGATTATACAATTAAAATATAACACCCAGATATATAAAACTGGTGTTCTTAATAACATTGTTTTGGTATATCACCTAATAACATAATAAAAAGTATTTCTACAACATTGGAATGTTATCTAATTTTAGATAATGCATTCCTAAATTAACATGAACAATAAAATAACAATTATAATACTAATATTTCTTATGACTAACCCTTATTTATCTAAATGTTATATGTAATAGGAACCTAACATCCTGGTTCCATATATAATTGTTAACACCTTCTATAAACTTCTTCATAAACAGTTTGTTCTGTAGTTCCCCATTTATAAAATTTATACCCCCTCTTAAAGTATACCCCTAGCTATCTAAGGTATATTCCATTCTATGGAATGTTCATATCGCTTTAGTAGCTTTTATTTAGTAATATTACTACTTCATTATCAAAGTAGGCACTGTTCACAAAACTTAAAGTTTGTTACTATGTACTGCAACTCATGTACCCTTTTAAAGTTTATTATTTATAATTTGATCACTTGCACCTTTCCATGGTAAATTATTACTATATTTACTAGTCTTTTTCTAGTTTTTAATATGAAATATTCAACCATGGGGGAACTGTGAAGATTTGTTTATGCACATTACACAATAACTTTTTGAATGCACTAATATTTACTACAGCTAACACTTTTAGTTTTTTGTCAGTTTTACAGTGATATGGTTTTTTATTGTGTTATACTTTCTTTTTTGGGCATTCATTGATTTTGGGGTTTTTTGGGGGTTCTTTCCCTATGGGGTTTTTGTTTTATATGGGTCGTCTTAATTATTCTTCTTTCTTCTTGAGTTTGGTTCTTCTTTATTCTTCCTTCTTCTGTAGATTAGTTTTGATTATTCTTCTTTCTTCTTTGAGTTTTAATTGTTCTTCCTTCTTCTTTAGCTTTGATTGTTCTTCCTTCTTCAGTAATAGTAGTTTTAATTATTCTTCTTTCTTCTGTCTTCTGTATCTTTGATTGTTCTTCTTTCTTCATTCTTCAGTAGTAGTAGTTTTAACTAGTTCTTCTTTCTTCATTAGATTTAGTTTGTTCTTCTTTCTTCTTTGAGTTTTGATTGTTCTTCCTTCTTCAATAATAGTAGTTTTAATTAGTTCTTCTTTCTTCAGTAATAGTAGTTTTAATTATTCTTCTTTCTTCTGTCTTCTGTATCTTTGATTGTTCTTCTTTCTTCAGTAATAGTAGTTTTAATTATTCTTCTTTCTTCTGTCTTCTGTATCTTTGATTGTTCTTCTTTCTTCATTCTTCAGTAGTAGTAGTTTTAACTAGTTCTTCTTTCTTCATTAGATTTAGTTTGTTCTTCTTTCTTCTTTGAGTTTTAATTGTTCTTCTTTCTTCTTTGAGTTTTAATTGTTCTTCCTTCTTCTTTAGCTTTGATTGTTCTTCCTTCTTCAGTAATAGTAGTTTTAATTATTCTTCTTTCTTCTGTCTTCTGTATCTTTGATTGTTCTTCTTTCTTCATTCTTCAGTAGTAGTAGTTTTAACTAGTTCTTCTTTCTTCATTAGATTTAGTTTGTTCTTCTTTCTTCTTTGAGTTTTGATTGTTCTTCCTTCTTCAATAATAGTAGTTTTAATTAGTTCTTCTTTCTTCAGTAATAGTAGTTTTAATTATTCTTCTTTCTTCTGTCTTCTGTATCTTTGATTGTTCTTCTTTCTTCAGTAATAGTAGTTTTAATTATTCTTCTTTCTTCTGTCTTCTGTATCTTTGATTGTTCTTCTTTCTTCAGTAATAGTAGTTTTAATTATTCTTCTTTCTTCTGTCTTCTGTATCTTTGATTGTTCTTCTTTCTTCATTCTTCAGTAGTAGTAGTTTTAACTAGTTCTTCTTTCTTCATTAGATTTAGTTTGTTCTTCTTTCTTCTTTGAGTTTTGATTGTTCTTCCTTCTTCAATAATAGTAGTTTTAATTAGTTCTTCTTTCTTCAGTAATAGTAGTTTTAATTATTCTTCTTTCTTCTGTCTTCTGTATCTTTGATTGTTCTTCTTTCTTCATTCTTCAGTAGTAGTAGTTTTAACTAGTTCTTCTTTCTTCATTAGATTTAGTTTGTTCTTCTTTCTTCTTTGAGTTTTAATTGTTCTTCTTTCTTCTTTGAGTTTTAATTGTTCTTCCTTCTTCTTTAGCTTTGATTGTTCTTCCTTCTTCAGTAATAGTAGTTTTAATTATTCTTCTTTCTTCTGTCTTCTGTATCTTTGATCGTTCTTCTGTCTTCATTCTTCAGTAGTAGTAGTTTTAATTAGTCTTCTTTCTTCTGTCTTCTGTAGTGGTAGTTTTGACTATTCTTCCTTCTTCTGTAGTTTTTCGCCGTGTATGGCTTCGTTTCTTCTGGTCTGGTTTCTTTGACGGGGTATATTAATTGCCTGCTTCTATCTTACCTGGGTAATTTTGTTATTATCATTTTTAGTCTTCTGGGTTTTTAAATTTGTATTATATTATATTGTTTGCAGAAATTTTCTTTATTCAACCTTTCTTGTGAATATATTATTAAACAGTGCATTTTAATTAATTCTCATCTGGATATTCCATATCTTAGAGCTTTATTAATGATCATTGAGTAATGTATTTGTGTGGATTATCTGTCATGCTACACTTTTAATGCTCAATGTGCAGTGTTATCTACTTTAACCCATAAACTTCCAGCACAATCTTTTGACGTAAAACATTTTAATATCCCAGATAATATTTTCCTTGCTGACCCAAATTTTAATGTATCAGCTGACATAGAGATATTGTTGGGAGCGCAGTTTTATTTACACTTGATTCAAGCTAACAAATATGTTCGTGGTCCTAACTTTCCTGTCATGCAAGAAACTAAGTTAGGCTATTTTCTAGCAGGCAATTTGCCTAAGCATTGTCATTTAAAGGGTTCTGCTGTTTCGTTTTTGGCAAGAAACGACGATGATCAAATTCTAGCGTCTCTTGAGAAGTTTTGGGAGACTGAAACCGTTCTTGATAATGCACCCATTTTTAACGACTCAGTTTGCGAAGAACATTTTGTTAAATCTACTAATCGTAATAATGAAGGCAGATTTGTCGTTTCACTGCCATTTGTTTCTGATAATACCCAGCTGGGTGATTCATATGCTACCGCTGAAGCGAGATTTTTAAGTTTAGAACGCAGGTTCAAGCGTGATGCTGATCTTGCGCGTGAATATTCAAATTTCATACAGGAATATAAGGATCTTGGCCACATGACGCTGGTTGAAAATTGTTCTGTTGATTCCAAGGTTTCAAATACCTACTATTTATTTCATCATGCCGTTTTTAAATATTCCAGTTCCACGACGAAGCTTCGCGTCGTTTTTTATGGTTCTGCTAAAACTACCAAAGGTCTACCTCTCAATTATATTATGTTAGTGGGCACAAATATCCTGCAAGATCTTTTCTCCATTCTTTTACGATTTCGTACACACAATTATGTTCTAATTCCTGACATCGAGAAGATGTATCGGCAAATTCTAGTTTCTGATAACGATTGTCATTACCAACGTATTCTATGGCGTGATTCTTCGCTTGAACAATTTAAACATTTCGTGCTGCGAACTGTAACATACGGTACTGCTAGCGCTTCAATCTTGGCTACTCGCTGCCTCATTCAGATTGGTAAGGATAGTGAAGCTTCATTTCCTGACGCTGCTTCAGCAACAATCAATGATTTTTATGTCGATGATTTGTTGATCGGTGCAGACACCATTTCTAATTTGATCAAATTAAAATCTGACTTAAGTACGTTGTTGAGTCAATATGGCTTTACTCTACATAAATGGGCCTCAAATGAGCCAAATGTATCATGGTAATTTATCACTTCCGTTAAACAAACAAGGCAATGTGCGCACGTTGGGCATTCTTTGGAACAACTCTGCAGATTCATTCATGTTTGACATCAAGTCATTTCCAGTTGATTCAAATATTTCTAAGAGAAGAATCCTGTCAATCATAGCGGGTATCTACGACCCATTGGGACTTATTGGCCCAATTGTTTTCCTTTACAAACAGTTTATGCAGCAACTGTGGTTGTGCAGTCTTGGTTGGGATGAGCCAATTTCTGAGCAATTATATTCGTATTGGCGTTCATTATGCGACAAGTTGTATTTAATTGGTGAAATTATTGTTCCACGCTCCATACGCAGCAAGTCTGAGCCCAAGTTAATTGAATTACATGGATTTGCGGATGCCTCTGAAAAGGGTTATGGATGTTGCATTTACTTTAGAGATATTTATCAAGATTTATTGGCCTCTTGTCACCTTTTGTGTTCTAAATCTCGTGTGGCTCCACTTCGACAGGTTTCATTACCCCGCAATGAGCTCTGTGCTTGTTTGTTGTTATCGCGACTTCTATTCAAGGTCACCTCTGCTCTCCGTTCCTTTGTCAATAGCGTACACCTCTACTTCGATTCCATGGTATCTCTTTATTGGATTCATGCTCAGTCTTCTAGGTGAAAGACCTACGTCGCTAATCGTGTTGCTGAGATTCAGCGTCTCACTGAAACCCACACATGGCATCATATTGATTCGCAACATAATCCTGCGGAAATTATTTCTAGAGGATGTCACCCTGACGTTTTGCGCGATTGTTCGCTTTGGTGGCATGGTCCTACTTGTCTGTCTCAATCTTCTGATCCCAATGTTTTTTCACCTTTTTCACCTTCTAATGTGCCGCTTCCTGAATGTTCCGTTGAGGAGAAACAAACCTCCAAGCTTTCTCTAATTTCTACCTTACCTACTGATCTCTCCAAGGACTTTTCCTCGTTGCACCGACTGACCCGCGTGTACACTTATTGTTTTCGGTTTATCAAAAATGCTAGATCCTTAAGGGCAAAGAAAATTTCGGCAGTTCTCTCCCCTACTGAAATTCATTCTACACTTAACTTTTTCATAAAGCAATCCCAATCGATCCATTTCGCTACTGAGCTTAATTGCCTTCGAAATGGAGCTTCTGTCTCTATAAGCAGTAAACTGTCTTCTCTTGACCCATTTCTTGATGAGTTCGGCATCATGCGCGTCGGCGGACGTCTACAGCAGTCGCAGCTACCCTATGATAATAAGCATCCTACTGTTTTGCATCCTTCGGCTCACATCACTCGCCTCATAATTGAGAGTGAGCATATTCGATTTTTCCACGCTGGTGCTCAACTTGTCCGTCATTCACTTCGTCAACGCTGGTGGATTATTAACGCCAAGATAGTGATTCGTTCCATCATTCGTAGCTGCGTCAAATGTCTCAGATTTAATATTAGATATCAAGCTCAAAGGCTTGGTGTCTTGCCATCTCCTAGGGTTACTCCCTCCAGGCCGTTTTTATTTTGTGCAGTGGATTATGGTGGTCCTTTCATGATCCGTCATGGCGGGCAGAGATCTAGCACTCTGTCCAAGTCATATGTGGCTCTATTCATTTGCTTAGCCACTAGGGCCATTCATGTGGAATTGGTTTCCGACCTCACATCCAATGCTTTTATAGCCGCCTTACGTCGCTTCATGGCCCGTAGGGGCATACCTAGCTAATTGTATTCTGACAATGGCACTAACTTTAGGAAGGCCCGCAACGTTTTGCATGACCTTTACAATCTTTGGCATAACAAGGATGCCACTTTAACAATTCAATCATTTGCAACTTCTCACGGTATTAAGTGGTCATTCATTCCTCCTTCGTCACCTCATTTTGGTGGGATTTGGGAAAGCGGTATAAAGAGCTTGAAATATCATTTGCGCCGCGTTGTCGGCAAGTCTACACTCACATTTGAGGAGTTTACTACGGTTTTATCACAGGTAGAGGCCTCTCTAAATTCACGTTTATTATTTGCCGTTTCATCGGATGTAAACGATCCAGTGCCACTTACCCCTGGCCACTTTTTAATCTCTGCACTATTAACGGCAATACCTGATCCTGATTTGTCACACGTTCCTATCTCTCGTCTCAGCCGTTGGCAACTTCTCCAGAAGTTTGTCTAAGCTATCTGGAAATCATGGTTGCCCGAATACCTACACCAATTGCAACAGCGTCAGAAATGGAAGTTCGCTAAAGAAAACGTCTCCATTGGTGACCTGGTCCTTCTAATCGAGGATAACTTGCCTCCATTAGCATGGAAATTTGGGGTAATCACAGCCACATTTCCCGGACCAGACAATTTAATTAGGGTAGTTGACGTTCCCACGCCTGCTGGCAACTTTCGCAGACCAATTCACAAGTTATGTTTGGTGCCAGCGCGGGACGAACCGTAGACACTATATCAATGTAGCTACTTAACACAATCGTTATGTATTATGTATACGCATATTATACATTTTACATCCTTCGGATATGTCTATTTTACTGCTATGTATCATTGAATTTGATATCATTATATCAATACTATGCATTTACATTATTATGTTCTTTCTCTATTGTATTTACCATGGTTATGTATCTTTAAATAGTTAGTCTACTATTATTGTATCTACTATATTGAGTTAGTTTTTGAGGAAGTTTTCTTTATATAAATCAAAGGATGTCGCTTATTTTCTGTTAAAAATTAAATGTATGTATTTACCAAACATATGTTACTGTTTCAAAGAAGATTATGTTAGTTATATTATTTTTATTTTTACTTTTATTTTTATCATGAGCTTTAGTTTGTATCTTTCAATACAGAAATTGCTTTGTTTTACTTTAAGCAAGGGTCAATTTATTTAATATGTAAAGCTTTCAATTATTTTATGTATTTTCTTGTATACAACATTTGATTCATGTATTTTGTCACTATGCAACACATATTTTGTATCCATATATTTGTATCTATGCAACACATATTATTGTACCCGCATCTGTTGTCTATGATTGTACACCACGCATATATTTTTACGCATATTCTTGTATTTGTTTTTTATGATCATGTATCGCACCTATATTATTGTATTCATGTATTTGTGATTATGACACACATGTTATTGCATTTATATACTTGTAACTATGCAACAATCTATCATCTATTCTCGCATGGCAATGTATTTGTGCATTCTTGCAATTGCTTGGTATAGCTTGCGCTATTTAATTATTATACTACAGCGTTATGCTGAATCTATTTTTTCTATATGCATGTAACGTTTTGTAACAATCTTGTTTATTCATTTCATATAATATGCAATCTTATTATGTATAAATCAGCTGGCTTTGACTGGCTCAAATTATTAATCATGACTTCCATAAATATTTGCAATTTAAATCTGGCCCATCAAGGGATGAGTCACAGATTATTCATTATCAAGCTTTCATGTTCTGCATTGTATGCATGTCTGCTGATTCATGCATGTTTATAATCATGTATAAATCAGTTCTGCATTGTATGCATGTCTGCTGATTCATGCATGTTTATAATCATGTATAAATCAGTTTGCAAACCAACTTTGGCCTGTTTAACTTCAATCATTATCTACCAGTCCAAGGTTTTATCTCTGGACAACTTAATGTTGTAATCTTTGTTATCTAACATTCCAATGTCGATAATCAAGACATCAGATTACTAATGGTTAATCTCTATTAGTAAGAACATACATGTTTGTGTTTTCTTTATAATATAAATTGTTAACAATGTATTACAAAAAAAAAAATCGCTCGATTTTTTGCGGGCAGTTATGTACAATAATGTTGGTATTTGTCATGTGGGAATTATATTGATGCAAGGTTGGCTAATCTGATTCATAATCTAATTCTGCTTGCTACTGCAGATATGACGACACAGTGCTCTGAGCTTTCAAATACAACAGAGTTAGCTTCGCTTGTTGCGTTTCGCCTGTCGGCTTAATTATTGTCATGTCGACATATTACGTAGGGCCTTAGGCCTAAATTATTTCATGTTTTCTTCAAGTGTTGCATAATTGCGTTTCATTTCGCAAATGTAATTTTCTTTTGTAATGTAATTTTTCTCAGACGTCATGATGCCTGAAGGCTTAGCTAACCTTCATCAAATCTAAATTAATTTGTACCATTTACGGACAATAAATGTGTTAAAATACAGTCCACTTCTCTACCGTTATTTTCATGTTCCTAGCCAATTTAACTCCACGACATTATTAAAATGCTTAGCTAGGAATCTACACGTCAAAATTTTTAGTTCAACATCTATATTAATCACTCACAATTCTTAACATTTTTTGGTCCTCCGGGCCGGATTTATCATTCAACCTTCTTTTACAAACTTACACCTTGCGAAGCGGCTTCTCACTTAACCATTTTGTAATGCAATTTCTGGCCATCACGGGCGATTCAGTATGTTCACTGATCCGACCGTGTCGGTATTTATTTCAACGCTTCTTTCGTCGCTGAGATTGGACTTCATAGACAGCACCATAGTATATAAACAATCCACGTGTGAACGCCTACACGCCAGGTTTTGAGCGGTTTCAAGTTGTGAGAATATTCATCCATCCAGTCCGTGCGTGTCTACCATCTGCTGCACGGCCGCAACGCTGCAAGACGCCTCACCGAATACACGACATCAATATCATCAATAAAAGGTGCGTAAAAAATGACGGAAAAAAGTTTAAGAGTGTTAGTTAAAAAGAGAGGCGGCTTAAAGTCTGCCATAGTGAGAATTAATTCTGCAATAGTTAACATTGATAAAAATAGCAATACCAAGCATTTTTTAAGTGTAAGACTTGAAAGTTTAAAAAGTTTGTCAATAAAATACGATGAGGTCTAGTCTGGGATCGAACTAATTTCTAGAGACATAAATACTGCCCAAGAGGACAGAGTCGAGGTTGAAGAGCTTTTGTATTCAACCGAGGCTAAGATTTTACAACTATTAGACACTTTCAACATCCAGACTGAATCTCAAACATTAAGTAGCAATATTCAATTAAAACCTATCAAGCTGCCCTGCTTCACAGGTAACATTCTCGAATGGCAGCACTTCTATTCAATATTTTTAGACTTGGTAGATACTAGATCAGACTTAACCTCAGTACAAAAATTACACTACTTATATTCATCTCTTAAAAATGAACGACTAGATTTAATCAAGGCTTTGCTTATTTGTCACGAAAATTATTCAATAGCGTTAAGTTTGCTGTCCGCTAGATATGACAATAAATTCATATTAGCCAAATACTATATTCAAAATTTATTAGAAGTAAAATCTACAACTAAGGACTCTGTACAGAGCTTAGCAGAATTTACAAATGCCATAACGTCTTCTGTCAATTCTCTGTCAGCCATGCAATTGTCAGTAGATTCATTTGAACTTATTGTCATACAGCTATTGTTAACAAAACTTGATCATTCCACCTTTAAACTATGGAAAGAATCTATAAATTCTGAAAATCTTCCCAATTTCCAGAATTTTGTACAATTTCTAAATGCCCGTAAGCAACTATTAGAAAACACGTTACCGCTGGAAGCTGGGCAGCAGCTTAACAAACCGATTCTAAAATGTAACCATAAGTCTGAAAAATCTAAGTTACGAAACTCTGCTGGCAGCACTGTATTTAAAAGCTATCATTCTACTTCAAATAATTATTCGTGCCTATACTGCAAGGCAAGTCACCCAATTTATATGTGTGACAAATTTCGCGATTTGAGCGTATCGGAATGAGGGCAATTTATACTAAAGCACAAATGCTGCACTAATTGTTTGAGACCAGATCATTTTTCTCCTAATTGTAAGGTCAAGCATTCGTGTAAGGTCTGTTCCAGACGGCACCATACACTACTTCATATAAATAAGGAATTAAATTACAGTCCTGCCAGCAGTAGTAATTACTGCTCATTTAAATTGCAATCAGCGAACAATGTTATCTTATCTACAGCTGTCGTATTTGTTATCGACCGCGCTGGTAACAAGCAACTTGCGCGAATCCTACTAGATGCAGGATCGCAAGTTAATTTTTGTACTGCATCATTTGCCAAAAAATTGCAACTTAATTTAACCAAATCTAATATACCAATCACAGGTATTAATAATGCAACATGTTGCGCTACTAATTTGGTATCAGTTTGTATTGTTTCCCGTTATCAGAATTTTACTTTTAATGCTCAATGTGCAGTGTTATCTACTTTAACCCATAAACTTCCAGCACAATCTTTTGACGTAAAACATTTTAATATCCCAGATAATATTTTCCTTGCTGACCCAAATTTTAATGTATCAGCTGACATAGAGATATTGTTGGGAGCGCAGTTTTATTTACACTTGATTCAAGCTAACAAATATGTTCGTGGTCCTAACTTTCCTGTCATGCAAGAAACTAAGTTAGGCTATTTTCTAGCAGGCAATTTGCCTAAGCATTGTCATTTAAAGGGTTCTGCTGTTTCGTTTTTGGCAAGAAACGACGATGATCAAATTCTAGCGTCTCTTGAGAAGTTTTGGGAGACTGAAACCGTTCTTGATAATGCACCCATTTTTAACGACTCAATTTGCGAAGAACATTTTGTTAAATCTACTAATCGTAATAATGAAGGCAGATTTGTCGTTTCACTGCCATCTGTTTCTGATAATACCCAGATGGGTGATTCATATGCTACCGCTGAAGCGAGATTTTTAAGTTTAGAACGCAGGTTCAAGCGTGATGCTGATCTTGCGCGTGAATATTCAAATATCATACAGGAATATAAGGGTCTTGGCCACATGACTTTCGTTGAAACTTGTTCTGTTGATTCCAAGGTTTCAAATACCTACTATTTACCTCATCATGCCGTTTTTAAATATTCCAGTTCCACGACGAAGCTTCGCGTCGTTTTTGATGGTTCTGCTAAAACTACCAAAGGTCTATCTCTCAATGATATTTTGTTAGTGGGCCCAAATATCCTGCAAGATCTTTTCTCCATTCTTTTACGATTTCGTACACACAATTATGTTCTAATTCCTGACATCGAGAAGATGTATCGGCAAATTCTAGTTTCTGATAACGATTGTCATTACCAACGTATTCTATGGCGTGATTCTTCGCTTGAACAATTTAAACATTTCGTGCTGCTAACTGTAACATACGGTACTGCTAGCGCTTCATTCTTGGCAACTCGCTGCCTCATTCAGATTGGTAAGGATAGTGAAGCTTCATTTCCTGACGCTGCTTCAGCTATTATTAATGATTTTTATGTCGATGATTTGTTGATCGGTGCAGACACCATTTCTAATTTGATCAAATTAAAATCTGACTTAAGTACGTTGTTGAGTCAATATGGCCTTACTCTACATAAATGGGCCTCAAATGAGCCAAATGTATCATGGTAATTTATCACTTCCGTTAAACAAACAAGGCAATCTGCGAAAGTTGGTCATTCTTTGGAACAACTCTGCAGATTCATTCATGTTTGACATCAAGTCATTTCCAGTTGGTTCAAGAATTTCTAAGAGAAGAATCCTGTCAATCATAGCGGGTATCTACCACCTATTGGGACTTATTGGCCCAATTGTTTTCTTTAAAAACAGTTTATGCAGCAACGGTTGTGCAGTCTTGGTTGGGATGAGCCAATTTCTGAGCAATTATATTCGTATTGGCGTTCATTATGCGACAAGTTGTATTTAATTGGTGAAATTATTGTTCCACGCTCCATACGCAGCAAGTCTGAGCCCAAGTTAATTGAATTACATGGATTCGCGGATGCCTCTGAAAAGGGTTATGGATGTTGCATTTACATTAGTGTTATTTATCAAGATTTATTGGCCTCTTGTCACCTTTTGTGTTCTAAATCTCGTGTGGCTCCACTTCGACAGGTTTCATTACCCCGCAATGAGCTCTGTGCTTGTTTGTTGTCATCGCGACTTCTATTCAAGGTCACCTCTGCTCTCCGTTCCTTTGTCAATAGCATACACCTCTACTCCGATTCCATGGTATCTCTTTAATGGATTCATGCTCAGTCTTCTAGGTGAAAGACCTACGTCGCTAATCGTGTTGCTGAGTTTCAGCGTTTCACTGAAACCCACACATGGCATCATATTGATTCGCAACATAATCCTGCGGACATTATTTCTAGAGGATGTCACCCTGACGTTTTGCGCGATTGTTCGCTTTGGTGGCATGGTCCTACTTGTCTGTCTCAATCTTCTGATCCCAATGTTTTTTCACCTTTTTCACCTTCTAATGTGCCGCTTCCTGAATGTTCCGTTGAGGAGAAACAAACCTCCAAGCTTTCTCTAATTTCTACCTTACCTACTGATCTCTCCAAGGACTTTTCCTCGTTGCACCGACTGACCCGCGTGTACACTTATTGTTTTCGGTTTATCAAAAATGCTAGATCCTTAAGGGCAAAGAAAATTTCGGCAGTTCTCTCCCCTACTGAAATTCATTCTACACTTAACTTTTTCATAAAGCAATCCCAATCGATCCATTTCGCTACTGAGCTTAATTGCCTTCGAAATGGAGCTTCTGTCTCTATAAGCAGTAAACTGTCTTCTCTTGACCCATTTTTTGATGAGTTCGGCATCATGCGCGTCGGCGGACGTCTACAGCAGTCGCAGCTACCCTATGATAATAAGCATCCTACTGTTTTGCATCCTTCGGCTCACATCACTCGCCTCATAATTGAGAGTGAGCATATTCGATTTTTCCACGCTGGTGCTCAACTTGTCCGTCATTCACTTCGTCAACGCTGGTGGATTATTAACGCCAAGATAGTGATTCGTTCCATCATTCGTAGCTGCGTCAAATGTCTCAGATTTAATATTAGATATCAAGCTCAAAGGCTTGGTGTCTTGCCATCTCCTAGGGTTACTCCCTCCAGGCCGTTTTTATTTTGTGCAGTGGATTATGGTGGTCCTTTCATGATCCGTCATGGCGGGCAGAGATCTAGCACTCTGTCCAAGTCATATGTGGCTCTATTCATTTGCTTAGCCACTAGGGCCATTCATGTGGAATTGGTTTCCGACCTCACATCCAATGCTTTTATAGCCGCCTTACGTCGCTTCATGGCCCGTAGGGGCATACCTAGCTAATTGTATTCTGACAATGGCACTAACTTTAGGAAGGCCCGCAACGTTTTGCATGACCTTTACAATCTTTGGCATAACAAGGATGCCACTTTAACAATTCAATCATTTGCAACTTCTCACGGTATTAAGTGGTCATTCATTCCTCCTTCGTCACCTCATTTTGGTGGGATTTGGGAAAGCGGTATAAAGAGCTTGAAATATCATTTGCGCCGCGTTGTCGGCAAGTCTACACTCACATTTGAGGAGTTTACTACGGTTTTATCACAGGTAGAGGCCTCTCTAAATTCACGTTTATTATTTGCCGTTTCATCGGATGTAAACGATCCAGTGCCACTTACCCCTGGCCACTTTTTAATCTCTGCACTATTAACGGCAATACCTGATCCTGATTTGTCACACGTTCCTATCTCTCGTCTCAGCCGTTGGCAACTTCTCCAGAAGTTTGTCTAAGCTATCTGGAAATCATGGTTGCCCGAATACCTACACCAATTGCAACAGCGTCAGAAATGGAAGTTCGCTAAAGAAAACGTCTCCATTGGTGACCTGGTCCTTCTAATCGAGGATAACTTGCCTCCATTAGCATGGAAATTTGGGGTAATCACAGCCACATTTCCCGGACCAGACAATTTAATTAGGGTAGTTGACGTTCCCACGCCTGCTGGCAACTTTCGCAGACCAATTCACAAGTTATGTTTGGTGCCAGCGCGGGACGAACCGTAGACACTATATCAATGTAGCTACTTAACACAATCGTTATGTATTATGTATACGCATATTATACATTTTACATCCTTCGGATATGTCTATTTTACTGCTATGTATCATTGAATTTGATATCATTATATCAATACTATGCATTTACATTATTATGTTCTTTCTCTATTGTATTTACCATGGTTATGTATCTTTAAATAGTTAGTCTACTATTATTGTATCTACTATATTGAGTTAGTTTTTGAGGAAGTTTTCTTTATATAAATCAAAGGATGTCGCTTATTTTCTGTTAAAAATTAAATGTATGTATTTACCAAACATATGTTACTGTTTCAAAGAAGATTATGTTAGTTATATTATTTTTATTTTTACTTTTATTTTTATCATGAGCTTTAGTTTGTATCTTTCAATACAGAAATTGCTTTGTTTTACTTTAAGCAAGGGTCAATTTATTTAATATGTAAAGCTTTCAATTATTTTATGTATTTTCTTGTATACAACATTTGATTCATGTATTTTGTCACTATGCAACACATATTTTGTATCCATATATTTGTATCTATGCAACACATATTATTGTACCCGCATCTGTTGTCTATGATTGTACACCACGCATATATTTTTACGCATATTCTTGTATTTGTTTTTTATGATCATGTATCGCACCTATATTATTGTATTCATGTATTTGTGATTATGACACACATGTTATTGCATTTATATACTTGTAACTATGCAACAATCTATCATCTATTCTCGCATGGCAATGTATTTGTGCATTCTTGCAATTGCTTGGTATAGCTTGCGCTATTTAATTATTATACTACAGCGTTATGCTGAATCTATTTTTTCTATATGCATGTAACGTTTTGTAACAATCTTGTTTATTCATTTCATATAATATGCAATCTTATTATGTATAAATCAGCTGGCTTTGACTGGCTCAAATTATTAATCATGACTTCCATAAATATTTGCAATTTAAATCTGGCCCATCAAGGGATGAGTCACAGATTATTCATTATCAAGCTTTCATGTTCTGCATTGTATGCATGTCTGCTGATTCATGCATGTTTATAATCATGTATAAATCAGTTCTGCATTGTATGCATGTCTGCTGATTCATGCATGTTTATAATCATGTATAAATCAGTTTGCAAACCAACTTTGGCCTGTTTAACTTCAATCATTATCTACCAGTCCAAGGTTTTATCTCTGGACAACTTAATGTTGTAATCTTTGTTATCTAACATTCCAATGTCGATAATCAAGACATCAGATTACTAATGGTTAATCTCTATTAGTAAGAACATACATGTTTGTGTTTTCTTTATAATATAAATTGTTAACAATGTATTACAAAAAAAAAAATCGCTCGATTTTTTGCGGGCAGTTATGTACAATAATGTTGGTATTTGTCATGTGGGAATTATATTGATGCAAGGTTGGCTAATCTGATTCATAATCTAATTCTGCTTGCTACTGCAGATATGACGACACAGTGCTCTGAGCTTTCAAATACAACAGACGTTAGCTTCGCTTGTTGCGTTTCGCCTGTCGGCTTAATTATTGTCATGTCGACATATTACGTAGGGCCTTAGGCCTAAATTATTTCATGTTTTCTTCAAGTGTTGCATAATTGCGTTTCATTTCGCAAATGTAATTTTCTTTTGTAATGTAATTTTTCTCAGACGTCATGATGCCTGAAGGCTTAGCTAACCTTCATCAAATCTAAATTAATTTGTACCATTTACGGACAATAAATGTGTTAAAATACAGTCCACTTCTCTACCGTTATTTTCATGTTCCTAGCCAATTTAACTCCACGACATTATTAAAATGCTTAGCTAGGAATCTACACGTCAAAATTTTTAGTTCAACATCTATATTAATCACTCACAATTCTTAACATTTTTTGGTCCTCCGGGCCGGATTTATCATTCAACCTTCTTTTACAAACTTACACCTTGCGAAGCGGCTTCTCACTTAACCATTTTGTAATGCAATTTCTGGCCATCACGGGCGATTCAGTATGTTCACTGATCCGACCGTGTCGGTATTTATTTCAACGCTTCTTTCGTCGCTGAGATTGGACTTCATAGACAGCACCATAGTATATAAACAATCCACGTGTGAACGCCTACACGCCAGGTTTTGAGCGGTTTCAAGTTGTGAGAATATTCATCCATCCAGTCCGTGCGTGTCTACCATCTGCTGCACGGCCGCAACGCTGCAAGACGCCTCACCGAATACACGACATCAATATCATCAATAAAAGGTGCGTAAAAAATGACGGAAAAAAGTTTAAGAGTGTTAGTTAAAAAGAGAGGCGGCTTAAAGTCTGCCATAGTGAGAATTAATTCTGCAATAGTTAACATTGATAAAAATAGCAATACCAAGCATTTTTTAAGTGTAAGACTTGAAAGTTTAAAAAGTTTGTCAATAAAATACGATGAGGTCTAGTCTGGGATCGAACTAATTTCTAGAGACATAAATACTGCCCAAGAGGACAGAGTCGAGGTTGAAGAGCTTTTGTATTCAACCGAGGCTAAGATTTTACAACTATTAGACACTTTCAACATCCAGACTGAATCTCAAACATTAAGTAGCAATATTCAATTAAAACCTATCAAGCTGCCCTGCTTCACAGGTAACATTCTCGAATGGCAGCACTTCTATTCAATATTTTTAGACTTGGTAGATACTAGATCAGACTTAACCTCAGTACAAAAATTACACTACTTATATTCATCTCTTAAAAATGAACGACTAGATTTAATCAAGGCTTTGCTTATTTGTCACGAAAATTATTCAATAGCGTTAAGTTTGCTGTCCGCTAGATATGACAATAAATTCATATTAGCCAAATACTATATTCAAAATTTATTAGAAGTAAAATCTACAACTAAGGACTCTGTACAGAGCTTAGCAGAATTTACAAATGCCATAACGTCTTCTGTCAATTCTCTGTCAGCCATGCAATTGTCAGTAGATTCATTTGAACTTATTGTCATACAGCTATTGTTAACAAAACTTGATCATTCCACCTTTAAACTATGGAAAGAATCTATAAATTCTGAAAATCTTCCCAATTTCCAGAATTTTGTACAATTTCTAAATGCCCGTAAGCAACTATTAGAAAACACGTTACCGCTGGAAGCTGGGCAGCAGCTTAACAAACCGATTCTAAAATGTAACCATAAGTCTGAAAAATCTAAGTTACGAAACTCTGCTGGCAGCACTGTATTTAAAAGCTATCATTCTACTTCAAATAATTATTCGTGCCTATACTGCAAGGCAAGTCACCCAATTTATATGTGTGACAAATTTCGCGATTTGAGCGTATCGGAATGAGGGCAATTTATACTAAAGCACAAATGCTGCACTAATTGTTTGAGACCAGATCATTTTTCTCCTAATTGTAAGGTCAAGCATTCGTGTAAGGTCTGTTCCAGACGGCACCATACACTACTTCATATAAATAAGGAATTAAATTACAGTCCTGCCAGCAGTAGTAATTACTGCTCATTTAAATTGCAATCAGCGAACAATGTTATCTTATCTACAGCTGTCGTATTTGTTATCGACCGCGCTGGTAACAAGCAACTTGCGCGAATCCTACTAGATGCAGGATCGCAAGTTAATTTTTGTACTGCATCATTTGCCAAAAAATTGCAACTTAATTTAACCAAATCTAATATACCAATCACAGGTATTAATAATGCAACATGTTGCGCTACTAATTTGGTATCAGTTTGTATTGTTTCCCGTTATCAGAATTTTACTTTTAATGCTCAATGTGCAGTGTTATCTACTTTAACCCATAAACTTCCAGCACAATCTTTTGACGTAAAACATTTTAATATCCCAGATAATATTTTCCTTGCTGACCCAAATTTTAATGTATCAGCTGACATAGAGATATTGTTGGGAGCGCAGTTTTATTTACACTTGATTCAAGCTAACAAATATGTTCGTGGTCCTAACTTTCCTGTCATGCAAGAAACTAAGTTAGGCTATTTTCTAGCAGGCAATTTGCCTAAGCATTGTCATTTAAAGGGTTCTGCTGTTTCGTTTTTGGCAAGAAACGACGATGATCAAATTCTAGCGTCTCTTGAGAAGTTTTGGGAGACTGAAACCGTTCTTGATAATGCACCCATTTTTAACGACTCAATTTGCGAAGAACATTTTGTTAAATCTACTAATCGTAATAATGAAGGCAGATTTGTCGTTTCACTGCCATCTGTTTCTGATAATACCCAGATGGGTGATTCATATGCTACCGCTGAAGCGAGATTTTTAAGTTTAGAACGCAGGTTCAAGCGTGATGCTGATCTTGCGCGTGAATATTCAAATATCATACAGGAATATAAGGGTCTTGGCCACATGACTTTCGTTGAAACTTGTTCTGTTGATTCCAAGGTTTCAAATACCTACTATTTACCTCATCATGCCGTTTTTAAATATTCCAGTTCCACGACGAAGCTTCGCGTCGTTTTTGATGGTTCTGCTAAAACTACCAAAGGTCTATCTCTCAATGATATTTTGTTAGTGGGCCCAAATATCCTGCAAGATCTTTTCTCCATTCTTTTACGATTTCGTACACACAATTATGTTCTAATTCCTGACATCGAGAAGATGTATCGGCAAATTCTAGTTTCTGATAACGATTGTCATTACCAACGTATTCTATGGCGTGATTCTTCGCTTGAACAATTTAAACATTTCGTGCTGCTAACTGTAACATACGGTACTGCTAGCGCTTCATTCTTGGCAACTCGCTGCCTCATTCAGATTGGTAAGGATAGTGAAGCTTCATTTCCTGACGCTGCTTCAGCTATTATTAATGATTTTTATGTCGATGATTTGTTGATCGGTGCAGACACCATTTCTAATTTGATCAAATTAAAATCTGACTTAAGTACGTTGTTGAGTCAATATGGCCTTACTCTACATAAATGGGCCTCAAATGAGCCAAATGTATCATGGTAATTTATCACTTCCGTTAAACAAACAAGGCAATCTGCGAAAGTTGGTCATTCTTTGGAACAACTCTGCAGATTCATTCATGTTTGACATCAAGTCATTTCCAGTTGGTTCAAGAATTTCTAAGAGAAGAATCCTGTCAATCATAGCGGGTATCTACCACCTATTGGGACTTATTGGCCCAATTGTTTTCTTTAAAAACAGTTTATGCAGCAACGGTTGTGCAGTCTTGGTTGGGATGAGCCAATTTCTGAGCAATTATATTCGTATTGGCGTTCATTATGCGACAAGTTGTATTTAATTGGTGAAATTATTGTTCCACGCTCCATACGCAGCAAGTCTGAGCCCAAGTTAATTGAATTACATGGATTCGCGGATGCCTCTGAAAAGGGTTATGGATGTTGCATTTACATTAGTGTTATTTATCAAGATTTATTGGCCTCTTGTCACCTTTTGTGTTCTAAATCTCGTGTGGCTCCACTTCGACAGGTTTCATTACCCCGCAATGAGCTCTGTGCTTGTTTGTTGTCATCGCGACTTCTATTCAAGGTCACCTCTGCTCTCCGTTCCTTTGTCAATAGCATACACCTCTACTCCGATTCCATGGTATCTCTTTAATGGATTCATGCTCAGTCTTCTAGGTGAAAGACCTACGTCGCTAATCGTGTTGCTGAGTTTCAGCGTTTCACTGAAACCCACACATGGCATCATATTGATTCGCAACATAATCCTGCGGACATTATTTCTAGAGGATGTCACCCTGACGTTTTGCGCGATTGTTCGCTTTGCTGGCATGGTCCTACTTGTCTGTCTCAATCTTCTGAGCCCAATGATTTTTCACCTTTTTTCACCTTCTAATGTGCCGCTTCCTGAATGTTCCGTTGAGGAGAAACAAACCTCCAAGCTTTCTCTAATTTCTACCTTACCTATTGATCTCTCCAAGGACTTTTCCTCGTTGCACCGACTGACCCGCGTGTACACTTATTGTTTTCGATTTATCAAAAATGCTAGTTCCTTAAGGGCAAAGATAATTTCGGCAGTTCTCTCCCCTACTGAAATTCATTCTACACTTAACTTTTTCATAAAGCAATCCCAGTCGATCCATTTCGCTACTGAGCTTAATTGCCTTCGAAATGGAGCTTCTGTCTCTATAAGCAGTAAACTGTCTTCTCTTGACACATTTCTTGATGAGTTCGGCATCATGCGCTTCGGCGGACGTCTACAGCAGTCGCAGCTACCCTATGATAATAAGCATCCTACTGTTTTGCATCCTTCGGCTCACATCACTCGCCTCATAATTGTGAGTGAGCATATTCGACTTTTCCACGCTGGTGCTCAACTTGTCCGTCATTCACTTCGTCAACGCTGGTGGATTATTAACGCCAAGATAGTGATTCGTTCCATCATTCGTAGCTGCGTCAAATGTCTCAGATTTAATATTAAATATCAAGCTCAAAGGCTTGGTGTCTTGCCATCTCCTAGGGTTACTCCCTCCAGGCCGTTTTTATTTTGTGCAGTGGATTATGGTGGTCCTTTCATGATCCGTCATGGCGGGCAGAGATCTAGCACTCTGTCCAAGTCATATGTGGCTCTATTCATTTGCTTAGCCACTAGGGCCATTCATGTGGAATTGGTTTCCGACCTCACAGCCAATGCTTTTATAGCCGCCTTACGTCGCTTCCTGGCCCGTAGGGGCATACCTAACCAATTGTATTCTGACAATGGCAGGAACTTTAGGAAGGCCCGCAACGTCTTGCGTGACCTTTACAATCTTTGGCATAACAAGGATGCCACTTTAACAATTCAATCATTTGCAACTTCTCACGGTATTAAGTGGTCATTCATTCCTCCTTCGTCACCTCATTTTGGTGGGCTTTGGGAAAGCGGTATAAAGAGCTTGAAATATCATTTGCGCCGTGTTGTCGGCAAGTCTATACTCACATTTTAGTAGTTTACTACGGTTTTATCACAGGTAGAGGCCTCTCTAAATTCACGTCCATTATTTGCCGTTTCATCGGGTGTAAACGATCCAGTCCCACTTACCCCTGGCCACTTTTTAATCTCTGCACTATTAACGGCAATACCTGATCCTGATTTGTCACACGTTCCAATCTCTCGTCTCGGCCGTTGGCAACTTCTCCAGAAGTTTGTCTAAGCTATCTGGAAATCATGGTCGCGCGAATACCTACACCAATTGCAACAGCGTCAGAAATGGAAGTTCGCTAAAGAAAACGTCTCCATTGGTGACCTGGTCCTTCTAATCGAGGATAACTTGCCTCCATTAGCATGGAAATTTGGGGTAATCACAGCCACATTTCCCGGACCAGACAATTTAATTAAGGTAGTTGACGTTCGCACGCCTGCTGGCAACTTTCGCAGACCAATTCACAAGTTATGTTTGGTGCCAGCGCGGGACGAACCGTAGACACTATATCAATGTAGCTACTTAACACAATCGTTATGTATTATGTATACGCATATTATACATTTTACATCCTTCGGATATGTCTATTTTACTGCTATGTATCATTGAATTTGATATCATTATATCAATACTATGCATTTACATTATTATGTTCTTTCTCTATTGTATTTACCATGGTTATGTATCTTTAAATAGTTAGTCTACTATTATTGTATCTACTATATTGAGTTAGTTTTTGAGGCTGTTTTCTTTATATAAATCAAAGGATGTCGCTTATTTTCTGTTAAAAATTAAATGTATGTATTTACCAAACATATGTTAATGTTTCAAAGAAGATTATGTTAGTTATATTATTTTTATTTTTACTTTTATTTTTATCATGAGCTTTAGTTTGTATCTTTCAATACAGAAATTGCTTTGTTTTACTTTAAGCAAAGGTCAATTTATTTAATATGTAAAGCTTTCAATTATTTTATGTATTTTCTTGTATACAACATTTGATTCATGTATTTTGTCACTACTCAACACATATTTTGTATCCATATATTTGTATCTATGTAACACATATTATTGTACCCGCATCTGTTGTCTATGATTGTACACCACGCATATATTTTTACGCATATTCTTGTATTTGTTTTTTATGATCATGTATCGCACCTATATTATTGTATTCATGTATTTGTGATTATGACACACATGTTATTGCATTTATATACTTGTAACTATGCAACAATCTATCATCTATTCTCGCATGTCAATGTATTTGTGCATTCTTGCAATTGCTTGGTATAGCTTGCGCTATTTAATTATTATATCAATCACTTTCTGCTACAGTCCGTTTCTTGATGTATATAATACTTTAATATTTATAACTAAATTTACCTCAAGATATACTTTTTTCCTATTAGGAACATCTTTCGGGAGTTCCTGTACTCTCATCTTCAGCCTTCGCCATCTTGTTTCTGGTCTTGTTTCTGGTTGGTTTGTGGTGGACCAGAAACAAGATGGCGAAGGCTGAAGATGAGAGTACAGGAACTCTCGAAACATGTTCCTAATAGGAGAAAAGTATATCTTGAGGTAAATTTAATTATTATACTACAGCGTTATGCTGAATCTATTTTTTCTATATGCATGTAACGTTTTGTAACAATCTTGTTTATTCATTTCATATAATATGCAATCTTATTATGTATAAATCAGCTGGCTTTGACTGGCTCAAATTATTAATCATGACTTCCATAAATATTTGCAATTTAAATCTGGCCCATCAAGGGATGAGTCACAGATTATTCATTATCAAGATTTCATGTTCTGCATTGTATGCATGTCTGCTGATTCATGCATGTTTATAATCATGTATAAATCAGTTCTGCATTGTATGCATGTCTGCTGATTCATGCATGTTGATAATCATGTACAAATCAGTTTGCAAGCCAACTTTGGCCTGTTTAACTTCAATCATTATCTACCAGTCCAAGGTTTTATCTCTGGACAACTTAATGTTATAATCTTTGTTATCTAACATTCCAATGTCGATAATCAAGACATCAGATTACTAATGGTTAATCTCTATTAGTAAGAACATACATGTTTGTGTTTTCTTTATAATATAAATTGTTAACAATGTATTACAAAAAAAAAATCGCTCGATTTTTTGCGGGCAGTTATGTACAATAATGTTGGTATTTGTCATGTGGGAATTATATTGATGCAAGTTTGGCTAATCTGATTCATAATCTAATTCTGCTTGCTACTGCAGATATGACGACACAGTGCTCTGAGCTTTCAAATACAACAGACATTAGCTACGCTTGTTGCGTTTCGCCTGTCGGCTTAATTATTGTCATGTCGACATATTACGTAGGGCCTTAGGCCTAAATTATTTCATGTTTTCTTCAAGTGTTGCATAATTGCGTTTCATTTCGAAAATGTAATTTTCTTTTGTAATGTAATTTTTCTCAGACGTCATGATGCCTGAAGGCTTAGCTAACCTTCATCAAATCTAAATTAATTTGTACCATTTACGTACAATAAATGTGTTAAAATACAGTCGATTTATCTACCATTATTTTCATGTTCCTAGCCAATTTAACTCCACGACATTATTAAAATGCTTAGCTAGGAATCTACACGTCAAAATTTTTAGTTCAACATCTATATTAATCACTCACAATTCTTAACAGGGTCAAAGTTGAATTTGGCTTGATTATCCATTTTCAGATTTCCTATCAATTTTATAATCAATTCAAAGTACTATTATTATACTTTCTGATTCACTATTTATAGGCCGTTTGAATTAATATTTTGGCTTTCCTTCCTTAACAAAATTTTGACATTAATTAACATTATTTAATTAAAATAAACATTTAAATTCTAACATCTAGTATCTACTACTATCAATATGGTCTGTATTGTATACACACATAATAATAAAACATAATAATTAAATAACTAAACAAATTAAGGTCTTAGCCTAATTACTGTCTTTTGTTGTCCTTTTAAAACTGGTTTGGGGTGTTCCCCTCAATCACACACTATCTTATTTATACCTAAATTTACATTAGCTCTGATTATTTGGTATTGTATTCCCTTACTTGGTTATTTGTGTTTCTAAATTTGTATAACTACTATAGTTTAAGTTCTTTCCTTTATTGTGGTTTACTGAGATAGAGTGTTATGCCTTTAAAGTAGGTTTTGGGTATATTGAAATTTTTCATTTTAATTAATTTGTTCTTGGCTGTAACTCCTTACTACTCCTTACCTTACTGGATATACTGATTATTTTACTGGGATACTAATCATACTATTTGTTTTTAACACATTTTGCTCTAAATTGAATGTATATAATTTCTTTGAATCGAGATTTTTTCTAGTTCTGTTAAGGCATTTTATTTATTATTGTGGTTACTTCTTTCTGTTACTTTTTTTAAGTTTATTTTACTTTTTCCAGATTGCTTCTTCCCTTCTTTTTCTATGTGATATTAAATTGTAGAATAAGGCAAAATCTTCGTTATGCTACAACATTCACTTTTCCTTCTTATCACAGCAGCCGGAACTTCCCGTCATCCCGTTCTCCTTCGGTCTTTGCCTGCATTTCCAAAGTTTTTCCTCTTCTTCTATACGCTGTTTTCATTTTTCCCAGCCATCGTGATGTGCTTAATCGAAAACGTGGATGTTTTAAATAAAAGACGTTGTAACATTACATAACCCGTACTGATAAGAAATAAAGAAGTTTTTGTAAATAATAAGAATAAAAAGTCAGTAGTTACCCATTCCAAAAGTCAGAAATGAGGGATTAAGTATCATGCTATGAAAACATTTGTACCATAAAACACTGTAGCAATTAAAAACAATACTAAGTGTTACCATAAAAGTGCGGTGTGTACAAAGTGCAACATAGTATGATATGTGTAAATGTTGAAAACTGAAAAGGACATCAATCACAAATAAGTGAAGATGCAGTACTATAGTAATAAACTATAAGTTTAATAATAAGTTGTTGTAGTTTTGTTTTGTTAGGCCACAAAGGCAATATCAATGTAATTAAAATATTATTTTTGTTTATGTTTGAAGGATATTCCAAGTGAGTAGATGAAGAAAAAATAATGTCTAGTAAATTTTAAAAAATTAAGTAACTACAATTCGGAAAAACCACCTTCTAAAGTAATGAAACGATTCAGCACAAGCCACTACATATGAGAAATTAATATAAGAAATTAATAATTACTAATTAAAATAAAGTAAAGAATGTAGAAAATGAAAATAGTGCCCAGAGTAATAATACATTTACAGAAGTATAAGTCAGAAATAAACCAAGTTAAAAAACCATTAAATTGTAAACTATAAGTATCTAAGTTTATGAAATTAAATGAAGAAAAACCTTATATAAATTAAATTTAATTATAGTTAAAAATAATAAAAGAGTATTTTTCCTAAAATAGGGAAGAACAAAAAACAATTAATATTAGCCTATTTACTAAAACTGTACCTAGGTTAGCCAATAAAAAATCATCAATTTCTTGGTTACTAAGAGTAACTAATCAACAAGAATTGTTAATTGTTAAATGGTATTCCAAGTGAGTAGATGAAGAAAAAATAATGTCTAGTAAATTTTAAAAAATTAAGTAACTACAATTCGGAAAAACCACCTTCTAAAGTAATGAAACGATTCAGCACAAGCCACTACATATGAGACATCCGTTGAACCACCAGAATTGATGCAAGAAAATTGAAGAACAATGAAAATTAATCCCAACACATAGGAGGGAATGAAAATTTTGAACTGTCACATTTGGTGAGAACGCCTACCTTAATAAACAAAAAATTACACATCACCACCAAGTAACGAACTTATTGAATCAGACTTTAAGAAACAAATATTATTTATTGTAAAGTATGATACGATTAACTAAACATTTCTGACTTTCTTATAGTTCAAAGAACCCTCAAATAACCCTGAGATATATAATTAACTAATGTTTTTCTAATAACTGTAATTGAATACTTCTGTTGTGTTATATAAAATAAAAACTTATATCGAAAAATGTTGTGATTTCGAAAAATAATCGATTGTAAAACTATGAACTGGAGGTAATAATATCCAGAAAAATCAATCAGATTCAATAAATAAATAAATACCTTTCTTTTAGGTAATTGACTGTGTATTATTTCTGGTAGATAGCAGTTTTGTTACAGGAAAGAGGTTAAAAGCAGAAAAGAGGAAGAAAATTAACTCCGACGTTAGAACGTATGAAAGACGCCGCACAACATAACCTTGCAATTGGTTAGAAAGTGCAAAATACCTGATGCCACGCGCGAAAAAATCAAACGATTAAATCGTATACAAAGAGAGGAATTCTCTCTCTCTCTCTCTCTCTCTCTCTCTCTCTCTCTCTCTCCTCTCTCTCTCCTCTCTCTCTCTCTCTCCTACCCATTTTCAAACAACTGAACCGATATAATCCTACTAAAGAATACTGTGGTCAATAATTTCATAATCACACATTCCCAATTAAAAATAAATAACACTATCAGAATACAAACATTGTAACTATAAAAGGCTATCGTAGAGACGAATTTACTCGCGGGACGTTACAGAATGACGCTAACAACGTAGGGCTAAAAAGACGTAAACCCGATACAGTAATGATTGTTACAACGTTCAGAGTTCAGAGTATCATCTCTTGGCTAACCATCGAGGATCCTTAAGCTTGTATATTTTTATTATTTTCCTATTAAATGTTTCGATAATGTATGTCTGGCTACGAGTATGTACGAGTCGAACCGAGCCTGGCGTATCACAACGTTCTCCACACTTTCACAGGCCTTCTACCGTCACTCATAAAGGCGACATAATTCTAATACCACCAAAAACTCACGAATTACAATAAAATTTACCCAATCGTGCGTTAACTGTGTGTGCGTGCGCACGCGCGCGTGAGAGTAATATACACTGTATAAGTACGTACATGCGCGCTACTTAAACGCTACTGTTACTTTTTTTAATTCTACATCGGAAAAATCGATACAATTTTATTGGTTCCGAATAGACAGTTTTTTTATGCACCAATTCAATGCAGACCAATACGCGACAGTCAAACGTGTCTTTTCTGAATTACACAAATACGCGTTTTATCTAATAAAAGAAAAGAGTTTTTAAAACTTTCGCCGTGTTTCATAATGCAATCCAATCCGACAGATTTATGTCGACGGGTGGTCGCGCTGGTGTACAATTTTTCTTGTTTCATTGTTTGGTAATAACCTGTATTGTACAAATTGGACCGTATAAACAAATAGCAATGAAGCGCGATTCCGCCTGTCCATAGTTTTTTTTAAATACGAAAATATCGTGTTGTGGTTTGTTGAAAAGCGTTTTCGTTTAATTAAAGTCCGATTTTATTAAATCCTATTTGCATATAAGCGTGTAATATTCATAAGCCTGACGGTAGTACACAACTCTCATTCACGTACACGCGCGCACACCATGAAACAGAAATTAATTTTCTAATCGAAAACGCACTATCAACTTAACACAGCTAAGCTCCAATATTACAGGTACACTTTCTGATAAGTACGGAATCCATAAGGTTCGTGTAAAAAGTACTTGAGTTCTTTCCATCAAACAGTAGTAACTCTGTGAGCCTAAGAACGCAACAAAGGACAACTATAACGTTTTGTTACACTCACAGAAATGTTGACTTCTTGTCTTCACCAGATTTGATTGTGCTGTAAAGTTTTTTAATTTTTGTATTGCCTCGCCTCACAAAAACTGAGGTATACAGTATTGAAGAACGTTATACAATCACATTTTGTGTAAAACAGTTTAACAAAAAAAAATTACAAATTACATAAAGGATAGGAGTAGGATAGTGGAGCATAAAGCATTTTTGGATGTGCAGGATCCTGTGGAGATTGACTGAATGACCAAGCTCAGAACAACTTAATGAAAATATGTCAAAAGTAGAAGACTGGCAGCTTTTATAGAGCGGTGGAGTGAACAGAACCGACGGAACCCACCAACGAATTACCCCGCTTATAAGGATACCGACGGAAAGTGTCTAGAGAGGAGAGACGGGAGACAATGCGATAACAACTCGTCATCTCACTTACACATTACGTTTCTCTCTCTCTCTCTCTCTCTCTCTCTCTCTCTCTCTCTCTCTCTCTCTCTCTCTCTCTCTCTCTCTCTCTCTCTCTCTCTTTCTCTTTCTTGCACATATGCTTCTAATGTTCTCGTCAGCCTTGTTTCAGCCGATGTTCACACTATGAAACACTGTACAAGACTGCTGTGCGCATATGTGAAATGACTGAACATTTTGTTATCCCCGCAACAGGTGTTCGCCCACTGCTCGTCTCTAAGCGACTGTCGTTTCACGATAACAAAAAATTATTGTGAACCCAGTATAAATCATCACTGTTCATAGAATTTTGGTGCATCGTTTTGAATCAGACACTAATAACGACACGATCCGTGTCACACCGAGTGTGTGACTAAAAATGGCATCCCAGCCCCCTTACTTCATGTAACCTTAGTCAAAACTTCTCAGTACAAAGCAATTGTACAGTTCAAAACATTATCAATCCAACGACCTTGAAACTGATTAGTTAATAAACGTTTAACAGTTTGAATAGTAAGCTGGTAGATACTGATCTTTCAGGAAGATCAGATCGTTATGATTTTAAAAACAAGTAATTTAAAAAGTAAACAGCAGATTTTAGAAAATTTGAGTTTTATATAAGAAGTCGCTACATATTATTTTATTTTCTTTTTCTTCTCCACGTCAAGGTATAGACTTACAGCCTGTTCCGCCTTCATTGAAGCTATCTCTTATTTATTTGTTATGTAGCACAAAACATTAATATTTTTGTGACTAACTTTTGTAAGCATTGCTGAAACTCTTGAAACTTTTCAGCCGAATAAGTTCATAAATAAAATAAACATATGCGATCGAAAACGTAAACTGTTCTTCGATACACTGTACATCGGAATGTTTACATTCAACAATGAACAGTCACTGTTAATCGCTTTATGCTTTCTAAGATCTTTGCGTAATAGAGACTGTGTCCTTATCTGTAGTAGCATAAATATAGTTAGTAGTTAATTACTGTTAGTTATAACCGTCTGCGATAAATCTATATAATGGTTTAAACACAGACGTGCTATTATTAACTAAAATATAGGCCACTGTAATTGTCTTGCACCTGTACTTATAGTATTGTAACACTACTAAGTAAACTGTGAAAACTTTTGTGTTTTTGTAAACTAAAAAAGCCTGTTACTTGTAAGTACTTATTAGACTATAAGTAAATAGTTTCTTATAACAAAAGTAGTTCATGTCAATGTGCTCGGAGGTCAAGACAAGAAGTAGAGAACCATGGAGTAAGTAGAAGATAGAATAGTAGAAAAGATATAAGGAGGTGAGATGAGATTAGTTTTTCTCTGTCTGTCCGTATGTCTATCTATCTGTCTCTCTTTTTTTATTTTCCTCTTTTCTCTTACAGAGTAAGCGCGGAGCTCTATGCGATCGCATCTGTTACACATGCGATATCTCATGGGGTATCTGGACTAACGTAAAATTATTAGCGAATGAAAAAGAACAGAAGAACTTACAGGAGTCACCTAATAAAGCAGTAAAATTACTAAGGATTGACAGTAGAAGAAAGACATTTTCATTGAAATTGTACGGGCAAAATGTAAAGTAAAGAGATGAATGTCTAGAGTTATTTGACAAGAGCCTAAATACATTTCAAATGTGGTGCTTCAAGAAGTTGTTAAAAACACGGTGGGCCGACAAGTCCAGCAGATGAAGGACGTAAGCAAAGAAACTAATTTATTAGCCACATTAAACGGCACGAGAGTTTTACTGAAGGCAAGTTATGCATAGGAAAACAAGGTATAGACATATTAATTAACTAATAAACGATTAATTGCAAGTTGTATGAAGAAATGAAGCGAAATGTACAAAAGCCAAACGTAAAATGGATTGAGGACCAAAGAAGAAATGTAGAATAGGTCGCTTTACAAAATAAAAATCGTGGACTCTGATGGTGTCAAAAACAATGTGTGACAGTAATCCACAGCTGATAGTAATCCAAGATCAACCAGTTAACTCGCGCCCCACCACGTAGTTTCCTATCCCGCATTCGCTGCTGGGTTTCACTACTGTTTAAACTTCGTTCGTAACACCTTGACTCATAACCGAAAGATGAGGCGATGACAAAAATAAAGTGCACGTAATTGTAGATCGTAAATTCATTACGATCGTAGATTCAAACATTGGTATATATACGTTTAAAGTAAAAGAAATAAAAGTTATAGACACCAATGTAGATAATGTTATTGAAAGTCAACTCAAACAACTCGTTTGAGAGATACGCAAATGGCGAAACAAAATTCTGATAATTTATCACCTTCAACCGAATAAAACAATATTGGTTATTGTAAATCTTTAGTATTTAATGCCGTTTCACAAGGAGTTGTAGATTAATATCAGTTTTGTATTATATCAAACTAAGTAATATGTAACCAAAATTCTGTTTGTTATTAAAAACAAAAATTTATATATATTTGGTTGTTTCAAACTCAAAGCAATATTACTTATTAGCCTACATATTCACCATAAGTCCAAAATTACGAACTTCTTCAGTTTAAATCATAACAGTGTATAGCATTAGCTTCCGAGGAGGGGGGTAAGAAGTGTGACAAGGTGGGATAAGCTACGCTAGACCTTGGAGTCTCCATTAAATTCAGAGCAAGACTAGTGAAAATTTGTAGTGTTCAGCTTTCACGACGTAAAAATGGAAAGTTTGTGTGTGTGTGTGTGTGTGTGTGTGTGCGTGTGTGCGTGTGTGTGTGTGTGTGTTTAGTCATGATAAACAACAATGCTTTACGACTGCTACGTTAAAAGTTCAATCCACACAACCACAACGTGGCCTCTATGAAAATAACATCAACTTCATTCTGCTTTTTTTCTCTTACCTTCAAGGATTAGGCCTGCCATCTGTTGCTCCCCCTGGCCGCGATACAACTCACGTTCCAGAGAGAAATTAGCCATATAGTAATCACTTTCGGTGGCGAGCCGTATGGTGCAGAGGGTGTTGTGTGTGCTCGCGTGTATATAGTGAAAGTGTGCCTTTTCTAGCCTAGGTTTGCTAAACAATACTGTCCCCAGTGATAGAGATATAAAGGCAGACAGAGGAGTGACCTTGGCTCATCCCACTAATTCAATACAGCCGTTGATACTGTGAGTCTTGCACGTTGTGCCGGTCCGCTCCACATCTTTATTCTCTGATATCACAAATACAAACAACAGCTGTAGGAGACTAGAGATTGAAATCCAGGACAAGGCAAAGGCCGCAGCGCTTTCGCAAAAGCTGTGCCGATTCGTTACCTTGCGCTAGACCGCTCTTTTTATAATGACTAACATCGATTAACCCACTGAGCAATAGTCTACATTGTTCAAGAGCAGGGAAGGCGGATAGAGGATTAACTAACCCTACACACACACACACACACACACACACACACACACAGTTACAATTTATCCAAGTAGAGGTGACTCACACTTAACCCTGCTAACAGTGCTGCTGGCTGTGTGACTCATGTGCTGTCTACGAATTGTATAGTCTACACGGATCTGTAAGCGTGCGTGCGTTCAAGAGAGACCCACTAATCTTCAAGCCACCTTCCCTGCCTGGACAATGTCTCATGGATGCGATGTTTGTAATTACTATTCACAAATAACAAATACATAATCGATTACGTAGAACTTATTTTGAAACACATAGCGTCTCAAAACTTGTACCAATGGTCGCAAACAAATGTCGTGTTGTGTACTTCTCAAACGACTTAATTATAGGAGAAAAAAGAAAAAGTTTTCCTACTTAACATCTTTTAAAATTTAAATTATACTTTACAAGGAAAGTGCGCTTTTAAGTATTTTAATTGTGTAAATAAATAGTGTGCTTTTAGCTGTGTAGTGAACAGAAGTGAAAATAATTAAAATAATTACAAGGCAAAGAAAAGCACACGTTGTGGCATCCTTACACACGCTCTACACTCATGGACAGACGCTAGCGCTTTGGCGCTCACACGCGCGTGTGCATGTTGTAACGTCACAAAACGTTTCATAAAGAAAATAATTCCAAAAGTAAATTATCATAAGAGGAAGGTGAAATGAACAGAATCGAACCCAAGTAATCAAGAAAATTTAGTAATATTGTTCAATAGTTAATATCAATAATATGTAAAAACGACGAAGACTTTGACCAAGACTCGAACCCCATATATTGTTTAAGTGAAGAATAGAATAAAGCTAATATTGTAAAATAAGAGAAACAAATAATCTTAGAAATGACAAAAATGAGGTCATGACATGTTAGAAATGTAACTCAGAATAGAGCACAAAAACCAATTTATTGTGAAATAATAGATAAGATCTAGACCAATACATTATAATATATATAAAATAGATATATCAAATGATTTAAATCCATCATTAAGAGGATATAAATTGAAATAAAAAAATGTAAACTTGTAACAGAAAATCAATGTTTTAGAGTTGAGAGCAATCACTCAGATGTATGTAAAAATTAATTGTTATAAAAATAAGAAAAAAAAACTAGATGTAAATGTCAACTAGACAAAGACAAACAAAATACTACAAATAGAGAAATCTGCAAAAATTGATTATAAATCAATGAAAACAACCAAAAACTGTGCTAAACTGAAAACATGTAGTGAACATATAAAATTGTATAATTTATGACTTTAAAGTTATCAAAATGCAACAAACTTGTATTTTAAAGTTGAACCACAATATAAAGTAACTATACCTATACGTATGACCACCTAAAACACTTTAACAATCAAGTTATAAAACTAAATACATATACCATACTAGGTTGAGCCAAAAAACAGTCACAAAATTAGTCATATTTGACAGATTAAATGATTAATACTAGAAAGAATATAGAAAAAGGATATAAGAGCAGAGGAACTAAATTATACAATTAATTAAGAAAACTGTAATTTTGTATACATACTACAAGGTAAGGATGTGTATTTTGTGTTAATTTCATAGATTGAATTTATTAAAAACCAATCATGAATGGTATCGTTTTAATCAGTTGAAAGCAGAGAATCTAAAAATAATAATGACATATAGATTGTAAGTAGTTCTGTAAAATTGTTTGACAAGTACCAGAATAATTTCAGTAAAATCCCTTAGTATGAAGTAAAAGAAGTTTTTGTTCTAATGATTCTACGGAAGTCGAATTTGTTCCATCATGTTCTATTTCCATATTCTCGAACGTTCCAGAAGAAAATTTTACTTTAAAAAACACCGGAAGTCATTAATAAAATTAAAACAATGCACCCTACAAAGAGTATATAAGCGAGACCAATATCGACCCAATATTCACTTTCTGCTTTGAAACCACCAGAGAGACACTACACACACGAATTCGAAGAGAGAACTTCTAATCCAAGGCAAACTTAAGAAGAGGAATCCAATCCGAAAACTCAAATAAGGCATTTCCCCGTACCAGACGAAACACACACTTAACCTGCAAAGGAGTATATCGCTATACCACTAACGTGCATTTTGAATAGAACAAAAGCACACAAATTCTAATAGAACGCACATAGCCAAATATCCAGCTAAAGTTGCCAAGGACTGATTTTTAATAGAGAAAAAATCAAATTTCGATGGTATTAGCGACATAAACAGACTTTGACAAAATCCCAAACAAATTACTGAACGCAAGCCTATATTGAGTAGATGTGGAACTAGCGCTGTGACGTCAGCAGAGCAAGGTCACGCAACGCAGTCAGCTGTTCATCGCCGGCAACTATTTCAAAGCACAGAAGCAGTACGATTTTTAAATTTCGTGCGGAGTTTTCAAATAGTAATTTGACGTTTAAATAATTACAAGTGCTTGAAGAAACAAAAATACGAAGATACGCAAGATTGGAGTCGTTCCAAAAACAGTGTCCAGTGAAGGAAAAACCTACCTACCGGAACGTGAGTTGTCCAAAATTAAATTCTCTTACCTGGTATTTTTGTCACACAATTGTACTAAATATATCAAACACCTTCAATTTACACAAATTTTGTAAAGCATCACACTGACTTGTCCTCATAGTTCCAAGGAGTCACGTCCTGAGTATACAGTTTTTTCCAAAGATTAAATTCATGCGATTCAACTGAGCAATAAATAAATTAATAGCCGATACTTAATCAAATTTTTTCAGTAATTTCTGTAACTTTACAATTTTTCATATTTTTACTGTTAGTCCTTCAGGCAATTTATATAAAAGAAAAATCATTAAACATATTTTATTTGCAACTCGAATTGTCCTGTTTATATTTTTTTAACTACGAAAAGTCAATTTAATATAATAAGAATTTCTTGGACTAAATATCCAAGTGGCGCCCACACACATATTAGCATAAGTTGTGTTTACAGGACTACGTCTTCGGAGAAGAAGACAGGAGTAAGTATAAGTGCGCGGAATGTAATAAGTATAAGTGTACTCACTAAAAAATGAAGTTAGGGAGGAACTGAACACGATGATAGAGGACGACATAATTGAATATAGTCATTCGCCCTATACTAGCCCAATCATAGCTGTGCCAAAAAGAATGGACAGGTGCGAATATGCCTCGATGCTAGGGAGATAAAACAAGATGATTATTAACGACCGCACATCCCCTGGGGAGATAGAGGAAATACTCAAAAAGTTTCACGGGATAAAATATATAAGTTTATGGGATACAGTATGCGGTTACTGGCAGGTAAAACTCCACCCAGATAGTAGGAAATATATGGCATTCATATTTGAGGGCAGAAAATATCAGTTCAAGCGATTACCCTTTGGTTTAATTAATTCAGTGGCGGTATTTGTAAAAATAATGGACAGGATATTGGGACAGGAAGTGCTGAAATTTACGACAGTATACGTCGACGATTTACTGGTAACTTCAGCTAACTGGGATGACCATTGCAATAGGGTTGAACAGTTGTTAGAGAAGCTATCCGAGAATAATATTAACTTCAAATTAGATAAGTCCCAGTTTATTGCAAACGAGGTAAAATTTTTAGGTTTTAATTTAACCGACCAAGGGAAATATTCCTCCATCCAAAGAGAAAGTAGAGGCAATACAGAAGTTCCCCACCCCAAAAAAACAGGAAACAGCTTCAATCATTTTTAGGAATCTGTAATTATTACAGGAAGTTTCAGTCCAATTATTCGGAACTAACTGCCAGGTTTCAACAGCAGTTATCAGTAAAAGACAAATGGACTTGGGGACCAGAGCAAGGTGGAGTGCTCAATCTGATAAAGGAGAAATTTTCAGAAGCGGTTATGTTATATCAACCCGGCTTTACGAAGCCATTTTATCTAAATTGCGATGCCAGTAATGTTAGCTTAGCTGCTGCCTTATATCAGGAAGATCAGGATGGAAACCATTTAGTGATTAGCTTCGCCAGCCGTGCGCTGAACAGTTGCGAACGAAACTACAATACCACAGAAAAGGAGTTATTGAGTGTAGAACATATATATTAGGATACCCCATCACGGTTAGGAGAGATCACAAGTCTGTCTCGTTTTTAAAACATTGCAAGTTAAACCATGGGAGGCTGACGAGATGGGTTTTGGCCCTCCAGGAATATAATATCACGTGGGAATATATACCAGGCAAGCAAAACATAGCAGCCGGCGTCCGCATCTCGCATCAATTTACAAAACCAGACATTTGACGGCGAAAAAGAACAAATAGCGAAGGTATATCATACCATTAAGAGCAGGGAGGATTTGAGAAATATTTTAAAAGATGTGAAGGCACAACAAGAGGCTGACCAAAAATTAGGAAATATTAGGTAAAGGGTACTGGAAGGCGATGAAATTGTAAATAAATATTACTGTATACACGATGATACTTTATTTATAAGGAACACCCTACACCAAGAGAATTGGAAGTTAGTAATTCCACCAGGAATAGAAAGGCCACTAGTTATTGATTATCACGTTAGATACGGAAACATGGATGCCCTCAAGGTAAGGAAAGTGTTGGAAGGAAAGGTATACATCAAAGGGATTAATAAAAAGGTGCAACACGCGGTACAGTCATGTGATATTTGCCAGAAGGTAAAATGTAATAACGAAAGAAAGGACGGGGTTATGATACCCATAACATCCACCGAAAAATTAGAAAAGGTATTTCTTGATATCTGTGGACCATTTTCACACAGCGGTGGAAGGCACAGGTATAAATTCATTGTAATTATTTTTGACCATTTCAGCAAATATACTAACCTTTATCCGATAACTAGGGCTACGACAAAGAAAATTATAGAAATTATAATAGAAAGCTATATAATGGAAGTAGGCAAGCCAAATTCTATAATTACAGACCACGGCACCCAATTTAAAGGAAAGGTATGGAGAGAGAATCTTATAGAACACGGAATAAAGACGTATAAGACATCCGTGTATCACCCAAATAGTAATCCAGCCGAGAGAGTGTTGAGGGAAGTAGGACGGTTATTGAGGACCAACTGTCATGATGAACAGAAGAGATGGCACGAATACCTAGCGTCAACAGAGGACTTTTTCAATTTATCCTATCATAATACAATAGAGGAGACACCGTACACAGTTATGTTCGAAAGACCCCCACCCCGGGAAATAAAGGAGATTATTAGTTTTCCCAGCGAACCTGAATATCACTTTGAAAGAACCAAATTTTATAATAGAATATTAGAAAAAACCGAACAACAACGAAAGAAATATTTTCAGTCCCAACCAAAGGCTATTAAGTATAAAGTAGGAGAAAAGGTATTAATACGGAATAGAAAATTGCCCAGTACTATACAAGGTATATCTAAAAAATTATTAATTTTATATACGGGAACTTTTATAATTACGAAAGGTAAAGAAAATAATACATACGAAGTAACAGACACTATCAATAATAAAATAAAGGTTACGTATAATCAAGCGTCGTTAAGAAGGTATTATGAATAAAAAATATTAGTCAACGTTAATTTACCAACTTACCCGTATAATTATAGAAGGAAAGGAGGAATAATATATTAATAATTAAATATAAATACGAGAAAGACACCTTCCACCAAAGGCAAAAATATATATAAAATATAAATTTATTTCCAACAGCCAAGTCAACGTATCTTTACCAACTTACCCGTACTTATAGAAGGAGAGAAGGAAAGGAGGAAAAGACATAATTTACTATGTTATTCGAATTGATTAATTAAAATATTGAACAATCAAATAACAATTGATATTGCTAAGGAGGAGAAATACTGTCATATAATTGATAATAGAAGGAAATGATAATTGAAAATAAAAGGGAAACAGTATGTTACATAAGGAGGTGATGATGAATTTATAAATATAGCTATGAAAACAACAACTGATCTATTATTGACATCGAATGATTTTAAAAGATACTTTTACCTGCTGAGAACAGTATATTGATATAATTGAGAAATCATCAGAAGAGATTAAGAAAGAGAATTTATGTGTAGGAGCCTATGATCTTCGAATATTGTATTTTAAATTAATATTATTATTTGTTGCGAAGGTGCAACTTATAAGTACGTCTTATATTTTTCTGGACAGAGATGTGTTTCCTCTGATTTCAGTGGTTATAGTTAGGGAACGGCGGAGAATGGATTGCCAATGGGGCCCCTCTGACTCCGAACCCGCTATAAAAGTTAGGGAATTGTTAGGGAGGTATAATGTATCAAAGATTAAATAATTAACAACAAGGTAAAGGAAAGGAACAGGAGTTATGGTAAGGATTGAGACATGATTAAAGAGATGGATTAATACATTAAAGTAGTAGTTCAGGAATCTAATTATAATATAAAAGAATGAAATAATAATGATGTGAGAATATAGCAAAAAAGATCAAGCTAATAAAAGGTTTATATAAAAATGATAATTTCATCAAAACTGAAGAAATGTTTTTCCCAAATTATCAATTTTCACGAGGAGTAATATGTAACGTCACAAAACGTTTCATAAAGAAAATAATTCCAAAAGTAAATTATCATATGAGGAAGGTGAAATGAACAGAATCGAACCCAAGTAATCAAGAAAAAATAGTAATATTGTTCAATAGTTAATATCAATAATATGTAAAAACGACGAAGACTTTGACCAAGACTCGAACCCCATATATTGTTTAAGTGAAGAATAGAATAAAGCTAATATTGTAAAATAAGAGAAACAAATAATCTTAGAAATGACCAAAATGAGGTCATGACATGTTAGAAATGTAACTCAGAATAGAGCACAAAAACCAATTTATTGTGAAATAATAGATAAGATTTAGACCAATACATTATAATATATATAAAATAGATATATCAAATGATTTAAATCCATCATTAAAGAGGATATAAATTGAAATAAAAAATTGTAAACTTTTAACAGAAAATCAATGTTTTAGAGTTGAGAACAATCACTCAGAAGTATGTAAAAATTAATTGTTATAAAATTAAAAAAAACAACTAGATGTAAATGTCAATTAGACAAAGACAAACAAAGTACTGCAAATAGAGAAATCTGTAAATTGATTAGAAATCAATGAAAACAACCAAAAACCGTGCTAAACTGAAAACATGTAGTGAACATTTAAAATTGTAGAATTTATGACTTTAAAGTTATCAAAATGCAACAAACTTGTATTTTAAAGTTGTACTACAATATAAAGTAACTATACCTATAAGTATGACCACCTAAAACACTTTAACAATCAAGTTATAAAACTAAATACATATACCATACTAGGTTGAGCCAAAAAACAGTCACAAAATTAGTCATATTTGACAGATTAAATGATTAATAGTAGAAAGAATATAGAAAAAGGATATAATTCTATCATATACAATGGAAAAATACTTGCTCAATTGAAGACAAGTTTAATTCATAAAGAATTTTTGAGTATAAAAGTGAAATTTGTCACACACATGAAATAGCTCATCTGTACAAAGACAGTGAGATGCTAATTGAGAATACAATAAAAACAAAATGTATTAGGGAAAACCAGGTATTCACAAAGATAAACAATGTAACATACTCTCAGTGAATATCCTAAAAATCACAGAAATAATACCAGGAAAGACAAAATACAATAAATAGCAGTGGCAGTGACAAGAAAACTAGGCCTTATATTATGCCTACAGAAAAATGAAGTTATTTATATATTATGTGCATTAATAATTGTTTATTTTGGTATGTACAACTAATTATGTAATTTGTTAATGTTATAGTAAGAGCAGAGGAACTAAATTATACAATTATTAAGAAAACTGTAATTTTGTATACATACTACAAGGTAAGGATGTGTATTTTGTGTTAATTTCATAGATTTAATTTATTAAAAACCAATCATGAATGGTATCGTTTTAATCAGTTGAAAGCAGAGAATCTAAAAATAATAATGACATACAGATTGTAAGTAGTCCTGTAAAATTGTTTGACAAGTACCAGAATAATTTCAGTAAAATCCCTTAGTATGAAGTAAAAGAAGTTCTTGTTCTAATGATTCTACGGAAGTCGAATTTGTTCCATCATGTTCTATTTCCATATTCTCGAACGTTCCAGAAGAAAATTTTACTTTAAAAAAACACCGGAAGTCATTAATAAAATTAAAACAATGTACCCTACAAAGAGTATATAAGCGAGACCAAAATCGACCCAATATTCACTTTCTGCTTTGAAACCACCAGAGAGACACTACTCACACGAATTCGAAGAGAGAACTTCTAATCCAAGGCGAACTTAAGAAAAGGAATCCAATCCGAAAACTCAAATAAGGCATTTCCCCGTACCAGACGAAACACACACTTAACCTGCAAAGGAGTATATCGTTATACCACTAACGTGCATTTTGAATAGAACAAAAGCACACAAATTCTAATAGAACGCACATAGCCAAATATCCAGCTAAAGTTGCCAAGGACTGATTTTTAATAGAGAAAAAATCAAACTTGAATGGTATTAGCGACATAAACAGACTTTGACAAAAACCCAAACAAATTACTGAACGCAAGCCTATATTGATTTGATGAGGAACTAGCGCTGTGACGTCAGCAGAGCAAGGTCACGCAACGCAGTCAGCTGTTCATCGCCGGCAACTATTCAAAGCAGAGAAGCAGTACGATTTTTAAATTTCTTGCGGAGTTTTCAAATAGTAATTTGACGTTTAAATAATTACAAGTGCTTGAAGAAACAAAAATACGAAGATACGCAAGATTGGAGTCGTTCCAAAAACAGTGTCCAGTGAAGGAAAAACCTACCTACCGGAACGTGAGTTGTCCAAAATTAAATTCTCTTACCTGGTATTTTTGTCACACAATTGTACTAAATATATCAAACACCTTCAATTCACACAAATTTTGTAAAGCATCACACTGATTTGTCTTGATAGTTCCAAGGAGTCACGTCCTGAGTATATAGTTTTTTTCAAAGATTAAATTCATGCGATTCAACTGAGCAATAAATTAATTAATAGCCGATACTTAATCAAATTTTTTCAATAATTCCTGTAACTTTGCAATTTTTTCATATTTTTACTGTTAGTCTTCAGACAATTTATATAAAAGAAAAATCATTAAACGTATTGCTACGACAGCACAGAACAATCTACGCGTTTATCGAACATGCCAGAAGGATCTCGATGTAAGCGTGTGGTGTACGTGCTACTAGACGCATTTTGCGAGAATTTCCTCGACTGTGCCAAGGCAGTAGTAATTACGTAGTTCACGAGAGATAAGACGCAGTTTGGAAGCTTCTGGTGTGTGAGGGTGACTATAAATACATCGGGTAGCGACCTTAGTTTTCAGTTCCATGCGAGATATTGGTTAGTGCGGTTCGAGAGTATTAGTGCGATATATTTCCAGAGCGGTTAGAGTTATTACTGTGTACGTTCAAGTAGTTATTATTGAAGTGTTGCGTTTTATAATCAGACGGTATAATTGTAACACAATTGAGTTTCAATATTTGTGGACATTTTATTACGTGTGTACAATTTTCATTTGATTTGTTGTAGAGACTGTGTTGTTAATTACGAACTATTTTTACTGTAACAATTAAAGGTGTGATTAGTGACTTAATTGGTATCTTGTACTTATTTTGTTTCCACTGTACCTACGACGATCGAATAGACCGTCGTAACAGTGGTGTCAGAACTGGGATAGAACGGTTAACAGTGGAAACAGTGGACGCTTTGTACAAGTCGAGTGTGATTTGTAATTAATCAGTAAACATGGATCCCAGTCAGGTGATGGAAGCTTTACAAACACTGCTGCGGCAGACACAAGAAGAAGCAGAAAGACGACAAAAAGAAGAACGAATACAAGAAAGCGAAGAAGCTGAGGAACGTCAGAAAGCACTAATGCTAGAAACAGTAGAAAGACAAAAAGAAGAACGAAGACAAGAAAGAGAAGAAGCAGAAAAACGACAGAATGAAAAACGTAAGCAAGAAGCAGATAAAACGGAAGCTCTCTTTGAAGTTATGCAGAAACAGTTGCAAGAACACAGTACCGCAGAATTGGGTATCCTACGAGGTGAGCTTAATAAACAAGTTACTAAAATATCGGAGGTATAAGAATCAATAACATTAAAAATAGCTGAAGTAGAAAAATCGGTCTTGACTGTTGAAGAATCGATGTCTACAAAAATATCTGCAGTAGAAAACTCAATGGCAAACATAAGAGGACAAATTAAAAGTGAAGTCAAACAGTGCATGAAGATTCAACCAAAACAAATTTCTGAACAGAGTGTACCAGTGATAAAGACAGAAAAAGACACAGAAAATAAGTTAATAGAGAAAGTCACTTTGCCTGCAGTAGGGACAGTTCATGTCAAAGCTCCAACCTTTGACGGAAGCAGTCACTGGGCAACGTACCTCCGCCAATTTGAAGCTGCTGCATGCGCAAATAATTGGACAGAGAAAGACAAGGCAGTTTCACTCGTTCTTGCATTAAAAGGACCCGCGGCAGAACTACTACAGAAAGTGCCACCTGACAGCCAGAACACCTATGCCGAGTTGATAAAAGCTCTGTAATTACGGTATGGTGATAAACATTTGCGAGATGTGTACTGCACCCAGTTGAGAGCAAGGCGACAGCATTCCGGGGAGAGTCTTCAAGAGTTTGAAGCAAGTATCGACAGACTACTTAGACTGGCCTATCCTGAAGCGCCAGAAGTTTTCGAACGCGTTTTGCTGCAGACATTTACTGCCGGTGTCCGAGATAACGAACTACAGCAAGTGTTACGAATGGCAAGACACCAGAACAGTGCGGACGCCCTGGTACATGCTTTGCAATTTGAGGCCGCCAAATCAGCGTCTGGTTGGACAAGTCATAAAGTGCGCGCGCTAAAAGATCGCGACGGCACAGACGATGAGGAAGAAGAACAAGGAACAGAGACTCGACGGTCGGCGCCACAGAATAAAATAAGAAAGGATGGAAGACCGAAGTGTTATCGATGTGGGAAACCTGGACATCTACAACGAGATTGTCGGGTTAGAATTCAGCAGCAGGGAAACGAGCAATAGTCGGTACAACGGGGCGTGTGTTGACTAACTGGAGGAACGAAGCCCCTAGAGAATACGCAATTTCTACACTTCAGAAAACCAGCGGGAGCTTGGTAGTTACCGGATTTGTTCAAGAAAGGCCAACCTCGATTACAGTTGACACAGGCGCAACAGTTTCTATTGTGCGCCCCGACGTGGTGAAAGATCTCAAGCCAATCTGGTGCTCTTGCAGCTTGCGAACAGCTACTGGACGGCCTGTAAAAGTGTATGGAAAAGTGGAGATACACCTACGCCTCGGTAGACTTGAGTTTAATCATCAACTACTTGTTGCAGACATTGTGGGTGAAGCAATTCTTGGTGTGGACGTTATGAACGCATACGGATTTATAGTCGACGTCAAGAACAATGTCTTGAGAATCGGAGGCGAAGAGGTAATGCTATCAACAATGACGAGAGCAGAAAAATCGATGGACGTCATAAACCAAGTGGCCGTAACTGTTCCGCCAAACTCCGAAAAGATCATCATGGTTAGAACTGCGGTAGATACTAGGGGCAATCAGTGCTCTATATTCGAACCCCAGGAAGTCAGCACACCGGGCATACAAATTGCGAGAAATTTAGTAAAACTTGACGAAACCGGAAATGTACCTACTAGAGTGGCGAATATTTTGGATCAAGCTATCACTTTACAAAGCAATACGCTCCTAGGCAAATTGACTCCTGTGGCCTGGGTAGCCGGAATAACGCAACGAAGACCCAGTTCTTCGGATACTTCTAAATTACCAGAGGAACTGCAAGAATTATTGAACAGGTCTTCTAACGACCTCTCAAGTGGTGAGGTAAAAGAATTCGGACAGTTTTTACACGAATTCAAAGATTGTTTTGCAGTTCGGGGACAGTCACTGGGAAGAACCTCTCTTGTGCAACATCGCATCAATACCGGGGACACAACACCGATACGCCAACCTCCTCGAAGGCCTCCATTATCTAAACAAGAGGAGATGTCTCGGTTAGTACAGGACATGTTGACAGAGGGAGTAATCGAACCTTCGTCAAGTGCTTGGTCTTTCCCTGTAGTGCTGGCAGCGAAGAAGGATGGTGGATTGCGTTTCTGCATAGACTACCGGAGGTTAAATGACGTTACAAAGAAAGACTGCTATCCATTACCTCGCGTTGACGATACGCTCGACACGTTGTCCGGAGCACAGTGGTTTTCCACATTGGACCTGAAGAGTGGATATTGGCAAGTGGATCTTCATCAAGAAGACAAGGAAAAGACCGCTTTCTCGACCCCAAGTGGCTTATTCCAATTTAACGTCATGCCATTTGGACTCTGTAATGCACCGGCAACATTTGAGAGATTGATGGACCTGATACTCCGAGGCCTGACGTGGAAAACTTGCCTTGTTTACTTAGACGATGTCATAGTGATCGGGAAGACTTTCGAAGGTCATTTGGAAAACCTTAAGTAAGTTCTAACTAGAATTCACGGTGCACAACTGAAGCTGAGCCCGAAGAAGTGTTCTCTATTCCAGCAGGAAGTACAGTGCGGGCCATCTGGTTTCGGCAGCGGGCGTTAGCATGGATCCTAATAAAGTAGACACCGTAAGAGACTGGCCAGTTCCGAAGAATAAACACGACGTTCGGAGTTTCCTGGGGTTATGCTCATATTACCGACGTTTTTTGAAAGGCTTCGCTACTATTGCTAAACCACTACATGAGCTAACGGAAAATAAACGAAACTTCCAATGGTCGAGAGAGTGTGAACAAGCATTTAGAACGTTGAAGATTGCATTATGTTCGCAGCCAATTCTCGCTTTTCCAGCTTCCGAAGGGAAGTACATCGTAGACACAGACGCAAGCAATACTGGTCTAGGAGCAGTTTTGTCTCAAGTGCAGAACGGTGAAGAACGAGTAATAGCGTATTACAGCAAGACGCTTTCTAAACCGGAGAGAAATTATTGTGTTACAAGAAGAGAGTTGTTGGCAATTGTCAGAGCTTTGGAGCACTTCCATAAATACCTCTATGGGAGAGAGTTTTCACTACGTACCGACCATGCTGCACTTGCATGGCTCTTGAGATTTAAAAATCCGGAAGGACAGTTGGCAAGGTGGCTGGAACGTCTGCAAGAGTACAACTTCAAGGTACAACATCGGCGTGGGCGCCTGCACGGTAATGCAGATGGCTTATCACGAAGACCATGCCCGGAAGACTGCCGACATTGCCACAGAAAGGAAGAAAAAAACTCAAGCGAAAATGTTCAAGCCATCACTGTAGATTTTCTGGCTGACGGCTGGGCAACACAAGACTGTCGACAAGAACAGATGACTGATGAAGGCATTTGACCGATCTTGACAGCAAAAGAGGAAGGTCGCCGCCCGGATTGGCAAGATATCTGCCATGGTTCCGAAGTGCTGAAGGGCTACTGGGCACAATGGGAATCTCTCACCTTAGAAAACGGATTGCTGAAAAGGGCTTGGAAAAGTGCAGATGGACGAGACGTGGTCATGCAGTTGATATTCCCCGAAGTAAAGTGCAGTCTGTTTTGAAGGAGATGCATGATGGAACATCTGGAGGCCATCTTGGCGTTAACAAAACCCTTGACAAAATACGGAGCGATTCTATTGGCTTCATCTTCGCCACGACGTAGAGGAATGGGTTCGGACGTGTGAAATATGTGCTGCAAGCAAGGGCACACAAACCAGAAGCAGGGGAAAAATGAGACAGTATAACGTTGGACAACCTTTCAAGAGAATTGCCATAGACATTGCTGGACCATTCCCAGTTACTGACGATGGAAACCGGTACATCATGGTTGTAGGTGACTACTTTACTAAGTGGTTGGAAGCCTACGCAATTCCAAATCAGGAGGTTACCACTGTGGCAAAGCAGTTAGTTCACAACTTCTGTTGCCGTTATGGAGCCCCTATGGAAATCCATACGGATCAAGGGAGAAATTTCGAATCAGGAGTGTTTAAAGAATTATGCCGTCTACTCGGAATTCGAAAGACCAGGACAACGCCTCTGCATCCTCAGTCGGACGGGATGGTTGAGAGATTCAACAGGACACTTGAGCAGCATCTTTCGAAAGTTGTTGACGAGAACCAAACAGACTGGGACCAACGTATACCACTATTCCTTATGGCGTATAGGTCATCAGTACATGACACAACCGGCATGACTCCAGCAAAATTGGTGTTTGGGCGGGAGATTCGTCTTCCTGGGGACTTGATGTTTGGATCACCTGAGACTCAGTCCCAAGAGCCAAAGAACTATTCCTCGCAATTAGAAAACCAACTGCGAGAAATGAATCGCTTGGTAAGAGGACGGCTGAAGATTTCCAGTGATAAAATGAAAACTCGGTATGACATTCGCAGCAATAGAGTGGGTTTCCAAGAAGGAGATCAGGTCTGGTTGTTCAATCCAAAGCGCCGTCGTGGTCGCTCACCTAAGCTTCAGTCTAACTGGGAAGGACCCTACACTGTGAAAAAAAGAATTAACGATGTTGTTTATCGGATTCAACAGGAAGGACAGCGAAAGTTCAAGGTCGTCCACCTAGATCGCCTGGCTAAGTACAAATTTAGATACGCTTTGCCAGTTCGGGACGAACAGGCTTAAGGAGGGAAAAGTTCTACGACAGCACAGAACAATCTACGCGTTTATCGAATATGCCAGAAGGATCTCGATGTAAGCGTGTGGTGCACGTGCTACTAGACGCATTTTGAGAGAATTTTCTCGACTGTGTCGGGCTTCGCTCGGGCGCTCGGACTGTGTCAAGGCCGTAGTAATTACTTAGTTCACGAGAGATAAGACGCAGTTTGGAAGCTTTTGGTGTGTGAGCGTGACTATAAATACATCGGGTATCGACCTTAGTTTTTAGTTCCATGCGAGATATTGGTTAGTGCGGTTCGAGAGTATTAGTGCGATATATTTCCAGAGCGGTTCGAGTAATTACTGTGTACGTTCAAGTAGTTATTATTGAAGTGTTGCGTTTTATAATCAGACGGTATAATTGTAATACAATTGAGTTTTAATATTTGTGGACATTTTATTACGTGTGTACAATTTTCATTTGATTTGTTGTAGAGACTGTGTTGTTAATTATGAACTATTTTTACTGTAACAATTAAAGGTGCGATTAGTGACTTAATTGGTGTCTTGTACTTATTTTGTTTCCACTGTACCTACGACGATCGAATAGACCGTCGTAACAGTATTTTATTTGAAACTCGACTTGTCCTGTTTATATTTTTTTAACTACGAAAAGTCAATTTAATATAATAAGAATTTCTTGGACTAAATATCCAAGTGGCGCCCACACACATATTAGCATAAGTTGTGTTTACAGGACTACGTCTTCGGAGAAGAAGACAGGAGTAAGTATAAGTGCGCGGAATGTAATAAGTATAAGTGTACTCACTAAAAAATTAAGTTAGGGAGGAACTGAACACGATGTAGAGGACGACATAATTGAATATAGTCATTCGCCCTATACTAGCCCAATCATAGCTGTGCCAAAAAAGAATGGACAGGTGCGAATATGCCTGGATGTTAGGGAGATTAACAAGATGATTATTAACGACCGCACATCCCCTGGGGAGATAGAGGAAATACTCAAAAAGTTTCACGGGACAAAATATATAAGTTCATGGGATACAGTATGCGGTTACTGGTAGGTAGAACTCCACTCAGATAGTAGGAAATATATGGCATTCATATTTGAGGGCAGAAAATATCAGTTCAAGCGATTACCCTTTGGTTTAATTAATTCAGTGGCGGTATTTGTAAAAATAATGGACAGGATATTGGGACAGGAAGTGCTGAAATTTACGACAGTATACGTCGACGATTTACTGGTAACTTCAGCTAACTGGGATGACCATTACAATAGGGTTGACAGGTGTTAGAGAAGCTATCCGAGAATAATATTAACCTCAAATTAGATAAGTCCCAGTTTATTGCAAACGAGGTAAAATTTTTATGTTTTAATTTAACCGACCAAGGGAAATATTCCTCCACCCAAAGAGAAAGTAGAGGCAATACAGGAGTTCCCCACCCCAAAAAACAGGAAACAGCTTCAATCATTTTTAGGAATCTGTAATTATTACAGGAAGTTTCAGTCCAATTATTCGGAACTAACTGCCAGGTTTCAAAAGCAGTTATCAGCAAAAGACAAATGGACTTGGGGACCAGAGCAAGGTGGAGTGCTCAATCTGATAAAGGAGAAATTTTCAGAAGCGGTTATGTTATATCAACCAGACTTTACGAAGCCATTTTATCTAAATTGCGATGCCAGTAATGTTAGCTTAGCTGCAGCCTTATATCAGGAAGATCAGGATGGAAACCATTTAGTGATTAGCTTCGCCAGCCGTGCGCTGAACAGTTGCGAACGAAACTACAATACCACAGAAAATGAGTTATTGAGTGTAGTTTTCGCATGCGGTAAATTTCGAACATATATATTAGGATACCCCATCACGATTAGGAGAGATCACAAGTCTGTCACGTTTTTAAAACATTGCAAGTTAAATCATGGGAGGCTGACTAGATGGATTTTGGCCCTACAGGAATATAATATCACGTGGGAGTATATACCAGGCAAGCAAAACCTAGCAGCCGGCGTCCGTATCTCGCATCAATTTACAAAACCAGACATTTGACGGCGAAAAAGAACAAATAGCGAAGGTATATCATATCATTAAAAGCAGGGAGGATTTGAGAAATATTTTAAAAGATGTGAAGACACAACAAAAGTCTGACCCAAAATTAGGAAATATTAGGTAAACGGTACTGGAAGGCGATGAAATGGTAAATAAATATTACTGTATACACGATGATACTTTATTTATAAGGAACACCCCACACCAAGAGAATTGGAAGTTAGTAATCCCACCAGGAATAGAAAGGCCACTAATTATTTATTATCACGTTAGATACGGACACATGGGTGCCCTCAAGGTAAGGAAAGTGTTGGAAGAACAGGTATACATCAAAGGGATTAATAAAAAGGTGCAACACGCGGTACAGTCATGTGATATTTGCCAGAAGGTAAAATGTAATAACGAAAGAAAGGACGGGGTTATGATACCCATAACATCCACCGAAAAATTAGAAAAGGTATTTCTTGATATCTGTGGACCATTTCCACACAGCGGTCGAAGGCACAGGTATAAATTCATTGTAATTATTATTGACCATTTCAGCAAATATACTAAGCTTTATACGATAACTAGGGCTACGACAAAGAAAATTATAGAAATTATAATAGAAAGCTATATAATGGAAGTAGGCAAGCCAAATTCTATAATTACAGACCACGGCACCCAATTTAAAGGAAAGGTATGGAGAGAGAATCTTATAGAACACGGAATAAAGACGTATAAGACATCCGTGTATCACCCAAATAGTAATCCAGCCGAGAGAGTGTTGAGGGAAGTAGGACGGTTATTGAGGACCTACTTTCATGATGAACAGAAGAGATGGCAGGAATACCTAGCGTCAACAGAGGACTTACTCAATTTATCCTATCATAATACAATAGAGGAGACACCGTACACAGTTATGTTCGAAAGACCCCCACCCCGGGAAATAAAGGAGATTATTAGTTTTCCCAGCGAACCTGAATATCACTTTGAAAGAACCAAATTTTATAATAGAATTTTAGAAAAAAACGAACAAAAACGAAAGAAATATTTTCAGTCCCAACCAAAGGCTATTAAGTATAAAGTAGGAGAAAAGGTATTAATCCGGAATAGAGAATTGCCCAGTACTATTCAAGGTATAACTAAAAAATTATTACTCCTATATACGGGACCTTTTATAATTACGAAAGATAAAGAAAATAATACATACGAAGTAACAGACACTATCAATAATAAAATAAAGGTTACGTATAATCAAGCGTCGTTAAGAAGGTATTATGAATAAAAAATATTAGTCAACGTTAATTTATCAACTTACCGGTACTTATAGAAGGAAAGGAGGAATAATATATTAATAATTAAATATGAATACGAGAAAGACACCTTCCACCAAAGGCAAAAATATATATAAAATATAAATTTATTTCCAACAGCCAAGTCAACGTTTCGTTACCAACTTACCCGTACTTATAGAAGGAGAGAAGGAAAGGAGGAAAAGACATAATTTATTATGTTATTCGAATTGATTAAATAAAATATTGAACAATCAAATAACAATTGATATTACTAAGGAGGAGAAATACTGTCATATAATTGATACTAAAAGGAAATGATAATTGAAAATAAAAGGGAAACAGTGTGTTACATAAGGAGGTGGTGATTAATTTATAAATATAGCTATGAAAACAACAACTGATCTATTATTGACATCGAATGATTTTAAAAGATAATTTTACCTGCGGATAACAGTATATTGATATAATTGAGAAATCATCAGAAGAGATTAAGAAAGAGAATTTATGTGTAGGAGCCTATGATCTTCGAATATTGTATTTTAAATTAATATTATTATTTGTTGTGGAGGTGCAACTTATAGGTACGGCTTATATTTTTCTGGACAGAGATGTGTTTCCTCTGATTTCAGTGGTTATAGTTAGGGAACGGCGGAGAATGGATTGCCAATGGGGCCCCTCTGACTCCGAACCCGCTATAAAAGTTAGGGAATTTGTTAGGGAGGTATAATGTATCAAAGATTAAATAATTAACAACAAGGTAAAGGAAAGGAACAGGAGTTATGGTAAGGATTGAGACATGGATAATGAGATGGATTAATATATTAAAGTAGTAGTTCAGGAATCTAATTATAATATAAAAGAATGAAATAATAACGATGTGAGAATATAGCAAAAATGATCAAGCTAATAAAAGGTTTATATAAAAATGATAATTTCATCAAATCTAAAGAAACGTTTTTTCCAAATTATCAATTTTAACGAGGAGGCATATGTAACGTCACAAAACGTTTTATAAAGAAAATAATTCCAAAAGTAAATTATCATAAGAGGAAGGTGAAATGAACAGAATCGAACCCAAGTAATCAAGAAAATTTAGTAATATTGTTCAATACTTAATATCAATAATATGTAAAAACGACGAAGACTTTGACCAAGACTCGAACCCCATATATTGTTTAAGTGAAGAATAGAATAAAGCTTATACTGTAAAATAAGAGAAACAAATAATCTTAGAAATGACCAAAATGGGGTCATTATATATTAGAAATGTAATTCAGAATAGAGCACAAAAACCAATTTATTGTGAAATAATAGATAAGATCTAGACCAATACATTATAATATATATAAAATAGATATATCAAACGATTTATATCCATCATTAAACAGGATATAAATTCAAATAAAAAAAATGTAAACTTGTAACAAATAATCAATGTTTTAGAGTTGAGACCAATCACTCAGATGTATGTCAAAAATAATTGTTATAAAATTAAGAAAAAAACTAGATGTAAATGTCAATTAAACAAAGACAAACAAAATATTGCAAATAGAGAAATCTGTAAATTGATTAGAAACCAATGAAAACAACCAAAAACCGTGCTAAACTGAAAACATGTAGTGAACATGTAAAATTGTATAATTTATGACTTTAAAGTTATCAAAATGCAACAAACTTGTATTTTGAAGTTGAAACACGATATAAAGTAACTATACCTATAAGTATGACCACCTAAAACACTTTAACAATCAAGTTATAAAACTAACTACATACACCATACTAGGTTGAGCCAAAAAACAGTCACAAAATTAGTCATATTTGACAGATTAAATAATTAATAGTAGAAATAATATAGAAAAAAGATATAATTCTATCATATACAATGGAAAAATACTTGCTCAATTGAAGACAAGTTTAATTCATAAAGAATTTTTGAGTATAAAAGTGAAATTTGTCACACACATGAAATAGCTCATCTGTACAAAGACAGTGAGATGCTAATTGAGAATACAATAAAAATAAAATGTATTAGGGAAAACCAGGTATTCCCAAAGATACACAATGTAACAAACTCTCACTGAACATCCTAAAAATCACAGAAATAATACCAGGAAAGACAAAATACAATAAATAGCAGTGACAAGAAAAGTAGGCCTTATATTATGCCTACAGAAAAATGAAGTAATTTATACATATTATGTGCATTAATACTTGTTTATTTTGTTATGTACAACTAATTATATTATTTGTTAATGTTATAGTAAGAGCAGAGAAACTTAATTATACAATTAATTAAGAAAACTGTAATTTTGTATACATACTACTGGGTATTTTGTGTTAATTTCATAGATTTAGTTTATTAAAAACCAATCATGAATGGTATCGTTTTAATCAGTTGAAAGCAGAGAATCTAAAAATAATAATGACATACAGATTGTAAGTAGTTCTGTAAAATTGTTTGACAAGTACCAGAATAATTTCAGTAAAATCCCTTAGTATGAAGTAAAAGAAGTTTTTGTTCTAATGCTTCTATAGAAGTCGAATTTGTTCCATTATGTTCTATTTGCATATTCTCGAACGTTTCAGAAGAAAATTTTACTAAAAAAAAACACCGGAAGTCATTAATAAAATTAAAACAATGCACCCTACAAAGAGTATATAAGCGAGACCAAAATCGACCCAATATTCACTTTCTGCTTTGAAACCACCAGAGACACTACACACACGAATTCGAAGAGAGAACTTTTAATCCAAGGCAAACTTAAGAAGAGGAATCCAATCCGAAAACTCAAATAAGGCATTTCCCCGTACCAGACGAAACACACGCTTAACCTCCAAAGGAGTATATCGCTATACCACTAACGTGTATTTTGAATAGAGCAAAAGCAAACAAATTCTAATAGAACGCACATAGGCAAATATCCAGCGGCCCTGCCAAGGACCGATTTTTAATAGAGAAAAAAATCAAATTTGGATGGTATTAGCGACATAAACACACTTTGACAAAATCCCAAACAAATTACTGAACGCAAGCCTATATTGAGTTGATGTGGAACTAGCGCTGTGACGTCAGCAGAGCAAGGTCACGCAACGCAGTCAGCTGTTCATCGCCGGCAACTATTTCAAAGCACAGAAGCAGAACGATTTTTAAATTTTGTGCGAAGTTTTCAAATAGTAATTTGACGTTTAAATAATTACAAGTGCTTGAAGAAACAAAAATACGAAGATACGCAAGATTGGAGTCGTTCCAAAAACAGTGTCCAGTGAAGGAAAAACCTACCTACCGGAACGTGAGTTGTCCAAAATTAAATTCTCTTACCTGGTATTTTTGTCACACAATTGTACTACATATATCAAACACTTTCAATTCACACAAATTTTGTAAAGCATCACACTGATTTGTCTTGATAGTTCCAAGGAGTCACGTCCTGAGTATAAAGTTTTTTCAAAGATTAAATTCATGCGATTCGACTGAGCAATAAATTAATTAATAGCCGATACTTAATAAATTTTTTTCAATCATTTCTGTAACTTTGCATTTTTTTCATATTTTTACTGTTAGTCCTTCAGACAATTTATATAAAAAAAATCATTAATCGTATTTTATTTGCAACTCGACTTGTCCTGTTTATAATTTTTTAACTACGAAAAGTCAATTTAATATATTAAGAATTTCTTGGACTAAATATCCAAGTGGCGCCCACACACATATTAGCATAAGTTGTGTTTACAGGACTACGTCTTCGGAGAAGAAGACAGGAGTAAGTATAAGTGCGCGGAATATAACACCCGATACCAATATAAATGGAGAACATTATAAATTGGCGCCCAACTAGTGAGGCTTGAAAGGAAAGGAACAAGCCAGGCAACTATCAACACATCAAGATGCCACCACCAAAAGGAAAGAAGAGGAAGAAAAACATAGAACCCGAATCAAGTGTGGAAGATGGGGAGGTAATCCAAGTTGAGGAGATAGAATTAGAGTTGCCTACACCAGAAATTGAAAAACCCATGCAAACGGGAGATGAACAAGAGGAGCAAGCTGAGAGAAAACAGATATGCAAACGGGGGAAACCCCCATACAAATGGGAGACCAAACAGATAAACCCACACAAAAAAGGGATGCAACAGAGAAACCCGAAACGGAAAAAGCAACAGGGAGCGTCGACATGAATGCAATAATGATGATGTTCCAAAGAATGGAAGAAACAATAAACAAAAATACTAATAACAGTATAGAATCGTCCAATGAAAAAACGGATAAAAAATTTGAGACATTAATAGAATCCTTAAATAATACTAATAAAAATACAGAATCCTTAAAGAGGATAATAATAAAAATAGACAGGAAGGCAAAGCAGAAATAAAAGCAAGTATAGAATCCCTGAGGAAAGATAGACAAGAAGATAAGTAGGAATTAGATAAAAAGATGGAATCTTTAAGGGAATATATAACTGATAAAATCAATGATAATGGCAAAAAGCTGGAGGTATTTCAGGAGGAAAATAAAAAATGTATAGAGTCCCTGAAAAAGGAAATCAGTTCAAATTATGAAACGGTGAACCAAAAAATCGACGATAATAAAGTCGACAGTGACAGAAGGGTAGAAACAATGGCAAAACAATTAGAAAGCTTGCAGGAAGGAAATGATACCCGTTTTAAAACCATGGAGGAACGAACTGAAGAAACGAAACAAAGTGTTCAAACTCTCGATGATAAAGTCAGGCAAAACCAGGACAAAATTATGAAGGAGGTAGAAAAACGCAAAACGGAGGTAGGAGAAGTCCGGAAAGACGTTAGCGAAAGGATACAAAGAACATATGATATAGCTAATATGTTAGACGAACAAATAAGAACTAATAAAAATAATATACAAGAAATTGATCAAAGGGAAAAAAACCTGCAGGAGAGGTTAGAAGCGCTAAGGGACACACCGATCTTGAGTACCTATACGTGTCATAGCGAAAATAGGGAGGTAATTATTTTCCAAAATTATCGCCGGAACCCTATGGAATTTTTAGAAAGGATGGAAGAGGTCATAGAGAGAAATATGGAAACAAGATGGGATAGCATACGGGAAATGTTAGATGAAACATTCCGGAATACAAGAGATAATTGGTGGATAGCAATACGACCTGAGATAACAAACCTGAATGAGTTCAAACGTCAATTCAAGGAAAAATATTGGTCGGAAAAGGCACAAAACAAGGTAAGGATGGATATATTTTACGGGAAATACGACGCATCCAAGGGAAAATCACCAACATCATATTTCCCGGGAAAAATATGTTTAGCACGTAAATTAATACCGCCAATCCCAGAAGAATGCTTAGTAAGACAACTGGCTGGACACTATAGTTATGGTATTAAAGACACACAATTATACCAGCAACTCAGTAAAATCACAGACTTAGCGAAATTATTAGAGAACTGCGAGTCTGCGGGAAAGTTCCAAGATTACCAACCCCCCAGTCGTAAGGTAGACTATTACAGTAGTAACAACGGGCCAAATCGGAATGGAAGCGGAAATGGTAGTAGGTTCAATCCGGACAACCATAACAATAACATCCCAATAAATAACCACAATAACAATAATCAGAGCCCGAATAACCGTAACAATCCGGGACCAAATCGAAATAATTACCCAGAAAATAACAATCATAGAAATAGCTATTAAGGGAATAATTATCGGGGCAACAATTATAGAGGAAACAACTATAATTATAACCAAGGAAATAATTATCAGAACGGAGGCAATCAAGGGGGAGGTGATAGAAGAAATCAGTAGTACAGACCCCAGGTAAACTATGCGGTGGCCAATAGTCAACGACCGTACCCACATAATTTACCAACGTATGTGTATTACCCACAGCAAACACAAACAGGTAATCAAAACAATGTAACAAATAGCAGACCTATTAGTGGTAACCCAGAGGTCAGACAAGAACCACAGACAAGTCAGCAACCCAACGTTCCGGGAGACCGGGCAAATGAGACAAACACTCATTTAAACTAGACGCGGCAGTGACAGCCCTTCACTGATCCAATATTATGGGGTAACTGGACTAAGAAGTAGACATGACAAAGACGGGACAGTAACAATAATAACAAATAATTATCTCAAAGATATAAAGGAGGAATTGTTAGAAGAGAGAGATAATATAATAGACAATAATAATATTAATCCGGAGTAGAGAATTGCCCAGTACTATACAAGGTATAACTAAAAAATTATTACTTTTATATACGGGACCTTTTATAATTACGAAAGATAAAGAAAATAATACATACGAAGTAACAGACACTATCAATAATAAAATAAAGGGTACGTATAATCAAGCTTCGTTAAGAAGGTATTATGAATAAAAAATATTAGTCAACGTTAATTTACCAACTTACCCGTACTTATAGAAGGAGAGAAGGAAAGGAGGAAAAGACATAATTTACTATGTTATTCGAATTGATTAAATAAAATATTGAACAATCAAATAACAATTGATATTACTAAGGAGGAGAAATACTGTCATATAATTGATACTAAAAGGAAATGATAATTGAAAATAAAAGGGAAACAGTGTATTACATAAGGAGGTGATGATGAATTTACAAATATAGCTATGAAAACAACAACTGATCTATTATTGACATCGAATGATTTTAAAAGATAATTTTACCTGCGGAGAACAGTATATTGATATAATTGAGAAATCATCAGAAGAGATTAAGAAAGAGAATTTATGTGTAGGAACCTATGATCTTCGAATATTGTAATTTAAATGAATATTATTATTTGTTGCGAAGGTGCAACTTATAGGTACGGCTTATATTTTTCTGGACAGAGATGTGTTCCCTCTGATTTCAGTGGTTATAGTTAGGGAACGGCGGAGAATGGATTGCCAATGGGGCCCCTCTGACTCCGAACCCGCTATAAAAGTTAGGGAATTGTTAGGGAGGTATAATGAATCAAAGATTATATAATTAAAAACAAGGTAAAGGAAAGGAACAGGAGTTATGGTAAGGATTGAGACATGGATAATGAGATGGGTTAATATATTAAAGGAGTAGTTCAGGAATCTAATTCTAATATAAAAGAATTGTAACACCTCTTTAAAATTGTTTATACTTTATAAATTTTTTTTTTCAAAGAGGGGCCACTAGATATTTAAAACTAGGCAGAAGGCCTAGAGAAGCAAAAAATGCGGTGGGTCCAGTGAGACGGGACTTGCAATTAAACTCTGCTGTTGAACAAACAATAATAATTTTTTTATTAGTTCTGAACTCCTTCACATAGTCATACTTCATATTCTATACATGTGCATATGAATTTCAATTTAAAGGTTATTAATACAATTCAACTTTTAATATTTCTTCATATAATTATAATCCCTTTTCCAAGTATTTTTATATTCATAGTAATTCAAAAATTATTAATATAATTCGACATTTGAAGTATCCTCATATAATTAGAGTTCATTTTTCCAAGTATTCTCATATTCATGGTAATCAAAATTTATTATAATATAATTCAACAGTTAATATATATCTTCATATAATTAGAGCTAATTTTCCAAGTATTTTCATATTCATAGTAATTCAAAATTTTCTAATAAAATTCAACGGTTTATATATATATATATATATTCATATAATTTAAGAAAAGCACATAACATCAATCATCATATGAATTGTATAAACATGACATATAAATAATATAATACGCTTTTAAAACCCTTGACATGCAAACACATAATCGGACATAGATACACATATACATATACATTACAAATAAAACATAACAGGTTCAACCCGGCAGACAGCCTTATATGAATTCTCAAAAAAAAAAACCCCCATTAACCCATAAGAGTATAATCGAATTCAAAAACTGGACTAATTATAAGGACTAGAATTTGCCAATTTCAACTGGCACAGCAACCTGTACAAACTCTCAAGTTACAAATTTCTAATTAAAAAATTTTGGGCTTGTGCCCTGATAGTAACTACCCTCACAAGGTTAACGTGTCTGTATGGTCTATAAAATAGTAGACTTTCACTTTCTTTTATGCTTTTATGAGAATACAGAATTTTCAAGAAAATCCAAGTGGAACATAATCACCAGTAAATAAACTATAAACTGAGGCGGATATTATAACTTTACAATTATAAAATGGAATAGTGAGAAACTAGAATAATAACTTTATATTAAAAACTTAAGAGATCCTGAACTGACTATGGTATTAAAAAAAGACAATCATGGATTTAATTATTAAAGAGCCGGAATAATTTTATAAAATTGTAGAATCTATGATTTAAGCTTTATAACAAAAGTGTAAAAGAATTCATAGAGGGCTGAAACGACCCGGGCGCAGACATGTGCCCGCACCAGATCCAACAAATAATGACATGTCAAATGCCTTCAGGCAACTGCATCAACAGGTGACGACCTCAAAATACAGAACAACGGAACCCTTAAAACCCTAAAAAAACCCAACCCCTTTTTATATTATAAAATATATATACATATCAAAAATTCCCCATGTTATAGGGACTTAACCCGCCGGTTAAGCCCCGGCATATATAAACTGTACCCACATAAATCTGCTAAAATTCTGACCCCCCCTCAGTAACGTCACTGCAACCTATACCGTAAAAGAATAAAATTATTGATGGCCAGACACATTGCCTGCCCCCGGGTTCACACTTCTTTTGAGGCGTAATTACATAATGAGAGTCAAACAGATAAAGTTCGTAACCAACTTATGTCCCGATGGACGTGAGCACAATTGATAACTGAATTTGAGTGAATTTGTTTTTTACTGGTGAATGGCACAGCACATGGAGTCTACTGCAACGGCCTAGTGTGTTTTAAAGGCTTAAATGTCACCTGCTTTCGTCCAGAAGATGTCTCATGTCTCGGGGCTACTGCGACATGCTGAACGGCAGTTTCTCCCTGGCGGCCAGAATCACGAGAGCTCAGTCTTATTTTCTTTAAGGCATGGTGGCAGATGGATGCCCCCCCCCCCGAAAACGGAGAGGATCAACCTTCCAGCTGGGTCAGGAACCCTATACATGCGTAATAATAATTAATTAACTGCCCCTCAATTCATAATAAAAGCATGCCACAGCATACCCAACTCCAACTGTTCACCATAACTCGTTCTAACATTTTCACAACTAGTTTCTCATATAAAACACTATGACACACTCAAGGCCTCAACCTCAACGCTACATAATTATAGAATTATCTTCCTAACAAAGCATAAATGTACAATTAGTAAATCACAAAATAACGAGGGTAAGCCCACTTTAACAAACTCAAACAGGCATGCGCCATACAGCAGCACGTGCTCACAGACAGTTTTGTAAAGTTCGCCATAAAATAACAGAATAACTTTCTTTACGCCCCTTTTGTACAATTGAAATGATTGTATGTAGCTTATAAAATACAATATTTTAGTCTGTATTAATATTTGAAACAACTTGAATAATCAGCCATTAACCTGTCCGCCACGTGGCAACTCTTTAGACATTATCAACACGCATCCACTTTAATTTTAGGTTAAATATAAATCTTTTATACTGAAATGAACAAAATATATTCAACAGACTTACCGGGAGATCACTTAGAGCTTATGTATGCATGGCAGATAGTAATTTATAACAAATAAAACAGTAGCTCGCCAGGAAGTAGCGGTTGCTGCACGCAGCTGCTGCCGGATACCAACTGACTCACAAATTCCAAAATTCTCGATAGCATGCAAATTCAATTCAACTTATCAATATGTTATTTACTTAACCTACAACAAAATCACCGCTCTGACCACAGAGTGCGTGGCCGTGCCGAAATGACGTACAGCACACAGTGCAGTGCACTGACTTACCGTAACGCCTTAATTCGCCCATCCCTTATAGAAATATAATTCGGGTTTTTTAAGAAGCGCCGTGTAAGCACGGCACACCCCCACCCCAAAAGGGCAACATGGTTGTCTCACACTTGAACTCAGGGGTACCCTGCAGTGTACCCCTATAGTCTTTCAAAACACGGATATGCATCGGTGTTCGCAGTAGTCCACGCTCTCAGGAGAACAGAGGCTCAGAAGGAAAACGATGAGCAGAAAGAAGACGTGTAGTGTGTAAGTGTGCTGGCACTGATCATGGCCAGCATACAGCAAGAAGGACAGAAGAAGAAAAGAAGAAAGAGAAGTTCGGGAGCTCCCTGAGTTCTGACCTCCTGCGGCTTGTCCACTCACGCTTGAGACACCAATGCTACCTTAACAGGGCCACATGCCCTATAGTTACACGGAGGGTCTAACCCGAAAACCAAACAACAACATTATCTCATAAATACAAAGTACATCCCACAGGACAAGGGGGGAGGGATAGCCTCCATGATGCGATACACCAAATTCTCGATAGCATACAAATTCAATTCAACTTATCAATATGTTATTTACCTAACCTAGAACAAAATTACATGTGTGCTCCAAGGGCATGCCAAAACGTACCGGGTGGATGAAGTACACAACCGACCTCACCCACGCGGCACGTTTCACTCCACTCTCTATCTCCTTTTTTTCTACTTTTTTTTGAAATTTTATTGACATTTTTTATTTTTTGCGGGAAAGGTTAGGAAAATCGGGACGAGAAAAGACAAGGATGCTTGAAGGTGAATAGCTGGGACTTAAGGTGAGGACCTGGTTCCCTCCGGAAAAAGGATGAATGGAGGAAACAAAGTCTCGCGTAGGCAGGGTCGCATCCCTGAAGTAGACGAACACCACTGGGACTGTGGGGAACATCTACCCGCTACCTTATCATTCTCTATGACACCCCCGGAGCACACTCCTTCAGAATGACAAGATCCCTATTAACACAGAGACCATCAAATATCCCCCCCCACATCAGCCCGTCTACCCTTTCGACAGAGCTTCAGTTTAGAAATATGTGTAGTAATTTCCTTAGAATCACAACCAGGTCCGCCCAACCGAGCCGTCACCGGCGACGCGAACCCCAGGATACGATATGGCCCCGACCAGCGATAGCATAACTTAGCGGCTCTCTTGTCCACAGCTGAGCTGATCGGATGGCTTTGACGGTAGACCCAGTCTCCGGTCTGAAAGGGGTTAGGAATTCGCCCCTGATTATATCGTCGACGGACCGCTCGTGCGCTCGCAGCAAATTCTTCCGAGCCTCCTTCCACCTCTCCGCTGTTCCACTGTCTGGCCCCCGTGGTAGAAGATCCTCAATGTTCCACAAGTTAGTCAATGGGAGTGCGGGCGAGAATCCAAACATAATTTCAAAGGGGACGGCCTGGTGACTGTCATGTAGGGCCGTATTAAAGGCTAGCTGTAACCACATTAGATTCTGGTCCCAGGTGGTCTGTTGCTCCGCATGATAAGCAATAAGTGCGGACCTGAGATTCCTATTGAATCTCTCCGCATGGGACGGCTGTGGGTAATAAGGACGAGTGGTTACATGTTTGATCCCACTGGCGAAACACATCCGCCGGAACTCACCCGAAATGAACTGGGGACCATTGTCAGAGACAATGGTGGTCGGAAGACCGAAATGCTGAAAGATATAATTCTGGAGCGCGATTATGGTCAAACGAGCCGTTGCCTGCCGTAAGGGCAATAGCCAGGCAAACTTCGAAAAAGCATCCACACAGACAAGCAGGTAGGCATTACCTGACTTGCTACGGGGGAACGGCCCCACGTAGTCGATAAATAGTTTCTCCATCGGTCTGCTCGCCACGTCCGAAGACAACAACCCTAACTTGGCGTTCTGGGCAGGCTTACTCAAGCCACATAGATGACAACTCTTAACCCTCGTTACAATGTCCCTATCCATGCCCTTCCAGATGAAATGTCGCCTAATGCTGGAAATAGTCTTCGAAATTCCCTTGTGGCCTCCTACTGGGGAATTATGATAATAGCTGAAGACCATGGGCACTAACTTGCTAGGCAGCACGATCTTAGGGGCACGTCCCTTTCTCTGTCTACAACACAGGACGCCCTTGGACAAGAAGTAAGGGGCCTGTACGTTACCCTCCTTTATATTCTGGATGATCGGATCCAGCTCTTCGTCGGGGTAACACATCAGTGAAGGCTAACGGAAATTCTTGCAGAACGGAACAGGGTTGCTCAGATTGGACTTCACTGGGCTGGGAAAACATGCGTGACAAAGCATCTGCAACCACATTTTGAGTTCCCCTAATGTGTTGCACCTTGAACTTGAAGGATGAGGTCTTGACCACCCATCTACCAATTTTACCCAGTTGCCGGGGATGAGCAAGAAGCCAAGAGAGAGCCTGAGTTTCGATCTCGAGCAGGAACTCAGCATGTTCCAAGAAACGCCTGAACTTGTCTAGAGCATACACAACAGCTAAACACTCTAGCTCATACACTGATGACTTTCGTTCTTGCAGGGTCAACGTTCGTGAAATAAATGCCACCGGCTGCCTAGCACCATCAACGACTTGGGACAGAACCGCCCCGAGCGCCACCGAACTCGCGTCCGTCTGCAAAATGAATGGCTTAGAGAAGTCGGGCATTCTCAGCACCGGGGGAGGGGGAAATGATGGCTTCCTTCAAGGTTTCGAACGCCTTCTGCTGTTTCTCCCCCCACACAAATTTGGTCCCTTTCTTCCTTAATTCATTCAACGGTGCAGCTATCTCCGCTGCATTTGGAATAAATCTCCGGTAAAAATTTACCATGCCGACAAACCTCGCGATGCCTTTGGGATCCCTAGGAGGTGGAAAGTCCCGGATGCCCTGTGTCCTTTCAGGATCCACTGTGACCCCCCGGTGCGAGACCAGATGCCCCAAAAATGAAATACTCTCCTGTGCGAATCGCACCTTCTCAGGATTAACCGTGAGGCCCGCGCTCCTCAATCTGCACATCATCTCCCTTAGATGACATAGATGTTCTTCATACGTCTTGCTGTACACCAGCAAGTCATCTAAGTAGTTAAAAATGAATTTAAATTTAACATCCTGAAATACCCGGTCGAGTAGACGCGTGAGGGTTTGGGCGCCCACTGCCAGACCCATAGGAACTCGAGTATACTGATATAAATTCCACCGCACACAGAACGCCGTGTAAGGTCTGCTTTCCTTGCATAAAGAGATCTGGTGATATGCAGCATTGAGGCCAATCACGGTGAAGTACTTGGTCTCACTAAACCAGTCAAAAGCCTAGTGGCGATCCGGAAGGGGAACCGAATCCACTTCAATGTTTGCATTTAGTTTTCGGTAATTTATAACCATGCGGTGCTTACCCCCAGTCTTAGGTACCAGAAACGCTGGACTTGCATAACTAGAAATGGAAGGCTCAATGACCCCTTGCTCTAATAGCTCTTGAACCTTCTCCCTTAGAACGGCCATTTTCGGAGGGGCGAATTTATAAGGGTGTGACCTCACTATTTTGGAGTCAGTAAGACAAATTTTGTACTCCAACAAATGTGTGAGTCCCAGGGTGGGAGTTAGCACCGAGGGAAATTCCTCACACAGTTGGTCTAAGGCTTTCTGCTAGGAGGGAGTGAGATGGTCTCGTGCAGAATCGGGACAAGCCACCTATTGGATACCTCCCTTAGCTCCCTGTTATCCAAGAAACGGAATAACGACTCCCCGATTAAACTTGAAATAACATTGGTGCCCATGGATGTCCAACACGAGACCGCTTTTAGCGATGAAGTCTGCACCAATGATACAATCAACTCCCAGAGCCGGAGAAACCAGAAAAGGCCACACCCAGGAAAAACCGTCGATCTTGAACTTAAAGGAATCACCCGGGAGATGGGCAGGATTTCCCGTGACGCAGTCCAGCATACTACTGATGACCGATCCGACCTCTTTATTAAGCCCTGCTTCTCAAGGTCCGCACACACTCGAGATGAGATAATAGATCGGGCTGAACCGGAGTCAACCAATGCTCTGAGCTGACCCCCTTGTACCTCGAGCGACAAGAAGGGGCATATAGAAGCCTGTTGCGGGATAGTAGCAAGGAGCTTGATGTTAGAAGAGTCGGGACCTATCCTTCGCCTGGAGGTAGTAGGACACCGAAAAGACTTAGTGCGAGGGGAAGACATCCTCCGACCTGTCTTCCCCTGGCTATTTAGTTTTTGAAAACCGGACTCTCGGGGGAAGCGTCGGACGCACACCACCCTCTGGACAATTGCGGGCAACATGCCCCTGTCTCCTACAGCGGAAACAAACAACGCCCCGATCGCCGGCGAATCCTTCCGGTCGGGGTTGGGACTGAACCGCACGTCGCTCCTCCCTTCGACTCTCGGACTGACTCGTCCTTGCGGGTCCTCGGGACTCGTCATTAACCTGGATCGCCCGGGATAACACACACAGCTTGTCCAGATCTCCAAAACTGCGCGGCCGCTCAGCAAACAGTAAGCACGACCTCTCCTGGGGTGTAACCCCTTCGGAAATCATTTGTACGACCTCCTCCTCAGGCAGTCCCAACTCTAAGACTCTTACAGACTCACGGATGCTGAGCACAAACTCAGCGAAACTCTCCCCGTTCGCTTGTACCCGATAACAATGTCGATATCGCAATTGTTTCCGCAATCTACCAGGCACGCATGCGTCCAACACCCCCCCGATGGAAAGACGTCACACTGCCGCCACATCGTATAGTCTGTGCGACCCGCTCAGCCATGGACCCACGACAGTAGGGATACACGAGCTCATGGAGAGTGCAGTCTGACATCCCCGGGAAGTCAGGCAGCTGGAACAATATTTTAAAAAACATCGGCTTGTCCACATCCAGGCCATCTACTATCGGTAGCTGCTGGATAATCGTGGAAAGAGGATTCGGTAATTTATTATAAGCAACGCCCGACCCGCCCGAGAAAGCAGGCAACTGAGCAGGCGGGTTCTGCGTCTGCTCCATGTCCAACTTAGGAGGCTGAGGAGAGTCCACGGGAGTGTGAGATTGCCCCGGCTCAAAATTCCGCAATGCCTTCACCACCTGGTCCGTGAGCAACTTCAGTATAGCTCGGCGATCGTCGTCTGGGCGGATAAGTTCTCGAGTCGGTGTTGTAGGTATTCCACCCGCTGCCGGACCCTCTGCCTCGCCCTGAAGGTGGACGGGGCCGACTCCAGATCCTCGGCCAACTCCCGCAACTCCCCCCACCTCTTCTGGCACAGTTCCACTTCCGCCGTCACATCTGTTACCTTAACAATGGACGTCGCCCCTCTGGCGGAGAGGGCGTTCCTTAACTGCTTTCTCAAAGAAGCGACATCCCCCTGAGGCCTCCCACCCCGGGATTTTATCTCAAACTCGAGCTCGTGCTTGAGAAACAAATCCGGGCTGATCGCGCTTATCCCTAAACCGTCCGAATAATATTACACACACTACACGCAACTACAATTCACAAAAAATTCAAATCAGAAGACCTCGAGTACTAATCCTTCCATCAAGAGGACCCCCCGGGTTCCGTAGCGCTGTGGAAACCAGAACCCACTCCATAACCAGATCTCTTTCGGACACACAAGAGGAGAAACTACATCAGACACTAACACCATACATAAGACCAACAACACCTAACACCTACCACAACATCACATTTCACAAGACATTATTTTTTTTTTTTTACAACTTCAAACAGTGAATTTAGCCGGTACGCCTAACAGTCCCGACCTACGATCGGGCCATACCGCATCCTGCTAAACTCACGCGCTATAATTCGACCTCGAATTACTAATACCGTCTACTTCCCCATGCAACGCTCAAGACCCCCGGCAGTTCCAGTCTCAAAAAAAATCCCAACTAAAAACGCATGCCACGTAGCGGCACCAGGTTTACAATTTCAAACAGGCGAACAATTATTCATTCACATAATATACACAATAACAATATACAACCCAATATGATAGAAGCATAGATGTTAATATATAAAAAAATTTTTTTTAAGTTCCGATTTGCCAGAACTATTCCTGAGTTTGCAAGCCCCGTCACACCCAAAGGACCCAAGGGTTCAACCCTAAACATAACCACGCTCTGCTACCATTTGTAACCCCTCTGTAAAATTTGTTTTGCTTTTTTTTTTCAAAGAGGGGCCAACTAGATATTTAAAACTAGGCAGAAGGCCTAGAGAAGCATAAAATGCGCTAGGTACAGTGAGACGGGACTTGCAATTAAACTCTGCTGTTGAACAACAGTAACAACTTTTTTATTAGTACTGAACTCCTTCACATAGTCATACTTCATATTCTAAACATGTGCATATGAATTTCAATTTAAAGGTTATTAATACAATTCAACTTTTAATATTTCTTCATATAATTATAATCCCTTTTCCAAGTATTTTTATATTCATAGTAATTCAAAAATTATTAATATAATTCGACATTTGAAGTATCCTCATATAATTAGAGTTCATTTTTCCAAGTATTCTCATATTCATTGTAATCAAAATTTATTAATATAATTCAACAGTTAATATATATCTTCATATAATTAGAGCTAATTTTCCAAGTATTTTCATATTCATAGTAATTCAAAATTTTCTAATAAAATTCAACAGTTTATATATATATATATATTCATATAATTTAAGAAAAGCACATAACATCAATCATCATATGAATTGTATAAACATGACATATAAATAATATAATACGCTTTTAAAACCCTTGACATGCAAACACATAATCGGACATAGATACACATATACATATACATTACAAATAAAACATAACAGGTTCAACCCGGCAGACAGCCTTATATGAATTCTCAAAAAAAAAACCCATTAACCCATAAGAGTATAATCGAATTCAAAAACTGGACTAATTATAAGGACTAGAATTTGCCGATTTCAACTGGCACAGCAGCCTGTACAAACTCTCAAGTTACAAATTTATAATTAAAAAATTTTGGGCTTGTGGCCTGATAGTAACTACCCTCACAAGGTTAACGTGTCTGTATGGTCTATAAAATAGTAGACTTTCAATTTCTTTTATGCTTTTATAAGAATACAGAATTTTCAAGAAAATCCAAGTGGAACATAATCACCAGTAAATAAACTATAAACTGAGGCGGATATTATAACTTTACAGTTATAAAATGGAATAGTGAGAAACTAGAATAATAACTTTATATTAAAAACTTAAGAGATCCTGAACTGACTATTGCATTAAAAAAAGACAATCATGGATTTAATTATTAAAGAGCCGGAATAATTTTATAAAATTGTAGAATCTATGATTTAAGCTTTATAACAAAAGTGTAAAAGAATTCACAGAGGGCTGAATCGACCCGGGCGCAGACATGTGCCCGCACCAGATCCAACAAATAATGACATGTCAAATGCCTGCAGGCAACTGCATCAACAGGTGACGACCTCAAGTTACAGAACAACGGAACCCTTAAAACCCTTAAAAAACCCAACCCGTTTTTATATTATAAAATATATATACATATCAAAAATACCCCCATGTTATAGGGACTCAACCCGCCGGTTAAGCCCCAGCATATATAAACTGTACCCACATAAATTTGCTAAAATTCTGACCCCCCCCCCAGTATCACCACCGCAACCTATACGGTAAAAGAATAAAATTAATGATGGCCAGACACATTGCCTGCCCCCGGGTTCACCCTTCTTTTGAGGCGTAATTACATAATGAGAGTCAAACAGATAAAGTCCGTAACCAACTTATGTCCCGATGGACGTGAGCACAATTGATAACTGAATTTGAGTGAATTTGTTTTTTACTGGTGAATGGCACAGCACATGGAGTCTACTGCAACGGCCTAGTGTGTTCTAAAGGCTTAAATCTCACCTGCTTTCGTCCAGAAGATGTCTCATGTCTCGGGGCTACTGCGACATGCTGAACGGCAGTTTCTTCCTGGCGGCCAGAATCACGAGAGCTCAGTCTTATTTTCTTTAAGGCATGGTGGCAGATGGATGCCCCCCCACCCGAAAACGGAGAGGATCAAGCTTCCAGCTGGGTCAGGAACCCTATACATGCGTAATAATAATTAATTCACTGCCCCTTAATTCAAAATAAAAGCATGCCACAGCATACCCAACTCCAACTGTTCACCATAACTCGTTCTAACATTTTCACAACTAATTTTTCATTTAAAACACTATGACACACTCAAGGCCTCAACGCTACATAATGATAGAATTATCTTCCTAACAAAGCATAAATGTACATATAGTAAATCACAAAATAACGAGGGTATGCCCACCAGTAGCGGCTCGTACAGGGAGGGCAAAAGGGCGCAGCCCTCCCACTAAATTTGCAAATTAAACTTGTCAATAATATAACTATAATGTGATAATGTGTAGTATCCTTATTGAAAGATATTTTTGGGGCGACTATAGCGATCATTCGATGTTTTCGGCATGGTCCCGCAGGCAGGACGGTTTCCCTATCGTCCTCCCAGCATAGGCCAGTCTTTCGGGGAGCGGGGCAATAGACGTGTACACATGTCTATGCATTTACATAAGCATCCGCCATTACAGGTAGGGCTTTGCCCGCTTTCTGATTTCGCAGCTAAATTCATAGAGGGAGCGTTGTTCAAAACTTCTCTGTTGCTGTTATAGCATATATTTTCATATAGCATATATAAGTGCATATATTTTCTCTTGTGTTTTATGTAGTTTTGATTGTGTTCTTGTTGCACTTTTTGTGTAAACGTAATGTTCTAATAATTTATTCTTTATTAGGAAGTGTATTCTGTTTACGATAGTGTTTTTGTCGAACCTTGCGTAGGCCTACATAAACGAGTAACTTATTCTGTGTAGGCCTGAGCCTGTGTCTTCTGTGCGTATTTGTTAGAAACGATTAAAATGGCTATGAATTCGGTAAGTAATATTAAACGATTGATTTTTTCAAATTCACTTACTTACGAAAAGAAAATAGAACTAAAAAAATTAGGGCCACCAAAAACCGAATTTAGATATTACACAACAAAATTATAAAACGGGGTTATAAATAATTTTAGTTTCAAACACAGTTTAAATATTGGTAGTCTGCAAGGTAGGTTTTTGATATTAACAATAATTTTAGTAGTGAAGCAAAAGATTCAATTTTACAATTATTTGATGATAATAGCAATAATTTAGTTTCTACTGGTTTTTTTTTACATAATATATGGGTACAAATAAATTTTGCCCCCCTCCCCCAGTCAAAAACATTACCAGCCGCCACTGATGCCCACTTTAACAAACTCAACAGGCATGCGCCATACAGCAGCACGTGCTCACAGACAGTTTTGTAAAGTTCGCCATAAAATACCCGAATAACTTTCTTTACAATTTGTACAATTGAAATGATTGCATGTAGCTTATCAAATACAATATTTTAGTCTGTATTAATATTTGAAACAACTTGAATAATCAGCCATTAACCTGTCCGCCACGTGGCAACTCTTTAGACATTACCAACACGCATCCACTTTAATTTTAGGTTAAATATAAATCTTTTATACTAAAATGAACCAAATATATTCAACAGACTTACCGGGAGATCACTTAGAGCTTATGTATGCATGGCAGATAGTAATTTATAACAAATAAGACACTAGCTCGCCAGGAAGTCGCGGTTGCTGCACGCAGCTGCTGCCGGATACCAACTGACTCACAACGTACGTCGAAAACTCAAATCATCGCTCTGACCACAGAGTGCGTGGCCGTGCCGAAATGACGTACAGCGCACAGTGCAGTGCACTGACTTACCGTAATGCCTCAATTCGCCCATCCCTTATAGAAATATAATTCGGGTTTTTTAAGAAGCGCCGTGTAAGCACGGCACAGAATGAAATAATAATGATGTGAGAATATAGCAAAAATGATCAAGCTAATAAAAGGTTTGTATAAAAATTATAATTTCATCAAAACTGAAGAAATGTTTTTTCCAAATTACCTATTTTAACGAGGAGGCATACGTAACGTCACAAAACGTTTCATAAAGTAAATAATTCCAAAAGTAAATTATCACAAGAGGAAGGTGAAATGAACAGAATCGAACCCAAGTAATCAAGAAAATTTAATAATATTGTTCAATAGTTAATATCAATAATATGTAAAAAAGACGAAAACTTTGACCAAGACTCGAACCCCATATATTGTTTAAGTGAAGAATAGAATAAAGCTAATATTGTAAAATAAGAGGAACAAATAATCTTAGAAATGACCAAAATGAGGTCATGACATGTTAGAAATGTAACTCAGAATAGAGCACAAAAACCAATTTATTGTGAAATAATAGATAAGATCTAGACCAATACATTATAATATATATAAAATAGATATATCAAATGATTTAAATCCATCATTAAAAAGGATATAAATTGAAATAAAAAAAATGTAAACTTCTAACAGAAAATCAAAGTTTTAGAGTTGAGACCAATCACTCAAATGTATGTCAAAATTAATTGTTATAAAATTAAGAAAAAAAACTAGATGTAAATGTCAATTAAACAAAGACAAACAAAATACTGCAAATAGAGAAATCTGTAAATTGATTAGAAATCAATGAAAACAACCAAAAACCGTGCTAAACTGAAAACATGTAGTGAACATGTAAAATTGTATAATTTATGACTTTAAAGTTACCAAAATGCAACAAACTTGTATTTTAAAGTTGAACCACAATATAAAGTAACTATACCTATAAGTATGACCACCTAAAACACTTTAACAATCAAGTTATAAAACTAAATACATATACCATATTAGGTTGAGCCAAAAAACAGTCACAAAATTAGTCATATTTGACAGATTAAATGATTAATAGTAGAAAGAATATAGAAAAAGGATATAATTCTATCATATACAATGGAAAAATACTTGCTCAATTGAAGACAAGTTTAATTCATAAAGAATTTTTGAGTATAAAAGTGAAATTTGTCACACACATGAAATAGCTCATCTGTACAAAGACAGTGAGATGCTAATTGAGAATACAATAAAAATAAAATGTATTAGGGAAAACCAGGTATTCCCAAAGATAAACAATGTAACAAACTCTCAGTGAATATCCTAAAAATCACAGAAATAATACTAGGAAAGACAAAATACAATAAATAGCAGTGACAAGAAAAGTAGGCCTTATATTATGCCTACAGAAAAATGAAGTAATTTATACATATTATGTGCATTAATACTTGTTTATTTTGTTATGTACAACTAATTATGTTATTTGCTAATGTTATAGTAAGAGCAGAGGAACTTAATTATACAATTAATTAAGAAAACTGTAATTTTGTATACATACTACAAGGTAAGGATGTGTATTTGGTGTTAATTTCATAGATTTAATTTATTAAAAACCATTCATGAATGGTATCGTTTTAATCAGTTGAAAGCAGAGAATCTAAAAATAATAATGACATACAGATTGTAAGTAGTTCTGTAAAATTGTTTGACAAGTACCAGAATAATTTCAGTAAAATCCCTTAGTATGAAGTAAAAGAAGTTTTTGTTCTAATGCTTCTATGGAAGTCGAATTTGTTCCATCATGTTCTATTTGCATATTCTCGAACGTTCCAGAAGAAAATTTTACTAAAAAAACACCGGAAGTCATTAATAAAATTAAAACAATGCACCCTACAAAGAGTATATAAGCGAGACCAAAATCGTCCCAATATTCACTTTCTGCTTTGAAACCACCAGAGAGACACTACACACACGAATTCGAAGAGAGAACTTCTAATCCAAGGCGAACTTAAGAAGAGGAATCCAATCCGAAAACTCAAACAAGGCATTTCCCCTTACCAGACGAAACACACGCTTAACCTCCAAAGGAGTATATCGCTATACCACTAACGTGCATTTTGAATAGAACAAAAGCACACAAATTCTAATAGAACGCACATAGCCAAATATCCAGCGGCCCTGCCAAGGACCGATTTTTAATAGAGAAAAAATCAAATTTCGATGGTATTAGCGACATAAACAGACTTTGACAAAATCCCAAACAAATTACTGAACGCAAGCCTATATTGAGTTGATTTGGAACTAGCGCTGTGACGTCAGCAGAGCAAGGTCACACAACGCAGTCAGCTGTTCATCGCCGGCAACTATTTCAAAGCACAGAAGCAGAACGATTTTTAAATTTCGTGCGGAGTTTTCAAATAGTAATTTGACGTTTAAATAATTACAAGTGCTTGAAGAAACGAAAATACGAAGATACGCAAGATTGGAGTCGTTCCAAAAACAGTGTCCAGTGAAGGAAAAACCTACCTACCGGAACGTGAGTTGTCCAAAATTAAATTCTCTTACCTGGTATTTTTGTCACACAATTGTACTACATATATCAAACACTTTCAATTCACACAAATTTTGTAAAGCATCACACTGATTTGTCTTGATAGTTCCAAGGAGTCACGTATTGAGTATACAGTTTTTTTCAAAGATTAAATTCATGCGATTTAACTGAGCAATAAATTAATTAATAGCTGATACTTAATCAAATTTTTTCAATAATTTCTGTAACTTTGCAATTTTTTCATATTTTTACTGTTAGTCCTTCAGACAATTTATATAAAAGAAAAATCATTAAACGTATTTTATTTGCAACTCGACTTGTCCTGTTTATATTTTTTTAGCTACGAAAAGTCAATTTAATATATTAAGAATTTCTTGGACTAAATATCCAAGTGGCGCCCACACATATATTAGCATAAGTTGTGTTTACAGGACTACGTCTTCGTAGAAGAAGACAGGAGTAAGTATAAGTGCGCGGAATATAACACCCGATACCACTTCAGAACATTATAATGTTAACAACTCATGAAATGAAGTAATCACAAAACAGCATGAACAAATATTATCAAGTGATCACAGAGAAGACAAAAGACAAGAGGCGTACTTGAGTTGTGTTGTTAAGAAAAAAGTTTGAAAATTAAAACCTTCGTCTTTTTGTTAATAAATAAACATTCTCATCATGTCTGGTTCTGCAACCCTTCAGTGGTCTTGGCATTCTCGCTGAGTCGCTTCCTTTAGTCCCTAGCCTGATATTCGAACTTTCCAGATCCTCCTCCACTTGATCCTCCAATACAGTTGTTGGTCTTCCTATGGGTTTATTACCCATGAGCCTCTAGTACAATATTTAATTTGGTAGCTGTGTTTCTTCTTTTCTATGTCCTAGTTCATTTGTGTCTACACATTCTAATGAATCTTACATTATCAGGTGTGCGTGAAGATGTAAAGCTCACTATTATGGTGTCTGCGCCAATCGTCTCCCACAACCACCCCCTTATGTTTAAACACCCTTCTCTTAAAGCCTTCTAATTTATTCATTACTTTATGGTATGTATTCATTACACTACTTTGTGTTGTATATAACTTTGTGGTTATACGTCTGAGCCGTATGTTAACATTGGCCTAATACGCCTTTAATTGTTTGTGCATTTGGCGCCTCTTAAAATATTTGTTACTTTCTTATCTTACATTTTTGTCAGACCACCATATATACTATTCGCCAATTAAAATCTATTAATTTTTAACGTGATGCCGTTAATATTATTTACTTGGGAAACGAACACCTACCTTCTATTTATTTTTGAATACATTTAATTTCCGAATAGAATTTTTTGGATAACTGTTTTTTTTCCTTCCGTAATAAAGCTGTAGATCAATATACTGGAATCCTTACCTCCTGTCTACCATTGCTAGTGTAGAGGCTCTCGACTACCAAGCTTCTACGCCATCCATCTAGGCTACGCACGTGAAGTTTGCATTCAAAGTGAAGTCACGAGCTATAACGACAATGTTCCTCATATACTAATTACTGAAGTACCACGTTTAACAGAATTTATAACCGTGATTGTCTTGTGGCTTTACTGTACAGAAACCACTGTTTAAACGTTTCCTAGTGAATCAAAATACTGTACCATAAAACTCACTTGGACGTATAATTTACAGTAAGTTCCAAATTAGTGTGTATGGTGTAAATATTCTGTTAATTTTAAATTAGTTTATTGCATGTTAATACTTAATATATAGTGTATATATACTCACTTAGTATAGGCCTATAGTATTTTATTTTACTTTTTACTAATTACTTAGTGATTAATATACTTATAAGTAACTTACTTATAGATACTTATTATGTATACTGCTATACAATGGCATAACACCGAAATGGAACTTGGGGAATTAATCCACCGCAGAGCTTTTAAAAAATTTATATAAATTCCATAATGTCTAACATAGGCCTGTTTCTAAAACAGTTGCATATGTTTAAAAAGTTTAGAAATAATTGTAGAAATAAAAGGAATTACAATAAAAAGTAAATTAACAAAACAAAGTTAATTAAATAGAAAACAACGTTAGTTTCTTAATAATGACAGGCACTCAACGTTTGGTAAGTACCGTACGTATTGGCAACATACTTCACGTCGGTTTACTCAAAAACTTTGGGACACAAAGAATTTATAAAATGTATTTATAAATTACACAGCCAGAATTTCTCATTTGTTCTGAGGAAAATAAAGAGCCCAAACTTCAAGCTAATCGCATCCCCCCCCCCAACAAAACTCATACACCTCAGTCTCATTTCCCCCACGAGCAGCTTCAAGTTATGCCGCTGCTGCTATATAACTTTTCAATAAAATCTGTCAATATTTTTTTTTTTATAAAGACGGCGGAGAGAACTTTCTTTGCATGAAATTCATCGTTAGGTTTTGGCTACAAGTCGAGTCAATCCAACCTCGTCTGCAGGCTGGCAGAGACACGCGGACAAGACCCCTGCACAGTTGTCACTGCACTTCTTGAAATGTAGGCTCGTTTCTCTCTAGCGTAGCATGTAGTGTAGGTGGCGAGGTAGGCCATGGTTTTAACGCTTAACGGAAAATAATGATTGCTTTTGTAAAGAAAATACTAGCCAAATTCAGACAGAAATGTTAACACACATAGCTGCAGCAAGGAAGTTGAAAACAGACAAAAGTCGATGTGAATTACAATTTGAATTTCCAACATCGTAACAGGACCAACTACATCTAACGAAGAATCATTCATTAAATAAAGAAAATACAAATCTTAAATCTTCTTAATTTTTAACGTAGTGCGGTGTGGGAGAGCGCAGTAGTGTGTGATTTAACGCTCAACGGAAAATAATGATTATATTTATAAAGCAAATACTAGCCAAATTTAAACAGAAACTGTAAAATACGTAGTTGCAATCGGAAAGTTGAAATCACTCACCAAATAAAGAAAACACAAATTTTAATGTTATTAATTTTTAATGATGTGAACTAACAAAATTGCATTAATAGAGTTTAAAAGTAAAACATAGACTCTAAGTAAGACTGACTGATTGATGCCTGTAAATAATTAGCGGCTTATCAACAAAAAAAAAACGACTTGGGCGTACGTAAACAAACTTATGAGATACAAGGTAAAGCAGGCCTTGAGATACAAGGTCAAGTATTGTGTGGCTTGTACATTTCAACAAATCAAAACTTGTTCCATCTTTTTCTGAATCCGACTCTTCTCTTTCCTCTTGGCTTCTTTTCTGTGCAGATTTTCAGTATTCTGTTTATCTTCTTTTTCTTTATTTCCCACTTCTTCTTCTTCTTCTTCTTCTCCTTATTATTATTATTATTATTATTATTATTATTATTATTATTATTATTATTATTATTATTATTATTATTAATCTCCCTTCAAGCATTAGGCTTGCCGTCTGTTGCTACTTCTGGCCGTGGTACATCACACATTTCACTACCGCCAGAGAGAAAACAGTTATCTAGTAACTACTAACGGTGGCGAGCCGCAAGGTGGAGAGGATGTTGTGTGCGTGCGTATATGGTGTAAGTGTGCCTTTGTTACTTATTTAGCCCAAGTATCCGAAACAAGACCGCTGTACTATTGTTCTCAACTATAGAGATGGGCTGGCAGACCGAGCCGTCTATCTCACTACTGCACCACAGCCGTTGAGATTGTGAGTCTCGAACGTTGTGCCGGTCCGCTCCATATCTTTATTCTTTGAGATCGCAAATACAAGAAACAGCTGTAGAAGATTAAAGGTTGAAATGTGGGACGTGGCAGAGGCTCTTTTTATATAGGCTTAATCGCCTGTTTTTCTTCACGCATCCAGGGGATTCGCTAGAGGTCTTTTCCAAGTCCCCCGTACATAGTGTTACGACATCACAGAACAATCTAGGTGTTTATCGAATGTTCCAGAGGGATCCGGAATGTAATGCGTGTGGCGTACGTGGTTCTCGACGCATTAGCTAGACTGTACCAGAAGCCAGGCGAACTTTGTCAAGACAGCAATTAATTACGTCATACACACTGGCTCTAACGCGCAGTATGGAATGCTCTGGTCTGTGAGCGTTGTATAAATACAAGGCGTCAAGGGCTTAGTTTTCAGTTATAGTTGCGATATATTTACAGTGCGGTTCGAGTTATTATCGGGCGATATTACTGTGTGCGTTAATGAAGTGTTGTGTTTTATAATCGGGCGGTATAATGGTAATACAATTGTGTTTTATATTAGTTGACATTTTATTGCGTGTGAACAATTTTTATTTGATTTGTTGTAAGAGACTGTGTTGTTAATTACGAACTGTTTAACTGTGAAAATTAAAACTGGTGATTATTGACTTAATTGGTATCTTGTTTTCCACTGTACCTACGACGATCAAGTAGACCGTCATAACAGTACCTTGTGTTGTCGGCCAGGATTCCGTTTTCCCAGCAGTATAGATTCTCGCACTATTTTTATTAATCTATTGTCGCTTGTCCTGTTAACATGGTCATTCTATTATCTTTTTTGTCTTCTGACAAATTTGTGTAAATCCTCTATTTGACACAGCCGTCTTATGTCACTATCCTGTTCTTCCCCATTCTATCAATAATCACATTTCACTCTTATCTTTTACCCACTATCCAGTTACTATCCACTTCGAATCTTCCTCTGATATCTCCAATTCTTTCCTGATCTCGTGTGATCTTTCTGCATATTTTTTTCAGTACCGTAATATCTGGTACCCCTGCTGTTGCTTTTGTTTTCGTCGTCTCGTTTTCCGTCACTGCGTCAAACAATACTCTTTATCTTATTGTTGACTTATATATTTGAACTTAAGTGTTTGTTTGCTAAATAGTGTGTTAAGTACCCAACTCCTCTGATGGATTTAGTAATTTTGTCTTTAACCTCATTATTGTTTGCCCAGTCATTTGTTAATGGAACACCCACGCATTTTATTTCCATCAGTTGTTCTATGTTCTTGATGTATACCACTATTAGCATTTGTGACAAACTAATAATGCAAAATTCTTGAAGAAGCTTTGATTTTAAGTAATTTACACTACGGTTTTGGACACTATATTTTTAATTTGCTCCTTTTGTTTTTTGTTGTTTCTTTAATGTAGGTACTTTAGAAGTGATATTTTACGTAACACTGTCTTAAACCACTTTCAATTTTTGATACCTTAATCTAAAAGAAGACGAATTTGCAAATATCAACTTTTTAGCGAAATAAATACACGAAAATATAAATTAGTGAAAAAACTTATCACTATTGATGACATAATTAATGAATGGAAATTCAGAGTGGATCCTGGAATTAAATAAGTAGTAGAACATACTTGAATAAAATGCTGTTTGCGAATGATCAAAGTCGTCCTCATCAAAAACAATGAATGTGAGATCTATAGATGAGTGTTTCCGTTACAAGTCTGTTTAAATTACAAAATGAAAATTTCTGTGCAAAAGAGAAAATCTACGCCTTTTGTGAGCCTTACGAAATAAGGTTGTGTTGGATAATAAGAGCACAATGCAGGTGTCACATTATCTTAATTGTGACATAACATATTACGTGGATCATGATATGATGTTTAACTATTTTTCCCAACGTTGTGTGCGTCAAATATAATTCTAATATACGTTTGCTAGATATTACCTTCTTAAAGCCCGCTATTGGAGCGCCAAATATAACGTTAAACTGTTTTTATTACTCGTTGTCATTAATTATATTGTTAATTAATAGATTAAGTTTTTTCAATCTAGCAACGGTAATTAAAGTTACAATGAAGTCTACTGATGTTAATTGTAATTGTGTTGAGTTACTTATGCGTGATGAGTACAAAGAAATCTTATATGCTCAAGAATACTAATTGCTGCATCATCCCACAGGTAGTTATTAAATAACGAAAACGCATACACATTTATCAATATAATTGTTGCATTTATTATTATTACTATACTTGGCATTCATATTAATTCCATATGATTTAACATTTTATGATCATTTGTTAATTTAATATCATGATCTATCTCAGTAGACATTCATTCTAAGACCTCTGTCTCAAGGTAAAATGTAACACTTATCTCTATTAAATATCATGTTATACATATTTTTTATAGAAATGGATTCATGTTTAATATATGAAGTTTATCTTTAATAAGACATACGTGAGTTTTTAAGTATGCCATATTTATATACGTAGGTTCTTTGAGTAGGACAGACAGGTGTTTTAACAATATATTAATTACTGCATAAAATTTACTCTTGGTACGTTATCCAAACTGCGGCGTGTAGAACTGCGTTGATTATCTTTAACTCCTTAGCTCTGCCATGAAAGTGTAGATGCGCTAATCGTATCGTGGTTTATTCTCGTAGTGCCTGATACGTTGAACACTTTTTGATCACTACACCTGACTAAGACACTCCGTCATCTTCCGACGTTCCAATAAATAATTTTCGGTAACTAGTGATAACGTTTATTCTTGTTACACGAGTTATAATCTTCACACGACTGTTTTCGAACACATATTTCGATCCGAATTGTTTTACAAGTTATATATTACTATAACCTTAGTTCTCACTTCTCAATATTAATTGTATTATACACATTGTTTGTGAACTTTGGTTCTACGAAATATAATATAAGTTACAAATCTTCACAATTATTTGTAATGTTAAATCTTCGTACGTTTTAAGTCAATTCGCGGACTTTCACTACCGACTAATTCTCTGATTTTCCGTAAAGACTCTGAACTGTTACGTTAAGACTCCACGAAACTTATAATCATCTCGTCAACACTTCCGACCGACTCCTCCGAAAGATTATTATTAGAATCCTCGATCGCGCTCTCGGCTTATTTTATATACTGATTCCACCTAACTCCCCTTTGTAACAGTACCAACTGTTCCATACAAATAAACCCCAAGAGAACTAACAAGTTAGCTGAGGAGCAAGAAGTGATGATCAAAATTAGTAAATCTACAAACAGCATTCTATGACAACAGGAAATAAAATGACGAATAGACTGAGACATTGACAAAGACTAGTTCCCCAATAGATTAGTTGAGTGAGAATAAAACAAATAGACAAAGCAAAACACCATAAACAAATAAAAGGTTGAATCATTTATATTTTAAAATATATTAGAGTAAAGTAACCAGCATATTAGCTGAGCCATTGGAAAAGAATAGCTAGAATAAGAAATAAAATGAAGTATCATGTTGATAATAATAAATAGTAGATGGAATAATTGATAAGATATAACAATGGAACAGGTAGAATGAGATTAACTAAGTATAATCAACAATGTGATAACTCAACCTTGAAAGAAAGGTATGCTAAAGCATAATAATTACTGAGTAAAGAAAAAATACTGAAAGTATAAATTGTATATGTACTAATTATAAATGATGTCTAATGAAACCAGAAATGTAAAGAACTTTATGTACCTGAATGTTATAAGCCTGTTAATTTTGTAAAAAGATATATTATAATGTAAGGTGAACAAAACCTAATTATGAATTTGTGAAAAGTAAAGGAATGACCTAAGATGAATTAAAGTAACTTAATATATGATAAACAATGTAGTAAAAAATCAGAATAATGACTAGGGCCAATATGCCAATTTACAATATTATTGTGTAATAACAAGCATCTAATGTATCTGAAAAATATGACAAATGGCAAAATGTCTATACTAGATAAAAAAATAAAGACCTAATAAAGAAAATGACTCATAACAAACTATGCATAGTGCATACAGAAAGGAATGTTGTTATTATATAAAGAAATATGAAATGATAATACAAATAAATAATAATAAATGAAATTATGAAAATGAGAACCATATGTAATAAAGAGACCATACTATAACAAGTATAGAAATATGATAAATAAGAATTAAGTAAAAGGTGTAATATCACCAGAATAGTTAATTTAAAATTATTATAGAAAGTAAGTTTAATTTTGAATGTTTAAAGGTATAAGAACCAGGCCATTCAATGGTAATAATGAACTATGTTATAAGAATTATTAATGTTCAGCTGGATACAGCAATTTATAGAATAGTATGTTAATTTAAATATTATAATTGTGTTCAATGTTGAAAAAAATGATTGTTAATTAATTGTTAAAAAACACAGCAAAAGAAACTGCAAATTGTAGCAGAAGACGCTTATAGTAAAGCTATGTTTTAAGGTAGGCCATCAATAAGATGGATTTTATTAATAAAAAATGTATCAAAACTGGCAGCTATTAGTCTCAAAATAACCAGCAAGAAACGAGCAATTCGATGCTAATAATAGATTAAACTTTGTAATTAGAATAAATGAGAAACTTATGTAAATAAGACAACATTTGTGAATTTTGGAAATTGAGTGGGAATACTAACAACAAAGAAAAAACCCACGCTGAAGGCGATTATGTAAAAGTTATTTTTAGAATGTCCACATAATGACGTAATTTTGCACCAATCAGAAAATTAGATGCAAAAATTCACTGTCATGGCCGCCCGAAATCTGAAGGGACTATATATAGTCCAGTCGGGATCTGTATTGGGTTGCTTTTTTCCGTCGGAACTCAAATTTTTATTGGAATGTCTCCCGAAGGATGCCTATAATGAGAATTTCGGTTTGCACCAGAAAAAAAAGTTGTGCTAAACTCAAGAAAAATCGTAGAGTGAAAAATAGACATTTTGGGTCCTGTTTTATGTCCTTTTCGTTCGAATATCTCGGTAAGTATCGTATCTACGTGGAAAATAAATAGAAGTTAATTTGTTCGCAATAACATTTCCTATCGGAATATGCTTCTGTAATTTGGAAAAGTCAATTTTCCGCGTCACAGGAGTGAAAATTCGCGAAAATAATGTCGAAAAAATGTCGCTTTGGAAAACTGCTTATCGGAAAATGAAGAAAACTCTTAATGCTTCTAATAATGTAGCTAGAAAAACTTATAAAAAAATTATAACAAAAACAATCGCGCAAGAAAAAACACGATATCTTTTTTCGTTTTTGCACAATAATTTTGCAAACTAACAAAATCTAGCTCTCTCCGGAAAATCTGAAAATTTTGAAAATATTGGTGATTGAAAAATACAGTCTTGTATGAATCGCTGATTTTTACTCATAGAAGAGCATTCAAACTTTTAAACCCATTTTGGAAAATTCAAATCGGTTAATTAGGAGAGCCTAGGGAATTTTTAGAAATTGTAATTAATTTTTTTACTTATAAACAAATAGAATATTTTCGCGAATTTTCAACCTATCAAATTCAAAAATTACAGGATGAAAGTACTCAGCAAGACGCTTTATTACAAAAAAAAAGTTGAAATTCGTTAATTCATTCCCGAGATATTGCCCGTCAAAGTTCACCGGTGTTTACTAGTAAACAATTAATGCTATGAGCCTCATTCTTGAACAAAAGCCTTCGTTTTTCCAAGTACTTTTCATGTGAACATTTTCAAAACTTGCACCCTTCGGCAACATAGAGAAAATACCGAAGAAAGTTTCACCTACCGCACGAAAAGTTGCTGGGAGGTGGTGGTGGGGGAAGTCAAAACTGGCTCGCTTTAAAACTGAACTCGCGAGTTCAAAATAGCGGCGCGCTCTAAAATTGACAATATCTCGGCTTCTAACCAATCGATTTAGATTTTTTTTTAATCGACGTCTCGTTTGATAAGGAGTCCAATTACGGCAATCGCAATAACAAATTTTAATAACAATTTGTTGTAACAATATAACAATTTTTAAGGGGGTCTAAAAGTCGAATTTTATCACTGATTTGATTGCAGGTCGGCAGACAGATTTTTGTACTCCCACCGCTAGTTCCTATATTTAGTCCTTTTCAGTTTCCCACACTGCACAGAACGTCGCTGGAGGGGCGAAAACGTGTGCAAAAGTGCGAAGGAAATGCCTTCTATCGGTACATGAAAAGCATATTCCGATAGGAAATTTTATTGCGAACAAATTAACCTGTATTCATTTTCCACGTAGATACGATACTTACCGAGATATTCGAACGAAAAGGCCATAAAACAGGACCCAAAATGTCTATTTTTCACTCTACGATTTTTTCTGAGTTTAGCACAACTTTTTTTTCTGGTGCAAACCGAAATTCTCATTATAGGCATCCTTCGGGAGACATTCCAATAAAAATTTGCGCTCCGACGAGTACAGTCAACCAAAGCATTTTTTTTTTTTACAGATCCCGACTGGACTACATAAGGAAAAGCGCAAAGCCGCGAGGGACACTTTTTCATTCAATCTCGACCGATACAGCAGGAAGCTCCACATCAAAATTTTAAATAAAATAATTATTGAATAATAACAGAGCAGAACTTACCTACAATGTACAGTTAATAGTAATATCGTTTAATTGAACAACGATAAACAGTGAATTCTTATAATATCAGTATTATTTAACCAGAAGTGCGAATCAGTCAGAACGAGGTTAGAAGTGGTTTCTAACTAAAATTAAAACATCAAGAAGTATTAATCGTTCTCCGCGAAAACTGAAGGTTTACGATCAGTGAATTAAGATCGAAAAGTGAATTAAAAATAATCAATAAAGATTATTACGCAGGAAGTACAGTGCAAAACATAATTGAACAGAGTTCGATTATTATATTATTATTATTAAATATAATTCAGAGTGTATACACCTATGTACTAATTACCATACAATAACACAATAACAAGTAATCATTGTTAACGCCTTTTTAAAAAGGAATTATTTAATTTCCATTCAAGGAATGCTGATATTAGCTAACCGTAAATAACCTCAAAATTCGTAAAAGTCAAACGAACATTTTGTTATTAAGTCTAAGTTTTTAATGGTGTCTAACCTACTAAGCAAATACCTGTAAAGCATCGTAATTCGAGGCAGGTTAGTTTTATTCTGTAGGTCAAAAGGAATCACCCTTGAGATTTAAAGAAATTTGAAGAAAATAAGTTTTTAATAAGAGTCAATATTGCCAACCTGCTGGGTATACAGGGAAATAAGCCAGGTCAATTGTAATCAGAAAATAATTGTTTAGTTGTATTAATATAATTAGAAAAGCACGAAGTGAGTAATAAAACCATAATATATCAATTAAAAAACAGTGTACTAACTTATTGAAGTCATTTTTAATAATTTTGTCTTGTTTAAAAGAGTTGTATTTTCAAGCCACACAAATAGTTACGTTGGCAGCATGGACGTGTGAAGCGCCAACCATTTAAATTTTCAAACCCTAACAAGAGAATCATTATTAGACTAAATCAGTTTAATGGTAAATTCAAGTGAAAATAATTTAGCAATATTAACTAAAATTATTTCTTTTATTCAATTTAAAAATAATTTTATGGAACAACTACATAGATTCCATATGGCGCCCAAATAAAATTAAAATCAATCTCACTTAACTGTAAACAGTGCAAGTCGACTGTTTTGTATTATCAATTGTTTTATGACATACCACGACAAATTGTATAACAATTTCAGACAGACAGACGCTACCAGTTCTACACCGTGCAAGTTGTGATTGTGTTATAAACTATTCAAAACAACATTATTACATTACAACGACAATTTAGTTCGACGGAATTGCGACGGAACGTCAAGATTATTCCACAGTGCTACTGAAGAAATTAAAACAGATTAATAATACACAGATTACAATTATTAAACACATTAATAAATTAATAATACAAATAACTTTTAAATATAAATTAAATCAAACTAACAAGATTTTAATAAGTGGTACGAAGCCGTCTTCTAACACCTTTAAGACTCTCGTGGTCCACCACCTTCTTTATCATTGGTTATCGTTCTTACTTTCCACGAAAATTCCCTCCTATTTCTCTTACACGTTGCCACGCGACGTTTCCATTGGTTTTTCGTTCTAGACCTCCACGAACTTTACTTCAGGAAACCCGCCTACGTTGAACTCTGGTTTCTGATAGGATATCTTACTTCCCTACTCCCCTTTCCTTGCTTTTGGTTCCACCCTCAGCATGTGACGATAGTTCGATTTCACACGCGTCAATCATCCTGTCGCCTTTTTCTTATGTCCCATTCAGACACATTCTCTTAATTGCCTTCTAACGCACAGCTGCCTCTGGTTAATGAGTGTACTCTACTTTGTTCGAGATTTCGCCGTATCTCTTTGTCTGGCCCCTTGCTGACTTTTCTATACCCAGGCGAGACCAATTTCAGCACTGTCTTCCAATGTTCAGCTGCATCCTCTGTTAGAGTTCACACACTTGTGTGGCTTTTCTTAGTAAATTTCTATCTGGTGTTTTTGCTATCTCTTACTCAGAATCACCCTTTTCTTTAACGTCCAGACGTACTCGTTACATTACTTTAATAACCTCCTGTGTGGCTCTCTTTTGTATTTCTGCGTGTACTTCTCACCAGGGTTTCTTCCTATGACATTCAGCTAGACCACTCTTTGGTTTCGCTACGCGTCCAGTTGCCCCGTTGATTAGTGCGTTCGCCTCCGTCGTATTCCTTCTTAGTATTTTCTCATTGTACTTTGTTCTGGCGATTGTTCTGCCTATGAGCTAGAACAAATCCTTAATTGCTCGACGTTTTCAGCTGCACTTGTTAACTTTGTTCACACGCCTCTGCTGTATTTCCTGGTAAATTTTCTCTCTGCCAAACCTCTGCTCTTGTTAGATTTATGATAATTATAGACATGTGCACGTCGACATTGAAGCCTGTTACACTTCTTTGTGTTAACTCCTTTTATAGCTTCCCACATACGTCAATGTCAATCCCACAGCTGCCACTTGCTTCAACTTCCCCTTTTTTTCGCGTTTTGGCGTTACATCTGTCCCCAATTTGGGTCCATTGAAATGATCTTGAATCCAAGGGATCAAAAATTTACGCCCTTTACATGGTGCTTTCAATGATACCTCGACATTCTGTCTCAAGTGTCCCTCATCCTATGAATATGGTGTAGTATGTGTGCCATTTACCTGTATGACCTAATTAATGGTGACTCATCAATTTTGATGGTTCCTATACCGTAACTTATTTTATTGCCTTCATATTTTAATTATGAATCTATTTTTTACACTTTACATATAATTATAATGCCTATAATAACATTCATCGATAACGTCGTACATCTACTTTTGTTTATGTCTCTACATGATTTTATTCCTACAATTGGTTGTCCTTGTTTTTACATGATACACAGATATATACACAGAAAATAACTAAACATTACATTTAATAATAATAATAATAATCATAATCGTACTAATATTAGTAGTCCAGAAAATTAGATTATCTGTTCGTATATACACACTTAGCATATTCGGTTTTTTTGTGAAATACTACCTAACAGTTTAGTATTAAATTGACACCAATATATTATATTTTTGAATAGATAGCTATTTAAGAATATTAAGGAAATACTAATTAAACAAAATTTTCTACCTATTTATGAACATACAATTTAATGCTTACATCTTAATAATAGGCTAATGTATTTATTTCACTCATTTATACACTCTTCTAATTTAAAATAGCTATTAATGTTCCATTTTTGTTTTCTCAGTTTATGTGTTAACTCTTAACAAACACTTCACTACAACCTTAAACTTAAAATTTTTTGTGAGAATACAATTTTAATGTTTCAGACTAGTAAACTCGTAAGTGTTATACCACAAACAAAATGTTGGACACTTTAGTATAATCTATACATTTACCTTAACAAATAACTGCCAACTGTTTGACTAAGATTTGTTAACAGGATTTTACTACAAAATTTACAAATTTTATTATATAACATTTCATTACTAAGACAATTGTTATCTCAAACTTCCATTTAACATCATATAATTAGTTATCTTTATCATAATGCATGACACATACTTTAGTTTGCTAGAAAACTTTACTAATCGTTATTTCAGTGTTGTAAATTTTTACATCTAATTTTATACAACTCATTTGCCATTTACAAGTTATCTTAGGCGTCAACTAAGTTTTCTGAACGATATTTCTTGAGTTGTCTTCTATTGAAAAGCCTACGTATCACAGCGCTCTTCATGCAGTCTTGTAGCTGATACAACTTTTCGCGTGATTACATATGGGCCTTTATACAACGCGCAAAATTTTGCAATTATATTTTGTGTGGCGTCAGAGAGTTTATGTGCCCGTATCAGAACCTTGTCTCCTACTTCAAATTCAGTAATTTTATTCAATTTATTTATTCGAGCTGCTTGTCTCTCTCGCTTCTCCTTTAACCGTAATTGTAGTTTGCTTAGATCTACCCTTTCGGTATTTACCACTATGGGGTATAGGTATCTCTCCCAATCTCTAGTTGGTTTTGTACTGAATTGTGCTTCATGTGGCGTTATCTTGATGGTGTCTTGATAGGTTTCATTTAGACATGCTTTTATGATTTTGATATACGTGGCCCATTTAGTGTGTTTTCTCGCACAAATATCCTGAATAAGTTTCCTAATTGTCGGTTCCAGCGTTCGGCTATGTTGCTACAGGGATTTCTTATTGCAGTGTATTTAGGTTTTATGTTTAATTGTCCCAGACCTTGCGTCCATTTGCGTGATGTAAACTGTGTACCGTTATCTGTCAAAATACTATCAGGTTTCCCGTGGGTCGTTATGTATTGTTGTAGTCGTTTGAGCGTCACATTCGTAGTAGCTCTTCGCAGTGCATATAATTCTACGTATTTAGTAAAATTGTCGACAACAACTAATAAATATTTCACTCCTCCACTGGATACAGGGAATGGTCCATAATAGTCCATGCTAATTAATTCCCCATTGCATGACGGCAGTATCGGTCGTGTCTCTCCGGTGATAATTCGATTCCCGCTATCCTTGCACCTTTGACAAAGATCACAGCATTTTATGACTTGGCTGATAGTTCTGCATATGGTGTCCATAGTAAAGTGTTCCCTTATCAGCTGTAGTGTCCTTTTCGTCCCTGGGTGACCGTATATCTTGGAGAATTTCTTGGATCAATTCAACTCTAAGTTCTTTGGGAATATAACCCGTTCTGGTTTTGGGAAACCAGTTCCACTGGTTTTTCCAACTGCGATATAATTTGTTATTCATTAATTTAAAATGCTGACTCATTTGGTCCTCATTTCCCTCCTTAATCTTGATTATAATTTGTTTTATCTTATCGTTTGCGAGTTGCATCTAATTTATATTTCGCAATTTAGTGGCAGTGTTCTTATTCATTTTTATTTCAATTGCATGGATATAATATTCATGTTTATCTTCGGTTGGTACATTCCTGTTGTTTTCTTCCGGGTATAGGCTCAGTATAACTGCAACTGTGTTTTCCTTCCCTTTGCAATGTAAAATTTCGAAGTTGTATTCCTGGATGCTGAGTATCCATCTTGTAATCCGGGTGTTGTTTAGATGACACTTTTGAATAAATGTTAACGCTTTATTATCTGTTATAATTGTTAGTGGTTGGCCTAATATGTATATTCTAAATTTCTTCAGGCATTGTACTATAGCGAATAATTCCCTTTCTGTTGTGAAGTAATTTTTTTCGGCATTTTTTAATCTCCTGCTGGTGTATGCAATGACGGCAATCTCCCCATCCTCGTCAATCTGATATAACTGTCCACCATATGGATAATTACTTGCATCGCACTGCAGGTAGAACCGTTTTCCTTGTATAGGAAACTTGAGCATTACTGTATCTATGAATAACTTCTTCACTCGCTGGAATTGTTCTTCCATGGCTGAATCCCATTGGAATTTATTTCCCTATTCTAACACTTTTAATAATGGTTGTGTATACTCTGCATATCTGTTGGTGAATTTGTTGTAAAAGTTAGTAAGCCTCAAGAAACCTTTTAACTGCTTGGGGTTTCTTGGTGCAGGAAAATTTAGGATAGCAGCTACTTTATCCGGTGTTGCTTTAATCCCATTTTTTGTTAAACAGTAGCCAAGATACTGCATTTCCTTGCGGAAAAATTGTGATTTCTGTAAATTAATAGTCATATTTGCATTTCTTAAGTTTTCTAATAACCTTTTTAAATGTATTACGTTTTCCTGTTCATTCTGCGAAAAACATAGAATATCGTCTACATAAATGATAGTGTTTTTCTTGACTTCATCCGTAAGTACGTGGTCAAGTCCACGTGCTAAGCTCGCGAGACTGGTACTTAGTCCAAATGGTGTAACTTTAAAACGGTAACATCGTCCTTCATATAAAAAACCCGTGTAATCACGACAATTTTTATTTAGTGGCACCTGCCAAAAGCTATTTGTTAGGTCTATAGTGGACATAACTTTTATATTACTACATCTGGCTAATATTTCGTTTATCGGCGGCGGTCCTTCATAATCTTGGGTAGTTATACTATTTACTTTTCGGGCGTCCAGACACAATCGCACTCTCCCGTCCCTTTTTATTACAGTCACCAGAGGTTGGATGTAGGGGCTTTGGGCTCTTTCAATTATCCCATACTCAAGCATTCGCCTACTCTCAGTCTTTACTGCCTCCTGGTACTTAATAGGTACAGGCCACCCTTTTTGTAGGTAAGGCGTGTTATCAGTCACCTTGAAGTAATGTTTGTATCTCGTTATGAAGCCTGGTCGATCTTCAAACACTTCTTTGTTTTCATATAAATGTTGTTCTAATTGGCTCCTTCTTGTTAGGTCCACCTCTTCGAGTTCGTCGAGTTTCTTATATATTTCCGCCTCTATGTTACTTACGTCTTCTTTTATCACCATTAGAGGTATTTCACAAGAACTTTCTTCCTCAATTGTTTCCAATACTGTTTGTATCTTCTTCTCTGGTATATTACTTATGCTTTTCGTTTGCTGAAGAAAATTCATACCCAGTATGCATTCTCTCACCAGCCCTGGTATAATTAAGAAGACACAGTCAAAACTTACACTATTATTAATATGAATTTTGCAAAATTTTTGTTTCCTAATATGTTTGGATTTTTTACCTATAGCGATAACTAAAGTGGTGTTCTTAACGCTTAGGATTTCATGATTCTCAAGCTTCTTTTGATTTTTATTATACCAATTCTCGGACAATGCATTTATTCCGGTATCAATTAAGGCATTTACATATATGTTGTTGATTTTAATTGATAACTCTGGGATTTTAAGATTCTTTAATTCAATGCTTTGTTCACTCTCTCTTCCATTGACTTGTTTTTTATATTTAGGAAAAGTGTTTCGATGTATGCATTGGGTTTTGTAAATTCGTTGTTTGGTTTATAAACCCAGTTCATTACCCTCGCAGGTGTCAGTCACTTGTGATCTTGTTTTGCGTTAATGGGTCGACTGCTTCCCTTACTACCGGACCCTTGACTTTCTATTTCTAAAGAATTTATAACTGGTTTCTCACTTTCTATTTTCGGTCGGGGTGAGAATTTCTGTTACCAACCCTGTTTTTGTTCATCAACCCCCTTGTGTTTCCGAAAACCCTTGTGTTCATCGTGTCGTCTTATTTGTCTGTCATTTGCTTTCATATATTCATTATTAGTTCTCGTATTTATACTCATGTATTCTCGCAGTAGCGCTTCGAAACTGTTAAGTGTGCTTACTCCTCTAGTTACGACAGCTATTTGTATTTCTCTGCTATAATGGCGCGCTAATTTAGTTATAATGTGCCGATCTGAAAGAATTGGTATAAGTTGTCTGCATTTTAGCACACACCGTTCCATATTTTGGATCATGTTGAGCGGACCGTTTTGATTGAATCGCCCATACTCCAACTGATCGCGGATACGGTCTTGATGAGTAGAACACCAATATTTTTCCATGAATATCTCCTCAAACTCCTTGAACGTATTTATTTGTCCTCTTACTATTTGCCACCACATAGCCGCTTCACCTGTTACATGTCGGCCTATCCATCTAGTGTTGTCTTCGAGGTAGTAAGTTTCTTTGATTTCTTTCAGCTCCTTCAGGAATTCCATAGGAAAGTTATCCTCTCCGTCGAAGCTTATATCTTTATTAATGTTTGTTCCATTCACGGCGACGGCTGGTCTTTGTTCCATCTCTTCCAACCTCCGCTGAACTCTCTGCTGATTCTCCCGCATAGTTGTAAGGTTGCTCGCCATCTCATCCAGTCTCCTACCCTTCTCTACAGAGACCCCATTCAATTTTTCTTCTGTACTATGATGAGATTCTTTCAGGCTCCTTACCTGTTGTTTGATCCCTTCTATTTGTTCTTTATTTTGGTTTTAGGTATTAATAATTGCGCCCTGCTATTCTCTACGGTCTTTTTCTCGTATTTCTTTACTCTCCTTGGCTTGTTTCCTTATCTCTTTACTTATTTCTTTAATACCGTTTTCATTCTTCTTTTGTACTTCTTCCAGATTTTCTTCTCACTTTTCCGTTTGTTTTTGTAGATCTGCATTTACTTGGTGGATCTGACTCTGTAGATTCTCTTTAATTATTTATATTTTTTCATCTAAGCTTTTTGTGATCCTTTCTTCGGTCCTCCTGTGCATTTCTTCATTCTGTTTTCTTGTTTCTTCTTCATTCTGTTTTCTTGTTTCTTCACCCTGTTTTCTTATTAATTCTATCAACATATTGAGGTTAATCTCGCGCGGTTCCGGCTCCTGTCCCCGCGCCCTACTCTGGATATCTCCCTCGCTGCCGGTTGCATTTTCTTCACTTTCCCGTGTATTATTTTCAGATCCGTCAACCCCCAATTGATTATTAATATCGAACTCTTGGCTCTCCGAATTTGCCTCATTTGTTGCCATTTTTGCCCGCCTTCGCGTTATCATTCAGGCACTTAGCGACTTGTTACTATATTATCTTATTCTACTTACGTCTAAACATATTAATGATCACCCTGTCTGTCTTCTGCCCTAGCCTAATGACACTAAATAATATTTTGTCTATTAAGCCGTGCGTTGCGGCGCCAAATATGATGTTAATAGCCCCAAGATGTGGTGCCAAATATAACTCTAATATACGTTTGCTAGATATTACCTTCTTAAAGCCCGCTACTGGAGCGCCAAATATAACGTTAAACTGTTTTTATTAATCGTTGTCATTAATTATATTGTTAATTAATAGATTAAGTTTTTTCAATCTAGCAACGGTAATTAAAGTTACAATGAAGTCTACTGATGTTAATTGTAATTGTGTTGAGTTACTTATGCGTGATGAGTACAAAGAAATCTTATATGCTCAAGCATACTAATTGCTGCATCATCCCACAGGTAGTTATTAAATAACGAAAACGCATACACATTTATCAATATAATTGTTGCATTTATTATTATTACTATACTTGGCATTCATATTAATTCCATATGATTTAACATTTTATGATCATTTGTTAATTTAATATCATGATCTATCTCAGTAGACATTCATTCTAAGACCTCTATCTCAAGGTAAAATGTAACACTTATCTCTATTAAATATCATGTTATACATATTTTTTATAGAAATGGATTCATGTTTAATATATGAAGTTTATCTTTAATAAGACATACGTGAGTTTTTAAGTATGCCATATTTATATACGTAGGTTCTTTGAGTAGGACAGACAGGTGTTTTAACAATATATTAATTAATGCATAAAATTTACTTTTGGGACGTTATCCAAACTGCGGCGTGTAGAACTGCGTTGATTATCTTTAACTCCTTAGCTCTGCCATGAAAGTGTAGATGCGCTAATCATATCGTGGTTTATTCTCGTAGTGCCCGATACGTTGAACACTTTTTGATCACTACACCTGACTAAGACACTCCGTCATCTTCCGACGTTCCAATAAATAATTTTCGGTTACTAGTGATAATGTTTATTCTTGTTACACGAGTTATAATCTTCACACGACTGTTTTCGAACACATATTTCGATCCGAATTGTTTTACAAGTTATATATTACTATAACCTTAGTTCTCACTTCTCAATATTAATTGTATTATACACATTGTTTGTGAACTTTGGTTCTACGAAATATAATATAAGTTACAAATCTTCACAATTATTTGTAATGTTAAATCTTCGTACGTTTTAAGTCAATTAGCGGACTTTCCCTACCGACTAATTCTGAGTTTCCGTAAAGACTCTGAACTGCTTCGAAAGATTATTATTAGACTCCTCGATCGCGCTCTCGGTTTTTTTATATACTGATTCCACCTAACTCCCCTTTAAGACTCTTGTGGTCCACCACCTTCTTTATCATTGGTTATCGTTCTTACTTTCCACGAAAATTCCCTCCTATTTCTCTTACACATTGCCACGCGACGTTTCCATTGGTTTTTCGTTCTAGACTTCCACGAACTTTACTTCAGGAATCCCGCCTACGTTGAACTCTGGTTTCTGATAGGTTATCTTACTTCCCTACTCCCTTTCCTTGCTTTTGGTTCCACCCTCAGCATGTGACGATAGTTCGATTTCACACGCAATCATCCTGTCGCCTTTTTCTTATGTCCAATTCAGACAGATTCTCTTAATTGCCTCCTAACGCACAGCTCCCTCTAGTTAATGAGTGTACTCCACTTTGTTCGAGATTTCGCCGTATCTCTTTGTCTGGCCCCTCGCTGACTTTTCTATACCCAGGCGAGACCAATTTCAGCATTGTCTTCCAATGTCCAGCTGCATCCTCTGTTAGAGTTCACACACTTGGTGTGGCTTTTCTTAGTAAATTTCTCTCTGGTGTTTTTGCTATCCCTTACTCAGACTCGCCCTTTTTTTTTTAACGTCCAGATGTACTCGTTACATTAGTTTAATAACCTCCTGTGTGGCTCTCTTTTGTATTGCTGCGTGTACTTCTCACCAGGCTTTCTTCCTATGACATTCAGCTAGACCACTCTTTGGTTTCGCTACGCGTCCAGTTGCCCCGTTGATTAGTGCGTTCGCCTCTGTAGTATTCCTTCTTAGTATTTTCTCATTGTACTTCGTTCTGGCGATTGTTCTGCCTATCAGCCAGAACAATTCCTTAATTGCTTTACGTTTTCAGCTGCACTTGTTAACTTTGTTCACACGCCTCTGCTGTATTTCCTGGTAAATTTTCTCTCTGCCGAATCTCTGCTCTTGTTAGATTTATGATACTTATAGAAATGTGCACGTCGACATTGATGGCTGTTACACTTCTTTGTGTTAACTCTTTTTATAGCTTCTCACATACCTCAATGTCAATCCCACAGCTGCCACTTGCTTCAACTCCCCCTTTTTTTTTGTCTTTTGGCGTTACAATATTGAGCATAAGTTGGCCAAGTTTCAGTGAATATGTGGCACAATTCATGAAATGTTATAGAGGAAAAAATGAAAAACTAAAATTTTAGTTTATGGTAACGCTATGCCATGGTTGTTGTATGGTTTCGAAACTTAGCTTTCGGTGAACAAACATCTTGGTAGGAACAGGCATCGGATATGAGATTGTCGGAATTTATTAAAAGCTGCACTCTACAATGAGGGCTTACGCAAAAAGTTGAAAATTTGTAATGTCCAAGATCGTACTGCAAAAAACAAAGAGCGATGGCTTGCTTATCTGAACAGGATGCCAGATGACAGGTTGCCTAAGGAAGTTTGGCAATACAAACCTACTGGACAAAGAAGTATTGCAAGACCTAGGCTTGGAAGCGATGGTGAATTAGATGTATTCCCTTTGGGACAGGAAAAGGCGATTCTCCCATACTCTGATAAAAAAAAGAAGATGAAGAAAATGTATGGTAAAACATGTTAAAATTAAACCTTATTATTTAAAATGTCCCTACATAAAAGTGGTGGCTATCATATCCCTTGGTTTTGTAATAATCAACGGAAATCACCGAAAAGTAGTATTTTGTTTTCAACTTTTCATGTCTTATTATTTGTGCACATAAAAATATGTTTCATTAATTTTCCCTCAACTTAGTATGAAAGTCCAAAGTCATCCGTACAGGCTTTGTATCCACGCAGGAGACTATGTTGGAATTATAAGAGGTTAATATCGCCTGACGACAATGTTAATATTCAAATATTATTTTAAATCATCGACAAAGAATGACGGTATTTTTAAAATTTGATATACCGGAACTGTTGACTATAACAGATTGTTTTTCGCGCTAAACTGTAAAGATATAACATACTGTAAGTATTCTTTTCGTATATAAAGTGTCAACGAGCAATATGCCTGTGTCTTGTGATTTGCTCAATTTACGTCAATTATTTCTGTCATGCGTTATACTCAACGAATTTATTCTGGATAAGGCACACCTAAACCTATTTGTCTTTTTTCTTAATCATTTTTGTGAGTCCGAGAGTGTAAACAAAAACACTCTCCAGGCCAATCAAAAACATCAGATAACCACGTCGAGTGTTCGATTATCCTGTGTTAGAAATCCCAATAAAGCAGTTCCTCTCCGGGGTTTTAAGCTTAAAATCCCAAAGACTGTCACTCAGATTGTTCTCCATAAGGACTTCCGTCTGTACGTCTATAAAATTTGATAAGACATAAAAGCAGATTATCGATATCGAAAGGCCTCAATATGTCGATGGTGCCTGTTATATTGCCTCTTTTATGATAAACAAAATCGATAATGTAAATATTTTTGGGCCAGATGTTGTTCACAGATGAAATCACGTTTCAATAACGCAAAGGATGTGTTAACCGTCGTAAATTTGGATAAAAAAACGACCAAATATAAATTAACAGCAGGCTACATTCATGCCTCTGAAAAAGTGAATGTGTAGCTTAGGTTACTTTACAACAGAATCATGGGGTGTTTCCTCTTCGTTAACAGACGATCACAGACGAAACTTATATTTTCTCTTCTTACGATAAAACCCTAAGTTGAGCAAAATAAAAACAAACAAATCATTTACATTCAATAATAATCACTGGCTTATGTTTAACCACTAATATAGAGACACCTGTTCGACAACTGTCCAAGCAAGTCACCGCCAGTACATTTCGGAAACATCGACTTTCTTGCGATCGCTTGACATCAATGTTCACGTCGCCATCGTATATATGAGTGTACAAAGTAATAATGTAAGTATAATGTTTTCTTTATCAGTTTTATGCTAAAGTTCTATGTACTAACAGAAATAAGGTTGTTTACATTATAGAGGTGGAATAAATTACAAGATAAGCCAAAAGTGTCGTAAGAGGTGTAGTAACTTGACTAACAGCTCAAGTTGCCCGCTGAGACGGATCAATTTGTTGCCCACACCCGACGCTTTATGCTCGTAGCGTGCAGTAGAAACTTATTTGTTTTCACAACCACAGGCATAAACTCAAATCGTATTCTTCACTTGGGACAGTCCCTTTGCAATTCACTGCTTTTATATAAAATCAAAGACAGCCAATTTAATGAGGTGACATAGTACTATGCAAATAAAAATTGGTACAATTAAAAAATGTTCTTTCACTTATTGGTATGAAGGGTCGCCATAAACGTTTACGCACTAGTATTAAAAACAACATGAGGAATATTTATGAGAACTCTTTTACTTATCTAAAAGACTAATTAAGTATCTATGTGTCTTCAAAATTGCCATATTTATTTACACATTTATTGTAACGTGACATAAGGTTTTCGACGCCATTACTGAAACATTCCTGTCAAACCTCCGAGATCCATTCACACGCTGCTTCACGGCTTTGCAAGGGCCTCTTTCATACTTCCAAACACGTGGAAATAACATGGCACAAAGTCAGGACTATAAGGAGAGTGTTTCCACTCCTCCCACTAAAATGTTTTAAGGTGCTGTGTACCAAATGATGTACATTCAAAAAGTGTTTTTACTTTGTGCTGGGTACCAAATGATGCACACAAATGTTTCAACCTTGCAGGCACTCAGAGGTGCACACTTCCATTCGAAATACCCCAATCACTCGCAATTTCGTCCACCGTAATTCATCAGTTTGCAAGCAACAATTGGTAAACGTGTTCAGTGTTGTCATCCGTTGTCGAAATTGATTACCTTCTCTGCCAAAATAATCCTCAATATCCGTGGTACCATTTCGAACAATTCGACTGACATTAAAATGTGAACACGGTACACTTCCTTCAACTGGCAATGAATTTTAGTATGGTTACACAGAAAACAAGTCACGTACAAATTTTTAATTTGAACGCCACTTGCATACGTGACATGTTTCAATCTTAACAACAAACTAACTACTACTACCAAGTGGAAAACGTTACAACAGCTGGCGAAACGGAAGTTTACCAGTGTTGGCAAGAAACGTTTGTCAAAATAGCTCTTTTGGAAAAACAATATGGATAAGAGCATCTAACTTGTTGACTGCCCCTCGTAATTCAAACTTAAGGAAGATCTAACCTGGTTTTGTAGAAGCGTTTGCCATAACCACGTCTAGTACGACATATAATTTTATTATATTTACTTTAAACTTCCTCTGTGTGTGAGGTGTAACTGTTATACAAGGTAAGCTAAACCGGATTTGAAAACTCATATAACACATAATCGTAATCTTAAATTAACCATAGATTAAAAATTCAAAAATTATTTTTTTCATTGTTCTGCAAAATCAAACATACAAACTGATTTACAAAACAAATTCAGGTATCTTAGCGTAATGCGGCTTGCATTACAAACAAAGATGAGCCAAAAAAGATACATAACCATCGTGTGGAACCATCAGGAGAATTCTAAAATCAACGATAAAGAAACACGCCTTCTACAGAGTGATTGCCCCCCCCCCACGATTCTCTATGGGTCTGAGAATTGGACTTTAACGAAATCTCAGGCCAGTCGTATTCAAGCGGCCGAAATGACATTTCTCAGGCACATTGCAGGATATACTCCTTCTTATTCTTCTTCCCCTCTTCAAGGATTAGGTTATATAAACCTGTTCCGGGACCCATCTCATCCTCGGACGACCCACATCTCTTCTACAAATGGCTTTATAGTTCAGTGCCGCTTTCGGCAATCGATCCTCTGTCATCGTTTACAGACGATCCCCCATTGTCTTCTTTGAATTGCAATAATTTTATTTATGTCCTTTTCTTCGAGTTTTGCTCTGATATTTTCATTCCTTATTCTATCTTGCAATGTATAATTCAAAGTATTTTGAAGAAACTGCAATTCAACACTCTGAAACTTGCCGCTTTCCTCTTTTGTCATGTCCCACGTCTCACTTGCAAAATCAACGTGGGTATAGCAAATGTCTTATAAAATTTAATCATTGTACTGTGTCTTGTTTTATTTCAAGATTTCTATGAATCGTACTACAAATCTTCGTAAATTTATTTATCTTCTCTCTTATATCATATTCAGATTCAAAGCTTACTGAACAGCTGAGATATTTGAAACGGGTCACTTGTTCTAAAGTGCTGTTGTTTGTAACTATCTTAATCCTCCCTGGACATTTACTTTTAAAGGCCATAGTTTTGGTCTTTCTTACTGAAATTGTCATTGAGTACTCTTGTGCCTATTGAATAAAATCGGCGCTAATACGCAAAAGTAAATAGCGTATAATAAAAAAATCTTGTACTGCATTTAACGAATATAAAGAAAAATAGGTTTTTGTATTTAGCGGTGGGCGTTCTGCCGTACTGTGTTTAACGGTTATCGCAGAATCTACATGAGGTAACGAAGCGGCATTTGATTGGTGCTGCTCCCTTGCGGACGCCATGAAGCGCGAGTTGAAAAATGCGTAGAATAAACGGTTCGGAGCTTGTCTGATTTCGCTACTCCAACTAACCGCCTCGCCGCTCTCCGACAGAGAAGTTTTTATTAATTGTTCCATCTTCCACCTATGGCAGGCTAAATTAAAACAGATCTGCGGTAAGTGAGTGCAGTATACTTATATATATTTAATTTAAAGTAACGTAAAAGGGGTTTTGTTTAATATACGTACAAGAATGAATGAAAATTGTTATTCTGTTACACGCACGCCGCGTGGCGAATTAGAGTATGCAAAATGAGTTAATTGTATAACAGTAATTAAAGTCTTAACTAAGGCCCCGTAATTGACCAATGTTAACGCAAAATAATATGTACTTTAGCCAAACTTAATGTTTTCAAAGATAGGGCCACATGCCCGTATAACCTGTTGTAGAGGGTGTCAAATTTTCATTTCAAGTAGGCCTAAAGCAGTGTTTAAAATTATAAATGGATTTTGGTGCGTGTGAGAGTAACCTGGGGGAATAAGTGTTGGAGCATCTCGCTGATAATATTTATATGCTTAGGGTCCCCCGCTTCAAGTCGAGGACCAGCTCCAAATCATGACCTGAACAACCGAACATCAAAGGCTCTCAGCTTCATCTGCCGGAGGAGAACAGCGAGGAACAGGCCACACCAACACAAAAATGCTCTAAACCAGGACTTCAAACTCCACACCAGGGAATAAATCAGGTGACACCAACCCAATATTACTTTTTAACACAAGTGAATGTAACCTACTAGAACTCGTGGGCATATAGCGACACACCCTAAAATGACTTTAAGCTTTACACATTTCAATTGGGTCCCCGGTTAACGGGACAGAATAGTGCGCGGACTTGGGGGGGAATCTTTTGTACATTTTGTAATACTATTTATATTAAGTTTGAGCCCAGAAGTTGGCATGTATCCGTGGCTGATTACCATTCAGGCATGTAAATTTCTTTCTAGTTTTCAGTAAAAGGGTTACCTTAGTGCTAGTAATTCTATCATTCATCATGTAATTTCACAGATTAAATGTAGTTTTCAATTGATTCATTAATTTCACATATTTATATTCAGTTTGGGTCCTATAATGGATAGGAGTTTCTTTTGTTAGTTTCATTCGGGTCCCCAGTTTAATCCTGTATAGGCGGATTTTTGATGCAGACTTGAACATGCTCCTGGGACAAGTTCAGTTAGGCACGATCTTGCCTAGGAACATGTCGGCCTTTGGGCCCAATTAATTCTTAAAGGTTATAAAGCATCATGGCACATTACTGTTATTAAATTTCTTTCACGAAAATATTACTGTTATTAATATTTCACAAAAATTTATCACGCTTAAATTCTTTTTAATTTATTATGGTCACTTGTATTTTGACTGAATTATGATTATATTTCCTCCAAGTCTAAGTGCTCAGTGTGGGAGCACTTTATAGTAGTATCAGGCATTATGCCAACCCCTGAATTTTAGTATGCCCTGGGGGCACTGGGGTTACACATATATATATATGGATTATTATGTATTAAGATCGTTTAATAGGTGTTGCGTTCAAGAATATTTATGAATTGTGAATTATGTACCTTATGGGGTGAAAGAGGTGTGGCAAGATATTGATGTTGAAAGTTGTAATTGTCCTGTGATGTGGAACGTGTGTATGTGTTGTAGTTGTAGACATATATATTTATGTGTCCATTTATATGTATTGTATATTCATGTGTTATTTCTGGGGGTTAGGTATAGGGCTAAGTGGGGAAAAGTAACCCCAATTGGAAAAGAAAATCAATTAATCATTATATTAATTTCATTTAAATTTTATATTTATATTTAAAGTAAAAAATTAACAAAATTATTTTAAGGAGAAAGCACTGACTTTGTTGGGAGATAAATATTTAACGTTTTGTTATAAAAAAAAGAGAAGGATGTAATAAAAATTTATTGGTTGTTAATTTTGTGAATTTTAATTGCAAGTCCCGTCTCACTGGATCCAGCGCATTTTTGGCTTCTCTAGGCTTTTGGCCTAGTTTTAATTATCTTGTGGCCCCTCTTTAAAAAAAAAAATAATTTTTTTTATAAGTTAATAAACTACTTAAAGAAGGGTTACACTCTCTTGCCACTTCTTGTAATTGAAACATAGATCTTTGTAAATTAGCCTCATATTATTGAATAAGAACTATGTCATCCGCATATAGCAGGGAAACCATACAAATTGATTTGTTAACTGTATTCCCAAAGTCACTCTGGATTTCCATGCTCTCAACATGTCGTCAATATATATTGTAACGTGACAAATGGTATGACATAAAACCATGTAAGATTTGCAAGAGTAAACGAATAAGAAGCTGTAAAAAAAAAGATAGCATAACAATGACTATATTTGACAGACTCTAACTATGACTGACTATACCAAAATGTTTAGGTAAGGTGATGGGGAAAGATAAATGCAACATAAAATTAACGATGAAAGAATATTCAAGGCAAAATATCCTATTCCAAGTAAATTATAATTTGTAATGACCATTTAAAGTACAAACTAATGAGTATGGAATTATAAAATAAGTAGTAAGTAAACATGTAATGAAATGATATAGAAAGTGTAAATGAACCAGTATAATAATAATAATAATAAAATAAGAGTATATTTATTGTAAAACCAAAAACACTATTACAATTGATTTAAAGTGATGGTAATAATCATAAATGTATAATTAATGTGGAACCCAAAAACATTATTACAAGTGAATTAAAATAGTGAGAAGTGATAAAGTGACAAATAAATAAAGATAAAATGTTTATTATCAGTAGGTCAAGGGGAGAATACTGATGAACGTAAAATATTAAGTTGCATTATTATGTGATGATTTTAAAATAATCATAGGTCATTTATAAGTATTAGGTTTATTATTATTGTTTAAAACTGCTAAGATATATTGTAATATTTAATTATTTATGTTCATGAAGTTATGTGCAAAGTTTTAAGACTAATAGACAATACATAATCTGTTGTACTAAAGTTAGACCAAGGAAATTACGTATTTTGTCTATAAGTAAAGGATTATATTGTTTTATAAGGTTTAGAAACCAACAAATGTTGTATTTTAAGTAATTATGTTAGTTTGTTTATGTAGAAGATGTTTTAAAGTAACAACATAAATATCATTTGTTATAATAAGTGTAGGTATGGGATTTCAGACATGTTAGCTGCTAGGCCTATATAAAATCTAGAAAATTGTAAATTTTAAGGTATAACAGCAAGGTTTAGTGAAATAATGAATGTAATATGAATAGGTTTAATGATATTAGTCTGCACAACAAAAATGTATTTGAAATAAGTAGTTTAAAATTAATTATTAAGAAAATTAGGTGGTAAAAATGTAAAATCATTATTTGTTAACTAAAAGTAACCTTGTTTGGTTTCAAATTGATGTACAAGTTAAAAGCAAGACAATGATGTTATTAGATTTAGATTCACAGGTAGTATAAGGGAATTAGACCAATTTAAAGTTATTTGACCAATTTTGTACAGAAAGACAATGTATTTCAATGACAATATCTCATCATGTCCACCAATCAAATTTCGTATTTTAACCCTAGCAACAACAAATTTAGGTAAATAATCTGGGGAGTTCTTTAGTAACCATTAATGAGTAAAGACTGAAGAAATTACAGAGCTTGAGATTTAAAAAAGTAATAGAAAACGAACAAACTAATAAAAATCTGAATATAGCATCAGAGATTATTAATAATAATCCAAAAACCAGTTCCAAGCGGAACACAGAAGTAGATAAATCACTAAAAGGAAAACCAACTATACCCAAGACATTTTAACTGGACCTGAGATGAAGAAACAGTCGCTAAGTATAAATTATTTTTGAATTATCACGTAACGAAGACAGACAAAGTGAATTACACTAGTAACACTGATTTCACACTCACTAATAAAAATTGTGGACTTATTTTGATAATGAACAATTGAAACTAACACCAGAACCACTATTCTAGTTATTTCTTGTGCGAAAACTGTAAATTAATTCAGTACTGTACTAACCAACTTAACCTAGAAACACTAATTCTTTCGAACGTAGTTTGTGACCATAGTCGTCCATATTTTTTCAAATATATAATATTTGTATATTGATTGTAAAGCTTGTACTTTTATTTGTGTGTTTCAATACTTTTTTCTGTAGCCAAAAGGACATTTGCACGCCCTGAGATTAAACGAAATCGACCATCGTTTTACTGCTATCACCGGTTGATAAACAGAATAGCCAACCGGCAATAAATAAAGTAAGCCAGGCAATTTGACTTAAATAATCAAACATTATTGTGTAACTAAAGGGTTTGAGAAATAGATAATTAAACCATTATTATCTGTAATACTGTATGTTTGGTTTCCGATAGTTTTAAAATAGAATTGATTTTGATATAATAAACATATCCTATTTCGAGTTACGAAGAAGAGTTGGCAACGCCGATTTCAGCAGAATTTTTGAAATGAACGGCGGGAAAAGTGAGTTCCACAGTAATAGTTATTATCATTACGGGACCTTTTTAAATTGTTATAGATTTGATGCTACCAACGTGTGGCAAATATAATACGCGATCCATTAGATTGTTACTATATATATATATATATATATATATATATATATATATATATATTAAACAAGGTTGGGGAAACACAGCATCCCTGCATAACTCCCTTATTTATTGGAAGGCCACCTGAAAACCTACCATTCAGATCCAGGACTACAGATGTACTTTTATAAAGGATCTTAACTGAATTTATTAAATTCTGTGGATATCCTCTTATGTCTATAATATTCCATAACTTTTGACGGTCTACATTATCAAATGCTTTTTCCAGATCAACAAAATCAATATGCGTTTCCTGGTTATACTCCTGACTTTTCTCTATTATCTGTCTTAATGCAAACGATGCATCCACAGTCGACCTATCCTTTCTAAAACCCATTTGCTCTTCAAGAAGTAATGCATCTGTAATAACTCTTAATCTGTGATTGAAAATTCTTGTATATCTTTTGTACGTTGAGTCCAGCAAACGTATTCCTCTGTAATTATTGCATTAATTGCATCTGTTCTGTCTCCTTTTTTACATAACGAAATTACTTTTGCCCGCCTCTATTCTTTCGGAATTTTGTTCTATATCCAAATCTTTTTAAAAAATAGAGAATTTTTAAATGGAATAATGTGCCACCATATTTTATTAACTCAGCATTTACTCCGTTAAGTTCTGGTGCATTTCTACTTTTTATTCCATTCATTGCTTGTTGGAGTTCTTCTACAGTTAACTTATCTAGACCTTTTTCACTGGGCTTTTTACATATTCCTTATCATTGTCTATTGCACTGTCAAAATATAACTTTCTGTATAACTTTCTGCTTTTTCCATTTATTTTCCTCAATCATATTAATACGAATCTTTTTTCTTTCAGAGCTATTCAAAATGTTTTCATCACTTTATATGCCATAGTCTGTCTATCATATAAATCGTGTTTCATAGTGGCATGAAGCGTTTTCATATGTCTTGATGGGCTTGTTTAATAATTCTCTTTGTTTTATTTCTTATTCTCTGGTACGCTTCTGTTGGATGTGATATACATCTTCTAAAGCTATCATTTTTCTCTTTACCGCAGTATCTATTTCTTCTTTCTAAATTCTCAGACCCCTCCTTCGTCTATACTTCCTTAGCTGTTTGTAGTATTATTTTCTGGATATTACTCAATTCCACCTCTATGTCTTCACTAGTAGATGTTACCGCAATCCATTCATTTATTCTGTTCTGATAAAAATTGCTGGTACTTTCATCGTTCAATCTATAAACTTTAAAGACTAGTTCATTATTTTGTTGCTGTTGACCAAAATTATTTTGTTTCTTCCATCGTTTATGTAACTGTATATTTGATGTCAAAAGAAAATGATCTGAAAAAAAATGTCATACCCCCTCTAGGCTCTTGTATCTTCAACTTGCGATATTAGCTTCTTATTAACTATTATATAATTTATAATTGATCTAGTACCTCTCGCCGCCGACCATGTTTATTTATGAATATCCTTTGTCCTAAAAAATCCATTAGTTATCTTTAGATCATTGTATGTCACAAATCCCCTAGAAGACAAAGAGTAGAGAGACATAAGGTGAATTGAAAAGGAAGCCAAACAGAATGAATAATAACGTTACACCAAACCTGGCTCAGTGTGAGACGTCCACGTCGGTGGAGCGGAACAGGTCCGATGACCTGAGTCAAAAGGGACACCACTTCGGCGATTAGGAAAAGTCATATGCAGAGAAAATAGTAAATGTTGTATAACACAACGTTCGCCAAGATATTGTTGAAAAGCTAACAGTACAAAAAGGGGTTGATGGGGAACAGGACGAGGCAGATCACCTTGCAAGATTACCGAACCTAAAACCTTACAAACCTCTGAGTATCTAAAATCACAAGGAACGCTGAAAACAGATACTAGGAGGAGAATATCGTAAACTCCTTGCCATCATTCTTTATGAGTCTCACGAGTCTCTACGTTTCCAGCGAACAACGCCAGCTACTATACACAGAAATATCGACACTTGTAATATCAGTGCTCTTTATTTGAATACATCCAACTCAGGAGCTTCAATTTGTCACTGTTTTATGAGTGTGTGTGGGGGGGGTTGTTGTGTACGCGCACGCAATACGTGGGTCGCTGATGATGATTTCCATAATCCTCGGATGGAATACCCGCAGTGTGTGCACAGAGTATTATCCGCTTCAGATAATTGATGATCGCTGCTATATTGACAGCATCAAATTTTGTGCTTTATTTACGCACAGAACCGTAGAACCAACACTTTTACATCAGTCACAGGCTTGCCAATTTTTAAATTAAAAATCGTTTTTAATAAATTCTAAACAGAGAACACAATGTCAATCAGGTTATAATATGTGAGCGTATAGATTGTTCATCGATTAATTTATTTTGTAAAACATGTACCGAAAAATCGTTATCTTCTTCTTTGAGCCCCGTACTCAAAGTATACCATTTATGATTAAAACATATCTTTAATGAGTCAAGTAAATTGATTCATGATGACTACCAAAAAAAGAGTTTGCAAATCCTGGGGATAATACGTGTAACTCTACAAAAACCAAAGAGCTCTCATAGGCCGGGATAGACTCCAAGCAATGACATCGTCAGGTGTTACTCAAGGCTGTATATTATCCCCCACTACTATTTAACTTGTATGTAGAGTAAGCGATGAAGTATTTCTTGTTATAAAACTATCCGTTTTGCAACTGACATTGCACTTTTAACTGATATTGACAACGAGGAAGAACACAATCCTAAAAGACAAATGTGCCATAATTAAAGAAAAAGAAAAGAGTCACGAAATGTTTCAGAACTGTTGAGGTATTTCTAGACGGTAGGAAGCTAGTGCAAGATGACACCTTGGGAGCTGCAAAACATCAGATGGGATGTGCACCAGTGATGTAAACAATAGAATTGCACAACCAAGAGGGGAATATTTCCAGAAAAGATCTCTTCTTCCGTCCAGAAATGTGTCCCTGGAAACCAGTAAGAATTTTATAGAGTTTTATTTGGAGCATGTACACATACGGCTTGGAAACCTGGATTTTGAAGAAAGTGGAGAGGAGCTACCTTTAAGTTTTTCAGATGTGGCGCTGGAGGATGGGCTTGGGAATACCGTAGACAAAAAAGTACCTAATGATGAGCTTTTGAAAAGAGTGGGTAAAAGAAAGGACATTGATTGGATCCTCTGTGGAAAGGGTAAGTAATACGGTTGTCATCTGCTACGCCATTCATCCTACGGTTGAATGCGGTTACGCCGTTCTGCTACGGTTGTTAACTACCCTGATCGAACTAGTGGGAGGGAAAAGCACACAGATGAGGTAAAAGAAGAAAAAAGTGATCAAGAGGCTGTTTATGGAAAGGAAGAAATTGAAACCCCACCACCCTCTGGGTTGAAAAGAAGAAAAGAGGGGATGAACGAACGAAGAGGGTCAGTAAAGACTATAGAGATTGAAAATCTGTAAAACCATTAGACGGGCTATAATACACTTTTAATAAATTTGTTTAAACTTTCTATATACTACTCTGACAACAAATGCCGGATGGAATACATACTGGATGTATCGTGTACCCTATCATGGAGAGATACGAATCCACGTATGTACAGACAAACTACCTCAGTTCGAAACTTTCTGGAAAGGAAGTTCGTGTACGGATACTGGTATCAAAGAGTAATGAAGGGGCAGAGGTGAAGGAGACATGTACCTGTAATTGAGCTGAATAAGGCAGAATGTTAAAGAAATATTATGTTTGATCATTCCACGTTCCATCACGTAGAAGTTGACACGTTGACCAGATAGGAATTAAGCCAAGTTTTGCCTGATAAGCCTTGAGTAATTATAATATACTTAAACCCAAAGTGCAGGAGAAGAACAACTAAGAACTAATATGGAAACGATGGTCTACACCAGACACAGGATTCGCCGATACAACCGACGATGAAACACGAAAATAGATGGACGTTCCATTCGAACCGATTGTAGTTTGCAGAATGTCAGATATCATTAATAATAATATAGTAGGGCTAAAGCAATATTTAAAAGCGGGAAACAAAGAAAGAAAGTGAAGGTTTAAAGAAAGAAAGAGAAGAAGATTTCAAATATAATTAAATTTGGGTGTATTTAAAACTAATTTTTTTCGTTTCGAATGACAAACTTAGAAGTAATGTATTCTGTACGATAGTTAGCGAGATAATTCCTTTTACAAACTATGCTCTACTGTCCTATAATAACAGGATCACAGTTTGTTTCTTCAAAATACAGAAAAAGTAATTCTAGATGTTTATATAAGAAATAATACAATTTTACATATTTTAATGAATTTTAAAATACACAACTGTATAAATTGATTGTTAAAAGGATTATAATAATTCTGCTCTTTCACACCTTAACTTTTTTATTTGACATGAAACTTATTTCAGTCATGTAAACCAACGAGTTCAAGAAGTCTGATGCTTTGTGCCCGCTATTATTGTTTTACCCAAACGCCTTTCTTAAAGCATGTGGATAGTAAAATTTTATTTTTTCTATTTTTTCAGATGATGGCATATACAAAAAAAATTTGGAACTGAATACCTTATAACAAAATTAGAATGGGGGTATACCCTTACCGTAAACTAACGCTACTAAATAAGATGAATCACGCGACTAATGAGTCAGATCAGTATCGGATATGACTAAACATGATGTAGGACAGGAAGAAATGAGAGTTAACGGCACATGCACAATGTGTGTGTCGTTACTACGATGCCGGTACGAGGTACAATTAACCCGTTGACCCGCAGCGTAGGGTCACCAGAGAGAACCAATCGCGACACAACCATGTCATAAATAACACATGCAATTACACTGTGTAGCCGCAAGGGGTGGACACCGAATTGCCTATAGCCTACATTATTTATAAAGCAGCCCTCTACAGACGTGGTCCGCTAAAATCGTTTGTTTCGACGTGTTAAACACATCTGTCAAAAGAGTCGGGGCGCTTTACTAGCCTAATACTAATTGTTCACATTAAAAAGGTGTGTGTGTGTTTACGTATCTGTTCGTCTGACTCTGATAGAGTTTTGAATGTTTTTTGTGAATAAAAATGAAAATGAACTTACTCTGTTTGAGGTTTGTTATCCACGTGTGTAGTGGCGATTGGTCGTGAGAAACTACATTCTTGTTGCCCATCAAAGAAGCGCATGAAAATAATAATAATAACAACAATAATAATCATCATCATCGTCAACATTATTCAAGATTTCAAGAAGAAGTCCATATATTTCTACTCGGTCTTCCAGGATATCGCATCCCTCAGATCTAAAATTAAATGTCGCTCGTCTTTCGCATTCTTTAGTGTTGATGTTCCTTATTAATTCTTTTCTTCTGGATCGACCAACTGTCGACCATAAGTTAAGTACCCTATTTATTTCAACGTTTCGTATGTGGTCGAGCCTGATACAGGCTTTTACTTCTAACTTCATTCTTTCCAATATCACGATTTGCAGCCGTACATTAACACCACCGTTACGCCATCGTTTCGTAAAATTTCGTTTATGTGTCTTTCCAATATTTCCTGCCTACCGTTCTTTTTATCGTACCATACATTACTGGCATTACGAACCTCATGGTTATAGCCATAAGAGAGGTAGCAAAAGTGTGATGAGTGTTCCAAACGCTGTCCGTTTAGCATAAATTTCAATCCAACTGGTTACTTTCCTCTGAGCGCCATTACTTTTTGTCTTGACTATTGACATGTGACAGTTTTACTTATTCGCTAATTTGCTTAGTTTATATGCTGTTATTGGTCTTCCGATGTAGACATAATGACTCAGGTCATTATTATAATAATGACATGACTTATATTATATAATACAATATAACCAAATAATATAGATGTTGTTAGCGTTTAAAAAAGGAAAAGTTTTAAATAATCAGAAGCTCAATACAAAGAAGCCGGTTAAAAATGAGGATGTAATATTTATGTGCCTATGCGTGCGTGCGTGTGACGTGCTAAGTTTGGAGGGACGTAGAAACCCGAAAAGAGCACTATAGGACAAACAGGAAAAAATACAAGAGGCCGGCCAAGAAAACATGAGAGGAGAAGCGGCAGAGGATGTACAAGAGTTGAGAACGAGATTGTTGTATACTAGAGAACCCCGAACCCACACTTAATTTAATATTATGAATATTGAGTAATATTGTGATTGGTATAGTTAAAACTATTTGCCACTAGAATAAATGTGCGCGCGTACGCGCGCGCGCGCGTGTGTGTGTGTGTGTTAACGTTTGAACCACCACACTCCCGTTCCTTCACATTCCTTAACATTGTGGGTATGTCAATAATCAAGATTAATACGAGGTGGATTGGCAGAAACGCACGGATACAAAACTCAAAATTTAATGACATAAAACATTAATATTTAAATTAATTCAGTTTTTAAAAGTCCATGAACATAAAAAAATTAGGCGTTATAATTGTGAAAGTCTTTAGGTGTTACTACGTAAAATAAATGGATCTCTCTCCTGAAATGAAAGAAGATTACGCACCAAATATTACATGAAATTGTAGAAAAGCGATTCTAAACTTTTCTAATTTATAGTCTTTTCTTTAAGATCTTTAGAACACCTATAATCAAAATTCCATTTGTTTTGCTGTGACTCTATACAACTAATTGCTCAAGAGATCAATCTGTCATAAATACTTCGACGACATTGTCTTTTCGGTGATCTCGAGTAGCCTGTAGACAAAATTTGAAAATACAACTGTACGTACTTCAAATGAAAACTACAATTTTTAGTTTTTAGACTTTGTTTTGGTTGTGGGAGTTTTTCCAAAACTTGACCGGGTAGTTTTTAACACACCGAGCCTGTGAAATTACGTCCTCTCGCCATCGATTTTAGACCAGGTCCCTTGTTTTAATTCAACCCCGCTGTACACTCTCGAGTCCATGAAACATCACACGTAAAAGCTTCTTATTGGTTAAAAATATCATATACCTCTTCAACCGGTCACTAAGACATGTCCGTGTTTAATCTGGTCCGTATGGGCAACTTTCGACTGGTAGTGAAGAGTATATGTTACGTAATAAAAAATAACAGTATTTTCAAACACCTATGAAACGCACCTTTATAAATACCTAACATCAGAAAGAATTACGTTGTAGAAAATAATTAATAACAAAATATGGTTTAATTTTTTATTATTCATCTTGTTATTCGAATTAGCAGTCTCTGTAATTCCAACTTTGTCGCGTTTACTTGCCGAACTGCTACTTGTCATGTTCCGGACGAGGCCTTTCAGTGTTTCCACCATTTTCAAGTCAATAAACCACGACCTAGGATTTGAAAATAGGTTGTATGCTAGACGACCTAAAATAGATCTAAAAATTGTTGGTAACATTATATTAACTCAATCAAATTAAAAATGGACGCACACAAAGTCAATTTAAAACAAATGAAATGTTTATTTATATTGTAATATGAAAAAGATTCTCGACTCTTTTTTCTTTTATTATAGTTAAATATTTTCCTTAAAGTCCTACGTTGGTGTGTCAATTCTATAATATCTAGTTATTTGGTGTGTTTATTAGCCCCAAGTTGTTGGTGCCAATTCTATAATATGACGGGATTCGTCTTGTATTTGTACCTAATGCTTTTTGTTTGGATAATTTTTATTTCTTCAAAGTAAATAATTATTATAATTTATTTTTTCAGGTGTTGAGCGCCAAATTGTTTTGAAATAAACAATTAAAAAAATTATTAAATAGTATTTTTCTTTCTTTCCTTGTTTATTTGAACTTACCTTGTTAGTTTATTCAAATTCAAGTCTAGTGCCAAAAAATAGGGCTTGCCAACCTTTCTTCTCTGGTTCAAGAAAAAAACTAACTTTCGTTATATAATAAAATTGTTAATTATTAAAAAGAATAATTATCCATACAAATTATATTAATCAATACTCTTTTATTTGCTTTAAATTCCTTCTATTTTCCTTTATTCACATTAAATAACCTTTATTATAAATTCATTTGTCCAGGCTAATAATATTTTTTCGCTCAGCGGTTGGTGTGACTTCTCAAATCAGGCTTTTATGTTTACATTAAAATTGGTTGTTATTTTTAATGTCGTGGATTCTTTTAGACTACAAACAATTAACGAAAATACCACTTATGAAGTACAAAACCTCACAAATATAAATAAATTATAATAAAATACAACAGTAAATAAAATATAGTGTTATAAATAGTTAATAAGTGAACAGTTTCAGATTATAGGTTATTTAGGCTTTATAAAATTATTTGCCTGTAATAATTCTCAAATACAAATAAATAAGAGTTCATAAGTGAAATAATTATAAAATATGAGTGTCTTATTTCAGTGAAAATGTATTTAATCTTGTTTAAGTGTGTAAAAAGTATAATAGTGAATTGTAGGTAACTGTTATTTAATCGTTTTCTAATTTAATACCTGTCCACAATACTTTCTTGTCTTTATTATTTCTATACACTTTTTTGATCACTATAAAGGTTTCTTCTTTGTTGATATATTGTATTATAATCTTTTGTCTTCAATAAATCTTCATTAAGTCTTCTTTCATTTAACTTGATCTTCAGTTTGATTTCAAATTTAATTTCTTTCTTCTTAGGGTTACAATTTTTCTTCAAGTATACTCTGTGAAATCTAACGAAGGACTAAATAATTTTTGTTTAAATATTAGGTTGTCAAGAGACAAAAGTGTAAAATTTCCATTGGTTATTTCAAAACATTGTTACTGATGACATCATTTTCTAAGATTAAAATTTACAAAATTATTTATAACTGATCTAACTTTTTTGTACTAAGTACTAGCTTGCAGTTATTAGTACTACAGAACAGATCTTTTCTCACTGATTATTCAGATATCTTACATGATTAGTTTCTATTCATTAATACCAAAGTTACATATTATAAAATTTTGATTACTTCAATAAACTAGGTTTACAGTAATCTTTTTGTACCTAATTTATTACTGTAGTTGTATAAATAAATTCTTGTTAACATTTATACATTTAGTTATTCATGATTCATAATAATATTATTAATTTCTACAAAATCTTTTGATTAAACTGTAGGCCTTATAATGCCTAATGTTACTCAAGTTAAAATTCATTTATATCATACATTTTCGTATTTCTTTTATAATTTTACATTTATTAATTAAGCCTAATTAATCAGACTATCTATTCTTATATATTTTATAGTTTTTAAAAACTTTCAGTACACTACAATAATACTTTCCACATTCCTGTGTAGATGTAAGTTTTTCTTGTCTATAGCAAATACGTTCTTATTTACATTATAAAATGATCAATTATAAACACTTATAATTGATTCTAACATACTCAAAAATAAAATATAATATTTATTATAATGTATAACAATATAAATACCTAATCCTACTACTCAGGTATAAAATAAGATTCTCTTAACTAAGTTCCTAGTCTTTTATGGTTTTGTATTTCAATCTTTCTTTTATTAAATTATTTTTATGTGAAGGGAGTTTTCACGTCACAATATTAACACTGAATTGTTTTCTTAATTTATTTTTGGACCCCATTTTGTGTTGTGCTTATTATACTCTGAGTATACATAGAATGCGAATACACTCAATAACAAATAATTTCAGAGCAGTGGCACTAATTGTAGAAATGCGCTTCAAGGGGTGCGTAAGTGAAAAGTCACAAACCGCTGGTCTACAGTGTGGGGCTGTTAGCCTGAGCAACGTGGGTAAAGTTTGCTTTCTACCTCCGTGGGATTTCAGGCTGGAAATAAATGCACTGGCTTTAATAGGTCTGTGCCTGGGCTTTGTAGATTATGTGTCGCGAGACAATACCGAAATATCGAGCTATCTTCAGAAGCTCCTGCTCCGAGGTCCAGTCGAGAACGAATTTTGCTCCGTAGAGGGCCGTTACAACGGTTGGTCGTACTACCTCACACTAGTACATTATGAGCCGACGTCGTTTCTAATAATCGCCTGGACATATACTGTAAGGACCGATTTGTCTTGCGCCCTTGCACTCGTACACAAAATTTACGTACATGTCGCCGCACGGTGTCGTCCAAACATCTACACCAGGTTCTCTTCTCAACAACTAAGAAAATAACCGACAGGGGACTTTGGCCACTAACCGAATCCCTGTACCGAGAACCTCTACTTCTAACCCTCTTTTGACTTGCCGAGACTACAGTGATTCCAATTTGCTACTAATTGCTGTATTTTTTCTAATTTCCCTAGATATGTCAACATCCCTTATTACTAAGTTAAGTAACATTTTCCACCCCGATGTTGACAGCAGACGGTTCATTTAGTCTGCGAGTTTTTTTTTTTTTTGCCTCAGTGTACTCAGTTTTGACCAGTTTATAGGAAGCTCAATTTCTTAGAGGCTTTATCTGTTGACGGGAAGAGTTTATTTTATAGCCCTCCTACCCGTTCCAATAATGCCGAAATATCAGCACAATTTAATAATTGGACTGATTTCTTTAATACTGTATATCTACTCTAAGAATGTATGTGCAGTTGTGTAGATCTAACTGCTGTTGTATTTCAGTAACACTTATTGGAAGGGGTGGTGGATGTTACCTTTGTACCTCATGCCGTCTTCGAACATCCGAATCTGCTCTCCGACCGCAAACAATATCAGCTTCCCAGGGAAGGGCAAGAAAATCTCCTCTGTTCATCCACTGGGTACGTCAATGAGCTGGTGGAACCCTCTCCTACAGAAAGGAGACAACGTATTTCGCCGCTATGTAAGGGGCGTATTTAGGGGAGGACAATAAACGGGGCCCCCCAGAAGCTCAAAAATTGACGAGAAATTTTGTTATTCTCTTAATTGTTAAGCTGTTTTATTAATTTATCAGCAGTTTACGCTAATACTGTAGTAACCCTTTTTTATATATAAGTCTTACAAACAAGTTTATAACATAGCATTTGCGTAATTCTTAGCATTTGTTTATCTTCTATATGAAGCCGACTCGACCGGACCCCCCCCCCAGACCAAATTCTAGATACGCTACTGCTCTATGTTATATGAAAACGAAAACTAATTTATATTTCAGTAACAGTCACTTGCATTCAAAGAACTGAGACTACATTAAGCACGTACAAGAATTTGTACACTTGTTTGTAATTTATTTCAAACTGACATCGCCAGATAAAAGACGTAATTCAAGAGAGAGAAATTACTTCTGCGCTGAGTCATTTAATTTTCTGTGTCATTAAACAAGACTGTTGAGTTTTAAAGGCAGTCTGTTTTATTGTTACCTCGAGCATAATTTTACCCAATCTACAATTTCAGTTACGTTTCTCAAAACAAAGACTGTAAGATTCAAATCTTTATTATTGCTCAGAGTATGACGTGATGTTGTTTTCATTCTCTTAAAGGCAATAAAATAATCTTGAGCACAATTTTTGTGAATTAGACTGCGTAGGCCTAAATTGTATCCGTGTGTAGTCTTATGACACACCAAATCTAATAGGCTTATTATGTGTTTAGCAATTTTATACAATGTATAATAGAAATACAGTTGAAATTTCCTAATTACAAATCTTACGCCTTCTTCTGCCTTTCTAGATTAGGTTATAAGCCTGTTTCGGTTTTACAGCATGCCTCCACTCCATCATTTCCATAGTTTTCGACGAGTACAAACGGTTATCTTTACCTTGGGATGTATACATACGTACAAACTTCTCTGTTGAAACCTATCTTTTTCGTTCTCAACACATGCTCTTTCCAGTTGTTTGCAGCTTCCTGTACTAACTCCATCATTTAATTGACTTCTTTACTCATTTCTTATATCCTGATTCCTTACGCTTTACTCTGTGGAGCAGCCTCCCGTGCCTAAATGAAAGCGCATCTCATCTGTAGTGACGCAACTTGTATCTCGTCGTGAAAACATCCACGTTTCCGAAACTTAGAGCAATTTTGGAGTCGCCATAAATTTCTGCAGTCGTATCTGGGCGTCTCTTCTTGTTTACCCCTGAAAATGCTTCCTAAGCGACAGTTTGAGACCTGTTAATTTTATTCCTTGCATCATGGTCGCTCTCGTAATGCCTTCTCCATCTCATTTTCACATCGCATTCCAGATACTGAAAATGTGAGACCTGTTCCATTATTTAGCTCTATCCTACTCCTGATAAGGTCTTACCAGTTAACTGTCATAACCTTTTGTCTTCTCTACTGAAATCTTTAAATTATACAATGAACCCCCCCTCCCACAGTGTCGTCAATAAAGCACAGTGCGCTCAATCTGTGTATAGCCTTTTGGGAAAAGTTTTCTGTTTTCCCTTTTCTGAATTACCACATAGTCATCTGCAAAAAGTATATTGATCACCCGCCAAGAACGAGTATTACTCTCCCCCTCACGAATGAACTCTTCCAGGAAGATATTTGAACTGTTAGAGACAGGCTACGTCCCTGTTTAACATCCACATTGATACGTATCACGTCAGTCAGTCCTTAACCAGTCCTACCAATGTAAATCGCCTGGTATTTATACCGTTTCTTATTAAATATTTCTTAGTAAAAGGAAAACGTTTCAAGTCTTATTAATACATAAAGGTGCAATATCTTTTCTAAATATAAAACAGAAATTCGCTTAAATACCGCCAACTTACAGATCGCTTTTGTGATAAAAATAATTTAGTTTTCTGTTCTAATAGTTACGTTTAATATAGCCTGCGTCAAAGTTAAATGTTATTTGTATCACACTTAAGAGGGGCTGTCAGCTACCGACATTATGACGGTTGCCAATCCACCCCCGAGCAATAAATTTTGACATTCAGGCTTTAAACTCGAACGGGATGTTTTGGCTCAGGTTACAATAACCTAACTCAATATTTTCTGCCAGAAATTCCTTTTTATTATCGTGACACCACATTTTTTAAACTTTTCTCCTGTGTGTGTGTGTGTGTGTGTGTGTGTGTGTGTGTGTGTTGTCTATAGTTCCAAGAAACGGATTAGTTGTTCGGTCGTAAATTCTAACGTTTTACTAAAGACTTTTACAGTTCGCATAACTCTAATAAAACTCCTACAATGTCTTAGAAAATACAGATAATTAAGTTATGCGTTAATTTATTAATGAGCGAAGCGGGTTCTTAGTTTTAACACGACCGTTTGGCATTTGTCTGTCCGTGTATCTTGACGCTTGTGAGATGTCTGTTTGGGGGATGCTCACGATAACTTTTGAACGCATCATCCGATTTTCATAAAATTTAGCATTCATGTCCATACTTTTACCCTAGAGACAAGTATTGATTCCTTAAAAAATAGGGGACGGGAGGCAAAAATGAAAGGGGTCAAAACTGTGAAAAAATTACAAACGCTCATGTGGGGTATCAAATTTAACGGAACTTTAACCACTTTAATGTTCTTTTTTAAATTTTTAGACCTTAAGATTCTAAACATGAATCAATTTTTTTTAGTTGTAAGGATCCATCTGGGTTTCAGAAACACAAATTCAAATGTTTGGAATTTTTAGCCTTTATTTTATGACTGTCTGCTTTACAGTTGTTATTTTGTTAAAAAAAAAGTAATAAGGTAATCGAGATTTTTGTAATATTTTTGATAATTAAAAAAGTTTTAATATCAAAATTTACCTAATAATAAATGTACTTTATTCAAAATAGTGAGCGAGTTCTGCAGCTCAAGGAGCACGTTAGTTTAATTTATCACAAATTTACATGTTTAGTGATTGTGTAACTGTACATGTTCAAATAAATGTGTCAATTAAAAAAGAAGATTTAAATAGTTTCATGCATTAAAATACACAACAATGATTGTAATTTATAAACATTTTGTATGTAATGTTCACTTAAATGATGCAGAGGTTATTACAGGCTTTCACTTAGCGCTTTTCAAGCCAAACAACAGTAACACGGTTTTATGTTTAGGCTACTAATATTATGAACATCATACAACCTACATATAATTGTTTATAGACTTTTAAAGATATTTGGTTAATATCGAATACTTTGTGGTGTCTGTGATGTCCAAGTCAACTTGTCGTTTTTATGTGTTTCTCTCTCTCTCCCCTTCTGTTGAAGCTCTTTCTCACCATTCACTCCTATTTTTGTCACGTTCACAGAAGATATTTCTTTGTAAAATGTTTTTTTGTTTCGGAAGAAAAAGAAAGAAGGAAAAAAGAAAGATAAACTCGCAAGGTGTCAATAAAGAGACAAAGATCATTAAATACACGTAGAAATTGCTGGCAAGATTAAAAATTCTAACAAGTTATCATCTGCTACTTTAAAAACTGCTTTATACCTTTCTGTGTCTCAACATATTTAACAAAAACTGATTGAATTTATAGAAAAGAGACAAAATTAAAAAAGAGCATGACATATGAATTGATCACGTTATAAAGCATGAGACGTATCCGAATAACACAAAAAAGAGGAAAAGATTGTGGGAAGAAATTAAAAACCCTTGAACGAAATGTCTGGGTGATATCAGGAGCTCGATAGGTTTTGGGAGGTACAGAGAGATGAAGACACCACCTGAAGGTAGAGTTGTCTAGTTGTTAGATGAGGCATAGCCTTCTGATAATAAATTAAGATATTATTCAGTTAAAACATACGCCCTTTACTGATAAAGATATTTTGAGCGACAACTTTTAACCTGTAACACACTGACGTTCATAACATTGTTGGACGGATCGCCGTGTTTGTCAGTGGTAAAAGAATAATTGACCAAAGATGAGATCACAATTTAAAACTGTAATGACAGTTTAAATAAATAAAACAACAATAATCACGTGTAGGTAATCAATTCTTCAACCTTACGATTATCCGATACCCACTAACGGAATAAACAATTAATGTCACCCAATTAATTAACACTGACGCACTGAATAATACTAGTCACCAATTACAGACGTCCACACTTAATAATACAAGTCATCAGTTACAGATGCCCACAATCGACTACAATATGGAAGAAGCGTCTGGAAAGACTGAGAAGGAGCGCAAGCATTGTTTATTCTGTCCCCCACACAGCGCTTGCAAAGCGTCACGTAGCCACACGATATCCACCTCCCCAGTGTATCAATACACAAATTACCGAATATGTCAATAAAAAGTAACAGATTTTAGGCGTTTGTGGAATTATTAAAACAACTTTAATAAGTAAGGCTGGAAAGGGACTCGTTTTATAAGGGTATTGTTTTCTATATAGAGATACCGGTTTACCAATTTATTTGGGAAGTAAAGTGACACAGTAGAGAAGTTACAAAGGCAAGACTAACGATGGCAAAAAGAACATTTTTTAAAACAGAATATTTTTATGAAAATTTTAAACTTAAATATTATACAACATTTTTTAAGGTCTATTTCCAATGTGCAGCACTTCTTAGATGTGAGAATTGGATGATAGGGGTACAGAGAAGAAGAACTTGATGACCTTGGAAATACAGGGTTAATGGAAGTTACTAGAATTTAAGTCAACGATAAAGAAAGGAATAAGAGGATTTGCGAAGAATCACAGAAAAACAAGTTTACGCAGAAACATCACTGAGAGAAAAGACATACTTATGCCATAAAATAATCAGAATTGGTGCACAAAGTGGATGAAGTAACAGTCGAAGAAAAAATTGTCGAGTAAGCAAAGACTGTTTAAATGAAAACATTCCTCCATATATGGGAGTGTGGAACCTTGGCGGAGTTGGAAAGGTTGGCAGGGGGACAAACGCCGCTTCGAACAATTACGTTGGTTTAACCAACTAGCCAGAGACTGGTTTGGCGTGCCTCTTCAAACCAAAGTAGAAGATTGCCTTCTCCGAACTTTTATGCAAATTTGTAACAAGCTACACATACAAGCTGTAGAAACTAAAATCTTCTGATACGTTAAATATGTTAAAGAAACGTAAAAATGATTTGATATAAATTAGAAGAAAGAATTGCATAGTATAAAACTGTAGTAAACAGACTAAAACGGAATAAACTCAAATGTAGTTAAAATGAAATAGCCTAGCTCAAAATCTCAGAAAAATCTGAAAAATATACGTAAGAAGAAACCCACCTTACGACCACGCAAAACGTGGGTTGAAAACTGTTTACTAAACAGATAATAATCGACTGAAACATAAAAAGACAGACATAAATAGAAAATAAAATAAAATTTTCAGGCATTGCACAAATGAAATGCACAGAGAAGACCATTGAAAATGCTTCAAAAAATCTAAAAAATATATATATTTATGTTCATTCACCAATCAATGAATTCATTTTTCATTTACCAATGTACAGATTATAAGTTAAATGTAGTCGCATTCATAAACGAAGTTTTAAATGTGTACTACGTTATTGACAACGAAGACGTAGTTTCTATGGAAACTCACCGGTTCCCATTTTCGATAACGCACCAGCGATCGGCCGTAAATGTGCGACACGTCCTTATAAACATTTTCATTGTTAAAATAGAACAAACATAGAAATGTTTTATCTAAAGACTTAAAAATTACCCAAATTATTTTTCTATAAATTCATACGTTTATAAGGTTGTTAATTTATTTTTAGTTATTTTACAATTGTTCAAAGAAGTGCGTACACTTTACCTATCAAACTTTACGCTCATATAAAAAGATACAAACATACACATATTTCATTTAAACCTGATAGTCTATTTCAAAATGTTTTCGAAAGAAAGAATAATAATAAATCTACCCGGAACAACTTTTGCCATAAAGTAGTCAGACGACAATAAATAGCCCGTACTCTACTTGGAAGATTGAAAACTGTCTCTCATTTGCCTGTTTGTTAGTTTTTACTTATAACAACGAATACTAAAATTTTATAAGTCTCGAAATATTGCTTGTGAGGGGTAAGTGCCCACTTTCCCCTGCTAGTAACGCGTATTAATCCAAAGTGCATACAAGTTAATGAGGTAAAAACATAATTTCGACATTAAAATTTTTAAACGATATTGATTGATGACTCGTTTATAAATTTTTAAACTATAGTTCTAATCGGCGTTTGTTTATAACAGGATTAAATTGAAGACAAAATATTGTTACGACGGTCACCTTTATCGTCGTATGGTACAGTGGAAAACAAAATACAAGACACCAATACAGTCACAAAAACCAGCTTTAATTATCACAATTAACAGTTTGTAATCAACAAGTTATTCAACAAGATTATTCTCGTACAAAAGTTCAAGTTAATCTGTCCACACCAATAATAATGTCAACTACTATAAAGAATCTCGCACTATAATCACGTTTTACTAATACACCACTTGAAATGCACTGTGTAAATTGCCCGACAATAACTCGAACCTCACTTGAATAAATCGCCACTTCAACTGAACTAAGCGTCGCTAAAGTCTTGTATTTATACCTCGCTGAGATTCCAGAATAATCCATAATACGCGTCTGCTAGAAAACACTAGAGCGTAATTGATTGCGGCCTTGAATACAGCTCGCGCGGACCGCTATGGTCTGGAATAGTCTCGTTGCGGACCCGTGACAAAAGTCACGTAATTGTCCTTCATCTCAAAGGAGCAGCAATATGTAAGCGCACACACATTACAGCCGGGGCTCCACTGGAATATCCGAGAAACATGTAGAATGTTCTGTAATGACGTAACAATATATTTCATTATGTAATGACAGATTAACGGCGTAGAAAGGCCTTGCATTTTTCTTTGATATCTCTCTGTACGGTAGCGCGATAATTTCACTTTGTAGGTTGGCTAATCTGCTTACTGCTTTGGTCCAATTTTGCGTGTTGGAACTTTGTACAGTGTGTGTCAGACGCTAGCGGCTGTCGGTTCGCCGACCTTTTTACTGTCATATTTTCTTGTCGACATTTAATGTAGGCTTTACGCCGGCACATTTTCACTTATGGCCAACTAGGCTCGCTATCAATTAAATTCAAAATTTTAATACTTTTTAATACCTTTTGGCAACATGCATTATTAGCCAACCTTATTTCAATGACTTTAATCATGTAATGTAACTTTGGAAATTTCATTAAAATCAATTCAATACAGTCCACAATTTTTATCATTTCTTATACCTACGGAATCAATGCATGCATTACAAGCTATTTTTTACAAAACGTTTCTGGTACACGCCGACAGGATTCACCATATTGGTTGGATCACTCACGTCACAAACATTTTTTAGCCCACTTGGGCCTGATATTCAACATTTTTTGGTCCACCGTGCCTGGATTCTTCTCATACCATTTTTTGGTCCTCACGGTACGGATCATCAACATTTTTTGTCACTCCGGACCTGGATTTTCCATTTAATATTTTTCTGCCACTATTTCTGGCCATCACGGGCGAATTAGCACATCAGCTGATACGACCGTGGCGTGATTTGCATCAGCATTTCGCTCGTCATCTTGCAGCCTTCTGATAACATCTTACCAAGTGCCTGCTAGCTACAGTGCTTTACACAAGGCGGTCATCTCTACTAGCTGTTTGCCATCTTCACCAAGGCGTCGACGCTGCAGGACATCGCCAACAAGGTATCACCAACAACAGTGTAACAAGGTGCGTACAATGTCTGAAGAAGGCCTCAAAGTGCTGACCAGAAAGAGAGGCGGCTTAAAGTCCGCAATAGTGCGGATACAATCTGCTGTAAATTCGTTTGATGTAACTTTAAATACAAAATATTTTTTAACTGTAAGACTGGACAGTCTCAAAAGCTTGGCCTCGAAATACGACGAGGTGCAGTCTGAAATAGAACTCATTAGTAAAGACACGAGCGTTGCTCAAGAAGACCGAGTTGAGGTCGAAGAAATGTTATATTCGACTGAAGCAAACATTTTGCAATTACTTGACACATTTAATGCTCAGACTGTACCTCCCGTATTATCGACGCACATGCAATTAAAACCAATAAGGTTGCCCTGCTTCTCAGGCAACATATTGGAATGGCAACATTTTTATTCAATTTTTACAGATTTAGAGCATTCAAGATCCGATTTAACACCAGTGCAAAAATTACATTATTTGCATTCTTCTTTGAAGTGTGAACCTTTAGATTTAATTAAGTCATTACCTATCTGTAAAGAAAATTATCCAATAGCGTTGAGTTTGCTGTCCGAAAGGTATGACAACCCATTCATACTAGCTAAATACTATGTGCAAAACTTACTTCAAGTCAAGTCGACAATAAAGGACTCGGTCCAAAGTTTGGCAGAGTTCACTAACACAATAACGTCTTCCGTTAATTCACTGGCAGCAATGAAGCTGTCAGTGAATTCATTTGAATTTATCACTATACAGTTACTATCCACTAAACTCGACCCTATTACTTTCAAATTATGGAAGAAGTCAATAGACCCTGACAATTTACCTAGCTTTCAAGATTTCACGCATTTTTTAAACTCACGTAGACAGCTGTTAGAAAATACAATGCCTATTGAACCCGGACAGCAACTCAACAAACTTAATGTAAGACCTAACAATAAATATGATAAATGTAACTCAAGAAACACTGCTGGCAGCACTACATTTAAGAGCTATCACGCAGCGGCAAACCATTATTCATGCGTGTGTTGTAAATCCAATCACCCGCTTTACATATGTAATAAATTTCGTATATTAAGCACCGCTGAGCGGGGACAATTTGTCTCAAATCATAAATGTTGTAGCAATTGCCTTAGATCAGGTCATCTTATAGCTAGCTGTAAGAGTAAACAGGTGTGTAAAATCTGTTCAAAACAACACCACACATTGTTGCACGCAAATTACGTGCCGAACTCAACAGCTGCCAGCAGCAATTATTGCTCGCTTAAATTACAATGCAAGAATAATGTTCTTTTATCCACAGCAGTTGTATATGTCGTTGACCAGGCAGGCAACAGACATAGGGCTAGAGCTCTTCTAGACGCCGGTTCACAGATAAATTTCTGTACAAAATCATTTGCAAAGAAGTTACAGCTCAAATTAACTAAATCTAACATACCAATCACAGGAATAAACAATACAGCGTGTTATGCAACTGATATTGCTTCTATACGTATTATTTCTCGCTATCAAAGATATAGCTTCGAGGCGAAGTGTGCCGTCTTATCTACCTTAACTCACAATCTGCCTACAAATTCGTTTGATATCAACCAGTTCCACATTCCAAACAAGATCTTCCTGGCTGAACCCGATTTTAATATATCGTCGCAAATCGACATACTATTAGGGGCACAATTTTATCTGGACTTGATCTTAACCAATAAATACATACGCGGCCCCAATTTTCCCATCATTCAGGAAACAAAGCTGGGCTACATTTTGGCTGGCAACTTGCCCAAACACTGCCGCGACGAGGGTCTTGTTGTTTCGTTCCTAGCAAGGAACAACGACAGTCAAATTCTGCAATCTCTCGAAAGATTTTGGTAAGCAGAAACTATCCCTGACAACACCACTGATAACGAGTCAGCCTGTGAAGAGCATTTTGTGCGCTCTACCCAGCGCAACCACGAGGGTAGATTTGTTGTTTCACTTCCATTTAAGCCTAATAATCTCCACTTGGGGGAATCTTACACGAGTGCTGAATCAAGATTCTTAAGCTTAGAGCGTCGCTTTAGGCGAGATGCTAAGCTCGCTCGCGACTACGCGGACTTTATCAAAGAATATAAGGATCTTGGGCACATGACACTCATCGATAATGGCGCTATCAATTCAGTAGCGTCAAATACTTACTATTTATACTTATATATACTCATATACTTACTCTGGCTTTGTAAGCTTGGTTGGGATGAACCGATTTCCGGTCAGTCACGTTCGGATTGGCATTCTTTGTGTGACAAATTGGGTCTGATTGGCAAAATTGTGGTCCCGCGATCTATTCGTTGCAAGCGTGAGGCAGCTACAGTTCAATTGCATGGTTTTTCGGATGCTTCTGAAAGGGGGTTTGGCTGTTGTATGTATGTCAGAGTCATTTATCAAGATTCTAGTGCCTCCTGTCACCTCTTGTGTTCCAAATCTCGCGTGGCTCCCCTACGACAGGTGTCATTACCTCGCATCGAACTCTGCGCTTGCTTGTTGTTATCGCGACTCGTATCTAAGGTCATTCCTGCTCTTTATTCGTTTATTGATAATGTACATTTGTATTCTGACTCTATGGTGGCTCTTTACTGGATTCATGCCCAGTCTACGCGGTGGAAAACATACGTCGCTAATCGGGTTGCTGAAATTCAGCGTCTTACGCAAACTTATACTTGGCATCACATTAATTCACGACACAATCCTGCTGATATTATTTCAAGGGGGTGTCTCCCTGACGTTTTGCGCGATTGCTCGCTTTGGTGGCACGGTCCTAACTGTTTGTCTCAATCGTCAGAGTTTGATCCCTTCCCATCCTTCGTGCCGGCCACTCCGTCGTCTTCTGAAGTCACTGCGGAAGAGAAACATACACATAACCTTTCTCTAAAGTCTACCCTGGCTGTCGACCTCTCTTTGGACTTTTCCTCGTTGCATCGTCTAACGCGCGTATACGCTTACTGTTTTCGGTTCATCAGAAATATTAGACACGCAAGTGCTGACAAACTTACGGGCGATCTTACCCCTGTAGAAATTCATCAGGCTCTCAATTTCTTCATAAAACAATCTCAGTCGATCCACTTCGCAGCCGAAATTAATTGTCTTCGTAACGGATCTGCTGTTTCCATTAGGAGTAAGTTGGCTTCTCTCGACCCGTTTCTTGACGACTCTGGAGTGATACGCGTAGGCGGACGATTACAGCATTCCCAATTACCCTACGACTCTAAACATCCTATTGTATTAACCTCATCGGCGCATATTACACGCCTTATCATTGAACGTGAACACATTCGTTTACTTCACGCTGGTGCTCAACTCGTGCATCATTCACTGCGTCAACGTTGGTGGATTGTTAATGCCATGTTAGTCATTCGCTCCATCATTCGAAAATGTGTGAGGTGTATCAGGTTTAGTGCCAAACAGCAGGTACAGAGGCTTGGTATTTTACCATCTCCTAGAGTCACTCCTTCTAGGCCGTTTCTATTTTGCGCGGTTGATTATGGTGGTCCCTTCATGATTCGTCATGGCGGGCAGAAGTCTAGAACTCTTTCCAAAGCATACGTATCTTTGTTTATTTGCTTAGCGACTAGGGCTATTCACATGGAATTGGTTTCCGACCTTACGGCCAGTGCGTTTATAGCCGCATTACGTCGTTTCATGGCCCGTAGGGGCATACCCAGTCAACTGTACTCCGACAATGGCACAAACTTCAGGAAGGCCCGCACTATCTTACATGATATCTACAACTTTTGGCACAATAAGGATGCCATCTCATCTATCAAGTCATTCACGTCCTCTCAGGGGATATCATGGTCATTTATTCCGCCCTCCTCACCTCATTTCGGTGGCCTTTGGGAGAGCGGCATAAAGAGTTTGAAATTTCATCTGCGCCGCGTGGTAGGCAAATCTATACTCACCTTCGAAGAGCTCACGACCGTCTGAACTCTCGACCTTTATTTGCTATCTCTTCAGATGTTAACGACCCGGTGCCTCTTACACCTGGCCATTTTTTGATTTGCGCACCCTTAACGGCGATACCGGACCCAGACCTTTCTCACATTCCTATTTCTCGTCTTGGGCGTTGGCAACTTCTTCAGAGGTTTGTCCAAGGCATTTGGAAGGCATGGTCTCGCGATTATTTGCACCAGTTGCAGCAGCGTCACAAGTGGAAGTTTGCCAAGGATAATGTTTCCATTGGTGACTTAGTTTTGCTTATTGAGGATAATTTACCTCCATTAGCCTGGAAATTTGGCGTGATTATCGCCACATGTCCCGGCCCAGATAACTTGGTTCGTGTCGTAGACATTCGCACGCCTACGGGTGTTTTGCGGAGACCAATACATAAGTTGTCTGTTGCCAGCGCGAGACGAGATTTGACAAGATTATGATTATTTAGCACAATGCTATTTTACTTAGCCACTGGCTTATTACTTATTACGACCATTTGGTCAACCTAATTGTGATGAATTATCACAACATCTTCTTATCAATTTTGCGCCATTGCATGCTTCTATAATTATCATAGTTTTTGGTGGTATATTAATATTTGTATTTGTATGTTAATTTTGTGTGGCATAATATGTCTTACACATTTACATTTGATGTTTTGGGGTATATTTCATGTTTTTGGTGGTCTCATTTTATAAAATTTTGTTACATAATATTTGCATGTCTTGCAGTTGAGCAATCATGCATTCATTTCTTTATACTGTTGCTAATAAATGTGTATTGTTCTGTGAATGTCTTTAAAATTTTCAACTCATGTACTACGTTTGTAATCACAGTATTGTATCTGTCATTTGACATTGCAATTATTCATATCGTAATTATCTAAATTGTTGTTATTGTATTCACATAACTTGCGTTTATGTAAAAACTATTGTTTTGCGTCTGCCGCATGTAACTGCCACGTCTAGATTTATTTTATATTGTATTTTATATTGTATTTTATTTTGCGATTAAGCATACACAATTATTTTTACTTAAATTATGACATACCTGTCACATTTGGGCTTGCATTCAGTCAGCATCTAGCTTGTTCATACATTATTACATATTGTAAGTTCCTGAAACTTCAGGAACAGCATGACTTGGTCAATACATGCCGCCCTGCTGAATATACGCTTGAACATGTAATTGTAACATGTTCAATAACAATTTGGTTCATGTAATTAATTCTCTGTACAGGTCTACGGGCCTCAACTAATTTTACAGTAACTATCTATGACATGCATAGGGTTACAAACTATCGGTCCATCATATGATGAGCTTCCCATCATACATTATCAAACATTGTATAATTATGTATTTTTTCATGTTTTGTAATGTTCCATACTGTGCACATACACTATGTGACGGTAATATTTGTCAAAACAGACATTCATATTCATGTCTGAAAACAGCTGTTCGCCAACCTTGGCTTACAAACGCTTATCTTTAGGCTTATCTTATGCATGCTTATCTCTAAGCTATTAACGGATTGCCGTTATCTAATCTCATAACTCAAGGTTCAACTTAGCCTTGAAACTTACTCGTATTATTAAGAAAACTGTATTCTTTTAAATTAAGTTGTAAGATGTATCATAATTTATTAAAAAATGTTTAAAAATTCACTTGATTTTGACGGGCAGCTTATGTACGGTAGCGCGATAATTTCACTTTGTAGGTTGGCTAATCTGCTTACTGCTTTGGTCCAATTTTGCGTGTTGGAACTTTGTACAGTGTGTGTCAGACGCTAGCGGCGGTCGGTTCGCCGACCTTTTTACTGTCATATTTTCTTGTCGACATTTAATGTAGGCTTGCGCCGGCACATTTTCACTTATGGCCAACTAGGCTCGCTATCAATTCAATTCAAAATTTTAATACTTTTTAATACCTTTTGGCAACATGCATTATTAGCCAACCTTGTTTCAATGACTTTAATCATGTAATGTAACTTTGGAAATTTCATTAAAATCAATTCAATACAGTCAACAATTTTTATCATTTCTTATACCTACGGAATCAATGCATGCATTACAAGCTATTTTTTACAAAACGTTTCTGGTACACGCCGACAGGATTCACCACATTGGTTGGATCACTCACGTCACAAACATTTTTTAGCCTACTTGGGCCTGATATTCAACATTTTTTGGTCCACCGTGCCTGGATTCTTCTCATACCATTTTTTGATCCTCACGGTACGGATCATCAACACTCTCCCTTTCGTAATCAACTCAATTCTGTTTTGTTTTCAGTGTCATTTACTAAACGTATTTTCAGCGGATTTGTGAAAGTTTTAGCGTCTAATAACTTATGCTTCCTTTAGCGTGGAAAGTCTTGTTTTCCTTACCACAATTTTTACTTGCACCACAACTTTGCTGAACTGGTTACTAATAGTCTCCTTCAACTTAAATTTCTAAACTTCACATCTTGGATCTCATTGAGCTTCAGTTAGGATTTAGGGTTCATCCTAATTAGGAAATATGTATTATGCTCTTCTCTTTATTTTAGAGCCACGGTACCAATTTACACTCATGCACCCGCGCGCACACACACACACACACACACACCACTCAATTTTTTAAAATATTTTACTCACGTTCAATGCACATAATTTAGAAGACTATTTGTTTCATGTAATTATTGTATTTACAATGAACTCCCACACAATTTAATTTATTTTATTATTCCACTTAGCACTTTTCAGAATACCACTATTAAAGTCTTATTCCAACAACAGATCTTCGAAAACCGTTTACACATTCAACCTGTAAGAAATTAGGGGTTACAATATGTAAAAATACACAGACACAGATGCGCACGCGTGCACGCACACACGCACATTAATGTTGTTATTAGTATTGTACGAGTTATAATTCGACCTTAACTATTAAATAAGTTTTGGTCGCTATTTTGTCGAATTTGTCTATCGTTTGGTCAAATTTAGTAGGTAATACAAAAAGGTAAAATCTGTAAACGTGTTGACCCGCAAGCCTCACCACATCAAAAGAAAATCATTAACTGTCCACTGGTTTTCATAAATATTTCTTATGTGTTTTTCACGTTTCTCCTACAAACAAATACTATACTGAACAGTAGCTTTTATCATATTCCGTATTTCGATCGCCATGCTCACAAATCGTCTACTACAACATTCATGTCTTTCATTATCTCAGTTATTTGTTTTATTCATCTCGGAGCAGGTCTTCCTCGTTACTGTTACATAATTTAATCAAATTTGTGGCCGACTATTCTCTGCATCCTCACGACGTGTTTGTGCTATATAGACAGTTTGCTTTTTATTCTGTGCGTCGTCATATAAATTTCGTCGCATATATTTCAATTTTCTAATGTCATCATTAGATATACATTCCAACATGGAAACTCTACTTTTTGATCCTGATCAATATAATTTTCTTGTTCCTGAACAACTACCGCCATCATTCTCCGCCACACGCCATTATCGGCTCCACAGTTGCTTTGCAGTCGTCACCTTAGCATAAAGTCTAAATTTATTCGACCTGAATAGCGAGTTACACTGGTCTTTACAAACGTTTGTACTTGTTGAACCCCATCGTCATCTCATGTTCCATCATCCAATATATGCTTCCTAAGAAGTTATACTTGTCCTTAGATATTATACCTGTCACACTTTTTTTGTTTCTTTCAGTTGTTAAAATCCACTCGCTCTTCCTTTCCTGTAGGTAGACATTCTGTTTCTTAAATACTGACATCTGTAACCCAGTTTTCATATTTTATTATATGTTTCCGTAGCACCTAGTAAATATCTTCTTCAATTTATGATAAATGTTTGGTCATAGGCAAAAAAATACAGCTTTTAGACAGTGATCATCAATCTCTGTTCCCATTCCTGAACATTCCCTTTCCCTGTTTTCATTACCTTCTTGAATATATATTTTACAGGGGGCAATTGACAAGCAGGACCCTATTTGAGGCCATTCGTAACCTTAAATAGACCCCAACACTTGAACTCCAACTACACTGAACTTCAAGCACATAGAAGTTAAAATGAGAATTTAACACCGAACTCAGCACTTTTAACGTCTTTTTATGTGATGTAGACAGGCAAACCAGTCTAAAAAGTCAGGGAAGATTTACCGTCGGACGAGTGAATCACCAGCAATGGATTTTTAGGGGTACCTGCCGCAAACATAAAGATTGTTTTCTGTATACGGTGCCTGACAGAACGGTTGCAACATTATTCTCAGTCAGAAAAGCCTGCATTTTGCCGGGAACATCGTTGTTTCAGATATGTGAAGATCATATAATGACGTTCCTAATGTTCCTAATATGCAGTTCGAACCCTAATATTAATATCTTAGCGAAAATTTCGTTAAGCTACAAACACGTGCACATACACAAGCTGTTGAGTCGCTATACCAAAGCATAGAAACAACAAAGAATGTGGAACCTGAGAGTTTATGTGGAGGCACAGGAACAAGGGTACAGACCTTTTCGACAAATCTGAACTGGTATTCATATATATTGGCTAACTATTTCTGCTCAAATCTGAGATTAGGATAGATTAGGAATTTTTTGTCCTGCTTTATATTACGGATTTATGTGTTTTCTACTTAAAAGGCAAGTAACAGACGTCCATATTGTACAGTTTAAAATGTAAATAAAATGTTTAAAGTCTGGCGGGGTACTTTTTAAAAAGACTCTAGCATTCACCCTCAGGAGCTCAGGACCTTCTAGACAGGACTTCCAGCATCGCGTCGACAGGAAGGTGTACTGCCAGGACAAGCGGTTAGCTCCTGCAGAAAAACATTTGCACGGAAGTTTGGGCTTGGACGTCAGCGCAGCCGAGTCGGCTGAAGCAAATCTGTTCTGTACAATGTTGTTGCAGATGCTGTGCCATCATAGGATGTTGCCTGTCAGACGGAAAACTGGAACATCACTAGAATCATAGACTGATACGTGGTGGATAAACATCAACCAAAGTCAACGCAAGTCACCTTCACGACTCGCCATTCCATTGCCTAGCGGTAAAAATATATGACGTCCGCTTCCAATAAAGCATGACGTTAAAGTTCTTGGGCCTAATAAACAAAAAAACCTTATCTGGAAGCCGCACATTACAATCAAAAAGTCACAAATCTAAAAATGTCTAACAGCCTTCTTGGCGTTTTTGACGAGAATCGTAAGATCTGTGAGAACAAACTACTTTTCTATAAGACTGTCGTGAAACATATTTTATCACACAGAGTTCAGGCGACTCATAGGTGTTGTGGCCGTCCCTCCAACACCTAGATTATCTAGACACTACAATAGAATATCCTACAAATTTTACTGGACGCCATGTGATACGTAAGTAATAGGACCATACACAGAAACGACAGTCAGCAGTCTACACGATCCACCCGAAGCCTTAAGAAAAACTTCAGACATGATTACCAATTTTTTTCCTACACCATTATATATATCTAATTATATTCTATTTATATCATTATATATTCTAAGCGAGTGCCATCGTTGAATGGCCTCTCCTTTCATGTTGTAATGTATTCATATCAGAATTGCTTGTTGTTCCCTGCGAGCAGATTGTAAGTATCTGATAAATAAAAAAAACTGGTAGATTAGGAAAGTGGTAGTCAGTGCAAGCGAGATTCACATGAAGATAGTCTACGGAAGATCGTCAAGTAGCGCCTGAGGGTGTAGGAGCCTTGTTCGTGCTGTTCAGCTAATAGGTTCCATTTACGAACAGATTCGTTGCCATCGATTGAGTTCTATATATGATCCTATCCTCATTTATACAGTACCCACCGACATAACAGTGTACATTGTTTTCAGAGATGCACCTATTCTTAACAAAATAAAAAAGTATGTTATATTAAAAATCGTGCAGTTTTTAACAGTTAAACCACAAAGTTTTATTATAGAACATAGGGTTGCACAACGATTGTGTGAGATGTGGTTGGTCATAGGAAAGCTATTAAACTAGACGGTTCCCTCACACAGAAACTCAAATCAGCGTTACATTATGATTTTGTATAATAAGAGGACACCGCGTCACAATGAGATACAGAGATAAGTCAGCTACGAGCGACCACAAACCACCAGTGAATAATGTTTTGTGCGGGCGTGCCTTATCTACTTTCCCATTCACCTATGTTCACCTGTTAGTTTGCTTCTCATTAGACACTGCAAACATAACTGTGCCTGCCAATATTTTTTTAAATATATTTTTTAAAAATGTAAAAAATTCTTTTTCTGTCACATTATTAAAAAAATGAAAATGAAATCGTTATGTTAGTTACATGAAATAAAAATCTCTACTACCTGTTGTAACGTCACAGAACGTTCCATAAAAAGAAATCATTTATATAGTAAGTTAGCATGAGAGGAAAGTGAAGTGAACAGTATCGAACCCAAGTAGTCCCAAAAATTGTGTAATTTTGTATAATAATTATTTCTATCAACTTGAAAAAACAACCAAACTATGACTAAGACAAAACCCCATATATATTATTAAAGTGAATAAGAGTGAAAAAACCATAAGACACTATAAGAGAGAGAAATAATGTCAGAATCCACCAGAATAAAGTCAATAATTATTAAGTTTTATAACTATGAATAGAGTATTAAAAAACTATTTTTTGTGAATAAATGGACATGATCCATTATTATATTATGTGATGTAAATAAAATAAATGTATTAAATGACTTAAATACATTATTAGAAAGAGTTTAAGTTAAAATAAAAATTGTATATTTGCAATGACAAAAAATAATAATGTGTTGGATTTGAGACCATACACCAAGATTTCATGAAAAAATTAATTATTATCAGATTTAAATAAAAACTATATGTGATTGTCAAGCAGTCAATAGTGAACAATTTATCTTAAATAAAGGAAGCTGTCAAATGAATAAAAAGCAGCCAAAATAGCCAAAAACAGTGTTAACTAAAAACATGTAATAGGCATCTAATATTGTATAATTTATGAATTTAATGTTGCCAAAATGCAACCAAACTGTATTAGAAAGCTGTAATATGATATAAAGCAACTATGCTAATATACCTGACCAACTTTAACATTGTAATAGTCAAGTCAGCAAAATATTTACTTATACCATGTATGGCTGAAGCCAATTATCCAGTACAAAAAGAATCATATCTGGCTAAATACTTACATAATACTAACAAAAATAAGATAGAAAGGTACAATACATCAGAATACCTTAATAAGAAACAAACTCAGTTGAAAGTAAAGTCAATTCTAAAAGAATTTAACTAATTAGAGTGAGATTTGTCACACCATAAAAAATGACATCTCAAGACCAATCAATGATGCTATGTCTTCTTGTGATAAATATAATATATGTACAAAGTAACCAGGTATCACAAAAGATAGACAAAATAATAAACTCTGTGTGTATAGTGGTGAAATAACACATATATTAAGGAAAAAGACTAATCATTGTATTAGAAAACTGACAAGAACCTAGGCCATGAGCAGAGGCCATATAAAATTGTATTTATTTGTGTTTTATTGATGTTAAAATTTGTTTATTTTGTTGTAGGAGAGTAGTAGTAGTAGATGTCCAGCTTGTGAAGGGAACTTTATAACTCCACAACAATTTTTGTTATAAATATTGAGTTTTTAATGACTACAACTCAAGGTGAAGGTTGTAAATTGTAATGTTTATTAGACTTAAGTTAATTAGATACCAATCATATTTAGTATCGCTAGATTCAGTAAAAAACAAGGAATCTAAATACATTAATGGCATACAAATTGTAAGTACTAATGTGAAACTGTTTGATAAATACCAGTGTAAATTTTGAAATATCCATTGTATGAAGAATAAGAAATTCGTTCTAAAAGCTTCTACGGAAGTGAAAATTGTTCTATGACATTCCATTTCGTTTATTCTCGAACAATCTAGAAAGAATTTTTACACAAATATACCGGAAGTCGACGAAAACAGTCATCCCGATTTAGTATAAAAGCGAGACCAAATTTGACCCAAAAACACTTGAAGATTGAACTCCAGAACTGATGCACCTCACACAACACTGATCAACGCAGCTAAGGCGAAACCAAAGAGGCGAGAAATCGACAAGACACGGCAGGAAGGCTTTTCCCGTACATAGACATACCCGACTGACTTAACCTCAACGAGAGTATACGCCAAAAAGTATCGCTGAAATAGAGCAGCGATACGACAAATTTTAATAGAAAGCACGCAGCCAGAACGTCGACGGCCCAGGAGGGACCATACATTTAAATAGAGAACGGATTCTGCTGTGTTCGCATTGACTGACTAACGTGACAAATAATTCCCCCGAACGTAAACAAACTATACACTAGCCTTCCTCAACACTGCATGGGAATCAGCGCTGCGGTGGCAGATTTCTGAATCAACGCTAAACAGATGATTCGTAGTGGCGGCGTTTGAACGAGATTTTACTGCCAAACGATTTGACAAAAAGTGCGGAAAAGTAATGATCGCAAAATTTGACTTTAAATAGATTCAGTGTACACCCGAAGAGGCGAGATTGAGAAACTACCCGAAGGAAGTGTCCAGTGAGAGAATAAACGACCATTGGAACGTGAGTTACCAAAATTAAAATCATTTGTTACCTGGTTACATTTATCACACAGTTGTACTTTACACGCCACACATACACCTTCAAATCACTTAGTTTTTTCTTGTAAGGCATCTAATTGATATGTCTTGGTAGTTCAAAGGAGTCACGTCCTGAGAGTAAAGTTTTTTCACATATTAAACTCATGCTTGTCAACTGAGTCAGAATCTGAAATACTAGCCGATAATAACTTGTAAATTTTTTCTCTGCAATTTTATAATTTTTAGGAATGATAGTCCTTCAGACGATTTGTTTGTTGTTTTTAAAGAACCATTAAACTTAACTGATTTTTCAAAGCTAAACTGACTTGTTTAAATTTTTTCGTAGATTTAAAAATTTTATCAATCACATTTAATTTTTCTTGGAACAAACGTTTCCAAGTGGCGCCCACAAAAAGCATAGTTTTAAGTTGTGTTACAGGACTACATCACTGCAGAGGATCCAGTCAACAGAGTAAGTAACAAAAGTGCGCGGAGGTAACGCCCGACACATTACTTTACACCCAACACTTGTTTTACTATAAATTGGCTTCCATCGCGGGGCTTGAAGAAGGACGTACTCACTCCTCTCCAAATACTTGTTATACTATAAATTGGCAGCCCAACTAGTGAGGCTTGAAAAAGACGGAACAAGCCCGGCAACTACCAACATATTAAGATGCCGCAAGCAAAAGGAAAAGGAGAAAGACCCATACAAACGGGAGAACAAATGCAGAAACCCGAACCAGTAAAAAGCGACATGGAGATAATAATGATGATATTCCAAAAAATGGAAGAAATAAACAAAAATATAGAATCTTCGAGGGAGGAGAGACAGAAAGAGAGAGAGGAAAATGAAAGAAGGAGACAGAAAGAGAGAGAGGAGGATGAAAGAAGGAGAGAGAATAGACAGAAAGAGAGAGAGGAGAGTAAAACCGACAATGATAGGGTGGTCGAGGTAATGGAGGAACAAGTAGAAGGATTACAGATTCTATTTCATCATCTTCCAGAAAATAATACCGGTCCTGAAACCATAGAGAAAGAAACAGTAGACACGAAACAAAACATAGCTAATAGATTGGACAGACCGAGAAAAACAAACAGGGAGTATACAAAGGAAATAGGAGAAATGACTCAAGGCGGTTTAATTAATATACTTAACCCCCCGGTCACTAAACACAGAGAAAGGAGTTATATGAAAGAATATAAACAGAATGTAATGAAAAGGGACAAAAAGAAAGAGTGTATTACAAAGAAAATCATAGGCCGAAATACTTTTAAGGTAAGCGTGCCTAGAAAAAAGATACATTCCAAAAAGAAGGAAAATTATGAGGAACAAATGGGCCAGCTTATAGAAAAATACGCTCAGGCAATAAGAGAGATAAGAAAGAAAAGGAATCAAGAGAATAGGCCCCAGGCAAGTAATGACGAAAAACCCCGAGTATTTTATGTAAACCATGTATTGGCAGAAACTGGCCGAGAACCAGATAATGATCCCCAAAATGAAAGTGAGAGAGAGGAGGAATTCCGCTATGCAGAAAAATTATGGCCCAAACATGTGATGAGATGGTAATGCCATGAAACCAATCATCCAGAATAAATGTCATAGACCAGGCATTTGAAGGAGTAGAGGTGATAAACATCGAAGGTCGAATATTGAAAAGAGAAGGAATTAAAAAGGAATGGGAATGATAAATAAGGACATAATATAAGGACACACAACCAAAAGGAGTTGAAATAATTAACCCAAACTGACAAATATAACCCAAATATTATCAAACATGAAAACAATACCTACGAGGTAACTGACACAATTAGGAACAAGGTAAAAGGAACGTATAACCAGACTTCATTAAAAAAGTACCATGATTAAAAAAAATCGCAAGTTGAATATTCAATCAGTAACCAAGTACCATGACCAAAGACCCAAGTCAAATACAGCATCATAGAGAAGGTACCTTGACTAAACATGTCAACGTGAATTTTTTAACTTAGCCATAATTAGAAAGGAGGTAGAGATTTTTAAATAAATATAAATATTATTGTATAGAGATTATTATTAATAAATACTACGAGAAGGACACCTTACACCAAAGGCATAAAGATATATATAAAATATAGATTTATTTCCAATAGCCATGTCAACGTATATTTACCAGCTTACCCGTACTTAGAGAAGGAGAGAGATTATTATTAATAAATACTACGAGATGGACACTTAGTAAAGGAGAAAAGAGAGAGAAATATTGTCAGATATTTGATACTTAAATGGAAATGATAAATGATAAATGAAAAAAAAAAAAAAAGGAAAACAGTGTGTTACATAAGGAGGTAATGATGAATAGGAATATAGCTATTAACATTGAATGATTTTAAACGATAATTTTAACCTGCGGAGAACGATATATTAATATAATTGCGAATTAATCAGAAGAGTTTAAGAAAGGGAATTTATGTGTAGGAGCCTATGATCTTTGAATATTGTATTTTTTTATTATTTGTTGCAAAGGTGCAATTATTATTTTCTGAACAGGGATGTGTTGCCTCTGATTTCAGTAGTTATAGACAGGAAGGGACAGAGAATGTATGCCATAGCGAGCCACTCTGACTCCCAACCCTCTATGTAAGTTAGCGAATTGATAGGGAATTATATCAAAGATTAATTATAAAACATCAAGGTAAAAAGGAAAGGAATAGCTGATATGACAAAGAACGAACTAGGAATATTGAGTTGGATTAATATATTAAAGGAGTAGTACAGGAATTTAATTATAAGATAAAAGAATGAAATATAAAGAAGCTAATAATAAAGGGTTATTATAGAGATGATAATTTCATCAAAACCAAAGATATGTTTTTCCAAAATTATCAACTTTAACGGTGAGGCATATGTAACGTCACAGAACGTTCCATAAAAAGAAATCATTTATATAGTAAGTTAGCATGAGAGGAAAGTGAAGTGAACAGTATCGAACCCAAGTAGTCCCAAAAATTGTGTAATTTTGTATAATAATTATTTCTATCAACTTGAAAAAACAACCAAACTATGACTAAGACAAAACCCCATATATATTATTAAAGTGAATAAGAGTGAAAAAACCATAAGACACTATAAGAGAGAGAAATAATGTCAGAATCCACCAGAATAAAGTCAATAATTATTAAGTTTTATAACTATGAATAGAGTATTAAAAAACTATTTTTTGTGAATAAATGGACATGATCCATTATTATATTATGTGATGTAAATAAAATAAATGTATTAAATGACTTAAATACATTATTAGAAAGAGTTTAAGTTAAAATAAAAATTGTATATTTGCAATGACAAAAAATATTAATGTGTTGGATTTGAGACCATACACCAAGATTTCATGAAAAAATTAATTATTATCAGATTTAAATAAAACCTATATGTGATTGTCAAGCAGTCAATAGTGAACAATTTATCTTAAATAAAGGAAGCTGTCAAATGAATAAAAAGCAGCCAAAATAGCCAAAAACAGTGTTAACTAAAAACATGTAATAGGCATCTAATATTGTATAATTTATGAATTTAATGTTGCCAAAATGCAACCAAACTGTATTAGAAAGCTGTAATATGATATAAAGCAACTATGCTAATATACCTGACCAACTTTAACATTGTAATAGTCAAGTCAGCAAAATATTTACTTATACCATGTATGGCTGAAGCCAATTATCCAGTACAAAAAGAATCATATCTGGCTAAATACTTACATAATACTAACAAAAATAAGATAGAAAGGTACAATACATCAGAATACCTTAATAAGAAACAAACTCAGTTGAAAGTAAAGTCAATTCTAAAAGAATTTAACTAATTAGAGTGAGATTTGTCACACCATAAAAAATGACATCTCAAGACCAATCAATGATGCTATGTCATCTTGTAATAAATATAATATATGTACAAAGTAACCAGGTATCACAAAAGATAGACAAAATAATAAACTCTGTGTGTATAGTGGTGAAATAACACATATATTAAGGAAAAAGACTAATCATTGTATTAGAAAACTGACAAGAACCTAGGCCATGAGCAGAGGCCATATAAAATTGTATTTATTTGTGTTTTATTGATGTTAAAATTTGTTTATTTTGTTGTAGGAGAGTAGTAGTAGTAGATGTCCAGCTTGTGAAGGGAACTTTATAACTCCACAACAATTTTTGTTATAAATATTGAGTTTTTAATGACTACAACTCAAGGTGAAGGTTGTAAATTGTAATGTTTATTAGACTTAAGTTAATTAGATACCAATCATATTTAGTATCGCTAGATTCAGTAAAAAACAAGGAATCTAAATACATTAATGGCATACAAATTGTAAGTACTAATGTGAAACTGTTTGATAAATACCAGTGTAAATTTTGAAATATCCATTGTATGAAGAATAAGAAATTCGTTCTAAAAGCTTCTACGGAAGTGAAAATTGTTCTATGACATTCCATTTCGTTTATTCTCGAACAATCTAGAAAGAATTTTTACACAAATATACCGGAAGTCGACGAAAACAGTCATCCCGATTTAGTATAAAAGCGAGACCAAATTTGACCCAAAAACACTTGAAGATTGAACTCCAGAACTGATGCACCTCACACAACACTGATCAACGCAGCTAAGGCGAAACCAAAGAGGCGAGAAATCGACAAGACACGGCAGGAAGGCTTTTCCCGTACATAGACATACCCGACTGACTTAACCTCAACGAGAGTATACGCCAAAAAGTATCGCTGAAATAGAGCAGCGATACGACAAATTTTAATAGAAAGCACGCAGCCAGAACGTCGACGGCCCAGGAGGGACCATACATTTAAATAGAGAACGAATTCTGCTGTGTTCGCATTGACTGACTAACGTGACAAATAATTCCCCCGAACGTAAACAAACTATACACTAGCCTTCCTCAACACTGCATGGGAATCAGCGCTGCGGTGGCAGATTTCTGAATCAACGCTAAACAGATGATTCGTAGTGGCGGCGTTTGAACGAGATTTTACTGCCAAACGATTTGACAAAAAGTGCGGAAAAAGTAATGATCGCAAAATTTGACTTTAAATAGATTCAGTGTACACCCGAAGAGGCGAGATTGAGAAACTACCCGAAGGAAGTGTCCAGTGAGAGAATAAACGACCATTGGAACGTGAGTTACCAAAATTAAAATCATTTGTTACCTGGTTACATTTATCACCCAGTTGTACTTTACACGCCACACATACACCTTCAAATCACTTAGTTTTTTCTTGTAAGGCATCTAATTGATATGTCTTGGTAGTTCAAAGGAGTCACGTCCTGAGAGTAAAGTTTTTTCACATATTAAACTCATGCTTGTCAACTGAGTCAGAATCTGAAATACTAGCCGATAATAACTTGTAAATTTTTTCTCTGCAATTTTATAATTTTTATGAATGATAGTCCTTCAGACGATTTGTTTGTTGTTTTTAAAGAACCATTAAACTTAACTGATTTTTCAAAGCTAAACTGACTTGTTTAAATTTTTTCGTAGATTTAAAAATTTTATCAATCACATTTAATTTTTCTTGGAACAAACGTTTCCAAGTGGCGCCCACAAAAAGCATAGTTTTAAGTTGTGTTACAGGACTACATCACTGCAGAGGATCCAGTCAACAGAGTAAGTAACAAAAGTGCGCGGAGGTAACGCCCGACACATTACAACACATACACATTACTTTACACCCAACACTTGTTTTACTATAAATTGGCTTCCATCGCGGGGCTTGAAGAAGGACGTACTCACTCCTCTCCATATACTTGTTTTACTATACTGTATTATCGTGTAAAGATATAACATTCATGTTTACAGAGAGTTCGCGTCATGATCACATTACTGTATCATACTACATGTGACACGTGTACCTGTGTAGACAAAGGAATCGAGCATCGCAGCACAATTACAACGTACGCCGTGAGAATACGATTTCTGCGACGTTGAACGACGTTTGAGTAAACAAACGAACAGAGATTCTTGCTTCGCTGACTTCGTGTTTAATTTAGTTTACCAGGTAGTCAGTTTTTACAGCAGACACTATATTAAATATCAAACCATAACCAATAATATTAGTTTACGAAAAATTTGTACTAGAAAGTGAACAAATACCCTATTTGCATAAACTGTAATTGATATTAAAAATTCTTAATTCTTAACATAATTTTTTGTTATTCTTTTCTTGACATAATGTCATTATTTTCTTATTTGTTCCGTGTGACTTTCATCATTCTCTCTTGCATCTTACCACACACAAAAAATACTGACAGCCTACTTAAAAAATTTACAAAATATCAACAACAGACAACGTGATGCTCAAAACCGTTTCACCATATGGAATCACATAAAAATCCCAGTTGCTACGCACATCGTATAGTATATACAGCTATCAAAACAACAAATTAATTAAACCGTGGATATTATAAATAATGGGAGAATGGAATAAACAGGAAGGGAATTTACAGGACAATAGATGGATTAGGATACAAACGTTTTAGTAAACATCACTGACAAACAAACACATCTGAATAGACACGAAACATTCGAGCGTTGCACAGGTAGTTAGTAAACACTGACAGTTGAAAAAGGTTATTTAAACCGAAACGCGCGTAAAAAAAAAAACTCTTTTGATAAGAATATCTCATTAAAAGGATTAAATTTGTTATCAATATTACACATTACACCATGATAATAGAACAAAAGGATTATTTAATTGTCTTAGATGTGACATTTTGTCCAGGTGATTACCGGGTTTACAAGGGTCACAATTATAGTTTTAGATATAATGATGGCAAATCAAATTATGCAAATCACTTGTTAGAAAAAGACCATAGTTACAATGACAATTTTGAAATTTTACATTTATCTGATAAGGGTCCAAAGCTTGATTTATTAGAAACCCTTGAAATTAATAAACACAAATATTTAAGTGTATTATTAAATAATCAGTTAGATCTAAATAGCTCGCCTCTGCTTAATTTGTATAAATAGACTTGGTTTATGTTATGTTATATGTTTGTGTAATGTGTATAAATCTTATTGACACGAGATTACTGTCGCTCTCTATACAACAGCACTTGTATTATATTTTATATTCTGTATTGTTTGTACGAAAATTAGTCAGCTTACACCATCTGATGAAGGCATTGTGCTGCCGAAACAGCTGTCATGGATTTATAATTTTAATAAATTGACGAGAGAAAATCACTAAAACTATTTTATGGTTTTATTTTTTACTATAATTTACAATGGATTTTCACCAAGTAAAGGCATCAAGCATTAATTATTTATTAGTTTATATTCGTTTTCTCTTTTTCGTCTAGGGAACATATTTAATTTATCTCTTGGAAAATATACACCGTATTTTTACGTGAGTCATAAATGTATAGGCCTATTATATATTCAACTAAACGGATTAACCAAATCCGTCTTAGCCTGATCACGCATACATGTAAACTGTGTATCCCCTTACAGCAGCCAAATTCTGTCAATCTATCGAAACTCATATTACAAATATAAGAGAAGAACTTACAAATCATATTATACCAAACCAAACTTAACCTAACGTTGTCCGAGTCTGAACAATATTTTTCTGCTCCAAAAATAGATCGTCTCATTTTGTAATTTTATAAATGAAATGTTTCTTATGTTTTGTACATTAAAGTAGTAAGTAATTAATGTATAGTATAGCACGTTAAATTTGGATTATTAATAGTGAGTTATGATCTTGTTTAGGTAACAGACAAGTGTCTAAGAACAGCTCACGATATCACCTCTGCAAGATTATAATGCAGCTCTTACTCTTTTAACAGTTTGCAAACGCCTTTATATGTGTAATTAACCCCTTGTAATTCCAAACTATTATCTCAATGTAAAACCTAATTACGTATTTGAAAAGTCTATGATTCTGTACACTGAATGCACAGTAGTTCGAACTTACGGCAGTGACCACAAGTTGGATGCGCAGTAGAGTGACTGCTGCTGTAACGTTATGCGTCCCCAACACTTTTGTTTTGTCCCACGCAATTAGCTAGTGATCGGCAACTCGTGATATTATGTACCATTGATATTGTTGTTGTTAATACATTTTTATTTTTATTATACGATGTGTTGTGGCAAATATGAATTTGCATTTACAATATTATGTTAAAATCCCGATCCCCTGCTTTGAAATTGTGGTGAGCTATATAATCATACTGAAAGCGAGATGTGATTGTGTGTCTGTGTCTGCACGCTCGTGCATGTCTTCTGCTTACATAGAAACAAACCTCAGTATATCAATGAAATGTAATTAGCAAACGAAAAGATAAAATAAACAAAATTCAAAAGTTTATACAAAAATAAATGTAAAAACGCCTTTATATATAAAATATATAATACAAACAAATTAATAATGATAGTAAATATATAATAAAGTAACTAAACAATCTCACATTCTCTTAAAATTTCATACACAAACTTTGGTTAACTCTTGTAAAAGGAAGGAGGAATTTAATTCCAAGACAATACGTGGATGTCTTCTGAACATGTTTTCTATGTGTGAATTTCAAAAACAAAAAATAAAATAAATTAAAATTGGTATTATTGAACATTCTGCAAAAACATTTTTTAAAGGAAAATGCCATTTCCCTCTCTTAGAGGTCCTATTGTAGTTTTCGTCTGAAAAAGGACTAACTGTGTGATATCCAATTCAAGAAAGGAAACAATAATAAAATTTTTGCTTGTGAGTTTGACTCACAATGATACTCCTGTAATCCCTGAATAAAATAATCAGCAATCGGATGAGTTTGTATTAAATAATAGTAGAGACTTAATGGAATTGAATGTAATGGGATAGACAATAATGGATAATTAATTATTGCATTTATTTCAGGCTCCCATCAAGAGAAAACAATTGCTAAGGAGACTGAACAAATCGAGATGAGATCCATGGGCGAAGAAGACAAGGGACCACAGCGGCAGTGGGACGCATATGATATCGCTAATTTTGTTGACAATGAACTGTCAAATAATGAGAAAAATGACGTCTCGACAAAACTGTGGTCACCACCAGAAAATTTTATTTACCCATCATCAGGAAAAAGAAATTTAAAATTTCAAGAAAATGGTTGATTGAATGGAAGTGGCTAAGCTACTCAAAGAAAGTTGATGGAGCATTTTGCAAGTTGTGTGTATTGTTCAACAAAGATTTTGTTGGTAAAGGCAGCCACCAGAAAATGGTCCAGTTATGTTCTGAAAAATTTTGTAATTGGAAAAAAGCAAAAGAACGTTTCAGTGAGCACAAGCAAAATTCGTATCACCGAAACAATGTTGAGGTCGCTTAAATTATAATGAAAATTGAAACAAAACAGCAATACTCAATTGACTTGCATCTAGATTAAGAAAGAAAAAAGCAAATTATGGACAGCAGAAACAACTTAGTACCAATCATTGAGACTGTGCTTTTCATTGGGAAACAAGGTTTAAGTTTAAGGGGTAATAGAGTTAGCGGCAGAGTTTATGACGTTAAAATTTACTATACAGCAATTTTACTGGGATAAAGTCATGTCTTATTGATATTAAATAAAATATAGCTATAGAAACTATACTAAGAAAGTACCGTTATGAAATAGAGGAGCGGGGTTTTTTCAAAGAAACGCAGCTTGAGCTGGCGACCGTCAGACGGCTGGAAAGTATAAAAAAGTCACGTAGCAAACACCCTATCATAAAATTATATTGTGTTAAAAACTAGGAAAAAATAAATGAAAGCTTGTGAAAGTTGAGCGTCTTTCAACAATAGGACCGTTATGTGTGAGGGAGAGGGTCGAGAGTGAGAAATCATGTAACGCGTCTTTTCCCACTATTTTTGAACGCGCAGTTGTTGGACGAATAAAAAAACGCGTCATCTTTTTTGCGGGAGAATTTTCGTGATCGGTTGAATAGAATTGAATTTCGCGGCACATGTGCCAATCGGGAAATGTTCTGTAAGGATTAGGTGAGGGTAGTTCTTAGTTGAGTATAAAAAAAAACGTAGTTGGAGAATGGCGCAATCTGCGGTGAAATTACATTCATTAGACTAGCAAATAGTGTTGTTAAGAAATAATTATTAGTGAACATAGTATTCAGTATACGGTAAAGTTACAGTACGGGTGAAACTAATAACTATATTGAATCGTCTAAATAATAATAATAATAATGAAACTAAATCAGTAGAGAAGTCAGATGTAATTAACGGTATTCGAGTAAAATAATAAGTCTTTATCGAATATACAAAAAATCGTCTGAATCTAAACCAAATTTCGAAGTGTGAGCGTACGGTGGGCAAGGTAAATGCCACAGCGGAACTTGTCACATATCAATTAATCTGACGATTTCTGCATATTGTCCTGTGTTGAAGGCACTTAGCGTCAATAACTTATATATTATGTGCTCAGTAAATAGTGTGTAATACAGCACATTCGCATTCTCTCTAGATCTTAAAAGTGAATGGTATCTAGTGTATGTGAATATTGGAAATGGTAATCAACGAGTGAAATACACCAGGATCTACGGCTCAGCAGCGGACCTCAGGACTTCAAGTACGGACAACGTTCAAAGTAATTTGACATAGCGCTTCGCAGATTTGTGGAATTCAACGAACAAGTAAAAATTTTAATGAACACTCATGTAATATTGTAATCTAGATTCAATTCTTGAAATTTTACTATTAGTGACTCAATCAGTTTCAAAGAACCCACAATCAAAAGAAATTTATCATAACATTTACATATTGATATTACTAATCAATCAAGATTATTAAATGTAATATTTAAATGCAAAAGTTATTAAACATATAAGTTATAACATTTAATATTGTGTTTATTTATTACTGGCGCCCTGGGATAACTATAAGATTCGCTGCCCAAAGCAAGAGTAAAGTAAACAGTTATTTATTAGTAAAATTATACCTAACATATCAATTACAAGATAGGTGTAATAATTAAAATTTCAATAATTATTAATATCAGTTTAGTAGTGATTCCATTCAATGCTTGATTAGAATTTTATAAATTAACCCTTGCTTTGAACGGCTCAAGGTGTAATAAGGTTCACCAAAAAGAGCTGAAGGTGGTATTTACCGCCCAACGCGTGGCTTTCGGGGATAACATTTGTTGACCCAAATAAGCTTGGCAAACTGTGTTGAGTCACGAATAGAATAGTAGAGTAAGAACAGAATAGAATAAGAAATAGCGATAGTGTAAGCAAAACGTTGAATGATTACACGAAGTAGAAGTAGGAGAAACAGACGCACACACAACAACTGAAATAACAACATGGACACAGAAGCAACAACAAGTCATAATAGCGAAATGGAGTTTGATATCAACAATCAGTTAGAAGACCCGGACACACTGGCACAAATTGAGACTGAGAATCAAGATTCAGGGTCGCGGGGACGAGACAATGAAGAAGCAGAGACACAACAGATAACACCAGAACTAACGAGAGAGGGTACCGCAAAACAACAGATACAAATAAGCACAGACAGGGCCACAATGTTACAGCAAATGATGAAACAAATGAAGGAATTCACAAAACAATTACACGAACAGACAGTACAACAATTACGAGAACAAATGACGGAAAAAAAGAATTACAGAAACAAATGATGGAAAATACAAAACGAATAACGAAGAACACAAAAGAAAAACAAGAACTATCGAAACGGCAAGAACAAATATCACAACAAATACGAGAGCAAATGAATAAACAATTACAAGAACAAGCGTCACAGCAGACACAACAAATGGAACAGCTATCACTACAAATTCAACAACAAAGTCAAATAATAAGGGACGAAGTAGCCATACAACTAAACGAACTCAAAAAAGAAAATAAAGAAGAGCTCAAACAATTTAAAATAGAGACTAACAATATTATTAAGGATGAAATTAGTAGTATTAATGCTGAAATCAACAATAAATTTAATGAAACGGAAAAACAAATTAAAGAAAACGATGAAAAGCATAGTAATGATATTAAATTAATTAATAAGAAATTAATTGCAAATAGTAAACGGTGGGAAGAAGGTATAGCGTCACGTAAGTTACAAGTCAAAAAATTAAGAGTTAATAAACAATTCGGGAACATGTTTAGGGCAGTAACGTCTGAAAAACGTACTAAATGGGCGAAATACTTAACACTAGTTGAGTCATGCATCAATCAAACGTATCATGAAACCATTGAGACAACTCCATATGAAGCCCAATGGGGAAGAAAACCAGAACGAGATTGGACCCGATATAGCGACCGAGAAATGGTACCGGAAGGTGAGCCAATTGATTACAAAAACATTTATCTACGAATAAAAGAAAAGGGAGAGAAGCGGACAGATCAGATAAATGCCGCTCACAAAACCACAAAGTTCAAAGTCGGAGATAAGGTCTTGTTACGCACATATCCAATATCTGATTTCAATCAGAAGGTAATAGGGAAGTTCTGTCACATGTTCGAAGGACTCTATAGAATAGTTAAGGAATTGGGTACAGTTACTTATCAACTAGAAGATATTCTACAGCCAGGACGAATCCGGGGAAAATTCAACATACGACAGTTAAAACCGTACTATGAAGGGTGACAGATGACAACACACAGTAACAACAAACATAAAGATAAATTTCTCGAACAGATTGTAAGAACACTAAACAAAAATGTGGGTAATAATCATAAGTAATTATAATAAATTTATGTTAATAAGATAATAATACCAATTAGATAATAATATTTGATTCAAATTGTGTAGAATTAAACTGTTACAAGTTTAAGTATGTATGCGAAAGTGTGTAAAATTTTGGGATATATACACTAAAGCCGAGGGAGAAAGTAGTCAGTAAGTGACACTGTAGGAGAGAAAGTAAAAGTCAGTTAGCCACCCTCAGACCGGTTTGGCAAGTAGGAAGTCTAGTGAAAACTGGGGTATGTTTTGTAAATAATAGCTGACTTTTGACACATTGTAAACGACATTAGGTAAGGGATAAATGGGCGAACCAAATAGAAGTACATATGTACAATATATATATAATTTTATATATAAGAATTTGAGCCACATGAATTGAAATAAAATGATGTATAGATAAGCAGTAGAATTTTAGCAAAAAAATTAGATTAAGAATTATAATTGAGATGTAATTAAAATAGGTATAGGGACGCAACAATATAATTAATCTCAAATTTCAATACAAAATTTGATCTAATTCTATTGGGGGACATATATGACGTTAAAATTGACTATAAAGCAATTTTACGGGGATAAAGTCATGTCTTATTGATATTAAATAAAATATAACTATAGAAACTATACAAAGAAAGTACCGTTTTGAAATAGAGGTGCGGGGTTTTTTCAAAGAAACGCAGCCTTGAGCTGGCGACCGTCAGACGGCTGGAAAGTCTGAAAAAGTCATGTAGCAAACACCCTATCATAAAAGTATATTATGTTAAAAATTAGAAAAAAATAAATGAAAGCTTGTGAAAGTTGAGCGTCTTTTAACAATAGGACCGTTATGTGTGAGGGAGAGGGTCGAGAGAGAGAGAGAGAGAGAGAGAGAGAAATCATGTAACGCGTTTTTTCCCACTATTTTTGAACGCGCAGTTGTTGGACGAATAAAAAAGTCCCGCTTTTTTGCGGGAGAATTTTTGTGATCGGTTGGGTAGAATTGAATTTCGCGGCACATGTAGCCAATCGGGAAATCGTAAGGGTAGTTCTTAGTTGAGTATAAAAAAAACGTAGTTGGAGAAAGGAGCAGTCTGCGGAGAAATTACATTCATTAGACTCGCAAATAGTGTTGTTAAGAAATAATTATTAGTGAACATAGTATTCAGTATACGGTAAAGTTACAATACGGGTGAAACTAATAATTATATTGAATCGTCTAAATAATAATAATAATAATAATGAAAGTAAATCAATAGAGAAGTCAGATGTAATTAACGGTATGCGAGTAAAATAATAAGTCTTTATCGAATATACAAAAAACTTCTGAATCTAAACCAAATTTCAAAGTGTGAGCGTACGGTGGGCAAGGTAAATTCCACAGCGGAACTTGTCACGTATCAATTAAGCTGACGATTTCTGCATATTGTCCTGTGTTGAAGGCACTTAGCGTCAATAACTTATATATTATGTGCTCAGTAAATAGTGTGTAATACAGCACATTCGCATTCTCTCTAGATCTTAAAAGTGAATGGTATCTAGTGTATGTGAATATTGGAAATGGTAATCAATGAGTGAAATACACCAGGATCTACGACTCAGCAGTGGACCTCAGGACTTCAAGTACGGACAACGTTCAAAGTAATTTGACACAGCGCTTCGCAGATTTGTGGAATTCAACGAACAAGTAAAAATTTTAATGAACACTCATGTAATATTGTAATCTAGAATCAATTCTTGAAATTTTACTATTAGTGACTCAACCAGTTTCAAAGAACCCACAATCAAAAGAAATTTATCATAACATTTACATATTGATGTTACTAATCAATCAAGAATATTAAATGAAATATTTAAATGCAAAAGATATTAAACATATAAGTTATAACATTTAATATTGTGTTTATTTATTACTGGCGCCCTGGGATAATTATAAGAGTCGCTGCCCAAAGCAAGAGTAAAGTAAACAGTTATTTATTAGTAACATTATACCTAACATATCAATTACAAGATAGGTGTAATAATTAAAATTTCAATAATTATTAATATCAGTTTAGTAGTGATTCCATTCAATGCTTGATTAGAATTTTATAAATTAACCCTTGCTTTGAACGGCTCAAGGTGTAATAAGGTTCACCGAAAAGAGCTGAAGGTGGTAAGTTGGAGAAAATGCAGAGGAGAATGAGTGAAATATCCGAGAGCTTTTATGGTACCGGGCAAAGTATGATGATAACCTACAAAAGTCGTTATCTAATAGCAAAAGTAATGCATTATACACTATACTAAAATTTTTACTAGGGAGGGATTGACGTTTGTCTGCAAGTTAGTGGGGAAGTGGTGTTTAGAGCGGTCTGATTGGCCGAAACTGTACAGCACAGTGTTGTCAACTCGTACTTCTTGTTCGGCTGTTTGTGCGTTACCACGTGCGCATAGTAAATTGAACAGTAGACCTAGTTTACTTCTGTTTGATTTGAGTAAAATTTAACAGTTTTAAAATGTATATTATTGTCATATTTTAGTGCATTTGCATGATTTAGTGATATTTTATAAACTTAGTGATTAATAGTCTAATATTCAGAAGTGATTTTGTGGTAAAATTTAAGTATTTAGTGTAGTGATAAGTGGTAATGATAGTGATAGTGAAGTGTAAGTGATAGTGATTGTTAATATTATCCATTCAGCTATGTCCGACGCCAGTACGAGTGCTTCAGCTATACGCAAGACAAGAAAAAGGAAAGTATTTAACGGACAGGAGTAGGGTGGTTATGAGAGTTCTACCGCGGAAGTGACGTCACTCCCCCTTCTTTTGGCGCGAAATTCAAAAATTGTGGTGGTGGGGGTATACATCCGGTGCTGTTTGCCGCCCATGGTGTAGGTGGGGATGGCTTGGGTGGGTAGTGGTGGTGTGCCACGTGACAGTGTTGGGCGTGACGTAGTTGTGATTCGTCCATCGGCCATGTTGTCGTCGTCCATGTTGTCGACGGCGGCGGGGTGTGATTGGTCGTTGCTAGGTGGAGGCGTGTCGGCGGTTTGTTCGCCGTTCTCTGTTCGCCGTCCGGCGGCTGCCTGGCAGCGGTCTGGTCGTGGCTTGATCGCGGCCCGGAGTGGTGGGGTCTGCGTCCATGTTGTCGGCGTCGGCCATGTTGTCGGGTGGGAGATGATTGGTGTGGTCGGCCATGTTGGAAAAGCGCGAGGTTGTCGGGTTGTGTAAGAGTGTGCTGGTAAATGGTCGGACACGTTGCCGACTCGTGCATACGTTATAGTGTACGGGTTTCGATATGTAAGGGGTTTTTCCAGGCGGCCATGTTGGAAAAGCGTCAACGTTGTCGACTCGTGCGTGTGTTATAGTGTACGGGTTTGGATATGTACGCCGCCGCCCGGATATCGTCGATGCCGTGTATTGCATTGTTGCCAACTTGTGGAATGTGTAAACTCGAATGCTTGTCTATGTGGTAAGTAAACATATATATTGTAAAAAATAAAAAGATGACTCGGTCTTTCAGTTGAAAATCAATGCACACCATGTATGGAAAAGGATAGTTGAAAATAAACACTTATACAATGAAAATATGTAAAAGTTTATTTTAAATTTTAAACATTGATAACAAAATATACGCATATATACAAATATCAGTAGATAAATAATTTTGCAATTAATATGTACAAATTAATACAACATTTTAAACATTAACAACAAAATATACACATATATAAATAATTTTTACAATTAATATTTACAAATTAACATAACAAATATATATATACAAAATATACACGTCACAATTGGGTATATTGTCATCAGTCACAATCGGGTTTATATTGTAATGGTACATAGCTTCACCTAACAATAATGAAGAAAACATGACAAGATAAATTGTTTAATCATTAACACTAAAATAAAAAGGGGATGGATCAGAGATTAAAGGAATGGGTAACTCAAAATAATAACACGATCGGACATAACAAGGTAGTCAGAACAGTAACCTCTAATAATAAAGAAGTAACAAACAAACAAACCAAATGTTAAATACAGTAATACATGGCGATTTAACCTGAGTAGCCCAATAGATGGTAAGTGAGAGAGTAGAACCAGCCCCATAAACCAAGAATAATATAAATAATGACAACTGTAAGTGAACTAGAACTAGCCACCACACTACCACAAGAGTGTAGTAATAATAAGAATAATAATGAACAAAGAATTAGCATGGAAGTGTGAAACTATAATCAGCCACAACACCAAGGAAGTGCCATGTAAACGATGGCAAAATAAAGTGAGCCCAGAAAGAATACAAAACTAATGTTAAACCAATGAAAAAGACTAACTAATGAAAATTGCATATGATAATAATAAATGTAAGGACAGACAAGTTAAAAATATTACTTGTTAAGGACTTGAGATATAGAAGAGTACACTAACCCAAACAAATAGAGTAAACTAGGACAAATCACATTAGCACGACACAAACATATCATGTATAGTCAAACCACACAGAGTGAGAGATTATAAATTGTAAGGAGGATGAACATTTTAAAATAAATGTAAGAAAGAGAGTTTTGAATAAGCAATACACTAATCTTTACCCACCAGTAACCCTAAAACAAGATTGAGTGCAAAGTGTTAGTGAGAATAAACCCCATTAAAAAGTGATAAACACGGATAAAACCGTAATCAAAGTTTATAAGTGCATAAACTAGGTTATAAGTTATAAATGATTGAGATCTGATAATGGTCAAACGTAGGAAGGACTGTGATAGTTGAGAGGCCAATGTGAGTGGACACCCAAAATGTAACTAAATAAACTAATAGTGTTAAAATTAAGTTAGCTTTAGTGATAACTGATTATCATGGTTTTAAATGTGTGGCAATTAATGTAACAAGTGACTATAAAGATTATTAGGAAAGCAAGAAAGATAGACTATCAGTGTGTCAATTCACCATATAGAAAATGTCAGTAATATTAAGGGATAAAACCAATGAATAATCATGATAAGAGTTAATAAGACATAGTGAAATGGCATTAGGTACCATTAGTTAATAAAACAGTATCAGATAAGTTTAGTAATAAGGATTTTCTATAATAATCAAAATAATTAATTAAGGTTTATATGTTTGTTTTCTTTTAATGATACTATAAAATAATTATTACCCACTAAAGAGTATGAGTGGATAATAAAAGGTAAATAATTATGTTTTAATGAGTAAGATTTATGTTTCAAGAGAATTATGTTTTAATGAATAAAAATTATATCTATGGGAATTGTTAAAACCATAAGATCCTATGTTATATGATGCAATAAACAAGAAACAAAATAAATACAGTCAGATACAATGGCAATAAAAGGCAGTTATGACAGTATACAAATTAACATATGAAACCAACAAAATCACACACAATTACTAGAACAGACATAAACTTTGAGCAAATAAACAGAATCATGTATTAAAACAATCAGGACCCATACAAGGGGAGAATAAAATGTAATCTCAGTAATTAAAGAAAAAATAGTCAATTGCTATCTAAGACTAGGCAGATTCACAACAGTCAAACTACAAAAGACTTCAAATTTTAGAATTAAACACTGACGTTAGTAAGACTAAGCCACATAAACTATGAAATACAATTAGACTATCATGTTAAGGCAGGAATATTATGATAATAATGTAAATTAAGAAAACAGTATAATTAAATAAAATCCACAGAACTGTCAAAATGTTGATACCTAAGTAAATACTGTAGTATTGGATGTCAAATTAATCCTTGAGCCAAAATATGAACAGTGGTAATAATATTTACTACTAAAAAGGGAGTACTGAAGATTAATTACATTTAGAAGATCTGTGACCATTTTAAATACAAATTTAAATATCTTAACAATGATCTCAAGCCAATTTCAGCCAATCAAAAATTGTGAGTTACCATGACAACAACCGTGTATTGACTAATTTTCAGTTAGGAACAATAATAACTGTAGTGACGCTAAACTGGAGAAAAGCCACGCCGTGAAGGGCACAAATTTTTAACTCTAAAACAATATAAGTGCCCATAAGTCGATGAAGAAGGACCAGAATAACTGACGAGGGGACATTCCAACCAAACTATACCAAGGACCAGCGCGGAATTAATCTAGATGACCAAAAAATATATGGAATCCGACCAGAAGAAGACGCCAACCATTCCCGAAGCCCAAGACTGAAGACGGAAGAACCGACGTCAACCCATTACACCACTTGGACGACTGACAAGACATCTTTTATCTACTAACGTTGAGTATTGCTGAATTTATTGATTTATAAAAAGATAAATTCTCTTTCACAAAATTATAACTAAATGATAAAACTCTCACTATCACTGAAGGTATTTTCAAGGATTGATAAAATAAAAAGTAACTTTGTAAACACTGAATGACCAAAAGATAACCTATGTATACACCAACGACACTGTCACAATTCAACACCACAATATTTAATTTATAGTAAACCTTGTTTAATTTTAATGATCACGTACTTTAAATGATATGTTCTAATTTTGTTATCTTGTTAGATAAACCTATGTTTCGTACTTAAAAGAACCCTATAGGCAGATTTATTTTGTAAAATAATAACCACACTGTCTTGCAGCTAATATAAACATTGTACTGCCAAGCCAGCGATCCGCTGATTGAGCGAATATTGCCGACGTTAAAATCATTGTATAAATTATTAATTTTATGAAGCGTTAACAAAACATAACCAGTCAAAAGCCTAATAAAAGACTGTGTACCGATAACAACTGTCCATTATTTACTTGTAAAGAATATTATGCATGTTTTGTTTATTAGCAGTGGGTCAACATAACCAACGTTGTCTCAAGTTGGCAACACGTTACCCCCACTCAGATGAGAATCAGTAACAAGCCAGAAGGCGAGCGATTCGAATTTACAATAGTGCAATATCAAACTATACAAATAAAAACTTTTAATTGTTTTCACGAAAAACAATTTGGCGCCTATCCGGAATTACGAAAGAGTGAGAAGGGACAGGTAAGGCACACAGGCTACCAGACGCTTCCGAACGACACCATTTACGTTCGCAAAACACATTACTAAAACTTCCAATTCTAAAACTAAGAGACCGAGACACACCCGTTAATTACAATATTTACAAAATAATATAATGTCACAATCGTGTTAGGTAGGCATTTTCCACACCTATTGATTTTTTGACCATCTGTAACAAAAAAAGAAACAGTATTAGTGACATGTGGTTGTTACAAGTAGGATGGATTAGTAAAACCTTTATGAACACTGTAAGATACCTCAAATATGCGTGCGCCCATAGAAAGTCCGATTGGGCTTTCCAAATACATATTGTCTGCATTGCGGGCATCCAGGCGGTGTCCCCTCCAACGCCACCGACAGAAACCAGTCGAGGACGCATCGGTAATCGTATGTGTGCCCACATACCAAACTGAGGAGCCTCTGCCCGTCACTGTATGTTTCTAGGCACACACTACAAGCAGTATGCGGAACCATACCTTGAACAGGGCAGGGCTCTCCGCGACGCCAACACCATGTTGGTAGACTCCTTCTAAGAAGGATTCTCATTGTTGTTGGGTCGTCGTGCGTCCTCGGTGCAGTGGCGTGTAAAACGTCAAAGAAGACGGGTAGCGCGTCTTCTGGAGGTGTCCACAAACGTGGATCTGGTCGCATATATAGCTGCTGCTGCTGTGGATATATGGATTGAGGTCGTGGCAGAGGTTGCGGCTCTATCGGCTGAGGTTGTATCTGCTGTGGCGGTGGCGTTGATTGTGGCCGTGTTACTGGAATGTGTTGTGGTGGTGGTGGTGGTGGTGGTGGCGCTGAAATCGGTCGAATGTCACTAGGAAAAAAAACGACATAAAAATTATGTATACTCGCAAATAAAACAAGGCAGTATGTACGCATAAGAAGATGACTTACATATTTACGTCGATGACCGGTGCATCGTCATCATCATCATCGCTGTCCCCGTCATGGTCCATGTTTAAGTCCACAGTGTCGATATCGCTTTGATTATTATCCTCCATATAATCCTCTTCTGTGGACTCGACATTACTGAAAAAAAAGGTACAACTTTAATACCAGATGTAAACGCAATAGTACAAGTGATTGTTAATAAAAACGAACGTACCGACTCGTGCCGGGTTGCTAAGATGCGGGTCGAGGGAGGAAGACCGACACACCTTCAGCTATAGCGTCGCTGGAAAAAAAAGTATAAATTGAACACGAGAGGTAAACGCAATAGCACAAGAGTTTGTTAATGAAAACGGACTTACCGCCACTGACCACTTGTGATATGTAGTACAGAACGTTTTAAACGTTGAACACTTTGTAGAGATATGGGACGTCCTGCAGCAGCAGCAGTTGGACCGTCAGCATCACTGAAAAAAAAGTATAAATTGAACACCGGAGGTAAAACGCGAGAGTAAAAGAGTTTATTAATGAAAACTGTCTTACCGATTCGAGACGGGTTGTGGAGATAGGGGACGACCCACAGCAGCAGCATCAGTTGGGCCGTCAGCATCACTGAAAAAAAAAAGTATATATTGAACACCGGAGATAAAACGCGAGAGTACAAGAGTTTATTAAAGAAAATTGCCTTACCGACTCGAGCCGGGTTGTGGAGATAGGGGAGACCTACAGCAGCAGCAGCAACAGGTGGAGATGGACCGTCAACATCACTGAAAAAAAAGTATAAATTGAACACCGGAGGTAAAACGCAAGAGTACAAGAGTTTATTAATGAAAACTGTCTTACCGAATCGAACCGGGTTGTGGAGATAGGGGCGGACCCGCAGCAGTAGCAGCAGCAGGTGTGTCGTCGGCATCACTGAAAAAAAATATATATAAATTGAACACCGGAGGTAAACGTAATAGTACAAGCGTTTATTAATGAAAACGGACTTATCGACTCGAGACGGGTTGAGGACGACCCAGCAGAGCACGTCGTAACCGTTGCGAACTATAAAAAAAAAAGAAACATGTCAATCGAATGGAATATTCTGTTTGTACACTTTAAATAAAGAAAAGAATGTTGTATTTACCATCGTACTCGACGTTGCTCCGCTGGCATACGTTTTGTCACTTTGTTGTTGTTGTTGTTCATTCTGTAAAACGTAACGAAATTTGTAAAATAATTAGGTAAAGAACATAATGAAGTGTGTGTGTGTGTGTGTGTGTGTGTAATGCTGAACATCAACGTAAAACAAAAGTCTTATACGCATATGCTCGGTGGGAGTCTACTATAGACAGAGTCCCCCCGTGTTAAAGTTAAACGCATATTTCCCCTCCCTCACAAAGCTCACAACGATTACATCACTCACGGCTTGCTTCCTATTATTAAACAAATTTATGAACGCATGAATAATAGCCTCACAACGTTCACACGCAACGATAACATATGCTCAGACAGCATCATGATGTAAGCAGTTATAAATAACTACGGCTTGCGCTCTGTTAAACAAATTAACTATCGTCGTCTAGTCACCTACATCCCCCCTAGTACTTTTTAAACGTGAAATTCGAGTTTATTCTTACCGTTAGTATTGGTCCACATACTTTCTCTTCTTTGCGTTAGGACCAACAGCGTCGTCGGTTATTGCACGTATCCTGTAATCCCCGTACGCGAGTGTACTTACACCGTCGTCCAGTACGTACCTCTTATCATCATAACGAGACAGGGAAAGTTTTGTTATACGTTGCGTGTACAGCTTATGATGATTGCTTCGTATACACTCAGCATAGGTGAAAACCCTACGACTGTCAAAAAGACACTCGCTGTACAATCAATGACGTAACCTTTTTTTTATTGCCGTGCTTGGCACACCTTTCGTCACCTTTTTGTCGGTGCGGTCGGACAACAAGAGTGAGTAACATTTCGCCCTGAGTCCAACAAATTCCCTGATGGGTTTTCCATTGGTCTCATCCTTGAACTTCCCCACTACTTTTTTGTTGTCGTCGCAATGACAAGGATGATCCGCGGGATAGTCCGACGTGTCGAAAAGGTGGAGATCCTCTTTCATATCAGAGTACACATCGTCAGTCCGTATGCTGTAAAGCAAACTGTCCGTGTCAGTCATTAGTAATGTCAATCGTCGTCCGTACTTAGCTACAGAGTACCGATAATGAAAATCGTACATTATCAATTTGCTGACATCGATTACTGTGAAGCCGACGTACACCGGACGGGAAAGGAATATCGTCCTGTTTCTAAGGCCAGTCCGACCACGTCATCGGTGTAGCGGATCTTACGCTTTAGCCGAGGATTGGAAACAAGTTTCTGCAGCCGTCGTTCGTTAGAGACTAGTTGGAAGTCTATTCGTTTCCTCACGTTCTCCAGCGATTTGCCATAGACGACGTTGACCATCAGTTTGAAAAAATCCTTTTCAAAAGTGTTGGTGGCTGTTGCTCTCTTTTGCGTGTTGAAATCGATAAACGGTTTCATCCACGCTCTCTGTTTAAAACTCAACACCCTATGTATCGCTTTCAATTCTAGACCAATACTCAGATACAATTTTAAATTTCAAAAATGGAGAACGTATTTTTGCTTGTAGTCCAAAGTTGTCAGCAACTTGGGAACGGACGACGAAGGCGTTTCCGATCCGCTATACCCTTTTGTATAGTGCAGTCGTGTGTGGAGTCGTCGAGAGTACGGTGAAAGTATGTCAGGATTGACACAGGAATGGACGGGCGCCAGTGGATAATCGGAGTGGAGATCATGAAGTTCGGGTGGATAGTGTAAGTCGACCTCGAGTATGTAGCCCATGTCACCGTCATCGCTCAGGGTACGCACGTCCAGTGAGTTGATCTCGTTACGATCTAGCCATCTGAAGTCGGCGTAAGGGAGCGGTTGTGACATGGCTGCACCATAAAGGTTGTTGCGGTCGGTGTACAGTATGAAAGAGGTCGGCTTTGAAGCATCGTACTGATCGACAGTTAGCGGGATGTTGGCCTTGGCATGGCGGTTGGGTACCATGCTAACGCCACCGCGAACGGCCGATTCGATAAAGAGATGCTGATCTATATCCGTCAACAGCTCCAGTCGTACACCGGTCATCTTTAACATCGCATGCCAAGCGACGTCAGGAAGCGAGTAAAGATGAGCCGGATCGATCTGGTAATACCGCATGGCCATCTCACGGAACGCCTCGAAGACGTCGACCAGCAGCAGTACGTCTGTTTTAAGATACAAATCGTGATATTCGCCCAGTGTACTGATTCCGAATGTACGCCACACGTTCTGCGCGTGAGCGTAATCTTCGTCAGACACTGACGATTCACTCAGCCTGTTGAAAAAGTGTTCGCGTGCGGGCAGACGTGTTTCGTCGAATTTTTCGCTACCTGTCATGTAATCTAAGGGTACACGCCCTTACGTAAGAGTAGCTCGAAGTGTTCTTCGAAACATTGCTTCGTTAAATCGAAATCCGCACCGCTCGCGCGCAAGTTTCCAACAAGTGTGTCCAAGGACGTGTTCAAAAATTGAAGCCTGTCTACGAAACGCAGACCACCCAACGAGACCGATACGAAGCGTTCACTAGTGGTAACGATACAAGCGAGATTGTCGAACTTACCCAACCCTTGTATCAAGTGATGTGCATCGTAACCTCGTAAGTTATGGAAAAAGACGCGTATGTGTCGTGGAGTCTTGAAGTTAAGGTTACAGACGTTGTGAGCTGCGCCCAGGTATCGTCCTGTCAGATGACAATGGTTGCGCACCTTGTCGTCCTCGACATGGTTTTTCACAGAGATGACATACGAGGGAATTTGCGAAAGATAACACATCACCGTCACTCATAGTCATAGGCACAATGCATCGGATGATCCTGAACAGTTCTCGCTCTTCAGCGACCAGTCTATCGAGAGAGGTGCCTACCAAGTTCTCTCCGCGATAAACGACCTGGGGTTTGAAAATATTACACTCGTAGTCGACTATGAGGTAGGAAAAACCTGAAGGAAGATGTAACGACTCCGTTGTGGTGGACGATGTGTGCGGAGGAGCGTCGCAGCGATGGCAAGGGACGATAAATAATTCAAAGTCTGCGTATATCGCAAAAGGGACCTTATGGCAGTAGGTGTAATTTCTGAAACACATCACCTTCTCCTCCTCCTTCATGGGTAAACGAATTTTCTGTTCGCCATACGGTGAACAGTGGGGGACATGTTCAGTAAGGAGTCGTTCCTCGCAGAATCTATGCAGACAGTAATCGCAATAGAAAAAACGCCCGTTGTGTTTGGTTAGTGAAGAGAATAAGCGATTCGAATTTTTTATTAAACAGTAATGTTTTCGATCGTCAGCCGTAAGAATTAATAGATTAACGTGATGTCGTCTGCCACTGGAAGGAGTTATTCTTAAAGGGTAAATTTTATTTTCTTCGTAACCGAAAACATTTATAGAAACGTTAGAATTGTCTCGTTCGAACTTCACAATGTCACATAGTCGGGTGGGATAAGTTATACCAGAAGTAATTATACTGTGGATATGTGGTTTGTATTTGGATACGCGATCGTTGTCTTGTGTTGAGGAAACACATTTGATCACATGTATTGATCACGTTGATGATGGATTTAGTACGAGACAATTCAGGGGGTGTACGGATGAAACTGGAGGCGGTTAGCGGTTGGTATCGTGAGAGAACGAGTTCTAAGGAGATTATGTGGCCTAACACACAACCGCTACCCTCGCGTGTGAATTTATAAATGGATTCGATGATTTTTTTGTACGAAGCTTATAAACGATCGGGCAATACATCTCGGTCACCGATCAGCGTCGTATGACATCGTCCGTGAAAATAAGCTTCGGTCGTCACTTCTTCGTCCTCGTCCGTGTCAGCATTTACGATGTACTTGACAAATCTCGCTTTAACCGTTATATGCCACTTTATAGTAAGCAAACGTGTTAGTTCGTTTAGAATGTCCGTACGTAACATATCGTGCATTTCATCAAAAAAGGTTATGACATCGTTGACGCATTCTTCGTCCTCCGTAACAGGCGTGTAAACGTACGATACCAACGCGCCGGGCAACGAATGTTTACAATGTTTAGTAAAATATTAATAACAACAACAACAACAAAAACGCGAAACTATAACAATTACTTGCTCGCTTGAGGAACAATGTAAGACTGATACGAAGTTAGAAAATAATCAGCACTTTATATGCAGCACGAGAAAGCTAGTCTGCGCGAGACTCGAAGGTTAACTACAAAGTGAACGTCGACAGTGATCCCCTCTCCGCTTACACTACCAGCTGCGCGCGCAGCTATCCCCTCCCCCTCTCCAGCTAACGGTTGCGCGCGCAGTTATCTCTGAGGAGATGAAATCTATCATAGCAAACGAGCATTCTTGCTTCAGACATGGACGCCCACACACACTCTTTTGCAAACCGGCTAAAAAGCTTTTATAATATTCGTCGCCGAGGTAATATTAAATATTACCTTCGAAAATATTCAAATGTGAACGTGAAATTTTATGATCTGGCAAAAGCCGGGTTTATTTACGAAGGCGATGTTGGTGTCGTGAGATGCTGTGTGTGCAAAATACGAATTATGGATTGGGCAGTGGGTGATAATCCCGTCCAAGTCCATAAGGCGTCAATGCCTAAATGTGATTTCGTCCGTGAGAACTTGTAGAAGTCAGCGCACGCAAAAAAATGGCTCTTTTCAGAGCCGGCATAAACTCACATACATACCCGTTTGGGTAGTACTAGTAGTACTACGTGTTAGTACTACTGAACGACAGTAGTCACTCCAAAAGTGTGAGTAATGACACCCATGATAAAAAATAAAATAAAAATAAAAAAATTCCTCAAACAATATGCGTAAACACTTTAAATATCATGATCATGACTAATAGCGTATCACTCCCATCGCAGATCATCAACACGATGGAAGTCTATCGATACGATGATGGGAAACATTTTACAATAACAAAACCGTCACGAAGCGCGATACGGTCCAACTTATGTTCCGTGTATTTTGTGAAGAAAAAATGATTTTGCGGCAATTACTGTACACGTTACAATTCGGTGTTGACAGATATCACGCCCGTTGTTGGTGTCACATAAAAAAACGCAGCGTTGATTTGCCGCCGATCGTGCTGTTGATGATAGTCTCCGATCGTATACACAACAAACAACGAAACAACGTACCGATAGAACGTGGTTTAAGAAAAGAATATGTTCAAGTGTACCGTACATCACGGATGGAATTTTATTTCACGATTCCGTCCGATTCCTGAACTGTATAACGCCGTTCAAAGCGTGCACGGCTTACACGATTCACACGAACGGATGAACTACGCGACTGTGTACAGGGACATGCTCGCCTACAGAAGTACGATACCGCACGATTTTTGTTGCATTGTCCTTACGGAGCGCACTATTCCGATACGTACACCGATGGAAATATACAGAAGCGCGATGATGATAGCGCCAAAGTGCGCACTGGATCCTAGCTACAACGTAAGTTTTGACGTGCACTGCCCGCCGTCCTCGTTACCGACACTAGCGAGAGGGAAACAGTTCGCGTTGGTGAACAACAAGGCGCAGGGATTGTTTTAGGTACCATTTCTGAAGGAGGCGTTGCCTACACTCCGCAAGTATTGCGAATACTTTGGTCTGCGGTATTCGCACGAACAAGGGTACACGGTGAAAGACCGGCGTTTGTACGAACAGTGGCAGCATTGCACGGGCGTTATGGCGGACGAATTTTGGTTGTTGAACTCGTATCTGATACACCTGCATACGAAGTCGAGAAGTCAACGCCCAATCGCTGAACTCAAAGCTAAACACATGTGCGAGCGCCTACCTGAGAACGATAACGTCATAGTCGCGGAAATGTAGGAGTACCGCGAAAAATTTATACGTAGCGTCATGTTCAAAGACATGAATTCTGTTAAGACCGTAAGAGCGTTGGACACGAAACAACACGCGCTCATGAGATGTTACATCGGTATGAGCCTCGTGCGTAATGGACGTATGAAAATCAGTTTAGCTCACGTTTTAACGTACTTGCGCAATCGCAAGAAGAACGCGTTGTTCTTCCGTTCGGTTGAGATGATATAAGTGGATGTGGAGCGGTGGCGTCGTGACAGTCACGTGATGGAAGGCGGTCGTACCAGAACGGTATCGATGACAATTACCTTCAGCACTGAGCCGACGGTTTACTACATTCCAGCGTATTGTGAATCACGGTTCGCACGACGACATGAGAATGAAACGAGCTGTGAAGAATATACAGCAGAGCGTTCGCAAGACTATCGCGACGGAGTTGCACAGACCGGTAAGAAGGAATTTTCCGAGACGCGCGGTCGAGTTGAAGGGACTTCACGACTTGTACCAAGCAGACCTGGTAGAGATAATACCGCACGCGATGGCGAACAAGGGATTCAAGTACCTTATGACGATGATTAACGCGTTTAGCAAGTACGCGTATGCCGTTCCGTTGAAAACGAAGACGGGTGTAGAGGTCGCACGAGCTCTGGAACCGATTCTGCGTGCTAATAAAATGAAATATCTGCAGACGGACAACGGGAAAGAGTACTACAACAGTACCGTACAAATATTACTGAGCAGATATGGTGTCACACTCTATTCCACGTATAGTGAGAAAAAAGCCTCCATTGTGGAACGCTTCAACCGTACGTTGAAAACGCACATGTATCGCGCGTTCAGTAAACAAGTTCATTACCGTTGGTTGGATATGTTACCGGAACTAGTCAGCAGGTACAACAACAGCGTGCACAGAACGATTGGAATGAAACCGCGTCAGGTGAACGAATCCAACGAACGTACGGTGCTACGACCGATTTGCGAAAACACAGCGAGGAGCATAGATTATAAACGACCAAAGTTCAAAGTAGGCGATCGTGTGCGTATAAGCAAACACAAAATAACGTTCGCCAAAGGATACACGCCAAATTGGACAAACGAGATATTCCTCGTTCACGCGGTACGTACCAGCAGCGTACCCGTCAATTATTCGCTAAAGGATCATACAGGAGAAGTGTTGAAAGGCGATTTTTATGAACACGAAATTAGTAAATCGAACGTTGATGACGTGTACTTGGTAGAAAAGATCGTACAACGTAAAGGCGATCGCGTTAAAATTAGGTGGTTAGGATTCGATGGTAAACACGATTCGTGGATACACAAGAAGAACTTGCTATAACAACGATTCGACTCGCGGAAATAGAACCAGTATGCGTCGATGCGTTACGATGACAACATGCACGCTGTGTATAGTGTAAAAGACATTGTGTCGCATCCCGGTTACGATGAGTACATCGTGAACACGACTGCAAACGACGTTGAACGCATGCGCAGGATCTTGACAGTGCACGAGTACTGGCAACGGGTGACCAATCGTGTGACGAGGTTCCGACTCAACGAAATAGTACCAACCGGCACCGGATTTGATCACTACAAAGAATGTGTTTGGTCGGATCCGAACTGTGAAACGGGTCCGGACACTTGTGTATGCAATTACATATCTACCGACTACTGCGATATAGTGCGACTATTAAATAGACTGTGCACGGAGCGACAACATGAAAACATTGCAACAAGAGCACAGACTAAAAATAAAGGACGTGGACTATTCGAAATTGTGCGGCGACGGTGGTGGGGGTGGTTGTGGCAGAAAAAAACGTAAACACGGACGTCTTCTGCCCGATACCGTTCGTTCGATCATATGCGGACCTTCCGCGTGCGGAAAAGACTAACGTCATGTTCAACCTGTTGTTCGATGTAAACGGATTGAGATTCGCAAACTTATACGTGTTTTCTAAATCACTATTTCAACCCAAATATCAGATGCTGAAGACCCTGATGACACGACTTTCCAACGAAGGAATGGGTTATTACGCCTACAACGACAACGAAGAGGTACAGCCTCCCGACGAGGTCGATCCCGATTCTATTATGGTGTTCGACGAAGTGTCTTGTGAAAGACAACACAACATACGCAAGTATTTCTCTATGGGACGACACAGCGGTGTGGACGCGTTTTACCTTTGTCAGACGTACAGTCAAGTGCCAAAACAGTTGGTTCGTGACAATGCCAATCTAATAGTATTGTTCAAACAGGACGATCGCAACTTGAAGAATGCGTACAACAATCACGTCAACACGGACATGAAATATGACACGTTTAAGAACATGTGCGCTGAAGCGTAGAAAGATCGTTACGGCTTTCTCGTTGTGGACAAGGATTCTTCTATCGACACCGGCAGGTACAGAGTCGGTTTTGGCCGTTTCATAGTAGTCGCACCTAACGATTAAACAAAAAAAGTCGTCATAAGTTCAGCTAAATACACATGTCCTGCTGTCAACGACGTTAGTTGTCGTACTGCCGTTTATCGAGATGGGCGACAAGAAGAAACGACTAGCACGTGATATCGACACGATCAGTGATGACATACACAAGAAATACCGTGTGTTAAAACATGGGATTCGTGAAGAAGAAGCAACGTTATCCAAAAGTTACAAACCGATTCCGGAACCGTTACAAAATATTTCTCAAGCGTTGCTTGAAAAAAAAACGTAAAACAACAAATGAAAAGCCGATAAGAGTGAAAAAGATGAAACGTGAAGAGGAAGAGGAAGAGGATCCGATGGGCGCAATTAGTAAGATCGATGTAGGAACACCACTTCGTTCCCGAACGAAGCCACGTTTCCTGAAAACGCCTGTGATAGCCGAAACATTGGGCGATGACGATGAGGACGATCCTAGTCTCAACACTGAAAAAATGTTAGACACACCGGAAGGAAGACGTGAAGCGCGTAGATATTTTCAGGACAAATACGACAGTGAATCGTTAGCGAACAAGTACATGCGTATGATCGTTTCGTCCGAACGCGATCGTCTGATGGACTATACGTATGGTCTAAGACACGAAAACGGAAAATGGATTATCGGTGATTCACCGTTCGAAATCGAAACGGACAATACGATTCTTATCAACGGTAAACGATACAAAGGTACACCAGGACTCTACGAACTCGTGTTCATGAAACATCCTAAAGAAAACGTTTTCAACGATTCGGATCTGAACGCGTACAAAGATATACTGCCCGACACTAACGCGCACAAGCAGTATTATTTAGCGAACGCACAGGTGAACGCGAACAGAGGTGTAAAGTATAAACGAATAATATCACAACTGTTTCCGCCGAAACGTACAGGACATGGACATAAAAATATCGATACATCGTATATGACGCTGACGAGAAAAAAAGACAAAATCGATTACGTGCACTGGGACGATCCGAAAGAACTGGTGGACAGATTGCGACTGTTAACGGCGTCACAGCGTGTCGGAAACAGCGGGCACACGAACTAAATCGTCTCCATAGTGGAAGAACTACGCGAAGCCGACATCATCGTATAACAAGAGCAGTATATATCATCATCTGTCATTAGCAGCAGCATCGCCGTGATGGAATCGATCTTAAAGGACTTGTTAATGCCGCGTAAGCACATTAACGTTTACGAAATGGTCACTGCCAAACTGTATCACTTGCACTATTTTGTGATCAAAGCGTCCGTTAAAAATAAATACAGAACGGACGCGTTTACCTTCGTAGTCGACGTCGAATCGGAGACGATGTACGTGCTGACCTTGGCGCGGAAAGAATACAATAACGAAGAGCTGATCATAGAAAGACGTCAAGAGTTACACACAGAACGAGGTTCGGTGTACTACTACACTCTGCGCGACGGTCTGTACGTTGTAAAAAAGAAGAAACGATTCACAACACCGTTAGGATTCACAAGGGTCGAAAGTACCCGACGTGCTCCCTATTCGATTCTAAAAGCCGATAAAGTATAAATAATACCGTCGTACACACGCCGGGGACATTCCACGTTTGGTTGTGACAACATGGATATCGCGCTAGTGTTTATTATCGTGTGCACAAGTGTCGTCGTCGCATCGTCCGTTAACGCTAACGATGTAGATTTCGCTATAGATTACATGGTGCGGGACGGATACGTGCCCGACGATAGTTTACGACTCACGGACAACACCACCATCGATGTGGACGCCTACCTTCGCACGTTTCAAGTGAATTACAATTTAACCGTAAATGGAGAATTGAACAACGAAACGATGAATCTGTTGCGTGCGCGGAGATGCGGTAACGAAGGTTTCGTGTCGTAAACCTTACGAACACCGTGGGCCAAGAGACGTCTGTTGTGGCGGTTCTTTCACGGTACCGCCAGCGCTATAGAAGCGTCGCGACAAGCGTTCGCTGTATGGCGGAAACATTCGAATCTGGAATTCGAAAATCGACCCAACGACATAAACGTAGCCATGGTCATCGCTATGAAAAATTTTAAACACAAGTGTCTGACTTCCAGGTGCACGATCTGCGAGTACGATTTGGACGGACGTGGAGGTATACTCGCTCACGCTTACTACCCGCCCGATTTACCGTATAACACTACCGAAATACACATGGACTACTACGAATCGTGGAATTATACGAACGCAACCGAAATACCGGACGATCAGACCAGTTTTCTTCAGGTGCTAACGCACAAAATCGGACACGCGTTGGGACTGTCTCATTCCTTTGAGAAGGATTCGATCATGTACCCATTCTACGTACCACGCTCGGACGGACCGTTCGACCTGAGAGACGACGATATAAGAGGCATTCAACGCTTGTACGGGAAGCCGCCGCCGCCGCCGCCCGCTACGACGACGAGGACGACGTCAACGTTGACGACGACAACGACGGCGACGACGTCGACAACGAACGACACCGTCCGGACGACGACGACGCATTTGTGTCGGCTAAAGAACGTTAATCAATTTTTAATAATCAACAGACACCTGTATATTGTGCGCGATAACTTTTTGTGGACATTGGATCTCGAGTCGAAGCGATCGGGTGGGAGTCCGCTTCTGTTGACGGATTGGTTGACGTTCTTACCGCTGACGTTCACCAACGTTTCGGCGATGTACCAGAGACCCCGGACCGAAGAAGTGTGCTTTTCATAGACAACTACGTATACATGTTCGATATACACAGTCTGCAGCCGGTGAACGGGTATCCGCGTTCGATCACAACGCTCGGTGTTCGCACAATGACAAAATAAACGGTGCGATACACACATACACGGGTCGAACCCTTCTATTGTACAACGATATGTATTACGGTGAGATAGACGAGTTCACGATCAAGAAACACTGATACGTTAAAGATCGTTTTGTCGGCTTACCAGAAGCCGTCGATAGCGCGTTCCGATACATCGACAGAAAGATTTATTTCTTTAAAGACGCACGCGCATACGTGTACGATGAATTTTTAAATACGATCGTAAAAGGAAAACATAGCGACGGACTCTCCGTTGTCGGAATAAAATGCATAGACGGTACGATAGTATCAAAACTAATCGATTTATTACGCGAGTACGTATAAATGCCGTGCACAACGGTCGAGGCGCATCATTCACGAGATGAGTGTTGACAAGTTCGGCAGACACCAGAGCGCTGTCAGAGCGCGAAGGGAGACGCGACGCAGTCTGCGAGAGGATATTGGTATCACGATGACCTAGGACGGGCACTTCGACGTAGCGGGGTAAAAAATACACAACTTGGGCGAACCGCGCGACGGTAACGATGCCGTTTCACTGCGCTTCGTGCGTGACCACTGTCTGTTAGCCGACGATCCGCCGACGACGCAAGGAATATACGTGAAAGGTCGTAAGCTCGTCAACGTCGCCGCTCCCGTCGATCTCGCGGACGCCGTCAACAAGCATTACGTAGACTACTCGTGCTTACGTTTTACACAGCTGGCACCGAACAAGAAGAACGGGGCTGTCGTCGACGCGCGGGACCATTGCATACAGTCTCTGAGGGAACCGATTCGCTCGAGAGACGCTGCGACCAAAGTATACGTGGACTCGAAGATCATACCGAAGGATACGAACTCTAACCTAATGGTCGGCAACGTGCGGATAACGCAGTTACCTCCGCCTGTCAACAGCAAGGACGCGGTGAATTTGGAATTTTTGAACCGACACACGATCACCGCGGTAAACGACACTTATTTCAACGCACAAGGAAAGACTATCCTAAACCGTCGGCGACGGTGACGCACGGGCTACGGACGCAGTGAACGCACATCAATTGGAGCACGTGAAGCGGTACGCGAAGAGCGAAACGTACAAACTCGCAAAAGTGTTCCAACACCGTTGGGAGAAAGTGGTATCGTATATCTATAAATTCCATAAGCGCGCAGCGCGTACTTCACTCGGTGCCGAAGAGGCAGACTTACTACTTACGAACAAGGCGGAGACGAACGAGTTGATTAGTGATCTGGACAAATACAAGGACGAGCACGATTGGAGATCCCTTTATCGAGAGCAGCCGAAACAGTAGTCATGTATGAACTACGTAGCCGAGTTGATAAAAAAAGGGGGCGTGGTCTTATCGAAAAAATAGTTAAAAGCGCGGTACCATTCGTCGCGAAGTCAGTACCTACACTGATCAATCGAACGGTGGACGTATTACCGGTGGAACTACATCTGCCCGGCTACAGGTTCTGCGGACCCGGAACGAAACTAGAGGAGAGATTGGCTCGCGGTGATCAAGGAATCAACGAGTTGGACGAAGCCTGTCGCGAACACGATATCGCTTACAGCAAGTACAAGGACAACGAACGACGACGTGTAGCGGATCGTGTGCTAGCCGGTAAGGTGTGGGAACGAGTGAAAGCTTTGAGTTCGGGCATCAATGAAAGATTGTACGCGGTAGTCGTAGCAGCAGCGATGAAGGAGAAATCGGTGTTAGGCAGAGGGCTATGCTGCGGTGGTGGTGGTGGTGGTGGTGGTGGTGGTGGTGGTGGTGGTGGTGGTGGTGGTGGTGGTGGTGGTGGTGGTGGTGGTGGTGGTGGTGGTGGTGGTGGTGGTGGTGGTGGTGGTGGTGGTGGTGGTGGTGGTGGTGGTGGTGGTGGTGGTGGTGGTGGTGGTGGTGGTGGTGGTGGTGGTGGTGGTGGTGGTGGTGGTGGTGGTGGTGGTGGTGGTGGTGGTGGTGTGCGTAAACGTCGACGTCGCACCAGACGACGCAAGCCGGTTCGACGCACGATAATCAGGAAGAAGAGGAGGACGACGACGACAACGGAGACAGGACGACGACGAAGACGGACCGGTGGTATAAAGGCTTCAGGACTCTACCTTCGGCCGTACCCAAAAAACTAATCAAAATACCCGTGCGTCCGTTGTCCGATCGAGATCTTTATGAGTACACGAAACGATTGCGTATACCATATTTCTGAGGTGTGTACATGCGCGACGCACTTCCTAGTACATCACCGTGGGAGAACGAAAGCGCGATCGTGAATCTGGACGACGCAACCGGACCGGGCACGCACTTGGTATGCTACAAGAAGCAAGGCGACAGAGTCTGGTACTTTGATGGATTCGGCAATCTGCGCCCTCCTGTCGAGCTAATACGGTACTTTGGATCGAACGTGACCGACGTTCATTACAATTACACGCGGAAACAGCCGTCGGACACAGTCGTCTACGGACATTAATGTTTGGAGTTTTTGACATCGAACGATCAGTAAACGACAAGATGTCTTCGCTTACGGTCACCGTCACGGGAACAGATCCGACCGCACTGGTTTGTGACTTTTTTCCACCACTTGAACTGACGGACGGTGAATGGTATGCGGGACTGCTGGACTTTACCACGTACAACTCTATACCGAACGTGGAAAGCGGAAGAAACGACGTCTTTCCCGACGTCTTTGCGCACTTCCACCGACGTTAACGCTCTGTTCTCGTCCACGGATGCGCCCACTAACGCTGATATAGAACTGACCAAAATCTCTTGGATGATTCCGTTCGTGTACGTGAACAACGAAGTACGGATACGATTGTTGGATATCATACGCAAGGACCTACCACTATTCTTACCGTTTCGTAGCTGGGAACTGCACGAGTACCCGTCTTTACCAACGACCGACAGACAGACTTGGACGGTGAAAACAACTACACAACTGGAGAAACCGCGGTACGTGATACTCACCTTCCAGACCGCCAGAAAGAACAATCTGAAAAAACACGCAGACGAATTCGATAACTGCAATGTGACAAACGCGAGACTCTTTCTGAACGACAAATACTACCCGTACGATAACCTGAACCTGGATATCGATAACGGACGTTACGCATTGCTGTACGACATGTATACACGATTTCAAAAATCGTACTACCACAGAAGTCAACCCAACGTACTTCTAACACCTACTGAGTTCATAACAAAAGCACCGTTATTCGTCTTCGATTGTAGCAGACAGGACGAGTCGCTCAAGTCTTCACCAGTCGACGTCAGATTGGAATTCGAGTCATCGACCAATTTCCCAGCTCAGACCGCGGCCTACTGCTTGATACTGCATGATTCGCTCAACGTGTACACTCCGTTATCCAACACGGTGCGCAGACACAATTAAACACTAACTTTATATATATTATTGTTTTTTGCTGTAACTAGAATGTTGCCTTTTAGAATGTAATGTGTGCATTACATGTATGTATTTTTTTTAATTAAAAAAATGTAATCAATTTTCATGTATTTTTTTATTTTGCTGTAAATAGAATGTAATGTGCGAATTACATGTATGTGATTTTTTTTATTAAACAAAAATGTAATCAATTTTTATGTATTTTATTTTCGTGGAGGGGGAAACGATTATCCTCTCCTCCCTATTCTTCGTTCAGTGTTTCATCGGCGCGACTCGCGAGAGGACGCACAAGATGCTTTCAAACGATCAACAATGCGGTGAAGCGACGACGACGACGACGACGATCAAGTCCTTATCACCAGACGATAAAGAAGTGCAGGTCATCTTAATTCAAAAAATCACATCCCCGTACCCGCGTTACAGAAGCTTGAAAACCGTTTAAAGAGTTTTAAAGAATGGCCTGTATCGTTAACGATAACGCCTAAAGAATTATCAGAAGCAGGTTTCTTTTACACCGGATGCAATGATAGAGTGATTTGTTTTTGCTGTGGAGGCGGTTTAAACAAATGGGAACGTGGAGAATATGCTTGGATGGAACACGCACGTCATTTCCCTGCGTGCTCTTACGTAATGTTAATGAAAGATAAAAACTTTATCATCAAGGCACTGGGTATCGTTACCGAACCGCAAGCAGCAACAGCAGCAGCGACAGCACAGAACGAACAACGCACCGACACGATCAAAGAGAATATAAAAAACGTAGAAGGAGGCTCGAATCGTGATACGATGTGCAAAGTCTGTTACGCACAAATCGTGGAAGTTGTACTTATTCCCTTTCGACATTTTATCAAATGTGTGAATTGCGCCATAACCCTACATACGTGTCCCTTATGTAGAACCGCATACACCGCTTACATGAAAGCGTATTTCTAGTTCGTTTTCACGCTTTAATTTCATCGCATAGTGAATACGAGGTTTGAAAAGCTATGCTGCTGAGACAGAAGTGTTTATTCCGACCTCAGCTAATCTCGCATACCTCAGTGTTTGAACAGCACGCGTTGAAGACGGACGCATGGAGCTGTTATCTCCGTGCGAGTACATACGCTGCAGTGACTTAAAGCACTCAGTACTGTACCCTATAGAAATTTTTGTATACGACGTTTTGACATGTAAATTTGTTGCACTGATCCGTGACGAGAATATAAGGTACGAAATAAACGTTCCGAAAAAATTCTTTACGAACGTTTCACAACATACAACGTGTCTGTTCCGTACGACGGACGGATCTGCAGCGTTCCTAGTAACACCAAACACGTTGTTTATAACGAAAAAAGGATGAGCGACGATAAGCTAGCATACTTGGCTTTCACTGTTTCATCGACAACGATGGAAACGAACTCGTTAAGGAAATAGCAGTTATGGATGTCACCGCATTTGCCAGCAAGCATTGGATATTTACACCTCCAGCAGACAGGATCGTTTCGAATCACAAACACGTGAGGACAAACAGATGGTTAACGGACCATTATCATGGACTAGCGTGGACGGACGGGGACACATCGTACGAACATCTTGTGCCGATATTAGAAAAGTATACGTTTCCTTTTAACTTCGTGTTCGTAAAACGATTGCAAAAAAAAAAGATTTCTGCAGACGCGTATCGTGCATTTTAATATTATAAATTTAGAAGGTTTCGGTTGTCCCAAACTCGAACAATTACAATCAATACATGGAACAGCCTGTCTCGCGCACGGCTTATTTCCGGAAATATGTACAAATACTAGAGAACACGCTTTACGGGAGTGGGTTGTATCAGATTTTAGAGTAATCAATATGTTTCTGATAAATTACTAATTGGATATATTATTGTTTAGCGCTTACGTAAAAAATAACAGTCGTCGCCTTTCTGTCGATTACATCACCCTGTCTAGCCGTATAAAAAAAATTAGCGTCGACGACATGTTCGAACAAGCACGAGTGCTGTCTAGTCGTATAAAAATAACCGACTCGCCTCCTACCCACCTACCCATCGAACATAGCGTGAGAAATCAGGTCGTATCCTGTTCACACGGTTAAACCTTGAGTGGTTCCCCTTCTCCGGTTTCCCCCTCCACAACTACCTCCCTATTTATTCCGCTACGCACGAGCGTTATTCATTCAGACCTTGAGAGACGTGCAATAAAATATAAATTCTTTATTTTAAAATGGCGTCAATTTAACTGCAAAGTTTGCAACCATTAGCGCGATTGAGTATAAAAAATTAAGGAATTGATAATCGGTGATAATTGGTGTTAAATATCCAATAGAAGAATTACAGAAAATAGACGCAAATAACGGGAAAGCCGTACTCGTCACTCTCCAAGATTACAGGGACCCAAAACTAAAATATCGTGTATATCTACCTAAGAGATACGCGGGCGTTTCCAAAGATGAGGAATTAAAAATTTTAGTACCATGTTCACTGCAACTGGTTTATCGTGGAGAAGAAGATAGATCTTACATAGTAGACATTGTAGAGTAGGACCGAATGGACATCTTCATTTATCATGTATAATTTTCATTGCAAATACACATAATTGTCATTAGCTGCGCGTACGATTACATATTTATATTAACTTGTACTTAGTTGTATTTCATTTAATTTCTTTTAATTATACATAATATATTTTAACTTATAATATAATGTGCTTACACATATTTCATTTGATTTAATTGTATTCAATTGTCAATGTGGTTATGTCTAGATAATAAAACAAGGCTTACGTGGTGTACATTTTAGAGTAAGCCCGGATAGACATCTTCAAAATTAACAAATATATTTGTACATAATTGTCATTGCACGTGTTTACAAATGGTATTTAAAATATAATGTGCTTACACTTATTTCAATTTGATTTAATTCTACATAATTGTGTATGCGTTTACTTAATGTTATAATATAATGTGCTTACACATAATTCATTTGATATAATTGTATACAATTGTATTTTGTAATTGTCACTACTGTGTGTGTTTACATATTTCATTTTTTGTACATATTTGTCATGTCATAGTGCACTTATTTATTTTAAATTGTAATTAGTTTTACTTAGATGTATTTCGTACACAATTGTCATATTGCGCGTGTTTACATATTATGTATTTTGTAATTGTCACTACTGTGTGCGTTTACATATTATGTATTTTAAATTGTAATATATTTTGATTACATGTATTTTAATTGTTTTCAATTAAACAGTATTGCTTTAACATTTTTATTGTATTTTAATTTCAAAAGTCCTTCGAACATTAACACTATTCATCACTCAATATACAAGCTAGAACGAGTGTTGCACAACGTGCATTCATGTGTTATTACATACAACTAATATAAAAAATCAATTTTATTAAACAGTAATTGCTTGATTATAATATACTTTAGAAATTAAAGAATATTTAAAAATCAAACTCACCCTATACGGGTTCTAGTTGAGTCTCGGCGAACGATGTGATGTTGAGAGCAATTCATACAGCTTATATAAAATATCTCAAGGATGAACGCGAAAGAGATGGTAACAACTAATGCACACCCAACGACAAAAAAAAACGTTAGAGCTGCCACACACAAAGTCAAGGACGGCCACTTAGATTGGCTGGCTAGCGTTCTGTTTCACACGCTAATTTATGTACGTCCCTCACTTCGTTCACACGCAACGATAACATTTGCTCAGACAGTCGGAGTCAATTATTACATCATCAGCGGCTCGCGTTCTGTTATTAAACAAATTTATGTAAGACTAATAAAGCCCCCCGCACTCACTACGTTCACACGCTGCGATAACAGATGGCCAGACTGTCGGAGTCAATTACATCATCAGCAGCAGCTTGTGTTCTGTTATTAAACAAATTTATGTACGACTATGTTCACACGCAACGATAACAGATGGACAGACAGCATCATGATGTAAGACGTTATAAATAACTGCACGTGTAAAGGTCTCAGTGGGAGTCAACTGCCACTTGTCCCTGTTATTCATATTAACTCACAGATATTACATACCCACCAGCGATAACAGATGGCCAGTCAGCATTCTGATGTAAGCGGATAAAAATACTCCACGTGTGAAGGTCTCAGTGGGAGCCGATTACATCATTTGTGGCGTCCTGTTATTCACAGATATTACATACCCACAAGATTAATATAAATAGTAATTATTTTCCATGAGTGTTGTGTGTTTTATATAAGTGAATTGACGTTCAATTATGTAGTGCATATCATGTGTGTTTCTTACAAAAACAAATGTACACGACACTACAGTTCTTTTACGTTCATGCGATAGACCTTACATATCAATAAGAATATCATATATAGTAATATTTATCTTCTATGCCCAGAATTACGATATTCAATTTTACAAGTGAATCAAATTTCAACTGGAGGACGTTCAATTATGCACTGCATATCATGTGTGTTTCTTACAACAAATGTACACGACACTACACTATTTTTTACGTTCGTGCGATAGAAATTACATATCAATAAGAATATAGTATATAGTAATATTTATCCTTTATAAACAGATTTACGATATTCAATTTTACAAGTGAATCGATATTCAACTGAAGGACCAAGTCATCTTTTTATTTTTACCATTCTGTTTTAATTTAACACAGTTCACCTGTTGGTAACAATGCAATACATGTCTCTTCACGTCAACGATATCCCTTTTCCATACATAATGTGCGTTGATATTCAACTGAAAGACCGAGTCATCTTTTTATTTTTTACAATATATTGCAACGATACTTATACATAAATTTAGGCGTGTCGTGCCCCAAGTCCAGGGCGACATTTTATTTTAACAAGACCACTTGCATAATAAACAATTTAATTTGGGTTTCAGGTGTATCTGTAATAAGAACTCTATGTAACTTGTAACGGTATTTCAAATTTATTTGATTTTAATAAAATTGTGCACCTAGCACTTACCTCGACTTAAAACATTCGTTATTATTTGTTATTATGCCGTAAGGCTTATGTTATATACATCCTTACTGACTAAATATTCTATTCTACTAATTATTGTATTAAAGGAAAATCTCATTTCCAGACTACTCAGTCAATTAATGTGTTTCAAAATATCAATATTTAAATATCTTTTTTTTATATATTGTAATGTACTCAAAATATTAATAGTTATTGAATTTATCTTTTGTTTCTCAGTACTGATTTATATCAAACACTAATTGTTTTCATTTAAATGCTTTGTATTCGTTTTATTTCAATACTAACTTGAACTCTTGTTACGTTAATCGTGTTTCTAAAACATCTATGATTTTAATTCTACTTTACAATAAACATTGGCTCTTACTTTTAAATACATCAAAAATTTCTTTAATTGTCTTTGAGTTCATTGTTCGATTAAGAGATAAATAAGTTGTTTATCACCTTATTGTCGTCAATCATACTCGATCATTTGATCCATCTGTAGTCGTCCTCGTCTCGCACTCCAGCGTCCTCTTGTCCAGCGTCGACTCGCTCCTCTTGTCCAGCGTCGACTCGCTCTTCTGTCCAGCGTCGTATCACTCTCTGGAACTTCTCCTCGTGCTGTTTCTGACGTCAATGGATCTTCTTATGTAGATACTCTTATGTAACTTTGTTATTATTTAAAAACAGTTTGTTTGACAATCGAGTTACATAACTGTATGTAACTGGAAGGATGAAACTATTTACAAAAATTTATATTATTCTGTGCGGACGGGCATAAGCTCCCGCTGCACTGTGGATGATTTAAGAAAGAGAACCACTGTAGCTTGTGTGTTCTATTTATACCCATGTCTTGGTCAACACCTTCAGTGGTACGAAATCGACATGTCAGAAACTGTCCCTGGGTTCAGTTCCCCCACTCCTTGTCAATTTCGCTATTTCTTATATTTCTGTGAAGTGCAGAGTCCTGTAAGTATACTCTTATAGTTATCTTGTAACTATTTTCACAACACATGTTCACTGTAATTTTGGACATTGCAACTTAACCCTTTCGATTTGTACACAGTTATTTCACTATTACACTCGTACGGTGTGTCACTTTTGCGTGGTTTTTGTACACAATATTTATTACATTTTATTGTGGTTTTGGATTTTACTCCTTAGTTATAGTTTATGAATAATTACGGAAAAACAGTAATTATGCAATTATTCATCTTGGGGTGGTAAACTCGCCTGCATAGCCCTGCGTTCACACACACATGCAAGATACTGGTGTACACACTTTCAGTTACATTTGTGTGTGTGTGCACGTCGATTCAGGTCGAAACACCTGTTCATATTTTTGTCTGAGCCAAGCTTGCAATCCCTGACATGCTCATTTATAATACATTATTAATTATTTACAGTTTATTAGGTATATTTAAATTTTTATATTCAATGCTCAGTACATCAGTTATTTGTACTGTTGCATTATCCCTCTGCTTGGTAACAAAAAAATATTTAATAAATTTATTTATTAAAATTTTGTTTTATTATTATTATTACACTTGAAAAAATGTAACAAATAATAAAGAATAATATTCGTCATTTCACCCTTAATTGGAGTGTATACAAATGTCTTACCTCCCCTCCTTATACGCTCACTGCTCGTGACCTTGTAGTAGGGTGGCTTCAACAAACAGCTGATCTGACTGGTTTCATTGACCTCGTTGTTTTCATGTGTAGAACTTCCTAAATGACGTTGCGTGGAATTTACCAATTTCTTTCTTCTGTATCTCATCATATACGATGAAAGTGTGTTGTCCTACTCGCTGTCTTAACGTATACGGTCCATTATAAAGTCTGAAGAATTTCTTCGCCGTATTATCACTCCGTTTTCCCACTGGATTAGCTTTGAGTAGTACACTTTCTCCCACGTTGAATTGTTGTAGCTTGTGAGTTAGATTAAAACTTTCCACTCTCTTGTTACCTCTTTCTCTTATCCGTTGCTTTGCGTATTCAATTTTCACACTTATTGGTACAGGTACATTCTGGTTATTAGGTTTGTTTATATACTTAGTCCAAAATCTGTTTGGCTTCTTATCTTCTTCTAATTCCATTGGAGTATATCCTGTTGCTTCACTATAATTTTCGTTGATGGCTTTTTCAAGAAATGGTAAATATTCTGCCCATTTATTGTGTTGATCGTGGCAATATATTAGTAAATATTTACCTAATTCTTTGTTAACTCTCTCAGCAAGGTTTCCTTGAGGATGTCTTATGGATGTGAGTACAGGTTGTATTCCATTTTCCCTTAACGTCCTCTCCCATTTTTCACTTTGGAATTGTACACCTTGATCACTGAGTACCTTCTTCATTTTTCCATATGACGGAATATATTTCTGCAGTAGTATCTTTAGAACAACTTTGGTTGTGGGTCGCATAATTGGGTACAGTCGGACTGCCTTGGAAAACACATCGATACATACCAATATGTGCTTCACACCTCGACTTGATCGTGGTAGTGGTCCCAGAAAACCTACTGTAATTAGCTCTCCCTTGTTCTCCTTCTGTATGCTCTGCATTCCTACGTATGTGTGTAAATTCGGTCCTTAATTTTACATTACCTTACTCATACATTCTTACCTTTGCTTCTAATCTTCCTTAACTCTTTTTTCTTAACATGACATTACTTTATCTAATACATTACTTATACAATACATTAACATTCATTACCTTTTATTACATTTCTTTAACATTACCTTTCTGATCGCTGCTACTTTCCTGAAATACACTTCCGTAACAGAATACTCTTTTAGCTTTGTAGTGTGTCGCATGATCGGTTACAGAGGAACTGTCTTGGAAAACAACGATATTTTTCTCGAAGTCCTTAATCCTACGTAGTCTCTGCCCTTTTGACTTTTCATTCTTGCTTTCTTCTGTGTCCTTGTATCTTCATTAAGTGTTCGCTTGATCAGTCGTTCTGACAATTATAGCAATTATTTTCCATTCCTAACCCTTTCTTCATATTAATAACAACAATAACATCTTTTGCCATTACTTTCTTAAATATTTCTCTACAATAGCATTCCTTACCATTAATAACACATTTCTTAATTAACCCTTTAAAATAATATTCCTTATTTCTTTTTATTTGCTATCATATCCTTAATAAATAACATTTCTTAATTATACTCTCTTATATTATTATTAATAATTAATAGTAATATTATTTTTCTCATTTAAAAATAATTATTTATTTTCGGGTATTGAGTTCGGTTCGGTGTGTCCTTGGAACTGACATCCCTCATTATAACAATTGGTTGTTGTAAACAGGAAATTCATTGTGCTCACCCTCGCGACAACATTCCTCGTTACCTTTCCGTTGCATTGCTGCGACGTTTGTGTGCGTACTTACCGTGTGAACGTTTGTTTTGATCGTGTAAGTCACCTGTTCGTAGGGTGAAAACTTTATTCTCCGTCTCTTTCTCTCGTAACGGTCGCATTTCTTAATTCCTCCTTCTCTCCGCGTAGCTGCTTTTGACGAACGCATTTTTTACTAGTTCGTATGCGTTTTGCTCTCGTGCATCGCCTATAATAATCTTTGTAGTTTTTATACCTACAGTTATAATTATCGGTACTATAATTATCGTTCGCTTTATATTTCTCGTGCGTATATCTACCGTCATATTTACCACAATTTTGTGTAGTGTTTCGTCTAGATAACTTACTACGTTTCTTGTTATACCTACAGTGATATTTATCTCCGTAAGTGTAGTGTCTTATGTGTTTCACATGTGTCATCCTGTGTGACTTACTATTGTGTGTGTGTCTCACACTTGGAATATCGCTATTAATAAGGTATGTTTTATTAACCTCAATTTGCTTCTCTTCCTTAATGTTAATTACTTTATAATTATCGTTAGTAATTACACACGTATTTTCAACTAATATGAATTCTTCACATATTATCTTTTCACATATCAGCTCCGTTTGTTTATTAATAATTCCACAGACATTTTCTGCGATCGTGTCAATACGTAAATTTGTATTAGCAATTTTTTCGGTTAACTGTGCAGTACTGTCTATTATACTTTGTTTGATTTCTATGTTGTCTTGTTTCAACTGGAGATTATCAATTTTTAACTCTTATAGACTCTCTGAAATTTTTATGGTGTCTTGTCTAAACTTTTCAGTTTGTTCTTCTAATTGTTTCTTATTAGATTCTTTTAATTCGTCTATTCTAGCATTTACATTTTCTGTCTGTTTATTTAAATTTTCTGTCTGTTTTGTGCTTAATTCATCGACCCAGGCACGCATCATTGTCTGGAAAGCCTCTACGTCTAAATTTCCTGTAGTCGTCATGTTGAAGTATTTTTTAAAATATTTATTTAGTAGTAATTCTTTAATAATTATTATTGATAACCGTTCCCTACTTATTTATTTATTTCTTTATTTTTATTAATAGTTATTATTAATACTCACTACAGTTACACCTGTTACATAGACAAACAATATCATTCGTGGGCGCCAGCTGTGTGATTACACAACAATTAACATTACATTCAGTTACTGTTTAATATAAATAATAATTACATGTTATACATTTTTCATTTAACACACTCTTTATATTTTAGAGCAACCATTTAGCTACATAAAAATATTTTAATAGTTAAATGATGGGGATCGGGCCATACGTTCATGTGCTACAATTAATGTAACAAATTTTTGCACGTAAATTTAGGCATGTCGTGCCCCAAGTCCAGGGCGACATTATATGCAACGTATTTATGTGTACAAATTTATATGTAATTTAATTTGTATAGCCCCACGTTCTTTGGGAGCCATTATATGCAACGATACATATACATAAATTTAGGCGTGTCGTGCCCCAAGTCCAGGGCGACATTTTATTTTAACAAGACCACTTGCATAATAAACAATTTAATTTGGGTTTCAGGTGTATCTGTAATAAGAGCTCTATGTAACTTGTAACGGTATTTCAAATTTATTTGATTTTAATAAAATTGTGCACCTAGCACTTACCTCGACTTAAAACATTCGTTATTATTTGTTATTATGCCGTAAGGCTTATGTTATATACATCCTTACTGACTAAATATTCTATTTTACTAATTATTGTATTAAAGGAAAATCTCATTTCCAGACTACTCAGTCAATTAATGTGTTTCAAAATATCAATATTTAAATATCTTTTTATATATTGTAATGTACTCAAAATATTAATAGTTATTGAATTTATCTTTTGTTTCTCAGTACTGATTTATATCAAACACTAATTGTTTTCATTTAAATGCTTTGTATTCGTTTTATTTCAATACTAATTTGAGCTCTTGTTACGTTAATCGTGTTTCTAAAGCATCTATGATTTTAATTCTACTTTACAATAAACATTGGCTCTTACTTTTAAATACATCAAAAATTTCTTTAATTGTCTTTGAGTTCATTGTTCGATTAAGAGATAAATAAGTTGTTTATCACCTTATTGTCGTCAATCATACTCGATCATTTGATCCATCTGTAGTCGTCCTCGTCTCGCACTCCAGCGTCCTCTTGTCCAGCGTCGACTCGCTCCTCTTGTCCAGCGTCGACTCGCTCTTCTGTCCAGCGTCGTATCACTCTCTGGAACTTCTCCTCGTGCTGTTTCTGACGTCAATGGATCTTCTTATGTAGATACTCTTATGTAACTTTGTTATTATTTAAAAACAGTTTGTTTGACAATCGAGTTACATAACTGTATGTAACTGGAAGGATGAAACTATTTACAAAAATTTATATTATTCTGTGCGGACGGGCATAAGCTCCCGCTGCACTGTGGATGATTTAAGAAAGAGAACCACTGTAGCTTGTGTGTTCTATTTATACCCATGTCTTGGTCAACACCTTCAGTGGTACGAAATCGACATGTCAGAAACTGTCCCTGGGTTCAGTTCCCCCACTCCTTGTCAATTTCGCTATTTCTTATATTTCTGTGAAGTGCAGAGTCCTGTAAGTATACTCTTATAGTTATCTTGTAACTATTTTCACAACACATGTTCACTGTAATTTTGGACATTGCAACTTAACCCTTTCGATTTGTACACAGTTATTTCACTATTACACTCGTACGGTGTGTCACTTTTGCGTGGTTTTTGTACACAATATTTATTACATTTTATTGTGGTTTTGGATTTTACTCCTTAGTTATAGTTTATGAATAATTACGGAAAAACAGTAATTATGCAATTATTCATCTTGGGGTGGTAAACTCGCCTGCATAGACCTGCGTTCACACACACATGCAAGATACTGGTGTACACACATTCAGTTACATTTGTGTGTGTGTGCACGTCGATTCAGGTCGAAACACCTGTTCATATTTTTGTCTGAGCCAAGCTTGAAATCCCTAACATGCTTATTTATAATACATTATTAATTATTTACAGTTTATTAGGTATATTTAAATTTTTATATTCAATGCTCAGTACATCAGTTATTTGTACTGTTGCAATATATATTTACTTACCACATAGACACGCATTCGAATTTACACAGTTCACATGTTTTGGCAACCATGCAATACACGGCATCGACGATATCCGGACGGCGGCGTATATATCCAAACCCGTACACTATAACACACGCACGAGTTGACAACGTGGCCGACGATTAACCAGCACACACGCACGAGTCGACAACGTCGGCGCTTTTCCAACATGGCCGACCACACCAATCATCTCCCACCCGACAACATGGCCGACGCTGACAACATGGACGCAGACCCCACCACTCCGGGCCGCGATCAAGCCACGACCAGGCCGCGGCCAGGCCGCCGCCGGACGGCGAACAAACCGCCGACACGCCTCCGCCTAGCAACGACCAATCCCCCCCCCGCCGCCGACAACATGGCCGACGGACGAATCACAACTTCGTCACGCCCAACACTGTCACCTGGCACAACACCACTACCCACCCAAGCCATCCCCACCTACACCATGGGCGGCACAGCACCGGATGTATACTCCCACCACCAAAATTTTTGAATTTCGCGCCAAAAGAGGGGGGAGTGACGTCACTTCCGCGGTAGAACTCTCATAACACCCTACTGACAGGCAAGACAACTGTTCAGTACGTGAATATTTTGAAAAAGAAAAAGCAACGGGGAGCCGTTAATTTCCGTTAGTAAAGTTTAAGAGCGTACTGCTGCCGCATGCATACATAACATTTCTACCACTGTTACCATGAAAAAGCAGAGCTGTTGGAGCTGGCGTCAGGTTGTAAACCCCGATTTCCGGAATACGTAATTGACAAAGTAGCGCAAGAACATGGCCATAAAGTAGTAAGATTACCACCGTATCATTGTCATTTTAACCCCATCGAGTTAATTTGGGCAAAAGTAAAAGGATATGTAGCAAGAAATAATAAGACTTTTACAGGAACTGAAGTAAAAAAATTGATACGCTATGGTATTACGAATGTTACTGAAAATGATTGGGGAAAAGCAGTGATGCATACAAAGAAAGTGATTGACGAAGCATCGAGCAACGAAGGAATATTAGAAGACGCCGTGGAACAACTGGTAATAAATTTGGGCACAGAATCCAGTGACTCGAGTGACTCGGGTAGCGACATAAGTGGTGTAACACCATTAGATTAACGGCACAGTCGGAAAACTACAGATAGGTAATAATAATTTTATTTTCAGTTATGTTTTTATGGTAAAAGTAATAACAACAAAACATTGACTCTTATTTTGCTGTCTTATATTTTTTATTATTGTTAATTTTTACTTTATTTACACATATTTATACACTAAGTTGATGACTGCACATTGTCACATTTATCGTTAAATCAAAAAATTAAGACACTGAACATTTGAAGTTAATTAAAAAAAACACTGAAGTTAAATAAGTTCTAGTTTATTATTCTCGCAAGAATTCACATTTTTCGTTTATGAATTGTCTATAGTTACAACTTAATAAATATTCGTTTTAAGTAGGGGAATACATATTTAGTCTGCGCGTACTGGATTTGTTTTTTCTGCGTGAAGTATGTTTTGAGTGAATGCAGTAAGTAGGCCACACACGCTGCAATTTGTAGCGGCACATGTTGCAGTGCAACATGCGCTCGCAACAAGTGCCAGTTGCAGTGACTCCACACACGTTGATACCGTTTCAAAAACAGTAGTTCAGTACGAGTAGCTATGATGGCTGTACCTCCGGAAGTTCTCATTTCTTTAGCCGTGTGTTTATATTTGCTCGGTAAAAAACATGAGGAACTTATTCATATATGAGGAACTTAAAGGAGAATATCTGAAGGTAGGTGAAAACAGTAACTAACTTTAAATAAGTACTTATTCATTACAAGGATATATTATTTTAGGCTGTTAAATTTTATAACTAATCTATTCATTGCTTCTGTACTATTGTAATAAACACGGTACTCACATATTTGGTCATTGTGTAAATGAATAACGTATGTCATTTAATATTTAATAGGCATTTATTTAATTTTAATTATACAAAAGTGAATAATTAAACAGCAGATAATACACAAAATTAAATAGCACTTAACACAAAAACAAATAATTAAATAGTACTTAATGCATTGTGAAAATAGTGTTATTTGTCAATTATTTATTAAAACGTATAAAAGCATTCAAGTCGTCATCACATCCCGTCTGTACTGGCTGATTAGAAGTGTTAACGGTATTCATAGCAGTTTGAGGATAAGCTATTGTTTGTTCAGTGGCATTTAAGTTTTGATGTGTGATTGAAGTGTTTTGAAGGCCTACTGTAGTAGAAGGATAATTGAATGTGTTAAATGTATTAGAAGGGGGTTGAAACTCCGACAGTCTATATGGCTGATAAGTGTTACCTGCATTCGGAAAATATTTTGCAATCCTACCGGTTGTTGTAACTGAATTGAGGAATGTTCATTCAGTTTATTCAGTTTTCCATAAAAAATAATGTCACTCACTAATTTTTCTGCGATTACTCTTTGATCAACAGTTAACAACTTTAAGTCACATCCGTATTTTTTTCCAGCAACACTGAATTCATCGTCAATATCATCTTCCGCAGATCTTCCAGTAAAATTGTTGAATTTCTTTAAAGTTGTACTAGCTAGTTGTAAAAATTCACGTTCTGAAGTAGAACGCTTTTTGTTTGATTGACTTGATGACGCAACTGATATTACTGATGGTGCGCGGCTTCCTTGTACCTCGGGAGAGGCAATCTATACCATACTGTCATCTGAATTTCTCGTTTCGCCATCAGGAATTTGCTGTAAATAAAAGAATGGGTTATAGTAACATAGTAATTGTAACAGTAAAAGCAAAAAGTAAAAAAAGTAAATAAAGTAACAGTAAACAGTAAAAGAAAATAGTAATAATAATATTAAAATACTGATTTTTAAAAATTCGTAACAATAATTTGTTTCAGTTCCCTACTCATGAAGAAGAGTGGAAAAAATTAGCAGAAGACTTCAGAGAAAAGTGGCAGTTTGATACATGTGTCGGGTCAATCGGTGGCAAACATATCAACATTGGAAAACCGCATAACAGTGGATCTTACTATTACAATTATAAAGGGAAATTCAGCATTGTTCTGCTTGCCATAGTTAATGCAAACTATGAATTTTTAATGGTTCATGTTGGTATTATTGGGACAATCTCAGATGGAGGAATTTTGCAGGAAACGACATTTTACAATAAACTTTTAAACGGATCACTTAACCTCCCAGCACCCAAAGTCATTCCTAGTTTGGCATATTCTCTACCGTATACATTTATTGGGGATGACGCTTTCCCGCTCATGGGGAATTTATTGAAACCATATCCCCAAAAAAGTTTGTTTTTAACTACAGATTGTGTAGGGCAAGGCGTGTAGTTGAAAATGCTTTCGGCATTTTAGCCTCACGATTTCGAGTATTTACAACTGATATCGGGCTATCTGTTAAAAACATCGACTATGTAGTACTAGCAGCATGCGTTCTTCACAATTATCTTAGACGTAATGCCACAAACGCGTATTCTCCAAATGCATTCATAGACAGAGAAGATTTACACTTAGGGGGCATCGTGAAAGGAGAATGGCGTTTGAACTCCGTCAAATTGACTCCACTACAGCGTACGCCACGAGCAGCCTCCAGCGCAGCAAAATGTATTAGGTATCAGTATAAAACATATTTTAACACTGAAGGGAGTCCCTTTTCAAGAGGGAATGGCTTTCAGAGGGCGAAGTGGACAGTTTTCTTTGAACACACAATAAATAAGTTTCAGGACTGAAATTACAGTATGTACTGTTTGTAATATCATAGCAGATGTTAATATACAGATTAATAAATTACACATTTAATAAGATGCACAGCCTTTAATTTATGTCAAGATTGATTCAAGCCGCATTATATAACTTTAAAAGTTACAATCTTATAGGTGCCGTGAAATCCTTGCGGCTAATTACCGAGAACGCAAGGACTTGAATCACGCTTGACAATAATTAATTTTTTCATGATTATGTTTCTTCTTGATTTTTTAACGATTTATAAAAACTAATAAATTAAGAAAAATAACATAGCTAGCTTACCTCAGGGTCTTCGTTAACGCTGGTTTCATCATCCAAGTTCGATTTTCCACTTCTTGGTGTTTCGGAATCTATTACAAAACTTAAAATGTCGTAGTACCATAGGTTTGGCTCATATGATTCTTCGGCTGAGCTTCCCGTTTTCTTAGAATCAACAACTTTCTTATGTTCCCGTCTAAAACTGCTTCTTAATGCATGAATTTTTTTAACAACAAAATCTTTGTTAGCGTGTGGGTACCTTTCACGACATTTCTCTATCAAATCGTTATATGCGTCACTTCTCAAATGTTTATCTGAGTATTCCTTGCATTTGGAGTTCCACAAACAGGGATACAACTGATATAGGCTATGTTAATGAACTCTTCAGTAAATTTTTTTTACCAGAATTCATTTTTAAAGTATTCACGATATTAAAAAATACAGTAAATAAATATAACACTTTTTATTAAATTATTTTCGTACAGTTTAGCAGATGCTGCCTGGAATTGTACTGAGAAACAATGAAGCGGTTGCGCCACCACACCATTCACGTTGCTACATGCAGCTGTATACGTTGCGCTGTTGCACGGTTACCCGTCCGAGACGGGGCACTGCAACACATCGTGCAACCAGCTGAAACTGCAACCGCTGCAGTGCAACCAGCCCACACACGCTATCACTTGTGGCGGCACAAGTTGCAGTGCAACATGTGCCGCTACAAATTTCAGCGTGTGTGGCCAGCAACGAAACTTACGCCTGGGCGACACTCAACAGAAACACGTGGTTACGAAGTGGCAACATGGTGATGACATCATTGCAAACGTCAATCCCTCACCTGTAAAAATTATAGTATAGTTGGAAAACACAAAACGAAATTCTCGAAATAAGCAATGCCCTAATTCTTGATGGACTGCTGGCAAAGATACATTCATCATCATATTTTTCTGTGCTCGTTGATGAAACAACTGATATTGCTGGTGTACAGCAAATGTCGCTTTGCATTCGTTGTGCCGATTTCTCGATATCAAATGTGGAGGAACTTTTTTGCAGTTTGTACCACTCCATGATGTTACAGGCAAGGAAATTGCAGTTACAGTTATTGACAAACTGAAGGATCTTGGAATAGATATGACCAAGTTGCGCGGGCAAGGGTACGATGGAGCCTCTACTCTTAGCAGAAAATTTAATGGCGTACAAGCCCATGTTCAAGCTATGTTTCCAAAAGCATTGTATGTTCATTGTGCTGCACATTCGTTAAACTTAGCTGTGTCAAATTCTTGTAAAGTTCCGTCAATGAGGACCTATTTAGGTACAATTGGAAAATTGTATGACTTTTTTCATACTCCAAAAAGACAGTCTGTCTTGGAGCAATGTTTAGAACAAGCAGAAATTCGTTCAACCCACGGAAAATTAAAACAACTTTGTGCCACTAGGTGGGTTAAAAGATACACTTCTGTTGCTATTTTTATTGAATTGTACGATGGGATAGTTTTGGCTTTAGACAGGATTGCTGAATGGCCAGATAAAGATTCTGCTAATGCTGAACACTAGTTAAACTGTACGGCAAAAAGAGTAAATTTTGTTATTGCTCTGTATGTTATAAATCAAATCTTTTCTTACAGTAACATTTTATGTAAATCGCTGCAACAAAGAAGTATTGACCTGAAAAATGCATGTGGTCTTGCCGAAGACACAGCGCTAGAGATAAGAATGCTAAGGCAAAACGCTAACTCTGAGTATACTAAATTATTTTTAAGTGCTAAAATGAAAGGTGAAAAATTTGATTTCCCACTGAACATACCAAGAATTGCTAACAAACAGACATTAAGATGTAATGTGGATGCTGCTAGTTCAGAAGATTATTATCGAGTGTCAATACACATCCCATTTTTAGATGCCTTTTTAAATAATTTGGAACAAAGATTTTCAAAACACAAGTCTATTTTGACAGGATTCCAATCACTCTTGCCAGCAGATCCTAACAGACTTTTCGAGGAAACTTTAAATTAGTTTCAATCTTTGGTTTCATTCTACAACAGTGACTTAAACGGGACAGTTGATGAACTAAAAATAGAGTTGAAGTTTTGGTACAGAGCCATTGCTAGGCTGAAGAAGGATGACTGGCCAAAAGATGCGTTAAGTGCTTTAAGGCACTGCAAAGAAAATATTCTTCCAAACGTTTAAACATTGTTGCACATATTAGCAGTTCTACCTGTGTCCACTTCTGAAAATGAAAGGACATTTGCCACTTTGCACAGACTAAAGAATTATTTAAGAAATTCTACTTCTGCTCCATCAACTGAATCCATTTTAGAAAAATTAGATAAACTGAAAAAGACACGAAAAATTGACATTAGTTTGAAATAGTGATGATTGTGTTCCAACTACAAAAGAGTTAGTTCTGACCAGTTATGTTGTTTTTATAAATAACTGACTATATCCTCACAAATAAATAACTGTATTTACTGTTGCTAAAGGATAAACTATAAACTAAAAACAATTATTTCAATAAATCAGTATCTACGGATTAAGTGACTGAAATTATTTAGTAAGCTATTACATACATAATTTTTACTCACGACTGCCCTGCTTTTAGAGAAAAAATGAAGTTTTTGAACGCCCCCCGCCCCCCGGAAAAAAATCCTGGGTGCGCCACTGTTGAGCCGCTCATCACCAAAGACATCACAACAAAAATTTTAACTTTCCAAATCTGACACATTTTCTAAGTTTGACATCCACCAAAAAAAATTTAAAAAACTACAACTTACCTTGATGACCGGCTCACTCGTTCACTCGAACAAGGAGAAGACTCCTAGTGGAAGAATGTCCACATGCTGGGTAACCATTGGGGAATCGGACGAATGAGGCGACCTCAAATTCTTTTGTTTTGTTTAAATTCAACAATTACCAATTTATTAATACTCCTCGAAATAATAAATCATATACAATATTTCATGTGACAGCACTCCATTAGGAGTATATATAATATACACCATATTTAAAATATATGACATCGTATTCAGAATTTAAATTTCAAAATATTCAAAATTCAATATTTAAAAAAAACATTCCATTAAAATTATATAAAATCTGTAAAACCTTTAAACTCTCTGACATGGCATGCAAATCACCATTGACATGCACCTTTTTACCTTCACCCATAGAATTTCCTCATTGGGAAATAAATACATTAACATGATAAGTACAAAGAGTAAATCCAGAGGTTTTCAAAATATAACATTTAATAACACTAAGTCTTTTTTTTTTTTTTTTTTTTTTTTTTTTTTTAAAGTCCCCCTCTGGTTGTACTATAAACACTTTCAATAATATCAACAATTTTATAAACCATTTAACAAGCATTAACAAGCAATTCTATCCTACAACGATTTAAACAAACATATTACATAACGACATGCGCCCTCTGAAATCTAATTCAAAATTTAAAAAAAGAGAATCATATAATTAGGAAAAAATAATGGCAACCTAAGATAGGTAATTATACCCTCTGCGTGGAATTCACAAGTGCATGTTCTCAGTTTTCCCTAAACCTGCATAAACTTGAGTAGCACAAAGGCTTGCAGATTTCAGAGTGCACCATTATTAAGAAACTAACAAATAATCAGGTACATATATCTCTCAGCCATGTAATATGTTGTGTGCATGGAATTATGAGCCTATACCTATACAAAAGAATTTTCACAGTGACTGTAAATGGATAGAGAATGAAATTAAATATGAGTATATACATCTACCAAAGATTTTTAAAAGGTCACTGTACATTGATAGAGAATTAACAATACTATGAGCATATAAATCTACAATTCTTATAAATATATAAATAGTAAAAATTTCATCTTGTACAGCAGTTCAGTCATTTTTGTTAATAGGCTGAATGCCCCTGAATTACAGTTCTAGTACAGAGCAAGGTAATGTTACAATTGTAGGTGATCTGCAACTCTTTTCATAATCAGATTTACAAGTTCCACTAAAAGGCTGCCACAATATAAGTTCCCCACAGATCATAGTAAAAAAGGTATACTAGAAATTACATGCTTCCACAATTAACACACAAGGCATTTATAGGAACACACTGAATATGAGCATTTAAGGAACTCGGCTGAATTTTGCTTCACTCGGCCCATGAGCACACTGGCCAATTCCTAACACATTTTCTTAAGTTTTTTTATTTTTGTTTTCATTTTTTTTTTGTAGATAAAATTTTGCACAGAAGCTATTACCGTCGAATAAGAAACTAGTCACATAAGACACTAGTAAGGTTCACCAGACCTTTCTTTTATTAAAAGCATGCGTTCAAAAATTTGCAATGAGTGCAGAAACCTGTCTATTATATTCCCAATATATAGAGAAGGAAAAAAAATATATCCAGAATTAAGCAACAGTTGTTCTTTTTTTTTTTGTGTTAAGAAACAGTTAGGCCACACTTGGCTCCAAAACGAGCAGCGCAAAAAACGCATCCCAGGCAAAATTTAATAATTTTTATTTTTCCATACCTGTACGATTTTGCAAAGTGTCACTTACAATTGAGTTCCTCAACTTACTCACACATAAATCACATCTCGGTCTTCACAGGATCACGGCCGCCGGCGCAGAGACCCGCCGGCACACGTTACACTCAGCCTGCCATGATTAATTTAAAAAACCCAGGCCTTATAAAAAAAAATAAAGCAACTTTTCAAACGCCGATCGCTAAGACCGCACGTGGCGAGAACAGCTCATGAATAGAACCGCTGACATCAACCCTCGTCTCTCTCTACCCAGCTGACCCGGAACCACCCCCCATCGAGTCAAAAGAAAAACTCTCCACTCGACGAAAACCACAGGCCAACCCACTGCTCAAGTCAAAACAGCAAACCCTCTACTCACGGCAAACACCGCACCAAGCAGCGGAACCGAAAAGTTAAGTTGTGCGAAGTCTCTAACAGATAGCGACAGTATCCAAAATTCGGAGCGAGAGCCACAACCAGTTCCGAAGTTACCGTAACTTCTCATAGATAGCGAAGTGACCACTGTCCAAAGCGCACTCCCCAGATACATGAAAATATCGCCCGGAATCCTTAGAACCGCTACTTGCCGTACACCTACGTACGGCACACTGTCTCCGTATTTTTAACAATGTTCATTTTAGACTGCGACTTTCTCAACTTGGCGTTAGATATCTTGCTGCACAAAAAAAAATTCTATTTGCATTTTTATCTTTGTCCTGCTTGCGCAAAATTGAAGGAGATGTGACTATTATAAACATCAAACATGGGTGATTTTTTAGTTGTTCCTTTTGGTAGCCAGCATTGGCACACTGTCTTGTGATAACCATTTCTTCTGCTGTTCAGTGGAATTCTTACATAACAAAGGAAAAATCTAGTAAATGACAAGGGTTCATCCTGTTCATACATTCCTTACCAAATGTTTCCCTGATTACCAAAGGGTTTTGGCCGAGGACAAATTATAAAGGTGATATTAACTTGTAGAGGAATACGAAAGTGGAGTCTCAGAATAAACATAGGTTAAACACGCAGTGATTGGGAAACAAGGCCACAACTTGCACACACTGAGGAACAATTGATTAAACGTATAAACGAATACAAGTACTTGGAGATAACATTAACATCAGATGGAAGGGTCGATGTAAACGTAAAAAACAAAATTAGGGAAAAAAGATAATTATTAAACTATGCCCCCTGTACTATGGAGTGAAAAGATTTCAAAAATTACATTAAACTCATATTCAAATAAATCATACAAAATATAATTACATACAAGACAGAAGCTTGAAAGTGACAAATGTTACGAAGACTAAGATAACTGAGGGAGAAATAATGTATCGGAGACGTTGCAAAACTACGATTAGAGGTATAGTGGGAAACAAACATATTAATGAAAGTAGGTAAGCTTTTAAGAGAAAATAATGTTTACAGGAAAACAGAACAAATTGACTTGATGTAAGTACACGTGTCATGACGGAGAATATTACAATACTAAAGAAAAATAGGACGGGAAACCGAAAAAATAAGAAACAGAGGACGATCTTGATAATAACTGGAACGTACAGGCTGCATATGCTATGTTGAAAATAAATTTAGGTGGGTAGGCTTTAGACTTGTTCTTACTCCAAGACCCATCTCTTTCTTGTTGATGTTCTATATGCCTTTTACCTTTAGGTTCGTATTTGTGCGGAATGTTTAGTAGCCCATTCTGCCTTTGTCCAATAGTACATTTGTTCTAGTCACGCCCAATGGTATTCTTGACTCTTCTCTCTCACAGCAAATACTCCGAATTTTTGTCTTCAAAATTCTTTATTTTGGGTATAGTTGCGTCTGGTACTGCCTTTTGCCCCCCTCAGAAATCTCATTCTTTTTTCATGTACTACCATGATGATCCATCAGTGGCGTGCCGACACAGTGTGCAAAGTGTGCGGCACACACAAGCGCCAGGATAGTAGGATAGTAAAGGTGCCAAAAATTTCAAGCGATGAGTAATAAAAAAAATCAGTCATTAAGTTAATTGTATTAACCTTTCGGTTTTCTCTGGACGGGTATTCTTGCCAAATTTTTATGACTGTATGGTGCTCCTGATGTGTTAAGTCGCATGTCACTTTGTAAAGTGGTCAGAACGGTTTCGTATTGCTGTGGCTGTAACTAACGGGACTATTATTGTACATTCAAGGTCAATTATTATCGTTAGTTATGAGTCACCAGTTGAAACATAAACATTTCATTCAGTGCGTATGTGATATGTAAACGCTGCGATACTTGTCAGTTGATTGTGCTTGGGATTTTGTGATTCCTGCGATAAGTGGACAGGAATAATCACTGTTGTGGGGATTTTATTTTGTACTTACATTTGCTAATTGAAAGGCGAGTGTGCTTGAGGTTTTATAGTCTATGCTATAAGTGATAGTATAATTGTTGTTTTGGCGTGTTTATTTATTCTTTACACTTGTTATGGCTAAAAAGTATTTATCTGAAGCCAAAGTAGCAGAAATTCTTGTTTGAAGTGATAGTAAAGAAGCTTTTCTGATGAAAGTGGTCAGTCATCATTGGAAGAAGCGACAAAGGCGCTCCAGTAGTATCCTGTTTGCAGGATGCCACGCGTTTGAATTTGTTCGAACTCGTATTTGCTCTAAACATATACAAGAAAACCGCCAGTTTTTTTTTCAATAAACTTATAATTAATAGGCTATATTTCGTATTTCATTTGTACTCACTGGATACGTTTTTATAAAGTGATTTTTTTTTATTTTTTGGGGGAAGTATAGGAGCGTCAACTAAAGTTCTGCACACAGGAGCCGGACACTACTGGCGCATCTCTGTGATCCATGGTATTATATATATCTTCGTCTTTCTCTTCCCTACCTCTTTTTCTTCATCTTCTTCTTTTTCATCTTCTTTTTCTAGCCACTATGCATGTCTCTTTATTCTGGCTTTAAGGTTTTATCCTTGGTTTTCTATTACTTCATTCCACTGGCCTAATGGTTTTCCTCGGTTAAACTACTACGTACAATAACGGAAAATAAGCGAACATTCTAGTGGTTAAGAGAGTGTGATGAAGTAGTCAGGAAATAAAAATTTCTTTATGGTCGGAGTCAGTTCTTGCTTTTCCAGCTTCCGAAAGAAAGTATATCGTAGTCACAGATGCAAACAATACTGGAAGGGCAGTTGGCAATGTGGCTTGACGTTTGCAAGAGTACAACGTCAAGGTGTACTAGTAGTAGTGTAACCTCTCTATGCTCTTAGTATATATTTTATTTCTTTTTAAATTTCTATCTCCTTGCTTGTTGGTTTTGAAAGAGAGGTTACAAGTTATTTAGAACTAGGCAAGAGCCTAGAGAAGCTAAAATTGGGCTGGGTCCAGTATGATGGGACTTGCAAATGAAACACTGAACTTAGGATAACAACAACGATTTATTGTTCTTGGCTAGTACAACATATGAGCCTCTAAAGGCAAGAGAAATAAGTCTTTTGATCGTTAAATATAATTTCATTAATATGTGCCTTGCCAAAAGTTGAACAAGGAATAATAACTATTAACAGCACTAAGTATTGCATGAATATTAATAGCTGAACCATCATTGACTAACAAATCGTGGAATGCTACATAAATAACAAATTATGGTTATAAAATAATACAATTATAAAATGGCACACAGTTTCGACCTGCAAGTAATCACTTTTTATAACAAGGCATAAATATACAGAAATATACACAGGCATAATCAATATGACAAGTAACAATTATGTAAAACAACACACACATATAATTAACATCAACAAACGTATATTTAAATAACCCATCACATGTTCACCCTGGTTATCAGCGCATATAATAATCTTGTTCAACACCCATAACCCCCTTATTCTGACCAAGTGTCCGGCCCCCTTTACTGTTTAATTAATAGGTGACTAAAACCCTCTCCCCAAAACTTCAATTAAAATATCCCAGGAGTGGAGCAGACATGCCCCCAAGTTTTAACAAGATAAGTGTTAACTGAATGTTCTCTGTAAGCCATGCGGCCCGCGCACAAATCCCATGCCGATATTTAATTATCAAATTAAATCCCATCAATTACTATAATGAAAAGTAGCATCACAAGGTCAACATGGATGTCCGGTTGCCTAACTGCATTTTATGTTTCTTTTTACCTTCAAAACAGAATATAGAAAAATAGTGGAACTTGACCACCATGAGTATTCATAACTGACATTGATCAATCTTGTGTAGTCTTATGGTTAACTAATTGTTATAGGGAGCAATTACAATTATGGTTAAAAAAATTTGCTATGGTAAAATACAATCTTTGACAATGGTAAATTTAAAGTGTGCAAATTAGCTAAACAGTGGAACAGAATTTGTAAAACGGAATCTAAGTCATAAAGGTATGAAGTCAGCTCACAGTGTTCCAAAACTTAACTACCGGCAGGGTCAGGCATCGGACGAGATCTAGCAAGATCTGACACAGACAGACTTGCAGTGGACGTCTCCAACGGGAGTCGCCCACGGTTTAAAACCACCCCCAGATATGAATGAATAATAAAATACGTGTCCACAAGGAGCAAAATCGTTAACATAACTATCCCAACATGCTTAAAACAGAAATAGAATGAGATTCAACTCTATCTACCGAACTCCCCTCGACCCGGGCGGTGCGTGACCCCGGCCGAGTTTTCACTCTCAGAACGAGATATACATGATAGTAATAGAGGAGGCGTAAGCCTTACAAAATGCAATTAAAACATTCCACCCATTATCCGGAAATAACTGTCCACACTGGAACGTTTCATGAAAGTCTCACAGAGTAATTCGGCCACAAGATTTAGGTTAAAAATGGTTAAATTTCACCTGGTTTGAAGGGTGTATGTTGAGGGCTCAGTAGTGTGTGTCCAGTCCATCCTTCCGGCTGACACAGCTGACGAAGGTTTTAAAATTACATCGTCGGAGGCAGTTGTTCGGCCATCCTTCCAGAGCGGGGCAGATTCCCGGCTACCTCGGAAACCCTGCACAATTATATCTGGGATTACTCATAAGTTCATGAAACACACACTACCACATTTACCCACTGACATAGCATGGACTGTCCGGTTTGTGAACTCGAAAAATAGCCTAAGTCAAGAATCCCAATGAATGTGGTAATTCACTTCAAAAAAAAATAACCCCATTGAATATGTTAATATAGAATATTTCTAAATATAGTCATTCCATAATAATGATAATTTTAATTAACCTTTATGCAAAAGTTTTCATGACGCACTTACAGGAATTGGCAACTTTTAACAAGTCCGTGACATATACAGATATCAGAAAATTACTGACTTACGCCCCATCTTAGTTTAGTTAATTCAGTAGAAGCATTACAAGATTAATATAAAACATAATTATATCCCTAACGTTACAATCAATTAACCAGGGTTGAGATAAAGCATACATAAAACTAATTATAACCTGAACTCGCCATGTGCTAAAGGATTCACTGCAATGTATATCTCAACGCATCCACTTTAATATTAAATAAAACCAATTTGTTTTTATAAATAATTAAAATACATATTTTAATGGACTTACCGGAGGTCACGTAGCTTTCTACTTATTCATAGAAGAAGCTGGGAGACGAAAACTGTTCAATCTACTCTGCCAGCCGGGGACCAGAATGTGAGGCGCTGATAGCTAAAGTCGGACTGAATAAACCGGCTGTTGAAAAAACCGTGCGTAACATCGATAGGGCGCTCGCGAGTCGGGCGGACATACAGCATGACAAAGTCCAACTGACCGTACCAAAGGACAACTTCTGTCGCGTCGACAAATACGTAAATACTTTAATTAATCACCATATAGACATCGGAACATCGCCGCGTTTTCCAAAACGCGGCACACCCCCACCCCAAAAGGGCAACCCGGTTGCCTCACCTTCAAACGCGGGAAAGTACCCTGCAGTGTACTCCCATCTGAAAACTCCGGTGGACATCGTGGGTGAGTTGGCCAGGCAGACTCGCTCCCAGGAGAACAGAGGCTCAGAAGGGAAAACGAAAGAGACGAAAGAAGACGTGTAGAGTGTAAGTGTGCGGTTGCTGCACGCTGACCTGATCAGGGCCAGCCCACAGCAAAGAGGGACAGAGAAGAAAGACAAAGAAAATTTCGGGAGCTCCCTGAGTTCCGACCTCCTGAGGCTTGTCCACCCAAACCGGAACACGATCGCCACCTAAACAGGGGAATCTCCCCCATGTAATTACGGGATAATCCCCTAATACTACCCCCCATTTCACACAATAGCTTTACTGCGCGGGCCAAGGGGAAAGGGGGAGACGACAGTCCCCATGATGCGGTGGTCCCACTGGGACCTCACGGAAAACCATGTCAACTGTGACTATGGCACCTTTCCAATATATATATGTGTTTTACAAGTGTGCTCCAAGGGCATGTGAACAACAGCGAGGGCCCCAGAGCGCACAAACGCCCCTGAGCCCCTCGCTGCTGTCTATCCTCTCTCCAACTCCTTTTTTTTTTTGCTTTTCTAGTTTTTTTTTTTTTTTTCTCTCTAGGTAAGGTTAGGAAAATCGGAAGGTGGATGGTCAAGGATGATTAAACGGTCATAGGCTAGGACTGAAGGTAAGGACCTGGCTCCCTCCGAATATAAGGACAATTGGAGAAAACCAGGGCTCGCGCAGGCAGGGGCGCATCCCTGAAGTAGACGAACCCCACTGGGACTGTGGGAAACATCTACCCGCTACTCTATCATTCTCATTACCGCCCCCCCCGGAGCACACCCTCTTGAAACAGATAACATCCCCAACGCGCACAGAGACCACCGTCGCTCCCCCCTCCCATTTTTCAGCCCGTTTACCCCTTTTTAAACAATTTTAATTTGGAAATGTGTGTAGTAATCTCTTTAGGATTACCACCAGGCTCTTCCAACCGCGCCGTCACCGGTGACGTAAACCCGAGAATGCGGTACGGCCCCGACCAACGATAGCATAATTTGGCGGCTCTTTTATCGGCAGCCGAGCTGATCGGGTGGCTCTGGCAGTAGACCAAATCTCCTACCTTAAAGGGATTTGGAATACGCCCCTGATTATACCGAGCACGGACGCGCTCGTGCGCACGGAGCAAATTCTTCCGGGCCTCTTTCCACCTATCTGCCGTCCTAATGTCTGGGTTACTCGGCAGAAGATCGTCTATATTCCATAAGTTGGCCAAGGGAAGCGTAGGCGAGAAACCAAACATAACTTCAAAAGGAACGGCCTTATGACTGTCATGCAGGGCCGTATTGAAAGCTAGTTGTAACCACTTAAGGTTCTGGTCCCAGGTGGTCTGTTGTTCCGCATGATAGGCGATGAGTGCGGACCGGAGATTCCTGTTGAATCTCTCCGCGTGGGACGGCTGTGGGTAATAGGGGGAAGTGGTTACATGTTTGATGCCATTGGCGAAGCACATTCGCCGAAAGTCGCCAGAAATAAATTGTGGACCATTGTCCGAGACAATGATGGCCGGAAGACCGAAGTGCTGAAATACATGACTCTGGAGCGCGTTTATGGTCAATCGAGCAGTTGCCTGCCGTAAGGGCAGTAGCCAGGCAAACTTCGAAAAAGCATCCACACAGACAAGTAGGTAAGCATTACCTGACTTGCTACGCGGGAAGGGTCCCACGTAGTCGATGAATAGCTTCTCCATCGGTCTGCTCGCCACATCAGATGACAACAGCCCCAACTTTGTGTTTTGGGCAGGCTTGCTTAAGCCACAGAGATGACATGCCTTCACCCGAGTTGCTATGTCCCTATCCATGCCCTTCCAGATGACGTTTTTTCTAATGCTGGAAATGGTCTTCGAAATTCCCTTATGTCCACCTACCGGGGAATTGTGATAGTAGCTGAAGACCATGGGCACAAGTTTGCTAGGCAGCACTATCTTCGGGGCCCGTCCTTTCTTCTCTCTGCAACATAGGACGCCCCTGGACAAGAAGTAGGGGACCTGCACGTTACCCTCTTTTAGATTTTGGATGATCGGACCCAACTCTTCATCATTTAACTGATGAGGCAACACATCAGTAAAAGCTAACGGAAAGTCCAGTAGAACAGAACAGGGTTGCTCCGGCTGGGCTTCGCTGGGCTGGGAGAACAAAGCATCTGCAACCACATTTTGAGTTCCCCGAATGTGTTGCACCTTAAATTTAAAGGATGAGATTTTAACCACCCATCGTCCAATCTTACCCAGCTGCCGGGGATGAGCGAGAAGCCAAGAGAGAGCCTGGTTGTCGGTCTCGAGCAGGAACTCAGCGTGTTCCAGAAAACGCCTGAACTTATCTAGAGCGTATACCACAGCCAAACACTCTAGCTCATACACTGAAGACTTCCGTTCTTGTTGGGTCAAAGTTCTAGAAATGAAGGCCACAGGGTGCCTAGCACCATCAACAACTTGGGACAGAACCGCCCCGAGCGCCACCGAACTCGCGTCCGTCTGTAAGATAAACTGTGTCGAGAAGTCTGGCATCCTCAGTACTGGAGGGGAAATAATGGCTTCCTTCAGAGTCTCGAAAGCCTTCTGTTGCTTTTCCCCCCATACAAATTTGGCGCCCTTCTTCCGGAGTTCATTCAGAGGTGCCGCAATCTCCGCCGCGTTTGGGATGAAACGTCGATAGAAATTGACCATCCCCACAAATCTCGCGATGCCTTTGGCATCCTTTGGTGGGGGAAAGTCCCTGATCCCCTGTGTTCGCTCAGGATCCACAGTGACACCTCTATGGGAAATCAGGTGGCCCAGAAAAGAAATTTGTGTCTGGGCAAACTTCACCTTTTCAGGATTGACAGTGAGGCCGGCACCCCTCAACCTGCACATCACCTCCTCAAGATGACTCAAATGTTCCTCATACCCCTTGCTGTACACCAGCAAGTCATCAAGATAATTAAAAACGTACTTGAACTTGACATCGTGAAAAACGGTGTCAAGCAAACAGGTGAGTGTTTGGGCCCCTACCGCTAGACCCATAGGAACCCTAGTATACTGATAGAGGTTCCACGGAACACAGAATGCCGTGTAGGGCCTACTTTCTTTCGTCAAGGGAATCTGGTGATATGCAGAGTTGAGGTCAATGATGGTAAAATACCTCGCCTCACTGAACCAATCGAACGCGGAATGAAGGTCAGGAAGTGGGACCGAATCTACCTCGATGTTAGCGTTCAGCTTGCGGTAGTCGATGACCATCCTGTGCTTACCTCCAGGCTTGGGCACTAGGAACGCTGGACTGGCATAACTGGATTGAGAAGGTTCAATCACCCCTTGATCTAATAATTCTTGAACCTTCTCCCTCAAGATGTTCATCTTCGGAGGGGCAAACTTATAAGGGTGGGAGCGCACCACCTTGGACTCCGTTAGGCGGATCTTATACTCCAAGAGATGTGTGAGCCCAAGGGCCGGAGTTAATACAGTGGGGAAACGCTCACACAACTGATCTAAAGCGAACCGCTGGGACTGGGAGAGGTGGTCTCTAGATGTGTCGGGGCACTTAACCTCTTGGATATCTTGCCTGGTCCCCTGATATCCAAGGAACGGGATTACAACTCCCCGATTGAATTTAAAATAACATTGGTGCTCTTGGATGTCAATAACGAGACCACTTTTGCAGATGAAATCGGCACCAATAATGCATTCAACTCCCAGAGCCGGAGAAACCAGAAAGCTCCACACCCAAGAAAATCCCTCGATTTTAAACTTGAATGAAACTACCCGGGAAATGGGCAGAATTTCCTGGGATGCCGTTCAGCACACTACGGAAGACTTTTCTGACCGTTTAATTAAACCCTGTCGCTCAAGGTCCTCGCACACTTTAGACGAAATGATGGATCTTGCTGATCCGGAGTCAACTAATGATCTGAGTTGACTCTTTTTCAACTCCAACAGCATGAAGGGGCATACGGAAGTGGGTCTAGAGATGGTTTGGAGGACCTTGCTACCCAAAGACTTGGGACCTACAACTGGCCTGGAGGCGCGTACCTTAGAAGACCCGCGACAGGTAGGGGAAGACCTCCGACATATCTTCCCCTCATTGAGCCTTTTCTGAATGACCTTGGGCGCCCTGGGGAGGGACGTTGGACTCGACCCAACCCCGGTACAAAATCGTCTGACGTGGCCCAACCTACCTCACTTAAAACAAGTCACATTAGGCGAACGACGGCGCCTCTCGCTACAAGAGTTTGTAATTCTATTTTCATTACCACATGAGGATGGAACAATTCGCCCCCCATGCCTCTCGTGTCTTAACTTATCATGGGTCACGTGCTCACGGGACTCGTCAATCACCTGGATCGTTTTAGAAAACACACATAGCCGTTCGAGGTCCGCAAAACAACGTGGACGGTCCGCGAACACCAAACGGGATCTCTCTTGGGGCGTCACCCCTTCTAAAATTCTTCCAACGACATCCTTCTCGGGCAACCCTAACCTCAAAACCCGAGCACATTTACGGATATCCTGCACAAAATCCCCCAACGCCTCTCCGTTGGCCTGTGCACGATAGAACCGGCTAAGTTCCAAACGCCAACGTCGCCGACGGGGTATGAAAGAGTCCAACACCTCCCCATGGAGAGAGTCGATACTGCCACCACGACGCAGAGTGCGGGTGACCAGCTCAGCCAATAAACCCCGGCAGTACGGATATATAACGGACAAGAGGACCTCATCGGACAGCCCCGGAAAATCCGCCAACTCCAGGACGATGTCCAGAAAAACCAACAATTTGCCCTCATCTTCTCCATCCACTACCGGAAGTCTCTGGAGGATGCCGGAAATAGGATTGGGTAGTCCGTGATACCCTACCCCCGCCAGAATCACACAATACACTGAACACAAAACATAACCCACAAAAGCATATTTACAAGAAACGGAAAAACTCAAGTACTGTCCTTCCTTTGAGTAGACCCCCGGGTTCCTAGCGCTGCGAAAACCTGCCCCGCTCCAGAACTAACTCTCCGTCAGTCGCCAGACTCAAGAAGAAACAACACCAGACACTAATACCAACATACAATCCACACCACCTAACACTAACCACAATATACGACATTTCGACTACAACATTGTCACCATTACAATCGGACGATACCGACTTCCAGTCGGGCCATACCGCATCCCACTAACCGCACGCGCAATTACTTTCAAAAAATAAATACGGGAACCCATCCCCACGCGATCTCCGGCAATGTCCAATTTCAAAACAACAACCCAACTACAACACGTGCCCGTGGCGGCCTCAGGTTTACAATTCAAAACATTTAACAATAATTCATAAAACAAAACATATATACTTCTACATTTCATGTCAACTATTAAGTGCCATTTCATTTGCCAGACTATCTCCAAGTTTGCAAGCCCCATCACACACCAGGGCCCAAGGGTTCAAGCCCAGATTGAACCACGCTCTGATCTACCATTTGTAACCTCTCTATGCTCTTAGTATATATTTTATTTCTTTTTAAATTTCTATCTCCTTGCTTGTTGGTTTTGAAAGAGAGGTTACAAGTTATTTAGAACTAGGCAAGAGCCTAGAGAAGCTAAAATTGGGCTGGGTCCAGTATGATGGGACTTGCAAATGAAACACTGAACTTAGAATAACAACAACGATTTATTGTTCTTGGCTAGTACAACATATGAGCCTCTAAAGGCAAGAGAAATAAGTCTTTTGATCGTTAAATATAATTTCATTAATATGTGCCTTGCCAAAAGTTGAACAAGGAATAATAACTATTAACAGCACTAAGTATTGCATGAATATTAATAGCTGAACCATCATTGACTAACAAATCGTGGAATGCTACATAAATAACAAATTATGGTTATAAAATAATACAATTATAAAATGGCACACAGTTTCAACCTGCAAGTAATCACTTTTTATAACAAGGCATAAATATACAGAAATATACACAGGCATAATCAATATGACAAGTAACAATTATGTAAAACAACACACACATATAATTAACATCAACAAACGTATATTTAAATAACCCATCACATGTTCACCCTGGTTATCAGCGCATATAATAATCTTGTTCAACACCCATAACCCCCTTATTCTGACCAAGTGTCCGGCCCCTTTTACTGTTTAATTAATAGGTGACTAAAACCCTCTCACCAAAACTTCAATTAAAATATCCCAGGAGTGGAGCAGACATGCCCCCAAGTTTTAACAAGATAAGTGTTAACTGAATGTTCTCTGTAAGCCATGCGGCCCGCGCACAAATCCCATGCCGATATTTAATTATCAAATTAAATCCCATCAATTACTATAATGAAAAGTAGCATCACAAGGTCAACATGGATGTCCGGTTGCCTAACTGCATTTTATGTTTCTTTTTACCTTCAAAACAGAATATAGAAAAATAGTGGAACTTGACCACCATGAGTATTCATAACTGACATTGATCAATCTTGTGTAGTCTTATGGTTAACTAATTGTTATAGGGAGCAATTACAATTATGGTTACAAAATTTGCTATGGTAAAATACAATCTTTGACAATGGTAAATTTAAAGTGTGCAAATTAGCTAAACAGTGGAACAGAATTTGTAAAACGGAATCTAAGTCATAAAGGTATGAAGTCAGCTCACAGTGTTCCAAAACTTAACTACCGGCAGGGTCAGGCATCGGACGAGATCTAGCAAGATCTGACACAGACAGACTTGCAGTGGACGTCTCCAACGGGAGTCGCCCACGGTTTAAAACCACCCCCAGATATGAATGAATAATAAAATACGTGTCCACAAGGAGCAAAATCGTTAACATAACTATCCCAACATGCTTAAAACAGAAATAGAATGAGATTCAACTCTATCTACCGAACTCCCCTCGACCCGGGCGGTGCGTGACCCCGGCAGAGTTTTCACTCTCAGAACGAGATATACATGATAGTAATAGAGGAGGCGTAAGCCTTACAAAATGCAATTAAAACATTCCACCCATTATCCGGAAATAACTGTCCACACTGGAACGTTTCATGAAAGTCTCACAGAGTAATTCGGCCACAAGATTTAGGTTAAAAATGGTTAAATTTCACCTGGTTTGAAGGGTGTATGTTGAGGGCTCAGTAGTGTGTGTCCAGTCCATCCTTCCGGCTGACACAGCTGACGAAGGTTTTAAAATTACATCGTCGGAGGCAGTTGTTCGGCCATCCTTCCAGAGCGGGGCAGATTCCCGGCTACCTCGGAAACCCTGCACAATTATATCTGGGATTACTCATAAGTTCATGAAACACACACTACCACATTTACCCACTGACATAGCATGGACTGTCCGGTTTATGAACTCGAAAAATAGCCTAAGTCAAGAATCCCAATGAATGTGGTAATTCACTTCAAAAAAAATAACTCCATTGAATATGTTAATATAGAATATTTCTAAATATAGTCACTCCATAATAATGATAATTTTAATTAACCTTTATGCAAAAGTTTTCATGACGCACTTACAGGAATTGGCAACATTTAACAAGTCCGTGACATATACAGATATCAGAAAATTACTGACTTACGCCCCATCTTAGTTTAGTTAATTCAGTAGAAGCATTACAAGATTAATATAAAACATAATTATATCCCTAACGTTACAATCAATTAACCAGGGTTGAGATAAAGCATACATAAAACTAATTATAACCTGAACTCGCCATGTGCTAAAGGATTCACTGCAATGTATATCTCAACGCATCCACTTTAATATTAAATAAAACCAATTTGTTTTTATAAATAATTAAAATACATATTTTAATGGACTTACCGGAGGTCACGTAGCTTTCTACTTATTCATAGAAGAAGCTGGGAGACGAAAACTGTTCAATCTACTCTGCCAGCCGGGGACCAGAATGTGAGGCGCTGATAGCTAAAGTCGGACTGAATAAACCGGCTGTTGAAAAAACCGTGCGTAACATCGATAGGGCGCGCGCGAGTCGGGCGGACATACAGCATGACAAAGTCCAACTGACCGTACCAAAGGACAACTTCTGTCGCGTCGACAAATACGTAAATACTTTAATTAATCACCATATAGACATCGGAACATCGCCGCGTTTTCCAAAACGCGGCACACCCCCACCCCAAAAGGGCAACCCGGTTGCCTCACCTTCAAAAGCGGGAAAGTACCCTGCAGTGTACTCCCATCTGAAAACTCCGGTGGACATCATGGGTGAGTTGGCCAGGCAGACTCGCTCCCAGGAGAACAGAGGCTCAGAAGGGAAAACGAAAGAGACGAAAGAAGACGTGTAGAGTGTAAGTGTGCGGTTGCTGCACGCTGACCTGATCTGGGCCAGCCCACAGCAAAGAGGGACAGAGAAGAAAGACAAAGAAAAGTTCGGGAGCTCCCTGAGTTCCGACCTCCTGAGGCTTGTCCACCCAAACCGGAACACGATCGCCACCTAAACAGGGGAATCTCCCCCATGTAATTACGGGATAATCCCCTAATACTACCCCCCATTTCACACAATAGCTTTACTGCGCGGGCCAAGGGGAAAGGGGGAGACGACAGTCCCCATGATGCGGTGGTCCCACTGGGACCTCACGGAAAACCATGTCAACTGTGACTATGGCACCTTTCCAATATATATATATATACATATGTGTTTTACAAGTGTGCTCCAAGGGCATGTGAACAACAGCGAGGGCCCCAGAGCGCACAACCGCCCCTGAGCACCTCGCTGCTGTCTATCCTCTCTCCAACTCCTTTTTTTTTTTTGCTTTTCTAGTTTTTTTTTTCTCTCTAGGTAAGGTTAGGAAAATCGGAAGGTGGATGGTCAAGGATGATTAAACGGTCATAGGCTAGGACTGAAGGTAAGGACCTGGCTCCCTCCGGATATAAGGACAATTGGAGAAAACCAGGGCTCGCGCAGGCAGGGGCGCATCCCTGAAGTAGACGAACCCCACTGGGACTGTGGGAAACATCTACCCGCTACCCTATAATTCTCATTACCGCCCCCCCCCGGAGCACACCCTCTTGAACTAGATAACATCCCCAACGCACACAGAGACCACCGTCGCCCCCCCCTCCCATTTTTCAGCCCGTTTACCCCTTTTTAAACAATTTTAATTTGGAAATGTGTGTAGTAATCTCTTTAGGTCTACCACCAGGCTCTTCCAACCGCGCCGTCACCGGTGACGTAAACCCGAGAATGCGGTACGGCCCCGACCAACGATAGCATAATTTGGCGGCTCTTTTATCGGCAGCCGAGCTGATCGGGTGGCTCTGGCAGTAGACCAAATCTCCTACCTTAAAGGGATTTGGAATACGCCCCTGATTATACCGAGCACGGACGCGCTCGTGCGCACGGAGCAAATTCTTCCGGGCCTCTTTCCACCTATCTGCCGTCCTAATGTCTGGGTTACTCGGCAGAAGATCGTCTATATTCCATAAGTTGGCCAAGGGAAGCGTAGGCGAGAAACCAAACATAACTTCAAAAGGAACGGCCTTATGACTGTCATGCAGGGCCGTATTGAAAGCTAGTTGTAACCACTTAAGGTTCTGGTCCCAGGTGGTCTGTTGTTCCGCATGATAGGCGATGAGTGCGGACCGGAGATTCCTGTTGAATCTCTCCGCGTGGGACGGCTGTGGTAATAGGGGGAAGTGGTTACATGTTTGATGCCATTGGCGAAGCACATTCGCCGAAAGTCGCCAGAAATAAATTGTGGACCATTGTCCGAGACAATGATGGCCGGAAGACCGAAGTGCTGAAATACATGACTCTGGAGCGCGTTTATGGTCAATCGAGCAGTTGCCTGCCGTAAGGGCAGTAGCCAGGCAAACTTCGAAAAAGCATCCACACAGACAAGTAGGTAAGCATTACCTGACTTGCTACGCGGGAAGGGTCCCACGTAGTCGATGAATAGCTTCTCCATCGGTCTGCTCGCCACATCAGATGACAACAGCCCCAACTTTGTGTTTTGGGCAGGCTTGCTTAAGCCACAGAGATGACATGCCTTCACCCGAGTTGCTATGTCCCTATCCATGCCCTTCCAGATGACGTTTTTTCTAATGCTGGAAATGGTCTTCGAAATTCCCTTATGTCCACCTACCGGGGAATTGTGATAGTAGCTGAAGACCATGGGCACAAGTTTGCTAGGCAGCACTATCTTCGGGGCCCGTCCTTTCTTCTCTCTGCAACATAGGACGCCCCTGGACAAGAAGTAGGGGACCTGCACGTTACCCTCTTTTAGATTTTGGATGATCGGACCCAACTCTTCATCATTTAACTGATGAGGCAACACATCAGTAAAAGCTAACGGAAAGTCCAGTAGAACAGAACAGGGTTGCTCCGGCTGGGCTTCGCTGGGCTGGGAGAACAAAGCATCTGCAACCACATTTTGAGTTCCCCGAATGTGTTGCACCTTAAATTTAAAGGATGAGATTTTAACCACCCATCGTCCAATCTTACCCAGCTGCCGGGGATGAGCGAGAAGCCAAGAGAGAGCCTGGTTGTCGGTCTCGAGCAGGAACTCAGCGTGTTCCAGAAAACGCCTGAACTTATCTAGAGCGTATACCACAGCCAAACACTCTAGCTCATACACTGAAGACTTCCGTTCTTGTTGGGTCAAAGTTCTAGAAATGAAGGCCACAGGGTGCCTAGCACCATCAACAACTTTGGACAGAACCGCCCCGAGCGCCACCGAACTCGCGTCCGTCTGTAAGATAAACTGTGTCGAGAAGTCTGGCATCCTCAGTACTGGAGGGGAAATAATGGCTTCCTTCAGAGTCTCGAAAGCCTTCTGTTGCTTTTCCCCCCATACAAATTTGGCGCCCTTCTTCCGGAGTTCATTCAGAGGTGCCGCAATCTCCGCCGCGTTTGGGATGAAACGTCGATAGAAATTGACCATCCCCACAAATCTCGCGATGCCTTTGGCATCCTTTGGTGGGGGAAAGTCCCTGATCCCCTGTGTTCGCTCAGGATCCACAGTGACACCTCTATGGGAAATCAGGTGGCCCAGAAAAGAAATTTGTGTCTGGGCAAACTTCACCTTTTCAGGATTGACAGTGAGGCCGGCACCCCTCAACCTGCACATCACCTCCTCAAGATGACTCAAATGTTCCTCATACCGCTTGCCGTACACCAGCAAGTCATCAAGATAATTAAAAACGTACTTGAACTTGACATCGTGAAAAACGGTGTCAAGCAAACGGGTGAGTGTTTGGGCCCCTACCGCTAGACCCATAGGAACCCTAGTATACTGATAGAGGTTCCACGGAACACAGAATGCCGTGTAGGGCCTACTTTCTTTCGTCAAGGGAATCTGGTGATATGCAGAGTTGAGGTCAATGATGGTAAAATACCTCGCCTCACTGAACCAATCGAACGCGGAATGAAGGTCAGGAAGTGGGACCGAATCTACCTCGATGTTAGCGTTCAGCTTGCGGTAGTCGATGACCATCCTGTGCTTACCTCCAGGCTTGGGCACTAGGAACGCTGGACTGGCATAACTGGATTGAGAAGGTTCAATCACCCCTTGATCTAATAATTCTTGAACCTTCTCCCTCAAGATGTTCATCTTCGGAGGGGCAAACTTATAATGGTGGGAGCGCACCACCTTGGAGTCCGTTAGGCGGATCTTATACTCCAAGAGATGTGTGAGCCCAAGGGCCGGTGTTAATACAGTGGGGAAACGCTCACACAGCTGATCTAAAGCGGACCGCTGGGACTGGGAGAGGTGGTCTCTAGATGTGTCGGGGCACTTAACCTCTTGGATATCTTGCCTGGTCCCCTGATATCCAAGGAACGGGATTACAACTCCCCGATTGAATTTAAAATAACATTGGTGCTCTTGGATGTCAATAACGAGACCACTTTTGCAGATGAAATCGGCACCAATAATGCATTCAACTCCCAGAGCCGGAGAAACCAGAAAGCTCCACACCCAAGAAAATCCCTCGATTTTAAACTTGAATGAAACTACCCGGGAAATGGGCAGAATTTCCTGGGATGCCGTCCAGCACACTACGGAAGACTTTTCTGACCGTTTAATTAAACCCTGTCGCTCAAGGTCCTCGCAAACTTTAGACGAAATGATGGATCTTGCTGATCCGGAGTCAACTAATGCTCTGAATTGACTCTTTTTCAACTCCAACAGCAAGAAGGGGCATACGGAAGTGGGTCTAGAGATGGTTTGGAGGACCTTGCTACCCAAAGACTTGGGACCTACAACTGGCCTGGAGGCGCGTACCTTAGAAGACCCGCGACAGGTAGGGGAAGACCTCCGACATATCTTCCCCTCATTGAGCCTTTTCTGAATGACCTTGGGCGCCCTGGGGAGGGACGTTGGACTCGACCCAACCCCGGTACAAAATCGTCTGACGTGGCCCAACCTACCACACTTAAAACAAGTCACATTAGGCGAACGACGGCGCCTCTCGCTACAAGAGTTTGTAATACTATTTTCATTACCACATGAGGATGGAACAATTCGCCCCCCATGCCTCTCGTGTCTTAACTTATCATGGGTCACGTGCTCACGGGACTCGTCAATCACCTGGATCGTTTTAGAAAACACACATAGCCGTTCGAGGTCCGCAAAACAACGTGGACGGTCCGCGAACACCAAACGGGATCTCTCTTGGGGCGTCACCCCTTCTAAAATTCTTCCAACGACATCCTTCTCGGGCAACCCTAACCTCAAAACCCGAGCACATTTACGGATATCCTGCACAAAATCCCCCAACGCCTCTCCGTTGGCCTGTGCACGATAGAACCGGCTAAGTTCCAAACGCCAACGTCGCCGACGGGGTATGAAAGAGTCCAACACCTCCCCATGGAGAGAGTCGATACTACCACCACGACGCAGAGTGCGGGTGACCAGCTCAGCCAATAAACCCCGGCAGTACGGATATATAACGGACAAGAGGACCTCATCGGACAGCCCCGGAAAATCCGCCAACTCCAGGACGATGTCCAGAAAAACCAACAATTTGCCCTCATCTTCTCCATCCACTACCGGAAGTCTCTGGAGGATGCCGGAAATAGGATTGGGTAGTCCTTGATACCCTACCCCCGCCAGAATCACACAATACACTGAACACAAAACATAACCCACAAAAGCATATTTACAAGAAACGGAAAAACTCAAGTACTGTCCTTCCTTTGAGTAGACCCCCGGGTTCCTAGCGCTGCGAAAACCTGCCCCGCTCCAGAACTAACTCTCCGTCAGTCGCCAGACTCAAGAAGAAACAACATCAGACACTAACACCAACATACAATCCACACCACCTAACACTAACCACAATATACGACATTTCGACTACAACATTGTCACCATTACAATCGGACGATACCGACTTCCAGTCGGGCCATACCGCATCCCACTAACCGCACGCGCAATTACTTTCAAAAAATAAATACGGGAACCCATCCCCACGCGATCTCCGGCAATGTCCAATTTCAAAACAACAACCCAACTACAACACGTGCCCGTGGCGGCCTCAGGTTTACAATTCAAAACATTTAACAATAATTCATAAAACAAAACATATATACTTCTACATTTCATGTCAACTATTAAGTGCCATTTCATTTGCCAGACTATCTCCAAGTTTGCAAGCCCCATCACACACCAGGACCCAAGGGTTCAAGCCCAGAATGAACCACGCTCTGATCTACCATTTGTAACCTCTCTATGCTCTTAGTATATATTTTATTTCTTTTTAAATTTCTATCTCCTTGCTTGTTGGTTTTGAAAGAGAGGTTACAAGTTATTTAGAACTAGGCAAGAGCCTAGAGAAGCTAAAATTGGGCTGGGTCCAGTATGATGGGACTTGCAAATGAAACACTGAACTTAGGATAACAACAACGATTTATTGTTCTTGGCTAGTAGAACATATGAGCCTCTAAATTCAAGAGAAATAAGTCTTTTGATCGTTAAATATAATTTCATTAATATGTGCCTTGCCAAAAGTTGAACAAGGAATAATAACTATTAACAGCACTAAGTATTGCATGAATATTAATAGCTGAACCATCATTGACTAACAAATCGTGGAATGCTACATAAATAACAAATTATGGTTATAAAATAATACAATTATAAAATGGCACACAGTTTCGACCTGCAAGTAATCACTTTTTATAACAAGGCATAAATATACAGAAATATACACAGGCATAATCAATATGACAAGTAACAATTATGTAAAACAACACACACATATAATTAACATCAACAAACGTATATTTAAATAACCCATCACATGTTCACCCTGGTTATCAGCGCATATAATAATCTTGTTCAACACCCATAACCCCCTTATTCTGACCAAGTGTCCGGCCCCCTTTACTGTTTAATTAATAGGTGACTAAAACCCTCTCCCCAAAACTTCAATTAAAATATCCCAGGAGTGGAGCAGACATGCCCCCAAGTTTTAACAAGATAAGTGTTAACTGAATGTTCTCTGTAAGCCATGCGGCCCGCGCACAAATCCCATGCCGATATTTAATTATCAAATTAAATCCCATCAATTACTATAATGAAAAGTAGCATCACAAGGTCAACATGGATGTCCGGTTGCCTAACTGCATTTTATGTTTCTTTTTACCTTCAAAACAGAATATAGAAAAATAGTGGAACTTGACCACCATGAGTATTCATAACTGACATTGATCAATCTTGTGTAGTCTTATGGTTAACTAATTGTTATAGGGAGCAATTACAATTATGGTTACAAAATTTGCTATGGTAAAATACAATCTTTGACAATGGTAAATTTAAAGTGTGCAAATTAGCTAAACAGTGGAACAGAATTTGTAAAACGGAATCTAAGTCATAAAGGTATGAAGTCAGCTCACAGTGTTCCAAAACTTAACTACCGGCAGGGTCAGGCATCGGACGAGATCTAGCAAGATCTGACACAGACAGACTTGCAGTGGACGTCTCCAACGGGAGTCGCCCACGGTTTAAAACCACCCCCAGATATGAATGAATAATAAAATACGTGTCCACAAGGAGCAAAATCGTTAACATAACTATCCCAACATGCTTAAAACAGAAATAAAATGAGATTCAACTCTATCTACCGAACTCCCCTCGACCCGGGCGGTGCGTGACCCCGGCCGAGTTTTCACTCTCAGAACGAGATATACATGATAGTAATAGAGGAGGCGTAAGCCTTACAAAATGCAATTAAAACATTCCACCCATTATCCGGAAATAACTGTCCACACTGGAACGTTTCATGAAAGTCTCACAGAGTAATTCGGCCACAAGATTTAGGTTAAAAATGGTTAAATTTCACCTGGTTTGAAGGGTGTATGTTGAGGGCTCAGTAGTGTGTGTCCAGTCCATCCTTCCGGCTGACACAGCTGACGAAGGTTTTAAAATTACATCGTCGGAGGCAGTTGTTCGGCCATCCTTCCAGAGCGGGGCAGATTCCCGGCTACCTCGGAAACCCTGCACAATTATATCTGGGATTACTCATAAGTTCATGAAACACACACTAGCACATTTACCCACTGACATAGCATGGACTGTCCGGTTTATGAACTCGAAAAATAGCCTAAGTCAAGAATCCCAATGAATGTGGTAATTCACTTCAAAAAAAAATAACTCCATTGAATATGTTAATATAGAATATTTCTAAATATAGTCATTCCATAATAATGATAATTTTAATTAACCTTTATGCAAAAGTTTTCATGACGCACTTACAGGAATTGGCAACTTTTAACAAGTCCGTGACATATACAGATATCAGAAAATTACTGACTTACGCCCCATCTTAGTTTAGTTAATTCAGTAGAAGCATTACAAGATTAATATAAAACATAATTATATCCCTAACGTTACAATCAATTAACCAGGGTTGAGATAAAGCATACATAAAACTAATTATAACCTGAACTCGCCATGTGCTAAAGGATTCACTGCAATGTATATCTCAACGCATCCACTTTAATATTAAATAAAACCAATTTGTTTTTATAAATAATTAAAATACATATTTTAATGGACTTACCGGAGGTCACGTAGCTTTCTACTTATTCATAGAAGAAGCTGGGAGACGAAAACTGTTCAATCTACTCTGCCAGCCGGGGACCAGAATGTGAGGCGCTGATAGCTAAAGTCGGACTGAATAAACCGGCTGTTGAAAAAACCGTGCGTAACATCGATAGGGCGCTCGCGAGTCGGGCGGACATACAGCATGACAAAGTCCAACTGACCGTACCAAAGGACAACTTCTGTCGCGTCGACAAATACGTAAATACTTTAATTAATCACCATATAGACATCGGAACATCGCCGCGTTTTCCAAAACGCGGCACACCCCCACCCCAAAAGGGCAACCCGGTTGCCTCACCTTCAAACGCGGGAAAGTACCCTGCAGTGTACTCCCATCTGAAAACTCCGGTGGACATCGTGGGTGAGTTGGCCAGGCAGACTCGCTCCCAGGAGAACAGAGGCTCAGAAGGGAAAACGAAAGAGACGAAAGAAGACGTGTAGAGTGTAAGTGTGCGGTTGCTGCACGCTGACCTGATCAGGGCCAGCCCACAGCAAAGAGGGACAGAGAAGAAAGACAAAGAAAATTTCGGGAGCTCCCTGAGTTCCGACCTCCTGAGGCTTGTCCACCCAAACCGGAACACGATCGCCACCTAAACAGGGGAATCTCCCCCATGTAATTACGGGATAATCCCCTAATACTACCCCCCATTTCACACAATAGCTTTACTGCGCGGGCCAAGGGGAAAGGGGGAGACGACAGTCCCCATGATGCGGTGGTCCCACTGGGACCTCACGGAAAACCATGTCAACTGTGACTATGGCACCTTTCCAATATATATATGTGTTTTACAAGTGTGCTCCAAGGGCATGTGAACAACAGCGAGGGCCCCAGAGCGCACAAACGCCCCTGAGCCCCTCGCTGCTGTCTATCCTCTCTCCAACTCCTTTTTTTTTTTGCTTTTCTAGTTTTTTTTTTTTTTTTCTCTCTAGGTAAGGTTAGGAAAATCGGAAGGTGGATGGTCAAGGATGATTAAACGGTCATAGGCTAGGACTGAAGGTAAGGACCTGGCTCCCTCCGAATATAAGGACAATTGGAGAAAACCAGGGCTCGCGCAGGCAGGGGCGCATCCCTGAAGTAGACGAACCCCACTGGGACTGTGGGAAACATCTACCCGCTACTCTATCATTCTCATTACCGCCCCCCCCGGAGCACACCCTCTTGAAACAGATAACATCCCCAACGCGCACAGAGACCACCGTCGCTCCCCCCTCCCATTTTTCAGCCCGTTTACCCCTTTTTAAACAATTTTAATTTGGAAATGTGTGTAGTAATCTCTTTAGGATTACCACCAGGCTCTTCCAACCGCGCCGTCACCGGTGACGTAAACCCGAGAATGCGGTACGGCCCCGACCAACGATAGCATAATTTGGCGGCTCTTTTATCGGCAGCCGAGCTGATCGGGTGGCTCTGGCAGTAGACCAAATCTCCTACCTTAAAGGGATTTGGAATACGCCCCTGATTATACCGAGCACGGACGCGCTCGTGCGCACGGAGCAAATTCTTCCGGGCCTCTTTCCACCTATCTGCCGTCCTAATGTCTGGGTTACTCGGCAGAAGATCGTCTATATTCCATAAGTTGGCCAAGGGAAGCGTAGGCGAGAAACCAAACATAACTTCAAAAGGAACGGCCTTATGACTGTCATGCAGGGCCGTATTGAAAGCTAGTTGTAACCACTTAAGGTTCTGGTCCCAGGTGGTCTGTTGTTCCGCATGATAGGCGATGAGTGCGGACCGGAGATTCCTGTTGAATCTCTCCGCGTGGGACGGCTGTGGGTAATAGGGGGAAGTGGTTACATGTTTGATGCCATTGGCGAAGCACATTCGCCGAAAGTCGCCAGAAATAAATTGTGGACCATTGTCCGAGACAATGATGGCCGGAAGACCGAAGTGCTGAAATACATGACTCTGGAGCGCGTTTATGGTCAATCGAGCAGTTGCCTGCCGTAAGGGCAGTAGCCAGGCAAACTTCGAAAAAGCATCCACACAGACAAGTAGGTAAGCATTACCTGACTTGCTACGCGGGAAGGGTCCCACGTAGTCGATGAATAGCTTCTCCATCGGTCTGCTCGCCACATCAGATGACAACAGCCCCAACTTTGTGTTTTGGGCAGGCTTGCTTAAGCCACAGAGATGACATGCCTTCACCCGAGTTGCTATGTCCCTATCCATGCCCTTCCAGATGACGTTTTTTCTAATGCTGGAAATGGTCTTCGAAATTCCCTTATGTCCACCTACCGGGGAATTGTGATAGTAGCTGAAGACCATGGGCACAAGTTTGCTAGGCAGCACTATCTTCGGGGCCCGTCCTTTCTTCTCTCTGCAACATAGGACGCCCCTGGACAAGAAGTAGGGGACCTGCACGTTACCCTCTTTTAGATTTTGGATGATCGGACCCAACTCTTCATCATTTAACTGATGAGGCAACACATCAGTAAAAGCTAACGGAAAGTCCAGTAGAACAGAACAGGGTTGCTCCGGCTGGGCTTCGCTGGGCTGGGAGAACAAAGCATCTGCAACCACATTTTGAGTTCCCCGAATGTGTTGCACCTTAAATTTAAAGGATGAGATTTTAACCACCCATCGTCCAATCTTACCCAGCTGCCGGGGATGAGCGAGAAGCCAAGAGAGAGCCTGGTTGTCGGTCTCGAGCAGGAACTCAGCGTGTTCCAGAAAACGCCTGAACTTATCTAGAGCGTATACCACAGCCAAACACTCTAGCTCATACACTGAAGACTTCCGTTCTTGTTGGGTCAAAGTTCTAGAAATGAAGGCCACAGGGTGCCTAGCACCATCAACAACTTTGGACAGAACCGCCCCGAGCGCCACCGAACTCGCGTCCGTCTGTAAGATAAACTGTGTCGAGAAGTCTGGCATCCTCAGTACTGGAGGGGAAATAATGGCTTCCTTCAGAGTCTCGAAAGCCTTCTGTTGCTTTTCCCCCCATACAAATTTGGCGCCCTTCTTCCGGAGTTCATTCAGAGGTGCCGCAATCTCCGCCGCGTTTGGGATGAAACGTCGATAGAAATTGACCATCCCCACAAATCTCGCGATGCCTTTGGCATCCTTTGGTGGGGGAAAGTCCCTGATCCCCTGTGTTCGCTCAGGATCCACAGTGACACCTCTATGGGAAATCAGGTGGCCCAGAAAAGAAATTTGTGTCTGGGCAAACTTCACCTTTTCAGGATTGACAGTGAGGCCGGCACCCCTCAACCTGCACATCACCTCCTCAAGATGACTCAAATGTTCCTCATACCCCTTGCTGTACACCAGCAAGTCATCAAGATAATTAAAAACGTACTTGAACTTGACATCGTGAAAAACGGTGTCAAGCAAACGGGTGAGTGTTTGGGCCCCTACCGCTAGACCCATAGGAACCCTAGTATACTGATAGAGGTTCCACGGAACACAGAATGCCGTGTAGGGCCTACTTTCTTTCGTCAAGGGAATCTGGTGATATGCAGAGTTGAGGTCAATGATGGTAAAATACCTCGCCTCACTGAACCAATCGAACGCGGAATGAAGGTCAGGAAGTGGGACCGAATCTACCTCGATGTTAGCGTTCAGCTTGCGGTAGTCGATGACCATCCTGTGCTTACCTCCAGGCTTGGGCACTAGGAACGCTGGACTGGCATAACTGGATTGAGAAGGTTCAATCACCCCTTGATCTAATAATTCTTGAACCTTCTCCCTCAAGATGTTCATCTTCGGAGGGGCAAACTTATAAGGGTGGGAGCGCACCACCTTGGACTCCGTTAGGCGGATCTTATACTCCAAGAGATGTGTGAGCCCAAGGGCCGGAGTTAATACAGTGGGGAAACGCTCACACAACTGATCTAAAGCGAACCGCTGGGACTGGGAGAGGTGGTCTCTAGATGTGTCGGGGCACTTAACCTCTTGGATATCTTGCCTGGTCCCCTGATATCCAAGGAACGGGATTACAACTCCCCGATTGAATTTAAAATAACATTGGTGCTCTTGGATGTCAATAACGAGACCACTTTTGCAGATGAAATCGGCACCAATAATGCATTCAACTCCCAGAGCCGGAGAAACCAGAAAGCTCCACACCCAAGAAAATCCCTCGATTTTAAACTTGAATGAAACTACCCGGGAAATGGGCAGAATTTCCTGGGATGCCGTTCAGCACACTACGGAAGACTTTTCTGACCGTTTAATTAAACCCTGTCGCTCAAGGTCCTCGCACACTTTAGACGAAATGATGGATCTTGCTGATCCGGAGTCAACTAATGATCTGAGTTGACTCTTTTTCAACTCCAACAGCATGAAGGGGCATACGGAAGTGGGTCTAGAGATGGTTTGGAGGACCTTGCTACCCAAAGACTTGGGACCTACAACTGGCCTGGAGGCGCGTACCTTAGAAGACCCGCGACAGGTAGGGGAAGACCTCCGACATATCTTCCCCTCATTGAGCCTTTTCTGAATGACCTTGGGCGCCCTGGGGAGGGACGTTGGACTCGACCCAACCCCGGTACAAAATCGTCTGACGTGGCCCAACCTACCTCACTTAAAACAAGTCACATTAGGCGAACGACGGCGCCTCTCGCTACAAGAGTTTGTAATTCTATTTTCATTACCACATGAGGATGGAACAATTCGCCCCCCATGCCTCTCGTGTCTTAACTTATCATGGGTCACGTGCTCACGGGACTCGTCAATCACCTGGATCGTTTTAGAAAACACACATAGCCGTTCGAGGTCCGCAAAACAACGTGGACGGTCCGCGAACACCAAACGGGATCTCTCTTGGGGCGTCACCCCTTCTAAAATTCTTCCAACGACATCCTTCTCGGGCAACCCTAACCTCAAAACCCGAGCACATTTACGGATATCCTGCACAAAATCCCCCAACGCCTCTCCGTTGGCCTGTGCACGATAGAACCGGCTAAGTTCCAAACGCCAACGTCGCCGACGGGGTATGAAAGAGTCCAACACCTCCCCATGGAGAGAGTCGATACTGCCACCACGACGCAGAGTGCGGGTGACCAGCTCAGCCAATAAACCCCGGCAGTACGGATATATAACGGACAAGAGGACCTCATCGGACAGCCCCGGAAAATCCGCCAACTCCAGGACGATGTCCAGAAAAACCAACAATTTGCCCTCATCTTCTCCATCCACTACCGGAAGTCTCTGGAGGATGCCGGAAATAGGATTGGGTAGTCCGTGATACCCTACCCCCGCCAGAATCACACAATACACTGAACACAAAACATAACCCACAAAAGCATATTTACAAGAAACGGAAAAACTCAAGTACTGTCCTTCCTTTGAGTAGACCCCCGGGTTCCTAGCGCTGCGAAAACCTGCCCCGCTCCAGAACTAACTCTCCGTCAGTCGCCAGACTCAAGAAGAAACAACACCAGACACTAATACCAACATACAATCCACACCACCTAACACTAACCACAATATACGACATTTCGACTACAACATTGTCACCATTACAATCGGACGATACCGACTTCCAGTCGGGCCATACCGCATCCCACTAACCGCACGCGCAATTACTTTCAAAAAATAAATACGGGAACCCATCCCCACGCGATCTCCGGCAATGTCCAATTTCAAAACAACAACCCAACTACAACACGTGCCCGTGGCGGCCTCAGGTTTACAATTCAAAACATTTAACAATAATTCATAAAACAAAACATATATACTTCTACATTTCATGTCAACTATTAAGTGCCATTTCATTTGCCAGACTATCTCCAAGTTTGCAAGCCCCATCACACACCAGGGCCCAAGGGTTCAAGCCCAGATTGAACCACGCTCTGATCTACCATTTGTAACCTCTCTATGCTCTTAGTATATATTTTATTTCTTTTTAAATTTCTATCTCCTTGCTTGTTGGTTTTGAAAGAGAGGTTACAAGTTATTTAGAACTAGGCAAGAGCCTAGAGAAGCTAAAATTGGGCTGGGTCCAGTATGATGGGACTTGCAAATGAAACACTGAACTTAGAATAACAACAACGATTTATTGTTCTTGGCTAGTACAACATATGAGCCTCTAAAGGCAAGAGAAATAAGTCTTTTGATCGTTAAATATAATTTCATTAATATGTGCCTTGCCAAAAGTTGAACAAGGAATAATAACTATTAACAGCACTAAGTATTGCATGAATATTAATAGCTGAACCATCATTGACTAACAAATCGTGGAATGCTACATAAATAACAAATTATGGTTATAAAATAATACAATTATAAAATGGCACACAGTTTCAACCTGCAAGTAATCACTTTTTATAACAAGGCATAAATATACAGAAATATACACAGGCATAATCAATATGACAAGTAACAATTATGTAAAACAACACACACATATAATTAACATCAACAAACGTATATTTAAATAACCCATCACATGTTCACCCTGGTTATCAGCGCATATAATAATCTTGTTCAACACCCATAACCCCCTTATTCTGACCAAGTGTCCGGCCCCTTTTACTGTTTAATTAATAGGTGACTAAAACCCTCTCACCAAAACTTCAATTAAAATATCCCAGGAGTGGAGCAGACATGCCCCCAAGTTTTAACAAGATAAGTGTTAACTGAATGTTCTCTGTAAGCCATGCGGCCCGCGCACAAATCCCATGCCGATATTTAATTATCAAATTAAATCCCATCAATTACTATAATGAAAAGTAGCATCACAAGGTCAACATGGATGTCCGGTTGCCTAACTGCATTTTATGTTTCTTTTTACCTTCAAAACAGAATATAGAAAAATAGTGGAACTTGACCACCATGAGTATTCATAACTAACATTGATCAATCTTGTGTAGTCTTATGGTTAACTAATTGTTATAGGGAGCAATTACAATTATGGTTACAAAATTTGCTATGGTAAAATACAATCTTTGACAATGGTAAATTTAAAGTGTGCAAATTAGCTAAACAGTGGAACAGAATTTGTAAAACGGAATCTAAGTCATAAAGGTATGAAGTCAGCTCACAGTGTTCCAAAACTTAACTACCGGCAGGGTCAGGCATCGGACGAGATCTAGCAAGATCTGACACAGACAGACTTGCAGTGGACGTCTCCAACGGGAGTCGCCCACGGTTTAAAACCACCCCCAGATATGAATGAATAATAAAATACGTGTCCACAAGGAGCAAAATCGTTAACATAACTATCCCAACATGCTTAAAACAGAAATAGAATGAGATTCAACTCTATCTACCGAACTCCCCTCGACCCGGGCGGTGCGTGACCCCGGCAGAGTTTTCACTCTCAGAACGAGATATACATGATAGTAATAGAGGAGGCGTAAGCCTTACAAAATGCAATTAAAACATTCCACCCATTATCCGGAAATAACTGTCCACACTGGAACGTTTCATGAAAGTCTCACAGAGTAATTCGGCCACAAGATTTAGGTTAAAAATGGTTAAATTTCACCTGGTTTGAAGGGTGTATGTTGAGGGCTCAGTAGTGTGTGTCCAGTCCATCCTTCCGGCTGACACAGCTGACGAAGGTTTTAAAATTACATCGTCGGAGGCAGTTGTTCGGCCATCCTTCCAGAGCGGGGCAGATTCCCGGCTACCTCGGAAACCCTGCACAATTATATCTGGGATTACTCATAAGTTCATGAAACACACACTACCACATTTACCCACTGACATAGCATGGACTGTCCGGTTTATGAACTCGAAAAATAGCCTAAGTCAAGAATCCCAATGAATGTGGTAATTCACTTCAAAAAAAATAACTCCATTGAATATGTTAATATAGAATATTTCTAAATATAGTCACTCCATAATAATGATAATTTTAATTAACCTTTATGCAAAAGTTTTCATGACGCACTTACAGGAATTGGCAACATTTAACAAGTCCGTGACATATACAGATATCAGAAAATTACTGACTTACGCCCCATCTTAGTTTAGTTAATTCAGTAGAAGCATTACAAGATTAATATAAAACATAATTATATCCCTAACGTTACAATCAATTAACCAGGGTTGAGATAAAGCATACATAAAACTAATTATAACCTGAACTCGCCATGTGCTAAAGGATTCACTGCAATGTATATCTCAACGCATCCACTTTAATATTAAATAAAACCAATTTGTTTTTATAAATAATTAAAATACATATTTTAATGGACTTACCGGAGGTCACGTAGCTTTCTACTTATTCATAGAAGAAGCTGGGAGACGAAAACTGTTCAATCTACTCTGCCAGCCGGGGACCAGAATGTGAGGCGCTGATAGCTAAAGTCGGACTGAATAAACCGGCTGTTGAAAAAACCGTGCGTAACATCGATAGGGCGCGCGCGAGTCGGGCGGACATACAGCATGACAAAGTCCAACTGACCGTACCAAAGGACAACTTCTGTCGCGTCGACAAATACGTAAATACTTTAATTAATCACCATATAGACATCGGAACATCGCCGCGTTTTCCAAAACGCGGCACACCCCCACCCCAAAAGGGCAACCCGGTTGCCTCACCTTCAAAAGCGGGAAAGTACCCTGCAGTGTACTCCCATCTGAAAACTCCGGTGGACATCATGGGTGAGTTGGCCAGGCAGACTCGCTCCCAGGAGAACAGAGGCTCAGAAGGGAAAACGAAAGAGACGAAAGAAGACGTGTAGAGTGTAAGTGTGCGGTTGCTGCACGCTGACCTGATCTGGGCCAGCCCACAGCAAAGAGGGACAGAGAAGAAAGACAAAGAAAAGTTCGGGAGCTCCCTGAGTTCCGACCTCCTGAGGCTTGTCCACCCAAACCGGAACACGATCGCCACCTAAACAGGGGAATCTCCCCCATGTAATTACGGGATAATCCCCTAATACTACCCCCCATTTCACACAATAGCTTTACTGCGCGGGCCAAGGGGAAAGGGGGAGACGACAGTCCCCATGATGCGGTGGTCCCACTGGGACCTCACGGAAAACCATGTCAACTGTGACTATGGCACCTTTCCAATATATATATATATACATATGTGTTTTACAAGTGTGCTCCAAGGGCATGTGAACAACAGCGAGGGCCCCAGAGCGCACAACCGCCCCTGAGCACCTCGCTGCTGTCTATCCTCTCTCCAACTCCTTTTTTTTTTTGCTTTTCTAGTTTTTTTTTTCTCTCTAGGTAAGGTTAGGAAAATCGGAAGGTGGATGGTCAAGGATGATTAAACGGTCATAGGCTAGGACTGAAGGTAAGGACCTGGCTCCCTCCGGATATAAGGACAATTGGAGAAAACCAGGGCTCGCGCAGGCAGGGGCGCATCCCTGAAGTAGACGAACCCCACTGGGACTGTGGGAAACATCTACCCGCTACCCTATAATTCTCATTACCGCCCCCCCCCCGGAGCACACCCTCTTGAACTAGATAACATCCCCAACGCACACAGAGACCACCGTCGCCCCCCCCTCCCATTTTTCAGCCCGTTTACCCCTTTTTAAACAATTTTAATTTGGAAATGTGTGTAGTAATCTCTTTCGGTCTACCACCAGGCTCTTCCAACCGCGCCGTCACCGGTGACGTAAACCCGAGAATGCGGTACGGCCCCGACCAACGATAGCATAATTTGGCGGCTCTTTTATCGGCAGCCGAGCTGATCGGGTGGCTCTGGCAGTAGACCAAATCTCCTACCTTAAAGGGATTTGGAATACGCCCCTGATTATACCGAGCACGGACGCGCTCGTGCGCACGGAGCAAATTCTTCCGGGCCTCTTTCCACCTATCTGCCGTCCTAATGTCTGGGTTACTCGGCAGAAGATCGTCTATATTCCATAAGTTGGCCAAGGGAAGCGTAGGCGAGAAACCAAACATAACTTCAAAAGGAACGGCCTTATGACTGTCATGCAGGGCCGTATTGAAAGCTAGTTGTAACCACTTAAGGTTCTGGTCCCAGGTGGTCTGTTGTTCCGCATGATAGGCGATGAGTGCGGACCGGAGATTCCTGTTGAATCTCTCCGCGTGGGACGGCTGTGGTAATAGGGGGAAGTGGTTACATGTTTGATGCCATTGGCGAAGCACATTCGCCGAAAGTCGCCAGAAATAAATTGTGGACCATTGTCCGAGACAATGATGGCCGGAAGACCGAAGTGCTGAAATACATGACTCTGGAGCGCGTTTATGGTCAATCGAGCAGTTGCCTGCCGTAAGGGCAGTAGCCAGGCAAACTTCGAAAAAGCATCCACACAGACAAGTAGGTAAGCATTACCTGACTTGCTACGCGGGAAGGGTCCCACGTAGTCGATGAATAGCTTCTCCATCGGTCTGCTCGCCACATCAGATGACAACAGCCCCAACTTTGTGTTTTGGGCAGGCTTGCTTAAGCCACAGAGATGACATGCCTTCACCCGAGTTGCTATGTCCCTATCCATGCCCTTCCAGATGACGTTTTTTCTAATGCTGGAAATGGTCTTCGAAATTCCCTTATGTCCACCTACCGGGGAATTGTGATAGTAGCTGAAGACCATGGGCACAAGTTTGCTAGGCAGCACTATCTTCGGGGCCCGTCCTTTCTTCTCTCTGCAACATAGGACGCCCCTGGACAAGAAGTAGGGGACCTGCACGTTACCCTCTTTTAGATTTTGGATGATCGGACCCAACTCTTCATCATTTAACTGATGAGGCAACACATCAGTAAAAGCTAACGGAAAGTCCAGTAGAACAGAACAGGGTTGCTCCGGCTGGGCTTCGCTGGGCTGGGAGAACAAAGCATCTGCAACCACATTTTGAGTTCCCCGAATGTGTTGCACCTTAAATTTAAAGGATGAGATTTTAACCACCCATCGTCCAATCTTACCCAGCTGCCGGGGATGAGCGAGAAGCCAAGAGAGAGCCTGGTTGTCGGTCTCGAGCAGGAACTCAGCGTGTTCCAGAAAACGCCTGAACTTATCTAGAGCGTATACCACAGCCAAACACTCTAGCTCATACACTGAAGACTTCCGTTCTTGTTGGGTCAAAGTTCTAGAAATGAAGGCCACAGGGTGCCTAGCACCATCAACAACTTTGGACAGAACCGCCCCGAGCGCCACCGAACTCGCGTCCGTCTGTAAGATAAACTGTGTCGAGAAGTCTGGCATCCTCAGTACTGGAGGGGAAATAATGGCTTCCTTCAGAGTCTCGAAAGCCTTCTGTTGCTTTTCCCCCCATACAAATTTGGCGCCCTTCTTCCGGAGTTCATTCAGAGGTGCCGCAATCTCCGCCGCGTTTGGGATGAAACGTCGATAGAAATTGACCATCCCCACAAATCTCGCGATGCCTTTGGCATCCTTTGGTGGGGGAAAGTCCCTGATCCCCTGTGTTCGCTCAGGATCCACAGTGACACCTCTATGGGAAATCAGGTGGCCCAGAAAAGAAATTTGTGTCTGGGCAAACTTCACCTTTTCAGGATTGACAGTGAGGCCGGCACCCCTCAACCTGCACATCACCTCCTCAAGATGACTCAAATGTTCCTCATACCGCTTGCCGTACACCAGCAAGTCATCAAGATAATTAAAAACGTACTTGAACTTGACATCGTGAAAAACGGTGTCAAGCAAACGGGTGAGTGTTTGGGCCCCTACCGCTAGACCCATAGGAACCCTAGTATACTGATAGAGGTTCCACGGAACACAGAATGCCGTGTAGGGCCTACTTTCTTTCGTCAAGGGAATCTGGTGATATGCAGAGTTGAGGTCAATGATGGTAAAATACCTCGCCTCACTGAACCAATCGAACGCGGAATGAAGGTCAGGAAGTGGGACCGAATCTACCTCGATGTTAGCGTTCAGCTTGCGGTAGTCGATGACCATCCTGTGCTTACCTCCAGGCTTGGGCACTAGGAACGCTGGACTGGCATAACTGGATTGAGAAGGTTCAATCACCCCTTGATCTAATAATTCTTGAACCTTCTCCCTCAAGATGTTCATCTTCGGAGGGGCAAACTTATAATGGTGGGAGCGCACCACCTTGGAGTCCGTTAGGCGGATCTTATACTCCAAGAGATGTGTGAGCCCAAGGGCCGGTGTTAATACAGTGGGGAAACGCTCACACAGCTGATCTAAAGCGGACCGCTGGGACTGGGAGAGGTGGTCTCTAGATGTGTCGGGGCACTTAACCTCTTGGATATCTTGCCTGGTCCCCTGATATCCAAGGAACGGGATTACAACTCCCCGATTGAATTTAAAATAACATTGGTGCTCTTGGATGTCAATAACGAGACCACTTTTGCAGATGAAATCGGCACCAATAATGCATTCAACTCCCAGAGCCGGAGAAACCAGAAAGCTCCACACCCAAGAAAATCCCTCGATTTTAAACTTGAATGAAACTACCCGGGAAATGGGCAGAATTTCCTGGGATGCCGTCCAGCACACTACGGAAGACTTTTCTGACCGTTTAATTAAACCCTGTCGCTCAAGGTCCTCGCAAACTTTAGACGAAATGATGGATCTTGCTGATCCGGAGTCAACTAATGCTCTGAATTGACTCTTTTTCAACTCCAACAGCAAGAAGGGGCATACGGAAGTGGGTCTAGAGATGGTTTGGAGGACCTTGCTACCCAAAGACTTGGGACCTACAACTGGCCTGGAGGCGCGTACCTTAGAAGACCCGCGACAGGTAGGGGAAGACCTCCGACATATCTTCCCCTCATTGAGCCTTTTCTGAATGACCTTGGGCGCCCTGGGGAGGGACGTTGGACTCGACCCAACCCCGGTACAAAATCGTCTGACGTGGCCCAACCTACCACACTTAAAACAAGTCACATTAGGCGAACGACGGCGCCTCTCGCTACAAGAGTTTGTAATACTATTTTCATTACCACATGAGGATGGAACAATTCGCCCCCCATGCCTCTCGTGTCTTAACTTATCATGGGTCACGTGCTCACGGGACTCGTCAATCACCTGGATCGTTTTAGAAAACACACATAGCCGTTCGAGGTCCGCAAAACAACGTGGACGGTCCGCGAACACCAAACGGGATCTCTCTTGGGGCGTCACCCCTTCTAAAATTCTTCCAACGACATCCTTCTCGGGCAACCCTAACCTCAAAACCCGAGCACATTTACGGATATCCTGCACAAAATCCCCCAACGCCTCTCCGTTGGCCTGTGCACGATAGAACCGGCTAAGTTCCAAACGCCAACGTCGCCGACGGGGTATGAAAGAGTCCAACACCTCCCCATGGAGAGAGTCGATACTACCACCACGACGCAGAGTGCGGGTGACCAGCTCAGCCAATAAACCCCGGCAGTACGGATATATAACGGACAAGAGGACCTCATCGGACAGCCCCGGAAAATCCGCCAACTCCAGGACGATGTCCAGAAAAACCAACAATTTGCCCTCATCTTCTCCATCCACTACCGGAAGTCTCTGGAGGATGCCGGAAATAGGATTGGGTAGTCCTTGATACCCTACCCCCGCCAGAATCACACAATACACTGAACACAAAACATAACCCACAAAAGCATATTTACAAGAAACGGAAAAACTCAAGTACTGTCCTTCCTTTGAGTAGACCCCCGGGTTCCTAGCGCTGCGAAAACCTGCCCCGCTCCAGAACTAACTCTCCGTCAGTCGCCAGACTCAAGAAGAAACAACATCAGACACTAACACCAACATACAATCCACACCACCTAACACTAACCACAATATACGACATTTCGACTACAACATTGTCACCATTACAATCGGACGATACCGACTTCCAGTCGGGCCATACCGCATCCCACTAACCGCACGCGCAATTACTTTCAAAAAATAAATACGGGAACCCATCCCCACGCGATCTCCGGCAATGTCCAATTTCAAAACAACAACCCAACTACAACACGTGCCCGTGGCGGCCTCAGGTTTACAATTCAAAACATTTAACAATAATTCATAAAACAAAACATATATACTTCTACATTTCATGTCAACTATTAAGTGCCATTTCATTTGCCAGACTATCTCCAAGTTTGCAAGCCCCATCACACACCAGGACCCAAGGGTTCAAGCCCAGAATGAACCACGCTCTGATCTACCATTTGTAACCTCTCTATGCTCTTAGTATATATTTTATTTCTTTTTAAATTTCTATCTCCTTGCTTGTTGGTTTTGAAAGAGAGGTTACAAGTTATTTAGAACTAGGCAAGAGCCTAGAGAAGCTAAAATTGGGCTGGGTCCAGTATGATGGGACTTGCAAATGAAACACTGAACTTAGGATAACAACAACGATTTATTGTTCTTGGCTAGTACAACATATGAGCCTCTAAATTCAAGAGAAATAAGTCTTTTGATCGTTAAATATAATTTCATTAATATGTGCCTTGCCAAAAGTTGAACAAGGAATAATAACTATTAACAGCACTAAGTATTGCATGAATATTAATAGCTGAACCATCATTGACTAACAAATCGTGGAATGCTACATAAATAACAAATTATGGTTATAAAATAATACAATTATAAAATGGCACACAGTTTCGACCTGCAAGTAATCACTTTTTATAACAAGGCATAAATATACAGAAATATACACAGGCATAATCAATATGACAAGTAACAATTATGTAAAACAACACACACATATAATTAACATCAACAAACGTATATTTAAATAACCCATCACATGTTCACCCTGGTTATCAGCGCATATAATAATCTTGTTCAACACCCATAACCCCCTTATTCTGACCAAGTGTCCGGCCCCCTTTACTGTTTAATTAATAGGTGACTAAAACCCTCTCCCCAAAACTTCAATTAAAATATCCCAGGAGTGGAGCAGACATGCCCCCAAGTTTTAACAAGATAAGTGTTAACTGAATGTTCTCTGTAAGCCATGCGGCCCGCGCACAAATCCCATGCCGATATTTAATTATCAAATTAAATCCCATCAATTACTATAATGAAAAGTAGCATCACAAGGTCAACATGGATGTCCGGTTGCCTAACTGCATTTTATGTTTCTTTTTACCTTCAAAACAGAATATAGAAAAATAGTGGAACTTGACCACCATGAGTATTCATAACTGACATTGATCAATCTTGTGTAGTCTTATGGTTAACTAATTGTTATAGGGAGCAATTACAATTATGGTTACAAAATTTGCTATGGTAAAATACAATCTTTGACAATGGTAAATTTAAAGTGTGCAAATTAGCTAAACAGTGGAACAGAATTTGTAAAACGGAATCTAAGTCATAAAGGTATGAAGTCAGCTCACAGTGTTCCAAAACTTAACTACCGGCAGGGTCAGGCATCGGACGAGATCTAGCAAGATCTGACACAGACAGACTTGCAGTGGACGTCTCCAACGGGAGTCGCCCACGGTTTAAAACCACCCCCAGATATGAATGAATAATAAAATACGTGTCCACAAGGAGCAAAATCGTTAACATAACTATCCCAACATGCTTAAAACAGAAATAAAATGAGATTCAACTCTATCTACCGAACTCCCCTCGACCCGGGCGGTGCGTGACCCCGGCCGAGTTTTCACTCTCAGAACGAGATATACATGATAGTAATAGAGGAGGCGTAAGCCTTACAAAATGCAATTAAAACATTCCACCCATTATCCGGAAATAACTGTCCACACTGGAACGTTTCATGAAAGTCTCACAGAGTAATTCGGCCACAAGATTTAGGTTAAAAATGGTTAAATTTCACCTGGTTTGAAGGGTGTATGTTGAGGGCTCAGTAGTGTGTGTCCAGTCCATCCTTCCGGCTGACACAGCTGACGAAGGTTTTAAAATTACATCGTCGGAGGCAGTTGTTCGGCCATCCTTCCAGAGCGGGGCAGATTCCCGGCTACCTCGGAAACCCTGCACAATTATATCTGGGATTACTCATAAGTTCATGAAACACACACTACCACATTTACCCACTGACATAGCATGGACTGTCCGGTTTATGAACTCGAAAAATAGCCTAAGTCAAGAATCCCAATGAATGTGGTAATTCACTTCAAAAAAAAATAACTCCATTGAATATGTTAATATAGAATATTTCTAAATATAGTCATTCCATAATAATGATAATTTTAATTAACCTTTATGCAAAAGTTTTCATGACGCACTTACAGGAATTGGCAACTTTTAACAAGTCCGTGACATATACAGATATCAGAAAATTACTGACTTACGCCCCATCTTAGTTTAGTTAATTCAGTAGAAGCATTACAAGATTAATATAAAACATAATTATATCCCTAACGTTACAATCAATTAACCAGGGTTGAGATAAAGCATACATAAAACTAATTATAACCTGAACTCGCCATGTGCTAAAGGATTCACTGCAATGTATATCGCAACGCATCCACTTTAATATTAAATAAAACCAATTTGTTTTTATAAATAATTAAAATACATATTTTAATGGACTTACCGGAGGTCACGTAGCTTTCTACTTATTCATAGAAGAAGCTGGGAGACGAAAACTGTTCAATCTACTCTGCCAGCCGGGGACCAGAATGTGAGGCGCTGATAGCTAAAGTCGGACTGAATAAACCGGCTGTTGAAAAAACCGTGCGTAACATCGATAGGGCGCGCGCAAGTCGGGCGGACAAGGGGCAATACAGCATGACAAAGTCCAACTGACCGTACCAAAGGACAACTTCTGTCGCGTCGACAAATACGTAAATACTTTAATTAATCACCATATAGACATCGGAACATCGCCGCGTTTTCCAAAACGCGGCACAGTAGTAGTAGTAGCAGCAGCAGCAGCAGCAGCAGCAGCAGTAGTAGTAGTAGTAGTAGTAGTAGTAGTAGTAGTAGTAGTAGTAGTAGTAGTAGCAGTAGTAGTAGCAGTAGTAGTAGCAGTATTTGCCTCCACTGTGTCACTGATCACAACAGCTTGCGAAGCCTCCATGCCCCAGAAGAAGCTCGTCGCGGGAGGCGACCTACTTACAAATGCAAGCTGAAAATTGCCATTTTGCGCAGGAGATGCCTCAAGCTATGCCGGAAAGCGCAACGTGGCAGGGGCCGATCCCTGGCAAACCTATAATTCTCGGCGCAAAAAAAAACGCGAGGAAGACACTCCCACGGGCCACAAACCAAAGTAAGGCTCGCTGCTGGAGACAGCTGGAGGAAGACATTAAAACTGATCCTTGGGTAGGTATGGGATACAGGCCGGTGATCCAGAAGACATCTATCCCCATGGAGGCGGTCACCATGGATTGAATAGTGTCTGATCTCTTCCCCATTCGGAGCGAGGTGGGTTTCATTCGGAGTGAGGTGGGTTTGATCTGTGGAATGTCAGCGAGTTACGCCTCTTCTCTGAACAGAAACGTGAAACGACTGTCTCCATAACAAAGAGTAAAAAACCGCAGGGTCTAGACGGGACGGGATTAAAAATGAAGTGTTGAGGGCAGTCTTCCAACACAATCCAGGACTAGTGTTTAATATATACAAAGTATGCCTGACCTCAAGGGTCTTTCCTTCTTAATGGAAGGTTGCACGTCTCGTGCTTATCAGCAAAGGAAAGGTCAACCCAGAACGTCCATCCTCTTATCATCCGCTTTGCATTTTGGACATAGTGGTAGAGGTGCTTGAGAGGCTTATTCGCATGAAGCTGATGACAGCGACACAAGCCGGTGATCTTTCACCTTGGCAGTATGGTTTTAGAGCAAGGAAGTTCACTATCGACGGGATTATGGAGATCACAGGAGATCACAATAAATTCTCTCGTTGGGTGATACTACTCGTGACGCTTGATCTGAGGAGTGCACTGCGAGATGATGCGACATGTTGGAACCACTTGCTTAGTCATTCCGCGTCCCTGGGTACCTCTTGCGGATATTGGACGACTACCTGAAGATTACCGCCCTATTCTACACAACTAGGGAAGGTTATCGGAGAATGTCGGTCACGTCTGGGACAGCTCAGTTATTGGATCTAGGGCAGGACCTCTAGAATGTGGTCTACGACAGTCTGGACCGAGGAGACGAGTCTAGTCAGATATGCTGACGATATGGCTGCATTTGTCGCTGCTCGGTCCGTTGACCTGGCATAGCTCAAATTAAATAGAGTTATGCGTTATGTTAGCAGTTGGATGGCCGCACACGGACTGTCGTTAGCTTTGGTCGTAATCCTGACCAAGAAGACGACTGTACCCATCTTGCCTCTTCGAGTCGGAGACGTGATCATTGAGAATACGCCTGTGTCCAAATATCTCGGGGTTTTAATCGATACGGAGACGTTTCTCTTCCACCAGATACGACATACGGCGGATAAGGCTGCTAGATCTGTCACGGTGCTCAATAGACTGATGATTAATGTGGTTAGACCCAGACCCTGCAAGCGTTGCCAGCTGATGATGGCGGTCCAGTCAGTCCTCTTGTACAGATGTGTGGGCGGATACCCTAAACAGACTTCCCCAGGTGGTAGAGGATAGCCTCTGCTTACCGTACCGTCTCTGAACCATCTGTTATAGTGATCCTTGGGTTATCCCTATGGATCTTCTTGCCAGGGAGCGGAGAGCTGTGCACCTTAGGAAAGGTGAGGTCGACAAGGAGATAGCAAAATAATAGGAAAGGCTCCGCAGCCTTGAGAGGTGGTAAATAATTTGGGACGACGAGACGAGAGGGCGCTGGACCGCGATGCTGATCAAACGCGTGAGGCCGTGTATTGAGAGAAGGCGTGGGGAGGTCGGTTTCCAGCTGATGCAGCTTCTGAACGATCATGGATACTTCCTATCCTACCTCTATAAAATGGGTAAAGCCTTGTCTGGAGGCTGCGTGTACTGTCCGAATACACAGAATAACGCGGGGCATACCATCTTCAACTGTGGTAGGAGGGCCACAAGAAGAGCGTCTCTGCTTACGGACATAGGAATGATAGATCCAGATAACATCGTCGGATGCATGCTAAGAAAGGAGGACGTCTGGAATAAAGTGGCACATTACGCAGAGGACATTCTCCGAGTGAAAAAGAGAGACTTAGAGAGTGTATAGAGTAGAACAATATAGATGTGAGTCCACTGAGCGCAGCAAAATGGCCTCGTTTAAAGTAGTGTGATAAACGGTCCCAGGCTAGTGCTTGTTTGACGGAGGAAGGCCTTTAGTGGGTACTCCACTTTATATAAACTGATTATCCTACACGACCACACTTATATTTGTAACTCTTAACAACTAACAATATTTTCAAATGGTAAAGTATCAGACGAGAAATTGACTGAGAGTGAGCTAATGTCAGGTGAAGTTAACATTGGTGCTACTTCAGTGGGGATTTACAGTTCATTGTCAGATCTTTGTGTAAATAACCAACAAAAAATCCGAGAACAGAGTAGCGTGACTCAGAACTGTGTGTGACAAAGAGAGAAAGAAGAAAGAGGTAAGAGAGAGTCTTTAACAATGTAAAAGTATATTACTTAAACCCGGCAAACAGTATTCTTAAAAATTTCCTCAAAAGAAATAATAATAAAAACACACTACTGGGAACAACCTTTGCCGTAAGCTAGTCAGACTGTGATAAATATCCTGTACTATAGTTGTCAGATTGAGACTGTCTCCCAGTTTACTGTTTGCTAGTTTTTATTTATAATAACGAGTAGTAGAATTTTATAACGCTCATATTTGGGGGGCACATACAAGTTAGTGAGGTGAAAATAGAATTTTCGGTTTAGCGTTTATTAATAACATTAAATTGAAGGAAATAAGGACATTATTTTATAAACGATAGATTAATTTTTCTTTTGAAATCCTCCCCTTACTAATCTCCCCAATTCTACTTTAATCAGTGTCACTTACTCCAGTATTAATTATTTTGTGGAAGCCTGAATAAAGTAAACTAAACTCGACTAATTGACTTATTACAAAACGGTTGGTACAGATTAGAATCTTTCGTCGCTTCCAAACTTCTACTTTCTCCAGTACTGGGGTACACTAAACGTATTTTCAGCGGAGTTGTGAAAGTTTTAGCGCCCAATAAGTTATGCGTCACTTAGCGTGAGAAGTCTTGTTAGCCTTGTCACAATTTTTAATTTGCACCAAAACTTGGCTGGATTGCTTAATAAATAAAGTGTCCTTGAAGAGAAATTTCTAAACTTCACATCTTAGATCTTGAATTAGGAACTTTCTAAACTTCACGAATTAGTATTTAGTACTATATTAGGAAAATATATATTAAGCTCTTTTTTCTTTTTATTTTTGAGGCATGGTAGAAATTACCACACACACACAGATGTTTAGACCTATTTGACTCAAGATTAATGTGCATAAGCTTATAAGACTATTTGTTGCATGCATTTATTGTATTTTCGATAAGCCCCACACAATGCAAGCATTTGTTTTATTGTTTTGCTTAGTGCGATTCAAAAAACCACTATTAAGTCTTACTCCAACACCGGAGCTTTGAAAGCCGTTTAAATATTTAACCTGTAAGAAATTTGAAGTTACAATATATCAAAATACATACACATTAATGCTGTTATTAGTATTGTACGAGTTATTATTCGACCTTAACTGTTAAGTACGTTTCGGTCGCTATTTTGTATGCCCATTGTCGGAATGTTCATCTGTCGTTTGGTCGAACATAGGTACTACAGAAACGTCATATCTTTAAACGTGCTCGCCAGCAAGTCCTAGCACACGAAAAGAAGAAAACTTTTACAGTCCAGTGTTTTTTAAAAATAACTTAACGTCCATTCAACATGTTTTCTTTCAAACAAGTACTACTACTGAGCAAAAGTAGCAAAAGCCTACCTACAGATATTGTCGCATTCCATATCCAAAATTCCATATTGTCGATTGCAATCATCCAAAACGTCCTCTCCAACAGTTTTGTCTTTCATTATCTCAGTTATTGCTTTTATTCATATCGGGGCAGGTCTTCCTCGTTACTGGTACATAATTTAACCCCACTTTTAGCCGACTATTCTCTGCATCCTCATTACTGCATTACTGCATATAATACTCGTATGTCTGGTTTCTATTCTATCCGTTGTTCTGTAAATTATTATTATTATTATTTTGAGTCCACTAATATCGTTATTAGATATACATTCTAACTTGGACAGTCTACTGGTTTTTGGAGAAAATATATTCCTGCATATTTGTATCATATTTCTCAACAACAATTACCAGTATACTGCTCCATACGTCAATATCGACTCCACAATTGCTTTACAGTCGTCATCAAGGTACTAAATTGATTCGGCCTGAATAGCGAGTTAAATATCCATTCACAATTATGATTTTGTTGAGCTCTATACACTGTATCCATATTCGACATTATACTGTAGTTATACTTTTCCTTAGATATTACAGTATACTTGTCACGCTTCGTTATTTATTGCGGTTGTTAAAATCTACTGCCTCGACCTTTATGTGCGTAGATATATTGTTTTTTAATTGTTCACATCTATACCCCACATTTCATATTTTTTTTTTAGATTTTCGTATCATATTCAAAATATCCTCTTCAATTTATAATAATTATTTGATTGTCAGAAAAAATAGAGTTGTCAGACAGTGATCATCCTGACTTGTCAGCCAATATTCTCATTCCTGAACATTCTCCCATTCCTGTTTTCTAAAGCTTCATGAATACACATTTTATAGAGAGTAAGGGACAAGTTTGAGGTCTTTGAGGTCACTTGTAGCCTTACATGGATTTTAGATCTTGCTTCCCAACTACTCTTTAAGCGAATAAAAAGTTGAAGTGAAAATTTAACACAGAACTCAGCACTTTTAACGTCTTTTTTTCTGATGTTTACTTTCTGTTAACTTTAAAGAAACAAGGAAGCGACTTATGAACAATTACTACATCGCTGTAACAACACAGAACAATAGCGGCAATTATCGCCCTGTGAATGACGTCAGCAGCCTTAGCAATCACGTTACACCAAGTTTCAGTAACCTTTTTGTCTTCCGCGCGTTTATTTCATTTCATCCTTTTCTTTTACTGCAGTATTTTTTTCGGTTATTACACGTCTCTGCTAAACTGTAAAACTTTTAAAACTCTAATACTTTTGGAATAGAAATAAATAAATATATTTGTTACCGGTTTTTGTTTAATAAAATTGTAACAAAGATTATGGGATTTGTAGTTATTAAGTTTGGGGCTGTTTTTATATGCCTATAATACTATTTTGTGTTGAGATAAATATAGATTTACGCGTTTACGTATATCTAACCAGGAGGTTACGTTCAATGTAACAACCAACATATTGTTATATACAATATACACGACTTCCTCGTGTAGTGCAAACATGGTCACAGTGCAAACTTCCGAGTATCAGCCCAGGCTAACCCCCATCAACCTTGCTTCAAATGACATACCCACATAGTCATTATGTACCCAAGACTACATGTTTCCTACTGATAACGTATTACCTCAATATTTATTTTTTCATTTATATTATTAGGCACTTGATATTGTGGATCACACCCTTCAATACCTTGAACGTATGACTAAATTAATGTAAACGTAGAGAACATGTATGAAGGAGTGACAACGGCCTATCATTGAAGGCTTTTAATTATAAACATATCGCTGAAGGAACGTTAGTCGTCCAAGGAAACGTTAGGTTTCACAACATATCTATTACTTGAGATACACAAACTTGGTATTTCAGTGTGAGATATTATAACTGAAAAAGTCTATTGTAGTCTTTTCATGGTCAAATTTTCTCAAATTTCCTTCTTTAAAATTCAGGCACCATATTTTTTTCATAAATGAACAACTACCAAAAATTTCCTCACAAATTAGATGCGATAACTAATTACATAAACCTTAGTTCTACCTATCCTTACCCGTGTAAGACGGATGGCAATGCTCTCAAGTTTATCTCCTGCACTTCTTGTTCTGCACATTTCTTCACACTATTCCCACTTCACTCCTCTGTGCTGCTGTCCTCTTGCCAAATTTTTCTCACCTATTGGTGAATTTTTTGTCGCCCTTTCTTTGTTCAGTCTGCTAGTCGAACTTGCTTTCTCTATCTTTTATCATGACTATTCCATCTCCCTATGTCTATTACCATTTTTTAACGTGCCGGTATTTGATTTGTGTATATAAGTTACATTTCTTACATTGCTACTTTTGATTTACTATCAAATTCTTTAAATGTAAGTGTCCTGGTTTCCGTTTATTTTTTTGTTTTGCCATTAAAGACAATGTCTCTGACATACGTATTATCATTGAAACCGCTACAACCAGTCGCTACTATGCTGTTTATAATCACATTAAACTGAAAGGTAAATCACACATGGTGGGTAATAACGGTTTAAAACCAAATAGATAGATCTTAAAATGCAGAGTGCAACTGCTTTTCTACACTACAAAAACCTGGTACAAAGATCCAAATTACAACAGCTTGCCTTGTCATTTAAACAAAATAGATTTAGTGAAGCATTTTGTTGCTAACTGTTTTATTTTCAGGAAATTAAGATTAATCTGGTTTAAACGCTTGAATTATCTTGCGATATGTTTCAAAACTGTTTGAGCGATGAGAATTAGGTACGGCTTCCCCGATATCTTTAGCAGCCTTGGTGTTACGGGTGGGATTCGGGACTTTAATAATTACACTGTGTTACAATGGATTTTTTCTATAGTGAAAATATGTGTTCTTTATATATTTTTGTATCCTGAATTCAAATTTGAGGTCGAAAATAGCATATCAGGGACAGTTTTATAAATACATTAAGTGGTGGACGGGCAAAGGTAGTGCCATGTCGTTCGCTGTGCCTATGATATGTAGAGAGCCCAAGGAGCACCTTACAGATTGCTATTTCTGTATAACAATTACCCAGGGTTTCACTAACCGGAAATCAAAGAAGTCCATTCAATACCCAAATTTACCTTCTGCCATGAGACCAGTTCTTCATTCTGAGACTCTTCCTGTGCCATCACCACCGAATCAGAATGTACGAGATGAAAATGACGAAATTTGTGACAGTGAGAGTAGTGGTTCATCACCTGCAGAAAGAAAAGATCCTTCCTATCAGGTAGCAGATTCAATCCCACAGCTTGTAACATAGGCAACACTAAATGACTTAGTACGTGATCTAGGCTTAAGTAAGAGAAAATCAGAGCTGTTGGGTTCCAGACTGCAGGAATGGAACCTTCTTCATGCTGATGCAAGTGTGACTGTATATAGAAACAGAGAAGTGAAATTGGTGAGATTTTATACATATGATGGCAAATTAACTTTCTGCAATGATGTGAGTGGTTTGATAGGAGCATTGAGATTCAGTTATGATCCACAGGAGTGGAGGGTGTTTATAGATGCATTTAAAACTAGCCTCAAAGGTGTTCTGTTGCACAATGGCAATACAATGCCTTCTGTTCCAGTCGCCTATGCCACTATGACAAAAGAGACTTATGATATATTGGAGCATATGCTTACAGCAATTCAATATGCTGAACACAAGTGGAAAATATGAGGGGATTTAAAGATCGTTGCCTTGATCTTGGGAATGCAGCTAGGTTATACCAAATTTCCTTGTTTCCTTTGTGAATGGGACAGTCATGATAGACAGTCCCATTACATAAAAGAAACTTGGCCTGCACGAAATTGGAAGATATGAGAAAGAAAGTTTTAGAAAAAGAGCCTTGTAGCTTATAACGATGTGATCCTACCTCCTCTTCACCTTAAATTAGGACTAATAAAACAATTTGTGAAAGCCATGGATGTAAATGGGAGAGGATTTGCCTATCTTACAGAAAAATTTCCTCGTCTGTCTGCTGCGAAAGTAAAAGAAGGCGTGTTTGTTGGTACCCAAATAAGAGAACTGAAGAGAGACCCTAATTTTGAAGAATGTCTATCAGAGAAAGAGAAAAAAGCTTGGACATGCTTCCAAAATGTAACAGACAATTTCTTGAGAAAATACAGATCTCCAGACTATAAAACAACATTTAAAGAGCTGTTGAATGCTTACCAAGATTTAGGGTGCAATATATCCCTTAAAGTTCGTTTCTTACATTCGCATATCAACTTCTTCCCAGATAACTGTGGGGATGTATCAGACGAACATGGTGAGAGATTCCATAAAGATATAGAGACCATAGAAAAGCGATATCAGGGGAAGTGGCTGCCAACAATGTTGGCTGATTTTTGTTGGAATCTAATGAGAGACAGTTCAGATGTTCATAAAAGACAAAAGTGTTGAGTGCTTGTATTGTTTCATTTTAATTGTATTCTAGAATTGATAACAAAATTTCTGTAAAACATTTTCTTCTTTCTCTTCTTATGTTTATATGCTGGTAAAAGGTTAAAGTTACTGTTACAATTGACATGATACTATTAAAATTAAATAGTACCGTAACCCTTATTATATCTAACTTCTAATAATGAAAAAAAATTTAAGTAAAAATTTACAAATAAAAAACCATAACTCAAGAACTATCCCTGATATAAAAAATCCAAGCATAGATCTGAATTCAGCTTAAAAATGTCTGTAAGAATCACAAACTTTTTATCCAGAAAAAATAAATTTTTTTATTTTTTGTAATAGTGTTACTTATATTTACTTATACATTATTATTGATTTATTTTATTTATTTCTTTAATAATTACATATTTTAAAATACTTGTCATTTAATCTAAAGCTATTCCAAAATGCCTATTTCACTTTCATTTTACGAAATCTTTGATATTCTAATTCTTATTTAACCTATTGATTTTATGAAAACCAAATTAAATTTTTAACTTTATCTATTTGGGGGACGGCCTATGATATATTGGTTAATGCGACTGAATATGTCGTACAACCTTGAGGAATAATACCTGATATTTTGGTTTCTCACAAAGCAATAATCGTTGTCATTTTTTGGAGTTTTATTTTATTTATTTTTTTCCAATAGGACGTTGTACTGTTTTAAAAAAGACATTTTTTAATGAAAGATGCAATAAGGGATAAAAGATAATATAATTTCACTTCATTCATTACAGGCTGGTACACTTAATTATTGCATTGTTTATTAATGAGTTGACCGTATTTATTGGGTTAGCTACTTAATAATTAATACTTTACAATAAATACAGCTGTCAAATAACGCGCACTAGATCGCAAAAACTCAAACTGGCTGACCACTTCCAAAACACCGCCATTTATAAGGTAGCCTGTGTGGCGTATAATGTTTGCATAGGGTTTCCTGTTGTCGATTGAAGAGAATATGCTTGTTTTAAAAGCGTAGAAATATCACTATTTAATCGCAAATAGGAGTGCATTGTATCATCCATTTGTTTATACAATTTATGTCAAGCGTCACATAAGAAATGCATGTACGCGTAGGTTTATCACCTCAGCCTAACAATATTTACACTTCCTTTCTATTTAGGAATTTCTTTTTTTCCAAGAAATACATTTCTTCTTTCTTTTAGCTTCCGAGGTCAAAATTGTGAAAAAAATCGCAAACATCCATTTGGGTATCAAATTAAAGATAATGTTAATTGCCATCTAAATATAGCCGTCATTTTTAAAAATTTCAACATTTCAGGATGTCGGGACACAAAAAGTGGGTACAAATTTTGATAGGCAAATATTGATGTGGGGTATTAAATTGAAGGGAATTTTAATCATAAACTGAATACAGTGTTCAGTGCCCCAATTTCCAAATTTTTGGATACCAAAACCCCTAAAACCTTCAAAATTTTGAAAATGTAAAGTTCTATGTATACTGCATTTATAAGACAATTTTTCAGTTAATTACAACGCCATAAGATTTTTGTTTTGTGTATACAATAATTAACTTTGTTCCTTAACATATTATTTGTAACTCTGCATTTGAAACGTAGGCCTATACTAGTAAGCTTGCTGAGCTGCCTGCTTAACTCGCCCACTATGTACTCAAATCCGAATGTAGCCTTTAATATGGACATTTTTCAACTTTAGGGCAGTGCGTGTCTTGGTAGGTTGTAATTTATGCCTTTATTGAGAAATTTCATTTCGTCCTCTCCAAAGACTATTATATTTAAGTAGATACTCTTGGATAAAACGTGTATTTACAGGAGGTGTCATTTTCTTGGCGATGTTTGCTTTGTAAATTATGAAGTTTACGTAACTGTTTAAAGTACATGCTGCGAACAGTATCAAAAACGTATTTGTGTACAGAGTCCAAAATATTATTTATAATGATAGGATGAATACTGTTGAGCATTCGTATTAAGAACAACTGAATATTAAGAATATATTTCTTAATGTATAAAGATTGAATTTCTTCCTTAGTGCGGACAAAATCAGCATGCTTTTTTGTTATTATCGCAGCTATGGAAGATCATTTAACATTCACAGTAGCATACTTAGATATTAAGCTCTTTTTAAAACAGGTTTTATTAAATTTAATGAGGAAATTAGTCTTTAATAATTGGATTTTAACGTTCTGCAATTTAAATACCATACGTGCTTGGCTAGGCTCCAACTTGTAACCCTCTTTTTATTTGTGTGTGTGTGTTAACAAAAAATTCTTTTTTTTTTTAAAGGGTTACTCGATATTTATGACTAGGCTGAAGGCCTAGAAGGAAGCATAAAGTGTGCTGGGTCCAGTGAGACGGGACTCGCAATTAATACTCTCTATTAACAAGTAATATAACAACCTTTATTAATTCATATTAATTATAATTCAAAGATTTACCATAATTTATTTCATATATCATAAATTCATAAAAACTTCAATATCACAAATCCAAAATATTTCAAATATCATTTCAGAGGTAAGAAATATTTCAATATTATAAACATACAATATCATTCATTATTTCCAAATGACAACCTTGGGGGACGATAACACATAATTCACAAAGACCATACATATAAATTATGATTACAATTATAAATATAAACACCTTGTGGACCGCCTGTATATTCTTTGTCAAACACAATTTATAACCTTCAACTGTCTGCAAGCAGCCTAGATAATTTTATCAAAATATAATTTATAAATTTAAAGTCCCTTTAACAGCCGGTATAGCTTAAGCAAAACATGAAGCATCAATTACTGAAAAGGCGATTGCCCATCATACAAAAAAACCACAACTATGCGTCTAAGACCCCTTGTGAACAGCCTATATAATTTTATACAAAAAAAACATAGGTATTTAACTGCCTGTGACCAGCCTGTATGGTTTTATCAAAATATAATATGTATACAAATTTAAATGCTTGGAGACAGCCTGTATAATTTCATAAAAGTACAATTTATAAATTTAAAATAATCTGGATTGGCCATGATGACAAGAAAATACAAGTTGCAAATTTATAATGCCAGTTAACAGCCTGTATGGTTTTATGAAAAAGTACAATTTATAAATTTAAAATAATCTGGATTGGCCATGATAACAAGAAAATATCAATTACCAAATTTAAATTGCCTGAAAACAGCCTGTATGGTTTTATAAAATAAATACAATTTATAAATTTAAAATAATCTGGATTGGCCATGATAACAAGAAAATACAAGTTGCAAATTTATAATGCCAGTTAACAGCCTGTATGGTTTTATGAAAAAAATACAATTTATAAATTTAAAATAATCTGGATTGGCCATGATAACAAGAAAATATCAATTACCAAATTTAAATTGCCTGAAAACAGCCTGTATGGTTTTATAAAATAAATACAATTTATAAATTTAAAATAATCTGGATTGGCCATGATAACAAGAAAATACAAGTTGCAAATTTATAATGCCAGTTAACAGCCTGTATGGTTTTATGAAAAAAATACAATTTATAAGTTTAAAGCACATAATCGGGATTGGCCCGGCCGCCGACATGTTCCACGCGACATCTAAAAAAAGAAATAACTGTTACAAAAAATTTAGAACAAAAAACCCCCAAAGTCGGACAGGATAGTAGAAAACTGGACAAAAGCCAAACCCGACATAAGGTAACATGTCCTGGAGCGTGCATCGATTTGCAGCAACAGGTGACTACCCCAGAGTCTATGATTTTAAAATGTAACCCAACCTAATGCAGATTTAAAAAAACACCCAGCCCATCTATGGAATAAGAAAATAATAAAGTGCAAAAAAAACCCGTGATTAAAATAGATACCAGACCAGCCGGTCCACCTCAGTATGTTACAACAGCACCCACCTACTTAATTAAAAAAAAAAAACCCCGTCGCCCACAAACTTTTACGAATCCCTTCAGTATCAAGATAAAAAAAAGCATAAAAATTAATGAGCGCTGGACACATGCTAGCGAGCGGGTCTACAATTGTTCTCGAGACTAAGTATATTATCAAACCAAGATTACATGAAAGTGCATACAAAATATGTCCAGCCGGGCACACGCACTATTAAAATGATTTTATGCAGAAAAAGTCAAGGAAGTATAACTTGGGGTTTTGTGGATTGTTAAACGCACAATACATGGTGATTTCGATAGAGGCCAAATTTAGGTAAGATTTAGGTTAATATCACCTCGTTTTGTCCAGATGCTTCTCAGGTGATCTCTGCCTTGTTGGAGAGTCAGGCGGTCTTGCAGATGGGGTTTTACAGTGGCATGCTTATCAGTTGTTTCTCCTCCGGCCGACGAGGAACGAAAGTTTGTGAGTGTTCAGGTCATGACTGACGATGGAAATTCCGCCATGGTATGATCAGATCTTCGTCTATCTCGGGAACCCTAAGCATTAATCATAATTAATTTGCTGGCTAACCACTTATTTCCGAGCATACACACACATGTACACTGCCTAAGCTTGTATAAACAAAATCCGACAGGAATCACACGCCTGCCACACCTGACCAATTCAACTATGTTCATTATAATTAGATGTAACATTTTCTCTTTTATATTTTAATTTAATAAGTCACACACAAGACCTCAAATCAATTTATAAATCACGCCTACATGAGCATGCAAGTTCAACACACTGCAACATGTTCTAAGTTATAACGGCCACGTGCTCACACAGTCAATTCATCAAAGTTCTCCAGAATTACATAATTTTTTACACCCCTTTTGACATAGGCAATTGCTATTTAATAAATACATATTTATAAGGCTGTTTCAGCTGTTAAATAAATTAAAATACCCGACAATGAACACACATTAGATTCACGCCACGAGACATGCTTCAAAGATTATCTGTTCACATCCACGCAAATTATTATTTAAATCAGAACCTTTTACAATCAATGAATAATAAATATATTTAATTCACTTACCGGAGATCTGTGCGAGTCTACCCAGACATGATAGGATAGAAATACTTGGATACAACAAAACTCTGTCGCCGGAGGAACTAGCTGCTTACAGGACAGTAAAAGGCGGCCGACTAAGAAAATCTGCCAAGCGGCAGCATGACACGGGAACGCAACTCACCGGGTTAGCCAACAGATAGCGCTGGCATGCGGTAAGGCAGAACACGATAATGCAGTACATCGCTAAAAAACCCATAAAACCCTCACAATTCCCAATTATTAATAAATTAATTTTCCTTGTACGGTGGCCCGGTTTCCAAACCGCGGCACAAACTTATCATGCATGTTTACAAGAGGTTACAAGAGCTCAACGAGATAAAATGGTTACAAGAGCTCAACAATTGATGGACTGCTGAGGAAACATTAAAATGAAAAACTTAATCCCCAAGTAAAAAATAGTGACGTACAAATAACTTATACCATCCACGTACACCACTTTATGCCAAAGACTTTGACTTCGATATTAAACAATGATAGATATTCCATAAAATTTAGAAATAATAATGGTATATTAAAAACATTTGGGCGAAATAATCGTAAGCCTTTGAAAAAGAAAACAGGCGTCTACAAACTATCATATAATGATTGTAATTGTTTTTACATCGGTTAAACGGGGAGGGCTTTTCTTAAAGATTTCCTTGAACACACACCTAAGCAACTAAAAATCTTAACTCCATCAACATAAAGTCTAACTGTGCTTACCACTTGGACTCACACGACTATAATTACACGGATTTCAAGTCTAACTTAGAACCACTGCACATTTGTGAAAAGGATCGAATCATGTACGCCTGGGAGGAGTCTGAAATTTACAGAGCATACACAAACATAAGCAGTCGCGGGTTTGTATTGAATGATCAGCTGCACTTTAAATCTAATCCGCTACACGATGCCGCCTTGAACCTGCTTTATCAGATAGAGACGAACAACCCCTCAGTAGTCGACGAAATGTGAATAGGAATAGGTGCGCACCTACTGACGCGTATACAGTAAAAATAATATTGAATTTTAACCAATTACGACCTCCTACGAGGGATACTTCTAGACCTGATGAATCATATGGATTTAAACGCGCCAACAATATAAAAGAGAAGTCACAAGGCGGATTTAAATGGTGTCTATTCATACATTGTAAACATGCATGCTATATTTTATATAGGCCTATAGATATTTATAGAAACATACATAAACTTGAAAAATATGTCATTATTGCCAACTTGAAAACTTCACTAAATTATTTGCTATTGTGGCATTATGGTTATAAATTTAACTAAAAACAAAAACATGCAGTCGTTTGGAACGTTCAGTGTTACGATTGTCTGCTTTACAATTGTTATTTTACTCAAAAAAAAACAGTAGTGGAATAATCAGAGTTATTATAATTTTCCTGATAATTGAAAAATAATCTAATATCAAAATTTACCTAATATTAAACTTATCTTCCTGGACTGAAGACAGGAAGAAGAGGCACAGTGAAAAGGTGAAAGAATAAAGAATATTGGAAGAAAAGAAAAGAACAAAGAATAAAGAATTGAAATTGGTATGTGGTCCTTAGATGGCCGATACAAAAAAAAACATATTTTATTCAAAATACTGAGCGACTTCTGTAGCTGAGGGAGCCTGTTAGATTGTAAAATGTATCACTACAAAAGTAGAGATTAAGTAATGAAATACTGTAAACAAAATTGTACAAGCAGACATAAGATTGACTGCTATCATTTCGGTAACACATCGCAGTTACGTCTGCTGAAACACGGGCCACTCAGTCGCGCCACTCAGTCGCTTGTACCAGCTTCTTTGTGGCGCAACGCAGAGGCACCACTCAGTGGCTCGTGTGAATGGGTTCGCTTCAGAGACGCGCCACTCCCCGTTTGCTCAGTGATAAAAGATAGTGATAATAACAAATATTTTAATAACTTATTTTATGCGTTATTCTAAATGTGTTCTTACCTAAAATATATCTCTCAGTTGAAATATTCGTTTGAAAATAGAAAAGGTTCTATTTATATGAATATTGTTCGTTTGTCACATCTAATTTGTTTCAAAGATTTTGATAGATATGTTAAGAACGTTACACTCACGTACACTCTCTTTATATTACTCCTCCCTCCCTACATCCCTCTCTCTTTCACACACACAATACTCGTATTACAGTAGACGAAATATTAATCAGTTTGGTGTTGAGTAATCGATTAACTATTGGTTTCCTGTAAGCCAGACCTAAACTTGTTTTCAACTGTAAACTGTGCGCATTGTTCGCAAGATTGTTTTGGCTCATAAGTATGTGCTCAAGTAGTGTTTGCGTAAAACATTGTTGAGACCGTCTCACCTGAATTCGCTAATATGATATGTAATTTAGAAGTCATTGCTCTTTTTCTTGTGTTGTAATTATGATACTCAACAGTAAACTATGGCTAGAGACTGATCTTGCAGGGAGAATATTGTTATATATTCGTCACTTGTAGGAGCCATATGGGCTAGACACAAATGTATACGACTGTTGCAGAGACTAATGCTAAAACATTTTTATTGTGCTATGCCATACAATACAATAGTTATTAAAGAAAATATTACATTCATAATTACTTAATTATTCTTATATTATTTTTATATTATTATTAATAATAGGTCTAATAAAACTTTTCGTAAAAGAATATATTTTTTATTATTTTTTCAATATAACGCTGTTTAAATGCTGTTAATTTAAATAATTATTAATTCGTATATCAGATGATGTTTGTTAAATACTATTGAAACAGAGTTATATTAAAAAATAATAATTAAAAATATATTCTTGTACGAAAAGTTTTATTATTATTAATAATATAGAAAATATATATCTAGAAAAAATTGTTCAAAGCGGAATTGCATGGGATCCAAGTTTTTTCGGATTGCACAAGTTCTCGCATTATTCAAAACTTAGACATTAGTCAAATACTGCACTTCGTAGACCTTGTATATGTATTTTGTTTCTATTCTATTACATACACCTACATTTCTGTCATAATATAATTACACAATATAATGTCTACCAACTTTAGACATTTATTACTTTAATTGTCTTGTGATGTTTACACTTTAGTTTAGTGCAGTACGCCTATTTTATTATTATTACTGCTATTCTAATTTTTATTACATACTTTACCACAGCACTGATTAGAAACATACCTGATTTATTTTTTATCAGGCTGTCCATTTCACTGAAGATATTGCTCTCCCTTTTGCCATTTTGTTTGAATATTCATTGCATCTCGGGTCCCAAGTTCCCGGTCTCTGTTCCACTTCAATTATAAATTGATCAGAATCAAAATCCGACATGATAGTTAAAGTTTTCAAATAGTTTTTAGAAAAAAAAGTCTTATAAAGTTTAAAAACAAATAGTAAGAAAACTCCAAACGTTTTATAGAAATTACAGTGTTAAGGCTGCTGACACACGGGCCACTCTGTGGCGCCACTCAGTGCGCCCGGTTGTTTTTCATAGTTTTAAATTGTACCCTTGCACACGAGCGACTATGGCACGCGACTGAGGCAGGCAGAAGCCAGTCCCGCCACGAGCGGCGACGATTTGTGGCGTTGGAGCTTGCACACGGGCCACTTTCAGTGGCGCCACAGCAGTGTTCAGAACAGTGTTGTGAAGCGTGTATTAACACTGTGTTTTCTATAAAACTTTGGGAATTTTCTTAATAATTTTTTTTTTTAACTTTTGAAGACTGCCTTGTTTCTAAAACCTATTTAAAAACTTTTAAAACTATCATGTCGGATTCTGATCGATTTATATAATTGAATTCAGTGACATGGACAGCCTGATGAAAAATAAATCAGATATGTTTCTAATCAGTACTGTAATAAAGTATGTAATAAAAATTATAATAGTAGTAATTTTTAAATTATAGTAGGCGTACTGCACTAAACTAATGTGTAAACTTCATAAAACATCTAAAGTCATAAATGTCTAAACTTGGTAGACATTTTATTGTGAAATTATATTATGACAGAAATGTAGGTGTATGTAATAGAATAGAAACAAAATACATATACAAGGTCTAAAAAGTGCAGTATTTGACTAATGTCTAATTTTTGTATAATGCGAGAGCTTGCGAAATCCGGAAAAAACTTCAGTACCATGCAATTCCGCTTTGAACAAGTTTTTATATTTTCTCGATTATTATTAATAATAATAAGACTTTTCGTACAAGAATATATTTTTAATTACTTTTTTAATTCAACACTGTTTCAATAGTATTTAACTAACATCATCAGATATACAAATTAATAATTATTTAAATTAACACTATTTAAACAGTGTTATATTAAAAAAAGTAATAAAAATATATTCTTGCGCGAAAATGCTTATTATTAATAATAATATAAAAATAATACAAGAATAACTGAGTAAATATGAATGTAATATTTTCTCTAGTAACTATTGTATTATATGGCATTGCACCATACAAAAATTTAACATCGTTCTCTGCAACAGTCGTATACATTTGCATCTAGCCCATATGGTTCCTACAAGTGTAACAAATATGTAACAATATTCTCCCTGCAAGATTAGTCTCTAGCCATATCAGTTTACTGTTGAGTATCATAATTACAACAGAAGAAAAACAGCAATGACTTCTAAATTACATAATAGCATATTAGCGAATTCGGGCGAGACGGTCTCAACAATGTTTTATGCAAACACTATTTGAGCACATATGAGTCAAAACAATCTTGCCAACAAGTTTACACCTGCAAACAAGTTTAGGTCTGGCCTACAAGAAACCAATAGTTAATAGATTACTCAACACAAAACTGATTAATATTTCGTCTACTGTAATACGATTATTGTGTGTGTGTGTGTGCGTGTGTGTGTTTGCGCGCGCGCGTGTGTGTATGAAAGAGAGAGGGGTGTAGGGAGGGAGGAGAAAGGTCAAGAGAGTGTACGTGGTGTAATGTTCTTAACATAATCTATCAAAATCTTTGAAACAAATTAGATGTGACAAACGAACAATATTCACATTAATAAAAACCCTTTCTATTTTCAAACAAATATTTCCACTGAGAGATATATTTTATGTAAGAACACATTTTGACACAAAATAAGTTGTTAAAATATTTTTTATTAGGACTATGGTTGGATACTGAACCAGTATCAGATAAGGTTTTCTGAAAAAGGTCAATATATCATTCTGTCTTGCCATGGTACTGATCCTTCTTGTGTACAAAAGAATTCGGCAAACTTCTCTCTTATTACTAAAGCCGTAGGCACCCTGGTTGTATGATCAATCCCCTGGTTGATCTTCTTTCAATCCTACAACATCCTTCTCATGTTTGTGTTTTGCCTCTGTATGTGAAATTGTAGAAAATTAAGAAGCTGATTAAATGTGTCTTGTGACATCCTGAATTTCGCATTGTCTGCTTTTAGCTCACTCATTAGTGTATAAAATTGTTCCACCACGATCCGTTCACACGTTATCTGATGCATCCAGAATCGACGTTGTCTACGACGACGTCGCCGACGTACGAGAAGAAAAAGAAGAAGAACTTCCTCGTCAGAGTCCATGATGAAACTGATGTAAAAACTAAATGAAAAAATCTTTTATCACTGAGCAAATGGAGAATGGCGCGTCTCTGAAGCGAACCCATACACACGAGCCACTGAGTGGTGCCACAGCGTGGCGCCACAAAGAAGCTGGTACAAGCGACTGAGTAGCGCCACACGATTCACAACACTACTCTGAACACTGCTGTGGCGCGACTGAAAATGGCCCGTGTGCAAGCTCCAACGCCACAAATCGTCGCCTCTCGTGGCGGGGAATGGCTTCTGCCTGCTACAGTCGCGTGTCACAGTCGCTCGTGTGCAAGGGTACAATTTAAAACCATGCAAAACAACCGGGCGCGACTGAGTGGCGCCACAGAGTGGCCCGTGTGTCAGCAGCCTAAACACAAACGCAGACGTCGTGTTGCAGTTATATTTATGATTATGGCTACACCCGGTGCTTCTGAGCAAAACAAACAACTTCCAACGTAGCATTCTTCTTCCTGTTTGCGCTGTATGATGAAAGAAACCAAGCCTAATTACTGACTGGCTGCGTAGAAACACTTCTCCATGTGTAAGGATATTTAGTTTCTGCGTAGAAAATGTTTTCCCTGGCTGAGGAAATGTATACGAAACAAATCATAACTTTGACAATTTACTCAAAATTCCCTCTTGTTCGGCGAACAATATGCTATTTCGTTAGTTGTTTAATTTCGTTTCTTTAGGAATATCAACGTATTTATCTAATATACACGAATTTAAAGGAAGGTAATTATAAGAATGAAGGAACGTAGATAAAAGCCAGGAACAGGATATATTTTGTTTAGAAAATGATAAATACGAGACTGTTATGCGTGAATTCAGACAGAATAACGAAAGTGTAATTGATAATAATACTTACTGACATCACGTACGGTAATTGAAACATAATGAAAAAAATAAAGTTTGACTATGTACCACATAACTCATTTCTTTTTGAACCATAAATATTACAGACGATTCTATATGACAGTCAACCATTTTTAAAGGGTATACAAAAATTATACTCACTAAGTAAAGATCTCAGAGCTGTATGGTGTAATAAACAAATAAATACTGTGGGAAGTTACTAAATGTTGCATTTGTTTTAAAAACTAATAATTTATAAGCCAGCAAAATAAGTTTTACGACATAGAAAATTATAGTACTTGAACATGCAATACTGTCTTGACTGTAACTAAAAGACGAAAAACACGAAGATACAAGGAAAGGAAGATAAAGAGAAGAAGCAGGAGGTAAAATAAGAGAAGAAGAGGTGGAAGCAAAGATGAAAACATTCTATAATTTTGTCTTGTAGGACAAAAAGAGCAGAAGAACAAAATCCATCTACAAATACATCAGAATCAGAGAATTGTGAAAGAATACTCATAACACAACAATGGATAGGATTAACACGATTCTGTTACATACTATTTTTGTTATCACTTGCTGTTCGCCGATTCTGCGACGTGCCACTTTCAGCGCTTGACTGAAAATGAGTTATATGAGATACACATAGAGGTGAGCGGGACGTCTTATCGTCCTGGAATGTGTGCAATGTCCAGGTCGCAGTCCGATGAACGCCAGTTTCATACAGTACAGGTCGATCGTCTATCTACAGCACAAGGATGCGGCTTTCTTTGGGTGATTGAACGTGCAAGTAAGGATTTGCGTTGTTTGTACATACTTTATCCCACGCCTTGGTGCGGCTCTGTGGCTCCCTTAAGCTTAACCTTAGGAACGTAGAGCCGCACTAGCGTGGCTATCGTAGGAATCAGACGGAGCGATATACTGTACTACCACATTGCAGCTGTCGACTCCCGCAAGGAGGCACTTACATAGCGTTGCGGAAGCTCGGAGCTGCACGACAGTCAGAGGTGCGATTGAAAGATTCCGATCTTTTATGAAAAGCCCCGTCAGACTCACAACAACGTTTAAACATGTCTAACAGTCGACAATGGAACATAGAAGACAGTCTAAGTAACCGGGGAAAATTCAGCGTCAGACGATTATATCCCCAGTAATAATTTCTTAGGAGTATCTGCCGCGAAACTAAAAATCGTTTTCTGTATACGATGCCTGACAGAACAGCTGAAATATTACTCTCAGTCACAGAAGTTGTTTCAGATATGTGGAGCTCATACAGTAACATTCCTAACGTTCCTAGTATGCAGTTCGAACGCCTAACATTAATACCATATCAAAAATTTTGTTGAGCCACTGTTATGTTTCGTCCCGTAGGACCCTTAAATATTAGGAAGAATGATGCTTTGTTGTGCTATTGCCAGGATGCAGAATAATGACGATAGTGGACTGTATTTAATACATTTATTAAGTTTTGTAGTACATTTAAATCAGAATGCTAAGGTTGGCTATGTCTGAAAGACATTTAAATTTTGAATGAACCGAGTCGTTTAAGAAAGCTACATGGCAAATGAGGCGCAAATGTGCAACACTCCAACTACATTAAAAAATGTTAAGGCCTAAGGCCTAGATAATTGTCGTATGAATTGAGGCGCGAGTACGCGGCACTCAAGCTACATGAGAACAAGAATTAGCAATGTATTGCTAATGTATATTGTAGTATACAATATACTGTTGTAGGGCCTAAAGCCTACATAGATTGTCGCGACAACAAGACAAAATGATAGACAGAACAAGGCCAGCAAATGTTCTGACGTCTGCCGCCTGCCAACGCTCGGTGAACTGTATATATATATATATATATATATATATATATATGTATATATATGTAATATATATATATATATATATATATATATATATATGTATATATATGTATATATAATGATATATATGTATATATAGTGATATATATATATATGTATATATATGTATATATAATGATATATATGTATATATAGTGATATATATATATATGTATATATATGTATATATAATGATATATATGTATATATAGTGATATATATATATATTACTATATATATTACTATATATATTACTATATATATATATAAATAATATATTAATATATATTTATATATAAATATTTATAATAATAATAGTATGTTTTTCTTTTTTTTAATCTAATAAAAAAAAAAGAAAAACATACTATTATATATATATATATTTATTATATATGAATATATAAATGTGATAATACAGTAATATTAACATTAATATTTTTAATTTAACTTTAAATATACTGTATAAAATCATAAATATTAAAAAACCGGGATTACTCAAATGAGTGAATATTGTTGTAAAAGCTCTGTTTACAAAGGTTTGATGCCATGATTTATAAATTAATGTAAAAATATAATAGTATATTTCAAAAAATTCACCAGCCATGAATTCTTATTTTTATTGTGAGGAAACATCGATTAAAAATAATACATTTTTGAGTGAATATTGCTTTAAAGGGATTGTTTGACATTTTGGAAAACTATGCTATTAATAAATAAGTAAAAGGAGGAGTTTTATTCTAGCTTGTAAATTAAATATTTAATTATATTACATGCATAACTTTAAATTGATTGAAAACTATCTAAATGATAATTATCCATAGCGCAGTATTAAGTATTATTAATTATTAATTTTAGAGATAATAATTTTATTTATAGAGGACAAAATTCGTGCCAGCAGTTGCGGTTACACGATTCTCTAAATTTAATTATATTAGTTTCAGTTAAAAAATAAATTAATAGTAAGGTTTTTAAATTTTGGTGAAATAATGTATAAATATGTGTTTACTTTTATGTCTGATAAACTTGTATCTAAAACTAGGATTAGATACCCTATTATTGAAAGTGTAAATAAAATAACTAGATTATTAATAGTTATGATCTTTAAATTCAAAGAATTTGGCGGTAATTTATCTAATCAGAGGAATCTGTTTTGTAATCGATAACCCACGATAGATTTCACTTTATATAAGTTTGTATACCTCTGTCAAGAATGCTTTATCAGAATAATTTTCATTTATTTTATTAATAAAATGTCAGGTCAAGGTGCAGTTAATTTTAAAGAAAGAATGGATTACATTATTATAAAAATGAATTGTTTTCTATAATGAAAATCATGAAATTGGATTTGAAAGTAAATTTATTAAATATAGTTTTTTGAATTTAGGTTCTAAATTATGTACATATCGCCCGTCACTCGCACTATAAAGTGGGATAAGTCGTAACAAAGTAGCTGTACTGGAAAGTGTGGCTAGAGTGCAAATTAAAGCTTAAGGCATATTATTTACACTAATAAAAATTATTGATTTATCAATATAATTTGAATAATAATTTAAATTTATAATTAATTTATTGAGATTATTTTAAGTAAAAATAATTATTTAGTTTTAGTACTATTTATGGAAAAAATATTTTTAATTGAACTGTGAAGATCAAACAATAAATATAAATAAGTAAAATTATAATTTGTACCTTTTGTATCAGGGTTAATTAATTATATATAAAAATTTATTTTTCCCGAATTATAGTGATTTAAAGTTATTTGTTAATTATTGTAATATAAATATTAATAAAATAATTTTAGTGATGAAACTTCTCTCGAACTATAATATTTCTGGTTTCTTAAGAATTAAATTTAATTTAAAATAAATATTATAACTTATATTTTAATATAAAGTTTTATATTTATTTAATTATATTAAGGATAAGCTAAATATAACTTCTATAATATTTTAGATTTTAATTAATTAAATAGGCTTGCAATTAGCCTTTTTATATGAGTAAGTTAAATTTTATTTTTTATTTTAATACATTTAATATATTTTAGGTATATATTAAGAAAATTAAATTAATAAAAATATTTTTATTAAAATGATTAAATTAGTAAATTATGATAAGTTGTATTTAAGAACTAGGCAAATATAATTTTCACCTGTTTACCAAAAACATGTCCTTTAGAAAAATATTAAAGGTCTATTCTGCCCAATGATATTTTAATGGCCTCGGTAAGCTGACCGTGCAAAGGTAGCATAATAATTAGTCTTTTAATTAAAGGCTTGCATGAATGAATGGATGAAAAATTTTCTTTTTTAATTAAAATAGATTGAATTTAGAGTTTAAGTAAAAAATCTTAGATAAATAAGTGGGACGAGAAGACCCTATAGAATTTTAAATAAATTTGTTTTACTAGAATTTAGAATTAACAACTGAAAAAATTATTTTATTTTTTGTTGGGGTGACATTATAATAAATAAAACTTTAAATGAACTTTTCATAAATTAATGCTTAATTGATCCAATTTTTTGATTATAAGATTAAATTACCTTAGGGATAACAGCGTTATTAATTTGGAGAGTTCATATTGATAAATTAGATTGCGACCTCGATGTTGGATTAAGAAAAGAGTTTAGAGCAAAATCTAAATATTCTGGGTCTGTTCGACCTTTAATTTCTTACATGATCTGAGTTCAAATCGGCGTGAGCCAGGTTGGTTTCTATCTACTAATATATTTTTGATATTAGTACGAAAGGACCATGTCAAATAATTTAATTTATTCTATTTTAGCAAAAAGTGCATTAAATTTAGAATTTAATTATGTAATAATATTACATGTAGAAAATGTTTATAATTACTGTTTTAATTACTGCTTTGTTTATTTTGATTGGTGTTGCATTTTTAACTTTGATGGAGCGTAAGATTTTAAGATATATTCAAATTCGTAAGGGTCCAAATAAAGTAGGATTTATCGGTATTTTACAACCATTTTCAGATGCTATTAAGTTATTCTTAAAAGAGAGAAATATACCAATGTTATCCAATTATTTAATTTATATAATTAGACCTGTGTTAGGCTTATTTAATTCTTTACTATTGTGAGTCATTTATCCATACTTAATCAATTGTGTTTCGTTCAATATGGGTATAATATTTTTTTTTTGTTGTACAAGAATAGGGGTTTATAGTTTAATGATTACAGGCTGATCATCAAATTCTAATTACGCTATATTGGGTTGTATTCGATCAATTGCTCAAACTATTTCATATGAAGTCAGTCTCGTATTAATTATTTTGTGTCCTATTGTAATGATTGAGAGTTTTAATTTAATTGAATTTTATTTTTTTCAACAATTTATATGATTAGTATTTCTGTTTTTTCCTTTGAGAATTTGTTGAATTTCATCATCAATAGCTGAAACTAATCGATCACCATTTGATTTTTCTGAAGGGGAATCAGAATTAGTTTCTGGATTTAATGTTGAGTATAGAGGTGTAGGATTTGCATTTATTTTTTTAGCTGAATATGCTAGAATTATTTTTATGAGTATAATATTTTGTTTAATATTTCTAGGTAGAAAAATTAATTCTTTAGTTTTTCCTATTCAACTAACATTAATTTCATTTTTATTTATTTGAGTTCGAGGTACTTTACCTCGTTATCGTTATGATAAATTAATATATTTAGCATGAAAATCATATTTACCAGTAAGTTTAAATTTATTGATTTTTTTTTCATGATTAAATCTATTATTTAGTTCATTAAAAATTGTCTTAATATTAAGTTAATAGAACTTAATTTTCTTTTCTTTACTTTCAAAGTAAATGCTTTATTTATAAGCTAATTAACTATTTAATTAATTTATCTCAAAAAGATTTAATTATAGGGTCTAAAACAAAATATATAAAATAAATTGTTGTTAAAAGTATCCCGATCTTGATATATGGGTATTCAACAGGACAAGCTCCAATCCAAGTTAATAAAACTAAAACAATGAATAAGTATCAAAATAAAATCTGATTAATAGGGTAATTTAATAGTCCTATAAATTTTGAATTGTTTATGAAGGGAACAAAAATTAAAATAAAAATTGATATGAATAATGCAATTACTCCTCCTAATTTATTAGGAATAGATCGTAGGATTGCATATGCAAATAAGAAGTATCATTCTGGTTGAATATGTTTTGGAGTAACTAATGGGTTTGCTGGAGTAAAATTATCAGGGTCACTTAATTTATATGGTTCAAGTATCATATAACAAAAAAAAAATAATTAAAATTAATAAAAATCCTAGCACATCTTTAATAGAAAAATAAGGATGGAATGGAATTTTATCATTATTTGAATCAATTCCAAGTGGATTGTTTGACCCCATAACATGCAAGAAAATAAGGTGTACAATTGTTAATGCTAAAACAACAAATGGTATAATAAAATGGAAAGAATAAAATCGAGTTAATGTTGCATTATCAACAGCAAATCCTCCTCAAATTCAATTTACCAAAGTTGTCCCAAGATATGGAATTGCTGACAATAAATTTGTAATGACTGTTGCTCCTCAAAATGATATTTGTCCCCATGGAAGGACATAACCTATAAAAGCAGTAGCTATTAAAGTTAATAAAATGATCACTCCTACAGCTCAAGTTTCAAAATTTTTATATGAACCATAATATAGTCCTCGCCCAACATGCAAATAAACACAAATAAAAAACAATGAAGCTCCATTTGCGTGTGAAATTCGTAATATTCATCCATGATTAATATCACGACAAATATGTCTTAATCTATTAAATGCACTTGCTACATCTGCATTATAATGTATTGACAAAAATAATCCAGTTAAAATTTGAACAACTAAACATATTCCTAGCAGCGATCCATAATTTCATCAATATGATAAATTCGTAGCTGCCGGTAAATCAATTAGTGAATTATTTATTATTTTAATTAGTGGGTGTATACGTCGAGTGATGTTTAACATTCGTAAAAATTTTCTCCGTAAAGGAGACAATTTAATTCTAATAATATTCACAACAACAATCAATGTAAATAGAAGATAAATAACTAACATAATAGTTATTATTCCTGACGGAAATATATATAACTTTTTAATTATAAATCTATCAAATAAATTATTCATTTCCAATAATTTATTAACTCTATCTATCTTAAATCTAATAGTATTTATAGTTATGATCAAAATTCAAATAATTATGTTTAATATTAATAATTTTATTGAAAAATAAAATTTTTCATTTGAAGCAATTCTTGATATATATATAAATAAAATTAATATTCCTCCAATAAAAACAAGAAATAAGATATAAGAAAAAAAATAAGAATTTATATAAAATATACAAATAATTCTGGTTAGTATTGTTTGTATTAATAAAATAGATCCTATTGATAATGGGTGCTTCATAAAAATAAAATTTATTGATAATAGAATTGTAATTGATATCATAATTTTCATACAGAAGATAATTTAATAAAAATGTAAGCTTTGGGTGCTTAAAATGATTCTTTACTCTCTTCTGAAGTTTTAAAATTATTAATTTATCTTAGATTTACAAGATCTAAATTTTTTTTTAAACTATTAAAACGAATGAATTTGTCATTACCTTTATTGTATTTAATTATATTTATATCGGGCATTATCTCATTATGTTTAAATCGAAAACATCATAATAAGTTTATTAAGATTAGAATTAATAATTTTAAGATTATTTTGTATATTTTCTGCATTTCTATCAATTGAATTAAATGATATATATATATTAATAGTTTTGCTAACATTTAGTGTTTGTGAAGGAGTTGTAGGATTATCAAGATTGATTAATATGATTCGATCACATGGTAATGATCAACTATTATCAATATCTTTAAAAACATGTTAAAATTAATTTTATTTTCATTATTTTTAACCCCTTTATTATTTAACATATGGTTATTAAGAAATATACTAATTCTTTTAGTGCTATTTATCATCTTATTCTTTAGAAAAGATTTAATTATACTAAGATATAACATACATATAGATAATATTTCATATAGATTAATTATTCTTACAATTTGAATTACCTTCTTAATAATTAATTCTAGTCCTTTATATAAATATAATAATATAAATTTATTTTTGTTTATAGTGTTATTATTAATAACATTATTAATTTTATCATTTTGTTCATACAATATTATAATATTTTATATCTTTTTTGAAACTAGTTTGATCCCTACCATAATTATTATCATAGGATGGGGGTATCAACCTGAACGAGTGAATGCTAGATATTATTTATTGTTTTATACTTTATTCGCATCTCTCCCCATATTAGTTTCAATTATATATATGTATAGAAATAATATAACTAATATTATAATGTTAATGAGATCAGATAATAGGTTTATTTACTTGGGGATAAAATTAGCATTCATAATTAAGGTTCCGTTATTTATATGTCATTTTTGATTACCAAAAGCTCATGTCGAAGCACCTGTTTCTGGTTCTATAATTTTGGCTGGAATTCTTTTAAAATTAGGAACTTATGGCTTAATTCGTGTTATATATATTATACCAGTAATATTTATCAATTATAGATTCATCTGGATTTCTATTTCATTAATAGGGGGAATTATGATTAGATTATCTTGTATAATGCAAATTGATATAAAATCTATAATTGCATACTCTTCTGTAGCTCACATAAGATTAGTTATTGGAGGAATTATAACAATAAATATATGAGGTATAGTCGGAGCATATTTCATAATAATTGGACATGGTTTATGTTCATCTGCTTTATTTTGCTTAGCAAATATTTCTTATGAACGTTCGGGAAGACGTAGAATCCTAATTAATAAAGGAATATTAAGATTTATGCCTTCAATAACTCTCATATGATTTTTAATATCTTCTAGAAATATTTCATGTCCTCCAACAATTAGTCTAGCAGGAGAAATTATAATTTTAAATAGATTAATGTCTTGAAATCCATTGTGTATAGTTTTCCTATCTTTTTCTTCATTTTTATCAGCTTGTTATAGTTTATATCTATACTCTCATACCCAACATGGAAAAATTTTCTCGGGTTGTTACTCTTTTAATTCTGGGAACGTACGTGAATTTTTTTTAATTATAATACATTGAATTCCATTAAATTTAATTATTTTGAAATTAACATTATTGATATAATTCAATTAGTTTAAAATAAAACATTAAATTGTGGATTTAAAAATATAAATTTATATTGGATCATTACTAAAAATAAACTTAATACATATATTTTCTTAATTTTATTGATTTTAAGATTAATAATATTAATTTTATCAATAAATATGATTATTTTTGATTATGCAATTATAATAGAATGACTGATTGTTACAATTAATTCATGTAATATTTATATAACATTAATTTTTGATTTTATATCAACTTTATTTCTTTCAACTGTTATATTTATTTCATCAATGGTTATATTATATAGAGGTATATATATGATAAATGATAAATATATTAATCGATTTATTTATATTATTATAATATTTGTAATGTCAATAGTATTATTAATTATTAGACCTAATATAGTAAGCATTCTCATTGGATGAGATGGATTAGGATTAGTATCATATTTTTTAGTTGTTTATTATCAAAATTTAAATTCTAGAAATGCTGGGATACTAACGGCATTAATAAATCGTATTGGAGATGTTATAATCCTTTTATTAATTGCATGAATAATAAATTTTGGATCTTGAAATTTTATATCTTTTATTAATAAGATAATAATGAGTCCAATAATTATACTAGTTGTTATTGCAGGATTTACAAAAAGAGCTCAAATTCCTTTTTCTTCATGACTTCCAGCAGCTATGGCTGCTCCAACTCCAGTATCGGCCCTTGTTCACTCATCAACATTAGTTACTGCAGGAGTATATTTAATTATTCGATTCAGAAATTTAATTATATCATTCAATCTAATTCAAGTATTTTTAATGTTATCATTACTAACAATAATTATATCAGGTCTAGCTGCAAATTTTGAATTTGACTTAAAAAAAATTATTGCATTATCAACTTTAAGACAATTAGGAATTATAATATCAATTTTAATATTTGGTTATCCAATATTATCCTTTTTTCATCTTATTATTCATGCTTTATTTAAGGCGTCACTTTTTTTATGTGCTGGAGTATTGATTCATAGATTAATGAATAATCAAGATATTCGCATAATGGGCTGTATAAGTTATAATATACCAATAACTAGAACATTCATAAATATTGTAAATTTATCATTATGTGGGATACCCTTTATGAGAGGGTTTTATTCAAAAGATTTAATTATAGAAATAATATGCTCCAGAAATACTAACTTTTTAATTTTATTATTGATATATGTTGGAATTGGAATAACATCTTTCTATTCTGCCCGATTAACATATTTTTCAATAAGCATAAATTTTAGTTATTATAATTTTAGTTCACAAAACGAGTCATTTAATAGTATATTAAAGAGAATCATGGTTTTATCTATTTATTCAATTTTATCAGGGTCTATATTTAGATGAATAATATTTAATAATCCTGTAAGAATTATTCTCCCCATCGAGGGAAAACTAATAGCAATGGCTCTATCTTTTCTAGGGTTATTAATTGGATATGAAATATCCATGTTTTCATCCATAGTAAATAATTTACAAGAGAGTTCATAAATTCTATATGATTTTTAAAACAACTATCAACCTTTCATACTCAATTTCTTTTTTTAAAAAATTCACTTATATTTCAAAAATCAATTGATTTGGGATGGGGAGAAAAAATTGGGCCCCAAGGCATGATTGAATTGATAAAATTAATTATAATATTTAATATTAATATAAGAAAAAATAATTTCAAGATTCAAATAATAACATTTATTGCTTGATTTCTAATTATGATATATTTAAATAGCTTAAACATTAGAGCATAATATTGAAGATATTAAGGTAATAAATATTTTTAAATATTTATAAGGATTTTCCTCTCTTTTCAATGAAAATGAAATGTTTTATAAACTTTATAAATAAGGAAAAAACGGAGTTTAACCGCTTTAAAAGCTAGTTAGCAGCTGCTTTTATTCTTATTTCCTTTTAATTGGAAATTATATGTTCAATAACTTTATTAACAATAAAGTGCCTTATTTTTGGCTTCAATTAATAAACAAAGGAATAAAGATTCTTTTTTTAGGTCGAAACTAAATGTATTTATTACTTCATTGCTTTTAAGAATGGCTAATATGAGCACCTATTGATTGCAATCCAATAATTATAATTAAATACATTCCCATTAAATTCAATTTAACATACTATTTTTTCATTCATGATATAAGCCTAATATTAAAAATAATAAAAATAACAATATCACTAAATAAATTTCAATAATATTAATAGTTGTTATTACAATAACTATGGGTATAATAATCACTAATTCAACATCAAAAATAAGGAAGATGACTGCAATTATAAAGAAATGTCTTGAAAAAGGAATTCGAGATGACTCAAAAGGATCAAATCCACACTCAAATGGAGATGATTTTTCACGATCAATTATTGATTTAGTTGACACAAAATATAAAAGAGTTATTAAAGTAAATAAAATTAATAATACAATAACTTACAACATTGAAAATTATTCTATTTAAAAATTAATCCTTTTAATTGGAAGTTAAATATACTTATATACTAATAGAATATTTATCTACCCCATCAGTAAATTGATATATATAAAAATAGTCAAACAATATCAACAAAATGTCAATATCAAGCAGCTGCTTCAAAACCAAAATGATGAGTTCTAGAGAAATGAAATTTCAATTGACGTAATAAACAAATTATAATGAACGTTCTTCCAATAATAACATGAATTCCATGAAACCCTGTTGATACAAAAAATGTTGATCCGTATACAGAATCTGAAATACAAAACGATGATTCAAAATATTCATATACCTGAAGAATAGTAAAATATATACCTAATATTAAAGTTAATAAAATACCATAAACAGATTCATTATATTTACTTTCTATTATGGAATGATGAGCTCACGTAATTGTTACTCCAGAACACAATAAAATTATAGTATTTAATAGAGGAATTTGTATTGGGTTAAAAGGCATAATTCCAGAAGGAGGTCAATTTATACCAATTTCTATGACAGGTCTTAATCTTCTATGAAAAAATCCCCAAAAGAAAGAAATAAAAAAGAAAATTTCTGACACAATAAATAAAATTATTCCTAATTTTAGACCTCTCACTACAACTATTGTGTGAAATCCTATAAACGTCCCTTCACGCGAAATGTCACGTCATCATTGAATTATAGTTAAAATTAAAATTAAAAATCCAAAAGATAATAAAATAAAATTTTGTATATGAAATATTATTACTATACCAGAAACAAAAGTTAGAGCCCCAATTGACCCCGTTAGAGGTCATGGTCTAGAATCAACTAAATGATACGGATGATTATTCATTAAGATACTTCTCTATAATACAGAGTTCTTAAAACTGTAAAAACATAAGATTGAATTATACAAACTGCTGATTCAAATAATATCAATAGTATCTGAATTAAAATAATTAGATTTATATAAATTTCTAAATTAGTTGATCTATTTCCTAATAATGTTATTAGTAAATGACCAGCAATCATATTTGCTGTTAGACGAACAGCCAAGGACCCTGGTCGAATTAAATTTCTGACAGTTTCAATACATACCATGAAAGGTATTAAAATTATTGGAGTTCCTATTGGAACTAAATGACAAAACATATGATTTGTATTGTTAATAAATCCAAATAAAATAAAAGTCAATCAAAGAGGAAGAGCTAAACTAAGAGAAAATACTAGATGTCTTGATCTAGTGAAAATATATGGAAACAATCCAAGAAAGTTATTGAATAGAATACAAATAAATAAAGAAAAAAATAATAATGATCTACCAAAAGATCCTGAACTTATTAATAAATTTAATTCAAAACTTATTGTATTTAAAACTTTATTTATAAAAACTACATAACGACTAGGAATATATCATAACCCTATAGGCACGAATAATAATAAAATTAAAGAACTTAATCAATTTAATGAAAATAACCCTGTTGATGGATCAAAAGTTGAAAATAAATTTGTTATCATAATCAGTTATATAAATTATTAAAATTATTAGTCAAATTTATCTTTGGAATTTTCATAAAAGAAAAATAAATAAAAGTTATAATTAAAGTAACAATTAATAAAAAAAAGAAAAACAAAAAACATCAATTTATTGGAGATATTTGTGGGATAGAAAAATACCATTCTTAGTTTCTTGAATCTGACAGATTGATGTTTTTATAATAAACTAACTTTTCATCATTAAAAGTAGTCGTTAGTTACTATAAATTGGTTTAAGAGACCATCACTTACTTTCAGTCACTTAATGAATAGCTTATTAATCAATTAATAAAACAATTTATATCAACTCTTTCAATAACAATAGGTATAAATCTATGATTTGCTCCACAAATTTCAGAACATTGACCAAATGATATACCAGGTCGATTAATAAATATTCTTGCTTGGTTTAATCGACCAGGCACGGCATCCACTTTAATTCTCATAGATGGTATAGCTCATGAATGAATAACATCAAATGATGAAATCAATAATCGAATTTGAGTACTAAAAGGTAAAATTGTTCGATTATCTACTTCTAATAAACGGAATTCTCTAATTAATATATCATTTTGAGATTTTATATAAGAATCAAATTCAATATTTAAAAAATCTGAATATTCATATGATCAATATCATTGATGACCAATAATTTTTAAAGTTATTAAAGGTTTATTAATTTCATCCAATAAGTATAATAATCGTAAGGATGGGAATGCAATAAAAATTAATGTTAAGGCTGGTAGAAGTGTTCAAAAAAATTCAATTAATTGTCCTTCTAATAAAAGTCGATTAACAATATTATTAAATATGATAACTGTTATTATATAAGTAACAATTGAAGTGATAATAATTAAAATAGTTAAAGTATGATCATGAAAAAATATTAACTGTTCTATTAATGGTGATATAGCGTCCTGCATATTAATATAAGATCAATTAGAAATTTCTAACAAAAGTTATTTATATATGAATCTTAAATTCATCGCACTTCATCTGCCATATTAGAATTGAACTAATAATGGAATCTCACTATATGAGTGCTCAGACGGAGGAAGTTTATGTAACCATTCAATAGAAGAATTTATATTAATTGAATATAAAATCAATCGATGTGAAATAAATCTTTCTCAAATAATAAACAATAAAAATAAAATTCCAATAAATGAAATTCTTCTTCCAATAGAAGATACAATGTTTCATGATATAAATGCATCAGGATAATCTGAATATCGACGTGGTATACCTCTCAATCCTAAAAAATGTTGGGGAAAAAAGGTTAAATTTACCCCTATAAACATAATCAAAAAATGAATTTTTAATCAATTAGAATTTAAAGATAATCCAGTAAATAAAGGATATCAATGAATAAATCTTCCTAAAATTGCAAATACTGCACCTATTGATAGCACATAATGAAAATGAGCTACAACATAATATGTATCATGTAATACAATATCAATTGATGAATTAGCCAAAATCACCCCAGTCAACCCACCAATAGTAAAAAGAAAAACAAAACCTACTGCTCATAAAATTGAAGGTCTTATCTTGATTTTAACTCCTCTCAGAGTTGCTAATCATCTAAAAACTTTAATTCCAGTTGGAACAGCAATAATTATTGTGGCAGAAGTAAAATAAGCCCGTGTATCAACATCCATACCAACTGTAAATATATGATGTGCTCAAACAACAAATCCTAAAATACCAATTGATATTATAGCATAAATTATTCCTAGTGATCCAAAAGATTCAATTTTTCCTCTCTCTTGAGTGATAATGTGAGAAATTAGTCCAAATCCAGGCAAAATTAAAATATATACTTCAGGATGTCCAAAAAATCAAAATAAATGTTGGTATAAAATTGGATCTCCTCCACCTGAAGGATCAAAAAAAGAAGTATTCAAATTTCGATCAGTTAATAATATTGTAATTGCACCAGCTAAAACTGGTAATGAAAGCAATAATAAAAAAGCAGTAATTAATACTGCCCACACAAATAAAGGTAACCGATCCATGTATATTCCCACTGATCGTATATTAAAAATTGTTCTAATAAAATTAACTGCACCTAGGATTGAGCTAACTCCAGCCAAATGTAAAGAAAAAATAGTTAAATCAACACAAGATCCTGAGTGTGCAACGCCTCTTGACAACGGAGGATAAACTGTCCAACCAGTACCTGCACCTCTATCAACCATTCTACCAATTAATAATAATGTCAATGAAGGTGGTAATAATCAAAAACTTATATTATTTATTCGAGGGAAAGCCATATCAGGAGCACCAATTATCAAAGGAACCAATCAATTCCCAAATCCTCCAATCATAACTGGCATCACTATAAAAAAAATTATAATGAAAGCATGAGCAGTAACAATCACATTATAAATTTGATCATCTCCAATAAAAGATCCAGGAATGCCTAATTCAACACGAATAAGAACTCTTAAAGTTGTACCTACTATTCCCGATCAAATCCCAAAAATGAAATATAATGTTCCAATGTCTTTATGATTAGTTGAGAAAAATCACTTATTCATAACTAATCATTGATTTATTCCCAATTGAGATGACTGAATTAGGTAATAAACTGTAAATTTATTTATGGATATGCTTTCCTCTCAATAATCTAATCTAATCTAATATTTCTTCCCTATTCTCTTATTTTTTTCTTCAATTCTAGTCTTATATTTAATAATAATATTAAATTGCAAATTTAAAGGTGATTAAAATAAATCTAAGGCTTACAAGAAATTATATTTTTAACTTTGAAGGATAATAGTTTTATTAGCTTAAAACCTTACTAATTCATAACATTAAATAAGGTTACAACTATAAATCCAATCAATAAAGAATTTACTATAAATAATGTATTATTTAATCTAAAAGTTGACAACTTTAAAGATATATTGTTTATCATTAACCCTGTCATTACAACTCGCAAATAATAAAATAACACTAATAAAGCAGTTATTACTAAAATTAAACATAAAAAATACATTTTATTAACCAAAAGACAATAAATTATCATAAATTTTGGGAAAAACCCTAAAAATGGTGGTAATCCACCTATTGACATAAAAATAATTATTAACATTAATGATTTAACCCTATTGTTAAACAAAATAAAAATTTGAATTAAATAATTTATATTATTTATTCAAAACAGATAACAAGTCAAAAATAAAGAGAGGGAATAAATTAAAAAATATACCAGCCATATATAATTTATTAATATAACCCCTCTAAAAATTCAACTTAAATTGTAAATTGATGAATATGCTAAAATTTTTCGAATTGATGAATAACACAGTCCCCCTAATGAGCCTCAAATACATGATAAAACAATAAATAAAATCAATCTTATATCTAAATAACTCAATAAAATAATGGGAATAATCCTCTGAACGGTTATAATTAAAAAAGACACTAGTCAAGACAACCCATCAATTACTGAAACATATCAATAATGGAATGGAGGAGATCCAATTTTAATTATTAAACTAATTATAATAAAATATTTTACTTGAAATAATATTCCTAAAATAACAACAAACAGGAATAATAGTCTTGAACCCATTCTCTGAATAATAAAATATTTAATTATTGACTCAGATGAGTAAACTCTTATTTTATTTATTATAAAAGGCAAAAATGATACCATATTTATTTCGACTCCTATTCAACAACCCAGCCAATTGTTTGAACAAATCACTAATATAATACCAAAAAATAAGAATGCCACAAATACTATATAAGAAGAATTTTTTTTAATTAAAAAGAGGATAATTTTCCATAAATGAGGTATGAACCCATTAGCTTAATTTTAGCTTATCTTTTATATGTTGTAGTTTATGAAGAACATTAATTTTTGATATTAAAAGACAGTTTAATTCTGTTAACATAATAAGAGTATAATATTACATAATTTATTCTATCAAAATAACCCTTTTTCACTCAGGCATCTTATTTTTTTTATTTTTTTTTTTTTTATATATGGCTTATAATATCTGGTGTACGGTTTATTATACAATAGACTTACAGCCAATACTAGATTCGCAACTTTATATACTCTTTCCTTCATTTTTTCCTATCTCTATTTATTGATTAAAATAAAATTACGGAACTGAATAACTAGTAACAGTTAAAGAGTTAGTTAAAATACAATAATTACATCAATTTTTGTACACCCACATTTTGCAAATCCGGTTAATAAAATATATGCTTACAGTATATTTATAGTTAAATTAAAAATATTAATGTTAATACTACTGTATTACCATATTTATATATTCATATATAATAAATATATATACATATGTATATATATATATATATATATATATAATAGTATGTTTTTCTTTTTTTTTTTATTGAAGTATAAAAAAAAGAAAAACATACTATTATTATTATAAATATTTATATATAAATATATATTAATATATTATTTATATATAAATATATATATATATATGTATATATATATATATATTACTATATATATTACTATATATATTACTATATATATTACTATATATATATATGTATATATATATATATTACTATATATATTACTATATATATATATATATACATATACATTGCTAATGTATATATATATATATACTATATATGTATATAGTATATATTAAAAATATAAGTTTTTATATTTTCTCGATTATTATTAATAATAATAAGACTTTTCGTACAAGAATATATTTTTAATTACTTTTTTAATTCAACACCTTTTTCAATAGTATTTAACTAACATCATCAGATATACAAATTAATAATTATTTAAATTAACACTATTTAAACAGTGTTATATTAAAAAAATAATAAAAATATATTCTTGCGCGAAAATGCTTATTATTAATAATAATATAAAAATAATACAAGAATAACTGAGTAAATATGAATGTAATATTTTCTCTAGTAACTATTGTATTATATGGCATTGCACCATACAAAAATTTAACATCGTTCTCTGCAACAGTCGTATACATTTGCATCTAGCCCATATGGTTCCTACAAGTGTAACAAATATGTAACAATATTCTCCCTGCAAGATTAGTCTCTAGCCATATCAGTTTACTGTTGAGTATCATAATTACAACAGAAGAAAAACAGCAATGACTTCTAAATTACATAATAGCATATTAGCGAATTCGGGCGAGACGGTCTCAACAATGTTTTATGCAAACACTATTTGAGCACATATGAGTCAAAACAATCTTGCCAACAAGTTTACACCTGCAAACAAGTTTAGGTCTGGCCTACAAGAAACCAATAGTTAATAGATTACTCAACACAAAACTGATTAATATTTCGTCTACTGTAATACGATTATTGTGTGTGTGTGTGTGCGTGTGTGTGTTTGCGCGCGCGCGTGTGTGTATGAAAGAGAGAGGGGTGTAGGGAGGGAGGAGAAAGGTCAAGAGAGTGTACGTGGTGTAATGTTCTTAACATAATCTATCAAAATCTTTGAAACAAATTAGATGTGACAAACGAACAATATTCACATTAATAAAAACCCTTTCTATTTTCAAACAAATATTTCCACTGAGAGATATATTTTATGTAAGAACACATTTTGACACAAAATAAGTTGTTAAAATATTTTTTATTAGGACTATGGTTGGATACTGAACCAGTATCAGATAAGGTTTTCTGAAAAAGGTCAATATATCATTCTGTCTTGCCATGGTACTGATCCTTCTTGTGTACAAAAGAATTCGGCAAACTTCTCTCTTATTACTAAAGCCGTAGGCACCCTGGTTGTATGATCAATCCCCTGGTTGATCTTCTTTCAATCCTACAACATCCTTCTCATGTTTGTGTTTTGCCTCTGTATGTGAAATTGTAGAAAATTAAGAAGCTGATTAAATGTGTCTTGTGACATCCTGAATTTCGCATTGTCTGCTTTTAGCTCACTCATTAGTGTATAAAATTGTTCCACCACGATCCGTTCACACGTTATCTGATGCATCCAGAATCGACGTTGTCTACGACGACGTCGCCGACGTACGAGAAGAAAAAGAAGAAGAACTTCCTCGTCAGAGTCCATGATGAAACTGATGTAAAAACTAAATGAAAAAATCTTTTATCACTGAGCAAATGGAGAATGGCGCGTCTCTGAAGCGAACCCATACACACGAGCCACTGAGTGGTGCCACAGCGTGGCGCCACAAAGAAGCTGGTACAAGCGACTGAGTAGCGCCACACGATTCCCAACACTACTCTGAACACTGCTGTGGCGCGACTGAAAATGGCCCGTGTGCAAGCTCCAACGCCACAAATCGTCGCCTCTCGTGGCGGGGAATGGCTTCTGCCTGCTACAGTCGCGTGTCACAGTCGCTCGTGTGCAAGGGTACAATTTAAAACCATGCAAAACATCCGGGCGCGACTGAGTGGCGCCACAGAGTGGCCCGTGTGTCAGCAGCCTAAACACAAACGCAGACGTCGTGTTGCAGTTATATTTATGATTATGGCTACACCCGGTGCTTCTGAGCAAAACAAACAACTTCCAACGTAGCATTCTTCTTCCTGTTTGCGCTGTATGATGAAAGAAACCAAGCCTAATTACTGACTGGCTGCGTAGAAACACTTCTCCATGTGTAAGGATATTTAGTTTCTGCGTAGAAAATGTTTTCCCTGGCTGAGGAAATGTATACGAAACAAATCATAACTTTGACAATTTACTCAAAATTCCCTCTTGTTCGGCGAACAATATGCTATTTCGTTAGTTGTTTAATTTCGTTTCTTTAGGAATATCAACGTATTTATCTAATATACACGAATTTAAAGGAAGGTAATTATAAGAATGAAGGAACGTAGACAAAAGCCAGGAACAGGATATATTTTGTTTAGAAAATGATAAATACGAGACTGTTATGCGTGAATTCAGACAGAATAACGAAAGTGTAATTGATAATAATACTTACTGACATCACGTACGGTAATTGAAACATAATGAAAAAAATAAAGTTTGACTATGTACCACATAACTCATTTCTTTTTGAACCATAAATATTACAGACGATTCTATATGACAGTCAACCATTTTTAAAGAGTATACAAAAATTATACTCACTAAGTAAAGATCTCAGAGCTGTATGGTGTAATAAACAAATAAATACTGTGGGAAGTTACTAAATGTTGCATTTGTTTTAAAAACTAATAATTTATAAGCCAGCAAAATAAGTTTTACGACATAGAAAATTATAGTACTTGAACATGCAATACTGTCTTGACTGTAACTAAAAGACGAAAAACACGAAGATACAAGGAAAGGAAGATAAAGAGAAGAAGCAGGAGGTAAAATAAGAGAAGAGGAGGTGGAAGCAAAGATGAAAACATTCTATAATTTTGTCTTGTAGGACAAAAAGAGCAGAAGAACAAAATCCATCTACAAATACATCAGAATCAGAGAATTGTGAAAGAATACTCATAACACAACAATGGATAGGATTAACACGATTCTGTTACATACTATTTTTGTTATCACTTGCTGTTCGCCGATTCTGCGACGTGCCACTTTCAGCGCTTGACTGAAAATGAGTTATATGAGATACACATAGAGGTGAGCGGGACGTCTTATCGTCCTGGAATGTGTGCAATGTCCAGGTCGCAGTCCGATGAACGCCAGTTTCATACAGTACAGGTCGATCGTCTATCTACAGCACAAGGATGCGGCTTTCTTTGGGTGATTGAACGTGCAAGTAAGGATTTGCGTTGTTTGTACATACTTTATCCCACGCCTTGGTGCGGCTCTGTGGCTCCCTTAAGCTTAACCTTAGGAACGTAGAGCCGCACTAGCGTGGCTATCGTAGGAATCAGACGGAGCGATATACTGTACTACCACATTGCAGCTGTCGACTCCCGCAAGGAGGCACTTACATAGCGTTGCGGAAGCTCGGAGCTGCACGACAGTCAGAGGTGCGATTGAAAGATTCCGATCTTTTATGAAAAGCCCCGTCAGACTCACAACAACGTTTAAACATGTCTAACAGTCGACAATGGAACATAGAAGACAGTCTAAGTAACCGGGGAAAATTCAGCGTCAGACGATTATATCCCCAGTAATAATTTCTTAGGAGTATCTGCCGCGAAACTAAAAATCGTTTTCTGTATACGATGCCTGACAGAACAGCTGAAATATTACTCTCAGTCACAGAAGTTGTTTCAGATATGTGGAGCTCATACAGTAACATTCCTAACGTTCCTAGTATGCAGTTCGAACGCCTAACATTAATACCATATCAAAAATTTTGTTGAGCCACTGTTATGTTTCGTCCCGTAGGACCCTTAAATATTAGGAAGAATGATGCTTTGTTGTGCTATTGCCAGGATGCAGAATAATGACGATAGTGGACTGTATTTAATACATTTATTAAGTTTTGTAGTACATTTAAATCAGAATGCTAAGGTTGGCTATGTCTGAAAGACATTTAAATTTTGAATGAACCGAGTCGTTTAAGAAAGCTACATGGCAAATGAGGCGCAAATGTGCAACACTCCAACTACATTAAAAAAAGTTAAGGCCTAAGGCCTAGATAATTGTCGTATGAATTGAGGCGCGAGTACGCGGCACTCAAGCTACATGAGAACAAGAATTAGCAATGTATTGCTAATGTATATTGTAGTATACAATATACTGTTGTAGGGCCTAAAGCCTACATAGATTGTCGCGACAACAAGACAAAATGATAGACAGAACAAGGCCAGCAAATGTTCTGACGTCTGCCGCCTGCCAACGCTCGGTGAACTGTGTCGATGTATAAACCTGATAAACGCAATTTCAGAAAGTACAGATTAGCCAACCTTTGAATGCGAAAATTACCACATTACTGTCCAGCCACAAATACAAAACCCATTGAGTCGCTATGGCAAACTCCTGAAACAGCTGTGGTACTAGGCGGGACTTGCTGGGGTTCATACTTATGCGAGTTAATGTGGAGGCACAGGAACAAGGCTACAGGACTTTTCAACATACATGGATTGATATTAACTTATATTGGCGCAGTGAGTAATAACCAGTTCTTTTAAAATACGTTACGTTTATATTAGTTAAGGTTAGATTCGCTTTTTTCTATTCTGTGTTATATCATAGATTTCAGAGTCTTCTACTTAAAAGACAAGTGACACAGATCCATATTAAATATTTTAAAATCTATAGGGTATTTTTAAAGAGCGGCAGGGCACTTCTTAAAAAGACTCCAGGATTCATCCGCAGGAGCTTAGAATTGTCCTTCCGGACAGAACCTCCGGCGTCACGTCTGCAGGAACAATATACTATCTGGACAAGGGTGTTATCTCCTGCAAAGAACGCTTGCACTGCCTCGCGGAAGCTCGGAATTGGACAACAGCTTTGTCGGCTGGAGAAGTTGTTCTGACTGACACTGATGCAGATGCTGTGCCAACCAAGCCATAATAGTATGTGGCCTTCAGATGGATTACTAGAAGGTTACTAGTAACATAGAATGACACATGGCGTATATACATCAACCATACTAAGTCAGTGCAAGTCACCTTCACGACTCGCCATTGCAGTGCCTAGTAGTAAAAAATAAAAGACTTTCCGCTTCCAATAAAACATGCGATAAAGTTCCTGTGCCTAATACTAGATAAAACATTTAACTGGAAGCCGCACATTACAACCAAAAAGTCACAATAACTTTATTGGAGTCTTGGACGAAAATCAAAATTGTCTGTTGAGTACAGACTACTTTTATATAAGACCGTAGTCAAATGTATTTTGTCACATGAAGTCCAGCTGTGGTGTTGCGGCCGTCCATACAATACCTATCCAAAGACTTCAATAGAATATCCTGCAAACTCTTCTGGACGCCACGTGGTAGGTCAGCAGTAAGACCATACATGACGACGCGGAAATTCTAACTGCTGACGAGTAAATCAAAAGAATAGCATGCCTCTATGCCTCTACACAGACACAACACAGTCAACAGTCTACATGAGCTACCCGAAGCCCCAAGATTTTGAAGAAGAGTGGCCTTAAGACCTGATTACAAAATATTTTTTACACCAAATTATCTAAGGGAGTACCATCATTAGGTAGCTTCACAGTTCATATTATACTGTACTTTTATCATAACTAGTTATTGCTCCCTGCAAGCAAATGGTGAATACCTAATAAATAAAAAAACGGAATATTAGGAAGGTGGTGGTAAGTGCAAGCGAATTTCACGAGAAGGTAGTCTATGGGGAGAACGTTAAGTAGCGTCTGAGGGCGTTTGATGCAAACCATGTGGCGGTCTCTTGTTCATGCTGTTTAGCTGACGGATGTGCGGCAGATAGGAGGCTTCTTTGGTTGTTACGAACAGATTCGCTGCCACAGATTGAGTTATATCTGTAAAACGTTACCCGCATCCAGTGGCGTATTTAAGGGGGGGCTTCAGGGCTTAAGCCCCCCCCCCCCGAAATTTAGGATTATAAACAAATGCACACAATATCGTAATATTATGAGTGGAAAACAAGGGTTTACCTCATCACTGCTTTACTATGCAAAGAAGCAGGCTGTATGCTGCTACAACACTGGGCGCTCTTGAATATGTCAACAACGCACTGGCTACGAACGAATCTCCGCACAAAAGAGAATCGCCGATAACTGGCGTGGTTGTACGTTGTGATTGGTTAATTCTACTGAGGTGGTGGGCACATACTCTCAGAGCATGCGCTGACCAGGAAACTTACTAGTTCGTCTCGAACGTTCGCAGAGGCGTTTCCGCGTCAGCCACGTGTTAATATTGTTGATTGAAACAAAGGATAGTGTTGCGAAAACGAGTGTAATTGAAACTAGTGTAGTGAAGTCAGTGAAGTGTTGATTCTGATAACTTACGACAATGAATCGCAAAACAAAAAGTGGAAACATTTTGAACTATTTCTCCAAAACACCACGACTAGAGGAAACTCCGTCCTCTGAGGCGGGAAAAATTGATCCACCACAGTCACCGCCGCCGATGTTTTCAAATAATAAAAGTGTTTTTGATATTTCGAAATCACTTTTACCGGGTCCTGAGGCAAAATCAATATCTCTCATTGACACATCAAGCTTTGAGAATCCACCATCAGGTTGTATGTATGACATAACTGATTGTATACCATCAAACAATGAAAACGTTGATGACCACATAAAGCTACATCATTTCCAAAATATTTTTGTGCCCCATACAACTTACAAATTTCCCCTCACTTTGCAAAATGGCCAATATCGTAAGTTCAACCTAAGTTGGACCGAGAAGGAGAAGTATTTTTGGTTAGTATACTCTCCCAAAGAAGACGGTGCCTTTTGTAAGTACTGTGTGTTTTTCGCTAAGACTAGTTCGGGTAAAGGTAGCCATCAAAATGTTGGAGCTCTCGTAACCTGTAAGTTTTCGAAGTGGAAGCACGCTCTTGAATATTTCAACACCCATGCGAAAAATGCTTATCATAAGGCTGCCGTAATCGATGGTGACAATTTTGTTCACATTATGGCGAACAAGACAGAAGACATAAAACATTGCCTGGACCAAGTCTTGGTGGAGCAAGTGGAAAAAAATCGGAAACGAATAGTCCCTATCATCGAGGCGGTGATTCTCTGTGGACGTCAGGAGATTGCACTAAGGGGACACACGGACTTCGGGCCTACTGAAGTGGACAAAGAAGATGACATGAACAAGGGTAACTTTCGCGCCATTCTAAAATATCGCGCTAAAGGTGACGAAAACCTACGAGCAAGTTTGGAAGGAACTGGTAAACGCGACAAATACATTAGTGCCCCAATCCAAAACCAAATCGTCAGTTGTATCAATAATCAACTTCTGGAAATGATTGTTCAGCGCATAAATGATGCCAAAGGTTTCACAGTACTTGCGGATGAAACTGCTGATGTTGCCGGAATAGAGCAACTCTCTCTTTGTGCCCGTTATATTTCCGCAGATCTCAAGATTCGTGAAGATTTTCTGCAATTTGTTCCAGTGTTCGATGTGACTGGCAAAGGATTAGCTGAATCGGTCATTGAAAACTTGGTGAAATTTGGTCTTGATGTCTCATTTTTACGAGGACAGGGCTATGACGGTGCTGCGTCCATGTCGGGAAAAGTCCGTGGGGCCCATGTATTCATACAACAGGACAACCCATTAGCTGTATATTCTCATTGTGCAGCTCATAATTTTAATTTGGTAGTCACCCACACGTGCAACATTCCACTTATAAGGAATTCACTAGGAACACTGGAAATGGTACGTACTTTTTTGGGCCACCGAAGCGTAGGCAAATATTAAATGATGTCCTTGAATCATTAACAGATGTTCGAGCCCGGAGTTTGAAACGTACCAATCTCACTAGATGGATCGAGCGTCTTCGCAGCGCACAAGACTTCAAGGAATTATATGGTTGCGTTGTTTCGGCTTTGCAGAAGATTCAAGAATTTGACAACAAAACCACATCCCACGATGCCATGATTCTGTTAGCAACCATCACCAAGGGAGATTTTGTCGTCTGCTCAGTAATACTTTCAGAATTGTTCGCGTTGGGTGAGTCCATCTGTCGTCAACTTCAGCGCCAAGATATCGATTTTGCAGAGTTAGTAAACATTGCCAGGGATCTCAAAAGGGAATTGCTAGCAATGAAAGAAAATGTTGATGATACTTTCAGCCGGCTTTTCCTAGAAGCCAAGAAATTAGCGTCGTCCAGTGGAGTTGAAATCAAGCAACCACGCATTTCTGCCAAGCAAGCACATCGCGCAAATCAGGTTACCGGTGATGATGTTGAAGGTTACTACGAAGTGTCTGTGTTCATACCCTTTCTGGATGTGTTCATTGCAGGAACGGTTCTTGACACATTGTGAACTTTTTAACAGCTTTAATTGTCTTCTACCACGGAAAGTTGAAGACATAGGTGTCATTGATGGACTTAAAAAACTGCATGAATTTTATGCTTCAGATCCATTAGTCGCCGATTTAACAACGACAAAGGCTAAATTAAAACTCTTTCATCAACGTCTGAGTCGATTGGAGCAGTTGCCACAAAATGCAATGGAAGCGTTGTCTGTCTGCGACCGTCAGATCTATCCTAATGTGTTTCGGTTGCTACAACTCTTGGCAACTCTACCAGTAACAACAGCCACGAACGAGCGCAGTTTCTCCACTCTTAAGAGAATCAAGACATATCTCAGGAATTCATCGAGAAGAAAGGATTGATGTCCAGACTGTGATAAACGACTTGTCAAAACAAAGAGACCGCCGTCTTCCTTTTGTACTTTAAATTTCTTGTAAATGTTTTAATCATTGATTTTAAATAAAGTTAATTAATATAGGCCTAGACTATAAAAAATTGGCAATTAATAGATTAAGCCTTACAGAAAATTCTCTTAAGAACTGGATTATATTTTATACAAGAATCATTTATACTTTGCAACCTTAAAAATTGCTTTCATAATGTAATTAGTATGTTAATATAAGCCTAAACAAATGCAAACCCATGCCATAGTACTTTATTTTAAAATTTAAGGCATTGAAACAATATGGATCAATTCAGATTCGATATGAGGTATTGCAAAAAAAGAAATTTTAGCCCCCCCCAAACAAAATTGTAAATACGCCACTGCCCGCATGCATACAGTACCTACCGACGTCATAGAGTACAGTGTCCTCAGATGTGCCACGAGTGCTCATCGTGAATAAGCAAAACACACATCCTTAATAAAATCAAAACGAACGTATGTTATACTAAAAATCGTTCAGTTCTTAACAGTGAAAACCCCAACGTTTAACGATAAAAATACAGACGTTGATTTGCATAACGATTTGTGTATATGTGATGGGTCCTAGCAAAGCTATTAAATTAGACAATTCCCTCACACAGGTAGTAAAACAAGCGTTAGTTTATGTTTTTGTATAATAAGAGCACACCGCGTCACAATGAGATACATAGATAAGTCAGAATGCGAGCGACGACAGACCGGTAGTGAACAATTTTTTCCATAGGGCGTGCCTTATCTACTTACCTCGTCCTGTTAGTTTGCTTCTCGTTAGACTCTATGAAAATAACTGTGCCTGCCAAGTATTTTCTCGAAATTTATATTTTTTCGAAATTGTAAATAATATATTTTTTCAAATTATTTGAAAAATTAAAATTTCATCATTGCCCTATTTTTAAGGTATGAAACCCTCGGATCCCTGTATTATCCTATAAGCACAAAACACGCATGTTTACAGACAGTTTGTGTCAGGGTCGCATCACTACATGTGACACGTGTAGGCCTACGTGTTTAGACAAAGCAATCCAGCATCGCAGCACAATTATATCGTTAAGCTGTAAGAATACGCTTTCCGCGCGAGGAACTGCTACTGAGTAAACAAGTTAACGGAGATTCTTGCTTCTCTAACTTCAGTAATTAGCCTAATGTGGTTTAGAGGGTTGTTAAAATTATTAAACACGTTAGACAATATATATTTTTTTAATTCTTTTCTTTATTTAATGTAATTATTTATTCCGTGTGTCTTTGATCATACTACCTAAGATCTTACCACGCACAAAAAAAAATGACGACAGCCTAATTCTAGAAAAATTACAGAAAACCAACAACAACGACAGACAATGTGATACTCAAAACTTTCACTATCTAGAATCACATAACAATCCCGCTTTTAATAACCTAGCTTATAGACAGGTTAAATCCAATACCGGAACAAATGAATTAACAATGAAAAAACTCAACGCAATTAAATTATTAGAAATTAACAACGGACCCACTAAAAAAAATATATGAGAAATACTTGACAAGTTTAAAACAAGAGAATGAAATACATATGATAATAATAATAACAACAACAAATATATGAACTCGGTAGTAATATACCCTATATAAATGAAAAAGTGACTTAGGCCATTTGTACAACAAATGTGTTCAGAAAATAAATTAAACAGTATATCTAAAAACCAAACAACATACAAAGAGAAAAAATGAAAATTATAATGAATATAGGGACAGTAGTATTTTAAAACTAACATCCAAAAGTTACTACAAAATTTATGTCGGTCAGACAGGAAAAGAGCGTTCCAGAAACGTTCCAGTGAACACATAAAAGTACGTACAACACCTCAAACTATGCACACAGTTTCAAACTATTAATTAAACCAAAACATGTTTTACCAATAAAAATTCAGATAAAATGTAAACTCATGATAAGGTGTAACAAATAAAAACCATAATTTCTTGATTAATATTCCCAAATCGCCTTAGCTAAAAATATTGTTACAACGGTCTACTGATCGTCGTATGGTACAGTTGAAAACAAAATACAAGACACCAATTATGTCACTAATCACCAGCTTTAATTGTCACAATTAAACGGTTTGTAATTAACAAGACAGTCTCTTACAACAAATCAATTAAAAATTGTTCACACACAATAAAAATGTCTACTAATCTAAAACACAATTGTATTACAATCGTCCCGCAAGTAGAGGGAAAGTGGGAGTTCTAGCAACGGTGAGGAGGGTGGAGGCCATGATTTATGGCTCTCACGTCACCGATTCATGACGTCACAGAGGCACTCGTCGCTGGCGTCCGAATGTTGCATGTGACGTCACTTTATTTTTTTTTCGAAACAATTCCGGGTTCCAGTTCATGACGTCACACAGAGGCACTCGTCGCTGGCGTCCGAGCGCTGCATGGCTAAAACCTGTTTCACAGAGGCCCTGGAAGTTGGTTTCTGCATGTTCAAAATTTGGTACCCGAAAACAGTGTGTAGCTGATAGGTGGGGGTACCCGGAATTGGGTGGTTGACGTCACAGAGGTCCTGGACGCACAGAGACAATGGTAGTATGATGTGTCATCGGGTACCGTTACCCGAAATTTTTGCTGTTCGAAATTTGGTACACAAAATAATTAAATCAACGGATGGGGGTACCCGGAATTTGAAAGGTGGGTACGCCCACATGACGCATGTGTTCGACTGCTGCTTGTCTAAAACACTGCGTATTACTAAACAGGAGGCGACGCAGCTGTTTTCCGACAAGTGGTGGTTTCCACAAAATAAATTATGGCTCCTCGGGATTTGAACCTGGATCTCCGGTTCGCAAAACCAGATATTGTATTATTATATATGAGTATATTGTGTTATTATAAAACAGATGCATCCATTTGAATATTGTTTAGAAAAATACATATTCCAATTATGCATTACTAAAATTGTATAATTGTATAAATATATTTTACTCTGTGTGCCTGCAAAATTGTAACAAAGTAGTCAAACAGGTCTGGTTGAATCGCTGTGTGTTGGTAAAAACAGATTATACGCTCTTTCTTTAGAGAGAGACGCATCTGAACTCTATAAACCGGTTTTCTTCGCATGCTGGCGCATACCGTATTCCAGCTGTGTCTCTCTTTATCAATGAGTTAGCTGCATCTCAACTATAAAAACTTGTTATCTTCGCTGGCGTAGGCTATACCTTATTCAAGTATGATAGGAATTATTATTTATTTGTATAAAGGGTATAATAATAAAAATAACAAAGGTTATGGTTTATATATAAGTGTTAATAATATCAAAAGCTTTTACAATCAAATCATAGGCTATAATTTTTCTTTCTCTCTCTACACACTCATGTTCTATATTCACAAGACAATTATAATTGAGCAAAACATACGCGCTCTCTCTATATGCATAACTAAAAAAATAAACACTTTCTCTCTCTATATATATATATATATATATATATTTAGTCACTTTTTGCTACAGTCCGTTTCTTGATATATATAATACATTTAATATTTATAATTAAATTTACCTCAAGATGTTATTTTTATCCTTTATTGGAACATGTTTCGGGTACTATCTTGTACCCATCCTCAGCCTTCCGGTTTTTTTGTCTGGTGAAGTACATATGTTTTGTTGGTTGACTATTATTATTGTGGCTTCCTGTTGGCTTCTGCTATTTCAAATTGGTTTTATTGTGTGTGATTGTGGTGTATGTGTTAGTTTTTTGTGTATTTTCTATATTTTCACAGGACATGAATTCCCAGACATAACCAATGTAACACTAATAAAACATATACCACACAAAGGCACCATAATGAACATTTGGGAAAATTTACAGATATACAAACATAAAACAGAAAACAAACTAATACCTGAACAAATACAAATCAGTACAAAACATGACACAATATTCAAAGCACTCAACATAGAAAATACACAAAAAACTAACACATACACCACAATCACACACAATAAAACCAATTTGAAATATCAGAAGCCAACAGGAAGCCACAATAATAATAGTCAACCAACAAAACATATGTACTTCACCAGACAAAAAAACCGGAAGGCTGAGGATGGGTACAAGATAGTACCCGAAACATGTTCCAATAAAGGATAAAAATAACATCTTGAGGTAAATTTAATTATAAATATTAAATCTATTATATATATATATTTACATAATTATTCAAAAGAGAAGCTTCAGTAGATATTGTGTTAATAATTATATAATCTTTTTCTCTCTCGCTTTCTCTCTCTTTTGCAGCCTTGAAGGTTCTCTCTCTCTCACTCTCTCTCTCTCTCTCTCTATATATATATATATATATATATACACACACACACACATAATTAACAAAATAATAATTGCATTTACTACAACCAAACAAGCCTTAAGCTCTCTCTTTATACACAAGTTTTACTAATACAATGTAATACCTTTTATATATATTGTAACAATCAAGCTGTGTCGTACCTGCAAAATGTGTACATAAAATAATGTGTTTTGGGTGATTAGTGCGTTCGCCTCGCACCGGGCGTTACAGTAATTTTGGTGGCTAGCGATGTTCGTAGCGTAGTTCTGATCACCTGTATATTACGGCAGTAACCTTACCTGTTATTCTTAGGGGGTGTAATAATCCCGGGTGGCGCCAAGTCGTTTTACAAAACAACTAAAAACTGTATTTGAACAAGTTATCAGCGTAGCGGGTTGGTGTATTCAAATCGTTCCCGCTCGCACAGCCGTCTCAATCGTCGCTTCTGACGAATAACTGGCAACTAGCTTACTGCTACAATTTATTCTTCAATACAAGTAATTATTACATAGCACTCCCTAAGAAATGATAACTCTTGTTACTCCCTGTAATGAATATTTTTTAATGGCGATAACTGGAAACATTTACAATTACAACAAAATAATTATCGATTGATTACATGAGATCTTATTTTCAGGGCGGCGAATTAATTTAGAAACCATTTAACCTAGCGTCTGTTTACGTTAGGCTTATTACAGTTTTGGTTTCAATAAATCCGTGGATTCTTTTGACTATGAGTTAGAGAACTACAATGGTTACAATAAAAAATACAAATTACCTTAATCTAAATGTACATGAAAGATAAAGTGTGCTGTTACAATCTGTGGTGTTGTGTTGTAAAAGTGTTCTGTAAGTTCGTGTTCAATTCTTAGGTTATTTTATGTTTACAAAGTTTCATTATGTTTTAATTTGCTTAAATACTCTATGAAAGAGAAATACTATCTTTATAGTGTGGTAATTTTACCTTTCAAAATTATTTAAAGTGATTAGGGTTGGTGGAAAATAAATAATTGGATAGTACTTAACAATTCGACGTGTATAGGCCTTTGTAGTTGGTTCGAGATAGGAATTGGCTGCATAAAATCAGTTTTCTTGGATTTTGGGCTTCATTGAAATGTGGCGTCCTTTCGTCTTGTGTTTGGACGTTCTATTTATGGATAATTTCCGTTTATTCAGGTCTTGGGTCTTGTAATATTGGTTGTAGTGGTCATCTGCTTCTTTGACGATTGGTTTTCAGCAACTTTATACTATTATTTTCATGATTTACACTGAAAAAACTTTCTTCCGAACTTCTGCATCTGTATGGCTTGAGGACGCTTCGCTTCTTTTTTTCTCTACTAATTTTTAACGGTATTTTTCTGTCAACAACCGCTGTTTCCATAGTAACGGTATTTTTCGAATAGGCTTATTTTGAGTTGATGTTTGTTATCGAAACTTCGAATCCTTCGTATATCTTCTGATTACTGTTATTCCTCCATCTTCCTTCCTGGTTAATAAATATTGTCACTATAGTATTTATTCTCGTTCATAGATTATTTTGATACCCCACAAGCTTGGGTATTTTCAGATTTTAAGTTTTTACAATTATGTTAATGCTTGTTAATTACATTTCCTTTTATATAATAATGCCTATTACAATATTTTGTGTTATAAATGATCTACAATTTATCCTTGGTGATTCCTTCACCTCAGATTTTCTAAATTCTGATTCAATTTGTTATAATCTTTGTTTGTTCGGTTCTGACAGTTATGTTTTTTTCTAGGCCTAAGTAGCCATTATAATAATTTACTTATTTCGTTCAAATCACATTTTGGTTCAGCCTATTGGGCTTACTTTGTTATTTTTATTAGTTGTGTTGTGTTTTGAGTCTGTAGGTGTGTTGTTTATTATTCAATATTGCTCTCCTTATTTCAATCTTAAAAATATAACATTAGGTTTATGGACTTCACATTGCATTCAGCCATATCCTCTTATAACAATAACATGAACACAATTTTTTATAAGTTATTAGAGTTATTGTTTTGATTAAGAAATATCATCACTCACTCCTAACTTATCCTTATTTGCTAATTTTTTAGTTTATAACACATATTATTTGTGTTGTGATAAACAACATCACTTGTTATTAAATTAACAATAGTCCTTTATAAATTAGGTATCTTTGTTAGTTTTTTGACTTCTCAATCTCTAAACAATTTTTATATTCCCTCCATGGTAACACCTTCAATTTATTCTATTCTGGAATCCTCCCTTTTTTACTTACTACTGGCTATAATTAACTTAACTCTATTGAACATCTTTTCAAATGAAAAGTCATTATCACTTCTAGTGTTTTTCTATCCCTTATACTATAATTCACTCTTAATACTACTTATTTATCAGTTATCTATGCACTGTTTATTTCCAACTTTTACCTTACCTTCACTTGTAAATCACTTATTGTCAATTACAATTTCACTAGTGTCACACTTCACTTTGGGGTTCTGACACCTACACTATTACACTATATCACTGTTTATATCATTGGTTTGATAGTGGGTGACCCCTATACTGATTTCTCTTTCATGACTTAATCCTAATGACAATTAATACTTAATAACTAATACTTACTAACTAATAACAATTCTAATTTGTGGTTTCTGGTTGCCTTTTTAATGGGTAGTAACCGTTATCTCTCCTTCCTCCTGATAACCCTTGTTTTGGTTTCAATGCTCTTGTTGAGTGCTATTTTACTTGTGTTGGTGAATCATTCTTGGATTTCACTTTTGCTCGTCTCCCTCCTTCTTCATTTTCCTTGTTTGTTTAATATATTAGGTTCTTTCATCCGTTTCTTTGGACATTTTTGGGGTCATTTAAACCCATAAACTTGTTTCCTTGTGGCTTAGGTTTATTATTTTCTCATTCTCGTTGTTTATTTGTGGTTCCCTTCTTTATGTTTATGTTTTTGTCTCAATCACTTTAAAATATTTACATTTTACTAAGTATGTTCCGTGGTTCCCTTCTTTATGTTTATGTTTTTGTCTCAATCACTTGGGTTGGGTTATAGTCGTTGTATTGTCGTGTCATATTCCTTATATTTTTATTTAAAATCAATCATTTCATTTGATAAGAAGTATTTTTACAATTATAAATATATTTTTTTTATCTCTGGTACGGGGTTGGCTATTTGTGTCGTGACATAATGCCTCTCCTTTAAAATTGATCATTTTGATAAAACACTAGTATAGTTTTTTATGAAATTATCAGTTATACATAATCTTTTTCCTTTTTTTTCTTGGTCGTTTCTCCATTCTTTATTTCTCTTCTTACTGAATTCATTCCATTTTATTTGGATCTGTTTTTCTTTTTATTTCCATTGGTGTGTTCTCCCTTATACACAATTTTTTTTCCCTAACTTTAGTAGCTGGTTTCTCCCATTACTACTCATTTTTCTGAGACCAGAGGCACGTCATCTCTGCTCAGTTTATTTGATTGCTGGACTTTTCAACAGTCAATCATAAATACCTTTTTTGTCAACTTCTGACTTAATAATAATAATATATTTTGGGATTGTCCACCTTGTGGTTTGTTTTTAGATCACTTTGGCCTTTTACTCATTCTTCCTTCCGCTGTACCTTAACTATATACTATCATTTGCTCATACATTGATTGTTTTTTATTTATTTATATGTTAATCTCATCATTAACTTTTCATTATTCGGTTTTCGATTCTCATTGTGATCATTTTAATTATCTTAGACATTGGTATACTTCTCTCAGTTAATTAGCAAGATTTTGCTTTAGCCATAGCTTGTATACTTGATTCATACATAATCTCCCTCTTTCTTTGTACCAGTTTAGATTTTTTATATTTGATATTTGAATACCCCTGATTCATTATAATTTCATGTACTTATCTTATCAGGTTTGGTCTGATTTTATTTTTGTATATTTCAGCTTGTAAGTTAATTTTCTTACACCATAGGAATTTGTGTAGCGTATTCCTATTTTGGTACATTTTGTTTAATTATTTCATATACTTCACACATCAACTTTTTAATATATTGTAAGTTGATTTCACTTAGTAGGAATTTATGTATCTCATTCCTTTGTTTTGATATTTTTTATTTTGTTTTAGGCCTCATAAGTCATCGAAATGTTGTTGCAAGTTGTGCTCACATAATTTTTGAATTTTGGTATCTGTATTTTATTTACAGTTACTTGTCCTTCGTGATGACATATGGCCGTACATTTTATTATATATAATTTTATTTTGGTATCAATTCAATTCTCACGGTTGTGGATTTATTATATTATCATTTCCATTCCATATTATAGCCTTCTCCTTTTTGTTCGACACTTCGTTATTATGCACCTCTTCTCCTTCAAGTGTATGATAGTCACACTTATTCTGGATGAACGTATTCCAGTTATTTAGTTTTCTTCATAGAACTTCTTTATGGAAGCTTGGTTGTACACTCCTTTTACTTTTTTGGTGGTTATATTACTTATCTCGTAAGTGTTGTTTCCATTGTCCTTTGTGATGACATATGGTCCAACGTATAACAATAGCAATTTTTTGGCTATTTCTTCAAGTGTACTGGGTAGTTCTCTGTTTTTGATTAGCACTTTCTCTCCCTTGTGGTACTTTATTATTTTAATTTGTTTCTGTGAATACCTTGCTCTTTGTTTTTCTATTTTCTCCATGATACGGTTATAACAGTGGTTTTCATCATAGGGGTCTTCTGGGTTGACTGGGAAGTTTATTAAGTCTTGTATCTCTCTGTGGGGCTTTCTTCCAAACATCATCAGGTATGGGGTGTTTTCTGTGAATTGATGGTAACTAATGTTCAGAAATACTTCGGTAGAAACCAAATACTTTTGCCATTCTTTTTGGTTGTTGTGACAATAAGTTCTTAGTATTCGTCCAACTTCCCTTAGCACTCTCTCTGCAGGGTTGCTACTAGGGTGGTACTTGGAAGTTTTATAGGTTTTTATATTCTCTTTTAGTAACTCGTTCCGCCATTTCTTTCCTTTGAACTGCGTTCCATGGTCAGTTATTATCATGCATGGTCTTCCTACTTCAGTTATATATTTAGTTTTTATTATTTCCAGTATTTTCTTAGTAGTAGCTCTGTTTATTGCATATAATTTTGTATATTTTGTATAGTGGTCTAACATGATTACAATAAACTTGTATTTATGTCTCCCTCCACTACGTGGGAATGGACCACATATATCGAGGAATATTTTTTCCAACTTTGTTGTTGAGGTGATGGGTATCATGGTTCCCTCTTCTTTCTCGTTATTGGTCTTTACCATTTGACATATTACACATGTTTTAATATTTTGGTTTACCTTCCTTACTATATTTTTTATAAAGACTTCCTCCTCCAATGCTTTTACAATTTTTACAGTTCCCATATGTCCGTATCGAACATGATAATCTTTAATTATCTTATTTTCTAATGTTTTTGGAACTACAAGTTTCCATGTGCTATCATGTTTTCTTGTTTTAACAAAGAGTATATCTTGGTGGACACAATAATATTTATTCACAACTTCTTCATCTTCTAACAGTCTGTTTCTTATGTTTAGTAATTTAGAATCTTGTTTCTGCTGTACCACTACCTCGTTTAGAATATCTTCCAGGTCCTTTCTATTCTTTATTATACAAAACACTTTGACGATCTTCTCCTTTTCTCCTTCAAATGTCTGATGGGTGACATTTATTCTGGATAAAACATCGGCGGCAACATTTTTACGCCCTGGAATGTACTCCCACGTTATGTGGTACTCTTGTAATGCGAGTATCCATCGTGTAAGCCTCCCATGACTTAACTTACACTGTTTCAAAAAGGAAATGGACTTATGGTCACTTCGGACGGTGACGGGATATCCAAGGATATACGTCCTAAATTTTCCGCATGCGAACACAATACTGAGTAGTTCCTTTTCAGTAACATTGTAGTTACGTTCGCATCGGTTCAGTACCCTGCTGGCAAAGCTGATAACCAGGTGGTGTCCGTCCTTATCCTCTTGATATAACTCGGCGCCCAGGCTCACATCGCTGGCGTCACAATTTAAATAGAACGGCTGTTCAAAATTAGGGTGGTTTAGCATTATGGTTTCAAGAAATTTTGTTTTGATTAATTTTAGCACTTCATCTTGTTCCTTCCCCCAAGTTCACTTTTCTTTAGCTGATAGTTGTTTAGAGAACTTTGCTGTTAAATAAGAATAATTGGTCTGGAACTTTCTATAGTAGTTACAAATACCTAAGAAGGATTGTAGCTGCTTCTTATTCTTTGGGGTGGGGAAGTTCTGAATAGCTTCCACCTTCTCTTGGGATGGTGTTATCCCCTGTTCTGCTAAGTTGAAACCCAAGAATTTGACTTGGTTTGCTATGAATTTGGATTTGTCTAATTTCAATGTGATATTGTTTACAGATAATTTTTGTAATACCTGTTTGACCCGATCGCAGTGCTCATCCCAGTCAGATGATGTTATTAAAAGGTCGTCCACATACACTGTTGTGAATTGCAATGCTTCTTGACCTATGACCTGGTCCATACACTTGACGAACACTGCGACGGAATTAACGAGGCCGAAAGGTAACCTCTTAAACTGGTAATTCCTTCCGTCGAAGATGAATGCCATGTACTTCCTACTGTGTGGGTGCAGTTCCACCTGCCAGTACCCACATACCGTATCCCAGGTGCTTATATATCTGGTACCATGGAATTTCTTGAGTATCTCTTCGATCTCTCCCGGTGACGTTCGATCATTAATGATCATCTTATTGATCTCCCGGGCGTCTAAACATATTCTGACTTTACCGTTCTTTTTTGGTATTGCGACTATAGGACTCGTGTAAGGAGACTGACTGTATTCAATGATGTCCTCCTCCATCATTCTATTTATTTCCTTTCTCACCTCGTTTTTTAGGGAGTAGGCGATTGGGTAAGATTTTCTGTGGAAGTCAATGGGCTCTCGAAAGTCGATTTTACATTGGAAACCTTTGACCTTCCCTGGTGTATTTGAGAAAACGTGATGGTATTCTTGGTATATGGCTATTAGTTTTTCAGCCTGTTCACCCGTTATCTCTTGCTGAGGTCTCTCTCTTTGGAACTTTCTAATATCTTCGATTTTTCTTTTCCACAGTTCTCCCTCTCCTTCTTCCTCTTCTATGGTAATTGATGGTTGATATGTCTGGCAATAATAGCTCTTTAACCCCTTATGATGATTTAGGGTTAGTTGTGTTGGGTTATTGTCGATTATATTGGCTGACCACACTCCCTTCTCAGAAGTAAGCACTACTATTCCCTTCTGCATGTCAATAATTGCTGAGTGTTGTCTCAGTGCGTCGCATCCAATCAGTATGTTAAATGGTAATCCATTTGCGACAAGAAAAATAATGGGTATGATTGTGTTTTGACTGTTCAGCTCTAAAGAGACCTGTTTTCTGATGGTCTTATTTTGTTTGCCTGTGGCACCAATTATGACGATATTATTTATAGGTAAAGTCGGGATAGGTATATTGGAGTTGGCCTGGATCCGCTCCAATTCAGGTTGGTTTACGAGAGATACATTTGACCCAGTATCGATCATGATGACAGTGTTTATTCCATTAATAATGGCTTTTATATGCACTATTTCACTATTTGTTGTTGACAAGGGGTTATCCTCCTCCTCCAGAAGTTCTTCCCTGATGTCCTTTAAATAATTGTTTGATATTATGGTTATCTTCTTTATTTCACCTTCCGTCGTAGTTTGTCGATTTAACCCAAGTGATTGGTCATGTGAAGGGTCCTGGTGGTTTCTCACTGACCTTTTTAGTTTAAAGGTGGCTGGGAACCACTGGCCAGACTGTTTACTTGGTCTGCCATTTCATTGGTTGAGGTTGATTGATCACTTATGTGATTCCTTGGCGCTTCTATTGTCCTCGTTCCTGTAACTTGCTGGTTGTCGTATTGGGAATTGTTGTACACTGTGCTGGTTCTAATGGGACAATATCGCCGATGGTTGTTTTGTCTCCTCCCGCTGATAAAATTGACTTGACGCCTCATGTCACCCCTATTTTGGTTACTCCCGTTTCCTCTGTTATATGGGTAATTCGGGTCGTACCGGTTGCCATAATAATTGTGATTATTTGGGTGGCCATTTGTATTCCTTCCTTGTTCTATCCCCCTGTTGTGATTATTCGGTGCACTAGGGTTTTGTGCATTTCTGTTATTTGGTTGGTTCCCCTGGTTGTAACTCGGATGATCTCTGTTGGTCGGTTGGTTACCTTGATTGTAGTTGGGTTGATTCCGATGGAATGGTTGGTCCCCTGGGTAATTATTTGGGTTACGATTCATTATGTTCCGGTAGTTGTTCTGGATATTACTATAGGATAAGTTGTGGCTTGGCACGTTGTAACTTTCATTCCCCCGGTTGTACCTTTGGTTGATCACACGATTCTTCTTGTACTGGCTATCGTTTTCATGGTCTTCCAGCAAGTTGGCCATTCCCTGTATGGTCTTTATTTGTCCCTGTCTCCTGGCCCTCTGTATGGCGTCTTCGTAGTGATATCCCAGTTGGATGACTAGGGATTCTTCGGGTATCCTTGGTTCAAGATTCCGGGCTAGGCAGACCTTGCCCAAGAAGTAAGACGTTAATGTATGCCCAGCCTGTGGCTCATATCTCCCGTTGCTTATATCGTTCCTCACTACATTTTGGGTCGACTCCGACCAGTACTTTTCACGAAACAACGTTTTAAATTCCTGCGTACTGCTGATTTCTGGTCGTGTGGCTGTCCACCAATTGTCATTTGTGTCTCGAAACATCTCGTCGATGAGACTTCTCACCGTTGTCCATCTGGTATCTCTGTTCCTCTCGATGAGCTCCTCCACCCTTTTCAGGAATTCTATGGGGTTTCTTCGGTAACTCTTGAAGTTGATCACTTCCCTATTTTCATTCGTAAATATATGAGTGCTACTGCAAGGTTTCTCCCTCAAGCGTCCAGTTCCTCTTGCATCTGCTTCTCTTTCTGACTGATTTCTCTAATTTTTTCTTTATTTTCTTGCGTTTTCTCGTTAATCTTGTTGATGGTGGTGTATACCCTTTCAACGCGTTCGCTGACATCAGTCTGGATTTCCTTGTGCCTCTCCTTCAGCTCTTGAAGCACCTCCTGTTTCTTTTTGTTACACTCATCGGTGGTGGTCTTCTGTATTTCTTGGATCCTGAGAGTTCCTTCCTCTTGGACGTGATTTATTTTTTCTGTCAACTCTTCCTGGACGTGTATTATTGTTTCGTTCGTCTCAGTGATAGTCTGTTTGATTTCATTTTTGCACTCCGCCAACTGTTGCCTCCATTCATCTTTTGATTTCTCACCTTCTTCCTTCAATTGTTTTTGGAGTGTTTCCCAGTTGTTTTCAATCTTGTCATTTAACACTCCAAGATCCTTTGTTATTTGTCTCTTCAACTCCTCACTCTTCTCTTCTAACGCCTCTCGGTTGTTTTCCATTTTGTTATTCAGGATCTCTAAGTCCTCCTTGAATTGCTTCTTCAATTCTTCCTGATTTTGGTCCAGTTTTTCGTTCAGGAATTCCCTGTCTTCCCTTCTCAATGACTCTAATTTTTTATTCAATTCTTCTTTGTCTTCTCTCCTTCCCGCTTGCAATGATTCTAGTTTTGTATTGGTTGACTCTAATTTTTTATTCAACTCTTCCTTGTCTTGTCTTCTCTCTTCCTTGTCTTGGTACATTTGTTCCATCATCCTCCTGAGCATCTCTTGCGTGCTCAGGTCTTCCTTCTGAGTGGGTTTGCTAGGTTGGTCCCCTACCATTACTTCCACTTCCGGTTCTGGCTGAACTGGATTTTCAGGTTGGTTTTCCTGAACGTCCTCTTCGACTAACTCCCCGATTATTTCTTCAATTTCTTCCATCTCTTCTGGCTGGCCTTCACTTTCAATTTCTTTCTTTTTATCCTGTCTGGTAAACATTGAATGTCTCTTCATAGCCGCCGTGGGCCTTCTTTTACAGCCTCACCGGTTGGTCGCCAATCTGTAACAATCAAGCTGTGTCGTACCTGCAAAATGTGTACATAAAATAATGTGTTTTGGGTGATTAGTGCGTTCGCCTCGCACCGGGTCGTTACAGTAATTTTGGTGGCTAGCGATGTTCGTAGCGTAGTTCTGATCACCTGTATATTACGGCAGTAACCTTACCTGTTATTCTTAGGGGGTGTAATAATCCCGGGTGGCGCCAAGTCGTTTTACAAAACAACTAAAAACTGTATTTGAACAAGTTATCAGCGTAGCGGGTTGGTGTATTCAAATCGTTCCCGCTCGCACAGCCGTCTCAATCGTCGCTTCTGACGAATAACTGGCAACTAGCTTACTGCTACAATTTATTCTTCAATACAAGTAATTATTATATAGCACTCCCTAAGAAATGATAACTCTTGTTACTCCCTGTAATGAATATTTTTTAATGGCGATAACTGGAAACATTTACAATTACAACAAAATAATTATCGATTGATTACATGAGATCTTATTTTCAGGGCGGCGAATTAATTTAGAAACCATTTAACCTAGCGTCTGTTTACGTTAGGCTTATTACAGTTTTGGTTTCAATAAATCCGTGGATTCTTTTGACTATGAGTTAGAGAACTACAATGGTTACAATAAAAAATACAAATTACCTTAATCTAAATGTACATGAAAGATAAAGTGTGCTGTTACAATCTGTGGTGTTGTGTTGTAAAAGTGTTCTGTAAGTTCGTGTTCAATTCTTAGGTTATTTTATGTTTACAAAGTTTCATTATGTTTTAATTTGCTTAAATACTCTATGAAAGAGAAATACTATCTTTATAGTGTGGTAATTTTACCTTTCAAAATTATTTAAAGTGATTAGGGTTGGTGGAAAATAAATAATTGGATAGTACTTAACAATTCGACGTGTATAGGCCTTTGTAGTTGGTTCGAGATAGGAATTGGCTGCATAAAATCAGTTTTCTTGGATTTTGGGCTTCATTGAAATGTGGCGTCCTTTCGTCTTGTGTTTGGACGTTCTATTTATGGATAATTTCCGTTTATTCAGGTCTTGGGTCTTGTAATATTGGTTGTAGTGGTCATCTGCTTCTTTGACGATTGGTTTTCAGCAACTTTATACTATTATTTTCATGATTTACACTGAAAAAACTTTCTTCCGAACTTCTGCATCTGTATGGCTTGAGGACGCTTCGCTTCTTTTTTTCTCTACTAATTTTTAACGGTATTTTTCTGTCAACAACCGCTGTTTCCATAGTAACGGTATTTTTCGAATAGGCTTATTTTGAGTTGATGTTTGTTATCGAAACTTCGAATCCTTCGTATATCTTCTGATTACTGTTATTCCTCCATCTTCCTTCCTGGTTAATAAATATTGTCACTATAGTATTTATTCTCGTTCATAGATTATTTTGATACCCCACAAGCTTGGGTATTTTCAGATTTTAAGTTTTTACAATTATGTTAATGCTTGTTAATTACATTTCCTTTTATATAATAATGCCTATTACAATATTTTGTGTTATAAATGATCTACAATTTATCCTTGGTGATTCCTTCACCTCAGATTTTCTAAATTCTGATTCAATTTGTTATAATCTTTGTTTGTTCGGTTCTGACAGTTATGTTTTTTTCTAGGCCTAAGTAGCCATTATAATAATTTACTTATTTCGTTCAAATCACATTTTGGTTCAGCCTATTGGGCTTACTTTGTTATTTTTATTAGTTGTGTTGTGTTTTGAGTCTGTAGGTGTGTTGTTTATTATTCAATATTGCTCTCCTTATTTCAATCTTAAAAATATAACATTAGGTTTATGGACTTCACATTGCATTCAGCCATATCCTCTTATAACAATAACATGAACACAATTTTTTATAAGTTATTAGAGTTATTGTTTTGATTAAGAAATATCATCACTCACTCCTAACTTATCCTTATTTGCTAATTTTTTAGTTTATAACACATATTATTTGTGTTGTGATAAACAACATCACTTGTTATTAAATTAACAATAGTCCTTTATAAATTAGGTATCTTTGTTAGTTTTTTGACTTCTCAATCTCTAAACAATTTTTATATTCCCTCCATGGTAACACCTTCAATTTATTCTATTCTGGAATCCTCCCTTTTTTACTTACTACTGGCTATAATTAACTTAACTCTATTGAACATCTTTTCAAATGAAAAGTCATTATCACTTCTAGTGTTTTTCTATCCCTTATACTATAATTCACTCTTAATACTACTTATTTATCAGTTATCTATGCACTGTTTATTTCCAACTTTTACCTTACCTTCACTTGTAAATCACTTATTGTCAATTACAATTTCACTAGTGTCACACTTCACTTTGGGGTTCTGACACCTACACTATTACACTATATCACTGTTTATATCATTGGTTTGATAGTGGGTGACCCCTATACTGATTTCTCTTTCATGACTTAATCCTAATGACAATTAATACTTAATAACTAATACTTACTAACTAATAACAATTCTAATTTGTGGTTTCTGGTTGCCTTTTTAATGGGTAGTAACCGTTATCTCTCCTTCCTCCTGATAACCCTTGTTTTGGTTTCAATGCTCTTGTTGAGTGCTATTTTACTTGTGTTGGTGAATCATTCTTGGATTTCACTTTTGCTCGTCTCCCTCCTTCTTCATTTTCCTTGTTTGTTTAATATATTAGGTTCTTTCATCCGTTTCTTTGGACATTTTTGGGGTCATTTAAACCCATAAACTTGTTTCCTTGTGGCTTAGGTTTATTATTTTCTCATTCTCGTTGTTTATTTGTGGTTCCCTTCTTTATGTTTATGTTTTTGTCTCAATCACTTTAAAATATTTACATTTTACTAAGTATGTTCCGTGGTTCCCTTCTTTATGTTTATGTTTTTGTCTCAATCACTTGGGTTGGGTTATAGTCGTTGTATTGTCGTGTCATATTCCTTATATTTTTATTTAAAATCAATCATTTCATTTGATAAGAAGTATTTTTACAATTATAAATATATTTTTTTTTATCTCTGGTACGGGGTTGGCTATTTGTGTCGTGACAATATATATATATATATAACAATAATAATAATAATAATAATAACAATAATAATAAATGTGTAAAATGGTACACCAAAACCTGGAATTAAACTCTTTTTGGTATTTTAGATAATAACAGATGTAACAACGCTTATAAAGCGCACATCCAGTGGAGTGTGCCTTAACCAATTAATTTTTTTCGACAATATAATTTTTTAAAACAATTGTTCTTCAGAGTGTAAATTCTCTCCACTCACAAGCACTCAGAATGTTACAGTGGTTACCATATTGTGGTGAACGACATACATCTCCCTCGCATTCGCACAAACACATAACATCGAAACAAGGTTTCTGTAACTATGAGAGAAATCTTTTAAAAATTTAATTACACACAAAAATTTAATTAACACATTAATGATTGTTTACCTCAACATTCTATGTTATAAACCTCATACGTTTTAATAATTCAAAACAGAATATAATTTCCTACAGGTCACACTTATAATAATAATACTTGATCAAATACAAAAGAATGTGGACACATCAAATGATAGTGTGGTATTAAAAAAGAAAACATGTATTCTGAATTAAAGTCATTTTGGTATCTTAGATAACAACAGACGCGACAACGGTTACGAAGTGGACATCCTCTAGAGTCATGCCTTGACCACTCATATTTTTTTACCAGCGAGGTATACGCTGTACCAGTAAAATTATACATCATATAGATTAACCAGCTTTGTTTTAGCAATTATCAAATCTTTTATTTGAAGATATTCAATATTCTGATTGTTACAATAACTAATTGGTGTTTTCAAGAGTGTGTAAAATTCATTACGAATAAACACCTTCATTTTGTTATTCGTTTTTTCATTTCGTATTGATATCCATCTACTCACAGTACTATGATTATTTCTAAAATTATAATCAAATTTAATCATAATATTGACAATATAATCTTTTAATACCATGTATTTCTCTGTTTAAAATTTTGTTTACAATATTACCTCCAAGCGACAGCTTGCTCTTTCTCTGTAAATGAAGAAAATGAAACAGTTAATTAAAAAAACAGAGAAATCTACTTTAACAATTAAAAAACATTATTAATATTATTATTATTGTTCGGTCCTGTTGTCGTTTATTTTGTCTGGAAAAAAGAGAGAAAAACATTAATACATAACCTCTTCTGTATAAGTAAATATTAGAAGTACTGAAATATCATACTTACATAATCGATATCCAGTTGGACGCTCACTTTTTCGTTTGCCAGCGGAGTGTGCAAGGTTACACGTAGAGACAGCACGCAAGGCTTCACCGCTTTCAGCTGGTCCTCCGTAAACACATCACTTCATCTTTTCGGAAGGTATACGTAGAATAGTTTGTCCTCCGGCTGCGACAGGCTCCGGTGTCTTCCAGATCCTATTTTTCGCCTAACGAGAGACTGGATAAGTCCCTTTTTACACGACTGCTAAAAAGGAGTGTTATGTTTTCAGTGGTAGGGTATGTATGTATGTATGTTTGTTCCACTATAACTTTTTAATGGCTTTACCGATTTTGATGTTCGATAGCTCGATGGATTCCTTACTTCACCAGAAGTGTCATACGCTATATATCACCATGAGTTGACTTCCGGTTTTGACCGGAAGTGAATACAAGTGATCGGTTCTAAGGATTTTTTTTGTTCGTTTATTGGTCCATCAGGTATTCTGTAAGGTATTCAGGAAGGTATTCTGTAAAGTTCACTCCAGAGAGTGCTCGCGATTTAAGACCACGCTCACTAATACTATGTTAGCGCGCTATTGTGTGAGAGTATATATGTGCAATCTGTGAGAAACAGAGAACAGCTGATCTGAAAGTATATATATATATATATATTGGTTTGCTATATATATTTCTCTCTGCGAAATATGGTGAATCTGAAATACATGAAATGACGGATCAACAATATGCCGCAGCAGTAAACTTAATGAATTTTCAGCAGCGCCAATTGTTCAAAATGATTTCAGACAGATTGTTTCCAAGTGAAAATAATACTGAGCCATTACGTGTGTTCGTTACTGGAGGAGCAGGCACCAGCAAAACCTTTACTCTGAAAATTATTGTACAACAGATTCGCCGTCTTTCTCATTTACCTGCAAGCAGAGCTGTTACGGTAGCATCACCCACAGGTGTCGCTGCAAGATTGATTGGAGGTAGCACTTTGCACTCTACTTTTGCCCTTCCTATCGAAAAAGGCAAGGTGACAGCTCTTCGCCCCCTTACTGATGAGCGTCTTCAAAGGGAACGGCTAAGGTGGAAGCATATTAATTGGCTAATCATTGACAAAATCTCAATGGTACCCTATACTACCCTAAGAAATATTCACTTAAGGTTGCAACAGCTTAAAATGAATGATGCTCTCTTCGGGGGTATCAACATTATTTTGTTTGGCGATCTAATGCAGTTGCCACCTGTATCAAAACCAGTTGGTGGTACCTACTGCTTCAAGCAGCCTCATTACTTATCAGCTGAAATTAATTTGTGGACACTGTTTAGTTTCTGTGAATTACCTCAAAATATGCGGCAAGCTAACAACACTACTTTTATAGACATTCTAAATAATATACGAGTCGGCCAACTCACCATGCAGCAGCTAGAAATTTTAGATCGTCGAAGAGTTCCTTTGACAGATGAATTTGCTGATGGCGAGTGTCTGCGTATTTTCCCAACCACTAAACAGGTAGAAGAATATAATGCTATGATGACTGAAAAGTTGAAAACATCATCTAAAGTTTACGATATTGCAGCGGTGGATGTGTCTGTCGAAGCTAAGAATTACGGACAAAAGTTAAAGAAAGACTTCATACCAACGGATCCAAACAAAACTGGAGGTATTCCAAACTCTTTAGTAATCGGAGTCGGAACTAGGGTAATGTTGCGAAAAAACATTAATGTTAATCATGGTCTGGTCAACGGAGCAATAGGCATCATTAGAAAAATTGAGTGGCCTGCACTACGTCGAGATCAGCTTAAACCTGGTGAGCTTCCACAAGCCGTTTGTAGAATTTGATGACAGATCAATTAGGGGAAATACTGCTGGTATTGGAGTAAAGATAGAGCCCACCACTGTTGAATATGATGCTTTGCAAGGCCAGGGCAAAGTAGAACGACGTATGCTGCCATTAATATTGTGTTGGGCTGTATAACAGTACATAAACTCCAAGGCACTACTTTAGACAAAGCAGTCATTGATTTGAGTAGTAATATTTTTGCCAAGGGTCAGGCATACGTCGCACTAAGTCGTGTGAAAACATTAGAGAGATTAGCATTTCTAAATAGATTTGTTCTTTTCATTAAACAGCCCCCGACTGCATTGAAAATTAAAATTGAAGAGCAAAATTTTATCAGCAATATATTTTATAATTGTAGTCTTCATATGATGCATTGATATATATATTCAACATCGAAAAGTAATTTAAATCTAATAAAATTACTATGCGTTTAATCATTCATAACATTTTCGTTAAATCTGATCAGAGCTGAATTTCAATACCTTGTTTTTGGCTTTTTAAATCGACTTTATTTAGATTTTGTGATTTTTACTAAATATTATTTTTATTTAGTTTTTTTATTTAGTATTTTTATCAATTTATTTTTTATTTATTCATTTATTTTTTTGGCAGTCGTGTTTTTTAATTTTTTAAATTATTTTTTTTATTGGTAAAAACTTTTCAACTGCCTTCGCGTTAGCAACGATTCCTTCCATGACGAGTACTGATGGCTGCACAGGGAAACACTGACGTATTTATTCCGTTTCCCCCGACCACGTTCCTTCCTTCCAAAGAGTCATCTTCTTCGGTCTCGGTCGATCATAGACTCCAGCTGAACACCGGCTACGAAAGCGTTACCCCCCCCACCTCGCACCTCTACGTTGGTGAGAAACTCCACCTCGCATCCCGCACCCCACCCCGCACCACCAAAAACCTGTCAACCATGAGCCCGCGAATGCAACGACCGGTCAACGCATCGCCTCCGGCGGCGGACACGGAGCTTGCACTGCATCCTTTGTCAACCGAGCTGGATTCAAACTCAGGAGGTTGTATATATATTGCTCCGGCGAGCAGTTCCATCTCACAGTCTGCGATTGAAACGTGTATCTACCACAGTGGATCTATCAGCTAGCAGTGAACAGCGCGCAATTCGTGGTAATGTAATCACCATTAAATTTATTTTTACAGATAATACACTAAACATACAAACAATATTATCAGATTACAAAGATATAATTATTAACAGAATATCTACTAAAGCTTCTCTTTTGAATAATTATGTAAAATGGTACTTGGCAGCACGCGTTTCATTTAAAAAGCTTATTGACTCTGAAAGTATTACATGCACGGCTATCTTTCGATCCCGTACACACTGAAATCATTTTATGATGATATTGATGAACAGTATTTGACGAATTGTGAAAAAGTAATCAAGAGTGCGGAAAACTTCATACGTGACGGAAGCGGATGGGTTGAAAACGGTAACGAAACTCTTGAAATCAATATAACTAAATACAATCCGCTAGTGGGGTCAAGTTATCTCCCGGCTCCTCCACGGTTACGCAAGACAAAGGGAATTGTAAACATACAAAATAAGAAAGATGAAAAGTGTTTTATGGTCTGTGCTGGCTTCTATACATCCAATCGCGCGTAACCCCCATTTAGTTAATTACTATCGAGATTATGAAAATGAATTAAACATGTACGGGATTTCGTACCCTGTTGAAATAAATAAGATAAAGCGGTTCGAAAAATTGAATGAAGATATATCTGTCAACTTATTCGGGTATGAAAAAGAGGTATATCCGTTACGTATTACAGAATATCGTGGGAGGAAATATCATATTAATCTTCTGTTTTTGTTTGATCTAAGCATTACACACTATTGCTTAATACGAAACCTATCTCGGGTACTTGCGTCCTTGACGAGACATCACGGTTCTTCGCTTTACTGTGACTATTGCTTGCAAAGATTTTCTGATAATGAATCGATAGATTCAACACGAAAGAGGCTTGAAGAACATCAGGTTTACTGTTCGCCTCATGGTGCACAAAAGGTAAAACGTCCTGACGAGAACGAAAAGTGGATGTATTTTAAAAACTTTTCACTTTGTCACCGCGTACCTTATACGGTATACGCTGACTTCGAATCGTTTATTGTTCCGACCACCGGTAAAAACGTGGCACATCATATACCAGCCAGTTTCTGCTATGTGATAGTTGACTGGAAGGGAAAATCCGTCAAGGAACCTGTAATATACCGCGGTAAAGACGTGGTGGACACGTTCCTTCGAGTGCTTTTAGCCGACGTTCAACGACTCGATAGAAATTTTAATAAACCGATTCAAATGACAGCGGTCGATGAACGGTCTTTCCGAAACGCCACGCACTGTCATCTGTGCAAGAAGCCGTTAACGGACGACACGGTTCGAAATCATTGTCACATAACGTGGGACTATTTAGGCGCTGCTCACATTGTGTGTAATATAAATTACAAAATACCGACTCACGTTCCGGTTTTTTTCATAATTTAAGTGGCTATGACTCGCATCATTTGATGCAAGGTTTCGGAATGTACAAGGAAGATGAAATAACGTGTATCGCTACTACAAGCGAACGTTACATCTCCGTTACACTCGGTCCGCTCCGGTTTCTCGATTCTCTGCGGTTAATGAACGCGTCACTTGAAAAACTCGTCTCCAACTTATCCGCGGATAAATTTAAAATACTTAATAAATTTTACACGCGTAATGTTGATTTACTCTTGCGTAAAGGTGTGTACCCTTACGAATACGTTACGGACGAATCAAAATTTGACGAGAGGCAGTTACCGGATCGCGAACATTTTTACAACGGGTTGACAGAGTCGGCTGTAGACGAAGAAGATTACGCGCACGCTCGAGCGGTTTGGTCAGGTTTCGACATGCAAACGTTCGGAGAGTATCATGACCTTTACTTAAAAACGGACGTACTGCTGCTTTCTGATGTATTTGAAAACTTTCGAAACATGAGCCTGCAGTACTACGAACTCGATCCGTGTAACGTTTTTACCACCGCCGGTTTAGCGTGGAACGCGATACTGAAAATGACAGGGGTCAGGTTAGAGTTACTCTGCGACATAGACATACACCTGTACATTGAAAGCGGGATCCGCGGCGGCTTAGCAACAATTTCTAATCGGTACGCCAAGGCCAACAACCCGTACATTCCCGATTATGACGCAAGCAAGCCGCATAATTGTTTACTGTACCTCGGTTGTACCAACTGTACGGAACGGCTATGACACAGCCTTTACTACTGTCCGGTTTTCGATGGTTGGAACGTACAGAGATCGATACTTTGAACGTGCACGCGTTACGCGACGATGGTGACACCGGCTACATCCTCGAAGTCGATCTGGGGTATCCACATTACCTACACGACTTACACAGTGACTACCCTTTAGCACCCGAAAAGCGTACTATTACAGACAGTATGCTTTCACTATACTGCTATCGCATGAAGCTGTTAAAAGACTTTGTGTGCAGTAACGGTAAGGTAGAGAAACTGATAACGTCACTCGAGGACAAGATAAAATACATGGTTCATTACAGAACATTGAAACTTTACCTCGAATTAGGAATGGAGTTGAAAGCGATTCACCATGTGTTGCCATTCACACAGTGCGTGTGGTTGAAACCTTTCATCGAGTTTAATACGGAGCGACGAAAGGCAGCCAGAAACACCTTTGAAAAAGACTTTTTTAAGTTAATGAATAACGCGTGGTACGGTAAATCGTTGGAAAACGTACGGAAGCGAATCGATTTCAAGTTAGTTGCAAACGAGAAGAAACTTCTCAAACTAACGGCTAACCCCAGGTTACAACATTTTTTCATCTATAACGAGGACCTAGTAGGTCTCACGATGAAAAAAACCTCCATTACACTGAACCGACCTTTGTACGTTGGATTCAGTGTATTGGATATTAGTGCGCTGATCATGTATCGGTTCCATTACGGATTCACGATGAATTCGTACGTGTCACGTGCACGTCTATGCATGACGGACACGGACTCGCTGTTGTACAACATTCGCACCGACGATGTGTACAAAGACATGGGGGAACATCTCGAACTTTTTGACACGTCGGAGTACCCTAAGGCACAACCGTGCTACAGTGAAACGAACAAGAAACAGTTGGGTACGTTTAAAGATGAAACGAATGGAATACCGATACTTGAATTTGTCGGGTTGCGTGCAAAATGTTATTTATTCGTTACGGCAAACGATAAGGAGAAAAAGGTAGCGAAAGGTGTGCCACGTTCCGCGATAGCTACACAGTTGAAACATCAACTTTATAAGAAATGTGTAAAGACCACTTCTCAAACGTATACTACAGCGCGGACTATCCAGATTGAAAAACATAACTTATATACGAGAAAGCTTACAAAATTATCGCTGTCACCGTACGATGACAAACGATACGTTTTGGAGGACGGTGAAACAACACTGGCGTACGGTCATTACAAACTCTGCCAACCCAGACGCGAGATAATCCAGCAAGCGAGAAAATCCGTTATAAATTATGCGTTTGATATACGTTGATATAAGACTCACTTGCGGTACCAACACACTGTCAGTAGCGATGGTGAAGTCGGTTAGGTTCAGTGAAAACGTAACGGTATATCTCGTACCAAATTTTTGCGATTCTCGTTTCGGGTGGCCATATGGAAAACGTACCCAAAACTATTGCGAAGGAATTGCACAGACCGGTGAGAAGGAACTTTCCCAGACGTGGGGTGGAGGTGAAGGGGTTACACGATCTGTACCAAGAGGATTTGGTGGAAATGATACCGCATGCCAAGTTGAACAAGGGGTACAAATATCTAATGACGGTAATTAACGCGTTTACCAAGTATGCATATGCGATTCCCTTAAAAACTAAACGGGTGTTGAAGTAGCGCAGGCTCTCGAACCAATAATTGTAAAAAATAAAATGAAATACTTGCAAACGGATAACGGGAAAGAGTACTTTAACAGTAGCGTACAATCTTTACTAAAGAGATTCAACGTCAAACACTATTCAACGTATAGCGATAAGAAAGCGTCCATCGTGGAGCGATTTAATCGTACGTTGAAAACGAACATGTACCGCGCGTTCAGCGAGCAAGTTCATTATCGGTGGTTATCGCTTTTACCCGAACTGGCGATGGAATACAATGATAGAGTGCACAGAACTATAGGGATGAAGCCGCGACAAGTCGACGAGAGCAACAATCGAATAGTGTTGAAACGAATAAGAAAAAATACCGCACCGCGGAAAGTGAGCAAGAAACATAAGTTTAAAATAGGTGATCGAGTGTGTATCAGTAAATACAAAATCACATTTGCTAAAGGTTACACACCAAACTGGACGAACGAGATATACACCGTGCACAGGGTTCAACCGATCGTGCCGGTTACGTACTTGTTGAAAGATCACACGGGTGAAGTGTTGGAAGGCGGGTTTTACGAACAAGAATTGAGTAAAACCAGCGTTGGCGATGTGTATCTCGTTGAGAAAATATTACAACGTAAAGGTGATCGCGTGCGAGTGCGGTGGCTCGGCTTTGACGGTAAACACGATTCGTGGATACATAAAAAGATCTGATATAATAACATTACCACAGTATTTAACCGAACGTAAATGAGTTAAGATGAAGATTAAACAACTATCGTTAAAGTTAAATGTTAAGAACGTAGACTCTACTAAGTACAACGGTGAAGTTGCATATAATAAACACAGTCCACTGTTTCCAAACACAGTTCGATGCATCGTGTGCGGCGGATCGTGCAGCGGAAAGTCAAACGTTGCCTTTAATATGTTATTCGATCCAAACGGCCTGCGATTTCAGAACCTGTACGTGTTCTCCAAATCGTTGTTTCAACCGAAATACCGTATGTTGGAAGACGTTTTTAATGCTCTCGCTGACGAAGGAATGACGTACTTCACGTACAGTGAAAACGATGAAGTACCGCCTCCGCACGAAATTACACCTAATTCAATCATGTTGTTCGACGATGTGGTATGTGAACGACAGAATAACATACGAAAATATTTCGCTATGGGGCGGCATAGCAGCGTGGACACTTTGTAGTTTTGCCAGACGTACAGTCTGGTGCCAAAGCAACTGGTGCGTGATAATACCAATTTCTTAGTTTTGTTCAGACAAGATGATCTCAATTTACGCCACGTTTAAAACGATCATGTTAACACAGACATGAAATACGAAGAGTTCAAAGCGATGTGCAACGAAACGTGGAAGGATCGTTACGGATTCTTAGTCATCAACAAGGACTCACCGATAAACGCGGGCAGATACAGAGTGGGTTTCGATCGCTTTATACATAAATAGAATAGTTTGTGCGAGAAAGTCATCAGTGTCAAGATGGATGACAAGCAATTGACACAAGGATGCAATTAACGACAACATAAGGCAAAAGTATCGTGCGTTGAAACATGCCCTCAGAGAGAGCGATGAAGCGTTAACGAGAACGTACAAACCTCTTTTGGAACCGTTAACCCAGATTTCGGAAAAGTTGAACGTCTCCGGTGATAAAATTTAAAAAATAAAAGTTGAAAATGAAGATACGAAGACAGCTGTCGAGATGACACCACCAGCATCATCACAACCTCGTTTTCTTAGAACGGAAGTATTGGCACAAACGCCTGATGTCGAAACACCGGACGTGACTCTTGAAGGGTTTTTAGCAACACCCGAAGGTCGACACGAAGCACAAGAATACGTTGAACAATCTGTCGAAGGTCCACTCGCGAGGAAATACTTACTACTCGCGTTATCTGACGATCGAGAAAAGACGATGGATCCCACGTACGGTGTCCGTAACGTTGCAGACAAATGGATGGTGGGCAATTCGGTTTTGGAGATCAATCAAGACGACAGCTTCTACATAGCTGGAAAACGATACAGAGGTACACCGGGTCTCTACGAACTTATGTTTATGAAAGAACCCAACAAGAGCGTCTACGATGAAAACGATGTAGCAGCGTACAAATCTATACTGTCGGACACTAACGCTCATAAACATTATTATTTACCCGGTGCTAAAATAAATACAAACAAAGGTGTAAAGTACAGAGAGATAATCGCCCGATTGTTCCCACCGCGCAGCGGACGTGGTATCGATTACGAACACTGGAACGATCCCAACGAACTGGTTGAACGATTGAGACTGCTGGTAAGTTCAAAACGTGCCGGTCACACCGGACACGGCAACGAAATCATCTCCGTTGTGGAGGAATTACGTAAAGCCAACATTATCGTATAAATTTTGTCAACGCCGGTGTAACAACTCATTGTTGTTAACACTGTCGACATGTGCGGATTAGATTTGACGCCTGACTTTGAAGTCGAAAACGAGAGACTGAAAACCTTTACATCATGGCCTGTGCATTTCATCAGTCCGACCGTTATGGTTGCTGCAGGCTTTCATTATATATATGAACGGGACAGGGTTCGATGTTCATTTTGCGGTATAGAAATATTTCGTTGGAAAGAGGGTGACAATCCGATTGTGTTACACACACGATGGTCACCTCAGTGTCGTTACTTAAAACGGTTAGCACACCTTTTGTAGCGTGCAGTCGTATGATGGTTGTGGACAAGTTCGGGAGGCATCAAAGCGCCGTAAGCGTGCGACGAGAAACAAAAAGACAATTACGCGATAGTGTGAGATTCAAAATTACGAACGATGGGCATATAGATGTTGAAAACAAAAAGAACCGCAATCTGAACGAACCGGATGCAGCAAAGGATGCTGTATCCCTGACTTATATGAAAACACATTGTCTGCTACTCGATGGTGAACATAAAAGCGTGGACGTTAAAGGGTGTAGATTGAAAAATGTTAATACTCCTGTAGACGTTAAAGACGTAGGTCAACAAATATTACGTTGATGACAACTGTATACAACACTCGAGTCAAGAGAGAGATGCACGAGATCGATGGGTAATCAACATTCGAAGTCCGGAACAGCGACCGATGCGGTCAACAAAGACTACGTAGACTCGAGCACCATTAAAAAAGTATCGAACAACTATTTGTTTGGCGAGAGCTGGTTGTCGGGAGTGAGTTCACCGATTTTTTCTGATGACGCGGTTAACTTAAAATACATGTTGCAGAACACCGTTAGCTTGGGCGAAGATGGTGTTTTCAAAGCAGCGGAAAAGAGAATAACAGAAGTAGCGGATGGTTTTGCGGAGAGCGATGCTGTTAACTTACAACAATTAAATGACGTGAGACGATACGTAAAGAGCGAGATGTATAAAGTTGTTAAAACATTTCAATATCAACTGGACAACTACTTATTGAAACTGTCTAAGCCACGTAGTTCAGAAGACGAGTGGACACTCGACGCGAAGGAAATAAAACGCTTAATAGATGAATACGATAAAAACACAGAAGAGAAAGACTGGAGATCTGTTTACGATGTACAACAACGTTAAGAGGAAAAAGGGGTGGGGCGTTGGAAACGTGTTTAAAACGTTGTTCTGTCGGTTGTTTCGTCAGTTATCAATCGCGCGGTGGACGCACTACCTGTCGAATTACATCTGCCGGGTTATAGATTCTGTGGACCGGGCAGGAAGCTCGAAGAAAGATTAGCGCGTGGTGATCGTGGAATCAATCAACTAGACGAAGCCTGTCGCGAACACGACATCGCTTACTCTCAATACAAAGACAACGAATGTAGACGCATTGCAGACCGTAAACTCGCTGAAAAAGCGTGGGGACGGGTAAAGGCTTTGGATTCGGGTATCACTGAACGTGCTTATGCGACAGCAGTTGCAGCGGCCATGAAAGCAAAATCAGCAATAGGAAGCGGGCGACGTCGTAAAATAAAAAGAATGTGAGTAGTCGTGGTCGTGGTGGTGGTGGTGGTGGTAGTGGGATGAGGAAGAAGAAGAGAACTGTTCGAACCACCAGGAAGAAGAAGAGAACTGCATCCGGATTGTATTTACGTCCGTACCGAAAAAACTAATTCACATACCGCTCCGCCCGTTGTCCGAAAATGAATTACGTTTATACGCAAAAAACTAAACATACCGTACTTTAGAGGTGTTTACATGCGTAACGCATTACCGGATACAGCGCCATGGAAGAACGAAAGCGTCATCATGAATTTGGACGACGAGAGCGGACCGGGAACCCATTGGGTATGTTACAAGAAGCGTGGAAATCGAGTACACTATTTTGACGGGTTCGGTAATTTACGTCCACCTCTCGAGCTAATGCGATATTTTGGTGATACAACCGACGTTCGTTACAACTGCGAACGGAAGCAACCTCCTAACACGGTCATCTGTGGTCATTTATGTTTAGAATTTTTATCGTCTTCTGATCAGTAAACTTCAGCGTGTCGTCGTTAACGGTCACCGTGACGGGTACCGACGCTGCGAATCTCGTGTATAACTTTTTCCCACCCCTCAAGTTATACGGTGAATGGTACGTTGATCTAATGGATTTTACATCGTATAATTCAATATCAAACGTTATTGAAGGAAAAAATAATGAATTTCCAGTTAAAGTTCCAATGACACATGGTCCGTCATCAAGTTGCCTACCGGCACCTACGAAATCAGTGATATCGAAACGTATCTACAGAAACATTTGGGTGAGAGAACAATCATTTTACGTCCAAACAACAATACATTAAAGTGTGAACTTTACTATAAGCACGAGATCGACTTTTCGCATACACCGAATACCATTGCAAGTATGTTGGGATTCAAGGAGAATCAACAGCTGGAAGCGTATAAAACACACGAGTCAAACTTACCCGTCGACATAATCAAAGTTAACACCGTTCACGTACAGAGTAATATCGTACGGGGTGCGTACAAGGACGGCCGGGACCAGCACACGTTACATTCGTTTTATCCGACCGTGGCACCAGGTTTCAAAATAGTTGAAACGCCGAGAAACGTAATATACTTACCGGTAAACGTGCAACGCGTTGACAACATAACTTTGTCTCTCGACGATCAGGACGGGGATTTAGTCGATTTTCGCGGTGAAGTTATCACGATACGACTGCATCTGAAAATATGGGATTGTATTTCGGACAGACGTTATCTGTAACAAGGGAGTGTGTACGAAAGAAACGTGGTAGTCGGTGTTCAACGTTAAAGCGATTGACATCAAGGAACAAGCGTTTCTTGCTTTCACTTGGATTTAAATTATACGATTAAAATAATGTCGGGTAAAATTTTAGCTATCGAACGAGGAGTGGCTTTCGATAACAGAATCGTTGAGTTCGAATATCGTACGCACGCGCCGTATGCTTCCACCCGATACGGGAACAACGATGAAATACGTATACCCATCCAACAACAGGATGTTTTCACTTTACCGGCGGAGAGTTTTCTGTACATCGAAGGAACATTGACCAAGGGTATCGCTACTGACACAATGTTGAACGTGAAATTAATCAACAATGCAATGGCTTTCTTGTTTGAGGAGATCCGTTACGAAGTGTGCGGTGTGGAAGTGGACCGTACGAAAAATGTTGGAATTACGAGTACTGTGAAATTGTTACTCTCGAGAAATGAGCACGAAAGAAACCATCTGATCAATGCAGGATGGGTGGCGACAACCGACGAGTCGTTGACAGTACACGAGAGTACCGGTGATTTTACGTTTTGTCTTCCGTTGAAAATGCTACTCGGTTTCAACGAAGACTATACACGCATCATGCTGAACGTTAAGCAAGAATTGATTCTGATGCGTACGTCTACCGATCAGAACGCAATGCTAAAAGAATCGGGTGCAACTGCAAACGGTAATCTCGTAATAAACAAAGTACACTGGAAGATGCCCTATGTGCGCGTGTCAAACAAGTACCGAATACCGCTATTGGAGCACATCGAGGAGCACCATGAACTGGTGATGCCGTTCCGCAGTTGGGAATTGCACGTGTATCCCGTTCTACTGACGACAAATCGACATTCGTGGACCTTGAAGACATCGTTACAGTTGGAAAAACCTCGGTATGTGATACTGATATTTCAGACGGACAAAAAGAACAATATAGCGAAAAACGCGTCAAAATTTGATCACTGGAATTTATCGAATGTCAAGCTGATTCTGAAAGATAAATACTATCCGTACGATAACCTGAACCAGGACATCGAAAAAAACGTTACGCACTGTTCTACGACATGTATACGCGTTTTCAAAAGTCATACTATGACCGTTGCAACAGAACACCTCTTTTGTCACCTAATGAATTTATAACGAAAGCAACGTTGTTTGTCATCGATTGTTCCAGACAAGAAGAACCAATCAAGTCGTCCGCCGTTGATGTGCGTTTAGAATTTGAAGCCAGTAACAATTTTCCGGATAAAACCACCGCTTACGCTTTGATTATTCACGATAGGATAGTACAGTACACAGCGTTGTCGAATACTGTTCATCGTTTGTCATGAAAACTTGTTCTCCCCTCTACCAGTTTATAAAGATAGGTATTAGCGATCTCTGGCTTGCAACAAGCTCAGTCCATTTCAACGATGGAAGGTGACTGTGGTAGCGACAGCAGCAGCAGCAGACATTGTGAGTATAACGTTTACTTATCTCTTGCATATCCGATCAACTCGTACTCTAAGTTCGTTACCGTCGGACTGTTTAACGAACTCGACTATGAACCGGGTGTTTTGTTTACTAACGGGGGAAAAAAAGTATATTACTTGACTTTTCTGAGTGGAATTATTTGCTGATGTTTCGTGAACAGTTACTATCCAGTATGTTATTGTACGAAGAAGGTGAAAACCGTGAAAATAAAAAGAGTGTGATTATCAATCATCACTTTAGAAAAACGTTTGTTCGGATTAACGGAAGTAAGAACGAAAAATTTGTTTTCACAGAACCCGAGTGGATGCGTTTTGGTTGTTTATTAACTGTACTAAAGAAATATGTTGTTCGTTTGCTTTATGGTCAAGATCACTTGAAATCATACATTAATCAGGTAGTAGCCAAGGGGTGATATGTACCACCATCCTTCTTTTCCCCCTCGTTTTTTCGATTGGAAAGCAGTCGTCATGACCAACAGCTAACATTTGATCGTCTTTACAATGAACTGGTGTTAAAAGGAAAAGTAGAGGGGGAATTTCAAAAAATTAACGTACTCGATGCGGACATGTGTCACTCGGAAAAATGAACTTGAATAGGACGGTTATTGCCGAGTTTGAAGCGTTTCGCGGTGACAAAAATGAATATGTAATCAAAGAGTTCGTTACAGTTGACATAACAACCGGACGTTTTGTTATCGTGTTGTTCGCTCCACCATATGAAAGTGCACGACTGCACCAGAAATTCCGAAAAATCAATGAGTGGTTGGAAACACATTATCACAGGATACGATGGAACGATGTAATGTACCGTACAAGAATATGGTACGCATCGTTGCAGACATTTTTTCAGATTATCGTGTTGTCTATACGAAAGGGTTTGAGAAGGCAAATTTCTTACGACAGTTATCACCATGGTGAGGTGATTGACTTAAACGATATTCAAGCACCTGTAGTTCCTAGCTCCTTTGCACCCATCATACAATGTCCTGTTCCTCATCGTCAACCCGTTACCACTCCCCCCTTACACTGTGCATTGCGCAAAGCTTTGTCTTATGTAGAATGGTTGCGGCAACGATATAAAATATATTTGGTTGTGAACATGTTTTCATCATGGTGTTGGTGTAAATGCTACGTGGCAGAAATGGCCATAAACGTAGAATTAGGTACCGTAGTGTGTGCGTGAGTGCTAACCTTGACTACGTCACTGTCGCGGTAGAAATAGTCATAAACGTAGTCCTGGTAGTTCAAGACGGGTCACTGGCACGGTAGATATACCTGTAAACTCGTTAAGGACCAGTATGAGTGTGAAAATTACTCATTAAGGTACAGCAAATGTGAATACGCATCATGTATGAACAACATACTTACCCGATTAAAAAATTAAAAATAATAAATAATAAAGTAAATAAATAAAAAATATATGTACTGCTTTTACACATTGGCTTAGCATTGCATAGTGTATCTTATCATTATCTACCACTGTATTAGTTAATATTATAGCGACAGATAACGTGGAGTAGGCCTGCTTTACGAATCTGTAAAGTTGGGGAAACCACGTTAAAAAAAGCGTAGCGGTCTCTCATTCGCCCCTGGCCGCTAGGAAGAGGATGAGAGGTAAAAAATAAAAGTATAAAAAATGTTTATTTATTTTAATAATAAATAAACTTATATTGTGCATTTATGGTTTTACACATAGGACAACAGTAGATATCACTCGTCCGCCTCATGGTTGCAAGTAAGAGAAGAGAAGTAGAGGGTATAAGTACACAAATAATTACAGTTAAATTACAACGGCCCCTTGGTGTAGTGGATGCATGCCGGTTTGGAGTACCGGAGGTGCCGGGTTCAAATCCCGGAGGGCCCATAATTTATTGTTTGCGGAAACCAACTGTCTCGCCTCGCAGTCGAACACATTCATCATGTGGGCGTACCCACCTTTCAAATTTCAAGTACCGTCCATCCGTTGATTTAAACATTTCGGGTGTCAAATTGCGTGGTACCCCCAACCGTTGTTTTAAATAATTCGGGTGTCAAATATTGGACACCAAAAATTTCGGGGTACTCCCAACCGTTGTTTTAAACATTTCGGGTGTCAAATATTGGACATCAAAAATTTCGGGGTACCCCCAAACGTTGTTTTAAACATTTCTCTGTCCATAGACACCACGCCCTCTATGGACAGTGACACACACATACACATGGAACGCTCGGAGACCAGCCATCAGATCCTCTGTGTGACGTCATTAACTGCAACCCGGGACATGCAGGACTTGTTTTAGGGCGTATCCACCTTTCAAATTTCGGGTACCCCCATCCGTTGATTTAAATATTTTGTGTACCAAATTTCGAACAGCAAAAATTTCGGGTAACGGTACCCGATGACACGTCATACTACCATTGTCTCTGTGCGTCCAGGACCTCTGTGACGTCAACCACCGAATTCCGGGTACCCCCACCCATCCGCTACACACTGTTTTCGGGTACCAAATTTTGAACATGCAGAAACCAACTTCCAGGGCCTCTGTGAAACAGGTTTTAGCCATGCAGCGCTTGGACGCCAGCGACGAGTGCCTCTGTGTGACGTCATGAACTGGAACCCGGAATTGTTTTGAAAAAAAAAATAAAGTGACGTCACATGCAACATTCGGACGCCAGCGACGAGTGCCTCTGTGACGTCATGAATCGGTGACGTGAGAGCCATAAATCATGGCCTCCACCCCCTCACCGTTGATAGAACTCCCACTTTCCCTCTACTCTCGCACAATTATAAAACACATAACACTTCGCCACAATACTACAAACCGCACTCCAATAATTCGTAACTCAAACTGAAACTGAACGTCGCCGAGTACTTGTATCTATACCCCGCCGAGGTTCCAGAATATTCACTAATAGGCGTCTACTAGAAAACACTACGCATCAGCTCTACACTAGGACGCAATTGATTGCGGCCTTGACACAGTGCGCGGGGCTGGCGACGTCCAGAGAAGTCTCGCGAGTGTTGAAATCACGTACGCCACAACATTCAGCCGGATTCCTCTTGAACATTCGATAAACCCGTAGATTGTTCTGTAATGTCGTAACAATATGCTATTCAAATGTTAAAATCTGTTACCAGGTTTCTACAAAAATATGATAATTGAACAGAAGGATCATTTTAATTTTCTTAGATGTGATATTTTCTCCGAGTATGACAGAGATGTGGTTAATAAAATATAAGAAATAAAACGGGTCTAGGATAATGCTTACTGCCAACACTGTTGCATGGTGGGTAATTTGTAATGAACAGACGGCACGAGGATTATATGCAGCTCATGGAAATCGAACACCTTTGTGCGTTGTAGTGTTTTATAGTTGTAAGGCTACATTGAGGAAAATTGGCTTGACAATCTTTAGCATACCAATTCTCGAATTGGCTTTACGACAGGGCGGCTCGTTCTTAGGGAGCTAAGGCATAGCTTAATAGCCCCCTCAGCTTAAATCATATCATTAAACAATCCATTATCACAAGATGGAAAGTCATTATACCTTTCTTTAATACTTCGGACAAGAAAAGGTTTTCGTGTTAGGTAATAGCAGAAAAAATGTTTTCGAAACAGCATGTATCACAGCGCTGTTACAATCAAGCCCATTTCTCCAGTCCTCCACTCTGTCCAAAGTTGAATGAACTTGTAAGCTTATAGGCGGCATTTACATTGTCAACCGGCGCGTCTGTTACCGCGCCACGTTGAGCAGAAAGTGGCGTAATTCACTCAGTACAACTAATCTCAGACTATCAATGGGATTTGCTCTTTTTAGCGTTTAAAGTTTCTCTTCCGTAGTTAATTCAGTGTGAACATTTATTTAGCGTTTAGTTTTTTAGTTTGTATGTTTTTTTATAGCTTTACGAATAATTTAGGGAAATATTATCGTTTCGAATTATTAGGTTTTGTTTTAACATGTTATCCAACATGGATAATTCAGTGCAGGTGCTTAAAACAATAGCTTTTGCAAGATTAACTCGTGATCAAAAATTGAACTAAAGTAATTAGGTAGGTCAACTCCTGAATTCTGCATGATGCAAAAAGAAAATAAGAAAAGTGAGAATCGTGTTTTCAGAAGGCAACTGCTTTCGAAAGATTCATACCAAAAAAATGACTGGATCTGTGCCTGTGACGTCTAGAAATCTTTGTTCTGTTTCCCATGTATTTTATTTTCTCCCAGAGACAGTGGTGATTGCTTGTGGACTGTAAAGGGGGTTAATAATATAAAAATTTTAGCACGAAATATTCGTCAATCATATGAATAGTGTTGTTGATCTTTCTTTGTTAAGCAAAGTAAACACACTGTCTAGTCTGAACTCACAATTTAGGCAAAACATTGAAAAGCCAATATTCAAGTCAGCAAAAACAGACATCTTTTAAGACGGCTGATTTCGTGTGTCAGATTATGTAGTGTTTTTGAGTTGTCTCTAAGAGGTCATGGCGAATCAGCATCGCCTACAAATCCAGGGGTATACAAAGGTTTAATTAATTTTACTGCGGAGCTGGATTCTGCAATAAAAGACCACTTAAAGTCGACCACTTTTTCAAAGGTACATCGAAAATAATACAGAATTATATATTGGACTGTATGCTTAGTGTCTGTAGTGAAGAAATAGAAAAGAAAATGCATGCTTCTGAATTTGTGGCAATCGAATGTGACGAGACAACTGATGTGTCAAACCACTGTCAAATTGTATTAGCTTTTAGGTACGTGTTTAAGGAGTCGGTATACGAAAGGTTTTGGGGATTTCTCAGTCCTGAAGGTGAAAGTGAGAAACCTTAGAAAAGTGCATAATGGACAACATCAATCCTCTTTTGCACACATCAAAGGAAAAGTTAATATCAAGACTTATGATGGCGCTAATATTATGTGTGGTTCTGTTGGAGGTGTAGTACAGGTAAAAATTAGAGAGAAGTGTATCCGTTCGCATATTTTGTACACTATTATGCTCATCAACTTAATTTGCTATTAGAAAAAGCAGCAAGTGTAAACAATAAAGTTAGTTTCTTTCTCAAATCTGTCTGGATTCCAGCATTTTTTCACACTCATCTCTACGAACGGACGTTTTGGAGGAAGTAGTGCAAGCCAGGTTACCCACAGCTTCTACAAGACGGAATTACAACTTTCGTACAGTCAACATTGTGTAGGAAAACCGATATAAGTTGGAAGAATGTTTTGAAGTTCTTGAAGAAAAGTGTACAAACAAACTCACAGTTAATGAGGCAAGTGGTCACAGAAGGGCTCTTCAGAACTAAAATTTTATGTTCTGGCTAACGTTTTTCCATAGAATTCTACCCTATGTGGACATACTGTACCAATAACTACAGAGTAGGAACAAGGAGAGTTTAATGTGGAAAAGTGACATCGGAATTTTTCAAAATGAGATGCAGAAAGAGAGGGAGAAAATAAATGAAATAGAAACACAAATAAATGAAGAATTCCCTGGGCAACCAAGAAAAAGGACCAATAATGTTGGATGCAGCACTAGAATATAGAGGATGCAAAAGAAGTATGTGACATCATTATAACTCACGTAAAAGATAGGTTTACTTACACATGTCACCTAGAAGCAGCTTCATTGATGTCCAAAGACTTATTTCCACTTTTTTCTACTAACTTTCCGGAAGAAAAATTCAAGCGAGTGATTCAGCATTACCCTTTCTTACAAGAAAACAAACTTCGAAGTGAATTGAAACTATTATACTGACGGCATGATTTTAATATTAAAGGCGCAACAAAACTTCTTAACTTTATAGAAGAAAAACAATCAATCAATTTTCAAAGAAGTGTTGAAACTTCTAAAAATTATCATAACTACCCCCATGACAACTGCTGAACCTGAGCGCTGCTTTTCGACTCTAAAAAGACTAAAGATTTTCTTGGTAAATACAATTAAAAACGACAGACTGAATGCCCTTGCGATGTTATCTCTTATCAAGGAACTTGTTAAAGAAATGAAGGAGTTTGATGATAGAGTCCTAGAAAAGTTAGTTAATTTAAAGGAAAGGGGAATGGACTTTGTATATAAATAAATTATCTGTTTACAGTGTAGACATCATAAAAATAATACAGTGTAAATATAGCGTATTAATTTTTTGTAGAAACAGTATAGACATTTTTGTGGACACTTTCGACAGTTTGTGGTTATGTTCGTTAATAAAACTGCTGACTCTCTTTTCTCACAATATTTGAGGTGAGTTCAAATTTTTAAATTATCTTTGCATGTTGCACGCGTTATTATTCTTATTTTATTAACGAATTATGTGATCAAATATTGGCAACATTTCTATTGTGCGTTAAATTAAATATTAATAAATATTGAACCCTAGAGACCGCGCTCTCCAGCCTCTTAAAACACGAGCCGCCACTGCTTTACAAGAAGAAGGCTTACTTTTAAAAAATCTGTTTTTAAAGAAAAGATTAAACTGTAAATAAATAAGTTCGTCGTTTCAGAGAAACCAAAGAGACAGTTGGCTGTCTACTTCTTTAAAATTTCTCCTTTATAATATTACCAGTTCTCTTTCTTCTCTTAATTAGTCTGATGCGGCAACGTTTGGCTAATTGACCTACACCGAAACTTTTGTTACAGATTAAGAAATATTATCACTTCGTAACTTAGCGGCATTTTCTTCGATGTTCAACCACTCTTAATATACTTTCGAAGATGCGTCGTTTCTTTTCCTTTTTCTTCTTAAATTTTAGCGTTCAGTAAATCAACAAACGCCTTGTACAAAAAGTTCAATCTGCATGTTGTTAACAATGTTCAGTTTACACTGCGACTTTCTCAACTTGACGTTATATACTGTAGTGTATAATTTTTATTGTATAAGCGGAAGGAAATCTGACTTTTACGAATTTTAAACAAAGGTGTTTTTAGTTGTTCCTTTTGGTAGCCAGCCTTGGCACACTGTCTTGTAGTAGAAATTGCACGTACTATTCCGTATTAGCCTTACAGAGCCAAATTTTGTCCCAGATTACTATGTTCATGTACGTTACCATGATTACTATGGTCAGAACAATTCTAACTAGAATTGTTGAAGGAAAACAGAATACGTTGACATTTTGTGTAAACTCAACCGTCGTAACGGTGGATGTTACAGTACGTAAGAAAATATGGTAAGGAAAACCGCAAAAACAAGAAAGAATAGACGATCTTGAAAAAACTAGATCATAGAGTCTGTGTATGCTATGTTGTAAAGAGATTTACGTCGGTAGGCCTTAAGCCTGTGCATTCTACACAACTCATCTCTTTCTCGGGGCCCATCTCTTTTATTTTTCTCTTTCTCTTCATAGTTTCCTTTGGAGTCGTATTTGCAAGATATTTGTGGGATTCTTTTTTCTCCAATGGTACATTTATTGTAGCCATGCTTGATGGTATTCTTACCTTTTCTCTCGCACAGCAAATACTACGAGTTCTTGCCCTCGAAATTCTTTATTTTTTGTTTGGTTGTGTCTGGTACTGCTTTTTCCGCGCTCAGAAATCTCATTCTTCGTTCACCTACAATCTTGTCGATACTTGATACTGTAATTCTTTTCCTTCTTCTTCTTCTTCTTCTTCTTCTTCTTCTTCTTCTTCTTCTTCTTCTTCTTCTTCTTCTTCTTCTTCTTCTTCTTCCTCTTCTTCCTCTTCTTCTTCTTCTTCTTCTTCTTCTTCTTCTTCTTCTACTTCTTCTTCTTCCTTTCCTCTTCTTCTTCTCCTTCTTCTCTTCTTTTTCTTCCTCTTTTTCATCTTCTTCTTCATCTTCTTCTTCTGTCGGTCCAGAATTAGGCATGTCTCCTTGTTCTGGCTTTACCGTGTTATTCTCGGTCTTCCATACTCCATCACACTGGCCTACTGGAGACATTACTTGTTGTTCATTACATGTTCACTCCTTCTTTACTGTGTTCCTGACTCTGTTTTTGGTTGAACTCCTAGTTCTTGACTTGTACGATTTCTTATGTATTCTAATCATCTACGACCGTTCATGTCTTAAAATTTTCATCTCTGGCGACATTAGTTGTCAAAAATGTTCCTTTCCTTGGTTCCCAAACTGGGATCAATAAAATAAAGTAGAAACTGCCAACACTTTTCAAAATTTTATTAAAGTATACCTTCCAGAATTTTTTCTTCTAGTACAACATATTCTCTGATATATAATTTATCAAGTCGATATAATAAATTTCTGTAACATTTTGCCAAAGCAATATTCACGTTAGAAACACTTTAAGATTTATGGTTTAATATGAATAGTAAAATAATTTACCTCTTTTTGTCCGTCTGGTGGCCTTTTTCCTTTTTATATATTACAACGCGTTTCGGGACATATGTCGCATCATCAGGTGCAATCCCTTGGTGAAGTTCGTTAAATGATTAAAACAATAACATACAATTTACACGTGTCACATTAAATATAAAAAAAAATATATAAAACCTAAACGCGGGAATACACGCGATGTCGTTGGTGTGCACCACGGAATATTACAGTCGACTGTTGTGCTTATGTTGTTATTGGTCTTGCACTATGGACCTCGTTTTGTAGTCTTATCGCTGTGTCGTAAAGCGAATTGGATTGAAAGTTCAGTTGTTCGTTTAGAAGGACTTCTTTAGTGTTTTTATTTTTGAAAGCCTTATATATTTCAAACTCCTCGACAGCACTCATATATCTTCCTTTTTTGCATATATGGAGGGGTTGAAAGTTAGTCGTGAAATCAGTATAATTATGATTTCTGTCCATCAAATGACGTGCGTAATTTGACATTGTTTTGCTAAAGTCTTTTTTGGGTAAATGTTCTATAAAGCGTTTTATAAAAGCTCTACCAGTCTGGCCAATGTAAAAGCTATCACACTCATTGCATGTAATTTTATAAACGCCTGTCTTGTCTTCAGCTGATTTTGATGGTTTAGGTCGGAGTATCTTACTAACATTGTTATTAGTGCGGAAAGCCATTTTTATATTTATCTCACTGAATGTACTGTTTAAAATTTTTGGTAGGGTGTACCATAGTCGGATGATATATATTTAATCTTATTTCTATTATTTTTTTGTAATTCTTTGTTGTTATTCTTTTTTCGATGTTTCTTGATTAAACTGTCTACAATTCCGCTTTTATAACCATTGGCCTTAGCTATGTACCTAATCCTGTTGAGTTCTTCATGAAAATCTTTGTCTTCTAATGGTATGGAGACTAATCTATGTACTAAACTATTATATGTTGCCATTTTTTGTGAGAAGAGGTGATGCGACTCAGCATTTATCGTGAGATCTGTGGTGGTTGGTTTCCGGTATATCTGATACTGAAATTTTTTATCTAGTCTTGTAATTGTCAGGTCGAGAAAGTTAAGTTTATTATTCACCTCCGTTTCAAGAGTGAATTGTATGTTTTTACTAATACCGTTCATGTACTTTTTCATATTTTCTATTTGTCGTATTGTGCCATTAAAAATTATGAATGTATCATCAACGTAGCGATGATATTATTCTGCCGGAGAGTTTATTTACGTTATTGAGCAAATATGTATTCTCATAGTGATTAAGGTATATATCAGCTAGTAAGCCAGACAAAGGTGACCCCATGGCTAGACCCTTTATTTGGATATAATAGTTATTATTAAATGTAAAGTAGTTTTGGTCTAGTACAACTTCCAGTAAATTAATTATTTCGTTGATTTCTTTAGAGTTACATATTCTGGCGTTAGTGAGATTTGCCTTAAGGACAGTAAGTGTTTCTTGAACAGGGACATTTGTATACAAGTCAACAATGTCAAAAGAGGCTATTTTATAATTAGGTTGTATTTTAATTGTTTTTCATTTTGTTAACGATGTCAGTGTTATTTTTTATACTGTGGTTATTATTTAACTTTATACTGTTTTTTTTTCAATGCAAGTTTTTTGCTGACATTGTAGCTCGGTGCAGTGGTGAAATTTACAAGTGGCCTGATCGGCACATTGGTCTTATGGATTTTTGGTAGTCCAACAAATTGAGGGGCCTCTGCGTTAATGGGTTTTAGTGATCGGCGTGTAGAGTCATCAAATAACTGTGTACATTGATTGATTTTGTTATTTAAAGCTTTGACAAACTCTGTGGTTGGGTCCGTTTGTATCATTCTAATATTATTATTTACTATGATATGGTTTAAGTTTTTGATTTTTAAAATCTAAAGAATAAGGTTTAATACAGGAGTTCAACGTCTTTATCTGCGATGTTAAGCTTAAAAATGACGAATCAACAAATGCTGTGCATGTTTATCTGTTATTCGCTATTAATTTTAAATGAGGAATCGCTTAATTATTAACAAAATCAACGAAAAAACACATCTAATATGGACATAATACACATTTTAACCGATAATGGCCAGTACACACTGCCAAGTGAAAGTGGTTACTCAAACCGAAACGCATTCTGCTACAAGAAGTCAGATAAAAAAACATGTATGCTAAAGTAAATATTAAATTACAAAATTATATATTTTTTCAAGAATAAATTGTATATATTGCAACAATACATATATCTGCAGTAATTTGTAATTAATTAGTGTAAAAAGAATACGACGAATAGTTTTAAATATTTTATGCTTGAAAGTGCAAGCGATAAGCTATCGAAAGTGTACACCTGCATACACCTGCCCTGACAGTGTAAATTCATTGTTTGTGTGTCTGTGTGCGTATGCCAGTTCCGACCTGCATTGTACTACAAGGGGAGGAGACGTATGAATTGTTGGTTTTGTCATTAAATCAGGTATTGACAGGATTAAAATAAATTAATAAATATGTTTTTACCTGTTACCAAAGACATATCACAATTCTAAAAACACCATTAGATTAAGGACATTTAAAGGCATATGGTGATGCAAAATTATTGCAGAAAAGTGCAATAATAAAGACGTCATATTAATTAAAGTTAATAACTACCATAATTAACTAGTAATTAACGTGTGTGTTATATGTAAATGACGAGTGAAAATTTACGAAGACAATGCAACCACTGCCCTAAAGATTAAGTTTACGTTATCGCGAAAACAAACTAAAAAATCATCAGTAAAAAAAAGGACGCTACACTCAATTTGTCAAAAACAATATCTAACATGTCAGTTTTCCGGCTACTATAAATACCTCCAGCAATTTTGGACGAAGTCAGACTCAAGATATCTTCGAACGACGTCACTCTGTCCCCCTGCGGACCAACTTGAAATCATCATTATCATCTGCAATACACCACGATTGATGGAGGAACACAGGACCATAATCAATAACAGGTTATAGAGTGCCGATGATGCATCAGCATCATCATCATCGTCATTGTCATCATTCAGGACCCACACACACACACGTACACACGCAACGGTAACTTTGACAATACGTAGGTGACAAATGAACAATTATATTTTTGTGCAAAGAACTCATGAAGAACAGAATATGAGATAGTAAAGATATAAAGACTAAAATGTAAATATTCAGAATAAAAGACATAATTTTAAATTGTTGTTAAAAATAATAATTTTATTCTGTTTAATTTTACAAATTGGGTGTGTCATTAGAAATCATAAATAGTCTTAAAGTAAATGTAATTTTTGTATTAAAATACTATTAGCAACAATTCAATTTTATGTTAGTAAAGTTAATATTATTTTTATAAATGAGTTGCTATTTTAATAATAATTCAAAGTCAGACACCCATGCAATACGTATAAGAAAATTTTATAATTTGTTCATCATATATGTTTAGATATTTAAGACTAAGTGTTATTAATATGTGCTGAATAGCAAAGGTGTGTTATGTTTTCAGAGTGTAAACTTATAAAAGAGAATAATTTTAATTTTCTAATTTCAGATTTTTAATAATCAATTAATTTTCTTTGCAATATTTAATAGACCGTTGATTTGATTCTTTTAATATATTTTAATTAATTATTTCATGTCATCAACGTCTCACTCCTCTTATAAAAAATACGTTTATTGTGCAACCACATATACTTAACGCAACGAACAAAAAAATCCTACGACCTAGCTGGTGTTTAAAACTTTATAGTTGCGTTGGGTACATGGACAAAAGGGTATTCATTTTTACAATACTTGTAACGTTGCAATATAATTACATCTCTACAGTTCTTAGACGCTTTCTTTTCTTTCTGGCATCTTCAGATTTACAAAGTCTACTAAATAAAAAAATAAATTATTTATTTAAATTAAATAATTGATTATATATTTACTTATTTAATAAGTTTTGTAAATCTGAAGATGACAGTAAAAAACAAAACTGTCAGAACACTAAAAAGATATAATTAAACATTACAACGATCGAAAAATTTTAATCGAAATTAAATCGATTATTCGTTAATTTATATTAAAACTTCTAAAGATACAGGTTGAATCTGTAAAACCTACGTCAGGTGCCAAAGATTTTAAATGTCGTCATAAAAAATTTTTTAAATACACTTGCAGAAGTAATTTATTATTTAATAATATAATATATAAGATATAATTAAACATAAAATAATTCTTGTAAAAAAATATATTGTTACGAGTGTGTCACGGATCGTCGAATTGAACAGTAAAAACAAAATACAGACACCAATAAAGCCACTAATTACCAGTTTTAATTAGTCACAAATATCGATTTGAAATCAGCAAGTAATAATTCAAGTTAAATTTGTCTACACACAATAATAATGTCACCTAATTACAATACCGCACTAATGTAGACAAAATCACTTTTCACTTTTCTTTTCACATGATCCGAACTCTACAAAATCACTTGGTATAACTGACTAACTAAGCCGATCGTTTGCGCTTATATACCTACATCCCGCAGAGATTCCTGAATATTTTTTTATTCTCCGGCCGCCATATCGAATTAATTTACGGAGTTATCAGTCCGCAAACAATCTGGAGACTACGTCAGCTTACAACCTTGACAGAGATGTCACGTCTTGAACTGCCTTGATGATGCCGGCTGCACGTTAGAGTTGGCCGAAAAAGTCAACTTTATCCTATCAAAAACGGGTATGTCTCAAAAGTTGTATTTTAGGTCTAGGAAGAACAGCGTAAAATATTAAGCCCGAAAAATAATATCTTCAGTCTGCGCAATTGCCTTAAAAATTCGATTTTTTACCAAAACATTGAGAAATTCCGAATTTTTTTTTATTAACTTCTTGAAGGTGGACGGAGATCGGGTGATGCTTAAAGTTATGTTAAATGTCACCACATATAGCTAAAAATATATTGAACCCGTAATATAACTTCTTTTGTTTGGGCATAAGCCCTAAATTTTACAGATTGTTTGAGAATTTCGAAAAGAGTACGTTTTTGGTGTAGTATATCTTATTAGTTTTTTAATTATTTAATAATCACGCAGTTTAGTTTCAAACTCTATGTCATAAACAGTAAACACTATGCAACTCTTCGTTATTTCAAACAGAACTACCCAGGACTCACCACGAGGAAGTGGTTGCATGTCGAGTCCCACCCGTGCCCTCCCAACCACTCAACCATGAGAGCACGCTAACTTCTCTAAGCCTTAAATTCCTTCTTTGATTTAAACTTTGGTCTTATTGTTCTGTCCATCAATCTTGCTCTAATTACTCCGTCCCTCTTTGTTTCATCACAAACTTGTTGAGATGACTTTGTCACTTCTTTGACTGCCCTTTCGACAGCTTGAGTGTGTGATGGCAATTTTACTAGTACACCTTCTGAAATTATGTCAGAGACACCATTCGCCAGATTCTGTTTAGATCTTCTTCTGATAAATGCATTGTTACTGGTGGTTCTGTTACATTTATAGATTGCCACAAGATCATGTCAATGTAGTCTGTGGCAGAAAAGTTTATCTTTGGAATCTTGAACTGCCTAACACAAGCAGATTCTGCAATGTTCGACTTATTTCGAGCTGCCATGATTCGTCTGATGGCGAGCTGCCGGATTGTTTTTCTGCTGTCAGTTAGCATTGTAACTATCACATTTTCTGGGATAACCATAACCATTGTTTTGTAAACAGTTATACACCACTTTCTTGTGTTTATCTTGCATGTATGAAGAAAATTGTATGATTTTCCACAGATTATTTGTTCCATCTTTCAGTTTTGGATTACATTTTATTGTAAACCAGCTTGGAGCATACACTTTCACAACGTAGTTTGTCATTTCTTTTAATGTTTGTGATGGTGAATCTGAAGCAATATACAGTCGCAAAATCCGGTTGGCAGTAGTTACCCATCTGGCATGATTCAGCATTCCTGGACTTCTATCTCCCAACCCAGGCGGACATTCTCCAACGGAAACTATTCTACATATGTCAAACATGTATTTCTGATGTGTGCTCAATTCTTTTATTAGATCAGGAAATAATTCTTCAACAGGACTCTTGATCGGTCTAAACTTTACAGGTGGTAACTTGTTACAGTTAACTGGGGCTTGCCCAATGGGGCCACTATAACCGCTAGGACCAGATGTTTCGCCATCTAAAGATTGAAAAAGATGTCTAAGCGGAAGCTCGTTTGTATGCAGCTGGCATACTACCCATTGAAGTGGTCTGCCGAGTTTCTTTTCCAGGATACTGATAACGCCGTTGTTTTTTCCAATATTTGTTGGACAACCATCACATCCAACACAAACAAGCTCGGACAAACTAATGTTTTTCTCAGTCATATATTCTAAAATTGAGTTAACAATGTCAACAGCTTTTCCTGAAAAGGGTTTTATATGTCCAATATATTTTGAACCAGGCTCTTGTATGAGTGATAAGTGGTCTTCTTGACGTACTCGCCGGTGCTTTTTACCATCTTCACTTGTCTCTATATATAAAGTTTTATCGATTCTACCATCAAAATACAAAGCTTGCAACACTGTTTCCTCACTACAATCATTGTTTAATATCTGGCTACCGATTTTCTCTCTTTCGCGTCTGACTTTATTTTTTTCGAAGATTGTAGTAGGCGTAGATGTAGATTCATCATCCCCATTCATGCTAATATCCATTAACAATGCTGACGCCAAAGCAGCTGCAGGCCTGTCTAATATCCCGTATCTGTCACAAGTTCTAGCAAAAGTGCTTACATTTAATCTAGTTTGCACATTAGTGTTTGTTTGAGAAGAGTTTTGTGGACAAACAATTTGATCTGCATCAGGACATACATCCGAGTCAAGATCGGAGTAGCTGTCTGGTTCAACAGAATCATCATTTTCTTTTTGTATCTTACTTTGTCTAGTAGAATGCTCTTTTTGTTTCCTGGCTTCTCTTTTTCGAATGCGTGATGTAGTTTTGCCATCAATGTTTCCTATCATCATCAGCCGATCTGCTCTATGGTCTGTTAAAAATTCATGTTCTAATTACGGCACTTTTCTTCCCGCACACAGTTGCAAGATCTTAAATCACTGCACTACAAGCACAGGCATCAAGTAGTTTACTAGATTTTTCCAAAAACTCTGAGAGCCGTTTTTTAAAATTATGTTTGTATTGGTCTCTTTCAAATGATTTGTTTAAGCCTTGCATAATATCTATGCTTTTTTTGAACATGTCTTTCATTGTTCTGTGAGACACTACCGGAATTGATGATTTCTGCCACAGTGATTGCACTTTATGCGCATTGCGCACACTAAAGAAGTTAGTTATATTACGGGTTCAATATATATTTGGTGACATTCAGCATAACTTTAAGCATCACCCGATCTTCGTCCACCTTCAAGAAGTTAATAAAAAAATTTCGGAATTTCTCAATTTTTTGGTAAAAAATCGAATTTTTAAGACAATTGCGCAGACTGAAGATATTATTTTTCGGGCTTAATATTGTACGGTGTTTTTCCTAGACCTAAAATACAACTTTTGAGACATACCCGTTTTTGATCGGATAAAGTTGACTTTTTTCGGCCCACCCTACTGCACGTGCAGTAGTGGAGATAAGGGTAGAATGACACTCTCGAATTTCGAGAGAGGTACGTAATTTTCGTAGCAATATTATTGGTTATATAACGTTCATAATATGACAACAATTACGTGATTGACTTTTCAATATCATGTTAAAGTGTAAAAAAACGATAGTCTGATAAAAGTCACGCGGAAAATGTACGAAAACAGTAGTATTAATAATTAAATATAATTCTTACTTATTGTTACTCTGTAAAAATAAACTACTAACGACGACAGATATGAAGTAAAAATCAAAAGGACAATTTATTTCAGTCTGTCGTCTTTGTGTGTGGCGTATTGTGTGTTGTTAACCTTACAGAAGTAACAACCGACTATCACGGTTAACAATTACATTAACTGACGCCATCAGCTGCTCCGGTCTCCGAGGCACAATTACATTACGAGATTTCAGTGTTTGCTCCGCATTTACTTTTTCGTCTCCTATTTTGTTTTATTTTAATCCTAATTTCGTGAATCCCATCTTTAGAGTCAGTACTGCATGTCAACACGACGACACCGAATACGCCATTATTCCACACGTTTGTGCGTACTGTATTCCGTATGACGGAAAAGGTAAACATCTGTAAATAGAATAAAATGTTTAGATAAAATAACAACTACAACAAAATGGAGATGCATTGGCAAAAATTATTGATCGAACAATCTTTGGAAAATTGAGCAATATTATTAAATTAATAAAAGTGTACTTGTCTATAAAATTAAAAGTGTCTAATAAATATGTTTTTATGCAAAGATTACGTATCAAAGACGTTGATAATAAAGATAATAATAATACTGCAGACTGTACATAACATTTTGGAGAAAAATTACAAAAATAGAAAAGCAGGAGAAGAAATAAATACTACGCGAGAGTATATGTAATGAAATACAATGGATGATGTCCGAATGTAATTTATGTCCGTGAAATGTGGGCATTACGTAAAACAGACGAAAATAGTTTTTAAGAACTTGTGGACGGAAAATAGTGAAAAAAAATATTTTGACCGGTACAAGAACAGGGCAGTTCATGGCGAATTAGAGTGAACTTCTGGTTAAATGTTAAACAGTGAAGGTCTAATTTGTCGCATTCCGTATTTCGATGCCATCCTCCCAAATCGTCTTATCCAACAGTTGAGTCTTTCATTGTCTCAGTTATTGCTCTTATTCATCTCGGATCAGGTCTTCCTCGTTACTGTTACATAAGCTCGTTACATAACCCCAGTTCTGGCCGACTATTCTCTGCATCCTCATTACGTGTCTGTGCAATATAAGCTGCCTGGTTTTATATTCTTTCTATGATCGTATAAATTATTCTTTTGAGTCTTCTAATCTTCTTCTATGTAATTACATACACGTTCCAACTTGGCACGCGACTTCCTTTTTCGAGTAAATGTATTTCTTTTCTGTCAAATGTTTCTTGTTCCTGACCGACAACTGCCATCGTGCTACACACGTCGATATCGACCTGTTTTTTGATTACTTACAGTTACAGTTGTTCTTACCTCTCCCTCTTCCTTTCCTGTGCGTTCACATCTATATCCCACTTTATATATTCCTCTTTATGTTTCCGTAGCAATTAGTAAATATCTTCTTCAATTTGTAATAATTATTTTATTCTCCAATTTTGTTGTCCGTGACGTTATCACTAACTATAGTAAATTATTCCGACGCAAAACAGAATTATTTTAGATAAAAATTTTTAAATTTTTAGCCTTTCTTCCTGAACTAGTTTCTGCTAGTTACGAGCTTCATCAGAGGCTGCCGCTAGGAGCGTTGTCCGTCCTGTTTTTGGTGACGAATCTGATTCAACAAATACACAAAACACAGCACCTAAACATCAAGACACATTAAGACATCACACGAACAATGTAATAGGAACATATAAGACACCAAACAGCAAGAAATTCACATCTGAAATACACACAGCCATCAAACTAAGACAAAAAGCACACAACATCACCTTTTTAAAGACAAATAAAGGCAATACTGCATTAATCATTTCCACTGACGACCTACACGACAAAGTACAGAACTTCATGAAACAAAACAACATTATAGAACTAAAACATGACTCCACTGACCCCAAGACAAGTATCAAACCACTGAAAACAACTGATCAACACAGCTAAATACATAAAAAAAAATAAATAAAACCCTATCTAAAACAAATCAGATCATCAGCCCCTACCCTACAATCAAAAATGTTTTGACCGGTACAAGAACAGGACAGTTCATGGCGAATTAGGATGAACTTCCAGTTAAACGTCTTAATAAGTACTCAAGATACAGTTTAATATAAATCATGTCGGACATATTTATCGAATGGACCTGTATAAAAAACACAGAAGAATAAATGAGTGATCAAAATTTGAAACCAGAAGAAGACGAGACAAAGAAAGATGTATATAGCAGATATAATGGAAAACATGAGAAAACTGAGAATTTGTAAGAACAAAAGATTTTATCGAAAACAGAAATTGACTATAGTACAGACGGCCAAGACACATGCAGACTTGACGGAAACAAGAAAAAGAAGAAGAAGGAGAAGATAATGATGATGATGATGAGGAGGAGGAGGAGGAGGAGGAGGAGGAATTGATTATATCATTCTCAGAAAGACGGAAATAAGATGAAAATGAGCAGCATGATATTTCTCCAGGCTATATGAAAAATGGTAATTAGTGTTGCTAGATGAAGGCCAGGTCACGCCAAGAGTCTAACAGATGATGAATAATCTGATTATAATAAGTAAACTGGAAAAGACTTTCGTTGAAGAGAAATTAGTGAAACGACTTGAATGTCATTCGGCTGAGCAGATAGCATGTCAAATGTAGGAATAAAAAAATACCGACCAAGATATCCGTTGGAACAGGTGAAAGTGATGTTCATAAAATCTTAAGTGCACAACAAAAAACTCTCGTTTTTGGACACATGCTAGTTCTGCTCCAAAGTAGCGTCCTCTGTCTCTGTGTACACACGTATGTTACGTGTGTGTGTGTGTGTGTGTGTACGACCTGTCCATTCCTGAAAAGCGTCAACCCTTAAGGAACTCTATCAATTATTTGCATTTATTTAATTTGTAATACTTGTGTGCATAATAGCACAAAACCAAATACACCAAAATGTGTATAAAAATTAGACGAATGTGTGTATAAAAATAGCGAAAAACGGATAAAAAGTGTAATTATAGGACAATAAAAATAAATAGTACATACGTTAATTAAGATAAAGAAAAACGGTTTGTACATGATGAACACATATAAATTACCGACAGAATGAGTATCGGGTAATGTGCAAAAGACTTCGCAATTCGCGAAGACGAGCGAATTAAGTGTGACAAGAATCGTGGGTTGGAAGTGACGCTCTCGACAATCTCAAACATGCAGAATATTGTTGAGACATAATTTTGGCGCCCTGGGTATAAATACAGGAGACGCGCTAACATCATTCTCTTCATCAATCAACCATCGTAGCAGCCGGAGGCTCTGCTTGACGAGTACAACTCTTTTCTTGATTGGCTACTATGGCAGCCAGAGACTGTGACAGTAAAATAGCTCAATACTTTGTCGAAATCAGGCCTGATCAACCTGAGAATTGTTATCATTGTTGTGCATGCAAACAATGTCGATATCTAGAGCACAGCTGTTACGATCTACCCAGATGGTCCGTTCTTATCAGCAACTGATAAGACCCCAACTCGGTAGGAAGCCTAACTATGTAGAAACCCAAGATTGGGGCAGTCTTGAAATGAGTCATTGCTGGTCAAGTTCGCCTACTACTGAGAGTCAACGTTTCGAGCTCTCCAGTACAACCCTTTTCTCGACGTGAGGATCTATGAACTTAGCCAAGTGCGAAAAGGTAAGGCAGTTTACCGAAAATATCTTAATCTATTTTCCACTGCGGGAAAAGCGAGTGTAAATTGTTCCAAATTATAACTTTATGTACTTGTTTAAACTTTGCCAATCATGTATGGACAGTGCTGTTTGTCAACCTCACAGTGAAATGTGCTAACAGAATATCTCAAGCCAACTAATTGAATTATTATTATATTTACATTTTAACTTCAACTTATTAATAAATTATTTGTAACTAAAAGCTTAATTTATGGTTAATGTCGTAAGTGTGAGACGGCACATGCTCCCTCAATTGAGAAGCACAATATCTTGTCTTTACGTGAAAGTGTATTCCTCATTTGTACAAAGTAAACTTTTAATATTGTAATATATCTGTAGAAAGTAATTTTGTAATTAGTATTTTCTATAATTTAATATCGTTGTAAATAATGTTAATCAAAAGGTAACAATTACATTGTGAACCTCGAGTTCAGTAGTAGCTACGAAAGGCACGATCAAGTAGGCAGTGCCGCCACAGCTGTTGTAACTAAAGCTAACAGCGACGTAATTACCAGGCTGTGGTGAGAAATGTAATGTAAATATTGTAGTTCGAATTGTTTTGCCCAGATAATGTATTGTTTATTTCATATCACACTTTATTTAAAGCAATTTCATAACTAAACCATAAATTTTATCTTATTATATTATTTGAATGATATAAACACTTGGTCACCAAATATTATAGCTAGGGTTTCGAAACAATGAATAGTCGTTAAATACAATGTTTTGAATTTCATGCAAAATACTTTTATTGTGGACAAGCGTATAGCGAATTTATGCAGCTATATAATTTATATTATTGAATTAAATTATTATTAAATTATTAAATTAAATTATTGAATTAAATTATATTATTATAAATTATTATATTTATTACTCAGTTCATATTCCTGATCAATTATAATTAAAAGTTGTAGATAATGTGAAATTTTTGTTATCTGTAAATGTATTACTAATTAAGGGGTAACTTTTCCATGTTTAGAAATTTACCTTTGAGGTTTTGAGTGTAAATTTAGTAACTTGCTTTTGTACTTTGAATATTTAATTGTATTTCGACTATTTTGGTAGATAAACTTGGTGAAATAAAAAAAAATGTAAAACACCTTCTAGTGAATGAATTAGTTTTCAATGTTTGCATAGGTAGATGTTATATGCAAAATACTATTATTTAATGAATTTGCAGGGTTTTAATTTTGATTCCTGAACTGTCTGGGACCCTGATTGCTGTTACTTTGGAGCATTTTCACACCTGGGGCTTGGTGCTGTCATCTGGAGACTTCTTTCCGCCGCCGCGTTCCACGACCGACCTGAACTTCCGATACGCTTACTGTTCAATTGTGCGTGTATTACGCGGAGAACTTGTGGTATCTTTTCTCCCCTAAACTGTACCAGTTCCTAAACTGTACCACGACTGGTGTTTCGACACGGACTTGCGGAGAGTTATTCTTCACTTCTGCGCCACATAAATACTGTATGTATTAGTATAGCGTATTACATAAGTTATTTAGATTTAAGTTGTTATCAGTTTAAACATTTATTATTATTGCGGCATCAGTTAATGATATACAGTCATTTACTCTCATTGTTATTTGGAGATACAAGCAAAACTTAATAAAATAGAATATGATTTTTTTGTTTTGTATATTTTGTATACCTTACATGATTGGTATAGTAAATTTGAGCAAACTGCCTTATCAAGTGGTTTAGTGTTCTACCTTATTGGGACGGGATTGAATCTCCGTGATCCCCCGTTGGTTTTCCCTGCACGGAGTGGCGCCCTTTTTAAAAAAAAAAAGAAGAAAAAAAACTATATATAAGTGAATTTGATTTCTGGTTACCCCTCACACTTCTTGATACTGACATCGGTGGTGTTAATATCTATCAAGGAACCCCACCCCTTCTCCACTAGCTAGCCTGGGTAAATTCGTGGGTAGCAAGACTCTGCGTAGAGACAACAACAGTTACATCTCAAACACAGCAGCAGTCAAGAACTTCACGACTACTCATCAGTTCGTGTGAGCACTTGCAACCTGAGACCATGACGGGAGACGAAGGAGCAGCCAAGTACATGCAGTAATCCAGAGTACGAGAATCCGACGGACGAAGGACCAGGACTCCAAGACTCCAGGAATCCAGGAATCCAGGACGACAAAGGAGCATCCAGTATCAAGGACAGAAGAGGACACGCTGCCGAGGTACCACAACAATAAGGTGGCAAACAACCATGCACTTGAAAACCGAGACTTAATTAAAAGACAATAATTAACAAAGAAAAAAAGAGACAATTCAATTCAAATATGAATTAATAAATTGTATAACTGTAAATATTTTTTTGTATAATAATTAACGTAATATTTAACAATGTTTAACGATAATTTTTATTTGTAACGTAGAAGATATAATTTGAAATCTATAATTTTTGGTATTTAAATTGATAAAGTCATTAGAGAATTTTATTAGAAAGCAATGCATATGCAGTAACTTAAAAGGAGATTAGATGATTAGAAAATTAGATAATCTAATCAGTATAATACAAATGAGCTAGCTGAGAGCAATATAAAAATTATAACGATGTATTAGAATATAATGTTGTATAACATGTCTATGTGTAATATAAGAGTATTAATTATGTATAATTATTAGACGTGCAAATAATAATGATTTTGATTCGTAACACACATAAGAAATTTTATTAAAAAATATTGAAATGATTTTTAACCAGATTACATAGCGTTATTATTATTACGATTACACCTATCATCATATCAACACACGAATTTAATGTGTTATAGTTATGTAAAGATTTGTCTCACAATAAATAAATAAAATCGTTTGTAGTGTTGTAAAATGGCTTCCAAAAACATGAAGCTAACACATTAAACTCGTTAAAAGTGTTGTAATATCTTAAGACATAAAGGACTGGTGCACACAGTGGGTGAAATTATCGTATAGGGAAAATTGTAGAGTAAGCAAAGACTGGAAAAAAATTGCTCTAGATGTGGGACGTGGAAGATTTGCAGAGTTGACAAGCTTAACAGAGGACAACCGAGACTGACATGCCGCTTCAAGTCAGTCTGAAGACTGAATACCAAAGAATGAGAAAGACGCGTGCAAGTTGCGCATACAAGCTGTAGACATTAAATTCTTGTGACTCGTTAAATTTGTTAAAGAAACCTCAAAATTATAAACAATTTTTAACAAATTAGAACAACAAATTGTACACTGTAGAACTGTAACAATTGTACACAATTGACTAAAAATTGATTGACAATAATTTAGCTAAAATTTATAACAAAATCCAACAAAAAAATGAAAAAGAACATAGGAAGAAAAGAAATGTAGAATAATCACGCAAGGATGGTTTGAAAACAGCGAACTAAAGAGATAATACTATTCTAGGATACCGAATAACAAAAAGGAATTTTCTTTGTTTCGGTATGTTTTATGATCCAAAGATGAATAAAATACGAAACTATTTTTCTCTTAATTCGTACGTTTATAATACTGTTAATAACAATAATTATAATAATAATAACTTATTGTTATAACTTGGAGCCAAACTTTGGAGTTGGAACAGAGTGAAGTAGTTTTACAAATACACCGATGAGTAGATACACGTAATAAAATGTATTTTGTACAAAATTAAAAATTCAGTAATAAGTCTCAATTAGAAAATAGCCCCAACAATAAAGTCTTATTAATAAAGTGGGCCTACATATACTTTTAACGGACTACGCTACCCGACCTCACTTATATTAGTAATTCTTTAACAAATATCAGTTCTTGCACATGGCAAAGTATCAGACGAAAAATTGTCTGAGAGGGACCTAAGATCGGGGGAAGTAACATTGGGACTACTTAAAGTTTCATTGTCAAATCTTCGTGTAAATAAGCAACAATAAATCCGAGCACAAAGTAAGATGACTCAGAATTTGCATGTATGACAAAGAGAGAAATAAGGAAGACGAAAGAAAGAAAGTCTTTAATAATGCATATATTATATTCCAGGTAGGACTTAAGAGTTAGTGTTTTTTGTTTTTCATGGAACAATTTTTTCAAAGTATGTAACTTAAACCCAGCAAACAGTATTCTTAAAATTTCTTCGAAAGAAATTAATGGAAAAATACCGGAAAAAGCCTTTGCAGTAAATTAGTCGCACTATGATAAATATCCCCTACTATACTTGTAAGATTAAAAGTGGTCGCTCAGTTGACCATCTGTTAGTTTTTATTTATAATAACAAGTAGTAGAATTTTATAACACTCATAATTTGGGGGGGGTCTCCTTTGCATCTTCCAGTTACGCGTATGAACCCAAAGCACATAAAAGCTAGTGAGGTGAAAATAGAATTTTCGACTTACAAACTTTTAAACTATAGTCTTCGTTTGGAGTTTGTTTATAACACAGAGAAATTGAGAAATTATTGTGCGCGTACATCTATAATTGGTGACTTATATTGTTTAGTTGCGACACTGTTACATAAGTGACATTTGTTGTGTGTTACATAAGTATGTGCTGGTTAATCGTAAGCTTGAACGATTGTTTGCGTACAAGTGCTTCACAAATTTCTCCCTTGATCTGTAAGGATTTGCATAGGGGCTCCATAACGGCAACAGAAATTGTGAACTAACTCCTTTGCCACAGTGGTAACCTCCTGATTTGGAATTGCATAGGCTTCCACCCATTTAGTAAAGTAGTCACCTACAACCATGATGTACCGGTTTCCATCGTCAGTAACTGGGAATGGTCCAGCAATGTCTATGACGATTCTCTCGAAAGGCAGTCCAACGATATACTGTCTCATTTTTCCCCTGCTTCTGGTTTGTGGGCCCTTGGTGGTTGCAGCACATATTTCACACGTCCGAACGCATTCCTCTACGTCGTGGCGAAGACGAAACCAATAGAATCGCTTCCGTATTTTGTCAAGGATTTTGTTAACGCCAAGATGGTCTCCAGATGTTCCATCATGCATCTCCTTCAAAACAGACTGAACTTTACTTCGGGGAACTATCAACTGCATGACCAGTCTCGTCCATCTGCACTTTCCCAAGCACTTTTCAGCAATCCGTTTTCTAAGGTAAGAGATTTCCGTTGTGCCTAGTAGCCCTTCAGCACTTCGGAACCATGGCAGATAACTTGCCAATCCGGGCGGCGACCTTCCTCTTTTGCTGTCAAGATCGGTCCAATGTCTTCATCAGTCATCTGTTCTTGTCGACAGTCTTGTGTCGTCCAGCTTTCTGCCTGGAAATCTACAGTCATGGCTTGAACATGTTCGCTTGAGTTTTGTTCTTCCTTTCTGTGGCAATGTCGGCAGTCTTCCGGGCACGGCCTTCGTGATAAGCCATCTCCATTACCATGCAGGCGCCCCCGCCGATGTTGTACCTTGAAGTTGTACTCCTGCAGACGTTCGAGCTACCTTGCCAACTGTCCCCTTCCGGATTTTTACATCTCAAGAGCCATGCAAACGCGGGATGGTCGGTACGTAGTGAAACCTCTCTCCCATAGAGGGATTTATGGAAGTGCTCCAAAGCTCTGACAATTGCCAACAACTCTCTCCTTGTAACACAATAATTTCTCTCTCTGGTTTGGAAAGCTTCTTGGTGTAATCCGCTATTTTTCGTTCTTCACCGTTCTGCACTTGAGACAAAACTGCTCCTACACCAGTATTGCTTGCGTCTGTGTCTACGATGTACTTTCCTTCGAAAGTTGGAAAAGCGAGAATTGGCTGCGAACATAATGCAATATTCAAAGTCCTAAATGCTTGGTCACACTCTCTCGACCTGTGGAAGCTTCGTTTATTTTCCGTTAGCTCATGCAGTGGTTTAGCAATAGTAGCGAACCCTTTCACAAAACGTCTGTAATATGAGCATAACCCCAGGAAACTCCGAACTTCGTGTTTACTCTTCGGCACTGGCCAGTCTCTTACGGTGTCTACTTTATTAGAATCCATGCTAACACCCGCTGCTGAAACTAGATGGCCCAGGTACTGTACTTCCTTCTGGAATAGAGAACACTTCTTCGGGCTCAGCTTTAGTTGGGCACCGTGAATTCTAGTTAGAACTTCCTTAAGGTTTTCCAAATGGTCTTTGAAAGTCTTCCCGATTACTATGACATCGTCTAAATAAACAAGGCAAGTTTTCCACGTCAGGCCTCGGAGTACCAGGTCCATCAATCTTTCAAATGTTGCCGGTGCATTACAGAGTCCAAATGGCATGACGTTAAATTGGAATAAGCCACTTGGGGTCGAGAAGCGCTCTTTTCCTTGTCTTCTTGATGAAGTCCCACTTGCCAATATCCACTCTTCAGGTCCAATGTGGAAAACCACTGTGCTCCGGACAACGTGTCGAGTGTATCGTCAACGCGAGGTAATGGATAGCAGTCTTTCTTTGTAACGTCATTCAATCTCCGTTAGTCTACGCAGAAACGCAATCCACCATCCTTCTTCGCTACCAGCACTACCGGAGAAGTCCAAGCACTTAACGAAGGCTCGATTACTCCCTCTGTCAACATGTCATGTACTAACCGAGACATTTCCTCTTGCTTAGCTAATGGAGGCCTTCGAGGAGGTTGGCGTATCGGTGTTGTGTCCCCGGTATTGATACGATGTTGTACAAGAGAGGTTCTTCCCAATGACTGACCCCGAACTGCAAAAGAATCTTTGAATTCATGTAAAAACCGTCTGAGTTCTTTTACCTCACCCCTTGAGAGCTCGTTAGAAGATCTGTTCAATAATTCCTGCAGTTCCTCTGGTAATTTGGAAGTATCAGAAGCACTGGATCTTTGTTGCGTCATTCCGGCTACCCAGGCCACAGGAGTTAATTTGTCTAGGAGCGTATTGCTTTGTAACGTGACAGCTTGATCCAAAATATTCGCCACTCTAATAGGTACATTTCCGTTTTCGTCAGGTTTTACTAAACTTCTGGCAATTAGTATGCCCGGTGTGCTGACTACCTGGGATTCGAATATAGAGCACTGGTTGCCCCTTGTGTCTACCTCGGTTCTAACCATGATGATCTTTTCGGAGTTTGGCGGAACAGTTACGGCCATTTGGTTTATCACGTCCATCGATTTTCTGATGTAGCCATTGTGGAGAGCATTACCTTTTCTTCTCCGATTCTCAAGACATTGTTTTTGAAGTGGACTATAAATCCATATGCGTTCATAATGTCCACACCAAGAATTGCTTCATCCACAATGTCTGCAACAAGTACTTCATGATCAAACTCATGTCGACCAAGGCGTAGGTGTATCTCCACTTTTCCAAACACTTTTACAGGCCGTCCAGTAGATGTTCGCAAGCTGCAAGAGCACCAGATTGGCTTGAGTTCTTTCACCACGTCGGGCCGCACAATAGAAACTGTTGCGCCTGTGTCAACTGTAATCGAGGTTCGCCTTTCTTGAACGAATCCGGTAACCACCACGCTCCCTCTGTTTTTCTGAAGTGTAGAAATTGCGTATTGTCTAGGGGCTTCATTCCTCCAGTTAGTCAGCACACGCCCCTTTGTACCGACTATTGCTCGTTTCCCTGCTGCTGAATTCTAACCCGACAATCTCGTTGTAGATGTCCAGGTTTCCCACATCTATAACACTTCGGTCTTCCATCCTTTCTTATTTTATTCTGTGGCGCCGACCGTCGAGTCTCTGTTTCTTGTTCTTCTTCCTCATAGTCTGTGCCGTCGCGATCTTTTAACGCGCACTTTATGACTTCTCCAACCAGACGCTGATTTGGCGGCCTCAAATAGCAAAGCATGTACCAGGGCGTCCGCACTGTTCTGGTGTCTTGCCATTCGTAACAATTGCTGTAGTTCGTTATCTCGGACACGGCAGTAAACGTCTGCATCGCAAAACTCGTTCGAAAATCTTCTGGCGCTTCAGGATAGGCCAGTCTAATTAGTCTGTCGATACTTGCTTCAAACTCTTGAAGGCTCTCCCCGGAATGTTGTCGCCTTGCTCTCAACTGGGTGCAGTACACATCTCGCAAATGTTTATCACCATACCGTAATTCCAGAGCTTTTATCAATTCGGCATACGTGTTTTGGCTGTCAGGTGGCACTTTCTGTAGTAGTTCTGCCGCGGGTCCTTTTAATGAGAGAACGAGTGAAACTGCCTTGTCTTTCTCCGTCCAATTATTTGCGCATGCAGCAGCTTCAAATTGGCGGAGGTACGTTGCCCAGTGACTGCTTCCGTCAAAAGTTGGAGCTTCGAAATGAACTGTCCCTACTTCAGGCAAAGTGACTTTCTCCATTAACTTATTTTCTGCGACTTTTTCTGTCTTTATTATTGGTACAGTCTGTTCACAAAGTTATTTTGGTTGCATCTTCAGGCACTGCACATCTTCACTTTTAATTTGTTCTCTTATGTTTGTCATTGCGTTTTCTACTGCAGATATTTTATTTGACACGGATTCTTCTACGACAGACATTTTTGTAGACATCGATTCTTCTATGACAGATATTTTTGTAGACATCGATTCTTCAACAATCGAGACAGATTTTTCTACTTCAGCTATTTTTAATGTCATTGATTCTTGTACCTCCGATATTTTAGTAACTTGCTTATTAAGCTCACCTCGTAGGAGACCCAATTCTGCGGTACTGTGTTCTTGCAACTGTTTTTGCATAGCTTCAAAAGAGCTTCCGTTTTATCTGCTTCTTGCTTACGTTTTTCATCCTGTCGTTTTTCTGCTACTTCTCTTTCTTGTCTTCGTTCTTCTTTTTGTCGTTCCTCGGTCTGCAACAGCAACCCCTGAAAATTTTCCATCATCTGAGTGGCATCCATTGTTTACCGATTGATTACGAATTACTCTCGTCTTGTACAAAGTGTCCACTGTTTTCACTGTTAACGATTCTATCCCACTTCTGACACCACTGTTACGACGGTCTACTTCATCGTCGTAGGTACAGTGGAAAACAAAATACAAGACACCAATTAAGTCGCTAATCACCAGCTTTAATTTTCACCGTTAAACAGTTCGTAATTAACACACAGTTTCTTACAACAAATCAAATAAAAACTGTTCACACGCAATAAAATGTCAACTAATATAAAATACAATTTTATTACAATTTTACCGCCCGATTATAAATCACAACACTTCGTCACAATAACCACTTGAACGCACAGAATAATCACTTGTAATCGCCCGACAATAAACTGAGCTGAGCGCCCTGAGTGCTTGTATTTATAACCCGCTGAAAATCTAGATTATTCCACATACTACCTATTAACTCTACCTACGACGTAATTGATTGCGGCCTTGACACAGTGCGCGCGGCTTCTGGCACAGTCTGGCAAAGTCTCGCGAGCGCATGTTGACATCACACACGCACGCAACATTATAGCTGGATTCCAACGGATCGTTCGAGAAACACGTAGATTGTTCTGTGACATCGTAACAATATGTATGAAGCAGACTTATTTCAGTGATTTACATCTTTTGTAGCAACTACTTCGTACGTCGTAATTAATGCGAAATGATATCAACTGTTGATTTTTTTTACTGCTGTTTAGTAAACTTAATGACTTTGGTTTTTACAATTATGGGAATAGTGCATAATGGATTATTACATTAAGTGTGTAACGTACCCCTCCAGTTGTTACAAAATAATAATGTTATAATTTGTTAAAATTTGAAATAAAAAAAAATTTATTTTAAAATAAAAATTTTGTTTTTTCTGAAAAAATATTTGTTTCGGGTTTTTTGTTATCTCTATTTAGGAAATAATTTTTTGTTATTGTCTGGTGTAAAAATTTTAATTATATTATGGTTGATAATGTTGTGGTGTCACTTTCTATGAATAACTTCTAAGTTAATATGGTTAACTCCGGTACTGGTCGATAGACGGCTCTTCTTCTTCTTCAATATGCTCCTTATTTTCGTAAGTACCGCCTTTCGGTTAGTCCGTGTTCTAGAATTAACTTATTCTTTAATTATATTTAAAGTAAAATTCAACCAATTTGTAGAATTAGAGTGATTATTAACAATTTATTAAAAATATCGATAGTAATCGATTGTTGATAACAGTATCGACTCGTTACTCAGGGCCGGTCGACAAAAACTTTACATTAATAGTGTATATAAAATATTGTTCTTTTAACGGTTATGTTAGAATAGCCAGAGAAGGGTAGGGCCAAGAAAGTATAACATTTACAATTAAAATGTCTTAAAATTAACAATTACAGTGTTATTAATTAATATAGAAAGTTTATATAGTATAATATTTGAACCAATGCAGACTAGACGTTCATTTGTTCCACCTCGAATAGAATGCTGGGAAAATCAAAATGGCCGACAGAAGTATGCGTAGTTGAATGTCAATCACCTCGACGAATATTTCTTGCAATAAAGATGTCCTTTTCACCGTTTCCTCGTCTCAGCAATAGTGGATATTAGTTCTGGAGATAAATGAGTGTTCCTGGTGCAGTGTTTATTAGTTCACTAGGTGTAAATGTGTGTTATTATGTCTGTTTCACTTTGGTTAAATGTGTCGTATATAACCCTTTTTGTTTCATCAGTAAAATTTATTTGTAGTGGTGTTATTTCAATTATTTAGGCGTATGTGGTTCTGTTTATCTGTAGTTCACTGTTTATTGTTTGTTTTCACTGCTTCTCAAGTTAAAATTCCATATTAAAAAAAATTACAAAATTTGCATTGAACTCGATTTAAGTATCGCACGCCATTAACATAGGTTATACGGGGCAAAACCTCGTTTAAGTGTTCGCTTCAACGGATAATAATTAACTGTTCTCATTTCCTTCGTCTCCTGAAATTCTTAGCCAATTTAATATAGATCATACATTGTTTCAAATTATCTTCGCTTCCGATACATTTTATTTGAATACATTATACACGGAAAATATTTTCGTTATTATTTAACTGTATGAAATACTAAATACATATTCGGTTTCTTTAATCTATTTTGCTTATTTTGATACTAATTAATATAGTTTTACAAAGTTTTTATTTTAAAAAGTTATATTTCTTTCATGTTGGAAAAGTAGGCTTAAATTTGGTTTTCCTGTCCTTGTCCAGATAACAGCCATTTTCTCTGATATAATTATTATTATACTGAATCTAAGATTGATATAATTGTTTATCTTTCCTTAATTTCTTGCAATTTTGTTCATTAGTTATTGTTTTTAAATATAATTCATTTATCTATGACTCCTCCTCTGAAATTTTGGTTAATACATTTCATTTTTATTTAAAATTTTACTTATCTTCTGACAATATCTTTATAAACAAAAAGTTACATTGTATTACTATATGGTGGGTTTATCTTACATAAATTTCATCACTTTAGTTGGTTTATAGGACTAGATTTGTCAATTATAATGTAGTCTAAATTTACTATCTGGCCTAGATTTTATCTGTTGTTACTTACAAAGTTTTTAATAATACAGTTAGTTCATACCCTTTTCTGACCTTCTATTCTAATATCATATTCATTAATAATTTCTTCTTTTACTACTATAACCTTTAGTATTGATTTTAAACAATTAAAACATAACAATTATTTAACTAATAATTGCTTATCTAATCCGTCGAGTGACTTACTTGTAATTCCGCTTGACGCGTTTCAGGGCATATGCCCCACCTTCAGAATAATTCCTCTTCACAGAACGTCAGACATTAAGATTAAAATGTAATAAATTAAAATTAAAATCCATGGTTAAAATATTAACTCGTCAAAATATTAAAATATACTAAATGCACAGAGGAGCACGCACTATCACAACATGAGTTCACTTCGCGTTATAGTCGGTGTACACCGCCGCGATGTTACTCGCGCACTGACTGTCTGAGTAAACTGTTATCTGCGCAACGCATCTTGTATCCTAATGGCCGTGTCGTACAAGGGATTTGACTTGAAGTTAAGTTGGTCGTTTAATATGAATCCGCCGTCTTGTGAGCTGTTCGTCTTTTTAATTTGTTTAAAGGCCTTGTAAATTTCGAATTCTTCTAATGTGTCCATATATCTGCCTTTTTTGCAAAAGTGTAATGGTTTAAAGTTGGTGTCAAAATTGGTGTAGTTATGATTATTATATACGAGGTGACGTGCAAAGTTGGATTTGAGAATGTGGGTGTCGTTTTTTGGTAAATGTTCTTGGAAGCGTTTTTTGAACGCTCTGCCGGTTTGTCCAATATAGAAGCTGTTGCAATCGTCACATTGGATTTTATAGACACCTGTCCTCTGTTTTATTGGTTTTGCAGCTTTATGGTGAAGAATTTTCTTAATGTTGTTATCAGTCCGGAAAGTTAAAGTTATATTCAATTTTCTAAAAATGTTGGTTAATGTATGGGGTAAAGTTCGGCCGTAAATAGAAGTCACGTACGTGCTGTCTCGGTTACTACTCGGTTTTGTTTTCTTGTTATGTAACTTTTTCCGGTGTTTTTTTATCAAAGCATCGATCATAGAGCACGTATATCCATTGGCCTTAGCTATGTATTTAATGGTGTTGACTTCCTCCTGAAAGTCGCCGATTTCTAACTGTATGGTGAGTAATCTATGTATGAAACTGTTATAGGCGGCCATTTTTTGCGGAAGAGGGTGATGGGAATCCGCGTGTATCGTGGCGTCGGTGGTGGTAGGTTTTCTATATATTTGGTATTGGAAACTATTGTCAAACCTTGTTATTGTTAAATCGAGGAAATTAAGTTTATTTTCTATTTCAACCTCGAGGGTAAATTGTGTGTTCTTGTTTATATTATTTAAATAGTTTTTTAAATTATTGATCTGTCTTATGGTACCGTTAAAAATGATGAAGGTGTCATCTACATAACGTGTATATGATACTATCTTGTTATGCCATTTGTTTGCGCTGCTGAACATATGTGTGTTTTCGTAGTGGTTCAGGTATACGTCCGCCAATAATCCAGAGAGTGGGGATCCCATCGTTAAACCTTTCTTTTGTATATAGTATTTTCCATCAAATATAAAATAGTTTTGATTTAAAACAACTTCCAATAGAGCGGTTATCTCATTAATTTCATCAGGACTGCGTATGTTAGCTACAATAAGATTATACTTGAGAATATTTATTGTATCCTGGACGGGTTTATTTGTATAAAGGTCTACTATGTCGAAAGATGCGATTCTGTAATTAGGTTTAATTTGGATGTTTTTCAGTTTGTCGATAAATTCAGTGCAACTTTTTGTGCTATGGTCATTCTTTAAGCTTATACTGTTCTTTATTATTTGTACTAGTTTTTTACTGATTTTGTAACTCGGAGCAGTGGTGAAGTTCACAAGCGGCCTAATTGGTACACTGGGTTTATGAATCTTTGGCAAACCAGTAAACTGGGGAGCCTCTGCATTAATAGGTTTCAATGAGTAACGTGTGGCGCTATCGAACAAGTGCGTACAACGATTAACTGTGTTATTCAGGGCTTTAACGAAATCGGCTGACGGGTCGGCATTTACCATTGTAATATTATTATTTTCAATGAATTGATTAACCTTTTGCGAATATTGGTTTTTGTCCATTATAACGATAGTGTTTCCCTTGTCCGCCTTTGTAATGAGTGCATCATTGTTGGATAATTTGTCTTTGATTTGTTTTAAAATTTTAATTTCGTTCATATATTTAAAGTTTAATTTAGGGCTTTTTTTGTTCGAAAATTTATTGAGTTTGTTTTTAATCAAAGCTCGAGCCTCATTTTGTAAGTTTATGTTAGGTATTGACTTTATAGCCGTTTCAGCGCAAATTATTTCATGGTATATGTGGTTTTTATTGCTGTGGGGTATGTTGTAATTTAGACCCTTGTTAAGTACGTCCATTTCATTCTTACTAAAGTTTATCGATGTTAGATTAGATACGCGCACATAGAATTCGTGTTTACAGGTGACGTTATCTTCGTTTGGTTTTTGTTTACTTTTGAGAATTCTAAGTTTCTTATCATGTTTTGTATATACACGTTGCATTAAATCGTTGATGTATTTATTGCAATCATGTAATATATTGTCTAATTGTAATGCATGGACATTGTTAAGCAGCTTCAAATGGGACAAATATAATTCTTCGTTCAACTCAGTCTTTTTCCTATATAAATATCTCAACTCCTCCTTTAACCACATCACCTGTGCACGCTCTTTGATTTTTGTGGCCGTCTTGGGTTATTGTTTATTTTGATAGAGGCATACTTAGGTATTAAATTGTTTCTGATGCATTCTTTATTAAATTTTATATGGGAATTGGTTTTTAATAATTTAATCTTAATGTTCTGAAATTTGAATACTGTAGATGCTTGACTTGCTTCCAGTTTAATATTCATTTTTAAAAGTATCCAAGTCACTGTAATAATTGCTTATCTAATCCGTCGAGTGACTTACTTGTAATTCCGCTTGACGCGTTTCAGGGCATATGCCACATCTTCAGAATAATTCCTCTTCACAGAACGTCAGACATTAAGATTAAAATGTAATAAATTAAAATTAAAATCCATGGTTAAAATATTAACTCGTCAAAATATTAAAATATACTAAATGCACAGAGGAGCACGCACTATCACAACATGAGTTCACTTCGCGTTATAGTCGGTGTACACCGCCGCGATGTTACTCGCGCACTGACTGTCTGAGTAAACTGTTATCTGCGCAACGCATCTTGTATCCTAATGGCCGTGTCGTACAAGGGATTTGACTTGAAGTTAAGTTGGTCGTTTAATATGAATCCGCCGTCTTGTGAGCTGTTCGTCTTTTTAATTTGTTTAAAGGCCTTGTAAATTTCGAATTCTTCTAATGTGTCCATATATCTGCCTTTTTTGCAAAAGTGTAATGGTTTAAAGTTGGTGTCAAAATTGGTGTAGTTATGATTATTATATACGAGGTGACGTGCAAAGTTGGATTTGAGAATGTGGGTGTCGTTTTTTGGTAAATGTTCTTGGAAGCGTTTTTTGAACGCTCTGCCGGTTTGTCCAATATAGAAGCTGTTGCAATCGTCACATTGGATTTTATAGACACCTGTCCTCTGTTTTATTGGTTTTGCAGCTTTATGGTGAAGAATTTTCTTAATGTTGTTAGCAGTCCGGAAAGTTAAAGTTATATTCAATTTTCTAAAAATGTTTGTTAATGTATGGGGTAAAGTTCGGCCGTAAATAGAAGTCACGTACGTGCTGTCTCGGTTACTACTCGGTTTTGTTTTCTTGTTATGTAACTTTTTCCGGTGTTTTTTTATCAAAGCATCGATCATAGAGCACGTATATCCATTGGCCTTAGCTATGTATTTAATGGTGTTGACTTCCTCCTGAAAGTCGCCGATTTCTAACTGTATGGTGAGTAACCTATGTATGAAACTGTTATAGGCGGCCATTTTTTGCGGAAGAGGGTGATGGGAATCCGCGTGTATCGTGGCGTCGGTGGTGGTAGGTTTTCTATATATTTGGTATTGGAAACTATTGTCAAACCTTGTTATTGTTAAATCGAGGAAATTAAGTTTATTTTCTATTTCAACCTCGAGGGTAAATTGTATGTTCTTGTTTATATTATTTAAATAGTTTTTTAAATTATTGATCTGTCTTATGGTACCGTTAAAAATGATGAAGGTGTCATCTACATAACGTGTATATGATACTATCTTGTTATGCCATTTGTTTGCGCTGCTGAACATATGTGTGTTTTCGTAGTGGTTCAGGTATACGTCCGCCAATAATCCAGAGAGTGGGGATCCCATCGCTAAACCTTTCTTTTGTATATAGTATTTTCCATCAAATATAAAATAGTTTTGATTTAAAACAACTTCCAATAGAGCGGTTATCTCATTAATTTCATCAGGACTGCGTATGTTAGCTACAATAAGATTATACTTGAGAATATTTATTGTATCCTGGACGGGTTTATTTGTATAAAGGTCTACTATGTCGAAAGATGCGATTCTGTAATTAGGTTTAATTTGGATGTTTTTCAGTTTGTCGATAAATTCAGTGCAACTTTTTGTGCTATGGTCATTCTTTAAGCTTATACTGTTCTTTATTATTTGTACTAGTTTTTTACTGATTTTGTAACTCGGAGCAGTGGTGAAGTTCACAAGCGGCCTAATTGGTACACTGGGTTTATGAATCTTTGGCAAACCAGTAAACTGGGGAGCCTCTGCATTAATAGGTTTCAATGAGTAACGTGTGGCGCTATCGAACAAGTGCGTACAACGATTAACTGTGTTATTCAGGGCTTTAACGAAATCGGCTGACGGGTCGGCATTTACCATTGTAATATTATTATTTTCAATGAATTGATTAACCTTTTGCGAATATTGGTTTTTGTCCATTATAACGATAGTGTTTCCCTTGTCCGCCTTTGTAATGAGTGCATCATTGTTGGAAAATTTGTTTTTGATTTGTTTTAAAATTTTAATTTCGTTCATATATTTAAAGTTTAGTTTAGGGCTTTTTTGTTCAAAAATTTATTGAGTTTGTTTTTAATCAAAGCTCGAGCCTCATTTTGTAAGTTTATGTTAGGTATTGACTTTATAGCCGTTTCAGCGCAAATTATTTCATGGTATATGTGGTTTTTATTGCTGTGGGGTATGTTGATTTTAGACCCTTGTTAAGTACGTCCATTTCATTCTTATTAAAGTTTATCGATGTTAGATTAGATACGCGAACATAGAATTCGTGTTTACAGGTGACGTTATCTTCGTTTGGTTTTTGTTTACTTTTGAGAATTCTAAGTTTCTTATCATGTTTTGTATATACACGTTGCATTAAATCGTTGATGTATTTATTGCAATCATGTAATATATTGTCTAATTGTAATGCATGGACATTGTTAAGCAGCTTCAAATGGGACAAATATAATTCTTTGTTCAACTCAGTCTTTTTCCTATATAAATATCTCAACTCCTCCTTTAACCACATCACCTGTGCACGCTCTTTGATTTTTGTGGCCGTCTTGGAGTTATTGTTTATTTTGATAGAGGCATACTTAGGTATTAAATTGTTTCTGATGCATTCTTTATTAAATTTTATATGGGAATTGGTTTTTAATAATTTAATCTTAATGTTCTGAAATTTGAATACTGTAGATGCTTGACTTGCTTCCAGTTTAATATTCATTTTTAAAAGTATCCAAGTCACTGTAATAATTGCTTATCTAATCCGTCGAGTGACTTACTTGTAATTCCGCTTGACGCGTTTCAGGGCATATGCCCCATCTTCAGAATAATTCCTCTTCACAGAACGTCAGACATTAAGATTAAAATGTAATAAATTAAAATTAAAATCCATGGTTAAAATATTAACTCGTCAAAATATTAAAATATACTAAATGCACAGAGGAGCACGCACTATCACAACATGAGTTCACTTCGCGTTATAGTCGGTGTACACCGCCGCGATGTTACTCGCGCACTGACTGTCTGAGTAAACTGTTATCTGCGCAACGCATCTTGTATCCTAATGGCCGTGTCGTACAAGGGATTTGACTTGAAGTTAAGTTGGTCGTTTAATATGAATCCGCCGTCTTGTGAGCTGTTCGTCTTTTTAATTTGTTTAAAGCCCTTGTAAATTTCGAATTCTTCTAATGTGTCCATATATCTGCCTTTTTTGCAAAAGTGTAATGGTTTAAAGTTGGTGTCAAAATTGGTGTAGTTATGATTATTATTTACGAGGTGACGTGCAAAGTTGGATTTGAGAATGTGGGTGTCGTTTTTTGGTAAATGTTCTTGGAAGCGTTTTTTGAACGCTCTGCCGGTTTGTCCAATATAGAAGCTGTTGCAATCGTCACATTGGATTTTATAGGCACCTGTCCTCTGTTTTATTGGTTTTGCAGCTTTAGGGTGAAGAATTTTCTTAATGTTGTTATCAGTCCGGAAAGTTAAAGTTATATTCAATTTTCTAAAAATGTTGGTTAATGTATGGGGTAAAGTTCGGCCGTAAATAGAAGTCACGTACGTGCTGTCTCGGTTACTACTCGGTTTTGTTTTCTTGTTATGTAACTTTTTCCGGTGTTTTTTTATCAAAGCATCGATCATAGAGCACGTATATCCATTGGCCTTAGCTATGTATTTAATGGTGTTGACTTCCTCCTGAAAGTCACTGATTTCTAACGGTATGGTGAGTAATCTATGTATGAAACTGTTATAGGCGGTCATTTTTTGCGGAAGAGGGTGATGGGAATCCGCGTGTATCGTGGCGTCGGTGGTGGTAGGTTTTCTATATATTTGGTATTGGAAACTATTGTCAAACCTTGTTATTGTTAAATCGAGGAAATTAAGTTTATTTTCTATTTCAACCTCGAGGGTAAATTGTATGTTCTTGTTTATATTATTTAAATAGTTTTTTAAATTATTGATCTGTCTTATGGTACCGTTAAAAATGATGAAGGTGTCATCTACATAACGTGTATATGATACTATCTTGTTATGCCATTTGTTTGCGCTGCTGAACATATGTGTGTTTTCGTAGTGGTTCAGGTATACGTCCGCCAATAATCCAGAGAGTGGGGATCCCATCGCTAAACCTTTCTTTTGTATATAGTATTTTCCATCAAATATAAAGTAGTTTTGATTTAAAACAACTTCCAATAGAGCGGTTATCTAATTAATTTCATCAGGACTGCGTATGTTAGCTACAATAAGATTATTCTTGAGAATATTTATTGTATCCTGGACGGGTATATTTGTATAAAGGTCTACTATGTCGAAAGATGCGATTCTGTAATTAGGTTTAATTTGGATGTTTTTCAGTTTGTCGATAAATTCAGTGCAACTTTTTGTGCTAAGTGAACTTTACCCCATACAGTAACCAACATTTTTAGAAAATTGAATATAACTTTAACTTTCCGGACTGATAACAACATTAAGAAAATTCTTCACCATAAAGCTGCAAAACCAATAAAACAGAGGACAGGTGTCTATAAATTCCAATGTGACGATTGCAACAGCTTCTATATTGGACAAACCGGCAGAGCGTTCAAAAAACGCTTCCAAGATCATTTACCAAAAAACGACACCCACATTCTCAAATCCAACTTTGCACGTCACCTCGTAAATAATAATCATAACTACACCAATTTTGACACCAACTTTAAACCATTACACTTTTGCAAAAAAGGCAGATATATGGACACATTAGAAGAATTCGAAATTTACAAGGCCTTTAAACAAATTAAAAAAGACGAACAGCTCACAAGACGGCGGATTCATATTAAACGACCAACTTAACTTCAAGTCAAATCCCTTGTACGACACGGCCATTAGGATACAAGATGCGTTGCGCAGATAACAGTTTACTCAGACAGTCAGTGCGCGAGTAACATCGCGGCGGTGTACACCGACTATAACGCGAAGTGAACTCATGTTGTGATAGTGCGTGCTCCTCTGTGCATTTAGTATATTTTAATATTTTGACGAGTTAATATTTTAACCATGGATTTTAATTTTAATTTATTACATTTTAATCTTAATGTCTGACGTTCTGTGAAGAGGAATTATTCTGAAGATGGGGCATATGCCCTGAAACGCGTCAAGCGGAATTACAAGTAAGTCACTCGACGGATTAGATAAGCAATTATTATTTAATACAGTGACTTGGATACTTTAAAAATGAATATTAAACTGGAAGCAAGTCAAGCATCTACAGTATTCAAATTTCAGAACATTAAGATTAAATTATTAAAAACCAATTCCCATATAAAATTTAATAAAGAATGCATCAGAAACAATTTAATACCTAAGTATGACTCTATCAAAATAAACAATAACTCCAAGACGGCCACAAAAATCAAAGAGCGTGCACAGGTGATGTGGTTAAAGGAGGAGTTGAGATATTTATATAGGAAAAAGACTGAATTGAACAAAGAATTATATTTGTCCCATTTGAAGCTGCTTAACAGTGTCCATGCATTACAATTAGACAATATATTACATGATTGCAATAAATACATCAACGATGTAATGCAACGTGTATATACAAAACATGATAAGAAACTTAGAACTCTCAAAAGTAAACAAAAACCAAACGAAGATAACGTCACCTGTAAACACGAATTCTATGTGCGCGTATCTAATCTAACATCGATAAACTTTAATAAGAATGAAATGGACGTACTTAACAAGGGTCTAAATTACAACATACCCCACAGCAATAAAAACCACATATACCATGAAATAATTTGCGCTGAAACGGCTATAAAGTCAATACCTAACATAAACTTACAAAATGAGGCTCGAGCTTTGATTAAAAACAAACTCAATAAATTTTCGAACAAAAAAAGCCCTAAACTAAACTTTAAATATATGAACGAAATTAAAATTTTAAAACAAATCAAAAACAAATTATCCAACAATGATGCACTCATTACAAAGACGGACAAGGGAAACACTATCGTTATAATGGACAAAAACCAATATTCGCAAAAGGTTAATCAATTCATTGAAAATAATAATATTACAATGTTAAATGCCGACCCGTCAGCCGATTTCGTTAAAGCCCTGAATAACACAGTTAATCGTTGTACGCACTTGTTCGATAGCGCCACACGTTACTCATTGAAACCTATTAATGCAGAGGCTCCCCAGTTTACTGGTTTGCCAAAGATTCATAAACCCAGTGTACCAATTAGGCCGCTTGTGAACTTCACCACTGCTCCGAGTTACAAAATCAGTAAAAAACTAGTACAAATAATAAAGAACAGTATAAGCTTAAAGAATGACCATAGCACAAAAAGTTGCACTGAATTAATCGACAAACTGAAAAACATCCAAATTAAACCTAATTACAGAATCGCATCTTTCGACATAGTAGACCTTTATACAAATATACCCGTCCAGGATACAATAAATATTCTCAAGTATAATCTTATTGTAGCTAACATACGCAGTCCTGATGAAATTAATTAGATAACCGCTCTATTGGAAGTTGTTTTAAATCAAAACTATTTTATATTTGATGGAAAATACTATATACAAAAGAAAGGTTTAGCGATGGGATCCCCACTCTCTGGATTATTGGCGGACGTATACCTGAACCACTACGAAAACACGCATATGTTCAGCAGCGCAAACAAATGGCATAACAAGATAGTATCATATACACGTTATGTAGATGACACCTTCATCATTTTTAACGGTACCATAAGACAGATCAATAATTTAAAAAACTATTTAAATAATATAAACAAGAACATACAATTTACCCTCGAGGTTGAAATAGAAAATAAACTTAATTTCCTCGATTTAACAATAACAAGGTTTGACAATAGTTTCCAATACCAAATATATAGAAAACCTACCACCACCGACGCCACGATACACGCGGATTCCAATCACCCTCTTCCGCAAAAAATGGCCGCCTATAACAGTTTCATACATAGATTACTCACCATACCGTTAGAAATCAGTGACTTTCAGGAGGAAGTCAACACCATTAAATACATAGCTAAGGCCAATGGATATACGTGCTCTATGATCGATGCTTTGATCAAAAAACACCGGAAAAAGTTACATAACAAGAAAACAAAACCGAGTAGTAACCGAGACAGCACGTACGTGACTTCTATTTACGGCCGAACTTTACCCCATACATTAACCAACATTTTTAGAAAATTGAATATAACTTTAACTTCCGGACTGATAACAACATTAAGAAAATTCTTCACCATAAAGCTGCAAAACCAATAAAACAGAGGACAGGTGTCTATAAAATCCAATGTGACGATTGCAACAGCTTCTATATTGGACAAACCGGCAGAGCGTTCAAAAAACGCTTCCAAGAACATTTACCAAAAAACGACACCCACATTCTCAAATCCAACTTTGCACGTCACCTCGTAAATAATAATCATAACTACACCAATTTTGACACCAACTTTAAACCATTACACTTTTGCAAAAAAGGCAGATATATGGACACATTAGAAGAATTCGAAATTTACAAGGCCTTTAAACAAATTAAAAAGACGAACAGCTCACAAGACGGCGGATTGATATTAAACGACCAACTTAACTTCAAGTCAAATCCCTTGTACGACACGGCCATTAGGATACAAGATGCGTTGCGCAGATAACAGTTTACTCAGACAGTCAGTGCGCGAGTAACATCGCGGCGGTGTACACCGACTATAACGCGAAGTGAACTCATGTTGTGATAGTGCGTGCTCCTCTGTGCATTTAGCATATTTTAATATTTTGACGAGTTAATATTTTAACCATGGATTTTAATTTTAATTTATTACATTTTAATCTTAATGTCTGACGTTCTGTGAAGAGGAATTATTCTGAAGATGGGGCATATGCCCTGAAACGCGTCAAGCGGAATTACAAGTAAGTCACTCGACGGATTAGATAAGCAATTATTATTTAATACAGTGACTTGGATACTTTAAAAATGAATATTAAACTGGAAGCAAGTCAAGCATCTACAGTATTCAAATTTCAGAACATTAAGATTAAATTATTAAAAACCAATTCCCATATAAAATTTAATAAAGAATGCATCAGAAACAATTTAATACCTAAGTATGCCTCTATCAAAATAAACAATAACTCCAAGACGGCCACAAAAATCAAAGAGCGTGCACAGGTGATGTGGTTAAAGGAGGAGTTGAGATATTTATATAGGAAAGAGACTGAATTGAACAAAGAATTATATTTGTCCCATTTGAAGCTGCTTAACAGTGTCCATGCATTACAATTAGACAATACATTACATGATTGCAATAAATACATCAACGATGTAATGCAACGTGTATATACAAAACATGATAAGAAACTTAGAACTCTCAAAAGTAAACAAAAACCAAACGAAGATAACGTCACCTGTAAACACGAATTCTATGTGCGCGTATCTAATCTAACATCGATAAACTTTAATAAGAATGAAATGGACGTACTTAACAAGTGTCTAAATAACAACATACCACACAGCAATAAAAGCCACATATACCATGAAATAATTTGCGCTGAAACGGCTATAAAGTCAATACCTAACATAAACTTACAAAATGAGGCTCGAGCTTTGATTAAAAACAAACTCAATAAATTTTCGAACAAAAAAAGCCCTAAACTAAACTTTAAATATATGAACGAAATTAAATTTTAAAACAAATCAAAGACAAATTATCCAACAATGATGCACTCATTACAAAGGCGGACAAGGGAAACACTATCGTTATAATGGACAAAAACCAATATTCGCAAAAGGTTAATCAATTCATTGAAAATAATAATATTACAATGGTAAATGCCGACCCGTCAGCCGATTTCGTTAAAGCCCTGAATAACACAGTTAATCGTTGTACGCACTTGTTCGATAGCGCCACACGTTACTCATTGGAACCTATTAATGCAGAGGCTCCCCAGTTTACTGGTTTGCCAAAGATTCATAAACCCAGTGTACCAATTAGGCCGCTTGTGAACTTCACCACTGCTCCGAGTTACAAAATCAGTAAAAAACTAGTACAAATAATAAAGAACAGTATAAGCTTAAAGAATGACCATAGCACAAAAAGTTGCACTGAATTTATCGACAAACTGAAAAACATCCAAATTAAACCTAATTACAGAATCGCATCTTTCGACATAGTAGACCTTTATACAAATAAACCCGTCCAGGATACAATAAATATTCTCAAGTATAATCTTATTGTAGCTAACATACGCAGTCCTGATGAAATTAATGAGATAACCACTCTAATGGAAGTTGTTTTAAATCAAAGCTATTTTATATTTGATGGAAAATACTATATACAAAAGAAAGGTTTAGCGATGGGATCCCCACTCTCTGGATTATTGGCGGACTTATACCTGAACCACTACGAAAACACACATATGTTCAGCAGCGCAAACAAATGGCATAACAAGATAGTATCATATACACGTTATGTAGATGACACCTTCATCATTTTTAACGGTACCATAAGACAGATCAATAATTTAAAAAACTATTTAAATAATATAAACAAGAACATACAATTTACCCTCGAGGTTGAAATAGAAAATAAACTTAATTTCCTCGATTTAACAATAACAAGGTTTGACAATAGTTTCCAATACCAAATATATAGAAAACCTACCACCACCGACGTCACGATACACGCGGATTCCCATCACCCTCTTCCGCAAAAAATGGCCGCCTATAACAGTTTCATACATAGATTACTCACCATACCGTTAGAAATCAGTGACTTTCAGGAGGAAGTCAACACCATTAAATACATAGCTAAGGCCAATGGATATACGTGCTCTATGATCGATGCTTTGATCAAAAAACACCGGAAAAAGTTACATAACAAGAAAACAAAACCGAGTAGTAACCGAGACAGCACGTACGTGACTTCTATTTACGGCCGAACTTTACCCCATACATTAACCAACATTTTTAGAAAATTGAATATAACTTTAACTTTCCGGGCTGATAACAACATTAAGAAAATTCTTCACCATAAAGCTGCAAAACCAATAAAACAGAGGACAGGTGCCTATAAAATCCAATGTGGCGATTGCAACAGCTTCTATACTGGACAAACCGGCAGAGCGTTCAAAAAACGCTTCCAAGAACATTTACCAAAAAACGACACCCACATTCTCAAATCCAACTTTCCACGTCACCTCGTAAATAATATTCATAACTACACCAATTTTGACACCAACTTTAAACCATTACACTTTTGCAAAAAAGGCAGATATATGGACACATTAGAAGAATTCGAAATTTACAAGGCCTTTAAACAAATTAAAAAGACGAACAGCTCACAAGACGGCGGATTCATATTAAACGACCAACTTAACTTCAAGTCAAATCCCTTGTACGACACGGCCATTAGGATACAAGATGCGTTGCGCAGATAACAGTTTACTCAGACAGTCAGTGCGCGAGTAACATCGCGGCGGTGTACACCGACTATAACGCGAAGTGAACTCATGTTGTAATAGTGCGTGCTCCTCTGTGCATTTAGTATATTTTAATATTTTGACGAGTTAATATTTTAACCATCGATTTTAATTTTAATTTATTACATTTTAATCTTAATGTCTGACGTTCTGTGAAGAGGAATTATTCTGAAGATGGGGCATATGCCCTGAAACGCGTCAAGCGGAATTACAAGTAAGTCACTCGACGGATTAGATAAGCAATTATTATTTAATATAGTGACTTGGATACTTTAAAAATGAATATTAAACTGGAAGCAAGTCAAGCATCTACAGTATTCAAATTTCAGAACATTAAGATTAAATTATTAAAAACCAATTCCCATATAAAATTTAATAAAGAATGCATCAGAAACAATTTAATACCTAAGTATGCCTCTATCAAAATAAACAATAACTCCAAGACGGCCACAAAAATCAAAGAGCGTGCACAGGTGATGTGGTTAAAGGAGGAGTTGAGATATTTATATAGGAAAAAGACTGAATTGAACAAAGAATTATATTTGTCCCATTTGAAGCTGCTTAACAGTGTCCATGCATTACAATTAGACAATATATTACATGATTGCAATAAATACATCAACGATGTAATGCAACGTGTATATACAAAACATGATAAGAAACTTAGAACTCTCAAAAGTAAACAAAAACCAAACGAAGATAACGTCACCTGTAAACACGAATTCTATGTGCGCGTATCTAATCTAACATCGATAAACTTTAATAAGAATGAAATGGACGTACTTAACATGGGTCTAAATTACAACATACCCCACAGCAATAAAAACCACATATACCATGAAATAATTTGCGCTGAAACGGCTATAAAGTCAATACCTAACATAAACTTACAAAATGAGGCTCGAGCTTTGATTAAAAACAAACTCAATAAATTTTCGAACAAAAAAGCCCTAAACTAAACTTTAAATATATGAACGAAATTAAAATTTTAAAACAAATAAAAGACAAATTATCCAACAATGATGCACTCATTACAAAGGCGGACAAGGGAAACACTATCGTTATAATGGACAAAAACCAATATTCGCAAAAGGTTAATCAATTCATTGAAAATAATAATATTACAATGGTAAATGCCGACCCGTCAGCCGATTTCGTTAAAGCCCTGAATAACACAGTTAATCGTTGTACGCACTTGTTCGATAGCGCCACACGTTACTCATTGAAACCTATTAATGCAGAGGCTCCCCAGTTTACTGGTTTGCCAAAGATTCATAAACCCAGTGTACCAATTAGGCCGCTTGTGAACTTCACCACTGCTCCGAGTTACAAAATCAGTAAAAAACTAGTACAAATAATAAAGAACAGTATAAGCTTAAAGAATGACCATAGCACAAAAAGTTGCACTGAATTTATCGACAAACTGAAAAACATCCAAATTAAACCTAATTACAGAATCGCATCTTTCGACATAGTAGACCTTTATACAAATATACCCGTCCAGGATACAATAAATATTCTCAAGTATAATCTTATTGTAGCTAACATACGCAGTCCTGATGAAATTAATGAGATAACCGTTCTATTGGAAGTTGTTTTAAATCAAAACTATTTTATATTTGATGGAAAATACTATATACAAAAGAAAGGTTTAGCGATGGGATCCCCACTCTCTGGATTATTGGCGGACTTATACCTGAACCACTACGAAAACACACATATGTTCAGCAGCGCAAACAAATGGCATAACAAGATAGTATCATATACACGTTATGTAGATGACACCTTCATCATTTTTAACGGTACCATAAGACAGATCAATAATTTAAAAAACTATTTAAATAATATAAACAAGAACATACAATTTACCCTCGAGGTTGAAATAGAAAATAAACTTAATTTCCTCGATTTAACAATAACAAGGTTTGACAATAGTTTCCACTACCAAATATATAGAAAACCTACCACCACCGACGTCACGATACACGCGGATTCCCATCACCCTCTTCCGCAAAAAATGGCCGCCTATAACAGTTTCATACATAGATTACTCACCATACCGTTAGAAATCAGTGACTTTCAGGAGGAAGTCAACACCATTAAATACATAGCTAAGGCCAATGGATATACGTGCTCTATGATCGATGCTTTGATAAAAAAACACCGGAAAAAGTTACATAACAAGAAAACAAAACCGAGTAGTAACCGAGACAGCACGTACGTGACTTCTATTTACGGCCGAACTTTACCCCATACATTAACCAACATTTTTAGAAAATTGAATATAACTTTAACTTTCCGGACTGATAACAACATTAAGAAAATTCTTCACCCTAAAGCTGCAAAACCAATAAAACAGAGGACAGGTGCCTATAAAATCCAATGTGACGATTGCAACAGCTTCTATATTGGACAAACCGGCAGAGCGTTCAAAAAACGCTTCCAAGAACATTTACCAAAAAACGACACCCACATTCTCAAATCCAACTTTGCACGTCACCTCGTAAATAATAATCATAACTACACCAATTTTGACACCAACTTTAAACCATTACACTTTTGCAAAAAAGGCAGATATATGGACACATTAGAAGAATTCGAAATTTACAAGGCCTTTAAACAAATTAAAAAGACGAACAGCTCACAAGACGGCGGATTCATATTAAACGACCAACTTAACTTCAAGTCAAATCCCTTGTACGACACGGCCATTAGGATACAAGATGCGTTGCGCAGATAACAGTTTACTCAGACAGTCAGTGCGCGAGTAACATCGCGGCGGTGTACACCGACTATAACGCGAAGTGAACTCATGTTGTAATAGTGCGTGCTCCTCTGTGCATTTAGTATATTTTAATATTTTGACGAGTTAATATTTTAACCATCGATTTTAATTTTAATTTATTACATTTTAATCTTAATGTCTGACGTTCTGTGAAGAGGAATTATTCTGAAGATGGGGCATATGCCCTGAAACGCGTCAAGCGGAATTACAAGTAAGTCACTCGACGGATTAGATAAGCAATTATTATTTAATATAGTGACTTGGATACTTTAAAAATGAATATTAAACTGGAAGCAAGTCAAGCATCTACAGTATTCAAATTTCAGAACATTAAGATTAAATTATTAAAAACCAATTCCCATATAAAATTTAATAAAGAATGCATCAGAAACAATTTAATACCTAAGTATGCCTCTATCAAAATAAACAATAACTCCAAGACGGCCACAAAAATCAAAGAGCGTGCACAGGTGATGTGGTTAAAGGAGGAGTTGAGATATTTATATAGGAAAAAGACTGAATTGAACAAAGAATTATATTTGTCCCATTTGAAGCTGCTTAACAGTGTCCATGCATTACAATTAGACAATATATTACATGATTGCAATAAATACATCAACGATGTAATGCAACGTGTATATACAAAACATGATAAGAAACTTAGAACTCTCAAAAGTAAACAAAAACCAAACGAAGATAACGTCACCTGTAAACACGAATTCTATGTGCGCGTATCTAATCTAACATCGATAAACTTTAATAAGAATGAAATGGACGTACTTAACATGGGTCTAAATTACAACATACCCCACAGCAATAAAAACCACATATACCATGAAATAATTTGCGCTGAAACGGCTATAAAGTCAATACCTAACATAAACTTACAAAATGAGGCTCGAGCTTTGATTAAAAACAAACTCAATAAATTTTCGAACAAAAAAGCCCTAAACTAAACTTTAAATATATGAACGAAATTAAAATTTTAAAACAAATAAAAGACAAATTATCCAACAATGATGCACTCATTACAAAGGCGGACAAGGGAAACACTATCGTTATAATGGACAAAAACCAATATTCGCAAAAGGTTAATCAATTCATTGAAAATAATAATATTACAATGGTAAATGCCGACCCGTCAGCCGATTTCGTTAAAGCCCTGAATAACACAGTTAATCGTTGTACGCACTTGTTCGATAGCGCCACACGTTACTCATTGAAACCTATTAATGCAGAGGCTCCCCAGTTTACTGGTTTGCCAAAGATTCATAAACCCAGTGTACCAATTAGGCCGCTTGTGAACTTCACCACTGCTCCGAGTTACAAAATCAGTAAAAAACTAGTACAAATAATAAAGAACAGTATAAGCTTAAAGAATGACCATAGCACAAAAAGTTGCACTGAATTTATCGACAAACTGAAAAACATCCAAATTAAACCTAATTACAGAATCGCATCTTTCGACATAGTAGACCTTTATACAAATATACCCGTCCAGGATACAATAAATATTCTCAAGTATAATCTTATTGTAGCTAACATACGCAGTCCTGATGAAATTAATGAGATAACCGTTCTATTGGAAGTTGTTTTAAATCAAAACTATTTTATATTTGATGGAAAATACTATATACAAAAGAAAGGTTTAGCGATGGGATCCCCACTCTCTGGATTATTGGCGGACTTATACCTGAACCACTACGAAAACACACATATGTTCAGCAGCGCAAACAAATGGCATAACAAGATAGTATCATATACACGTTATGTAGATGACACCTTCATCATTTTTAACGGTACCATAAGACAGATCAATAATTTAAAAAACTATTTAAATAATATAAACAAGAACATACAATTTACCCTCGAGGTTGAAATAGAAAATAAACTTAATTTCCTCGATTTAACAATAACAAGGTTTGACAATAGTTTCCACTACCAAATATATAGAAAACCTACCACCACCGACGTCACGATACACGCGGATTCCCATCACCCTCTTCCGCAAAAAATGGCCGCCTATAACAGTTTCATACATAGATTACTCACCATACCGTTAGAAATCAGTGACTTTCAGGAGGAAGTCAACACCATTAAATACATAGCTAAGGCCAATGGATATACGTGCTCTATGATCGATGCTTTGATAAAAAAACACCGGAAAAAGTTACATAACAAGAAAACAAAACCGAGTAGTAACCGAGACAGCACGTACGTGACTTCTATTTACGGCCGAACTTTACCCCATACATTAACCAACATTTTTAGAAAATTGAATATAACTTTAACTTTCCGGACTGATAACAACATTAAGAAAATTCTTCACCCTAAAGCTGCAAAACCAATAAAACAGAGGACAGGTGCCTATAAAATCCAATGTGACGATTGCAACAGCTTCTATATTGGACAAACCGGCAGAGCGTTCAAAAAACGCTTCCAAGAACATTTACCAAAAAACGACACCCACATTCTCAAATCCAACTTTGCACGTCACCTCGTAAATAATAATCATAACTACACCAATTTTGACACCAACTTTAAACCATTACACTTTTGCAAAAAAGGCAGATATATGGACACATTAGAAGAATTCGAAATTTACAAGGCCTTTAAACAAATTAAAAAGACGAACAGCTCACAAGACGGCGGATTCATATTAAACGACCAACTTAACTTCAAGTCAAATCCCTTGTACGACACGGCCATTAGGATACAAGATGCGTTGCGCAGATAACAGTTTACTCAGACAGTCAGTGCGCGAGTAACATCGCGGCGGTGTACACCGACTATAACGCGAAGTGAACTCATGTTGTAATAGTGCGTGCTCCTCTGTGCATTTAGTATATTTTAATATTTTGACGAGTTAATATTTTAACCATCGATTTTAATTTTAATTTATTACATTTTAATCTTAATGTCTGACGTTCTGTGAAGAGGAATTATTCTGAAGATGGGGCATATGCCCTGAAACGCGTCAAGCGGAATTACAAGTAAGTCACTCGACGGATTAGATAAGCAATTATTATTTAATATAGTGACTTGGATACTTTAAAAATGAATATTAAACTGGAAGCAAGTCAAGCATCTACAGTATTCAAATTTCAGAACATTAAGATTAAATTATTAAAAACCAATTCCCATATAAAATTTAATAAAGAATGCATCAGAAACAATTTAATACCTAAGTATGCCTCTATCAAAATAAACAATAACTCCAAGACGGCCACAAAAATCAAAGAGCGTGCACAGGTGATGTGGTTAAAGGAGGAGTTGAGATATTTATATAGGAAAAAGACTGAATTGAACAAAGAATTATATTTGTCCCATTTGAAGCTGCTTAACAGTGTCCATGCATTACAATTAGACAATATATTACATGATTGCAATAAATACATCAACGATGTAATGCAACGTGTATATACAAAACATGATAAGAAACTTAGAACTCTCAAAAGTAAACAAAAACCAAACGAAGATAACGTCACCTGTAAACACGAATTCTATGTGCGCGTATCTAATCTAACATCGATAAACTTTAATAAGAATGAAATGGACGTACTTAACATGGGTCTAAATTACAACATACCCCACAGCAATAAAAACCACATATACCATGAAATAATTTGCGCTGAAACGGCTATAAAGTCAATACCTAACATAAACTTACAAAATGAGGCTCGAGCTTTGATTAAAAACAAACTCAATAAATTTTCGAACAAAAAAGCCCTAAACTAAACTTTAAATATATGAACGAAATTAAAATTTTAAAACAAATAAAAGACAAATTATCCAACAATGATGCACTCATTACAAAGGCGGACAAGGGAAACACTATCGTTATAATGGACAAAAACCAATATTCGCAAAAGGTTAATCAATTCATTGAAAATAATAATATTACAATGGTAAATGCCGACCCGTCAGCCGATTTCGTTAAAGCCCTGAATAACACAGTTAATCGTTGTACGCACTTGTTCGATAGCGCCACACGTTACTCATTGAAACCTATTAATGCAGAGGCTCCCCAGTTTACTGGTTTGCCAAAGATTCATAAACCCAGTGTACCAATTAGGCCGCTTGTGAACTTCACCACTGCTCCGAGTTACAAAATCAGTAAAAAACTAGTACAAATAATAAAGAACAGTATAAGCTTAAAGAATGACCATAGCACAAAAAGTTGCACTGAATTTATCGACAAACTGAAAAACATCCAAATTAAACCTAATTACAGAATCGCATCTTTCGACATAGTAGACCTTTATACAAATATACCCGTCCAGGATACAATAAATATTCTCAAGTATAATCTTATTGTAGCTAACATACGCAGTCCTGATGAAATTAATGAGATAACCGTTCTATTGGAAGTTGTTTTAAATCAAAACTATTTTATATTTGATGGAAAATACTATATACAAAAGAAAGGTTTAGCGATGGGATCCCCACTCTCTGGATTATTGGCGGACTTATACCTGAACCACTACGAAAACACACATATGTTCAGCAGCGCAAACAAATGGCATAACAAGATAGTATCATATACACGTTATGTAGATGACACCTTCATCATTTTTAACGGTACCATAAGACAGATCAATAATTTAAAAAACTATTTAAATAATATAAACAAGAACATACAATTTACCCTCGAGGTTGAAATAGAAAATAAACTTAATTTCCTCGATTTAACAATAACAAGGTTTGACAATAGTTTCCACTACCAAATATATAGAAAACCTACCACCACCGACGTCACGATACACGCGGATTCCCATCACCCTCTTCCGCAAAAAATGGCCGCCTATAACAGTTTCATACATAGATTACTCACCATACCGTTAGAAATCAGTGACTTTCAGGAGGAAGTCAACACCATTAAATACATAGCTAAGGCCAATGGATATACGTGCTCTATGATCGATGCTTTGATAAAAAAACACCGGAAAAAGTTACATAACAAGAAAACAAAACCGAGTAGTAACCGAGACAGCACGTACGTGACTTCTATTTACGGCCGAACTTTACCCCATACATTAACCAACATTTTTAGAAAATTGAATATAACTTTAACTTTCCGGACTGATAACAACATTAAGAAAATTCTTCACCCTAAAGCTGCAAAACCAATAAAACAGAGGACAGGTGCCTATAAAATCCAATGTGACGATTGCAACAGCTTCTATATTGGACAAACCGGCAGAGCGTTCAAAAAACGCTTCCAAGAACATTTACCAAAAAACGACACCCACATTCTCAAATCCAACTTTGCACGTCACCTCGTAAATAATAATCATAACTACACCAATTTTGACACCAACTTTAAACCATTACACTTTTGCAAAAAAGGCAGATATATGGACACATTAGAAGAATTCGAAATTTACAAGGCCTTTAAACAAATTAAAAAGACGAACAGCTCACAAGACGGCGGATTCATATTAAACGACCAACTTAACTTCAAGTCAAATCCCTTGTACGACACGGCCATTAGGATACAAGATGCGTTGCGCAGATAACAGTTTACTCAGACAGTCAGTGCGCGAGTAACATCGCGGCGGTGTACACCGACTATAACGCGAAGTGAACTCATGTTGTGATAGTGCGTGCTCCTCTGTGCATTTAGTATATTTTAATATTTTGACGAGTTAATATTTTAACCATGGATTTTAATTTTAATTTATTACATTTTAATCTTAATGTCTGACGTTCTGTGAAGAGGAATTATTCTGAAGATGGGGCATATGCCCTGAAACGCGTCAAGCGGAATTACAAGTAAGTCACTCGACGGATTAGATAAGCAATTATTATTTAATATAGTGACTTGGATACTTTAAAAATGAATATTAAACTGGAAGCAAGTCAAGCATCTACAGTATTCAAATTTCAGAACATTAAGATTAAATTATTAAAAACCAATTCCCATATAAAATTTAATAAAGAATGCATCAGAAACAATTTAATACCTAAGTATGCCTCTATCAAAATAAACAATAACTCCAAGACGGCCACAAAAATCAAAGAGCGTGCACAGGTGATGTGGTTAAAGGAGGAGTTGAGATATTTATATAGGAAAAAGACTGAATTGAACAAAGAATTATATTTGTCCCATTTGAAGCTGCTTAACAGTGTCCATGCATTACAATTAGACAATATATTACATGATTGCAATAAATACATCAACGATGTAATGCAACGTGTATATACAAAACATGATAAGAAACTTAGAACTCTCAAAAGTAAACAAAAACCAAACGAAGATAACGTCACCTGTAAACACGAATTCTATGTGCGCGTATCTAATCTAACATCGATAAACTTTAATAAGAATGAAATGGACGTACTTAACATGGGTCTAAATTACAACATACCCCACAGCAATAAAAACCACATATACCATGAAATAATTTGCGCTGAAACGGCTATAAAGTCAATACCTAACATAAACTTACAAAATGAGGCTCGAGCTTTGATTAAAAACAAACTCAATAAATTTTCGAACAAAAAAAGCCCTAAACTAAACTTTAAATATATGAACGAAATTAAAATTTTAAAACAAATCAAAGACAAATTATCCAACAATGATGCACTCATTACAAAGGCGGACAAGGGAAACACTATCGTTATAATGGACAAAAACCAATATTCGCAAAAGGTTAATCAATTCATTGAAAATAATAATATTACAATGGTAAATGCCGACCCGTCAGCCGATTTCGTTAAAGCCCTGAATAACACAGTTAATCGTTGTACGCACTTGTTCGATAGCGCCACACGTTACTCATTGAAACCTATTAATGCAGAGGCTCCCCAGTTTACTGGTTTGCCAAAGATTCATAAACCCAGTGTACCAATTAGGCCGCTTGTGAACTTCACCACTGCTCCGAGTTACAAAATCAGTAAAAAACTAGTACAAATAATAAAGAACAGTATAAGCTTAAAGAATGACCATAGCACAAAAAGTTGCACTGAATTTATCGACAAACTGAAAAACATCCAAATTAAACCTAATTACAGAATCGCATCTTTCGACATAGTAGACCTTTATACAAATAAACCCGTCCAGGATACAATAAATATTCTCAAGTATAATCTTATTGTAGCTAACATACGCAGTCCTGATGAAATTAATGAGATAACCACTCTAATGGAAGTTGTTTTAAATCAAAGCTATTTTATATTTGATGGAAAATACTATATACAAAAGAAAGGTTTAGCGATGGGATCCCCACTCTCTGGATTATTGGCGGACTTATACCTGAACCACTACGAAAACACACATATGTTCAGCAGCGCAAACAAATGGCATAACAAGATAGTATCATATACACGTTATGTAGATGACACCTTCATCATTTTTAACGGTACCATAAGACAGATCAATAATTTAAAAAACTATTTAAATAATATAAACAAGAACATACAATTTACCCTCGAGGTTGAAATAGAAAATAAACTTAATTTCCTCGATTTAACAATAACAAGGTTTGACAATAGTTTCCAATACCAAATATATAGAAAACCTACCACCACCGACGTCACGATACACGCGGATTCCCATCACCCTCTTCCGCAAAAAATGGCCGCCTATAACAGTTTCATACATAGATTACTCACCATACCGTTAGAAATCAGTGACTTTCAGGAGGAAGTCAACACCATTAAATACATAGCTAAGGCCAATGGATATACGTGCTCTATGATCGATGCTTTGATCAAAAAACACCGGAAAAAGTTACATAACAAGAAAACAAAACCGAGTAGTAACCGAGACAGCACGTACGTGACTTCTATTTACGGCCGAACTTTACCCCATACATTAACCAACATTTTTAGAAAATTGAATATAACTTTAACTTTCCGGACTGATAACAACATTAAGAAAATTCTTCACCATAAAGCTGCAAAACCAATAAAACAGAGGACAGGTGTCTATAAAATCCAATGTGACGATTGCAACAGCTTCTATATTGGACAAACCGGCAGAGCGTTCAAAAAACGCTTCCAAGAACATTTACCAAAAAACGACATCCACATTCTCAAATCCAACTTTGCACGTCACCTCGTAAATAATAATCATAACTACACCAATTTTGACACCAACTTTAAACCATTACACTTTTGCAAAAAAGGCAGATATATGGACACATTAGAAGAATTCGAAATTTACAAGGCCTTTAAACAAATTAAAAAGACGAACAGCTCACAAGACGGCGGATTCATATTAAACGACCAACTTAACTTCAAGTCAAATCCCTTGTACGACACGGCCATTAGGATACAAGATGCGTTGCGCAGATAACAGTTTACTCAGACAGTCAGTGCGCGAGTAACATCGCGGCGGTGTACACCGACTATAACGCGAAGTGAACTCATGTTGTGATAGTGCGTGCTCCTCTGTGCATTTAGTATATTTTAATATTTTGACGAGTTATTATTTTAACCATGGATTTTAATTTTAATTTATTACATTTTAATCTTAATGTCTGACGTTCTGTGAAGAGGAATTATTCTGAAGATGGGGCATATGCCCTGAAACGCGTCAAGCGGAATTACAAGTAAGTCACTCGACGGATTAGATAAGCAATTATTATTTAATACAGTGACTTGTATACTTTAAAAATGAATATTAAACTGGAAGCAAGTCAAGCATCTACAGTATTCAAATTTCAGAACATTAAGATTAAATTATTAAAAACCAATTCCCATATAAAATTTAATAAAGAATGCATCAGAAACAATTTAATACCTAAGTATGCCTCTATCAAAATAAACAATAACTCCAAGACGGCCACAAAAATCAAAGAGCGTGCACAGGTGATGTGGTTAAAGGAGGAGTTGAGATATTTATATAGGAAAAAGACTGAATTGAACAAAGAATTATATTTGTCCCATTTGAAGCTGCTTAACAGTGTCCATGCATTACAATTATACAATATATTACATGATTGCAATAAATACATCAACGATGTAATGCAACGTGTATATACAAAACATGATAAGAAACTTAGAACTCTCAAAAGTAAACAAAAACCAAACGAAGATAACGTCACCTGTAAACACGAATTCTATGTGCGCGTATCTAATCTAACATCGATAAACTTTAATAAGAATGAAATGGACGTACTTAACAAGGGTCTAAATTACAACATACCCCACAGCAATAAAAACCACATATACCATGAAATAATTTGCGCTGAAACGGCTATAAAGTCAATACCTAACATAAACTTACAAAATGAGGCTCGAGCTTTGATTAAAAACAAACTCAATAAATTTTCGAACAAAAAAAGCCCTAAACTAAACTTTAAATATATGAACGAAATTAAAATTTTAAAACAAATCAAAGACAAATTATCCAACAATGATGCACTCATTACAAAGGCGGACAAGGGAAACACTATCGTTATAATGGACAAAAACCAATATTCGCAAAAGGTTAATCAATTCATTGAAAATAATCATGTTACAATGTTAAATGCCGACCCGTCAGCCGATTTCGTTAAAGCCCTGAATAACACAGTTAATCGTTGTACGCACTTGTTCGATAGCGCCACACGTTACTCATTGAAACCTATTAATGCAGAGGCTCCCCAGTTTACTGGTTTGCCAAAGATTCATAAACCCAGTGTACCAATTAGGCCGCTTGTGAACTTCACCACTGCTCCGAGTTACAAAATCAGTAAAAAACTAGTACAAATAATAAAGAACAGTATAAGCTTAAAGAATGACCATAGCACAAAAAGTTGCACTGAATTTATCGACAAACTGAAAAACATCCAAATTAAACCTAATTACAGAATCGCATCTTTCGACATAGTAGACCTTTATACAAATAAACCCGTCCAGGATACAATAAATATTCTCAAGTATAATCTTATTGTAGCTAACATACGCAGTCCTGATGAAATTAATGAGATAACCACTCTAATGGAAGTTGTTTTAAATCAAAGCTATTTTATATTTGATGGAAAATACTATATACAAAAGAAAGGTTTAGCGATGGGATCCCCACTCTCTGGATTATTGGCGGACTTATACCTGAACCACTACGAAAACACACATATGTTCAGCAGCGCAAACAAATGGCATAACAAGATAGTATCATATACACGTTATGTAGATGACACCTTCATCATTTTTAACGGTACCATAAGACAGATCAATAATTTAAAAAACTATTTAAATAATATAAACAAGAACATACAATTTACCCTCGAGGTTGAAATAGAAAATAAACTTAATTTCCTCGATTTAACAATAACAAGGTTTGACAATAGTTTCCAATACCAAATATATAGAAAACCTACCACCACCGACGTCACGATACACGCGGATTCCCATCACCCTCTTCCGCAAAAAATGGCCGCCTATAACAGTTTCATACATAGATTACTCACCATACCGTTAGAAATCAGTGACTTTCAGGAGGAAGTCAACACCATTAAATACATAGCTAAGGCCAATGGATATACGTGCTCTATGATCGATGCTTTGATCAAAAAACACCGGAAAAAGTTACATAACAAGAAAACAAAACCGAGTAGTAACCGAGACAGCACGTACGTGACTTCTATTTACGGCCGAACTTTACCCCATACATTAACCAACATTTTTAGAAAATTGAATATAACTTTAACTTTCCGGACTGATAACAACATTAAGAAAATTCTTCACCATAAAGCTGCAAAACCAATAAAACAGAGGACAGGTGTCTATAAAATCCAATGTGACGATTGCAACAGCTTCTATATTGGACAAACCGGCAGAGCGTTCAAAAAACGCTTCCAAGAACATTTACCAAAAAACGACATCCACATTCTCAAATCCAACTTTGCACGTCACCTCGTAAATAATAATCATAACTACACCAATTTTGACACCAACTTTAAACCATTACACTTTTGCAAAAAAGGCAGATATATGGACACATTAGAAGAATTCGAAATTTACAAGGCCTTTAAACAAATTAAAAAGACGAACAGCTCACAAGACGGCGGATTCATATTAAACGACCAACTTAACTTCAAGTCAAATCCCTTGTACGACACGGCCATTAGGATACAAGATGCGTTGCGCAGATAACAGTTTACTCAGACAGTCAGTGCGCGAGTAACATCGCGGCGGTGTACACCGACTATAACGCGAAGTGAACTCATGTTGTGATAGTGCGTGCTCCTCTGTGCATTTAGTATATTTTAATATTTTGACGAGTTAATATTTTAACCATGGATTTTAATTTTAATTTATTACATTTTAATCTTAATGTCTGACGTTCTGTGAAGAGGAATTATTCTGAAGATGGGGCATATGCCCTGAAACGCGTCAAGCGGAATTACAAGTAAGTCACTCGACGGATTAGATAAGCAATTATTATTTAATACAGTGACTTGTATACTTTAAAAATGAATATTAAACTGGAAGCAAGTCAAGCATCTACAGTATTCAAATTTCAGAACATTAAGATTAAATTATTAAAAACCAATTCCCATATAAAATTTAATAAAGAATGCATCAGAAACAATTTAATACCTAAGTATGCCTCTATCAAAATAAACAATAACTCCAAGACGGCCACAAAAATCAAAGAGCGTGCACAGGTGATGTGGTTAAAGGAGGAGTTGAGATATTTATATAGGAAAAAGACTGAATTGAACAAAGAATTATATTTGTCCCATTTGAAGCTGCTTAACAGTGTCCATGCATTACAATTAGACAATATATTACATGATTGCAATAAATACATCAACGATGTAATGCAACGTGTATATACAAAACATGATAAGAAACTTAGAACTCTCAAAAGTAAACAAAAACCAAACGAAGATAACGTCACCTGTAAACACGAATTCTATGTGCGCGTATCTAATCTAACATCGATAAACTTTAATAAGAATGAAATGGACGTACTTAACAAGGGTCTAAATTACAACATAACCCACAGCAATAAAAACCACATATACCATGAAATAATTTGCGCTGAAACGGCTATAAAGTCAATACCTAACATAAACTTACAAAATGAGGCTCGAGCTTTGATTAAAAACAAACTCAATAAATTTTCGAACAAAAAAAGCCCTAAACTAAACTTTAAATATATGAACGAAATTAAAATTTTAAAACAAATCAAAGACAAATTATCCAACAATGATGCACTCATTACAAAGGCGGACAAGGGAAACACTATCGTTATAATGGACAAAAACCAATATTCGCAAAAGGTTAATCAATTCATTGAAAATAATCATGTTACAATGTTAAATGCCGACCCGTCAGCCGATTTCGTTAAAGCCCTGAATAACACAGTTAATCGTTGTACGCACTTGTTCGATAGCGCCACACGTTACTCATTGAAACCTATTAATGCAGAGGCTCCCCAGTTTACTGGTTTGCCAAAGATTCATAAACCCAGTGTACCAATTAGGCCGCTTGTGAACTTCACCACTGCTCCGAGTTACAAAATCAGTAAAAAACTAGTACAAATAATAAAGAACAGTATAAGCTTAAAGAATAACCATAGCACAAAACGTTGCACTGAATTTATCGACAAACTGAAAAACATCCAAATTAAACCTAATTACAGAATCGCATCTTTCGACATAGTAGACCTTTATACAAATATACCCGTCCAGGATACAATAAATATTCTCAAGTATAATCTTATTGTAGCTAACATACGCAGTCCTGATGAAATTAATTAGATAACCGCTCTATTAGAAGTTGTTTTAAATCAAAACTATTTTATATTTGATGGAAAATGCTATATACAAAAGAAAGGTTTAGCGATGGGATCCCCACTCTCTGGATTATTGGCGGACATATACCTGAACCACTACGAAAACACACATATGTTCAGCAGCGCAAACAAATGGCATAACAAGATAGTATCATATACACGTTATGTAGATGACACCTTCATCATTTTTAACGGTACCATAAGACAGATCAATAATTTAAAAAACTATTTAAATAATATAAACAAGAACATACAATTTACCCTCGAGGTTGAAATAGAAAATAAACTTAATTTCCTCGATTTAACAATAACAAGGTTTGACAATAGTTTCCAATACCAAATATATAGAAAACCTACCACCACCGGCGCCACGATACACGCGGATTCCCATCACCCTCTTCCGCAAAAAATGGCCGCCTATAACAGTTTCATACATAGATTACTCACCATACCGTTAGAAATCAGTGACTTTCAGGAGGAAGTCAACACCATTAAATACATAGCTAAGGCCAATGGATATACGTGCTCTATGATCGATGCTTTGATCAAAAAACACCGGAAAAAGTTACATAACAAGAAAATAAAACCGAGTAGTAACCGAGACAGCACGTACGTGACTTCTATTTACGGCCGAACTTTACCCCATACATTAACCAACATTTTTAGAAAATTGAATATAACTTTAACTTTCCGGACTGATAACAACATTAAGAAAATTCTTCACCATAAAGCTGCAAAACCAATAAAACAGAGGACAGGTGTCTATAAAATCCAATGTGACGATTGCAACAGCTTCTATATTGGACAAACCGGCAGAGCGTTCAAAAAACGCTTCCAAGAACATTTACCAAAAAACGACACCCACATTCTCAAATCCAACTTTGCACGTCACCTCGTAAATAATAATCATAACTACACCAATTTTGACACCACCTTTAAACCATTACACTTTTGCAAAAAAGGCAGATATATGGACACATTAGAAGAATTCGAAATTTACAAGGCCTTTAAGCAAATTAAAAAGACGAACAGCTCACAAGACGGCGGATTCATATTAAACGACCAACTTAACTTCAAGTCAAATCCCTTGTACGACACGGCCATTAGGATACAAGATGCGTTGCGCAGATAACAGTTTACTCAGACAGTCAGTGCGCGAGTAACATCGCGGCGGTGTACACCGACTATAACGCGAAGTGAACTCATGTTGTGATAGTGCGTGCTCCTCTGTGCATTTAGTATATTTTAATATTTTGACGAGTTATTATTTTAACCATCGATTTTAATTTTAATTTATTACATTTTAATCTTAATGTCTGACGTTCTGTGAAGAGGAATTATTCTGAAGATGGGGCATATGCCCTGAAACGCGTCAAGCGGAATTACAAGTAAGTCACTCGACGGATTAGATAAGCAATTATTATTTAATACAGTGACTTGTATACTTTAAAAATGAATATTAAACTGGAAGCAAGTCAAGCATCTACAGTATTCAAATTTCAGAACATTAAGATTAAATTATTAAAAACCAATTCCCATATAAAATTTAATAAAGAATGCATCAGAAACAATTTAATACCTAAGTATGCCTCTATCAAAATAAACAATAACTCCAAGACGGCCACAAAAATCAAAGAGCGTGCACAGGTGATGTGGTTAAAGGAGGAGTTGAGATATTTATATAGGAAAAAGACTGAATTGAACAAAGAATTATATTTGTCCCATTTGAAGCTGCTTAACAGTGTCCATGCATTACAATTATACAATATATTACATGATTGCAATAAATACATCAACGATGTAATGCAACGTGTATATACAAAACATGATAAGAAACTTAGAACTCTCAAAAGTAAACAAAAACCAAACGAAGATAACGTCACCTGTAAACACGAATTCTATGTGCGCGTATCTAATCTAACATCGATAAACTTTAATAAGAATGAAATGGACGTACTTAACAAGGGTCTAAATTACAACATACCCCACAGCAATAAAAACCACATATACCATGAAATAATTTGCGCTGAAACGGCTATAAAGTCAATACCTAACATAAACTTACAAAATGAGGCTCGAGCTTTGATTAAAAACAAACTCAATAAATTTTCGAACAAAAAAAGCCCTAAACTAAACTTTAAATATATGAACGAAATTAAAATTTTAAAACAAATCAAAGACAAATTATCCAACAATGATGCACTCATTACAAAGGCGGACAAGGGAAACACTATCGTTATAATGGACAAAAACCAATATTCGCAAAAGGTTAATCAATTCATTGAAAATAATCATGTTACAATGTTAAATGCCGACCCGTCAGCCGATTTCGTTAAAGCCCTGAATAACACAGTTAATCGTTGTACGCACTTGTTCGATAGCGCCACACGTTACTCATTGAAACCTATTAATGCAGAGGCTCCCCAGTTTACTGGTTTGCCAAAGATTCATAAACCCAGTGTACCAATTAGGCCGCTTGTGAACTTCACCACTGCTCCGAGTTACAAAATCAGTAAAAAACTAGTACAAATAATAAAGAACAGTATAAGCTTAAAGAATGACCATAGCACAAAAAGTTGCACTGAATTTATCGACAAACTGAAAAACATCCAAATTAAACCTAATTACAGAATCGCATCTTTCGACATAGTAGACCTTTATACAAATATACCCGTCCAGGATACAATAAATATTCTCAAGTATAATCTTATTGTAGCTAACATACGCAGTCCTGATGAAATTAATTAGATAACCGCTCTATTGGAAGTTGTTTTAAATCAAAACTATTTTATATTTGATGGAAAATACTATATACAAAAGAAAGGTTTAGCGATGGGATCCCCACTCTCTGGACTATTGGCGGACATATACCTGAACCACTACGAAAACACACATATGTTCAGCAGCGCAAACAAATGGCATAACAAGATAGTATCATATACACGTTATGTAGATGACACCTTCATCATTTTTAACGGTACCATAAGACAGATCAATAATTTAAAAAACTATTTAAATAATATAAACAAGAACATACAATTTACCCTCGAGGTTGAAATAGAAAATAAACTTAATTTCCTCGATTTAACAATAACAAGGTTTGACAATAATTTACAATACCAAATATATAGAAAACCTACCACCACCGACGCCACGATACACGCGGATTCCCATCACCCTCTTCCGCAAAAAATGGCCGCCTATAACAGTTTCATACATAGATTACTCACCATACCGTTAGAAATCAGTGACTTTCAGGAGGAAGTCAACACCATTAAATACATAGCTAAGGCCAATGGATATACGTGCTCTATGATGGATGCTTTGATCAAAAAACACCGGAAAAAGTTACATAACAAGAAAACAAAACCGAGTAGTAACCGAGACAGCACGTACGTGACTTCTATTTACGGCCGAACTTTACCCCATACATTAACCAACATTTTTAGAAAATTGAATATAACTCTAACTTTCCGGACTGATAACAACATTAAGAAAATTCTTCACCATAAAGCTGCAAAACCAATAAAACAGAGGACAGGTGTCTATAAAATCCAATGTGACGATTGCAACAGCTTCTATATTGGACAAACCGGCAGAGCGTTCAAAAAACGCTTCCAAGAACATTTACCAAAAAACGACACCCACATTCTCAAATCCAACTTTGCACGTCACCTCGTAAATAATAATCATAACTACACCAATTTTGACACCAACTTTAAACCATTACACTTTTGCAAAAAAGGCAGATATATGGACACATTAGAAGAATTCGAAATTTACAAGGCCTTTAAACAAATTAAAAAGACGAACAGCTCACAAGACGGCGGATTCATATTAAACGACCAACTTAACTTCAAGTCAAATCCCTTGTACGACACGGCCATTAGGATACAAGATGCGTTGCGCAGATAACAGTTTACTCAGACAGTCAGTGCGCGAGTAACATCGCGGCGGTGTACACCGACTATAACGCGAAGTGAACTCATGTTGTGATAGTGCGTGCTCCTCTGTGCATTTAGCATATTTTAATATTTTGACGAGTTAATATTTTAACCATGGATTTTAATTTTAATTTTTTACATTTTAATCTTAATGTCTGACGTTCTGTGAAGAGGAATTATTCTGAAGATGGGGCATATGCCCTGAAACGCGTCAAGCGGAATTACAAGTAAGTCACTCGACGGATTAGATAAGCAATTATTATTTAATACAGTGACTTGGATACTTTAAAAATGAATATTAAACTGGAAGCAAGTCAAGCATCTACAGTATTCAAATTTCAGAACATTAAGATTAAATTATTAAAAACCAATTCCCATATAAAATTTAATAAAGAATGCATCAGAAACAATTTAATACCTAAGTATGCCTCTATCAAAATAAACAATAACTCCAAGACGGCCACAAAAATCAAAGAGCGTGCACAGGTGATGTGGTTAAAGGAGGAGTTGAGATATTTATATAGGAAAAAGACTGAATTGAACAAAGAATTATATTTGTCCCATTTGAAGCTGCTTAACAGTGTCCATGCATTACAATTAGACAATATATTACATGATTGCAATAAATACATCAACGATGTAATGCAACGTGTATATACAAAACATGATAAGAAACTTAGAACTCTCAAAAGTAAACAAAAACCAAACGAAGATAACGTCACCTGTAAACACGAATTCTATGTTCGCGTATCTAATCTAACATCGATAAACTTTAATAAGAATGAAATGGACGTACTTAACAAGGGTCTAAATTACAACATACCCCACAGCAATAAAAACCACATATACCATGAAATAATTTGCGCTGAAACGGCTATAAAGTCAATACCTAACATAAACTTACAAAATGAGGCTCGAGCTTTGATTAAAAACAAACTCAATAAATTTTCGAACAAAAAAGCCCTAAACTAAACTTTAAATATATGAACGAAATTAAAATTTTAAAACAAATCAAAGACAAATTATCCAACAATGATGCACTCATTACAAAGGCGGACAAGGGAAACACTATCGTTATAATGGACAAAAACCAATATTCGCAAAAGGTTAATCAATTCATTGAAAATAATAATATTACAATGGTAAATGCCGACCCGTCAGCCGATTTCGTTAAAAACCTGAATAACACAGTTAATCGTTGTACGCACTTGTTCGATAGCGCCACACGTTACTCATTGAAACCTATTAATGCAGAGGCTCCTCAGTTTACTGGTTTGCCAAAGATTCATAAACCCAGTGTACCAATTAGGCCGCTTGTGAACTTCACCACTGCTCCGAGTTACAAAATCAGTAAAAAACTAGTACAAATAATAAAGAACAGTATAAGCTTAAAGAATGACCATAGCACAAAAAGTTACACTGAATTTATCGACAAACTGAAAAACATCCAAATTAAACCTAATTACAGAATCGCATCTTTCGACATAGTAGACCTTTATACAAATATACCCGTCCAGGATACAATAAATATTCTCAAGTATAATCTTATTGTAGCTAACATACGCAGTCCTGATGAAATTAATGAGATAACCGCTCTATTGGAAGTTGTTTTAAATCAAAACTATTTTATATTTGATGGAAAATACTATATACAAAAGAAAGGTTTAGCGATGGGATCCCCACTCTCTGGATTATTGGCGGACATATACCTGAACCACTACGAAAACACACATATGTTCAGCAGCGCAAACAAATGGCATAACAAGATAGTATCATATACACGTTATGTAGATGACACCTTCATCATTTTTAACGGTACCATAAGACAGATCAATAATTTAAAAAACTATTTAAATAATATAAACAAGAACATACAATTTACCCTCGAGGTTGAAATAGAAAATAAACTTAATTTCCTCGATTTAACAATAACAAGGTTTGACAATAGTTTCCAATACCAAATATATAGAAAACCTACCACCACCGGCGCCACGATACACGCGGATTCCCATCACCCTCTTCCGCAAAAAATGGCCGCCTATAACAGTTTCATACATAGATTACTCACCATACCGTTAGAAATCAGTGACTTTCAGGAGGAAGTCAACACCATTAAATACATAGCTAAGGCCAATGGATATACGTGCTCTATGATCGATGCTTTGATCAAAAAACACCGGAAAAAGTTACATAACAAGAAAACAAAACCGAGTAGTAACCGAGACAGCACGTACGTGACTTCTATTTACGGCCGAACTTTACCCCATACATTAACCAACATTTTTAGAAAATTGAATATAACTTTAACTTCCGGACTGATAACAACATTAAGAAAATTCTTCACCATAAAGCTGCAAAACCAATAAAACAGAGGACAGGTGTCTATAAAATCCAATGTGACGATTGCAACAGCTTCTATATTGGACAAACCGGCAGAGCGTTCAAAAAACGCTTCCAAGAACATTTACCAAAAAACGACACCCACATTCTCAAATCCAACTTTGCACGTCACCTCGTAAATAATAATCATAACTACACCAATTTTGACACCAACTTTAAACCAATACACTTTTGCAAAAAAGGCAGATATATGGACACACTAGAAGAATTCAAAATTTACAAGGCCTTTAAACAAATTAAAAAGACGAACAGCTCACAAGACGGCGGATTCATATTAAACGACCAACTTAACTTCAAGTCAAATCCCTTGTACGACACGGCCATTAGGATACAAGATGCGTTGCGCAGATAACAGTTTACTCAGACAGTCAGTGCGCGAGTAACATCGCGGCGGTGTACACCGACTATAACGCGAAGTGAACTCATGTTGTGATAGTGCGTGCTCCTCTGTGCATTTAGCATATTTTAATATTTTGACGAGTTAATATTTTAACCATGGATTTTAATTTTAATTTTTTACATTTTAATCTTAATGTCTGACGTTCTGTGAAGAGGAATTATTCTGAAGATGGGGCATATGCCCTGAAACGCGTCAAGCGGAATTACAAGTAAGTCACTCGACGGATTAGATAAGCAATTATTATTTAATACAGTGACTTGGATACTTTAAAAATGAATATTAAACTGGAAGCAAGTCAAGCATCTACAGTATTCAAATTTCAGAACATTAAGATTAAATTATTAAAAACCAATTCCCATATAAAATTTAATAAAGAATGCATCAGAAACAATTTAATACCTAAGTATGCCTCTATCAAAATAAACAATAACTCCAAGACGGCCACAAAAATCAAAGAGCGTGCACAGGTGATGTGGTTAAAGGAGGAGTTGAGATATTTATATAGGAAAAAGACTGAATTGAACAAAGAATTATATTTGTCCCATTTGAAGCTGCTTAACAGTGTCCATGCATTACAATTAGACAATATATTACATGATTGCAATAAATACATCAACGATGTAATGCAACGTGTATATACAAAACATGATAAGAAACTTAGAACTCTCAAAAGTAAACAAAAACCAAACGAAGATAACGTCACCTGTAAACACGAATTCTATGTTCGCGTATCTAATCTAACATCGATAAACTTTAATAAGAATGAAATGGATGTACTTAACAAGGGTCTAAATTACAACATACCCCACAGCAATAAAAACCACATATACCATGAAATAATTTGCGCTGAAACGGCTATAAAGTCAATACCTAACATAAACTTACAAAATGAGGCTCGAGCTTTGATTAAAAACAAACTCAATAAATTTTCGAACAAAAAAGCCCTAAACTAAACTTTAAATATATGAACGAAATTAAAATTTTAAAACAAATCAAAGACAAATTATCCAACAATGATGCACTCATTACAAAGGCGGACAAGGGAAACACTATCGTTATAATGGACAAAAACCAATATTCGCAAAAGGTTAATCAATTCATTGAAAATAATAATATTACAATGGTAAATGCCGACCCGTCAGCCGATTTCGTTAAAGCCCTGAATAACACAGTTAATCGTTGTACGCACTTGTTCGATAGCGCCACACGTTACTCATTGAAACCTATTAATGCAGAGGCTCCCCAGTTTACTGGTTTGCCAAAGATTCATAAACCCAGTGTACCAATTAGGCCGTTTGTGAACTTCACCACTGCTCCGAGTTACAAAATCAGTAAAAAACTAGTACAAATAATAAAGAACAGTATAAGCTTAAAGAATGACCATAGCACAAAAAGTTGCACTGAATTTATCGACAAACTGAAAAACATCCAAATTAAACCTAATTACAGAATCGCATCTTTCGACATAGTAGACCTTTATACAAATATACCCGTCCAGGATACAATAAATATTCTCAAGTATAATCTTATTGTAGCTAACATACCCAGTCCTGATGAAATTAATTATATAACCGCTCTATTAGAAGTTGTTTTAAATCAAAACTATTTTATATTTGATGGAAAATGCTATATACAAAAGAAAGGTTTAGCGATGGGATCCCCACTCTCTGGATTATTGGCGGACATATACCTGAACCACTACGAAAACACACATATGTTCAGCAGCGCAAACAAATGGCATAACAAGATAGTATCATATACACGTTATGTAGATGACACCTTCATCATTTTTAACGGTACCATAAGACAGATCAATAATTTAAAAAACTATTTAAATAATATAAACAAGAACATACAATTTACCCTCGAGGTTGAAATAGAAAATAAACTTAATTTCCTCGATTTAACAATAACAAGGTTTGACAATAGTTTCCAATACCAAATATATAGAAAACCTACCACCACCGGCGCCACGATACACGCGGATTCCCATCACCCTCTTCCGCAAAAAATGGCCGCCTATAACAGTTTCATACATAGATTACTCACCATACCGTTAGAAATCAGTGACTTTCAGGAGGAAGTCAACACCATTAAATACATAGCTAAGGCCAATGGATATACGTGCTCTATGATCGATGCTTTGATCAAAAAACACCGGAAAAAGTTACATAACAAGAAAACAAAACCGAGTAGTAACCGAGACAGCACGTACGTGACTTCTATTTACGGCCGAACTTTACCCCATACATTAACCAACATTTTTAGAAAATTGAATATAACTTTAATTTTCCGGACTGATAACAACATTAAGAAAATTCTTCACCATAAAGCTGCAAAACCAATAAAACAGAGGACAGGTGTCTATAAAATCCAATGTGACGATTGCAACAGCTTCTATATTGGACAAACCGGCAGAGCGTTCAAAAAACGCTTCCAAGAACATTTACCAAAAAACGACACCCACATTCTCAAATCCAACTTTGCACGTCACCTCGTAAATAATAATCATAACTACACCAATTTTGACACCAACTTTAAACCATTACACTTTTGCAAAAAAGGCAGATATATGGACACATTAGAAGAATTCGAAATTTACAAGGCCTTTAAGCAAATTAAAAAGACGAACAGCTCACAAGACGGCGGATTCATATTAAACGACCAACTTAACTTCAAGTCAAATCCCTTGTACGACACGGCCATTAGGATACAAGATGCGTTGCGCAGATAACAGTTTACTCAGACAGTCAGTGCGCGAGTAACATCGCGGCGGTGTACACCGACTATAACGCGAAGTGAACTCATGTTGTGATAGTGCGTGCTCCTCTGTGCATTTAGTATATTTTAATATTTTGACGAGTTATTATTTTAACCACGGATTTTAATTTTAATTTATTACATTTTAATCTTAATGTCTGACGTTCTGTGAAGAGGAATTATTCTGAAGATGGGGCATATGCCCTGAAACGCGTCAAGCGGAATTACAAGTAAGTCACTCGACGGATTAGATAAGCAATTATTATTTAATACAGTGACTTGTATACTTTAAAAATGAATATTAAACTGGAAGCAAGTCAAGCATCTACAGTATTCAAATTTCAGAACATTAAGATTAAATTATTAAAAACCAATTCCCATATAAAATTTAATAAAGAATGCATCAGAAACAATTTAATACCTAAGTATGCCTCTATCAAAGTAAACAATAACTCCAAGACGGCCACAAAAATCAAAGAGCGTGCACAGGTGATGTGGTTAAAGGAGGAGTTGAGATATTTATATAGGAAAAAGACTGAATTGAACAAAGAATTATATTTGTCCCATTTGAAGCTGCTTAACAGTGTCCATGCATTACAATTAGACAATATATTACATGATTGCAATAAATACATCAACGATGTAATGCAACGTGTATATACAAAACATGATAAGAAACTTAGAACTCTCAAAAGTAAACAAAAACCAAACGAAGATAACGTCACCTGTAAACACGAATTCTATGTGCGCGTATCTAATCTAACATCGATAAACTTTAATAAGAATGAAATGGACGTACTTAACAAGGGTCTAAATTACAACATACCCCACAGCAATAAAAACCACATATACCATGAAATAATTTGCGCTGAAACGGCTATAAAGTCAATACCTAACATAAACTTACAAAATGAGGCTCGAGCTTTGATTAAAAACAAACTCAATAAATTTTCGAACAAAAAAAGCCCTAAACTAAACTTTAAATATATGAACGAAATTAAAATTTTAAAACAAATCAAAGACAAATTATCCAACAATGATGCACTCATTACAAAGGCGGACAAGGGAAACACTATCGTTATAATGGACAAAAACCAATATTCGCAAAAGGTTAATCAATTCATTGAAAATAATAATGTTACAATGTTAAATGCCGACCCGTCAGCCGATTTCGTTAAAGCCCTGAATAACACAGTTAATCGTTGTACGCACTTGTTCGATAGCGCCACACGTTACTCATTGAAACCTATTAATGCAGAGGCTCCCCAGTTTACTGGTTTGCCAAAGATTCATAAACCCAGTGTACCAATTAGGCCGCTTGTGGACTTCACCACTGCTCCGAGTTACAAAATCAGTAAAAAACTAGTACAAATAATAAAGAACAGTATAAGCTTAAAGAATGACCATAGCACAAAAAGTTGCACTGAATTTATCGACAAACTGAAAAACATCCAAATTAAACCTAATTACAGAATCGCATCTTTCGACATAGTAGACCTTTATACAAATATACCCGTCCAGGATACAATAAATATTCTCAAGTATAATCTTATTGTAGCTAACATACGCAGTCCTGATGAAATTAATGAGATAACCGCTCTATTGGAAGTTGTTTTAAATCAAAACTATTTTATATTTGATGGAAAATACTATATACAAAAGAAAGGTTTAGCGATGGGATCCCCATTCTCTGGATTATTGGCGGACATATACCTGAACCACTACGAAAACACACATATGTTCAGCAGCGCAAACAAATGGCATAACAATATAGTATCATATACACGTTATGTAGATGACACCTTCATCATTTTTAACGGTACCATAAGACAGATCAATAATTTAAAAAACTATTTAAATAATATAAACAAGAACATACAATTTACCCTCGAGGTTGAAATAGAAAATAAACTTAATTTCCTCGATTTAACAATAACAAGGTTTGACAATAGTTTCCAATACCAAATATATAGAAAACCTACCACCACCGACGCCACGATACACGCGGATTCCCATCACCCTCTTCCGCAAAAAATGGCCGCCTATAACAGTTTCATACATAGATTACTCACCATACCGTTAGAAATCAGTGACTTTCAGGAGGAAGTCAACACCATTAAATACATAGCTAAGGCCAATGGATATACGTGCTCTATTATCGATGCTTTGATCAAAAAACACCGGAAAAAGTTACATAACAAGAAAACAAAACCGAGTAGTAACCGAGACAGCACGTACGTGACTTCTATTTACGGCCGAACTTTACCCCATACATTAACCAACATTTTTAGAAAATTGAATATAACTTTAACTTTCCGGACTGATAACAACATTAAGAAAATTCTTCACCATAAAGCTGCAAAACCAATAAAACAGAGGACAGGTGTCTATAAAATCCAATGTGACGATTGCAACAGCTTCTATAATGGACAAACCGGCAGAGCGTTCAAAAAACGCTTCCAAGAACATTTACCAAAAAACGACACCCACATTCTCAAATCCAACTTTGCACGTCACCTCGTAAATAATAATCATAACTACACCAATTTTGACACCAACTTTAAACCATTACACTTTTGCAAAAAAGGCAGATATATGGACACATTAGAAGAATTCGAAATTTACAAGGCCTTTAAACAAATTAAAAAGACGAACAGCTCACAAGACGGCGGATTCATATTAAACGACCAACTTAACTTCAAGTCAAATCCCTTGTACGACACGGCCATTAGGATACAAGATGCGTTGCGCAGATAACAGTTTACTCAGACAGTCAGTGCGCGAGTAACATCGCGGCGGTGTACACCGACTATAACGCGAAGTGAACTCATGTTGTGATAGTGCGTGCTCCTCTGTGCATTTAGTATATTTTAATATTTTGACGAGTTAATATTTTAACCATGGATTTTAATTTTAATTTATTACATTTTAATCTTAATGTCTGACGTTCTGTGAAGAGGAATTATTCTGAAGATGGGGCATATGCCCTGAAACGCGTCAAGCGGAATTACAAGTAAGTCACTCGACGGATTAGATAAGCAATTATTAATTAATACAGTGACTTGGATACTTTAAAAATGAATATTAAACTGGAAGCAAGTCAAGCATCTACAGTATTCAAATTTCAGAACATTAAGATTAAATTATTAAAAACCAATTCCCATATAAAATTTAATAAAGAATGCATCAGAAACAATTTAATACCTAAGTATGCCTCTATCAAAATAAACAATAACTCCAAGACGGCCACAAAAATCAAAGAGCGTGCACAGGTGATGTGGTTAAAGGAGGAGTTGAGATATTTATATAGGAAAAAGACTGAATTGAACAAAGAATTATATTTGTCCCATTTGAAGCTGCTTAACAGTGTCCATGCATTACAATTAGACAATATATTACATGATTGCAATAAATACATCAACGATGTAATGCAACGTGTATATACAAAACATGATAAGAAACTTAGAACTCTCAAAAGTAAACAAAAACCAAACGAAGATAACGTCACCTGTAAACACGAATTCTATGTGCGCGTATCTAATCTAACATCGATAAACTTTAATAAGAATGAAATGGACGTACTTAACAAGGGTCTAAATTACAACATACCCCACAGCAATAAAAACCACATATACCATGAAATAATTTGCGCTGAAACGGCTATAAAGTCAATACCTAACATAAACTTACAAAATGAGGCTCGAGCTTTGATTAAAAACAAACTCAATAAATTTTCGAACAAAAAAAGCCCTAAACTAAACTTTAAATATATGAACGAAATTAAAATTTTAAAACAAATCAAAGACAAATTATCCAACAATGATGCACTCATTACAAAGGCGGACAAGGGAATCACTATCGTTATAATGGACAAAAACCAATATTCGCAAAAGGTTAATCAATTCATTGAAAATAATAATATTACAATGGTAAATGCCGACCCGTCAGCCGATTTCGTTAAAGCCCTGAATAACACAGTTAATCGTTGTACGCACTTGTTCGATAGCGCCACACGTTACTCATTGAAACCTATTAATGCAGAGGCTCCCCAGTTTACTGGTTTGCCAAAGATTCATAAACCCAGTGTACCAATTAGGCCGCTTGTGAACTTCACCACTGCTCCGAGTTACAAAATCAGTAAAAAACTAGTACAAATAATAAAGAACAGTATAAGCTTAAAGAATGACCATAGCACAAAAAGTTGCACTGAATTTATCGACAAACTGAAAAACATCCAAATTAAACCTAATTACAGAATCGCATCTTTCGACATAGTAGACCTTTATACAAATATACCCGTCCAGGATACAATAAATATTCTCAAGTATAATCTTATTGTAGCTAACATACGCAGTCCTGATGAAATTAATGAGATAACCGCTCTATTGGAAGTTGTTTTAAATCAAAACTATTTTATATTTGATGGAAAATACTATATACAAAAGAAAGGTTTAGCGATGGGATCCCCACTCTCTGGACTATTGGCGGACATATACCTGAACCACTACGAAAACACACATATGTTCAGCAGCGCAAACAAATGGCATAACAAGATAGTATCATATACACGTTATGTAGATGACACCTTCATCATTTTTAACGGTACCATAAGACAGATCAATAATTTAAAAAACTATTTAAATAATATAAACAAGAACATATTTACCCTCGAGGTTGAAATAGAAAATAAACTTAATTTCCTCGATTTAACAATAACAAGGTTTGACAATAGTTTCCAATACCAAATATATAGAAAACCTACCACCACCGACGCCACGGTACACGCGGATTCCCATCACCCTCTTCCGCAAAAAATGGCCGCCTATAGCAGTTTCATACATAGATTACTCACCATACCGTTAGAAATCAGTGACTTTCAGGAGGAAGTCAACACCATTAAATACATAGCTAAGGCCAATGGATATACGTGCTCTATGATCGATGCTTTGATCAAAAAACACCGGAAAAAGTTACATAACAAGAAAACAAAACCGAGTAGTAACCGAGACAGCACGTACGTGACTTCTATTTACGGCCGAACTTTACCCCATACATTAACCAACATTTTTAGAAAATTGAATATAACTTTAACTTCCGGACTGATAACAACATTAAGAAAATTCTTCACCATAAAGCTGCAAAACCAATAAAACAGAGGACAGGTGTCTATAAAATCCAATGTGACGATTGCAACAGCTTCTATATTGGACAAACCGGCAGAGCGTTCAAAAAACGCTTCCAAGAACATTTACCAAAAAACGACACCCACATTCTCAAATCCAACTTTGCACGTCACCTCGTAAATAATAATCATAACTACACCAATTTTGACACCAACTTTAAACCATTACACTTTTGCAAAAAAGGCAGATATATGGACACATTAGAAGAATTCGAAATTTACAAGGCCTTTAAACAAATTAAAAAGACCAACAGCTCACAAGACGGCGGATTCATATTAAACGACCAACTTAACTTCAAGTCAAATCCCTTGTACGACACGGCCATTAGGATACAAGATGCGTTGCGCAGATAACAGTTTACTCAGACAGTCAGTGCGCGAGTAACATCGCGGCGGTGTACACCGACTATAACGCGAAGTGAACTCATGTTGTGATAGTGCGTGCTCCTCTGTGCATTTAGCATATTTTAATATTTTGACGAGTTAATATTTTAACCATGGATTTTAATTTTAATTTATTACATTTTAATCTTAATGTCTGACGTTCTGTGAAGAGGAATTATTCTGAAGATGGGGCATATGCCCTGAAACGCGTCAAGCGGAATTACAAGTAAGTCACTCGACGGATTAGATAAGCAATTATTATTTAATACAGTGACTTGTATACTTTAAAAATGAATATTAAACTGGAAGCAAGTCAAGCATCTACAGTATTCAAATTTCAGAACATTAAGATTAAATTATTAAAAACCAATTCCCATATAAAATTTAATAAAGAATGCATCAGAAACAATTTAATACCTAAGTATGCCTCTATCAAAGTAAACAATAACTCCAAGACGGCCACAAAAATCAAAGAGCGTGCACAGGTGATGTGGTTAAAGGAGGAGTTGAGATATTTATATAGGAAAAAGACTGAATTGAACAAAGAATTATATTTGTCCCATTTGAAGCTGCTTAACAGTGTCCATGCATTACAATTAGACAATATATTACATGATTGCAATAAATACATCAACGATGTAATGCAACGTGTATATACAAAACATGATAAGAAACTTAGAACTCTCAAAAGTAAACAAAAACCAAACGAAGATAACGTCACCTGTAAACACGAATTCTATGTGCGCGTATCTAATCTAACATCGATAAACTTTAATAAGAATGAAATGGACGTACTTAACAAGGGTCTAAATTACAACATATCCCACAGCAATAAAAACCACATATACCATGAAATAATTTGCGCTGAAACGGCTATAAAGTCAATACCTAACATAAACTTACAAAATGAGGCTCGAGCTTTGATTAAAAACAAACTCAATAAATTTTCGAACAAAAAAAGCCCTAAACTAAACTTTAAATATATGAACGAAATTAAAATTTTAAAACAAATCAAAGACAAATTATCCAACAATGATGCACTCATTACAAAGGCGGACAAGGGAAACACTATCGTTATAATGGACAAAAACCAATATTCGCAAAAGGTTAATCAATTCATTGAAAATAATAATGTTACAATGTTAAATGCCGACCCGTCAGCCGATTTCGTTAAAGCCCTGAATAACACAGTTAATCGTTGTACGCACTTGTTCGATAGCGCCACACGTTACTCATTGAAACCTATTAATGCAGAGGCTCCCCAGTTTACTGGTTTGCCAAAGATTCATAAACCCAGTGTACCAATTAGGCCGCTTGTGGACTTCACCACTGCTCCGAGTTACAAAATCAGTAAAAAACTAGTACAAATAATAAAGAACAGTATAAGCTTAAAGAATGACCATAGCACAAAAAGTTGCACTGAATTTATCGACAAACTGAAAAACATCCAAATTAAACCTAATTACAGAATCGCATCTTTCGACATAGTAGACCTTTATACAAATATACCCGTCCAGGATACAATAAATATTCTCAAGTATAATCTTATTGTAGCTAACATACGCAGTCCTGATGAAATTAATGAGATAACCGCTCTATTGGAAGTTGTTTTAAATCAAAACTATTTTATATTTGATGGAAAATACTATATACAAAAGAAAGGTTTAGCGATGGGATCCCCACTCTCTGGACTATTGGCGGACATATACCTGAACCACTACGAAAACACACATATGTTCAGCAGCGCAAACAAATGGCATAACAAGATAGTATCATATACACGTTATGTAGATGACACCTTCATCATTTTTAACGGTACCATAAGACAGATCAATAATTTAAAAAACTATTTAAATAATATAAACAAGAACATATTTACCCTCGAGGTTGAAATAGAAAATAAACTTAATTTCCTCGATTTAACAATAACAAGGTTTGACAATAGTTTCCAATACCAAATATATAGAAAACCTACCACCACCGACGCCACGGTACACGCGGATTCCCATCACCCTCTTCCGCAAAAAATGGCCGCCTATAGCAGTTTCATACATAGATTACTCACCATACCGTTAGAAATCAGTGACTTTCAGGAGGAAGTCAACACCATTAAATACATAGCTAAGGCCAATGGATATACGTGCTCTATGATCGATGCTTTGATCAAAAAACACCGGAAAAAGTTACATAACAAGAAAACAAAACCGAGTAGTAACCGAGACAGCACGTACGTGACTTCTATTTACGGCCGAACTTTACCCCATACATTAACCAACATTTTTAGAAAATTGAATATAACTTTAACTTCCGGACTGATAACAACATTAAGAAAATTCTTCACCATAAAGCTGCAAAACCAATAAAACAGAGGACAGGTGTCTATAAAATCCAATGTGACGATTGCAACAGCTTCTATATTGGACAAACCGGCAGAGCGTTCAAAAAACGCTTCCAAGAACATTTACCAAAAAACGACACCCACATTCTCAAATCCAACTTTGCACGTCACCTCGTAAATAATAATCATAACTACACCAATTTTGACACCAACTTTAAACCATTACACTTTTGCAAAAAAGGCAGATATATGGACACATTAGAAGAATTCGAAATTTACAAGGCCTTTAAACAAATTAAAAAGACCAACAGCTCACAAGACGGCGGATTCATATTAAACGACCAACTTAACTTCAAGTCAGATCCCTTGTACGACACGGCCATTAGGATACAAGATGCGTTGCGCAGATAACAGTTTACTCAGACAGTCAGTGCGCGAGTAACATCGCGGCGGTGTACACCGACTATAACGCGAAGTGAACTCATGTTGTGATAGTGCGTGCTCCTCTGTGCATTTAGCATATTTTAATATTTTGACGAGTTAATATTTTAACCATGGATTTTAATTTTAATTTATTACATTTTAATCTTAATGTCTGACGTTCTGTGAAGAGGAATTATTCTGAAGATGGGGCATATGCCCTGAAACGCGTCAAGCGGAATTACAAGTAAGTCACTCGACGGATTAGATAAGCAATTATTATTTAATACAGTGACTTGTATACTTTAAAAATGAATATTAAACTGGAAGCAAGTCAAGCATCTACAGTATTCAAATTTCAGAACATTAAGATTAAATTATTAAAAACCAATTCCCATATAAAATTTAATAAAGAATGCATCAGAAACAATTTAATACCTAAGTATGCCTCTATCAAAATAAACAATAACTCCAAGACGGCCACAAAAATCAAAGAGCGTGCACAGGTGATGTGGTTAAAGGAGGAGTTGAGATATTTATATAGGAAAAAGACTGAATTGAACAAAGAATTATATTTGTCCCATTTGAAGCTGCTTAACAGTGTCCATGCATTACAATTAGACAATATATTACATGATTGCAATAAATACATCAACGATGTAATGCAACGTGTATATACAAAACATGATAAGAAACTTAGAACTCTCAAAAGTAAACAAAAACCAAACGAAGATAACGTCACCTGTAAACACGAATTCTATGTGCGCGTATCTAATCTAACATCGATAAACTTTAATAAGAATGAAATGGACGTACTTAACAAGGGTCTAAATTACAACATACCCCACAGCAATAAAAACCACATATACCATGAAATAATTTGCGCTGAAACGGCTATAAAGTCAATACCTAACATAAACTTACAAAATGAGGCTCGAGCTTTGATTAAAAACAAACTCAATAAATTTTCGAACAAAAAAGCCCTAAACTAAACTTTAAATATATGAACGAAATTAAAATTTTAAAACAAATCAAAGACAAATTATCCAACAATGATGCACTCATTACAAAGGCGGACAAGGGAAACACTATCGTTATAATGGACAAAAACCAATATTCGCAAAAGGTTAATCAATTCATTGAAAATAATAATATTACAATGGTAAATGCCGACCCGTCAGCCGATTTCGTTAAAGCCCTGAATAACACAGTTAATCGTTGTACGCACTTGTTCGATAGCCCCACACGTTACTCATTGAAACCTATTAATGCAGAGGCTCCCCAGTTTACTGGTTTGCCAAAGATTCATAAACCCAGTGTACCAATTAGGCCGCTTGTGAACTTCACCACTGCTCCGAGTTACAAAATCAGTAAAAAACTAGTACAAATAATAAAGAACAGTATAAGCTTAAAGAATGACCATAGCACAAAAAGATGCACTGAATTTATCGACAAACTGAAAAACATCCAAATTAAACCTAATTACAGAATCGCATCTTTCGACATAGTAGACCTTTATACAAATATACCCGTCCAGGATACAATAAATATTCTCAAGTATAATCTTATTGTAGCTAACATACGCAGTCCTGATGAAATTAATGAGATAACCGCTGTCTTGGAAGTTGTTTTAAATCAAAACTATTTTATATTTGATGGAAAATACTATATACAAAAGAAAGGTTTAGCGATGGGATCCCCACTCTCTGGATTATTGGCGGACATATACCTGAACCACTACGAAAACACACATATGTTCAGCAGCGCAAACAAATGGCATAACAAGATAGTATCATATACACGTTATGTAGATGACACCTTCATCATTTTTAACGGTACCATAAGACAGATCAATAATTTAAAAAACTATTTAAATAATATAAACAAGAACATCCAAATTACCCTCGAGGTTGAAATAGAAAATAAACTTAATTTCCTCGATTTAACAATAACAAGGTTTGACAATAGTTTCCAATACCAAATATATAGAAAACCTACCACCACCGACGCCACGATACACGCGGTTTCCCATCACCCTCTTCCGCAAAAAATGGCCGCCTATAACAGTTTCATACATAGATTACTCACCATACCGTTAGAAATCAGTGACTTTCAGGAGGAAGTCAACACCATTAAATACATAGCTAAGGCCAATGGATATACGTGCTCTATGATCGATGCTTTGATCAAAAAACACCGGAAAAAGTTACATAACAAGAAAACAAAACCGAGTAGTAACCGAGACAGCACGTACGTGACTTCTATTTACGGCCGAACTTTACCCCATATATTAACCAACATTTTTAGAAAATTGAATATAACTTTAACTTTCCGGACTGATAACAACATTAAGAAAATTCTTCACCATAAAGCTGCAAAACCAATAAAACAGAGGACAGGTGTCTATAAAATCCAATGTGACGATTGCAACAGCTTCTATATTGGACAAACCGGCAGAGCGTTCAAAAAACGCTTCCAAGAACATTTACCAAAAAACGACACCCACATTCTCAAATCCAACTTTGCACGTCACCTCGTAAATAATAATCATAACTACACCAATTTTGACACCAACTTTAAACCATTACACTTTTGCAAAAAAGGCAGATATATGGACACATTAGAAGAATTCGAAATTTACAAGGCCTTTAAACAAATTAAAAAGACGAACAGCTCACAAGACGGCGGATTCATATTAAACGACCAACTTAACTTCAAGTCAAATCCCTTGTACGACACGGCCATTAGGATACAAGATGCGTTGCGCAGATAACAGTTTACTCAGACAGTCAGTGCGCGAGTAACATCGCGGCGGTGTACACCGACTATAACGCGAAGTGAACTCATGTTGTGATAGTGCGTGCTCCTCTGTGCATTTAGCATATTTTAATATTTTGACGAGTTAATATTTTAACCATGGATTTTAATTTTAATTTATTACATTTTAATCTTAATGTCTGACGTTCTGTGAAGAGGAATTATTCTGAAGATGGGGCATATGCCCTGAAACGCGTCAAGCGGAATTACAAGTAAGTCACTCGACGGATTAGATAAGCAATTATTATTTAATACAGTGACTTGGATACTTTAAAAATGAATATTAAACTGGAAGCAAGTCAAGCATCTACAGTATTCAAATTTCAGAACATTAAGATTAAATTATTAAAAACCAATTCCCATATAAAATTTAATAAAGAATGCATCAGAAACAATTTAATACCTAAGTATGCCTCTATCAAAATAAACAATAACTCCAAGACGGCCACAAAAATCAAAGAGCGTGCACAGGTGATGTGGTTAAAGGAGGAGTTGAGATATTTATATAGGAAAAAGACTGAATTGAACAAAGAATTATATTTGTCCCATTTGAAGCTGCTTAACAGTGTCCATGCATTACAATTAGACAATATATTACATGATTGCAATAAATACATCAACGATGTAATGCAACGTGTATATACAAAACATGATAAGAAACTTAGAACTCTCAAAAGTAAACAAAAACCAAACGATGATAACGTCACCTGTAAACACGAATTCTATGTTCGCGTATCTAATCTAACATCGATAAACTTTAATAAGAATGAAATGGACGTACTTAACAAGGGTCTAAATTACAACATACCCCACAGCAATAAAAACCACATATACCATGAAATAATTTGCGCTGAAACGGCTATAAAGTCAATACCTAACATAAACTTACAAAATGAGGCTCGAGCTTTGATTAAAAACAAACTCAATAAATTTTCGAACAAAAAAGCTCTAAACTAAACTTTAAATATATGAACGAAATTAAAATTTTAAAACAAATCAAAGACAAATTATCCAACAATGATGCACTCATTACAAAGGCGGACAAGGGAAACACTATCGTTATAATGGACAAAAACCAATATTCGCAAAAGGTTAATCAATTCATTGAAAATAATAATATTACAATGGTAAATGCCGACCCGTCAGCCGATTTCGTTAAAGCCCTGAATAACACAGTTAATCGTTGTACGCACTTGTTCGATAGCGCCACACGTTACTCATTGAAACCTATTAATGCAGAGGCTCCTCAGTTTACTGGTTTGCCAAAGATTCATAAACCCAGTGTACCAATTAGGCCGCTTGTGAACTTCACCACTGCTCCGAGTTACAAAATCAGTAAAAAACTAGTACAAATAATAAAGAACAGTATAAGCTTAAAGAATGACCATAGCACAAAAAGTTGCACTGAATTTATCGACAAACTGAAAAACATCCAAATTAAACCTAATTACAGAATCGCATCTTTCGACATAGTAGACCTTTATACAAATATACCCGTCCAGGGTACAATAAATATTCTCAAGTATAATCTTATTGTAGCTAACATACGCAGTCCTGATGAAATTAATGAGATAACCGCTCTATTGGAAGTTGTTTTAAATCAAAACTATTTTATATTTGATGGAAAATACTATATACAAAAGAAAGGTTTAGCGATGGGATCCCCACTCTCTGGATTATTGGCGGACATATACCTGAACCACTACGAAAACACACATATGTTCAGCAGCGCAAACAAATGGCATAACAAGATAGTATCATATACACGTTATGTAGATGACACCTTCATCATTTTTAACGGTACCATAAGACAGATCAATAATTTAAAAAACTATTTAAATAATATAAACAAGAACATCCAAATTACCCTCGAGGTTGAAATAGAAAATAAACTTAATTTCCTCGATTTAACAATAACAAGGTTTGACAATATTTTCCAATACCAAATATATAGAAAACCTACCACCACCGACGCCACGATACACGCGGATTCCCATCACCCTCTTCCGCAAAAAATGGCCGCCTATAACAGTTTCATACATAGATTACTCACCATACCGTTAGAAATCAGTGACTTTCAGGAGGAAGTCAACACCATTAAATACATAGCTAAGGCCAATGGATATACGTGCTCTATGATCGATGCTTTGATCAAAAAACACCGGAAAAAGTTACATAACAAGAAAACAAAACCGAGTAGTAACCGAGACAGCACGTACGTGACTTCTATTTACGGCCGAACTTTACCCCATACATTAACCAACATTTTTAGAAAATTGAATATAACTTTAACTTTCCGGACTGATAACAACATTAAGAAAATTCTTCACCATAAAGCTGCAAAACCAATAAAACAGAGGACAGGTGTCTATAAAATCCAATGTGACGATTGCAACAGCTTCTATATTGGACAAACCGGCAGAGCGTTCAAAAAACGCTTCCAAGAACATTTACCAAAAAACGACACCCACATTCTCAAATCCAACTTTGCACGTCACCTCGTAAATAATAATCATAACTACACCAATTTTGACACCAACTTTAAACCATTACACTTTTGCAAAAAAGGCAGATATATGGACACATTAGAAGAATTCGAAATTTACAAGGCCTTTAAACAAATTAAAAAGACGAACAGCTCACAAGACGGCGGATTCATATTAAACGACCAACTTAACTTCAAGTCAAATCCCTTTTACGACACGGCCATTAGGATACAAGATGCGTTGCGCAGATAACAGTTTACTCAGACAGTCAGTGCGCGAGTAACATCGCGGCGGTGTACACCGACTATAACGCGAAGTGAACTCATGTTGTGATAGTGCGTGCTCCTCTGTGCATTTAGCATATTTTAATATTTTGACGAGTTAATATTTTAACCATGGATTTTAATTTTAATTTATTACATTTTAATCTTAATGTCTGACGTTCTGTGAAGAGGAATTATTCTGAAGATGGGGCATATGCCCTGAAACGCGTCAAGCGGAATTACAAGTAAGTCACTCGACGGATTAGATAAGCAATTATTATTTAATACAGTGACTTGGATACTTTAAAAATGAATATTAAACTGGAAGCAAGTCAAGCATCTACAGTATTCAAATTTCAGAACATTAAGATTAATTTATTAAAAACCAATTCCCATATAAAATTTAATAAAGAATGCATCAGAAACAATTTAATACCTAAGTATGCCTCTATCAAAATAAACAATAACTCCAAGACGGCCACAAAAATCAAAGAGCGTGCACAGGTGATGTGGTTAAAGGAGGAGTTGAGATATTTATATAGGAAAAAGACTGAATTGAACAAAGAATTATATTTGTCCCATTTGAAGCTGCTTAACAGTGTCCATGCATTACAATTAGACAATATATTACATGATTGCAATAAATACATCAACGATGTAATGCAACGTGTATATACAAAACATGATAAGAAACTTAGAACTCTCAAAAGTAAACAAAAACCAAACGAAGATAACGTCACCTGTAAACACGAATTCTATGTTCGCGTATCTAATCTAACATCGATAAACTTTAATAAGAATGAAATGGACGTACTTAACAAGGGTCTAAATTACAACATACCCCACAGCAATAAAAACCACATATACCATGAAATAATTTGCGCTGAAACGGCTATAAAGTCAATACCTAACATAAACTTACAAAATGAGGCTCGAGCTTTGATTAAAAACAAACTCAATAAATTTTCGAACAAAAAAGCCCTAAACTAAACTTTAAATATATGAACGAAATTAAAATTTTAAAACAAATCAAAGACAAATTATCCAACAATGATGCACTCATTACAAAGGCGGACAAGGGAAACACTATCGTTATAATGGACAAAAACCAATATTCGCAAAAGGTTAATCAATTCATTGAAAATAATAATATTACAATGGTAAATGCCGACCCGTCAGCCGATTTCGTTAAAGCCCTGAATAACACAGTTAATCGTTGTACGCACTTGTTCGATAGCGCCACACGTTACTCATTGAAACCTATTAATGCAGAGGCTCCTCAGTTTACTGGTTTGCCAAAGATTCATAAACCCAGTGTACCAATTAGGCCGCTTGTGAACTTCACCACTGCTCCGAGTTACAAAATCAGTAAAAAACTAGTACAAATAATAAAGAACAGTATAAGCTTAAAGAATGACCATAGCACAAAAAGTTGCACTGAATTTATCGACAAACTGAAAAACATCCAAATTAAACCTAATTACAGAATCGCATCTTTCGACATAGTAGACCTTTATACAAATATACCCGTCCAGGATACAATAAATATTCTCAAGTATAATCTTATTGTAGCTAACATACGCAGTCCTGATGAAATTAATGAGATAACCGCTCTATTGGAAGTTGTTTTAAATCAAAACTATTTTATATTTGATGGAAAATACTATATACAAAAGAAAGGTTTAGCGATGGGATCCCCACTCTCTGGATTATTGGCGGACATATACCTGAACCACTACGAAAACACACATATGTTCAGCAGCGCAAACAAATGGCATAACAAGATAGTATCATATACACGTTATGTAGATGACACCTTCATCATTTTTAACGGTACCATAAGACAGATCAATAATTTAAAAAACTATTTAAATAATATAAACAAGAACATCCAAATTACCCTCGTAGTTGAAATAGAAAATAAACTTAATTTCCTCGATTTAACAATAACAAGGTTTGACAATAGTTTCCAATACCAAATATATAGAAAACCTACCACCACCGACGCCACGATACACGCGGATTCCCAAAACCCTCTTCCGCAAAAAATGGCCGCCTATAACAGTTTCATACATAGATTACTCACCATACCGTTAGAAATCAGTGACTTTCAGGAGGAAGTCAACACCATTAAATACATAGCTAAGGCCAATGGATATACGTGCTCTATGATCGATGCTTTGATCAAAAAACACCGGAAAAAGTTACATAACAAGAAAACAAAACCGAGTAGTAACCGAGACAGCACGTACGTGACTTCTATTTACGGCCGAACTTTACCCCATATATTAACCAACATTTTTAGAAAATTGAATATAACTTTAACTTTCCGGACTGATAACAACATTAAGAAAATTCTTCACCATAAAGCTGCAAAACCAATAAAACAGAGGACAGGTGTCTATAAAATCCAATGTGACGATTGCAACAGCTTCTATATTGGACAAACCGGCAGAGCGTTCAAAAAACGCTTCCAAGAACATTTACCAAAAAACGACACCCACATTCTCAAATCCAACTTTGCACGTCACCTCGTAAATAATAATCATAACTACACCAATTTTGACACCAACTTTAAACCATTACACTTTTGCAAAAAAGGCAGATATATGGACACATTAGAAGAATTCGAAATTTACAAGGCCTTTAAACAAATTAAAAAGACGAACAGCTCACAAGACGGCGGATTCATATTAAACGACCAACTTAACTTCAAGTCAAATCCCTTGTACGACACGGCCATTAGGATACAAGATGCGTTGCGCAGATAACAGTTTACTCAGACAGTCAGTGCGCGAGTAACATCGCGGCGGTGTACACCGACTATAACGCGAAGTGAACTCATGTTGTGATAGTGCGTGCTCCTCTGTGCATTTAGCATATTTTAATATTTTGACGAGTTAATATTTTAACCATGGATTTTAATTTTAATTTATTACATTTTAATCTTAATGTCTGACGTTCTGTGAAGAGGAATTATTCTGAAGATGGGGCATATGCCCTGAAACGCGTCAAGCGGAATTACAAGTAAGTCACTCGACGGATTAGATAAGCAATTATTATTTAATACAGTGACTTGGATACTTTAGAAATGAATATTAAACTGGAAGCAAGTCAAGCATCTACAGTATTCAAATTTCAGAACATTAAGATTAAATTATTAAAAACCAATTCCCATATAAAATTTAATAAAGAATGCATCAGAAACAATTTAATACCTAAGTATGCCTCTATCAAAATAAACAATAACTCCAAGACGGCCACAAAAATCAAAGAGCGTGCACAGGTGATGTGGTTAAAGGAGGAGTTGAGATATTTATATAGGAAAAAGACTGAATTGAACAAAGAATTATATTTGTCCCATTTGAAGCTGCTTAACAGTGTCCATGCATTACAATTAGACAATATATTACATGATTGCAATAAATACATCAACGATGTAATGCAACGTGTATATACAAAACATGATAAGAAACTTAGAACTCTCAAAAGTAAACAAAAACCAAACGAAGATAACGTCACCTGTAAACACGAATTCTATGTTCGCGTATCTAATCTAACATCGATAAACTTTAATAAGAATGAAATGGACGTACTTAACAAGGGTCTAAATTACAACATACCCCACAGCAATAAAAACCACATATACCATGAAATAATTTGCGCTGAAACGGCTATAAAGTCAATACCTAACATAAACTTACAAAATGAGGCTCGAGCTTTGATTAAAAACAAACTCAATAAATTTTCGAACAAAAAAGCCCTAAACTAAACTTTAAATATATGAACGAAATTAAAATTTTAAAACAAATCAAAGACAAATTATCCAACAATGATGCACTCATTACAAAGGCGGACAAGGGAAACACTATCGTTATAATGGACAAAAACCAATATTCGCAAAAGGTTAATCAATTCATTGAAAATAATAATATTACAATGGTAAATGCCGACCCGTCAGCCGATTTCGTTAAAGCCCTGAATAACACAGTTAATCGTTGTACGCACTTGTTCGATAGCGCCACACGTTACTCATTGAAACCTATTAATGCAGAGGCTCCCCAGTTTACTGGTTTGCCAAAGATTCATAAACCCAGTGTACCAATTAGGCCGCTTGTGAACTTCACCACTGCTCCGAGTTACAAAATCAGTAAAAAACTAGTACAAATAATAAAGAACAGTATAAGCTTAAAGAATGACCATAGCACAAAAAGTTGCACTGAATTTATCGACAAACTGAAAAACATCCAAATTAAACCTAATTACAGAATCGCATCTTTCGACATAGTAGACCTTTATACAAATATACCCGTCCAGGATACAATAAATATTCTCAAGTATAATCTTATTGTAGCTAACATACGCAGTCCTGATGAAATTAATGAGATAACCGCTCTATTGGAAGTTGTTTTAAATCAAAACTATTTTATATTTGATGGAAAATACTATATACAAAAGAAAGGTTTAGCGATGGGATCCCCACTCTCTGGATTATTGGCGGACATATACCTGAACCACTACGGAAACACACATATGTTCAGCAGCGCAAAAAATGGCATAACAAGATAGTATCATATACACGTTATGTAGATGACACCTTCATCATTTTTAACGGTACCATAAGACAGATCAATAATTTAAAAAACTATTTAAATAATATAAACAAGAACATCCAAATTACCCTCGAGGTTGAAATAGAAAATAAACTTAATTTCCTCGATTTAACAATAACAAGGTTTGACAATAGTTTCCAATACCAAATATATAGAAAACCTACCACCACCGACGCCACGATACACGCGGATTCCCATCACCCTCTTCCGCAAAAAATGGCCGCCTATAACAGTTTCATACATAGATTACTCACCATACCGTTAGAAATCAGTGACTTTCAGGAGGAAGTCAACACCATTAAATACATAGCTAAGGCCAATGGATATACGTGCTCTATGATCGATGCTTTGATCAAAAAACACCGGAAAAAGTTACATAACAAGAAAACAAAACCGAGTAGTAACCGAGACAGCACGTACGTGACTTCTATTTACGGCCGAACTTTACCCCATACATTAACCAACATTTTTAGAAAATTGAATATAACTTTAACTTCCGGACTGATAACAACATTAAGAAAATTCTTCACCATAAAGCTGCAAAACCAATAAAACAGAGGACAGGTGTCTATAAAATCCAATGTGACGATTGCAACAGCTTCTATATTGGACAAACCGGCAGAGCGTTCAAAAAACGCTTCCAAGAACATTTACCAAAAAACGACACCCACATTCTCAAATCCAACTTTGCACGTCACCTCGTAAATAATAATCATAACTACACCAATTTTGACACCAACTTTAAACCATTACACTTTTGCAAAAAAGGCAGATATATGGACACATTAGAAGAATTCGAAATTTACAAGGCCTTTAAACAAATTAAAAAGACCAACAGCTCACAAGACGGCGGATTCATATTAAACGACCAACTTAACTTCAAGTCAAATCCCTTGTACGACACGGCCATTAGGATACAAGATGCGTTGCGCAGATAACAGTTTACTCAGACAGTCAGTGCGCGAGTAACATCGCGGCGGTGTACACCGACTATAACGCGAAGTGAACTCATGTTGTGATAGTGCGTGCTCCTCTGTGCATTTAGCATATTTTAATATTTTGACGAGTTAATATTTTAACCATGGATTTTAATTTTAATTTATTACATTTTAATCTTAATGTCTGACGTTCTGTGAAGAGGAATTATTCTGAAGATGGGGCATATGCCCTGAAACGCGTCAAGCGGAATTACAAGTAAGTCACTCGACGGATTAGATAAGCAATTATTATTTAATACAGTGACTTGGATACTTTAAAAATGAATATTAAACTGGAAGCAAGTCAAGCATCTACAGTATTCAAATTTCAGAACATTAAGATTAAATTATTAAAAACCAATTCCCATATAAAATTTAATAAAGAATGCATCAGAAACAATTTGATACCTAAGTATGCCTCTATCAAAATAAACAATAACTCCAAGACGGCCACAAAAATCAAAGAGCGTGCACAGGTGATGTGGTTAAAGGAGGAGTTGAGATATTTATATAGGAAAAAGACTGAATTGAACAAAGAATTATATTTGTCCCATTTGAAGCTGCTTAACAGTGTCCATGCATTACAATTAGACAATATATTACATGATTGCAATAAATACATCAACGATGTAATGCAACGTGTATATACAAAACATGATAAGAAACTTAGAACTCTCAAAAGTAAACAAAAACCAAACGAAGATAACGTCACCTGTAAACACGAATTCTATGTTCGCGTATCTAATCTAACATCGATAAACTTTAATAAGAATGAAATGGACGTACTTAACAAGGGTCTAAATTACAACATACCCCACAGCAATAAAAACCACATATACCATGAAATAATTTGCGCTGAAACGGCTATAAAGTCAATACCTAACATAAACTTACAAAATGAGGCTCGAGCTTTGATTAAAAACAAACTCAATAAATTTTCGAACAAAAAAGCCCTAAACTAAACTTTAAATATATGAACGAAATTAAAATTTTAAAACAAATCAAAGACAAATTATCCAACAATGATGCACTCATTACAAAGGCGGACAAGGGAAACACTATCGTTATAATGGACAAAAACCAATATTCGCAAAAGGTTAATCAATTCATTGAAAATAATAATATTACAATGGTAAATGCCGACCCGTCAGCCGATTTCGTTAAAGCCCTGAATAACACAGTTAATCGTTGTACGCACTTGTTCGATAGCGCCACACGTTACTCATTGAAACCTATTAATGCAGAGGCTCCCCAGTTTACTGGTTTGCCAAAGATTCATAAACCCAGTGTACCAATTAGGCCGCTTGTGAACTTCACCACTGCTCCGAGTTACAAAATCAGTAAAAAACTAGTACAAATAATAAAGAACAGTATAAGCTTAAAGAATGACCATAGCACAAAAAGTTGCACTGAATTTATCGACAAACTGAAAAACATCCAAATTAAACCTAATTACAGAATCGCATCTTTCGACATAGTAGACCTTTATACAAATATACCCGTCCAGGATACAATAAATATTCTCAAGTATAATCTTATTGTAGCTAACATACGCAGTCCTGATGAAATTAATGAGATAACCGCTCTATTGGAAGTTGTTTTAAATCAAAACTATTTTATATTTGATGGAAAATACTATATACAAAAGAAAGGTTTAGCGATGGGATCCCCACTCTCTGGATTATTGGCGGACATATACCTGAACCACTACGAAAACACACATATGTTCAGCAGCGCAAACAAATGGCATAACAAGATAGTATCATATACACGTTATGTAGATGACACCTTCATCATTTTTAACGGTACCATAAGACAGATCAATAATTTAAAAAACTATTTAAATAATATAAACAAGAACATCCAAATTACCCTCGAGGTTGAAATAGAAAATAAACTTAATTTCCTCGATTTAACAATAACAAGGTTTGACAATAGTTTCCAATACCAAATATATAGAAAACCTACCACCACCGACGCCACGGTACACGCGGATTCCCATCACCCTCTTCCGCAAAAAATGGCCGCCTATAGCAGTTTCATACATAGATTACTCACCATACCGTTAGAAATCAGTGACTTTCAGGAGGAAGTCAACACCATTAAATACATAGCTAAGGCCAATGGATATACGTGCTCTATGATCGATGCTTTGATCAAAAAACACCGGAAAAAGTTACATAACAAGAAAACAAAACCGAGTAGTAACCGAGACAGCACGTACGTGACTTCTATTTACGGCCGAACTTTACCCCATACATTAACCAACATTTTTAGAAAATTGAATATAACTTTAACTTCCGGACTGATAACAACATTAAGAAAATTCTTCACCATAAAGCTGCAAAACCAATAAAACAGAGGACAGGTGTCTATAAAATCCAATGTGACGATTGCAACAGCTTCTATATTGGACAAACCGGCAGAGCGTTCAAAAAACGCTTCCAAGAACATTTACCAAAAAACGACACCCACATTCTCAAATCCAACTTTGCACGTCACCTCGTAAATAATAATCATAACTACACCAATTTTGACACCAACTTTAAACCATTACACTTTTGCAAAAAAGGCAGATATATGGACACATTAGAAGAATTCGAAATTTACAAGGCCTTTAAACAAATTAAAAAGACCAACAGCTCACAAGACGGCGGATTCATATTAAACGACCAACTTAACTTCAAGTCAAATCCCTTGTACGACACGGCCATTAGGATACAAGATGCGTTGCGCAGATAACAGTTTACTCAGACAGTCAGTGCGCGAGTAACATCGCGGCGGTGTACACCGACTATAACGCGAAGTGAACTCATGTTGTGATAGTGCGTGCTCCTCTGTGCATTTAGCATATTTTAATATTTTGACGAGTTAATATTTTAACCATGGATTTTAATTTTAATTTATTACATTTTAATCTTAATGTCTGACGTTCTGTGAAGAGGAATTATTCTGAAGATGGGGCATATGCCCTGAAACGCGTCAAGCGGAATTACAAGTAAGTCACTCGACGGATTAGATAAGCAATTATTATTTAATACAGTGACTTGGATACTTTAAAAATGAATATTAAACTGGAAGCAAGTCAAGCATCTACAGTATTCAAATTTCAGAACATTAAGATTAATTTATTAAAAACCAATTCCCATATAAAATTTAATAAAGAATGCATCAGAAACAATTTAATACCTAAGTATGCCTCTATCAAAATAAACAATAACTCCAAGACGGCCACAAAAATCAAAGAGCGTGCACAGGTGATGTGGTTAAAGGAGGAGTTGAGATATTTATATAGGAAAAAGACTGAATTGAACAAAGAATTATATTTGTCCCATTTGAAGCTGCTTAACAGTGTCCATGCATTACAATTAGACAATATATTACATGATTGCAATAAATACATCAACGATGTAATGCAACGTGTATATACAAAACATGATAAGAAACTTAGAACTCTCAAAAGTAATCAAAAACCAAACGAAGATAACGTCACCTGTAAACACGAATTCTATGTTCGCGTATCTAATCTAACATCGATAAACTTTAATAAGAATGAAATGGACGTACTTAACAAGGGTCTAAATTACAACATACCCCACAGCAATAAAAACCACATATACCATGAAATAATTTGCGCTGAAACGGCTATAAAGTCAATACCTAACATAAACTTACAAAATGAGGCTCGAGCTTTGATTAAAAACAAACTCAATAAATTTTCGAACAAAAAAGCCCTAAACTAAACTTTAAATATATGAACGAAATTAAAATTTTAAAACAAATCAAAGACAAATTATCCAACAATGATGCACTCATTACAAAGGCGGACAAGGGAAACACTATCGTTATAATGGACAAAAACCAATATTCGCAAAAGGTTAATCAATTCATTGAAAATAATAATATTACAATGGTAAATGCCGACCCGTCAGCCGATTTCGTTAAAGCCCTGAATAACACAGTTAATCGTTGTACGCACTTGTTCGATAGCGCCACACGTTACTCATTGAAACCTATTAATGCAGAGGCTCCCCAGTTTACTGGTTTGCCAAAGATTCATAAACCCAGTGTACCAATTAGGCCGCTTGTGAACTTCACCACTGCTCCGAGTTACAAAATCAGTAAAAAACTAGTACAAATAATAAAGAACAGTATAAGCTTAAAGAATGACCATAGCACAAAAAGTTGCACTGAATTTATCGACAAACTGAAAAACATCCAAATTAAACCTAATTACAGAATCGCATCTTTCGACATAGTAGACCTTTATACAAATATACCCGTCCAGGATACAATAAATATTCTCAAGTATAATCTTATTGTAGCTAACATACGCAGTCCTGATGAAATTAATGAGATAACCGCTCTATTGGAAGTTGTTTTAAATCAAAACTATTTTATATTTGATGGAAAATACTATATACAAAAGAAAGGTTTAGCGATGGGATCCCCACTCTCTGGATTATTGGCGGACATATACCTGAACCACTACGAAAACACACATATGTTCAGCAGCGCAAACAAATGGCATAACAAGATAGTATCATATACACGTTATGTAGATGACACCTTCATCATTTTTAACGGTACCATAAGACAGATCAATAATTTAAAAAACTATTTAAATAATATAAACAAGAACATCCAAATTACCCTCGAGGTTGAAATAGAAAATAAACTTAATTTCCTCGATTTAACAATAACAAGGTTTGACAATAGTTTCCAATACCAAATATATAGAAAACCTACCACCACCGACGCCACGGTACACGCGGATTCCCATCACCCTCTTCCGCAAAAAATGGCCGCCTATAGCAGTTTCATACATAGATTACTCACCATACCGTTAGAAATCAGTGACTTTCAGGAGGAAGTCAACACCATTAAATACATAGCTAAGGCCAATGGATATACGTGCTCTATGATCGATGCTTTGATCAAAAAACACCGGAAAAAGTTACATAACAAGAAAACAAAACCGAGTAGTAACCGAGACAGCACGTACGTGACTTCTATTTACGGCCGAACTTTACCCCATACATTAACCAACATTTTTAGAAAATTGAATATAACTTTAACTTCCGGACTGATAACAACATTAAGAAAATTCTTCACCATAAAGCTGCAAAACCAATAAAACAGAGGACAGGTGTCTATAAAATCCAATGTGACGATTGCAACAGCTTCTATATTGGACAAACCGGCAGAGCGTTCAAAAAACGCTTCCAAGAACATTTACCAAAAAACGACACCCACATTCTCAAATCCAACTTTGCACGTCACCTCGTAAATAATAATCATAACTACACCAATTTTGACACCAACTTTAAACCATTACACTTTTGCAAAAAAGGCAGATATATGGACACATTAGAAGAATTCGAAATTTACAAGGCCTTTAAACAAATTAAAAAGACCAACAGCTCACAAGACGGCGGATTCATATTAAACGACCAACTTAACTTCAAGTCAAATCCCTTGTACGACACGGCCATTAGGATACAAGATGCGTTGCGCAGATAACAGTTTACTCAGACAGTCAGTGCGCGAGTAACATCGCGGCGGTGTACACCGACTATAACGCGAAGTGAACTCATGTTGTGATAGTGCGTGCTCCTCTGTGCATTTAGCATATTTTAATATTTTGACGAGTTAATATTTTAACCATGGATTTTAATTTTAATTTATTACATTTTAATCTTAATGTCTGACGTTCTGTGAAGAGGAATTATTCTGAAGATGGGGCATATGCCCTGAAACGCGTCAAGCGGAATTACAAGTAAGTCACTCGACGGATTAGATAAGCAATTATTATTTAATACAGTGACTTGGATACTTTAAAAATGAATATTAAACTGGAAGCAAGTCAAGCATCTACAGTATTCAAATTTCAGAACATTAAGATTAATTTATTAAAAACCAATTCCCATATAAAATTTAATAAAGAATGCATCAGAAACAATTTAATACCTAAGTATGCCTCTATCAAAATAAACAATAACTCCAAGACGGCCACAAAAATCAAAGAGCGTGCACAGGTGATGTGGTTAAAGGAGGAGTTGAGATATTTATATAGGAAAAAGACTGAATTGAACAAAGAATTATATTTGTCCCATTTGAAGCTGCTTAACAGTGTCCATGCATTACAATTAGACAATATATTACATGATTGCAATAAATACATCAACGATGTAATGCAACGTGTATATACAAAACATGATAAGAAACTTAGAACTCTCAAAAGGAAACAAAAACCAAACGAAGATAACGTCACCTGTAAACACGAATTCTATGTTCGCGTATCTAATCTAACATCGATAAACTTTAATAAGAATGAAATGGACGTACTTAACAAGGGTCTAAATTACAACATACCCCACAGCAATAAAAACCACATATACCATGAAATAATTTGCGCTGAAACGGCTATAAAGTCAATACCTAACATAAACTTACAAAATGAGGCTCGAGCTTTGATTAAAAACAAACTCAATAAATTTTCGAACAAAAAAGCCCTAAACTAAACTTTAAATATATGAACGAAATTAAAATTTTAAAACAAATCAAAGACAAATTATCCAACAATGATGCACTCATTACAAAGGCGGACAAGGGAAACACTATCGTTATAATGGACAAAAACCAATATTCGCAAAAGGTTAATCAATTCATTGAAAATAATAATATTACAATGGTAAATGCCGACCCGTCAGCCGATTTCGTTAAAGCCCTGAATAACACAGTTAATCGTTGTACGCACTTGTTCGATAGCGCCACACGTTACTCATTGAAACCTATTAATGCAGAGGCTCCTCAGTTTACTGGTTTGCCAAAGATTCATAAACCCAGTGTACCAATTAGGCCGCTTGTGAACTTCACCACTGCTCCGAGTTACAAAATCAGTAAAAAACTAGTACAAATAATAAAGAACAGTATAAGCTTAAAGAATGACCGTAGCACAAAAAGTTGCACTGAATTTATCGACAAACTGAAAAACATCCAAATTAAACCTAATTACAGAATCGCATCTTTCGACATAGTAGACCTTTATACAAATATACCCGTCCAGGATACAATAAATATTCTCAAGTATAATCTTATTGTAGCTAACATACGCAGTCCTGATGAAATTAATGAGATAACCGCTCTATTGGAAGTTGTTTTAAATCAAAACTATTTTATATTTGATGGAAAATACTATATACAAAAGAAAGGTTTAGCGATGGGATCCCCACTCTCTGGATTATTGGCGGACATATACCTGAACCACTACGAAAACACACATATGTTCAGCAGCGCAAAAAATGGCATAACAAGATAGTATCATATACACGTTATGTAGATGACACCTTCATCATTTTTAACGGTACCATAAGACAGATCAATAATTTAAAAAACTATTTAAATAATATAAACAAGAACATCCAAATTACCCTCGAGGTTGAAATAGAAAATAAACTTAATTTCCTCGATTTAACAATAACAAGGTTTGACAATAGTTTCCAATACCAAATATATAGAAAACCTACCACCACCGACGCCACGATACACGCGGATTCCCATCACCCTCTTCCGCAAAAAATGGCCGCCTATAACAGTTTCATACATAGATTACTCACCATACCGTTAGAAATCAGTGACTTTCAGGAGGAAGTCAACACCATTAAATACATAGCTAAGGCCAATGGATATACGTGCTCTATGATCGATGCTTTGATCAAAAAACACCGGAAAAAGTTACATAACAAGAAAACAAAACCGAGTAGTAACCGAGACAGCACGTACGTGACTTCTATTTACGGCCGAACTTTACCCCATATATTAACCAACATTTTTAGAAAATTGAATATAACTTTAACTTTCCGGACTGATAACAACATTAAGAAAATTCTTCACCATAAAGCTGCAAAACCAATAAAACAGAGGACAGGTGTCTATAAAATCCAATGTGACGATTGCAACAGCTTCTATATTGGACAAACCGGCAGAGCGTTCAAAAAACGCTTCCAAGAACATTTACCAAAAAACGACACCCACATTCTCAAATCCAACTTTGCACGTCACCTCGTAAATAATAATCATAACTACACCAATTTTGACACCAACTTTAAACCATTACACTTTTGCAAAAAAGGCAGATATATGGACACATTAGAAGAATTCGAAATTTACAAGGCCTTTAAACAAATTAAAAAGACCAACAGCTCACAAGACGGCGGATTCATATTAAACGACCAACTTAACTTCAAGTCAAATCCCTTGTACGACACGGCCATTAGGATACAAGATGCGTTGCGCAGATAACAGTTTACTCAGACAGTCAGTGCGCGAGTAACATCGCGGCGGTGTACACCGACTATAACGCGAAGTGAACTCATGTTGTGATAGTGCGTGCTCCTCTGTGCATTTAGCATATTTTAATATTTTGACGAGTTAATATTTTAACCATGGATTTTAATTTTAATTTATTACATTTTAATCTTAATGTCTGACGTTCTGTGAAGAGGAATTATTCTGAAGATGGGGCATATGCCCTGAAACGCGTCAAGCGGAATTACAAGTAAGTCACTCGACGGATTAGATAAGCAATTATTATTTAATACAGTGACTTGGATACTTTAGAAATGAATATTAAACTGGAAGCAAGTCAAGCATCTACAGTATTCAAATTTCAGAACATTAAGATTAAATTATTAAAAACCAATTCCCATATAAAATTTAATAAAGAATGCATCAGAAACAATTTAATACCTAAGTATGCCTCTATCAAAATAAACAATAACTCCAAGACGGCCACAAAAATCAAAGAGCGTGCACAGGTGATGTGGTTAAAGGAGGAGTTGAGATATTTATATAGGAAAAAGACTGAATTGAACAAAGAATTATATTTGTCCCATTTGAAGCTGCTTAACAGTGTCCATGCATTACAATTAGACAATATATTACATGATTGCAATAAATACATCAACGATGTAATGCAACGTGTATATACAAAACATGATAAGAAACTTAGAACTCTCAAAAGTAATCAAAAACCAAACGAAGATAACGTCACCTGTAAACACGAATTCTATGTTCGCGTATCTAATCTAACATCGATAAACTTTAATAAGAATGAAATGGACGTACTTAACAAGGGTCTAAATTACAACATACCCCACAGCAATAAAAACCACATATACCATGAAATAATTTGCGCTGAAACGGCTATAAAGTCAATACCTAACATAAACTTACAAAATGAGGCTCGAGCTTTGATTAAAAACAAACTCAATAAATTTTCGAACAAAAAAGCCCTAAACTAAACTTTAAATATATGAACGAAATTAAAATTTTAAAACAAATCAAAGACAAATTATCCAACAATGATGCACTCATTACAAAGGCGGACAAGGGAAACACTATCGTTATAATGGACAAAAACCAATATTCGCAAAAGGTTAATCAATTCATTGAAAATAATAATATTACAATGGTAAATGCCGACCCGTCAGCCGATTTCGTTAAAGCCCTGAATAACACAGTTAATCGTTGTACGCACTTGTTCGATAGCGCCACACGTTACTCATTGAAACCTATTAATGCAGAGGCTCCCCAGTTTACTGGTTTGCCAAAGATTCATAAACCCAGTGTACCAATTAGGCCGCTTGTGAACTTCACCACTGCTCCGAGTTACAAAATCAGTAAAAAACTAGTACAAATAATAAAGAACAGTATAAGCTTAAAGAATGACCATAGCACAAAAAGTTGCACTGAATTTATCGACAAACTGAAAAACATCCAAATTAAACCTAATTACAGAATCGCATCTTTCGACATAGTAGACCTTTATACAAATATACCCGTCCAGGATACAATAAATATTCTCAAGTATAATCTTATTGTAGCTAACATACGCAGTCCTGATGAAATTAATGAGATAACCGCTCTATTGGAAGTTGTTTTAAATCAAAACTAGTTTATATTTGATGGAAAATACTATATACAAAAGAAAGGTTTAGCGATGGGATCCCCACTCTCTGGATTATTGGCGGACATATACCTGAACCACTACGAAAACACACATATGTTCAGCAGCGCAAACAAATGGCATAACAAGATAGTATCATATACACGTTATGTAGATGACACCTTCATCATTTTTAACGGTACCATAAGACAGATCAATAATTTAAAAAACTATTTAAATAATATAAACAAGAACATCCAAATTACCCTCGAGGTTGAAATAGAAAATAAACTTAATTTCCTCGATTTAACAATAACAAGGTTTGACAATAGTTTCCAATACCAAATATATAGAAAACCTACCACCACCGACGCCACGGTACACGCGGATTCCCATCACCCTCTTCCGCAAAAAATGGCCGCCTATAGCAGTTTCATACATAGATTACTCACCATACCGTTAGAAATCAGTGACTTTCAGGAGGAAGTCAACACCATTAAATACATAGCTAAGGCCAATGGATATACGTGCTCTATGATCGATGCTTTGATCAAAAAACACCGGAAAAAGTTACATAACAAGAAAACAAAACCGAGTAGTAACCGAGACAGCACGTACGTGACTTCTATTTACGGCCGAACTTTACCCCATACATTAACCAACATTTTTAGAAAATTGAATATAACTTTAACTTCCGGACTGATAACAACATTAAGAAAATTCTTCACCATAAAGCTGCAAAACCAATAAAACAGAGGACAGGTGTCTATAAAATCCAATGTGACGATTGCAACAGCTTCTATATTGGACAAACCGGCAGAGCGTTCAAAAAACGCTTCCAAGAACATTTACCAAAAAACGACACCCACATTCTCAAATCCAACTTTGCACGTCACCTCGTAAATAATAATCATAACTACACCAATTTTGACACCAACTTTAAACCATTACACTTTTGCAAAAAAGGCAGATATATGGACACATTAGAAGAATTCGAAATTTACAAGGCCTTTAAACAAATTAAAAAGACCAACAGCTCACAAGACGGCGGATTCATATTAAACGACCAACTTAACTTCAAGTCAAATCCCTTGTACGACACGGCCATTAGGATACAAGATGAGTTGCGCAGATAACAGTTTACTCAGACAGTCAGTGCGCGAGTAACATCGCGGCGGTGTACACCGACTATAACGCGAAGTGAACTCATGTTGTGATAGTGCGTGCTCCTCTGTGCATTTAGCATATTTTAATATTTTGACGAGTTAATATTTTAACCATGGATTTTAATTTTAATTTATTACATTTTAATCTTAATGTCTGACGTTCTGTGAAGAGGAATTATTCTGAAGATGGGGCATATGCCCTGAAACGCGTCAAGCGGAATTACAAGTAAGTCACTCGACGGATTAGATAAGCAATTATTATTTAATACAGTGACTTGGATACTTTAAAAATGAATATTAAACTGGAAGCAAGTCAAGCATCTACAGTATTCAAATTTCAGAACATTAAGATTAATTTATTAAAAACCAATTCCCATATAAAATTTAATAAAGAATGCATCAGAAACAATTTAATACCTAAGTATGCCTCTATCAAAATAAACAATAACTCCAAGACGGCCACAAAAATCAAAGAGCGTGCACAGGTGATGTGGTTAAAGGAGGAGTTGAGATATTTATATAGGAAAAAGACTGAATTGAACAAAGAATTATATTTGTCCCATTTGAAGCTGCTTAACAGTGTCCATGCATTACAATTAGACAATATATTACATGATTGCAATAAATACATCAACGATGTAATGCAACGTGTATATACAAAACATGATAAGAAACTTAGAACTCTCAAAAGTAAACAAAAACCAAACGAAGATAACGTCACCTGTAAACACGAATTCTATGTTCGCGTATCTAATCTAACATCGATAAACTTTAATAAGAATGAAATGGACGTACTTAACAAGGGTCTAAATTACAACATACCCCACAGCAATAAAAACCACATATACCATGAAATAATTTGCGCTGAAACGGCTATAAAGTCAATACCTAACATAAACTTACAAAATGAGGCTCGAGCTTTGATTAAAAACAAACTCAATAAATTTTCGAACAAAAAAGCCCTAAACTAAACTTTAAATATATGAACGAAATTAAAATTTTAAAACAAATCAAAGACAAATTATCCAACAATGATGCACTCATTACAAAGGCGGACAAGGGAAACACTATCGTTATAATGGACAAAAACCAATATTCGCAAAAGGTTAATCAATTCATTGAAAATAATAATATTACAATGGTAAATGCCGACCCGTCAGCCGATTTCGTTAAAGCCCTGAATAACACAGTTAATCGTTGTACGCACTTGTTCGATAGCGCCACACGTTACTCATTGAAACCTATTAATGCAGAGGCTCCTCAGTTTACTGGTTTGCCAAAGATTCATAAACCCAGTGTACCAATTAGGCCGCTTGTGAACTTCACCACTGCTCCGAGTTACAAAATCAGTAAAAAACTAGTACAAATAATAAAGAACAGTATAAGCTTAAAGAATGACCGTAGCACAAAAAGTTGCACTGAATTTATCGACAAACTGAAAAACATCCAAATTAAACCTAATTACAGAATCGCATCTTTCGACATAGTAGACCTTTATACAAATATACCCGTCCAGGATACAATAAATATTCTCAAGTATAATCTTATTGTAGCTAACATACGCAGTCCTGATGAAATTAATGAGATAACCGCTCTATTGGAAGTTGTTTTAAATCAAAACTATTTTATATTTGATGGAAAATACTATATACAAAAGAAAGGTTTAGCGATGGGATCCCCACTCTCTGGATTATTGGCGGACATATACCTGAACCACTACGAAAACACACATATGTTCAGCAGCGCAAACAAATGGCATAACAAGATAGTATCATATACACGTTATGTAGATGACACCTTCATCATTTTTAACGGTACCATAAGACAGATCAATAATTTAAAAAACTATTTAAATAATATAAACAAGAACATCCAAATTACCCTCTAGGTTGAAATAGAAAATAAACTTAATTTCCTCGATTTAACAATAACAAGGTTTGACAATAGTTTCCAATACCAAATATATAGAAAACCTACCACCACCGACGCCACGATACACGCGGATTCCCATCACCCTCTTCCGCAAAAAATGGCCGCCTATAACAGTTTCATACATAGACTACTCACCATACCGTTAGAAATCAGTGACTTTCAGGAGGAAGTCAACACCATTAAATACATAGCTAAGGCCAATGGATATACGTGCTCTATGATCGATGCTTTGATCAAAAAACACCGGAAAAAGTTACATAACAAGAAAACAAAACCGAGTAGTAACCGAGACAGCACGTACGTGACTTCTATTTACGGCCGAACTTTACCCCATATATTAACCAACATTTTTAGAAAATTGAATATAACTTTAACTTTCCGGACTGATAACAACATTAAGAAAATTCTTCACCATAAAGCTGCAAAACCAATAAAACAGAGGACAGGTGTCTATAAAATCCAATGTGACGATTGCAACAGCTTCTATATTGGACAAACCGGCAGAGCGTTCAAAAAACGCTTCCAAGAACATTTACCAAAAAACGACACCCACATTCTCAAATCCAACTTTGCACGTCACCTCGTAAATAATAATCATAACTACACCAATTTTGACACCAACTTTAAACCATTACACTTTTGCAAAAAAGGCAGATATATGGACACATTAGAAGAATTCGAAATTTACAAGGCCTTTAAACAAATTAAAAAGACCAACAGCTCACAAGACGGCGGATTCATATTAAACGACCAACTTAACTTCAAGTCAAATCCCTTGTACGACACGGCCATTAGGATACAAGATGCGTTGCGCAGATAACAGTTTACTCAGACAGTCAGTGCGCGAGTAACATCGCGGCGGTGTACACCGACTATAACGCGAAGTGAACTCATGTTGTGATAGTGCGTGCTCCTCTGTGCATTTAGCATATTTTAATATTTTGACGAGTTAATATTTTAACCATGGATTTTAATTTTAATTTATTACATTTTAATCTTAATGTCTGACGTTCTGTGAAGAGGAATTATTCTGAAGATGGGGCATATGCCCTGAAACGCGTCAAGCGGAATTACAAGTAAGTCACTCGACGGATTAGATAAGCAATTATTATTTAATACAGTGACTTGGATACTTTAGAAATGAATATTAAACTGGAAGCAAGTCAAGCATCTACAGTATTCAAATTTCAGAACATTAAGATTAAATTATTAAAAACCAATTCCCATATAAAATTTAATAAAGAATGCATCAGAAACAATTTAATACCTAAGTATGCCTCTATCAAAATAAACAATAACTCCAAGACGGCCACAAAAATCAAAGAGCGTGCACAGGTGATGTGGTTAAAGGAGGAGTTGAGATATTTATATAGGAAAAAGACTGAATTGAACAAAGAATTATATTTGTCCCATTTGAAGCTGCTTAACAGTGTCCATGCATTACAATTAGACAATATATTACATGATTGCAATAAATACATCAACGATGTAATGCAACGTGTATATACAAAACATGATAAGAAACTTAGAACTCTCAAAAGTAATCAAAAACCAAACGAAGATAACGTCACCTGTAAACACGAATTCTATGTTCGCGTATCTAATCTAACATCGATAAACTTTAATAAGAATGAAATGGACGTACTTAACAAGGGTCTAAATTACAACATACCCCACAGCAATAAAAACCACATATACCATGAAATAATTTGCGCTGAAACGGCTATAAAGTCAATACCTAACATAAACTTACAAAATGAGGCTCGAGCTTTGATTAAAAACAAACTCAATAAATTTTCGAACAAAAAAGCCCTAAACTAAACTTTAAATATATGAACGAAATTAAAATTTTAAAACAAATCAAAGACAAATTATCCAACAATGATGCACTCATTACAAAGGCGGACAAGGGAAACACTATCGTTATAATGGACAAAAACCAATATTCGCAAAAGGTTAATCAATTCATTGAAAATAATAATATTACAATGGTAAATGCCGACCCGTCAGCCGATTTCGTTAAAGCCCTGAATAACACAGTTAATCGTTGTACGCACTTGTTCGATAGCGCCACACGTTACTCATTGAAACCTATTAATGCAGAGGCTCCCCAGTTTACTGGTTTGCCAAAGATTCATAAACCCAGTGTACCAATTAGGCCGCTTGTGAACTTCACCACTGCTCCGAGTTACAAAATCAGTAAAAAACTAGTACAAATAATAAAGAACAGTATAAGCTTAAAGAATGACCATAGCACAAAAAGTTGCACTGAATTTATCGACAAACTGAAAAACATCCAAATTAAACCTAATTACAGAATCGCATCTTTCGACATAGTAGACCTTTATACAAATATACCCGTCCAGGATACAATAAATATTCTCAAGTATAATCTTATTGTAGCTAACATACGCAGTCCTGATGAAATTAATGAGATAACCGCTCTATTGGAAGTTGTTTTAAATCAAAACTATTTTATATTTGATGGAAAATACTATATACAAAAGAAAGGTTTAGCGATGGGATCCCCACTCTCTGGATTATTGGCGGACATATACCTGAACCACTACGAAAACACACATATGTTCAGCAGCGCAAACAAATGGCATAACAAGATAGTATCATATACACGTTATGTAGATGACACCTTCATCATTTTTAACGGTACCATAAGGCAGATCAATAATTTAAAAAACTATTTAAATAATATAAACAAGAACATCCAAATTACCCTCGAGGTTGAAATAGAAAATAAACTTAATTTCCTCGATTTAACAATAACAAGGTTTGACAATAGTTTCCAATACCAAATATATAGAAAACCTACCACCACCGACGCCACGATACACGCGGATTCCCATCACCCTCTTCCGCAAAAAATGGCCGCCTATAACAGTTTCATACATAGATTACTCACCATACCGTTAGAAATCAGTGACTTTCAGGAGGAAGTCAACACCATTAAATACATAGCTAAGGCCAATGGATATACGTGCTCTATGATCGATGCTTTGATCAAAAAACACCGGAAAAAGTTACATAACAAGAAAACAAAACCGAGTAGTAACCGAGACAGCACGTACGTGACTTCTATTTACGGCCGAACTTTACCCCATACATTAACCAACATTTTTAGAAAATTGAATATAACTTTAACTTCCGGACTGATAACAACATTAAGAAAATTCTTCACCATAAAGCTGCAAAACCAATAAAACAGAGGACAGGTGTCTATAAAATCCAATGTGACGATTGCAACAGCTTCTATATTGGACAAACCGGCAGAGCGTTCAAAAAACGCTTCCAAGAACATTTACCAAAAAACGACACCCACATTCTCAAATCCAACTTTGCACGTCACCTCGTAAATAATAATCATAACTACACCAATTTTGACACCAACTTTAAACCATTACACTTTTGCAAAAAAGGCAGATATATGGACACATTAGAAGAATTCGAAATTTACAAGGCCTTTAAACAAATTAAAAAGACGAACAGCTCACAAGACGGCGGATTCATATTAAACGACCAACTTAACTTCAAGTCAAATCCCTTGTACGACACGGCCATTAGGATACAAGATGCGTTGCGCAGATAACAGTTTACTCAGACAGTCAGTGCGCGAGTAACATCGCGGCGGTGTACACCGACTATAACGCGAAGTGAACTCATGTTGTGATAGTGCGTGCTCCTCTGTGCATTTAGCATATTTTAATATTTTGACGCGTTAATATTTTAACCATGGATTTTAATTTTAATTTATTACATTTTAATCTTAATGTCTGACGTTCTGTGAAGAGGAATTATTCTGAAGATGGGGCATATGCCCTGAAACGCGTCAAGCGGAATTACAAGTAAGTCACTCGACGGATTAGATAAGCAATTATTATTTAATACAGTGACTTGGATACTTTAAAAATGAATATTAAACTGGAAGCAAGTCAAGCATCTACAGTATTCAAATTTCAGAACATTAAGATTAAATTATTAAAAACCAATTCCCATATAAAATTTAATAAAGAATGCTTCAGAAACAATTTAATACCTAAGTATGCCTCTATCAAAATAAACAATAACTCCAAGACGGCCACAAAAATCAAAGAGCGTGCACAGGTGATGTGGTTAAAGGAGGAGTTGAGATATTTATATAGGAAAAAGACTGAATTGAACAAAGAATTATATTTGTCCCATTTGAAGCTGCTTAACAGTGTCCATGCATTAGAATTAGACAATATATTACATGATTGCAATAAATACATCAACGATGTAATGCAACGTGTATATACAAAACATGATAAGAAACTTAGAACTCTCAAAAGTAATCAAAAACCAAACGAAGATAACGTCACCTGTAAACACGAATTCTATGTTCGCGTATCTAATCTAACATCGATAAACTTTAATAAGAATGAAATGGACGTACTTAACAAGGGTCTAAATTACAACATACCCCACAGCAATAAAAACCACATATACCATGAAATAATTTGCGCTGAAACGGCTATAAAGTCAATACCTAACATAAACTTACAAAATGAGGCTCGAGCTTTGATTAAAAACAAACTCAATAAATTTTCGAACAAAAAAGCCCTAAACTAAACTTTAAATATATGAACGAAATTAAAATTTTAAAACAAATCAAAGACAAATTATCCAACAATGATGCACTCATTACAAAGGCGGACAAGGGAAACACTATCGTTATAATGGACAAAAACCAATATTCGCAAAAGGTTAATCAATTCATTGAAAATAATAATATTACAATGGTAAATGCCGACCCGTCAGCCGATTTCGTTAAAGCCCTGAATAACACAGTTAATCGTTGTACGCACTTGTTCGATAGCGCCACACGTTACTCATTGAAACCTATTAATGCAGAGGCTCCCCAGTTTACTGGTTTGCCAAAGATTCATAAACCCAGTGTACCAATTAGGCCGCTTGTGAACTTCACCACTGCTCCGAGTTACAAAATCAGTAAAAAACTAGTACAAATAATAAAGAACAGTATAAGCTTAAAGAATGACCATAGCACAAAAAGTTGCACTGAATTTATCGACAAACTGAAAAACATCCAAATTAAACCTAATTACAGAATCGCATCTTTCGACATAGTAGACCTTTATACAAATATACCCGTCCAGGATACAATAAATATTCTCAAGTATAATCTTATTGTAGCTAACATACGCAGTCCTGATGAAATTAATGAGATAACCGCTCTATTGGAAGTTGTTTTAAATCAAAACTATTTTATATTTGATGGAAAATACTATATACAAAAGAAAGGTTTAGCGATGGGATCCCCACTCTCTGGATTATTGGCGGACATATACCTGAACCACTACGAAAACACACATATGTTCAGCAGCGCAAACAAATGGCATAACAAGATAGTATCATATACACGTTATGTAGATGACACCTTCATCATTTTTAACGGTACCATAAGGCAGATCAATAATTTAAAAAACTATTTAAATAATATAAACAAGAACATCCAAATTACCCTCGAGGTTGAAATAGAAAATAAACTTAATTTCCTCGATTTAACAATAACAAGGTTTGACAATAGTTTCCAATACCAAATATATAGAAAACCTACCACCACCGACGCCACGATACACGCGGATTCCCATCACCCTCTTCCGCAAAAAATGGCCGCCTATAACAGTTTCATACATAGATTACTCACCATACCGTTAGAAATCAGTGACTTTCAGGAGGAAGTCAACACCATTAAATACATAGCTAAGGCCAATGGATATACGTGCTCTATGATCGATGCTTTGATCAAAAAACACCGGAAAAAGTTACATAACAAGAAAACAAAACCGAGTAGTAACCGAGACAGCACGTACGTGACTTCTATTTACGGCCGAACTTTACCCCATACATTAACCAACATTTTTAGAAAATTGAATATAACTTTAACTTTCCGGACTGATAACAACATTAAGAAAATTCTTCACCATAAAGCTGCAAAACCAATAAAACAGAGGACAGGTGTCTATAAAATCCAATGTGACGATTGCAACAGCTTCTATATTGGACAAACCGGCAGAGCGTTCAAAAAACGCTTCCAAGAACATTTACCAAAAAACGACACCCACATTCTCAAATCCAACTTTGCACGTCACCTCGTAAATAATAATCGTAACTACACCAATTTTGACACCAACTTTAAACCATTACACTTTTGCAAAAAAGGCAGATATATGGACACATTAGAAGAATTCGAAATTTACAAGGCCTTTAAACAAATTAAAAAGACCAACAGCTCACAAGACGGCGGATTCATATTAAACGACCAACTTAACTTCAAGTCAAATCCCTTGTACGACACGGCCATTAGGATACAAGATGCGTTGCGCAGATAACAGTTTACTCAGACAGTCAGTGCGCGAGTAACATCGCGGCGGTGTACACCGACTATAACGCGAAGTGAACTCATGTTGTGATGGTGCGTGCTCCTCTGTGCATTTAGTATATTTTAATATTTTGACGAGTTAATATTTTAACCATGGATTTTAATTTTAATTTATTACATTTTAATCTTAATGCTGACGTTCTGTGAAGAGGAATTATTCTGAAGATGGGGCATATGCCCTGAAACGCGTCAAGCGGAATTACAAGTAAGTCACTCGACGGATTAGATAAGCAATTATTATTTAATACAGTGACTTGGATACTTTAAAAATGAATATTAAACTGGAAGCAAGTCAAGCATCTACAGTATTCAAATTTCAGAACATTAAGATTAAATTATTAAAAACCAATTCCCATATAAAATTTAATAAAGAATGCTTCAGAAACAATTTAATACCTAAGTATGCCTCTATCAAAATAAACAATAACTCCAAGACGGCCACAAAAATCAAAGAGCGTGCACAGGTGATGTGGTTAAAGGAGGAGTTGAGATATTTATATAGGAAAAAGACTGAATTGAACAAAGAATTATATTTGTCCCATTTGAAGCTGCTTAACAGTGTCCATGCATTACAATTAGACAATATATTACATGATTGCAATAAATACATCAACGATGTAATGCAACGTGTATATACAAAACATGATAAGAAACTTAGAACTCTCAAAAGTAATCAAAAACCAAACGAAGATAACGTCACCTGTAAACACGAATTCTATGTGCGCGTATCTAATCTAACATCGATAAACTTTAATAAAAATGAAATGGACATACTTAACAAGGGTCTAAATTACAACATACCCCACAGCAATAAAAACCACATATACCATGAAATAATTTGCGCTGAAACGGCTATAAAGTCAATACCTAACATAAACTTACAAAATGAGGCTCGAGCTTTGATTAAAAACAAACTCAATAAATTTTCGAACAAAAAAAGCCCTAAACTAAACTTTAAATACATGAACGAAATTAAAATTTTAAAACAAATCAAAGACAAATTATCCAACAATGATGCACTCATTACAAAGGCGGACAAGGGAAACACTATCGTTATAATGGACAAAAACCAATATTCGCAAAAGGTTAATCAATTTATTGAAAATAATAATATTACAATGGTAAATGCCGACCCGTCAGCCGATTTCGTTAAAGCCCTGAATAACACAGTTAATCGTTGTACGCACTTGTTCGATAGCGCCACACGTTACTCATTGAAACCTATTAATGCAGAGGCTCCCCAGTTTACTGGTTTGCCAAAGATTCATAAACCCAGTGTACCAATTAGGCCGCTTGTGAACTTCACCACTGCTCCGAGTTACAAAATCAGTAAAAAACTAGTACAAATAATAAAGAACAGTATAAGCTTAAAGAATGACCATAGCACAAAAAGTTGCACTGAATTTATCGACAAACTGAAAAACATCCAAATTAAACCTAATTACAGAATCGCATCTTTCGACATAGTAGACCTTTATACAAATATACCCGTCCAGGATACAATAAATATTCTCAAGTATAATCTTATTGTAGCTAACATACACAGTCCTGATGAAATTAATGAGATAACCGCTCTATTGGAAGTTGTTTTAAATCAAAACTATTTTATATTTGATGGAAAATACTATATACAAAAGAAAGGTTTAGCGATGGGATCCCCACTCTCTGGATTATTGGCGGACATATACCTGAACCACTACGAAAACACACATATGTTCAGCAGCGCAAACAAATGGCATAACAAGATAGTATCATATACACGTTATGTAGATGACACCTTCATCATTTTTAACGGTACCATAAGACAGATCAATAATTTAAAAAACTATTTAAATAATATAAACAAGAACATCCAAATTACCCTCGAGGTTGAAATAGAAAATAAACTTAATTTCCTCGATTTAACAATAACAAGGTTTGACAATAGTTTCCAATACCAAATATATAGAAAACCTACCACCACCGACGCCACGATACACGCGGATTCCCATCACCCTCTTCCGCAAAAAATGGCCGCCTATAGCAGTTTCATACATAGATTACTCACCATACCGTTAGAAATCAGTGACTTTCAGGAGGAAGTCAACACCATTAAATACATAGCTAAGGCCAATGGATATACGTGCTCTATGATCGATGCTTTGATCAAAAAACACCGGAAAAAGTTACATAACAAGAAAACAAAACCGAGTAGTAACCGAGACAGCACGTACGTGACTTCTATTTACGGCCGAACTTTACCCCATACATTAACCAACATTTTTAGAAAATTGAATATAACTTTAACTTTCCGGACTGATAACAACATTAAGAAAATTCTTCACCATAAAGCTGCAAAACCAATAAAACAGAGGACAGGTGTCTATAAAATCCAATGTGACGATTGCAACAGCTTCTATATTGGACAAACCGGCAGAGCGTTCAAAAAATACTTCCAAGAACATTTACCAAAAAACGACACCCACATTCTCAAATCCAACTTTGCACGTCACCTCGTAAATAATAATCATAACTACACCAATTTTGACACCAACTTTAAACCATTACACTTTTGCAAAAAAGGCAGATATATGGACACATTAGAAGAATTCGAAATTTACAAGGCCTTTAAACAAATTAAAAAGACGAACAGCTCACAAGACGGCGGATTCATATTAAACGACCAACTTAACTTCAAGTCAAATCCCTTGTACGACACGGCCATTAGGATACAAGATGCGTTGCGCAGATAACAGTTTACTCAGACAGTCAGTGCGCGAGTAACATCGCGGCGGTGTACACCGACTATAACGCGAAGTGAACTCATGTTGTGATAGTGCGTGCTCCTCTGTGCATTTAGTATATTTTAATATTTTGACGAGTTAATATTTTAACCATGGATTTTAATTTTAATTTATTACATTTTAATCTTAATGTCTGACGTTCTGTGAAGAGGAATTATTCTGAAGATGTGGCATATGCCCTGAAACGCGTCAAGCGGAATTACAAGTAAGTCACTCGACGGATTAGATAAGCAATTATTATTTAATACAGTGACTTGGATACTTTAAAAATGAAAATTATTTAACATTAAATCTGGTATTTAGAATCATACCTTTTTTTGTACTGATTACTTACAGTAACTTCTAAAAAACATTTTACTATATAGGAATGATATACACATTCAGATATGGCATTCCTAATTCAAACTACTAAACAAAATAACATTTTATAAATACAAGGATTAATCTCTATTTCTAAATCTTTTTTATAGAGTTCATATATTGAAATTGGATCCTAACATTTTGTTCCATTAAATTTTTAACGCTCACTTAAAACTATTTGGTTACAGTCTTATCTGTTTTCCTTAATTTTAGGGATGTATTCCCCGTCACTTTATGTACTAACTCCAAGCTATCTATTTATACTATTTATTCCATTGAATGTTCTCATATAAACAGTGGCATTTTATTAGAAAGAGTATTCATTGCTCCTTCACCATATTATTTGATTAAATATCTATCATTCATGATACTATTTTAAAAAACACTTAAAGTTATTTAAATGTACAGTAATTCATGTACCTTCTCAAAGTTTATTTATGATAATCTAATAACTTGCACTTATTTCTGGTTATTTCTTGATCCTATCACTAGTCCTTTCATAGTTTTATAATATCAAATTGTTTAACCATGGGGGAACTGTTAAGATTTGTCTATTTAAATTATACAATAACTTTCTTGGGTGCACTTCTTCTACTTAGCACTTTAAACACTTTTTGTTTTTATTAGTTTTACATGAGTTTATGGTTTGTTGGGGTATTATACTTTCTATAGTGACATTTACTTTCTTTAGGGGTTTTTGTTTTCTCCCTATTGGGTTTCTTTTGGGTATTGGTCGTGTTCTACTTCCTCTGTTCTATGTGATCTTCACTTGTCCCTGTTCATTAGGTATCTTTGTTTGTTTTGGATATTTTCCTTCTTCATTCTTGGTTTCTTCAGTATTATTTACTTTTGTTTATACTGGGCTGTTTACTTGGACTGGGTAGCTTCCTTACCTACTCCTATCCTACCTGGGTATTATTGTTATTTTAATTTTAGTTTTCTGTGGTTTTATTTTGTTGTACATTCATATTAGTTGCAGATTTTTTTCTTTATGTTTACTTTTTCTTGTTATAATGGTAATTTATTGTGCTTTTTATTTGGTTTTCATTTGGATCTTTCTGGATATTCCATATACTTGATTTTTACTAATGATCATCTGGTAATTGATTTAAGTGGATTATCTGTCATGCTACAGATTGCTCTCCTCCAGAAGTGATTAGTTCAGATCATACTTGGTTTGTCTGAAATAATTGCTTATGATATTTATTATAAATTATATTTCTTTACTTCCTTCCCATTTCTAAATTTTTTCTTCTTTATTTTTGAGCTTATCTATATTTCATTATTAACTGGATTTTTCTTTATAGTAATAGTAATCTGAGGTTCATTATTTTTTATTTTTCATTTTTTTTTTCTTGACTTGGTTCTTTATCCTTGGGATATTATTTATTCCCTAACATTCCCTAATACGTGAGCTGGGGCAGTTCAGAGGGGCACTGTAGGCTTCACTACTCTGCTGGCCATACTACGTCATTTATTGATTACAGAGGCAAATCATCTCTGCTCAAAACATAATAATACTGCTGGACTTATCTACAGACAGTTATTAATAAAAATTACATAAGAATAGTCCACCTTATGACTATAAAAAAAAATTAAATATCTTTGGATACTTCACTTCGTATTTGCTCAGATCTGTTAATATTTCGATTTTAGTTAATTTCTATCTCAGTTACTTTTCTCAATGGTTAGCTCTGCTGGCATTTTATTTCTTCTTATGGTTGGAAGCTGGTTTAATATAATTATCACTTGTTATTCAGTGTAAAGTTTTTATTTATTTTAATTCTCTGTTATACCTTGACTGTTATTACAATCTTCTTCTGGTCATTGGTAGCATATATTTTGTATTATATTTTTGCTTTTTCTCCATTCTTATGAATCGTTCCACTAGTTTTATGTTCTTGCAATTACTCTTTTAATTGTCCTTCTTATAATTGACATTTATTTTATGATCATATTTTTCTTATGGATTTATTTATACATAGTTATTTCTTCCTTTTCAAAATTTTATTCTGCTCTTGCTTTTTATCCAAATGCATTCTTTAATTATTAATTCCATGTGGTCATTGTCTCTGCTTATTTTGCTTAAAAGTCTTATTAATTTTCTTTCACAATAAGTTTATTCATTTTAATTGTATCAGTGGTTTTTACTGCCATTTCTTTATTCTCAAAATTTTTTCATAATTGGTTCCATATATAATTGTTTGTAATGTGAACTTACTCTTCCTTTTGAATGTTGTGGTTATTCTTCAAAATTCTTTTTCTTTTCTTTTATATTCCATTATTTGAGTTTCATAGATGTTTGGTAGCAAGTTGTACTTACTTGGTTTTTTGAATTTGTTTTATTCAATTCATTTTCTTTTTACTTCCAGAAAGTTTTTTCGTAACTTGTTGTTTGTAAATTGATTTCACAATGTATTTGAATTTCGTTGATTTTATTCTAAATTCCTTTTCCTTTTCTCTCTTAATTAATTTCATAAATCATAGATAGTAAGTTGTGCTTACATTGTTTTTAAATTTGTTTGTTCTAATTCTCTTCTTTTTATTTTTTATTCCAAAAGTCGTTTCATAAATATTAGGTAGTAAGTTGTGCTTACATTGTTTTTGAATTTATATGTTTAACTCTCTTCTTTTTATTTTTATTCCAAAAGTCGTTTCATAAATATTAGGTAGCAAGTTGTGCTTACATTGTTTTTGAATTTATATGTTTTACGAATAAATTCTTTTATATACATCCAATTACTCATAATAATTTTTCATGCACGCCTGGTTATATACACCTTTGATCCTTTCTGAATCCATTTCCTTTACTTCATAAGTATTATTATTTTTTATTTTGGAGATTACATATGGTCCTGTGTATACTAGCAATAACTTCTTCGTTATTCCTTCCAGTGTGCTGGGTAGTTCATGATTTTTTAATAAGATTTTTTCTCCCTGTTCATAAGTTATTAATTTACCACTAGCCTTTCGATACTTATTTTGCCGTTTTTCCTGGTCTTCTGCCACCTTGTTGTAGAATTTTACTTTGTCAAATTTGTAAATATTGTTTATGGGGAACTCTAGGATTTCTGCGATCTCTCGTGGGGGTGGTTTTTCGTACATGGCGGAGTATGGGGTTATTCCTATAGCTGGATGGTATGCCAAGTTGAGGAATTCCTCCGTGGCTTCTAGATACTCTTGCCACCTTTTTTGTTGATGGTGACAATAAGTTCTTAGGATCCTCCCCACTTCTCGTAACACCCTCTCTGCCGGATTACTGCTCGGGTGGTAGACCGAGGTTTTGTAGGTACGAATGCCCATTGATAATAAGGTATCACGCCATTTTCTACCCTTAAACTGGGTTCCATGATCAGTGATGATCGAAGATGGTTTCCCCATGTTTGGGATATACTGCTCCGTTAATATCCCCAGAATTTTCCGGGTAGTTGCTCGATTAGTAGGGTATAGCTTAACAAACTTTGTGAAGTGGTAGGTATGATTGTTAGGTATCGATATTGGTGTCGACCGCCACTACGGGGAAATGGTCCGCAGATGTCTAGGAATACCTTCTCCAATTTTGCTTGGGAGGTTATAGGAATCATAACACCTTCCTTCTTCTCGTTATTTGTTTTTACGAGCTGGCAGATTTTACAGCTTTTAATATACATTCGGACTTTCCTATTTATGTTTTTTATCTGGCAGCTCTCCTCCAGAGCTTTTATCACCTTTAAGGCGCCCATATCGTATGTGGTAGTTCACTATTAATTCCTTTTCGATCTGGGTTGGAACAACCACCTTCCAATTCTCCTCCTTCAGTGATGTTTTAAAGAACAAGATTTGTTTGTTTAGTTGGTAATATCGAGCAACGGTTTCGTCTCCTTCTTCTAATCGAGTTTTAAGGTTTCTCAGTTTCGGGTCTGCTTGTTGGTGGGTGCTCATATTTGTTAATATTGCTGTTAAGTCGGCTCTGGTGCTAAGAAGATGGTATATTTTTAGTACGCTTTCCTTCTCCCCTTCGACAGTTTGCTCTTCCACATTGACACGGGATAACACATCAGCTACAACATTCTTTTTACCTGGGATGTATTCCCATTTTAGATGGTATTCTTGAAGTGCAAGTATCCACCTTGTTAGTCTGCCATGATTCAATTTGCAGCTTTTTAGGAACGAAATAGATTTATGGTCTGTTCGGACTGTTACAGGGTAACCCAAGATGTAAGTACGGAACTTACCGCAAGCAAATACTACGCTCAGTAATTCTTTTTCAGTTACAGTGTAGTTTCTCTCGCACTGGTTCAAAGATCTTCGCTAATTACTTTGTGTTGACCCTTCTCGTCTTCTTGATACAATGTCGTTCCCAGACTGATGCTGCTGGCATCGCAATTCATAAAAAATGGTAATTTAAAATTTGGGTGGCGAAGTATTATTGTTGCCAGAAATTTGTCCTTTATAAGTTGGAAAATCACATCCTGCTCTTGACACCATATACATTTATTTTTTGATGACAATTGTGTTTGAAATTTTTTGGTTAATTCTGAATATTGTTCCTGGAACTTGCGATAGTAATTACTGAGTCCCAGGAATGACTGTAATTGCTTTCTGTTTTTGGGTGCCGGGAATTTCTGGATTGCTTCCACCTTTTCTGCCGACGGTGAGATTCCTTGATCGTCCAAGTTGAAACCCAAGAATTGCACTTCCCTGGCAATGAACTTAGACTTTTCTAACTTCAGCGTGATGTTACTGACAGATAACTTCTCAAGCACGTGTTTCACACGGTAGCAGTGTTCCTCCCACGTTTCTGATGTTATTAGTAGATCGTCTACATACACGGTGGTAAACTGAAGTGCTTCCTGTCCCAATATCTGGTCCATGCAGGTCACAAAGATGGCAACTGAGTTTACAAGTCCGAAGGGCAATCTTTTGAATTGGTAATTGCGCCCCTCGAATATGAAAGCCAGATACTGGCGACTCCGTGGGTGTAACTCCACCTGCCAGTAACCGCACACCGTGTCCCAGGTACTGAAGTACTTGGTACCGTGGAATCGTTTCAGGATTTCTTCAATCTCACCGGGCGATGTTCTATCATTTATTATCTTTTTGTTTATTTCCCGTGCATCCAAGCAAAGCCGGACTTGGCCGTTTTTCTTGGGAATAGCCACAATAGGGCTGGTGTATGGGGATTGGCTATTTTCTATTATATCGCTATTAATCATCCGGTTTATTTCCGCTCTTACAGCCTCCTTTCGTGAATGCGCAATAGGGTAGGATTTTCTATTAAACTCCACTGTATCTCTGAACTTAAGGGTACATTGGTAATTTTTTACCTTGCCTGGCTCGTCCGAAAATACTGAGCGGTACTTTTCATAAATTCTGATCAATTGATTCGCTCGATTAATGGGCAATTTCTCCCTAGTAATTCCGCTCCGGAAATCCCTTATCTCTTGTATCTTTTGGGACCATAAATCTTCGTTCGTGTTGTCGTATATTATGGGGTTAATTATTGTCTTATTTTTCATATAGTTGATGTTACGAATTTGCTGGTGGATACTGCTGGGAAGTGCTATCTCGCTACCGACTAAATCGGCCGTCCAGGTCAGATCTCCGGTAAACAGCGATACTTTCTCTGATCGTAAATCAATGATAGCAAAGTTTCTCAGCACATCGCATCCCACTAATATATTGAAAGGTAATCCTGCCGCAATTAGGAAGATCATGTTTATTGCTATACCCTTACTAATCACGTTTAACGATACTTGCTTTCTTATAGTCTTGTTTTGGCGACCAGTGGCACCTATTAATACGATATTATTGATTGGTAAAGTCGGCAATAATTGACCACATTTCTCTTGGATTCTCTCCAATTCTATTGAGTTGATAATAGATACATTCGCACCTGTATCAATCATTAGCTGTGCGAAGGTTCCTTCTATTTCGGCATTAACATAAATTATTTTATTATTTATACTATGGAGGCGAGTGTCGTCCTCCTCCAGTAGTTCGTTTCGTATGTTTTTTTAGTAATTACAACTAATAATTGTAATATTGTTATTATTATTTGCTCTTGGCAATTCTCTTTTATACCCAGACGATAGGAGCAGCAAAAGGTCCTGACTATTTATTACTGCCTCCTCCCGTTTAAATTCTCATTATCCTGGTTATTAATATTTGGACCAACGGAGGCGTCAGTCGGGAAACCTTGAGTGGGTTCCAGCCGTTCCGTTTGCTGGTCGTATATTTGTTCTCTATTTCGTTGCCGCTCTGGGTCATCTAGACTGGTACTTCGCCTAGGCGGATTATACCTTGAATTATCACGTTCTCGGCTTCTGCGTCGGTCTTCGTATTCATGGAAACTGTTCCGCCGTTGATGGTTGTATCTGCGTTGATTGTATCCTTCGGCGCGTATAAATTTTACCCGGGGTCGGGAGAACCTGTTGTTATTAGTATTGTTATTTGGGTAACCCCTATTGTTATTATAATACCGTTCGGTATTATTAGTACGGTTTGGTTTTCTCTGGCTATTTATATTTTGATTTGGGTAATAATTGGCTCGATTACCGGGGTACCCGTTATTATTTCTGTTAATATTTTGATTCACATTACCGTTATTATATTATTATTATTATTACTACAGTTGGTATTGTTCTGATTATTATTATTGGGATTATATCGGTTCCCTTGGTACCCACTGCTGTTCTGATGATTATTGTTGTTCGGGTACGGATTACTTCGGAATTCTGGCCGCTCATTCCTTCTTCTGCTTTGCCTATAGTATTCCTCATTCTCATAGTTTTCTAAGAGTTCCGTCATCGCCCTGGATGGTCTTTATTTGGCTACCCCTTCTTCCTCGTATGACCTCTTCATCATAATGGTAGGAGAGCTTATTTACAAGGCATTCTTCTGGTACGGCCGGTTCCAGGTGCTTCGCCAGACATACCTTCCCAAGGAAGTACGCGGTCATCGTATTACCAAATTGTGTCTTGTATCGGCCATGGCAGATGTTGTCTCTTATTAGATTTTGGGTGGTCTCCGACCAATACTTGGCCTTGAACAAATTCTTAAATTGTTGGTAATCGTCATTTCACGGAATGATTCGTCCAACAGCTCTCGATTATTTAACCACCTATTGCCTCTATGTTTGGCCATGTATTCCTCGATCCGGGCATTGGCTTCCTTTTATATTGGCGGAAGTTCAGCCATTCCCTATTTTCGTTGATGCGGATATTTGTGAAGTTGGTTGGTCGGTTCCGAATTGCTTCCATTTCCTCCTGGCTCTGCCGCACTTAACCAGTGATGTTCGTCATTACTACCTCCATTCCGTCGCACCTTTCAGTAATTTGGGTACATATTTTACTTAGTTCTTCCTGACTTTCCCTTCGGCTCTCTTCTGCCTTCTTGCGACTATATTCTTCGATATTTGTGACCTTGGTGTTTACCACTTTCTTGAATTCTTGTACTTCCCCTTCAGTTAGCCGACATCTTTCATCAACTTCTCTGATCTGTTGATTTATAATTATTGTTTCTTCTTCCAACTTTTTATTCATAGATTTCTTATTATCCTTGAGTTCTTTGTTCATTTCTTTTCTTAATAGTTCCATCCGTTCGTCTAACTTGTCTAGATTCTCATGGTTAACTTCCCTTAATTCTTCCCTTAATAGTTGGTTATCCTCTCTTAATTCTTCCAACCTCTCCCACATCTTATCTTCCATTTTCTTGTTATTCTCCTCCATTTTCTCTTCCATCTTCTTGCTATTCTCCTTCAACTCTTCCTTCAATCGTTGGTTGTCGTTTTCTATCTTCTCCCTAGTTTCATCAATTTTTTGATTGGTGTTTTCAATTTTTTTACTCAATTCTTCTTTTGTTGCTTGGTTGTCCTTCTTCAATTCTTCTTTTGTTGCCTCTATGTTCTTCCTTAATCCTTCTTTCGTGGATTCTATGTTCTTATTTATTTAATTCAAATTTTCCTTCAAGGACTGTTGGTCTTCCTTCCTTTCTTTACTATTTTCTTCGGTGGTGGAATCCATTTTCTTATGCAAGTTTTCCTCCATCTTCTTGCTATTTTCTTCCATTTTCTTGTTACTGGATTTGATTTCTTCCATCATCATCCTGAACATCTCTTGTATATTCCCATTCTCCGTTCGTGATGGTTTCTCGGGTTGTTCTACCCGTTCCTCCCGGACATTGATTTCCCCTGTCTGTGTGGGCATTTCCGGTTGTTCCTTTGATTGTGCTGATGGTTTTGGTTCCCTTGGGGGTAATAACGTTTCTACGTCCTCCATCGGTGTTGCCTCCTTATCCTCCATATTAATTTCTTTTTCTGCCTCTGTCGCCCTTTTCTTGGATGTGGCACGACGTTCCATTTTTCCTTTTCCTCTGGCTGTATAACCGCTGCCAAGCTTGAATTAGAAATTGGGCGAGTTATATTAGTCCTTCAATCCCTAATTAAAGCCCTTTAGTTGGACACCAATTTTGTAACGTACCCCTCCTGTTGTTACAAAATAATAATGTTATAATTTGTTAAAATTTGAAATAAAAAAAAATTTATTTTAAAATAAAAATTTTGTTTTTTCTGAAAAAATATTTGTTTCGGGTTTTTTGTTATCTCTATTTAGGAAATAATTTTTGTTATTGTCTGGTGTAAAAATTTTAATTATATTATGGTTGATAGTGTTGTGGTGTCACTTTTTATGAATAACTTCTAAGTTAATATGGTTAACTCCGGTACTGGTCGATAGACGGCTCTTCTTCTTCTTCAATATGCTCCTTATTTTCGTAAATACCGCCTTTCGGTTAGTCCGTGTTCTTGAATTAACTTATTCTTTAATTATATTTAAAGTAAAATTCAACCAATTTGTAGAATTAGAGTGCTAATTAACAATTTATTAAAAATATCGATAGTAATCGATTGTTGATAACAGTATCGACTCGTTACTCAGGGCCGGTCGACAAAAACTTTACATTAATAGTGTATATAAAATATTGTTCTTTTAACGGTTATGTTAGAATAGCCAGAGTAGGGTAGGGCCAAGAAAGTATAACATTTACAATTAAAAGGTCTTAAAATTAACAATTACAGTGTTATTAATTAATATAGAAAGTTTATATAGTATAATATTCGAACAAATGCAGACTAGACGTTCATTTGTTCCACCTCGAATAGAATGCTGGGAAAATCAAAATGGCCGACAGAAGTATGCGTAGTTGAATGTCAATCACCTCGACGAATATTTCTTGCAATAAAGATGTCCTTTTCACTGTTTCCTCGTCTCAGCAGTAGTGGATATTAGTTCTGGAGTTAAATGAGTGTTCCTGGTGCAGTGTTTATTACTTCACTAGGTGTAAATGTGTGTTATTATGTCTGTTTCACTTTGGTTAAATGTGTCGTATATAACCCTTTTTGTTTCATCAGTAAAATTTATTTGTAGTGGTGTTAGTTCAATTATTTAGGCGTATGTGGTTCTGTTTATCTGTAGTTCACTGTTTATTGTTTGTTTTCACTGCTTCTCAAGTTAAAATTCCAAATTTAAAAAAAATTCTTGGATTTCGTTGTCCATGACGTGTCCGTTACTTAACTAAATATCACTATAATATTGACGACTCGGAACACAAAGTTTTTTATAAGTAAAAACGTAAAGTTTTACCTTACAGCCTAAACCGGCTTTCACCTATAGAAGGCTTCATCAGAGGCTGTCGTTAGTAGCGCTGCTCGTCTTAGCGCTACTAACGACAGCCTCTGATGAAGCCTTCTATAGGTGAAAGCCGGTTTAGGCTGTAAGGTAAAACTTTACGTTTTTACTTATAAAAAACTTTGTGTTCCGAGTCGTCAATATTATAGTGATATTTAGTTAAAAAAAAAATTACAAAATTTGCACTGAACTCGATTTAAGTACCGCACGCCATTAATATAGGTTATACGGGCAAAACCTCGTTTAAGTGTTCACTTCAACGGATAATAATTAACTGTTCTCATTTCCTTCGTCTCCTGAAATTCTTAGCCAATTTAATATAGATCATACATTGTTTCAAATTATCTTCGCTTCCGATACATTTTATTTGAATACATTATACACGGAAAATATTTTCGTTATTATTTAACTGTATGAAATACTAAATACATATTCGGTTTCTTTAATCTATTTTGCTTATTTTGATACTAATTAATATAGTTTTACAAAGTTTTTATTTTAAAAAGTTATATTTCTTTCATGTTGGAAAAGTAGGCTTAAATTTGGGTTTCCTGTCCTTGTCCAGATAACAGCCATTTTCTCTGATATAATTATTATTATACTGAATCTAAGATTGATATAATTGTTTATCTTTCCTTAATTTCTTGCAATTTTGTTCATTAGTTATTGTTTTTAAATATAATTCATTTATCTATGACTCCTCCTCTGAAATTTTGGTTAATAAATTTCATTTTTATTTATAATTTTACTTATCTTCTGACAATATCTTTATAAACTATAAGTTACATTGTAATACTATATGGTGGGTTTATCTTACATACATTTCATCAGTTTAGTTGGTTTATAGGACTAGATTTGTCAATTATAATGTAGTCTAAATTTACTATCTGGCCTAGATTTTATCTGTTGTTACTTATAAAGTTTTTAATAATACAGTTAGTTCATACCCTTTTCTGACCTTCTATTCTAATATAATATTCATTAATAATTTCTTCTTTTACTACTATAACCTTTAGTATTGATTTTAAACAATTAAAACATAACAATTATTTAACTAAATATCACTATAATATTGACGACTCGGAACACTAAGTTTTTTATAAGTAAAAACGTAAAGTTTTACCTTACAGCCTAAACCGGCTTTCACCTATAGAAGGCTTCATCCCTTCATCATGATGAAGCCTTCTATAGGTGAAAGCCGGTTTAGGCTGTAAGGTAAAAATTTACGTTTTTACTTATAAAAAACTTAGTGTTCCGAGTCGTCAATATTATAGTGATATTTAGTTAAAGTAACGGACACGTCATGGACAACGAAATCCAAGAATTATTTAACATTAAATCTGGTATTTAGAATCATACCTTTTTTTGTACTGATTACTTACAGTAACTTCTAAAAAACATTTTACTATATAGGAATGATATACACATTCAGGTATGGCATTCCTAATTCAAACTACTAAACAAAATAACATTTTATAAATACAAGGATTAATCTCTATTTCTAAATCTTTTTTATAGAGTTCATATATTGAAATTGGAACCTAACATTTTGTTCCATTAAATTTTTAACGCTCCCTTAAAACTATTTGGTTACAGTCTTATCTGTTTTCCTTAATTTTAGGGATGTATTCCCCGTCACTTTATGTACTAACTCCAAGCTATCTATTTATACTATTTATTCCATTGAATGTTCTCATATAAACAGTGGCATTTTATTAGAAAGAGTATTCATTGCTCCTTCACCATATTATTTGATTAAATATCTATCATTCATGATACTATTTTAAAAAACACTTAAAGTTATTTAAATGTACAGTAATTCATGTACCTTCTCAAAGTTTATTTATGATAATCTAATAACTTGCACTTGTCCCTGGTTATTTCTTGATCCTATCACTGGTCCTTTCATAGTTTTATAATATCAAATTGTTTAACCATGGGGGAACTGTTAAGATTTGTCTATTTAAATTATACAATAACTTTCTTGGGTGCACTTCTTCTACTTAGCACTTTAAACACTTTTTGTTTTTATTAGTTTTACATGAGTTTATGGTTTGTTGGGGTGTTATACTTTCTATAGTGACATTTACTTTCTTTAGGGGTTTTTGTTTTCTCCCTATTGGGTTTCTTTTGGGTATTGGTCGTGTTCTACTTCCTCTGTTCTATGTGATCTTCACTTGTCCCTGTTCATTAGGTATCTTTGTTTGTTTTGGATATTTTCCTTCTTCATTCTTGGTTTCTTCAGTATTATTTACTTTTGTTTATACTGGGCTGTTTACTTGGACTGGGTAGCTTCCTTACCTACTCCTATCCTACCTGGGTATTATTGTTATTTTAATTTTAGTTTTCTGTGGTTTTATTTTGTTGTACATTCATATTAGTTGCAGATTTTTTTCTTTATGTTTACTTTTTCTTGTTATAATGGTAATTTATTGTGCTTTTTATTTGGTTTTCATTTGGATCTTTCTGGATATTCAATATACTTGATTTTTACTAATGATCATCTGGTAATTGATTTAAGTGGATTATCTGTCATGCTACAAGTGTTATATGAATAAATGTGTTTAATAAAACGTTCATTGCTTTATTGTCTCACCAGTCGATTTATTTGTACCATATAAACGGTCGATACGCATGTATATTGCAGAAGTAAGAATTATTGAAACATATTTCCTGTGGTCCTCTGATGCTGATCATCGTCGATTTCCGAAGACAGGCTTCGTCTGAACTGAACTCTCCAGCACGTCCATTCTAACTTTACACCTTCAAGGCCTCTGTAATTTCGTCTTCTCATCAAATCCGTCACCACACCATATCAACTTCTTCCTCTCCTTCGCTTACCTACAATCCTTCTATTATTAATTTTTGTAAAGGGGCTTTTTTTTAAGTTGTGACCAGTCCAATTTGCTTTCTTCTTTCTACTAATTTGTATGCTAATATGGTAACAAAAGTAAAGATGGGTGATTGAGCAGTTTGGTAAAACTCGTCTGGTCTTTCTCAAAAAATTTATTTGTTCTTAAATCTGAGTGCTGAAGTTTATAAGACGGTTTAAGTAAACCAAGATAACGTTTTAAAAGTACAAATGTACTTTCTAAAATACCGATAATTTAATCGCCCTGACAGTGTATACGTATATTTAGTCAATGAATTCTTCAGTAATCCTTTCATTCGTGTTTTTAATCAGATTATTTTTGTAATACACGTAAATTTTCCTCTCATAAAATTTTAAAATGTCAGTTTTGTTGAGTGGCCTACGGCCAGACTGAACTTTCCAAATTGTATGAATTATATTCACTGATACATTTTCATCTCTTTTATTTCGTGCAAAAGACAACAGTCTCCCGACTGATAGAATAAACGTTTGTTCCAAAAAGGCTACGTTAAACTAATTAGATTGATCGTCTGCTTTCAACGTACAAAAGTTTTTATCAAATTAAATAACTCTCTTGGTGTTCTGTAAACCACTTCTACACGTGTCGCCAACAATTAACGTTACGTTAGTAACTAACTGTTGTTGCGGAATAGTTTAAAAGATAACATGAAATAATTACCGGTATTTTGTAATAACATTTAAATCGTTCGATTATTACATGTTTACAAATATCCAGACAAATTGTCTTCTTCTGCGTTTTAACGATTAGGGGAGACGTCTGTCCCTCTTAAAAGTTTTCAAATATTATTGGCATCACAGACTTTCCGTGTGTTGGTCGGTAGTGGATACAGTCGAAAACCCACATACGATAGGCACATCTGTGTAGCAAACCAGAAACTGTTTAATACAGTACACAAACTTTTTAAGTTGGTATGCAATATTACTGTAGTACAAATATCGTAGAACGATTTGGATAAATATTCAAAGCCTACGACTTACAACTCCTCCGAGATTTACAGGCTACCTCTTACGATATAAGTCATAACTGTGCAGTCTCTTCTTATGTCATGGTGAGGCAGACACCGGAATATAACGACTAGTAACGTCGAGCTTGATGACGATTGTGCAGTGTCACACAGTGGATCAAATGACTATATGATTCGTTATGCCTTCTAAGTAGGATTTTTAAGAGCATTATTACAGCTTCCGCGCGCATCGAGTATATTATAGTGCCACCTAGATCCTTTCGTAAGTCAATGGTAACTCTCTAAGATGAAACAAAGCCAACATACAAACATGGATGAAACAAACAATATATACACGAAGCGATTACGTACTCACAAGATGGCTGCAGCGTATGTTCGTACTCACATAACTAATTAATCATTTAATTCGACTAATTACATTTTACCAACATTTTCTTTTTTTGGACATTTTCTTTTTTTCTTAACCCCTGTAGAGGCTAACCTCCCGAAACGCCCCGCATTGTGCCACCGGTAAGTAACATAAGGTAATACAAAATCATTAAAAGGAGTGTAACGTAAAATAGAAACAAACTAGTTAAGGTAGGCCTATATTCAGTATTGGAACAAGAACTTTTGTCAGCAAATAATAAATAGGGAATGTTGGAAAAATAAATGTGAAGTGTACTAAATAACAAAGGGAAAATAAATCATGTTAGGTCAACGTACACCGAACTTGTCAATTTTATATACTGTGTAAGAGAACTCCACGTCACCCACATTTCCTACTATAATTTACACATTAAAAGTAACCGCACTGTCGAAATGGACTTCAGCATAATCACAGAATCACAGAATGCGTCTGTCTTGCTCGACGCGATCATTACTGACATGTGGAAATTCTACATCGGTATTTAAAATCTTCCAGGATCGAAATTGAAGTGGACAAACAATTCCAGTTTTACAAGTTGAACAGATTTGTGGACTCTCCTCTACACATATTATGGGACCCGGGACTGCAACGCTATTCCCCCACCAATGCATTCAAATTTTACTCATTTTATTATTAAAAATCGTCAAATACTATATTGAATCTTTATCAATGTTTCAAGAGATCTTCTTCCTGGACTTTGGGGAAAGTGGAAAGGAGCTACCTTGAAGCTTTGAAGATGTGATACTGAAGAAGGGCCTTAATAATTCCGTCGACAGATAGAATACCTGATGATGAGTTCTGAGGAGAGTGGGTTAATAAACGAAGGTGATTGGATCCATTGTGAAAACGAGAAGTAATGTGATCGGTAACCTGTTACGCCATTCAATCTGGTTCACCACCCTGATCGAGGGGAATTGTGGGAGGGGAAGGCCCAGGCAAGAGTACATGGACATGGTTAAAGAAGGAAGAAGGTATGTGGTGATCAAAAGACTGTCCACAGAAGGAAAAAATTGCTGGGTTGAGGAGAAGAATAAGAGATATGACTTTTGAGGATTTGTTTCGAACCATAACGATGTTAGGGTTATATAAAAGAAAACATCTTCACTTGTTTTTATGGTACAGAATTGTTTATAAAGTCAGTACGTACAATACGGTAATTTTAAGAATAAAGAACATGTAAAATGTGAATAAATTCACCAAAACTATTTTATTTTTAAGTTCGTGTTTCTACAAATGAATGAAAATCCGAGTAGCACACGGCCTTAATAGTTAAGACAAATCAATTATTTAAACAACCACGTTTACTTAAATATTAGGAGCACGGTGCAGTATTCACAGCCAAGATTGTCATTTACGGGGAAGTAGCGTAGTCATTCACACGTTTACAGTACATAATACGGGGCGAACTCGAAAAATCAGGGCTTTATTATACCTACTTATTAATTTTTTGAATGACCGAAGCGAGTTCTCTGATTTAACTCGACCGTTTGTCATTTGTCTATCTATCTGTTTGAGGTATGTCTCACGATAACTTCTGAATACATCAACCGATTTCCGTGAAACTTGGTAAGAATGCCCATAGTTTACTCCATAGAACACTACTGTTTGTGACATTGATACCCCAAAAATAGGGGGACGGGAGGTAAAAATGTGATGAGATCAAGTTTGCGAAAAAATGGCAAAAGTATATGTGGGGTATCAAATTAAATGAATTTTAACCACAATCTGAATGTAGTGTTAAGTTACTGGAATTTCACACTTTTGAGACGTGAGAAAAGTATGTGAAAATTTTCCCGGCTCAGAAAGTATGTGAAAATTTTGATAAAATCACAAAAATTCATGTGGGGTATCAAATTAAAAAAACTAATCAAATTTGAACATGTGTACAGTTTTGGGAATAAAAAAACTGGATCCCTGAGCCCAAAAAAGGGATCAAAAATTTAGAAAAAATTGTAAAAATCCAGCCGGGTGTCAGACTAAAACAAATATTAACACAAATCTGATAGTTTGGAATTTTTAGTGTTTATTAATGATTGTTTCTCTACAGTTTGTTTTACGCTACTAAAAAAAAAAATAGTACTGTAATCGGGATTACGTAATTTTTCTGGTAATTGAAAAATTATCTAAAATCAAAATTTACCTAATAATAGTAAGCGAGTTCTGCAGCTTAGAGAGCTTATTAGTTTAGAAATTTCAAAAATTTACAAAGTAAATATAAAAGTGTATAGTATAGCAAATTAATGTGTGTGTGTGTGTGCGTGTGTGATCTTATACACTACGTGAGTGCGTGCGTGTGTGGGGGGCGCGGCGCGCGCTTGTATCTAACAATTCTTCTTGTTGTATGTAATTTAAAAAGAAATTGCAAGCGACTCTAGATAATAAATTTGAAAACAATTAAATTATGGGTTTACATAATTAAATACATTGTATTTTATTATTATTTTAATTTGAATTGAGTAACGACATTATTTCAAGCTAGTTACAATAAGACACCTACAGATGGTAGCATGTAATGCGGAGTGAAATTTGTTTTTCTATATTTCGCTAACAGAATGCGTTCCGATGTCAATATTCTGCTGTTAGTCTTTAGTTCGCCAAAAAGGGCTGCCGCCATCTGTTGTAATTATGTTAGGTAGAGAAAAAAATAAAAGTAATATGTAGCATGTAAAAAGAATTGAACATGGAAACCAACATTTTCTCTTATTCTGTATACATTTCATGTTTCACATCAGCAACAGTAATTTATGTTTGTTTTCTAATGTAACCTTCTTAAATTATTCATTTACAAAAATAATTTTCCACAATTATTTTGGGTTTAATTTATTTTATTTAACTCCATCTAATGGGACATCCATCTGTATTACACATTTCTTTAGGCATTCACTGCAATTTAAAAAAACACACACATAAAATTGCGTGTTTCACATTTTTAAAACATGTTCAGTTACATTATTTTTTTGACTCATTACTATATTTATTTATTATTCCCGCTGTACAATGTTTACACATTTTCCGGAACCAAAGATTACCAAAGATTACATATTAGAGAAGTGATTGAATTCTCATTTTCCATGGCTACTTGTCCATCCAAAAATCTTCTTCAATTTCTCATTCCCTCAACACAGTATGAATTTCTTCTATCCAGGTGATAGGTGGTCTTCCTCTTTTCCTTCTTCCTGGTGGGGTCCATTCCATAACTCTCCTTGGCAATCTTTCCTGTGCCATTCTTTTTCGTGTGACCATACGACTGTAATTTTTTTGTTTGGATAAAATCAACAATTGAATTTACTCATTACTAGATGATGCCTTTAAAATAGTTGGACATATAAATAATGAAATATTTATATTTCTCCATTTCATATATTAAATATCCTGAAGAAGTATGTATAAGGGATAAAAAAACCAATAAGAGAGAACAGTCTAATAAACATTGTTTTCTCTCTCTCTCTCTCACTCTCTCTCTCTCTCTCTCTCTCTCTCTCTCTCTCTCTCTCTCTCTCACACACACACGCAAATTTTTTTTACTTACTGAATAATGTAACATATGATCAAGTAAGAAAACTCTGTGACATTTGCAAAGACTTTGTAAATAAACTTTTAATACCATATCTATTTTGTTTGCTATGCTATGCAGCTAACTTAATAAGAAATAAAAGAACATATTTTACAACATTCAATAAACTGTTTATGCATATTCTATTACTTTTCTTCTTTTGAGTTGTTTGTCTATCTGCTGATACACGATTGTTCGTTAAAGGGTTTATTTTTTTACATTCAATATTTAAAGAACATTTTTGTAAACAAATCTTAGTTATGGAATTATGAAATATAAAAATAAACACACACACACACACACACCACATCTCACATTCAATACAGGTGTTTTATATATTCAGGTGTGTGTGTGTGAGTGAGTGAGTGAGTGAGTGAGTGAGTGAGTGAGTGAGTGAGTGTGTGTGTGTGTGTGTGTGTGTGTGTGTGTGTGTGTGTGTGTGTGTGTGTGTGTGTGTGTGTGTGTGTGTGTGTGTGTGTGTGTGTGTGTGTGTGTGTGTGTGTGTGTGTGTGTGTGTGTGTGTGTGTGTGTGTGTGTGTGTGTGTGTGTGTGTGTGTGTGTGTGTGTGTGTGTGTGTGTGTGTGTGTGTGTGTGTGTGTGTGTGTTCAATGTGTCATTACATATATATTGTAGCATGACAGATAATGCCAATAATTTTGAATGGTAAAATGATCATAAAAATAAGATAAAAACATTTTAAAATCCGAGAAAGCAAAATAAAAAATTAATAAAGAACCACCGTGAAGTATAATCATAGATTAAAGTAAAAGTTCATTTAAAACCAATGTTACAATGAGTGATGAATCATCAAAGTAAACTGCTAAACTAAAGTTAAAAAAGGTAATACCCAGGTAGGATAGGAGTAGGTAAGGAAGAAACCCAAAACATGACAACATCCACAAGAAGATAGAAAATGGAAATATTTTTATAAGGAATAAGAAGAAGAGGAGGAATCAATGAAGAAACAAGAACAAGACAGCATCCACAAGAAGAAGAGTGCTCTTATAAAAAACCCAAACCCCAAAAGAAAGTGATAAAAATAAATAAAATGAAAGTATAACAAAAATATCAAATTTAGAAACTATGTAAAATAAATGTAAGCCAAAAGTGTATAAAGTAAGAATTGAAAGTGAACCAATGTGAAATAATTATAATGCAAAAAACAAACCTTCATTACCTTCTATAAATAGATTTCTTGATTTTAATAAAACTATAAAACTATTTAGAAATAAAATACAAGAATAAAAAGGGATCAGTGCAAGTTTTTGTGTTATATTAAATAAACCAAATGTGTCAATATTGAAGTTCACAAACTAATTAAATTGTGAAATAATACAACTTTGCAAAGTGTTTATATTGTGTCCATGAATAATAATAAATAAAGTATTATCATGACAGATAATACAGGAGTTTCTAAATAATAGCTGCCACTCTTTAATTGCAACATTCCTTAGAATTACAGTAAGCAAAGCAAGAGCAGGCATATAAAAAGTGAAGTGAAGAATCATTACCACAAATACCAAACAAACAAAAAACAGCTAAAAACTGAAAATGAACCTAGTGTAAGAAATAGTGTATAGGAGAGAAGGAAAGAAATGTTTTGTTTATTTAGAATAAGTTTAAATAGCTCGAGGATAAAATATCTAAGAGTACAATCCTTTTAATATAAAAATTTTATTATGAAAATGTTTATTGCTTTTTAAAAATAATTAATCCAGAGTAAAATGTCTGAGTTTGAAAGACTATTGTTAATTTCAATCATGTGTTATGAATTAAGAGTATAATTTATATACTAATTGTTATTTTGTTAAAATAAGAAAATGTTAATCAATATTATATTATAATAGAAAGTCAGAGAAGGTATAAACAAAAATATTATTTAAAAACTTTGTATGTAAAAACTGTTAAAAATCTAGGCCAAATGTTAAAACTAAACAGCATTAAAATTAAGGAATTAAGTACAGAAAAACAATTAAACTGGTGGAATTTATATAAGGTAAATCAGTCATAGAGTCATGTAATTGGAACTATAAGTAAGGAAGATTTTGTAAAAAGATAGTGAGAATTATTGTTAAAAATGCAAATGTAAAAACTGAAAATTCTAAGAGGGGAGTTACATATTAAGGTATAACAGTTAAAAAGAGAACCAATTAATCTAATTACAAGAAATTAAGGGAAGATAAACCTTTTATATCAATCTGAGATTTAATACAATCATTAATATAACATGTAAAATGGCAACATTTTGGAAAAAGGACAGGAAGTGAATTTTAAAACTTATAATTTTCAAAATGAAGTAAAAATGTCATTTTAGATCAAATACCTAGTAAAACTACCTTATTAGGTATCAAATCAAACAGAATGAACTGAAGAAGAAGATTATGTGTTTAGTAATTAATAAATTTAAATAATAACAAAAATATATTCAATTATATAATGTCAAAATTTCAAATGCACAGGATGTAAACAATTTTGAAACAATGGATTGCCAATATTAATTTGGCTAAGACTTTATGAGAAGACGAAGGAAGTGAATTAGTTCATTATTAGATGTCGAATAGTACACTTGAGACGAGCTCTTAGTCAATTTTAACCTAATAGCTAAAACTTAAATGGCGTATATGCGACAAGCCTAGCCTGAAGTGAAAAAAGCGAGTTTCGTAAAAATACATATAAACAGTAAATTCAGTGGAACGAACACCTACAAACAATAAATTAATACAATACAGAACAAAACACCAGTGAATATAACATTTAAACGATTAAAACAGTAATAACACACCACGAAACAAAAGTGCAAATCTCGACCTAACTGACGAAAGTGAAATTAACTTAACACTACACAATTTTTAGAAGTGGACCACTAACACTCAACCAGAAACACTACACAATAACCAGAAGGAAGAATCGCAGCTACAGGAACGAAAATTCGTAGGGAAAGCAGCTTTTATTGGACGCAGAATTAGCGAGGTGCGTTCATTTATCAACTGAACTCGAAGCGGCCACCTTTCTTCCCACAATCCAATGGGACTCTGCCTATGAAGCTAAATGGTTTGAAAAATTTCTTTAATCACTGTTCTATATTAAATGCCATATATGTACTTTTAATTTTTAAGCTGATATATATTGTAATGTTATACTTTTCATACTTTGCCCTTTTTCTCTGACTATATCTAAAATAACTGTTAAAAGAACCCGAATATAAATAATTGTACGAACTATTGAAAAATACCCTGAGAATCGATTAATCAATCGATAGAAAATCGATCAAATAACTATTTGTTAATAAAATTCCTTATTTACTACAAAACTGAATATTATTTATTCCTAAAAGCTAATTAGCATAATACGTAATTTTAATTGAGCTAACTACCAGAATTTCACTACCTAGAAGGAAGATAACCTACAAATAAGAAAAGTTCACATATCGATTGTTCTTGGAGACAATTCTATTAACTGGTGAAGGAATATTAAAAATACAGAAAAGGATTTAATTCTTTTAAAACAAATAATAAAAAGTGTGAAACACCACAGAACATAATTAAATAATTAATATTTAATTAATTATAAAAAAAAATTTCACAAACAAATTAACAAATTTAAATTAATTTGTAACAAATTGGCAACCAACTGAGGGGCTTTAATTAGTTATTGACAGGCCACTATAATTTTCCCAATCCCTAATTGGAGCTTGGCAGCAGTTATAAAGTCAGAACAAAGGGAAAATGCAACGACGAGCAACATCAAAGAAACGGGCGGCGGAAGCCGAAAAGGAAATTGAAATTGATATGGAGGACAAAGAAGTGACGCCAGTAGAAGACGTAAAAATGTTATTACCCTCAATGGAACCTAAACAACCCTCACCACCAGAGGAACAGCCCGAGAAACCCTCACAAACAGAGAACACGACAATACAAGAGATGTTCAGAGTGATGATGGAAGAAATCAAATCCTGTAAAGAAGAAATGAGTAAGAAAATGGATTCCACAAAAGAAGAAAATAGTAAAGAAAGGAAGGAAGACAAACAGTCCTTGAAGGAAGATTTGAGTGAAATAAATAAAAATATAGAATCATCAAAAGAAAAATTAGAAGAATTGAAAGAGGACAACCGATCCTTGAGTCAGAAAATTGATGAAATTAATCAGAAGATGGAGGAAACCAGCAAGAAGATGGAAGAAAAATTGGAGGAGAATAACAAGAAAATGGAAGAGAAAATGGGGGAGAAGTTGGAAGAATTGACCAACTATTAAGAGAAGAATTAAGGGAGGTTAACCAGGAAAATTTGGACAAGTTAGACGAAAGGATTGAGTTGCTAAGAGAAGAAATGAGCAAGGAACTCAACGATAATAAGGAGTACACCAACAAGAAAATAGAAGAAGAAACCATCGTGATAAAACAACAGATCATGGACATTGAAGGAAAATGCAACCAGACCGAGAAGGAAGTACAGGAATTCAAGGAAGTGGTAAACATCAAGTTTACTAATATTGAAGAGCATAGTCGCAGGAAAGTGGAAGAACACCGGAAGGAAACTCAGGAAGAATTCGGGAAAGTACGGAGCCAAGTCGCGGAAAGGTGTGATGGAATGGAAGAGGCTATGACCAATATCACGGGTCAGGTACGGCAGAGCCAAGAAGAAATGGAAGTCTTGAGAAGTCGACCCACTAACTTTACCGGAATACCAATCAATGAAAACCGAGAATGGTTGAATTTCCGGCAGTACAAGAGAAAACCAATGGAGTTCCTAGCCCGGATAGAAGAGTACTTTGCCAAGCATAGAGGGAGTAGGTGGAATAATAACCGGGAGATATTGGATGAGTCGTTCAGGGAAATGACCGACAACTGGTGGATGGCGAACCGAAGCGAGATTGCGGACTACCAACAGTTCAGGAACCTGTTTAAAGCTAAATACTGGTCAGAAACCACCCAGAACCTGATACAAGATAATATTTGCCATGGGCGATACAGGGCACAACTAGGGAGCAGCACCATGACGGCCTATTTCTTAGGGAAGGTGTGTCTGGCAAAACATCTAGAACCGGCAATACCCGAAGAATGCCTAGTGAACAAGTTATCCTACCACTACGACGAAGATATTATCAGAGCAAGGAGAGGTAGCCAGATTAAAACAGTGCAGGCCATGACCGAGTTACTGGAAAGCTATGAAAACGAAGAATACTACCGTCAGAGTAGAAGGAGGAATGATAGAACAGAGGTGAGAAGTAACCAGTACCCCAGTAACGGTAATAACTACCAAGGAAACCGTAACCAGCAGAATAGTTACAACGGCAATAATAACCCACCGAACAATAATAATAACTTTAATAGCAATCAAAATAGTAATAGGAACAACAACCAATACCCAAATAACCGTAATAATTATTATCAACCTCCTAACAATTCCTATAGTCAGAGAAACCCCTACCCCTGTAATACTGAACGGTATTACCAAAACAATAGAAACTATAACAATAATAACAGAGTTTCCCGTCCACGAGTGAATTTTATAAGAGCTGAAGATCGGGGGCCAAGAAGATACAACCGTCAGCGAAGGAATAGTTTCCACGATGGAGATCGTCGGCGAACAAGTGAAGAACGTGATGGTCCAAGGTACGAGCAACATAGAAGGAGTACCAGTCTAGATGATCCTGGCCGACAACAAAACAGAGAACAAACATTCGAACAGAATACAGAGCGGCAGGAACCGACGCAAGGTTTCCAAAACGACGACTCGGTCAATCCGAATACCAACGATGAAAACAATAATTTAAACGGGAGGAGGCAGTGATAAGCTATCACGACCCTTTACTGCTCCTATCTCCTGGGTATAAAAACGAGTTGCAAGAGGCAACCGAACCAAAAAACATCATCATTAGCAACAACTATTTGAAGAACATAAGAACTGAACTATTGGAGGAAAACGAAACGAGCCTCGATAGTCAGAACAATGAAATGTTGTATATAAAAGCGGAAGTAGAAGGAATCCCCGCAAAAATCATGATTGATACCGGTGCTAATATATCAATAATAAATGTAATCGAACTGGAAAGAATCCAGAAAGAATGTGGTAAAACTTTGCCAATGTTACCAGTAAATAATATTGTCTTAATAGGTGCAACTGGCCGCCAGAACAAAACGATTAGAAACCAAGTTTCTATGAACGTCGTTAGCCGTGGTATAGCTTTGAATACGGTATTTTTAGTCGCCACCGGATTGCCATTCAATATATTGGTAGGTTCCGATGTATTGAGAAGGAACTCCGCCATTATCGACCTGAACCAAGAAAAGGTATCACTATTTTCAGACGGAATAACGTGGACAGCAGATTTAGTGGGAGGCGAGAATATACTTCCCAGTAATATACCAACAACTTCGTAAGATAAATTTTGTAGAGAACAGCTCCCTGAATAAACCGATAATATATAATAACGGAGAAGAGGATTTATGGTCAGTGAAGATACAAGAAATACGGGACTTCCAGTGTGGAAACACCAACGAGAAAATACCCATACACCAAGCAAATCGTTTGATAAGAGTGTACGAAAAATATAAATCAGTATTTTCAGATGAACCTGGTAAAGTAAAGAACTACCAGTGTAAACTTGAGTTTAAGGAAAACGTGGAATTTAACCGGAGGTCATATCCCATCGCGCATTCACTGAAAGAGGCCGTGAGAACGGAAATTAATAAGATGATCAGCAGTGACATAATTGAGATTAGTCAATCTTCATACACTAGTCCAATCATTGCTGTTCCCAAGAAAAACGGAAAAGTCCGGCTTTGTTTGGATGCGCGCGAGCTAAATAAAACAATCGTTAATGACCGAACATCACCCGGTGAGATAGAGGAGATATTGAAACGATTTCACGGCACCAAGTTTATCAGTACATGGGACACTGTGTGTGGTTACTGGCAAGTGGAGTTGCACCCACAGAGCCGTCAATATGTGGCGTTCATATTCGAAGGGCGCAATTACCAGTTCAAGAGATTGCCCTTCGGACTTGTAAATTCAGTAGCCATCTTTGTGGCCTGTATGGACCAGATATTAGGACAGGAAGCACTCCAATTTACCACAGTCTATGTAGACGATCTGCTGATTACTTCGGAAACCTGGGAGGAACACTGTTACAGAGTAGAACATGCACTCGAGAAATTAGCAAAGAATAATATAACTCTCAAATTGGAGAAATCCAAATTCATTCCTCGAGAAGTACAGTTCTTAGGTTTTAACCTAGATGATCAAGGTATAACCCCATCATCAGAGAAAGTGGAGGCGATTCAGAAGTTCCCTAAACCAAAGAACAGGAAACAGTTACAATCTTTCCTCGGACTCTGTAACTATTACAGAAAGTTTCAGCACCAATATTCCGAGCTGACAGCCAAGTTTCAACCACAATTGTCTGCAAAGCACAAATGGACCTGGGGAGAAGAACAGGATGTTACTTTCCAGCTCATCAAAGACAATTTCTTAGAGATTGTTATACTTCGTCACCCGGATTTTAAGAAACCTTTCTTTTTGAATTGTGATGCTAGCAACATCAGCTTAGGAACAACTTTATATCAGGAAGATGAGGAGGGTCACCATCTGGTGATTAGCTTTGCTAGTCGTACCCTGAATCAATGCGAGAAGAACTACAATGTGACCGAGAAAGAATTGCTTAGCATAGTATTCGCATGTAGCAAATTCCGGACATATATTCTCGGGTATCCAGTTACCGTCCGCACTGATCATAAATCCATCTCATTCCTACGTAGGTGCAAGTTGGGTCACGGCCGACTGGCTAGATGAGTACTCGCCCTGCAAGAGTACAACCTACAATGGGAGTACATCCCGGGGAAAAAGAATGTTGTAGCCGATGTGTTGTCACGCATTAATTTGGAAGACCAGACCTTTGAGGGAGAGAAGGAGAGCTTAGTCAAAATCTACAATCTTATTAAAACAAGATCCGATTTAGAAGCTTTATTGGTAAACATTCGGATCCACCAACAGTCTGACCCTAAACTAAAAAACATTATTAATCGATTGGAAGCAGACGATGACACAGTTTCTAAATATTACCATGTTAACAAAGGTATACTATTCGTTAAAACAGCCTTGAATAAAGAAACATGGAAGTTGATTATTCCGAACCACATCGAAAAAGAGATCATAATCGATTACCATATAAGGTATGGCGATATGGGAGCGCTGAAAGTGATACAGGCTTTAGAGGAGAATTGTCAAATAAAAAACATTAACCGAAAGGTAAGAAATTACCTAAAATCATGTAATATTTGCCAGTGCGTTAAAGTTAATAACGAAAAGAAGGAAGGTATAATGATACCCATAACATCTAAAGCAAAACTGGAAAAAGTGTTTTTAGACATCTGCGGACCATTTCCCTGTAGTGGCGGTCGACACAGATACAAATACCTCATCATAATTATGGACCATTTTACAAAGTACATAAAGCTATATCCGGTTAATCGGGCAACCACAGCAAAAGTTCTTGGAGTCATAACGGAGTTATATGTGCCAGAAATAGGTAAACCATCTTCAATCATTACTGACCATGGAACACAGTTCAAAGGGATAAGATAGCGGGACACATTATTATCACTGCGGATTAAAACATACAAGACGTCAGTCTACCACCCAAGTAGTAATCCGGCAGAGAGGGTACTGAGAGAAGTGGGGAGAATCTTGAGAACGTACTGTCACAACCAACAGAAAAAGTGGCAAGAGTACTTATCAGCCACAGAGAAGTTCCTAAATTTTGCTCACCATCCAGCTATAGGAATTACCCCTTACTCCGCCATGTACGAGAAACCAACCCCCCAAGAGATTGAAGAGGTAATAGAGTTCCCGATGAATGATGGTCATAAGTTTGACAAAGTGAAATTTTATAGCAAGGTGGCCGAAGACCAAGAGAAACGGCAAGCCAAATATCAAAAGGCGATTGGACGAGTAATAACTTATAAAGAGGGAGAAAAGGTATTGTTAAAAAACCGAGAACTACCCAGCACCCTAGAAGGGATAACGAAAAAACTAATGTTACTCTATACTGGACCATATCTCGTTGCCAAAAATAATAACAACAATACATACGAACTGAAAGAAATAGTTTCCGGAAGAGTCAAAGGAGTGTACAACCAAGCCTCCATAAAGAAATATTATGAAGATTGAATTTTGAATTTTGTAATAAAAAACAATAAAAATTCTAAAGAATTGTAAGACCAGCTTACATAAAAAATTTTTAAAAGAGAATAATTTGAGAATAATTAAAAAGAAAAGAATTTGTGATAATGTAATAAATCCCCGAAATTCTAAAATATTAGTAAGGTCAACTTACGCAAACAATTTTGAAAGAAAACATTTGGAATTATTAAAAAGAAGAATATGAATTTTGTATAAAATTGTCAAAATTCTAAAATATAAATAAGATCAACTTATACAAATAACTTTGAAGAGAATAATTTGAGACTAATTAAAAAGAAGAATATGAATTTTGAATAAAAAATCATCAAATTTAAAAAAGAGTAAGAACAACTTACCAGCGATTTTGGAAAGAGAATAATTTGAAGTTAAAAAGAATGAATTTTAAAAATTATCAGAACTATCAAAATCCAAAAATAAGTAAGGCCAACTTACACAAATAATTTTGAAAGAAAACATTTGGGATTAATTAATAAGAAAAAGAATATGAATTTTGTAATAAAAAACCCTCAAAATTTAAAAAGAGATAATAAGATCAACTTACAACTAATTATTTATGGAATTTAAGATTGAAAAAGAAAAAGAAGAATTGTATTTTATTGAAAAACAATAATAAGACCAAATTACACAAATAGATTTGAAGAAAATAATGTGATTAATTAAAAAAGAAAAAGAAAGAATCCAGAATAAATGTGAATATCAGACATTTGAAGGAGTAGACAAAAAAAAACAAAAGAGAGTGTGATATACTAGAGAAGGCAATAATTTGGAAATAAAGAGAAGAATCATTAATATACTAAAATTATAAAAAACTAAAAAAGAAAAAATTTACTATAATAAGAACAACCGATGACTAACTATTTATGAAACTATTATGGAAACAGATAATCAAGAATGATGATTATGATATTACTCAGTTCTGAAGAAACAAAGAAGAACAACTCATACCAAACATATGAAGAAAATGATTTTGACAAGAAAATAATAAGACATTGATGAAAGGCAAAGAGAAATAATGACCACATGAAAAAATGTAATATTAATAAATTAATTTTAATGAATACAAAATCGGATTAATAACTTTCTGAGAGAGAGAAAAGAAAGAAAAATATGTTTATATAATATGATCAAAGTAACAACTTGAAAGTCAATTATAAAGAAACCAATTGAAAAAACTAAATGACATAAAATAAAACCATTCAAATAATTAATAAGAACTAAAGAGAAAATAATATATATAAAAAAGTATGCTATCAATGTAAATAACCAGAAGAAGATGTAATGAGAATTCAGATGAAGAAGGAAAAAGTTACACCATAACTAGTAACAAACATATTAACAAAAGTTTCCAACCATAATAAAAATGAATATATCAGACGAGCTAGAAAGTTAGAAGAAAATATAATGAGAATAATAAATATTAAGAAGAATAACTAAGATAGAAAATGTGAGGTAATCTGAGAAACAACGAAGTGAAGTATCCAAAGATATTTTTATTAGTCGAAAATGAGACTATTCTATATGTAATTTTTATTCGATGACTGTCTGTAGATAATTCCAGCAGCATTATGTTTTTGAGCAGAGATGATTTGCCTCTGGACTCAACTAGAAGTGAAGTATGGCCAGCAGATTATATGTAGCCACAAGTGCCTCTCTGGACTGCCCCAGCTCACATGTTAGGGAATGTTAGGGAATTAATATCCCAGGGATAAAACACAAGTTTAAGAAAAAGGAAAAATATAATAATAATAATATATCTCAGAAAACACTAACTATACAAGAAGAATCAATGTCAAATAAGAGACTATAAAGTTTATTAAGCTCAAGTATGAAGAAACCGATATAGAAATAGGAAGGAAAACGAAGAATAATAAATAAATATAAAGTTATCATAAGCAATTATTTCATCCATAATCAAGTCTGAAATAATCACTTCTGGAGGAGAGCAATCTGTAGCATGACAGATAATGCCAATAATTGTGAATGGTAAAATGATCATAAAAATAAGATAAAAACATTTTAAAATCCGAGAAAGCAAAATAAAAAATTAATAAAGAACCACCGTGAAGTATAATCATAGATTAAAGTAAAAGTTCATTTAAAACCAATGTTACAATGAGTGATGAATCATCAAAGTAAACTGCTAAACTAAAGTTAAAAAAGGTAATACCCAGGTGGGATAGGAGTAGGTAAGGAAGAAACCCAAAACATGACAACATCCACAAGAAGATAGAAAATGGAAATATTTTTATAAGGAATAAGAAGAAGAGGAGGAATCAATGAAGAAACAAGAACAAGACAGCATCCACAAGAAGAAGAGTGCTCTTATAAAAAACCCAAACCCCAAAAGAAAGTGATAAAAATAAATAAAATGAAAGTATAACAAAAATATCAAATTTAGAAACTATGTAAAATAAATGTAAGCCAAAAGTGTATAAAGTAAGAATTGAAAGTGAACCAATGTGAAATAATTATAATGCAAAAAACAAACCTTCATTACCTTCTATAAATAGATTTCTTGATTTTAATAAAACTATAAAACTATTTAGAAATAAAATACAAGAATAAAAAGGGATCAGTGCAAGTTTTTGTGTTATATTAAATAAACCAAATGTGTCAATATTGAAGTTCACAAACTAATTAAATTGTGAAATAATACAACTTTGCAAAGTGTTTATATTGTGTCCATGAATAATAATAAATAAAGTATTATCATGACAGATAATACAGGAGTTTCTAAATAATAGCTGCCACTCTTTATTTACAACATTCCTTAGAATTACAGTAAGTAAAGCAAGAGCAGGCATATAAAAAGTGAAGTGAAGAATCATTACCACAAATACCAAACAAACAAAAAACAGCTAAAAACTGAAAATGAACCTAGTGTAAGAAATAGTGTATAGGAGAGAAGGAAAGAAATGTTTTGTTTATTTAGAATAAGTTTAAATAGCTCGAGGATAAAATATCTAAGAGTACAATCCTTTTAATATAAAAATTTTATTATGAAAATGTTTATTGCTTTTTAAAAATAATTAATCCAGAGTAAAATGTCTGAGTTTGAAAGACTATTGTTAATTTCAATCATGTGTTATGAATTAAGAGTATAATTTATATACTAATTGTTATTTTGTTAAAATAAGAAAATGTTAATCAATATTATATTATAATAGAAAGTCAGAGAGGGTATAAACAAAAATATTATTTAAAAACTTTGTATGTAAAAACTGTTAAAAATCTAGGCCAAATGTTAAAACTAAACAGCATTAAAATTAAGGAATTAAGTACAGAAAAACAATTAAACTGATGGAATTTATATAAGGTAAATCAGTCATAGAGTCATGTAATTGGAACTATAAGTAAGGAAGATTTTGTAAAAAGGTAGTGAGAATTATTGTTAAAAATGCAAATGTAAAAACTGAAAATTCTAAGAGGGGAGTTACATATTAAGGTATAACAGTTAAAAAGAGAATCAATTAATCTAATTACAAGAAATTAAGGGAAGATAAACCTTTTATATCAATCTGAGATTTAATACAATCATTAATATAACATGTAAAATGGCAACATTTTGGAAAAAGGACAGGAAGTGAATTTTAAAACTTATAATTTTCAAAATGAAGTAAAAATGTCATTTTAGATCAAATACCTAGTAAAACTACCTTATTAGGTATCAAATCAAACAGAATGAACTGAAGAAGAAGATTATGTGTTTAGTTATTAATAAATTTAAATAATAACAAAAATATATTCAATTATATAATGTCAAAATTTCAAATGCACAGGATGTAAACAATTTTGAAACAATGGATTGCCAATATTAATTTGGCTAAGACTTTATGAGAAGACGAAGGAAGTGAATTAGTTCATTATTAGATGTCGAATAGTACACTTGAGACGAGCTCTTAGCCAATTTTAACCTAATAGCTAAAACTTAAATGGCGTATATGCGACAAGCCTAGCCTGAAGTGAAAAACACGAGTTTCGTAAAAATACATATAAACAGTAAATTCAGTGGAACGAACACCTACAAACATTAAATTAATACAATACAGCACAAAACACCAGTGAATATAACATTTAAACGATTAAAACAGTAATAACACACCACGAAACAAAAGTGCAAATCTCGACCTAACTGACGAAAGTGAAATTAACTTAACACTACACAATTTTTAGAAGTGGACCACTAACACTCAACCAGAAACACTACACAATAACCAGAAGGAAGAATCGCAGCTACAGGAACGAAAATTCGTAGGGAAAGCAGCTTTTATTGGACGCAGAATTAGCGAGGTGCGTTCATCTATCAACTGAACTCGAAGCGGCCATCTTTCTTCCCACAATCCAATGGGACTCTGCCTATGAAGCTAAATGGTTTGAAAAATTTCTTTAATCACTGTTATATATTAAATGCCATATATGTACTTTTAATTTTTAAGCTGATATATATTGTAATGTTATACTTTTCATACTTTGCCCTTTTTCTCTGACTATATCTAAAATAACTGTTAAAAGAACCCGAATATAAATAATTGTACGAACTATTGAAAAATACCCTGAGAATCGATTAATCAATCGATAGAAAATCGATCAAATAACTATTTGTTAATAAAATTCCTTATTTACTACAAAACTGAATATTATTTATTCCTAAAAGCTAATTAGCATAATACGTAATTTTAATTGAGCTAACTACCAGAATTTCACTACCTAGAAGGAAGATAACCTACAAATAAGAAAAGTTCACATATCGATTGTTCTTGGAGACAATTCTATTAACTGGTGAAGGAATATTAAAAATATAGAAAAGGATTTAATTCTTTTAAAACAAATAATAAAAAGTCTGAAACACCACAGAACATAATTAAATAATTAATATTTAATTAATTATAAAAAAAAATTTTCACAAACAAATTAACAAATTTAAATTAATTTGTAACAAATTGGCAACCAACTGAGGGGCTTTAATTAGTGATTGACAGGCCACTATAATTTTCCCAATCCCTAATTGGAGCTTGGCAGCAGTTATAAAGTCAGAACAAAGGGAAAATGCAACGACGAGCAACATCAAAGAAACGGGCGGCGGAAGCCGAAAAGGAAATTGAAATTGATATGGAGGACAAAGAAGTGACGCCAGTAGAAGACGTAAAAATGTTATTACCCTCAATGGAACCTAAACAACCCTCACCACCAGAGGAACAGCCCGAGAAACCCTCACAAACAGAGAACACGACAATACAAGAGATGTTCAGAGTGATGATGGAAGAAATGAAATCCTGTAAAGAAGAAATGAGTAAGAAAATGGATTCCACAAAAGAAGAAAATAGTAAAGAAAGGAAGGAAGACAAGGAAGGAAGATTTGAGTGAAATAAATAAAAATATAGAATCATCAAAAGAAAAATTAGAAGAATTGAAAGAGGACAACCGATCCTTGAATCAGAAAATTGATGAAATCAATCAGAAGATGGAGGAAACCAGCAAGAAGATGGAAGAAAAATTGGAGGAGAATAACAAGAAAATGGAAGAGAAAATGGGGGAGAAGTTGGAAGAATTGACCAACTATTAAGAGAAGAATTAAGGGAGGTTAACCAGGAAAATTTGGACAAGTTAGACGAAAGGATTGAGTTGCTAAGAGAAGAAATGAGCAAGGAACTCAACGATAATAAGGAGTACACCAACAAGAAAATAGAAGAAGAAACCATCGTGATAAAACAACAGATCATGGACATTGAAGGAAAATGTAACCAGACCGAGAAGGAAGTACAGGAATTCAAGGAAGTGGTAAACATCAAGTTTACTAATATTGAAGAGCATAGTCGCAGGAAAGTGGAAGAACACCGGAAGGAAACTCAGGAAGAATACGGGAAAGTACGGAGCCAAGTCGCGGAAAGGTGTGATGGAATGGAAGAGGCTATGACCAATATCACGGGTCAGGTACGGCAGAGCCAAGAAGAAATGGAAGTCTTGAGAAGTCGACCCACTAACTTTACCGGAATACCAATCAATGAAAACCGAGAATGGTTGAATTTCCGGCAGTACAAGAGAAAACCAATGGAGTTCCTAGCCCGGATAGAAGAGTACTTTGCCAAGCATAGAGGGAGTAGGTGGAATAATAACCGGGAGATATTGGATGAGTCGTTCAGGGAAATGACCGACAACTGGTGGATGGCGAACCGAAGCGAGATTGCGGACTACCAACAGTTCAGGAACCTGTTTAAAGCTAAATACTGGTCAGAAACCACCCAGAACCTGATACAAGATAATATTTGCCATGGGCGATACAGGGCACAACTAGGGAGCAGCACCATGACGGCCTATTTCTTAGGGAAGGTGTGTCTGGCAAAACATCTAGAACCGGCAATACCCGAAGAATGCCTAGTGAACAAGTTATCCTACCACTACGACGAAGATATTATCAGAGCAAGGAGAGGTAGCCAGATTAAAACAGTGCAGGCCATGACCGAGTTACTGGAAAGCTATGAAAACGAAGAATACTACCGTCAGAGTAGAAGGAGGAATGATAGAACAGAGGTGAGAAGTAACCAGTACCCCAGTAACGGTAATAACTACCAAGGAAACCGTAACCAGCAGAATAGTTACAACGGCAATAATAACCCACCGAACAATAATAATAACTTTAATAGCAATCAAAATAGTAATAGGAACAACAACCAATACCCAAATAACCGTAATAATTATTATCAACCTCCTAACAATTCCTTTAGTCAGAGAAACCCCTACCCCGGTAATACTGAACGGTATTACCAAAACAATAGAAACTATAACAATAATAACAGAGTTTCCCGTCCACGAGTGAATTTTATAAGAGCTGAAGATCGGGGGCCAAGAAGATACAACCGTCAGCGAAGGAATAGTTTCCACGATGGAGATCGTCGGCGAACAAGTGAAGAACGTGATGGTCCAAGGTACGAGCAACATAGAAGGAGTACCAGTCTAGATGATCCTGGCCGACAACAAAACAGAGAACAAACATTCGAACAGAATACAGAGCGGCAGGAACCGACGCAAGGTTTCCAAAACGACGACTCGGTCAATCCGAATACCAACGATGAAAACAATAATTTAAACGGGAGGAGGCAGTGATAAGCTATCACGACCCTTTACTGCTCCTATCTCCTGGGTATAAAAACGAGTTGCAAGAGGCAACCGAACCAAAAAACATCATCATTAGCAACAACTATTTGAAGAACATAAGAACTGAACTATTGGAGGAAAACGAAACGAGCCTCGATAGTCAGAACAATGAAATGTTGTATATAAAAGCGGAAGTAGAAGGAATCCCCGCAAAAATCATGATTGATACCGGTGCTAATATATCAATAATAAATGTAATCGAACTGGAAAGAATCCAGAAAGAATGTGGTAAAACTTTGCCAATGTTACCAGTAAATAATATTGTCTTAATAGGTGCAACTGGCCGCCAGAACAAAACGATTAGAAACCAAGTTTCTATGAACGTCGTTAGCCGTGGTATAGCTTTGAATATGGTATTTTTAGTCGCCACCGGATTGCCATTCAATATATTGGTAGGTTGCGATGTATTGAGAAGGAACTCCGCCATTATCGACCTGAACCAAGAAAAGGTATCACTATTTTCAGACGGAATAACGTGGACAGCAGATTTAGTGGGAGGCGAGAATATACTTCCCAGTAATATACCAACAACTTCGTAAGATAAATTTTGTAGAGAACAGCTCCCTGAATAAACCGATAATATATAATAACGGAGAAGAGGATTTATGGTCAGTGAAGATACAAGAAATACGGGACTTCCAGTGTGGAAACACCAACGAGAAAATACCCATACACCAAGCAAATCGTTTGATAAGAGTGTACGAAAAATATAAATCAGTATTTTCAGATGAACCTGGTAAAGTAAAGAACTACCAGTGTAAACTTGAGTTTAAGGAAAACGTGGAATTTAACCGGAGGTCATATCCCATCGCGCATTCACTGAAAGAGGCCGTGAGAACGGAAATTAATAAGATGATCAGCAGTGACATAATTGAGATTAGTCAATCTTCATACACTAGTCCAATCATAGCTGTTCCCAAGAAAAACGGACAAGTCCGGCTTTGTTTGGATGCGCGCGAGCTAAATAAAACAATCGTTAATGACCGAACATCACCCGGTGAGATAGAGGAGATATTGAAACGATTTCACGGCACCAAGTTTATCAGTAGATGGGACACTGTGTGTGGTTACTGGCAAGTGGAGTTGCACCCACAGAGCCGTCAATATGTGGCGTTCATATTCGAAGGGCGCAATTACCAGTTCAAGAGATTGCCCTTCGGACTTGTAAATTCAGTAGCCATCTTTGTGGCCTGTATGGACCAGATATTAGGACAGGAAGCACTCCAATTTACCACAGTCTATGTAGACGATCTGCTGATTACTTCGGAAACCTGGGAGGAACACTGTTACAGAGTAGAACATGCACTCGAGAAATTAGCAAAGAATAATATAACTCTCAAATTGGAGAAATCCAAATTCATTCCTCGAGAAGTACAGTTCTTAGGTTTTAACCTAGATGATCAAGGTATAACCCCATCATCAGAGAAAGTGGAGGCGATTCAGAAGTTCCCTAAACCAAAGAACAGGAAACAGTTACAATCTTTCCTCGGACTCTGTAACTATTACAGAAAGTTTCAGCACCAATATTCCGAGCTGACAGCCAAGTTTCAACCACAATTGTCTGCAAAGCACAAATGGACCTGGGGAGAAGAACAGGATGTTACTTTCCAGCTCATCAAAGACAATTTCTTAGAGATTGTTATACTTCGTCACCCGGATTTTAAGAAACCTTTCTTTTTGAATTGTGATGCTAGCAACATCAGCTTAGGAACAACTTTATATCAGGAAGATGAGGAGGGTCACCATCTGGTGATTAGCTTTGCTAGTCGTACCCTGAATCAATGCGAGAAGAACTACAATGTGACCGAGAAAGAATTGCTTAGCATAGTATTCGCATGTAGCAAATTCCGGACATATATTCTCGGGTATCCAGTTACCGTCCGCACTGATCATAAATCCATCTCATTCCTACGTAGGTGCAAGTTGGGTCACGGCCGACTGGCTAGATGAGTACTCGCCCTGCAAGAGTACAACCTACAATGGGAGTACATCCCGGGGAAAAAGAATGTTGTAGCCGATGTGTTGTCACGCATTAATTTGGAAGACCAGACCTTTGAGGGAGAGAAGGAGAGCTTAGTCAAAATCTACAATCTTATTAAAACAAGATCCGATTTAGAAGCTTTATTGGTAAACATTCGGATCCACCAACAGTCTGACCCTAAACTAAAAAACATTATTAATCGATTGGAAGCAGACGATGACACAGTTTCTAAATATTACCATGTTAACAAAGGTATACTATTCGTTAAAACAGCCTTGAATAAAGAAACATGGAAGTTGATTATTCCGAACCACATCGAAAAAGAGATCATAATCGATTACCATATAAGGTATGGCGATATGGGAGCGCTGAAAGTGATACAGGCTTTAGAGGAGAATTGTCAAATAAAAAACATTAACCGAAAGGTAAGAAATTACCTAAAATCATGTAATATTTGCCAGTGCGTTAAAGTTAATAACGAAAAGAAGGAAGGTATAATGATACCCATAACATCTAAAGCAAAACTGGAAAAAGTGTTTTTAGACATCTGCGGACCATTTCCCTGTAGTGGCGGTCGACACAGATACAAATACCTCATCATAATTATGGACCATTTTACAAAGTACATAAAGCTATATCCGGTTAATCGGGCAACCACAGCAAAAGTTCTTGGAGTCATAACGGAGTTATATGTGCCAGAAATAGGTAAACCATCTTCAATCATTACTGACCATGGAACACAGTTCAAAGGGAGAAGATAGCGGGACACATTATTATCACTGCGGATTAAAACATACAAGACGTCAGTCTACCACCCAAGTAGTAATCCGGCAGAGAGGGTACTGAGAGAAGTGGGGAGAATCTTGAGAACGTACTGTCACAACCAACAGAAAAAGTGGCAAGAGTACTTATCAGCCACAGAGAAGTTCCTAAATTTTGCTCACCATCCAGCTATAGGAATTACCCCTTACTCCGCCATGTACGAGAAACCAACCCCCCAAGAGATTGAAGAGGTAATAGAGTTCCCGATGAATGATGGTCATAAGTTTGACAAAGTGAAATTTTATAGCAAGGTGGCCGAAGACCAAGAGAAACGGCAAGCCAAATATCAAAAGGCGATTGGACGAGTAATAACTTATAAAGAGGGAGAAAAGGTATTGTTAAAAAACCGAGAACTACCCAGCACCCTAGAAGGGATAACGAAAAAACTAATGTTACTCTATACTGGACCATATCTCGTTGCCAAAAATAATAACAACAATACATACGAACTGAAAGAAATAGTTTCCGGAAGAGTCAAAGGAGTGTACAACCAAGCCTCCATAAAGAAATATTATGAAGATTGAATTTTGAATTTTGTAATAAAAAACAATAAAAATTCTAAAGAATTGTAAGACCAGCTTACATAAAAAATTTTTAAAAGAGAATAATTTGAGAATAATTAAAAAGAAAAGAATTTGTGATAATGTAATAAATCCCCGAAATTCTAAAATATTAGTAAGGTCAACTTACGCAAACAATTTTGAAAGAAAACATTTGGAATTATTAAAAAGAAGAATATGAATTTTGTATAAAATTGTCAAAATTCTAAAATATAAATAAGATCAACTTATACAAATAACTTTGAAGAGAATAATTTGAGACTAATTAAAAAGAAGAATATGAATTTTGAATAAAAAATCATCAAATTTAAAAAAGAGTAAGAACAACTTACCAGCGATTTTGGAAAGAGAATAATTTGAAGTTAAAAAGAATGAATTTTAAAATTTATCAGAACTATCAAAATCCAAAAATAAGTAAGGCCAACTTACACAAATAATTTTGAAAGAAAACATTTGGGATTAATTAATAAGAAAAAGAATATGAATTTTGTAATAAAAAACCCTCAAAATTTAAAAAGAGATAATAAGATCAACTTACAACTAATTATTTATGGAATTTAAGATTGAAAAAGAAAAAGAAGAATTGTATTTTATTGAAAAACAATAATAAGACCAAATTACACAAATAGATTTGAAGAAAATAATGTGATTAATTAAAAAAGAAAAAGAAAGAATCCAGAATAAATGTGAATATCAGACATTTGAAGGAGTAGACAAAAAAAAACAAAAAAGAGTGTGATATACTAGAGAAGGCAATAATTTGGAAATAAAGAGAAGAATCATTAATATAATAAAATTATAAAAAACTAAAAAAGAAAAAATTTACTATAATAAGAACAACCGATGACTAACTATTTATGAAACTATTATGGAAACAGATAATCAAGAATGATGATTATGATATTACTCAGTTCTGAAGAAACAAAGAAGAACAACTCATACCAAACATATGAAGAAAATGATTTTGACAAGAAAATAATAAGACATTGATGAAAGGCAAAGAGAAATAATGACCACATGAAAAAATGTAATATTAATAAATTAATTTTAATGAATACAAAATCGGATTAATAACTTTCTGAGAGAGAGAAAAGAAAGAAAAATATGTTTATATAATATGATCATAGTAACAACTTGAAAGTCAATTATAAAGAAACCAATTGAAAAAACTAAATGACATAAAATAAAACCATTCAAATAATTAATAAGAACTAAAGAGAAAATAATATATATAAAAAAGTATGCTATCAATGTAAATAACCAGAAGAAGATGTAATGAGAATTCAGATGAAGAAGGAAAAAGTTACACCATAACTAGTAACAAACATATTAACAAAAGTTTCCAACCATAATAAAAATGAATATATCAGACGAGCTAGAAAGTTAGAAGAAAATATAATGAGAATAATAAATATTAAGAAGAATAACTATGTTAGAAACAACGAAGTGAAGTATCCAAAGATATGTTTATTAGTCGAAAATGAGACTATTCTATATGTAATTTTTATTCGAAGACTGTCTGTAGATAATTCCAGCAGCATTATGTTTTTGAGCAGAGATGATTTGCCTCTGGACTCAACTAGAAGTGAAGTATGGCCAGCAGATTATATGTAGCCACAAGTGCCTCTCTGGACTGCCCCAGCTCACATGTTAGGGAATGTTAGGGAATTAATATCCCAGGGATAAAACACAAGTTTAAGAAAAAGGAAAAATATAATAATAATAATATATCTCAGAAAACACTAACTATACAAGAAGAATCAATGTCAAATAAGAGACTATAAAGTTTATTAAGCTCAAGTATGAAGAAACCGATATAGAAATAGGAAGGAAAACGAAGAATAATAAATAAATATAAAGTTATCATAAGCAATTATTTCATCCATAATCAAGTCTGAAATAATCACTTCTGGAGGAGAGCAATCTGTAGCATGACAGATAATGCCAATAATTGTGAATGGTAAAATGATCATAAAAATAAGATAAAAACATTTTAAAATCCGAGAAAGCAAAATAAAAAATTAATAAAGAACCACCGTGAAGTATAATCATAGATTAAAGTAAAAGTTCATTTAAAACCAATGTTACAATGAGTGATGAATCATCAAAGTAAACTGCTAAACTAAAGTTAAAAAAGGTAATACCCAGGTAGGATAGGAGTAGGTAAGGAAGAAACCCAAAACATGACAACATCCACAAGAAGATAGAAAATGGAAATATTTTTATAAGGAATAAGAAGAAGAGGAGGAATCAATGAAGAAACAAGAACAAGACAGCATCCACAAGAAGAAGAGTGCTCTTATAAAAAACCCAAACCCCAAAAGAAAGTGATAAAAATAAATAAAATGAAAGTATAACAAAAATATCAAATTTAGAAACTATGTAAAATAAATGTAAGCCAAAAGTGTATAAAGTAAGAATTGAAAGTGAACCAATGTGAAATAATTATAATGCAAAAAACAAACCTTCATTACTTTCTATAAATAGATTTCTTGATTTTAATAAAACTATAAAACTATTTAGAAATAAAATACAAGAATAAAAAGGGATCAGTGCAAGTTTTTGTGTTATATTAAATAAACCAAATGTGTCAATATTGAAGTTCACAAACTAATTAAATTGTGAAATAATACAACTTTGCAAAGTGTTTATATTGTGTCCATGAATAATAATAAATAAAGTATTATCATGACAGATAATACAGGAGTTTCTAAATAATAGCTGCCACTCTTTATTTACAACATTCCTTAGAATTACAGTAAGTAAAGCAAGAGCAGGCATATAAAAAGTGAAGTGAAGAATCATTACCACAAATACCAAACAAACAAAAAAACAGCTAAAAACTGAAAATGAACCTAGTGTAAGAAATAGTGTATAGGAGAGAAGGAAAGAAATGTTTTGTTTATTTAGAATAAGTTTAAATAGCTCGAGGATAAAATATCTAAGAGTACAATCCTTTTAATATAAAAATTTTATTATGAAAATGTTTATTGCTTTTTAAAAATAATTAATCCAGAGTAAAATGTCTGAGTTTGAAAGACTATTGTTAATTTCAATCATGTGTTATGAATTAAGAGTATAATTTATATACTAATTGTTATTTTGTTAAAATAAGAAAATGTTAATCAATATTATATTATAATAGAAAGTCAGAGAGGGTATAAACAAAAATATTATTTAAAAACTTTGTATGTAAAAACTGTTAAAAATCTAGGCCAAATGTTAAAACTAAACAGCATTAAAATTAAGGAATTAAGTACAGAAAAACAATTAAACTGATGGAATTTATATAAGGTAAATCAGTCATAGAGTCATGTAATTGGAACTATAAGTAAGGAAGATTTTGTAAAAAGATAGTGAGAATTATTGTTAAAAATGCAAATGTAAAAACTGAAAATTCTAAGAGGCGAGTTACATATTAAGGTATAACAGTTAAAAAGAGAACCAATTAATCTAATTACAAGAAATTAAGGGAAGATAAACCTTTTATATCAATCTGAGATTTAATACAATCATTAATATAACATGTAAAATGGCAACATTTTGGAAAAAGGACAGGAAGTGAATTTTAAAACTTATAATTTTCAAAATGAAGTAAAAATGTCATTTTAGATCAAATACCTAGTAAAACTACCTTATTAGGTATCAAATCAAACAGAATGAACTGAAGAAGAAGATTATGTGTTTAGTTATTAATAAATTTAAATAATAACAAAAATATATTCAATTATATAATGTCAAAATTTCAAATGCACAGGATGTAAACAATCTTGAAACAATGGATTACCAATATTAATTTGGCTAAGACTTTATGAGAAGACGAAGGAAGTGAATTAGTTCATTATTAGATGTCGAATAGTACACTTGAGACGAGCTCTTAGTCAATTTTAACCTAATAGCTAAAACTTAAATGGCGTATATGCGACAAGCCTAGCCTGAAGTGAAAAACGCGAGTTTCGTAAAAATACATATAAACAGTAAATTCAGTGGAACGAACACCTACAAACATTAAATTAATACAATACAGAACAAAACACCAGTGAATATAACATTTAAACGATTAAAACAGTAATAACACACCACGAAACAAAAGTGCAAATCTCGACCTAACTGACGAAAGTGAAATTAACTTAACACTACACAATTTTTAGAAGTGGACCACTAACACTCAACCAGAAACACTACACAATATCCAGAAGCAAGAATCGCAGCTACAGGAACGAAAATTCGTAGGGAAAGCAGCTTTTATTGGACGCAGAATTAGCGAGGTGCATTCATCTATCAACTGAACTCGAAGCGGCCATCTTTCTTCCCACAATCCAATGGGACTCTGCCTATGAAGCTAAATGGTTTGAAAAATTTCTTTAATCACTGTTATATATTAAATGCCATATATGTACTTTTAATTTTTAAGCTGATATATATTGTAATGTTATACTTTTCATACTTTGCCCTTTTTCTCTGACTATATCTAAAATAACTGTTAAAAGAACCCGAATATAAATAATTGTACGAACTATTGAAAAATACCCTGAGAATCGATTAATCAATCGATAGAAAATCGATCAAATAACTATTTGTTAATAAAATTCCTTATTTACTACAAAACTGAATATTATTTATTCCTAAAAGCTAATTAGCATAATACGTAATTTTAATTGAGCTAACTACCAGAATTTCACTACCTAGAAGGAAGATAACCTACAAATAAGAAAAGTTCACATATCGATTGTTCTTGGAGACAATTCTATTAACTGGTGAATGAATATTAAAAATACAGAAAAGGATTTAATTCTTTTAAAACAAATAATAAAAAGTGTGAAACACCACAGAACATAATTAAATAATTAATATTAAATTAATTATAAAAAAATTTTTCACAAACAAATTAACAAATTTAAATTAATTTGTAACAAATTGGCAACCAACTGAGGGGCTTTAATTAGTGATTGACAGGCCACTATAATTTTCCCAATCCCTAATTGGAGCTTGGCAGCAGTTATAAAGTCAGAACAAAGGGAAAATGCAACGACGAGCAACATCAAAGAAACGGGCGGCGGAAGCCGAAAAGGAAATTGAAATTGATATGGAGGACAAAGAAGTGACGCCAGTAGAAGACGTAAAAATGTTATTACCCTCAATGGAACCTAAACAACCCTCACCACCAGAGGAACAGCCCGAGAAACCCTCACAAACAGAGAACACGACAATACAAGAGATGTTCAGAGTGATGATGGAAGAAATCAAATCCAGTAAAGAAGAAATGAGTAAGAAAATGGATTCCACAAAAGAAGAAAATAGTAAAGAAAGGAAGGAAGACAAACAGTCCTTGAAGGAAGATTTGAGTGAAATAAATAAAAATATAGAATCATCAAAAGAAAAATTAGAAGAATTGAAAGAGGACAACCGATCCTTGAGTCAGAAAATTGATGAAATTAATCAGAAAATGGAGGAAACCAGCAAGAAGATGGAAGAAAAATTGGAGGAGAATAACAAGAAAATGGAAGAGAAAATGGGGGAGAAGTTGGAAGAATTGACCAACTATTAAGAGAAGAATTAAGGGAGGTTAACCAGGAAAATTTGGACAAGTTAGACGAAAGGATTGAGTTGCTAAGAGAAGAAATGAGCAAGGAACTCAACGATAATAAGGAGTACACCAACAAGAAAATAGAAGAAGAAACCATCGTGATAAAACAACAGATCATGGACATTGAAGGAAAATGTAACCAGACCGAGAAGGAAGTACAGGAATTCAAGGAAGTGGTAAACATCAAGTTTACTAATATTGAAGAGCATAGTCGCAGGAAAGTGGAAGAACACCGGAAGGAAACTCAGGAAGAATACGGGAAAGTACGGAGCCAAGTCGCGGAAAGGTGTGATGGAATGGAAGAGGCTATGACCAATATCACGGGTCAGGTACGGCAGAGCCAAGAAGAAATGGAAGTCTTGAGAAGTCGACCCACTAACTTTACCGGAATACCAATCAATGAAAACCGAGAATGGTTGAATTTCCGGCAGTACAAGAGAAAACCAATGGAGTTCCTAGCCCGGATAGAAGAGTACTTTGCCAAGCATAGAGGGAGTAGGTGGAATAATAACCGGGAGATATTGGATGAGTCGTTCAGGGAAATGACCGACAACTGGTGGATGGCGAACCGAAGCGAGATTGCGGACTACCAACAGTTCCAGTTCAGGAACCTGTTTAAAGCTAAATACTGGTCAGAAACCACCCAGAACCTGATACAAGATAATATTTGCCATGGGCGATACAGGGCACAACTAGGGAGCAGCACCATGACGGCCTATTTCTTAGGGAAGGTGTGTCTGGCAAAACATCTAGAACCGGCAATACCCGAAGAATGCCTAGTGAACAAGTTATCCTACCACTACGACGAAGATATTATCAGAGCAAGGAGAGGTAGCCAGATTAAAACAGTGCAGGCCATGACCGAGTTACTGGAAAGCTATGAAAACGAAGAATACTACCGTCAGAGTAGAAGGAGGAATGATAGAACAGAGGTGAGAAGTAACCAGTACCCCAGTAACGGTAATAACTACCAAGGAAACCGTAACCAGCAGAATAGTTACAACGGCAATAATAACCCACCGAACAATAATAATAACTTTAATAGCAATCAAAATAGTAATAGAAACAACAACCAATACCCAAATAACCGTAATAATTATTATCAAACTCCTAACAATTCCTATAGTCAGAGAAACCCCTACCCCGGTAATACTGAACGGTATTACCAAAACAATAGAAACTATAACAATAATAACAGAGTTTCCCGTCCACGAGTGAATATTATAAGAGCTGAAGATCGGGGGCCAAGAAGATACAACCGTCAGCGAAGGAATAGTTTCCACGATGGAGATCGTCGGCGAACAAGTGAAGAACGTGATGGTCCAAGGTACGAGCAACATAGAAGGAGTACCAGTCTAGATGATCCTGGCCGACAACAAAACAGAGAACAAACATTCGAACAGAATACAGAGCGGCAGGAACCGACGCAAGGTTTCCAAAACGACGACTCGGTCAATCCGAATACCAACGATGAAAACAATAATTTAAACAGGAGGAGGCAGTGATAAGCTATCACGACCCTTTACTGCTCCTATCTCCTGGGTATAAAAACGAGTTGCAAGAGGCAACTGCACCAAAAAACATCATCATTAGCAACAACTATTTGAAGAACATAAGAACTGAACTATTGGAGGAAAACGAAACGAGCCTCGATAGTCAGAACAATGAAATGTTGTATATAAAAGCGGAAGTAGAAGGAATCCCCGCAAAAATCATGATTGATACCGGTGCTAATATATCAATAATAAATGTAATCGAACTGGAAAGAATCCAGAAAGAATGTGGTAAAACTTTGCCAATGTTACCAGTAAATAATATTGTCTTAATAGGTGCAACTGGCCGCCAGAACAAAACGATTAGAAACCAAGTTTCTACGAACGTCGTTAGCCGTGGTATAGCTTTGAATATGGTATTTTTAGTCGCCACCGGGTTGCCATTCAATATATTGGTAGGTTGCGATGTATTGAGAAGGAACTCCGCCATTATCGACCTGAACCAAGAAAAGGTATCACTATTTTCTGACGGAATAACGTGGACAGCAGATTTAGTGGGAGGCGAGAATATACTTCCCAGTAATATACCAACAACTCCGTAAGATAAATTTTGTAGAGAACAGCTCCCTAAATAAACCGATAATATATAATAACGGAGAAGAGGATTTATGGTCAGTGAAGATACAAGAAATACGGGACTTCCAGTGTGGAAACACCAACGAGAAAATACCCATACACCAAGCAAATCGTTTGATAAGAGTGTACGAAAAATATAAATCAGTATTTTCAGATGAACCTGGTAAAGTAAAGAACTACCAGTGTAAACTTGAGTTTAAGGAAAACGTGGAATTTAACCGGAGGTCATATCCCATCGCGCATTCACTGAAAGAGGCCGTGAGAACGGAAATTAATAAGATGATCAGCAGTGACATAATTGAGATTAGTCAATCTCCATACACTAGTCCAATCATTGCTGTTCCCAAGAAAAACGGACAAGTCCGCCTTTGTTTGGATGCGCGCGAGCTAAATAAAACAATCGTTAATGACCGAACATCACCCGGTGAGATAGAGGAGATATTGAAACGATTTCACGGCACCAAGTTTATCAGTACATGGGACACTGTGTGTGGTTACTGGCAAGTGGAGTTGCACCCACAGAGCCGTCAATATGTGGCGTTCATATTCGAAGGGCGCAATTACCAGTTCAAGAGATTGCCCTTCGGACTTGTAAATTCAGTAGCCATCTTTGTGGCCTGTATGGACCAGATATTAGGACAGGAAGCACTCCAATTTACCACAGTCTATGTAGACGATCTGCTGATTACTTCGGAAACCTGAGAGGAACACTGTTACAGAGTAGAACATGCACTCGAGAAATTAGCAAAGAATAATATAACTCTCAAATTGGAGAAATCCAAATTCATTCCTCGAGAAGTACAGTTCTTAGGTTTTAACCTAGATGATCAAGGTATAACCCCATCATCAGAGAAAGTGGAGGCGATTCAGAAGTTCCCTAAACCAAAAAACAGGAAACAGTTACAATCTTTCCTCGGACTCTGTAACTATTACAGAAAGTTTCAGCACCAATATTCCGAGCTGACAGCCAAGTTTCAACCACAATTGTCTGCAAAGCACAAATGGACCTGGGGAGAAGAAGAGGATGTTACTTTCCAGCTCATCAAAGACAAGTTCTTAGAGATTGTTATACTTCGTCACCCGGATTTTAAGAAACCTTTCTTTTTGAATTGTGATGCTAGCAACATCAGCTTAGGAACAACTTTATATCAGGAAGATGAGGAGGGTCACCATCTGGTGATTAGCTTTGCTAGTCGTACCCTGAATCAATGCGAGAAGATCTACAATGTGACCGAGAAAGAATTGCTTAGCATAGTATTCGCATGTAGCAAATTCCGGACATATATTCTCGGGTATCCAGTTACCGTCCGCACTGATCATAAATCCATCTCATTCCTACGTAGGTGCAAGTTGGGTCACGGCCGACTGGCTAGATGAGTACTCGCCCTGCAAGAGTACAACCTACAATGGGAGTACATCCCGGGGAAAAAGAATGTTGTAGCCGATGTGTTGTCACGCATTAATTTGGAAGACCAGACCTTTGAGGGAGAGAAGGAGAGCTTAGTCAAAATCTACAATCTTATTAAAACAAGATCCGATTTAGAAGCTTTATTGGTAAACATTCGGATCCACCAACAGTCTGACCCTAAACTAAAAAACATTATTAATCGATTGGAAGCAGACGATGACACAGTTTCTAAATATTACCATGTTAACAAAGGTATACTATTCGTTAAAACAGCCTTGAATAAAGAAACATGGAAGTTGATTATTCCGAACCACATCGAAAAAGAGATCATAATCGATTACCATATAAGGTATGGCGATATGGGAGCGCTGAAAGTGATACAGGCTTTAGAGGAGAATTGTCAAATAAAAAACATTAACCGAAAGGTAAGAAATTACCTAAAATCATGTAATATTTGCCAGTGCGTTAAAGTTAATAACGAAAAGAAGGAAGGTATAATGATACCCATAACATCTAAAGCAAAACTGGAAAAAGTGTTTTAGACATCTGCGGACCATTTCCCTGTAGTGGCGGTCGACACAGATACAAATACCTCATCATAATTATGGACCATTTTACAAAGTACATAAAGCTATATCCGGTTAATCGGGCAACCACAGCAAAAGTTCTTGGAGTCATAACGGAGTTATATGTGCCAGAAATAGGTAAACCATCTTCAATCATTACTGACCATGGAACACAGTTCAAAGGGAGAAGATAGCGGGACACATTATTATCACTTCGGATTAAAACATACAAGACGTCAGTCTACCACCCAAGTAGTAATCCGGCAGAGAGGGTACTGAGAGAAGTGGGGAGAATCTTGAGAACGTACTGTCACAACCAACAGAAAAAGTGGCAAGAGTACTTATCAGCCGCAGAGAAGTTCCTAAATTTTGCTCACCATCCAGCTATAGAAATTACCCCTTACTCCGCCATGTACGAGAAACCAACCCCCCAAGAGATTGAAGAGGTAATAGAGTTCCCGATGAATGATGGTCATAAGTTTGACAAAGTGAAATTTTATAACAAGGTGGCCGAAGACCAAGAGAAACGGCAAGCCAAATATCAAAAGGCGATTGGACGAGTAATAACTTATAAAGAGGGAGAAAAGGTATTGTTAAAAAACCGAGAACTACCCAGCACCCTAGAAGGGATAACGAAAAAACTAATGTTACTCTATACTGGACCATATCTCGTTGCCAAAAATAATAACAACAATACATACGAACTGAAAGAAATAGTTTCCGGAAGAGTCAAAGGAGTGTACAACCAAGCCTCCATAAAGAAATATTATGAAGATTGAATTTTGAATTTTGTAATAAAAAACCATAAAAATTCTAAAGAATTGTAAGACCAGCTTACATAAAAAATTTTTAAAAGAGAATAATTTGAGAATAATTAAAAAGAAAAGAATTTGTGATAAGGTAATAAATCCCCGAAATTCTAAAATATTAGTAAGGTCAACTTACGCAAACAATTTTGAAAGAAATCATTTGGAATAATTAAAAAGAAGAATATGAATTTTGTATAAAATTGTCAAAATTCTAAAATATAAATAAGATCAACTTATACAAATAACTTTGAAGAGAATAATATGAGACTAATTAAAAAGAAGAATATGAATTTTGAATAAAAAATTATCAAATTTAAAAAAGAGTAAGAACAACTTACCAGCGATTTTGGAAAGAGAATAATTTGAAGTTAAAAAGAATGAATTTTGAAAATTATCAGAACTATCAAAATCCAAAAATAAGTAAGGCCAACTTACACAAATAATTTTGAAAGAAAACATTTGGGATTAATTAATAAGAAAAATAATATGAATTTTGTAGTAAAAAACCGTCAAAATTTAAAAAGAGATAATAAGATCAACTTACAACTAATTATTTATGGAATTTAAGATTGAAAAAGAAAAAGAAGAATTGTATTTTATTGAAAAACAATAATAAGACCAAATTACACAAATAGATTTGAAGAAAATAATGTGATTAATTAAAAAAGAAAAAGAAAGAATCCAGAATAAATGTGAATATCAGACATTTGAAGGAGTAGAGAAAAAAAACAAAAAAGAGTGTGATATACTAGAGAAGGCAATAATTTGGAAATAAAGAGAAGAATCATTAATATAATAAAATTATAAAAAACTAAAAAAGAAAAAATTTACTATAATAAGAACAACCGATGACTAACTATTTATGAAACTATTATGGAAACAGATAATCAAGAATGATGATTATGATATTACTCAGTTCTGAAGAAACAAAGAAGAACAACTCATACCAAACATATGAAGAAAATGATTTTGACAAGAAAATAATAAGACATTGATGAAAGGCAAAGAGAAATAATGACCACATGAAAAAATGTAATATTAATAAATTAATTTTAATGAATACAAAATCGGATTAATAACTTTCTGAGAGAGAGAAAAGAAAGAAAAATATGTTTATATAATATGATTATAGTAACAACTTGAAAGTCAATTATAAAGAAACCAATTGAAAAAACTAAATGACATAAAATAAAACCATTCAAATAATTAATAAGAACTAAAGAGAAAATAATATATATAAAAAAGTATACTATCAATGTAAATAACCAGAAGAAGATGTCATGAGAATTCAGATGAAGAAGGAAAAAGTTACACCATAACTAGTAACAAACATATTAACAAAAGTTCCCAACCATAATAAAAATGAATATATCAGACGAGCTAGAAAGTTAGAAGAAAATATAATGAGAATAATAAATATTAAGAAGAATAACTAAGATAGAAAATGTGAGGTAATCTGAGAAACAACGAAGTGAAGTATCCAAAGATATTTTTATTAGTCGAAAATGAGACTATTCTATATGTAATTTTTATTCGATGACTGTCTGTAGATAATTCCAGCAGCATTATGTTTTTGAGCAGAGATGATTTGCCTCTGGACTCAACTAGAAGTGAAGTATGGCCAGCAGAGTATATGTAGCCACAAGTGCCTCTCTGGACTGCCCCAGCTCACATGTTAGGGAATGTTAGGGAATTAATATCCCAGGGATAAAACACAAGTTTAAGAAAAAGGAAAAATATAATAATAATAATATATCTCAGAAAACACTAACTATACAAGAAGAATCAATGTCAAATAAGAGACTATAAAGTTTATTAAGCTCAAGTATGAAGAAACCGATATAGAAATAGGAAGGAAAACGAAGAATAATAAATAAATATAAAGTTATCATAAGCAATTATTTCATCCATAATCAAGTCTGAAATAATCACTTCTGGAGGAGAGCAATCTGTAGCATGACAGATAATGCCAATAATTGTGAATGGTAAAATGATCATAAAAATAAGATAAAAACATTTTAAAATCCGAGAAAGCAAAATAAAAAATTAATAAAGAACCACCGTGAAGTATAATCATAGATTAAAGTAAAAGTTCATTTAAAACCAATGTTACAATGAGTGATGAATCATCAAAGTAAACTGCTAAACTAAAGTTAAAAAAGGTAATACCCAGGTGGGATAGGAGTAGGTAAGGAAGAAACCCAAAACATGACAACATCCACAAGAAGATAGAAAATGGAAATATTTTTATAAGGAATAAGAAGAAGAGGAGGAATCAATGAAGAAACAAGAACAAGACAGCATCCACAAGAAGAAGAGTGCTCTTATAAAAAACCCAAACCCCAAAAGAAAGTGATAAAAATAAATAAAATGAAAGTATAACAAAAATATCAAATTTAGAAACTATGTAAAATAAATGTAAGCCAAAAGTGTATAAAGTAAGAATTGAAAGTGAACCAATGTGAAATAATTATAATGCAAAAAACAAACCTTCATTACCTTCTATAAATAGATTTCTTGATTTTAATAAAACTATAAAACTATTTAGAAATAAAATACAAGAATAAAAAGGGATCAGTGCAAGTTTTTGTGTTATATTAAATAAACCAAATGTGTCAATATTGAAGTTCACAAACTAATTAAATTGTGAAATAATACAACTTTGCAAAGTGTTTATATTGTGTCCATGAATAATAATAAATAAAGTATTATCATGACAGATAATACAGGAGTTTCTAAATAATAGCTGCCACTCTTTATTTACAACATTCCTTAGAATTACAGTAAGTAAAGCAAGAGCAGGCATATAAAAAGTGAAGTGAAGAATCATTACCACAAATACCAAACAAACAAAAAACAGCTAAAAACTGAAAATGAACCTAGTGTAAGAAATAGTGTATAGGAGAGAAGGAAAGAAATGTTTTGTTTATTTAGAATAAGTTTAAATAGCTCGAGGATAAAATATCTAAGAGTACAATCCTTTTAATATAAAAATTTTATTATGAAAATGTTTATTGCTTTTTAAAAATAATTAATCCAGAGTAAAATGTCTGAGTTTGAAAGACTATTGTTAATTTCAATCATGTGTTATGAATTAAGAGTATAATTTATATACTAATTGTTATTTTGTTAAAATAAGAAAATGTTAATCAATATTATATTATAATAGAAAGTCAGAGAGGGTATAAACAAAAATATTATTTAAAAACTTTGTATGTAAAAACTGTTAAAAATCTAGGCCAAATGTTAAAACTAAACAGCATTAAAATTAAGGAATTAAGTACAGAAAAACAATTAAACTGATGGAATTTATATAAGGTAAATCAGTCATAGAGTCATGTAATTGGAACTATAAGTAAGGAAGATTTTGTAAAAAGATAGTGAGAATTATTGTTAAAAATGCAAATGTAAAAACTGAAAATTCTAAGAGGGGAGTTACATATTAAGGTATAACAGTTAAAAAGAGAACCAATTAATCTAATTACAAGAAATTAAGGGAAGATAAACCTTTTATATCAATCTGAGATTTAATACAATCATTAATATAACATGTAAAATGGCAACATTTTGGAAAAAGGACAGGAAGTGAATTTTAAAACTTATAATTTTCAAAATGAAGTAAAAATGTCATTTTAGATCAAATACCTAGTAAAACTACCTTATTAGGTATCAAATCAAACAGAATGAACTGAAGAAGAAGATTATGTGTTTAGTAATTAATAAATTTAAACAATAACAAAAATATATTCAATTTTATAATGTCAAAATTTCAAATGCACAGGATGTAAACAATTTTGAAACAATGGATTGCCAATATTAATTTGGCTAAGACTTTATGAGAAGACGAAGGAAGTGAATTAGTTCATTATTAGATGTCGAATAGTACACTTGAGACGAGCTCTTAGTCAATTTTAACCTAATAGCTAAAACTTAAATGGCGTATATGCGACAAGCCTAGCCTGAAGTGAAAAAAGCGAGTTTCGTAAAAATACATATAAACAGTAAATTCAGTGGAACGAACACCTACAAACATTAAATTAATACAATACAGAACAAAACACCAGTGAATATAACATTTAAACGATTAAAACAGTAATAACACACCACGAAACAAAAGTGCAAATCTCGACCTAACTGACGAAAGTGAAATTAACTTAACACTACACAATTTTTAGAAGTGGACCACTAACACTCAACCAGAAACACTACACAATAACCAGAAGGAAGAATCGCAGCTACGGAACGAAAATTCGTAGGGAAAGCAGCTTTTATTGGACGCAGAATTAGCGAGGTGCGTTCATCTATCAACTGAACTCGAAGCGGCCATCTTTCTTCCCACAATCCAATGGGACTCTGCCTATGAAGCTAAATGGTTTGAAAAATTTCTTTAATCACTGTTATATATTAAATGCCATATATGTACTTTTAATTTTTAAGCTGATATATATTGTAATGTTATACTTTTCATACTTTGCCCTTTTTCTCTGACTATATCTAAAATAACTGTTAAAAGAACCCGAATATAAATAATTGTACGAACTATTGAAAAATACCCTGAGAATCGATTAATCAATCGATAGAAAATCGATCAAATAACTATTTGTTAATAAAATTCCTTATTTACTACAAAACTGAATATTATTTATTCCTAAAAGCTAATTAGCATAATACGTAATTTTAATTGAGCTAACTACCAGAATTTCACTACCTAGAAGGAAGATAACCTACAAATAAGAAAAGTTCACATATCGATTGTTCTTGGAGACAATTCTATTAACTAGTGAAGGAATATTAAAAATACAGAAAAGGATTTAATTCTTTTAAAACAAATAATAAAAAGTGTGAAACACCACAGAACATAATTAAATAATTAATATTTAATTAATTATAAAAAACATTTTCACAAACAAATTAACAAATTTAAATTAATTTGTAACAAATTGGCAACCAACTGAGGGGCTTTAATTAGTGATTGACAGGCCACTATAATTTTCCCAATCCCTAATTGGAGCTTGGCAGCAGTTATAAAGTCAGAACAAAGGGAAAATGCAACGACGAGCAACATCAAAGAAACGGGCGGCGGAAGCCGAAAAGGAAATTGAAATTGATATGGAGGACAAAGAAGTGACGCCAGTAGAAGACGTAAAAATGTTATTACCCTCAATGGAACCTAAACAACCCTCACCACCAGAGGAACAGCCCGAGAAACCCTCACAAACAGAGAACACGACAATACAAGAGATGTTCAGAGTGATGATGGAAGAATCAATCCAGTAAAGAAGAAATGAGTAAGAAAATGGATTCCACAAAAGAAGAAAATAGTAAAGAAAGGAAGGAAGACAAACAGTCCTTGAAGGAAGATTTGAGTGAAATAAATAAAAATATAGAATCATCAAAAGAAAAATTAGAAGAATTGAAAGAAGACAACCGATCCTTGAATCAGAAAATTGATGAAATTAATCAGAAGATGGAGGAAACCAGCAAGAAGATGGAAGAAAAATTGGAGGAGAATAACAAGAAAATGGAAGAGAAAATGGGGGAGAAGTTGGAAGAATTGACCAACTATTAAGAGAAGAATTAAGGGAGGTTAACCAGGAAAATTTGGACAAGTTAGACGAAAGGATTGAGTTGCTAAGAGAAGAAATGAGCAAGGAACTCAACGATAATAAGGAGTACACCAACAAGAAAATAGAAGAAGAAACCATCGTGATAAAACAACAGATCATGGACATTGAAGGAAAATGTAACCAGACCGAGAAGGAAGTACAGGAATTCAAGGAAGTGGTAAACATCAAGTTTACTAATATTGAAGAGCATAGTCGCAGGAAAGTGGAAGAACACCGGAAGGAAACTCAGGAAGAATACGGGAAAGTACGGAGCCAAGTCGCGGAAAGGTGTGATGGAATGGAAGAGGCTATGACCAATATCACGGGTCAGGTACGGCAGAGCCAAGAAGAAATGGAAGTCTTGAGAAGTCGACCCACTAACTTTACCGGAATACCAATCAATGAAAACCGAGAATGGTTGAATTTCCGGCAGTACAAGAGAAAACCAATGGAGTTCCTAGCCCGGATAGAAGAGTACTTTGCCAAGCATAGAGGGAGTAGGTGGAATAATAACCGGGAGATATTGGATGAGTCGTTCAGGGAAATGACCGACAACTGGTGGATGGCGAACCGAAGCGAGATTGCGGACTACCAACAGTTCAGAAACCTGTTTAAAGCTAAATACTGGTCAGAAACCACCCAGAACCTGATACAAGATAATATTTGCCATGGGCGATACAGGGCACAACTAGGGAGCAGCACCATGACGGCCTATTTCTTAGGGAAGGTGTGTCTGGCAAAACATCTAGAACCGGCAATACCCGAAGAATGCCTAGTGAACAAGTTATCCTACCACTACGACGAAGATATTATCAGAGCAAGGAGAGGTAGCCAGATTAAAACAGTGCAGGCCATGACCGAGTTACTGGAAAGCTATGAAAACGAAGAATACTACCGTCAGAGTAGAAGGAGGAATGATAGAACAGAGGTGAGAAGTAACCAGTACCCCAGTAACGGTAATAACTACCAAGGAAACCGTAACCAGCAGAATAGTTACAACGGCAATAATAACCCACCGAACAATAATAATAACTTTAATAGCAATCAAAATAGTAATAGGAACAACAACCAATACCCAAATAACCGTAATAATTATTATCAACCTCCTAACAATTCCTATAGTCAGAGAAACCCCTACCCCGGTAATACTGAACGGTATTACCAAAACAATAGAAGCTATAACAATAATAACAGAGTTTCCCGTCCACGAGTGAATTTTATAAGAGCTGAAGATCGGGGGCCAAGAAGATACAACCGTCAGCGAAGGAATAGTTTCCACGATGGAGATCGTCGGCGAACAAGTGAAGAACGTGATGGTCCAAGGTACGAGCAACATAGAAGGAGTACCAGTCTAGATGATCCTGGCCGACAACAAAACAGAGAACAAACATTCGAACAGAATACAGAGCGGCAGGAACCGACGCAAGGTTTCCAAAACGACGACTCGGTCAATCCGAATACCAACGATGAAAACAATAATTTAAACAGGAGGAGGCAGTGATAAGCTATCATGACCTTTTACTGCTCCTATCTCCTGGGTATAAAAACGAGTTGCAAGAGGCAACCGAACCAAAAAACATAATCATTAGCAACAACTATTTGAAGAACATAAGAACTGAACTATTGGAGGAAAACGAAACGAGCCTCGATAGTCAGAACAATGAAATGTTGTATATAAAAGCGGAAGTAGAAGGAATCCCCGCAAAAATCATGATTGATACCGGTGCTAATATATCAATAATAAATGTAATCGAACTGGAAAGAATCCAGAAAGAATGTGGTAAAACTTTGCCAATGTTACCAGTAAATAATATTGTCTTAATAGGTGCAGCTGGCCGCCAGAACAAAACGATTAGAAACCAAGTTTCTACGAACGTCGTTAGCCGTGGTATAGCTTTGAATATGGTATTTTTAGTCGCCACCGGATTGCCATTCAATATATTGGTAGGTTCCGATGTATTGAGAAGGAACTCCGCCATTATCGACCTGAACCAAGAAAAGGTATCACTATTTTCAGACGGAATAACGTGGACAGCAGATTTAGTGGGAGGCGAGAATATACTTCCCAGTAATATACCAACAACTTCGTAAGATAAATTTTGTAGAGAACAGCTCCCTGAATAAACCGATAATATATAATAACGGAGAAGAGGATTTATGGTCAGTGAAGATACAAGAAATACGGGACTTCCAGTGTGGAAACACCAACGAGAAAATACCCATACACCAAGCAAATCGTTTGATAAGAGTGTACGAAAAATATAAATCAGTATTTTCAGATGAACCTGGTAAAGTAAAGAACTACCAGTGTAAACTTGAGTTTAAGGAAAACGTGGAATTTAACCGGAGGTCATATCCCATCGCGCATTCACTGAAAGAGGCCGTGAGAACGGAAATTAATAAGATGATCAGCAGTGACATAATTGAGATTAGTCAATCTCCATACACTAGTCCAATCATTGCTGTTCCCAAGAAAAACGGACAAGTCCGGCTTTGTTTGGATGCGCGCGAGCTAAATAAAACAATCGTTAATGACCGAACATCACCCGGTGAGATAGAGGAGATATTGAAACGATTTCACGGCACCAAGCTTATCAGTACATGGGACACTGTGTGTGGTTACTGGCAAGTGGAGTTGCACCCACAGAGCCGTCAATATGTGGCGTTCATATTCGAAGGGCGCAATTACCAGTTCAAGAGATTGCCCTTCGGACTTGTAAATTCAGTAGCCATCTTTGTGGCCTGTATGGACCAGATATTAGGACAGGAAGCACTCCAATTTACCACAGTCTATGTAGACGATCTGCTGATTACTTCGGAAACCTGGGAGGAACACTGTTACAGAGTAGAACATGCACTCGAGAAATTAGCAAAGAATAATATAACTCTCAAATTGGAGAAATCCAAATTCATTCCTCGAGAAGTACAGTTCTTAGGTTTTAACCTAGATGATCAAGGTATAACCCCATCATCAGAGAAAGTGGAGGCGATTCAGAAGTTCCCTAAACCAAAGAACAGGAAACAGTTACAATCTTTCCTCGGACTCTGTAACTATTACAGAAAGTTTCAGCACCAATATTCCGAGCTGACAGCCAAGTTTCAACCACAATTGTCTGCAAAGCACAAATGGACCTGGGGAGAAGAACAGGATGTTACTTTCCAGCTCATCAAAGACAATTTCTTGGAGATTGTTATACTTCGTCACCCGGATTTTAAGAAACCTTTCTTTTTGAATTGTGATGCTAGCAACATCAGCTTAGGAACAACTTTATATCAGGAAGATGAGGAGGGTCACCATCTGGTGATTAGCTTTGCTAGTCGTACCCTGAATCAATGCGAGAAGAACTACAATGTGACCGAGAAAGAATTGCTTAGCATAGTATTCGCATGTAGCAAATTCCGGACATATATTCTCGGGTATCCAGTTACCGTCCGCACTGATCATAAATCCATCTCATTCCTACGTAGGTGCAAGTTGGGTCACGGCCGACTGGCTAGATGAGTACTCGCCCTGCAAGAGTACAACCTACAATGGGAGTACATCCCGGGGAAAAAGAATGTTGTAGCCGATGTGTTGTCACGCATTAATTTGGAAGACCAGACCTTTGAGGGAGAGAAGGAGAGCTTAGTCAAAATCTACAATCTTATTAAAACAAGATCCGATTTAGAAGCTTTATTGGTAAACATTCGGATCCACCAACAGTCTGACCCTAAACTAAAAAACATTATTAATCGATTGGAAGCAGACGATGACACAGTTTCTAAATATTACCATGTTAACAAAGGTATACTATTCGTTAAAACAGCCTTGAATAAAGAAACATGGAAGTTGATTATTCCGAACCACATCGAAAAAGAGATCATAATCGATTACCATATAAGGTATGGCGATATGGGAGCGCTGAAAGTGATACAGGCTTTAGAGGAGAATTGTCAAATAAAAAACATTAACCGAAAGGTAAGAAATTACCTAAAATCATGTAATATTTGCCAGTGCGTTAAAGTTAATAACGAAAAGAAGGAAGGTATAATGATACCCATAACATCTAAAGCAAAACTGGAAAAAGTGTTTTAGACATCTGCGGACCATTTCCCTGTAGTGGCGGTCGACACAGATACAAATACCTCATCATAATTATGGACCATTTTACAAAGTACATAAAGCTATATCCGGTTAATCGGGCAACCACAGCAAAAGTTCTTGGAGTCATAACGGAGTTATATGTGCCAGAAATAGGTAAACCATCTTCAATCATTACTGACCATGGAACACAGTTCAAAGGGAGAAGATAGCGGGACACATTATTATCACTTCGGATTAAAACATACAAGACGTCAGTCTACCACCCAAGTAGTAATCCGGCAGAGAGGGTACTGAGAGAAGTGGGGAGAATCTTGAGAACGTACTGTCACAACCAACAGAAAAAGTGGCAAGAGTACTTATCAGCCACAGAGAAGTTCCTAAATTTTGCTCACCATCCAGCTATAGAAATTACCCCTTACTCCGCCATGTACGAGAAACCAACCCCCCAAGAGATTGAAGAGGTAATAGAGTTCCCGATGAATGATGGTCATAAGTTTGACAAAGTGAAATTTTATAACAAGGTGGCCGAAGACCAAGAGAAACGGCAAGCCAAATATCAAAAGGCGATTGGACGAGTAATAACTTATAAAGAGGGAGAAAAGGTATTGTTAAAAAACCGAGAACTACCCAGCACCCTAGAAGGGATAACGAAAAAACTAATGTTACTCTATACTGGACCATATCTCGTTGCCAAAAATAATAACAACAATACATACGAACTGAAAGAAATAGTTTCCGGAAGAGTCAAAGGAGTGTACAACCAAGCCTCCATAAAGAAATATTATGAAGATTGAATTTTGAATTTTGTAATAAAAAACCATAAAAATTCTAAAGAATTGTAAGACCAGCTTACATAAAAAATTTTTAAAAGAGAATAATTTGAGAATAATTAAAAAGAAAAGAATTTGTGATAATGTAATAAATCCCCGAAATTCTAAAATATTAGTAAGGTCAACTTACGCAAACAATTTTGAAAGAAATCATTTGGAATAATTAAAAAGAAAAATATGAATTTTGTATAAAATTGTCAAAATTCTAAAATATAAATAAGATCAACTTATACAAATAACTTTGAAGAGAATAATTTGAGACTAATTAAAAAGAAGAATATGAATTTTGAATAAAAAATTATCAAATTTAAAAAAGAGTAAGAACAACTTACCAGCGATTTTGGAAAGAGAATAATTTGAAGTTAAAAAGAATGAATTTTGAAAATTATCAGAACTATCAAAATCCAAAAATAAGTAAGGCCAACTTACACAAATAATTTTGAAAGAAAACATTTGGGATTAATTAATAAGAAAAAGAATATGAATTTTGTAATAAAAACCCTCAAAATTAAAAAAGAGATAATAAGATCAACTTACAACTTATTATTTATGGAATTTAAGATTGAAAAAGAAAAAGAAGAATTGTATTTTATTGAAAAACAATAATAAGACCAAATTACACAAATAGATTTGAAGAAAATAATGTGATTAATTAAAAAAGAAAAAGAAAGAATCCAGAATAAATGTGAATATCAGACATTTGAAGGAGTAGAGAAAAAAAACAAAAAAGAGTGTGATATACTAGAGAAGGCAATAATTTGGAAATAAAGAGAAGAATCATTAATATAATAAAATTATAAAAAACTAAAAAAGAAAAAATTTACTATAATAAGAACAACCGATGACTAACTATTTATGAAACTATTATGGAAACAGATAATCAAGAATGATGATTATGATATTACTCAGTTCTGAAGAAACAAAGAAGAACAACTCATACCAAACATATGAAGAAAATGATTTTGACAAGAAAATAATAAGACATTGATGAAAGGCAAAGAGAAATAATGACCACATGAAAAAATGTAATATTAATAAATTAATTTTAATGAATACAAAATCGGATTAATAACTTTCTGAGAGAGAGAAAAGAAAGAAAAATATGTTTATATAATATGATCATAGTAACAACTTGAAAGTCAATTATAAAGAAACCAATTGAAAAAACTAAATGACATAAAATAAAACCATTCAAATAATTAATAAGAACTAAAGAGAAAATAATATATATAAAAAAGTATGCTATCAATGTAAATAACCAGAAGAAGATGTCATGAGAATTCAGATGAAGAAGGAAAAAGTTACACCATAACTAGTAACAAACATATTAACAAAAGTTCCCAACCATAATAAAAATGAATATATCAGACGAGCTAGAAAGTTAGAAGAAAATATAATGAGAATAATAAATATTAAGAAGAATAACTAAGATAGAAAATGTGAGATAATCTGAGAAACAACGAAGTGAAGTATCCAAAGATATTTTTATTAGTCGAAAATGAGACTATTCTATATGTAATTTTTATTCGATGACTGTCTGTAGATAATTCCAGCAGCATTATGTTTTTGAGCAGAGATGATTTGCCTCTGGACTCAACTAGAAGTGAAGTATGGCCAGCAGAGTATATGTAGCCACAAGTGCCTCTCTGGACTGCCCCAGCTCACATGTTAGGGAATGTTAGGGAATTAATATCCCAGGGATAAAACACAAGTTTAAGAAAAAGGAAAAATATAATAATAATAATATATCTCAGAAAACACTAACTATACAAGAAGAATCAATGTCAAATAAGAGACTATAAAGTTTATTAAGCTCAAGTATGAAGAAACCGATATAGAAATAGGAAGGAAAACGAAGAATAATAAATAAATATAAAGTTATCATAAGCAATTATTTCATCCATAATCAAGTCTGAAATAATCACTTCTGGAGGAGAGCAATCTGTAGCATGACAGATAATGCCAATAATTGTGAATGGTAAAATGATCATAAAAATAAGATAAAAACATTTTAAAATCCGAGAAAGCAAAATAAAAAATTAATAAAGAACCACCGTGAAGTATAATCATAGATTAAAGTAAAAGTTCATTTAAAACCAATGTTACAATGAGTGATGAATCATCAAAGTAAACTGCTAAACTAAAGTTAAAAAAGGTAATACCCAGGTAGGATAGGAGTAGGTAAGGAAGAAACCCAAAACATGACAACATCCACAAGAAGATAGAAAATGGAAATATTTTTATAAGGAATAAGAAGAAGAGGAGGAATCAATGAAGAAACAAGAACAAGACAGCATCCACAAGAAGAAGAGTGCTCTTATAAAAAACCCAAACCCCAAAAGAAAGTGATAAAAATAAATAAAATGAAAGTATAACAAAAATATCAAATTTAGAAACTATGTAAAATAAATGTAAGCCAAAAGTGTATAAAGTAAGAATTGAAAGTGAACCAATGTGAAATAATTATAATGCAAAAAACAAACCTTCATTACTTTCTATAAATAGATTTCTTGATTTTAATAAAACTATAAAACTATTTAGAAATAAAATACAAGAATAAAAAGGGATCAGTGCAAGTTTTTGTGTTATATTAAATAAACCAAATGTGTCAATATTGAAGTTCACAAACTAATTAAATTGTGAAATAATACAACTTTGCAAAGTGTTTATATTGTGTCCATGAATAATAATAAATAAAGTATTATCATGACAGATAATACAGGAGTTTCTAAATAATAGCTGTCACTCTTTATTTACAACATTCCTTAGAATTACAGTAAGTAAAGCAAGAGCAGGCATATAAAAAGTGAAGTGAAGAATCATTACCACAAATACCAAACAAACAAAAAAACAGCTAAAAACTGAAAATGAACCTAGTGTAAGAAATAGTGTATAGGAGAGAAGGAAAGAAATGTTTTGTTTATTTAGAATAAGTTTAAATAGCTCGAGGATAAAATATCTAAGAGTACAATCCTTTTAATATAAAAATTTTATTATGAAAATGTTTATTGCTTTTTAAAAATAATTAATCCAGAGTAAAATGTCTGAGTTTGAAAGACTATTGTTAATTTCAATCATGTGTTATGAATTAAGAGTATAATTTATATACTAATTGTTATTTTGTTAAAATAAGAAAATGTTAATCAATATTATATTATAATAGAAAGTCAGAGAGGGTATAAACAAAAATATTATTTAAAAACTTTGTATGTAAAAACTGTTAAAATCTAGGCCAAATGTTAAAACTAAACAGCATTAAAATTAAGGAATTAAGTACAGAAAAACAATTAAACTGATGGAATTTATATAAGGTAAATCAGTCATAGAGTCATGTAATTGGAACTATAAGTAAGGAAGATTTTGTAAAAAGATAGTGAGAATTATTGTTAAAAATGCAAATGTAAAAACTGAAAATTCTAAGAGGGGAGTTACATATTAAGGTATAACAGTTAAAAAGAGAACCAATTAATCTAATTACAAGAAATTAAGGGAAGATAAACCTTTTATATCAATCTGAGATTTAATACAATCATTAATATAACATGTAAAATGGCAACATTTTGGAAAAAGGACAGGAAGTGAATTTTAAAACTTATAATTTTCAAAATGAAGTAAAAATGTCATTTTAGATCAAATACCTAGTAAAACTACCTTATTAGGTATCAAATCAAACAGAATGAACTGAAGAAGAAGATTATGTGTTTAGTAATTAATAAATTTAAATAATAACAAAAATATATTCAATTATATAATGTCAAAATTTCAAATGCACAGGATGTAAACAATTTTGAAACAATGGATTGCCAATATTAATTTGGCTAAGACTTTATGAGAAGACGAAGGAAGTGAATTAGTTCATTATTAGATGTCGAATAGTACACTTGAGACGAGCTCTTAGTCAATTTTAACCTAATAGCTAAAACTTAAATGGCGTATATGCGACAAGCCTAGCCTGAAGTGAAAAACGCGAGTTTCGTAAAAATACATATAAACAGTAAATTCAGTGGAACGAACACCTACAAACATTAAATTAATACAATACAGAACAAAACACCAGTGAATATAACATTTAAACGATTAAAACAGTAATAACACACCACGAAACAAAAGTGCAAATCTCGACCTAACTGACGAAAGTGAAATTAACTTAACACTACACAATTTTTAGAAGTGGACCACTAACACTCAACCAGAAACACTACACAATATCCAGAAGCAAGAATCGCAGCTACAGGAACGAAAATTCGTAGGGAAAGCAGCTTTTATTGGACGCAGAATTAGCGAGGTGCATTCATCTATCAACTGAACTCGAAGCGGCCATCTTTCTTCCCACAATCCAATGGGACTCTGCCTATGAAGCTAAATGGTTTGAAAAATTTCTTTAATCACTGTTATATATTAAATGCCATATATGTACTTTTAATTTTTAAGCTGATATATATTGTAATGTTATACTTTTCATACTTTGCCCTTTTTCTCTGACTATATCTAAAATAACTGTTAAAAGAACCCGAATATAAATAATTGTACGAACTATTGAAAAATACCCTGAGAATCGATTAATCAATCGATAGAAAATCGATCAAATAACTATTTGTTAATAAAATTCCTTATTTACTACAAAACTGAATATTATTTATTCCTAAAAGCTAATTAGCATAATACGTAATTTTAATTGAGCTAACTACCAGAATTTCACTACCTAGAAGGAAGATAACCTACAAATAAGAAAAGTTCACATATCGATTGTTCTTGGAGACAATTCTATTAACTGGTGAATGAATATTAAAAATACAGAAAAGGATTTAATTCTTTTAAAACAAATAATAAAAAGTGTGAAACACCACAGAACATAATTAAATAATTAATATTAAATTAATTATAAAAAATTTTTTCACAAACAAATTAACAAATTTAAATTAATTTGTAACAAATTGGCAACCAACTGAGGGGCTTTAATTAGTGATTGACAGGCCACTATAATTTTCCCAATCCCTAATTGGAGCTTGGCAGCAGTTATAAAGTCAGAACAAAGGGAAAATGCAACGACGAGCAACATCAAAGAAACGGGCGGCGGAAGCCGAAAAGGAAATTGAAATTGATATGGAGGACAAAGAAGTGACGCCAGTAGAAGACGTAAAAATGTTATTACCCTCAATGGAACCTAAACAACCCTCACCACCAGAGGAACAGCCCGAGAAACCCTCACAAACAGAGAGCACGACAATACAAGAGATGTTCAGAGTGATGATGGAAGAAATCAAATCCAGTAAAGAAGAAATGAGTAAGAAAATGGATTCCACAAAAGAAGAAAATAGTAAAGAAAGGAAGGAAGACAAACAGTCCTTGAAGGAAGATTTGAGTGAAATAAATAAAAATATAGAATCATCAAAAGAAAAATTAGAAGAATTGAAAGAGGACAACCGATCCTTGAGTCAGAAAATTGATGAAATTAATCACAAAATGGAGGAAACCAGCAAGAAGATGGAAGAAAAATTGGAGGAGAATAACAAGAAAATGGAAGAGAAAATGGGGGAGAAGTTGGAAGAATTGACCAACTATTAAGCGAAGAATTAAGGGAGGTTAACCAGGAAAATTTGGACAAGTTAGACGAAAGGATTGAGTTGCTAAGAGAAGAAATGAGCAAGGAACTCAACGATAATAAGGAGTACACCAACAAGAAAATAGAAGAAGAAACCATCGTGATAAAACAACAGATCATGGACATTGAAGGAAAATGTAACCAGACCGAGAAGGAAGTACAGGAATTCAAGGAAGTGGTAAACATCAAGTTTACTAATATTGAAGAGCATAGTCGCAGGAAAGTGGAAGAACACCGGAAGGAAACTCAGGAAGAATACGGGAAAGTACGGAGCCAAGTCGCGGAAAGGTGTGATGGAATGGAAGAGGCTATGACCAATATCACGGGTCAGGTACGGCAGAGCCAAGAAGAAATGGAAGTCTTGAGAAGTCGACCCACTAACTTTACCGGAATACCAATCAATGAAAACCGAGAATGGTTGAATTTCCGGCAGTACAAGAGAAAACCAATGGAGTTCCTAGCCCGGATAGAAGAGTACTTTGCCAAGCATAGAGGGAGTAGGTGGAATAATAACCGGGAGATATTGGATGAGTCGTTCAGGGAAATGACCGACAACTGGTGGATGGCGAACCGAAGCGAGATTGCGGACTACCAACAGTTCAGGAACCTGTTTAAAGCTAAATACTGGTCAGAAACCACCCAGAACCTGATACAAGATAATATTTGCCATGGGCGATACAGGGCACAACTAGGGAGCAGCACCATGACGGCCTATTTCTTAGGGAAGGTGTGTCTGGCAAAACATCTAGAACCGGCAATACCCGAAGAATGCCTAGTGAACAAGTTATCCTACCACTACGACGAAGATATTATCAGAGCAAGGAGAGGTAGCCAGATTAAAACAGTGCAGGCCATGACCGAGTTACTGGAAAGCTATGAAAACGAAGAATACTACCGTCAGAGTAGAAGGAAGAATGATAGAACAGAGGTGAGAAGTAACCAGTACCCCAGTAACGGTAATAACTACCAAGGAAACCGTAACCAGCAGAATAGTTACAACGGCAATAATAACCCACCGAACAATAATAATAACTTTAATAGCAATCAAAATAGTAATAGAAACAACAACCAATACCCAAATAACCGTAATAATTATTATCAACCTCCTAACAATTCCTATAGTCAGAGAAACCCCTACCCCGGTAATACTGAACGGTATTACCAAAACAATAGAAACTATAACAATAATAACAGAGTTTCCCGTCCACGAGTGAATATTATAAGAGCTGAAGATCGGGGGCCAAGAAGATACAACCGTCAGCGAAGGAATAGTTTCCACGATGGAGATCGTCGGCGAACAAGTGAAGAACGTGATGGTCCAAGGTACGAGCAACATAGAAGGAGTACCAGTCTAGATGATCCTGGCCGACAACAAAACAGAGAACAAACATTCGAACAGAATACAGAGCGGCAGGAACCGACGCAAGGTTTCCAAAACGACGACTCGGTCAATCCGAATACCAACGATGAAAACAATAATTTAAACAGGAGGAGGCAGTGATAAGCTATCACGACCCTTTACTGCTCCTATCTCCTGGGTATAAAAACGAGTTGCAAGAGGCAACTGCACCAAAAAACATCATCATTAGCAACAACTATTTGAAGAACATAAGAACTGAACTATTGGAGGAAAACGAAACGAGCCTCGATAGTCAGAACAATGAAATGTTGTATATAAAAGCGGAAGTAGAAGGAATCCCCGCAAAAATCATGATTGATACCGGTGCTAATATATCAATAA